>OY728165.1:2010029627-2012529627 GCA_963277665.1 Viscum album
TACCTGATTCTCTGGATTCACTTGTTGGAAACTGAGGCACCGAGAGACAAACTCTGCATCTGCATTCTTCATTCTCAGCCACCAGTTCTATCATCGGAGGTTCGGGTAAATCTTCTCCACTCTTGGATGTACCGCTAAAGGAGATGTGTGTAACACCCTCAATTCTTCCTCTTGATGTAAAACTGGTACCATGGTACATCCTCTGAATAGGATGGCATGCTCCCCACCTTCAGAAAACCCATCAGGTTCCTTGCCTATGGATATTTGATCACATCGAGCCTCACAATCAACATTCCCACACTGTGACTCCCTAACTCACTAAAGAAGTGGGGGGAGTGAATGTAATAGACTAAAGAAAATATGATCCATCCCGATCCACGATTGATATCTTCAAAGCTTCTACCTGCTCTATCGCCTCTCCTAACAGCTATATACCTGACTTCCTACTGAGTACATCTGCTACAACATTCCCCTACCCTAGAGTATAGACTATCTCGAAGTCATATTATTAGAAGAATACAAGCCAACATCTCTATCCCATGTTCATGTCCTTCTGAGAGAATATATAAATGAGAATATCGTGATCATAATACACTGTAAAATTATCTCCCATAAATTAATGCCGCCAAATTTTCAAGGCAAAGAACACTACTGTAAACTCCCAGTCATGGGTAGCATAGTTCTAATCATAATATCTTAGATTTTTAGAACCATAAGTGATCATTTATCTCTCTTTCATCAGGACACATCTGAGCCCGGTCCCAGATGTGTCGCTGAAGATTATGTACCCTATGCCCCCCTCCATTTGCCTCAAGATGGGTGCACTAGTCAGCGCCTTTTTCAGCTCCAGAAAACTCTACTGCCATCTCTCTGACCACATGAAGGGTTTCCCCTTGTTCATAAACAATGATGAAGCTGAAAAAACTCTTTATAAATCTCTTACAAATCTCTGGTAGTATTCGGCCAAACAAAGGAAAATCTGTATCTCCGTCACATTCCTGGGTGGTTCCCAAGAATGTACCACCACAAACTTCATTGTATCTACTTAAACTCCATCTATTGAGATGAAGTGTCCCATAATATGAACCTCTCGGACCTAGAACAAGCAATTCGAGATCTTACCATAAAGGTGGTTCTCTCTGAGTGTGTCTAGTACTACCTACAAATGATAGGCATGCTCCTCCTTAGTAGCCAAGTAGATATCAATGTCATCAATGAAGAATACTATTGAGAAATCATATTATGGTTGAAAGATCATGTTCATGAGTCCTATGAACACTGTGGGAGTGTTGGTCACACCAAATGTCATAACCAAGAACTCGATGTGGCTGTACCGACATCTAAAAGCCATCTTATATACATAATCGGCTCGTACTCTAAGCTGGTGATATCCAGATCTGAGGTCTATCTTTGAGAAGCACCGTGATCATTTTAGCTGATCAAAGAGGTCATCAATACTTTGAAGTGGGTACTTGTTCTTTACGGTTACCCGGTTCAGGTGCCGATAGTCAACACAAAGCCTTTCTACAAGGAGGTAGACCCGGAACATCATCATGGAAGAAATCCGCCTACTGGTCCACCACTACAAGATATCATGGACTCCCCACATCAACCAATCCGAGGGTTAGGCTATCCAACTGATGAGTGATCGGATGCACCTTCCTCTGGGTAAGTCCATCATTTGCTGTAAAGGATCCCTCCTAACTGGTGAAGGTAATCATGGTCCCATCCATGCAGACACACCGCACCTTACACCAAATATAGTCAATCATAGCATGGACAGTAGATAACCATTCCATAACCAAGATGACGTCGTAAGGCCTCGATGCCGATACTAAGATATCCCAGCCGAATCTCTCATCTCATAGAGTTATCTCACACTTCTGGCACCAGTACTTAATCATTAAATCAACTCCTGGAGGATTCTATAGCCGTATGGATTGAGCCAACGAATCCATTAGAATCTCTGAGCTCCGAACGAGTGTAGTGGAAAAAAATAATGACTGGAACCTGTTTTTATAAGTATTGTATTTAAGGTGGAGTAGACATAGATCATACCTCATATCATCTTCAGAAGGTCGTGATCTTAGTCCTTAGTTTCCTTGAGCTAAGCTCTCCCCTATTCTTCAGCTCCATGTGGTCGGGGTGTAGACTGGTGGTTGTGGAGGTAACATCTCGAAGCATCGCCCACTGCCAGCTACAAGACCATCTCATCTTCCACGTCTCCCTGCACTCTGTGGACCTCCTTGGCCAAATATTTGTCCCTGCCTAGGCGGTCCTTTGACAGTCTTCTGATGATCTGAATGGCAGGTCGGATAGTCACGATCCATGTGACCCTACCCGCCGCATGCCTAACACTACACACACCGGGCATGACTGGCTCTACCTCAGGCACCCCGCACAACCGACCCTTGATCCTACGGTCATCCACCTGTAGGTCTGGTCCTTTATGACCCTTGTGTCATCTGTCTACTGCTAGCTATAGAAGAATCCACTACATTATGACTCATAGTGGGTCTCGCTGCTGGTGACTGCCCAGGATGTAAACTCTCCATTAAAAGTTCTCGCTCTAACACCCCCGCCTACGGCGGGATGAAGAGTGAGACCATCAATGACCTAATCTCTCGCCTAAGAACCTACTCGATGGTCTGGTCTCAAATTAATGTGTTTCGCACCATATTTGTGGAGTATAATTAGATGTCCGTGAACGTCATTGAGTACTGAGCCACATTCATGCTCCCTTACTGTAGATGAATTATCTCATAAATGCGCAATGCATGATGAGATGCTGGGACAATCTCTACTTGAAACAGACTCTCGAAGTCTGTCCAGAGAAGCGTCACCTCGTAGTGAGACTAGAGCATCAAGCTCCACCTTCTTCTTGCCTCTTAATATAGAGGACCGGCGGAACGGACCACTATGAGATCATATAGTGTCCCTACCAGTTGGAAGACTCTCACTACAGACTCCAGCCAATCTTCAGCTACCTGTGGGTCCATCTCTCCCCTTAACCTAGGTGGCCTCTGGTGCTGGAACACATGCAACGTGCTCAAGCAGCATGCACCCTCTGCTGTTAGGGCCAGTGAAATCAGTGGAACAGTGGGTAATGGTACCATTGGTGCCTCTACTGGAAGAGTGTCTGGCACCAATTCCTCACTTCTTAGAGGGATATAAGTGCATACTATATCCAGAACCCTAGATGGCTGTTTGTGTGGAGGCATCCTGAAAAGAAACAGGTGTGCCACAGTCAATAAGTTCTACCTAGTGATCTGACTAAAATATATATCTAATAAAACTCATCAAAACTGACATCCAACCAGTGTTTTCATGCACTGAGTCAATAATAAGAAGTCAGGGTCCTGGTATATGGATATGATGGCTACCACACTAGCACTGTATTCCCTAAACTAATAACCACACTCCCTGAACGTGACACTATTTCCCTTAAAAAAGAAAGATCAGAGTCCTATGTTCTACTATATAATCGACTCCTTCAATACCAATTTTTGACGACCCATCCTCTGGGGCCCATGCCATGACTACCACAAGCCCGCCTTCTCTCGGACTGGGTCTGGCGGCTAGCAAAGAATGGTGTAATCCCTATAATTGGGAAGGCATTACCATTATAACATATAAACACATGAAACCATGAAAACAACAAGATACGTACACAAGTCAACTAAATAGAAAAAAGTGTGATGAAAGTAAAAAGGGGTCAGAAAACAAGCCCAAAAATAATAGTAGATGTACAACTAAAATACAATAAAACTGAAGAAGAAGAAAGGAAACTACTAGGTGGTCCTCTGAGGATCCTACCTGGAGGGTAGGTACAGATCACCTCCACAGCACCGCATGACCGCCCATCTCCTCTTAATACTAGAACATCGTATTGTCAACCTCCAGGCCCCATATTGCCCTAATACCCTCATCCCCGATTAGTGATCTTCATCATTTTCACCAAGCACAACAATGTGTGAGCATAGCCCATGCAGGGGTGAATATAACGATACTCAGTATAGACCCTGAGTCCCTCATGGTCTCACAAAATCCACCAATGATAACCACAAAGGCATGATATCAACTAAAAACCCTACATAGGTATATGCCTATACATATACCTATGTTATCAACAATACCCATCTCAATCATGAGGAAAAACAGAGTTCAACTCAAATCCCAAAGCTCAATTTTTCCACAAAGGAAGGAATACCATGAAGGTAAGTACAACACAGGTACGCCACACAGAAGAATACCACCAAGTTATTACCACAATTTAATGTAACAAATAGGTATGGAATCATCTCATAGAAGGTACAACTTTAGTACAGTAGTATAGATGATTAGATGTAACTACTAATTAATCATACTAAGTTAAGAAGCAGGCCCATGAAGGATCCTTAAGTGCTGACCCACGCAAGATCTCTCGGTGCAGACCCACACATGATCGCTCAGTGCTGACTCTCATTGGATTGCTAGGTGCTAACCCACACAATATCACTCAGTTATGACCCACAGAGGATAGCATGGTGCTGACCCACACAGGATCCCTCAGTGCTGACCCAAACAGGATCACTCTTCACTCTTCACATCACAGCCAGCTACTAGATTACCATACTAAGATTCCTCATCTCCCGGAGATTCTAATATTCAACACACTGGTCAATAATCCAACTTCGATGAAGTCCCATGAAAATTTATCCCAATGGACCACCACACCTTATGGGAATTAACACAATAGACGGTGCATCAATCAAGTGCCTGGTCTGTATGTTATTATCCTTTTAGTCTCGAGGGCCCAGTTGGATTCGTGCTTGATCCAGCCTGACTGTTCCCCAGCAAATTACAAAAATACAGTGGGTTAAACTATAGGGAACTTCTCTCTCTAAGGTTTACAGTGTTGTGGATAGTTTGTCAAAAGGACGTCTGGTGCCAATGTTATGGCCAAAAGAGTGCAAATGGGTCGAAGTGGGTCTCGGTCCTATCCGACCAGGACCAACCCGACTACGGTCGACCTGGATTGGGTCAACCCGGCCCGACCTAAGTGTTGCGGTGTGGCCGCAGGGTAGCACGAGGCGGTGTTGGGTGGTGTGGAGCCCACGAGGGGGCCGCGAAGGTCGCTGGTGGCCGTGAGGCCGTTGAGGGATGCGGAGTGCTGTGAGGCCACAGAGCGGTGCAGAAGTTCATGGGGCGGCACGACGAGGCGGTGGAGACTAAGGGCAGAGATCCCATGGGAGGTGAGGCTTTGGAGAGGATATCCACCAGTGCGGGTCATGTGGCGCGACCGCACACTGGACCTATGCTGGTAGCTAGCTTGACCGACCACCCTCTGTTTGTCGACTTCGTCACGGCCGATAGTGGTGCCATTCGCCATTTTGATGCAACACCGAGGATGGTTACCATCACCCTCCATCATGATGTACACAACAATTTATCATGACGATTGCAGAGAGGTCAGGCTATGTATGTTTGGCCCACACCCTCCATATTAGAGCAGTAACCAGCAGGTATAATCTCTTCCAATTTTATGAGGAATCTTCAAAAACTAGTAAGGGGACGAAATTAAAACAACCACACTACCATGACTGCTTGTTGACTTAGTAAGGGGTGGAGTTGGTGATGTCGGTGTTTCCCCAATCATTATTCATTCGTCATTTGATATCCTGAGACATTGTTCTTCATTGGAGAAATATTCATCGAAGGAGAAGAATTATTCATTGGAAAATGTTTCTCCAAAGTTCTCCCCAAGCTTCCGCATTTTCCAATGAATTCACTAAAAAGAGTTGCCAACCAAAATACAATGTGTTATTCCAATTTTAAATTTTTGGCACAAAACAGGTTGGAAAGATTAATCAATTGACAAGGAATAATTAATTAATGGGAGGAAATCCATGGGGTAACTCTTCGTTAATGAGGGAGATAAATGGGCTTCTCCCATTAAGACGTGAGTTCAAGTGGGTTTTAGTCTCATGTGGTCCCCACCACCACATACCATGTGGGAGGTTTCTAGATCAAGTGGTACCCACCTTTAAACCATCCACATTGGAGGTTTGAACAATAATAAAATTTAAAAAAAGGTTTATTTTATTTTATTTCTATTTCCACGAAAAACCCAAATTATATCCTTCACCCTCGACCTACTACAGTCGGGGTGAAGGACCCCTTAAGCGAATATTGGATTTATGAGTTTAAAGGTGCCCTCATATTTCAATTCCAATCAACAGATCATATTTTACAAAGCCCCCTCACACGGTTACTAAACGTACATGAAAAAAATTTCAGAAATTCTTTCCGGGCACACCATGTCTCATAACCAGGAACCGTCTATTTTTATGGACTCATAAAATTAGAATTTAATAAAAAAAATTACATAGAAAATCTGGTACTTTACAATAATTATCCAAAAAACATGAAAGAGAACATAATGTTGGTAATTCTCGAATAACAAGTAACAATGAAATTTTACAGACAAAATATTGAAAATATGATCATAAATCATATCATAAAAATGATTATGATTCTGAAATAAATCATTATCATTATTTAAATCATTATATAGGATGGTTTTATATATATTATATTTATCATGATTATGTTAATGTATATCTTTAAAATCTCATTTTTATCCAAGACTATTTCTAAAAAACTATTTACTAGGATATATTTATCATTAAAATTCATGTTTTCTAATTTTGAAATATTATTATTATTAATCGTAATTTTTTAAGTTTAATATTATCCATTGGTGAATTTTATCAAATGGACTGAAAGGAATATTTTCTCGTTAATCGATTTGTGGTATTTTTTTCTGTTTTTGAAAAAGTATGAGTGTAATGTTTTTTAACATATACAGAATGAATGGATTTTTCTGTTTCATGAAACATTATTTAAATAAAGCTTCCTCAACACTATTTCATGATTATTTTCAGCTAAATTATTTTCTTTAAAATTTATGTGGCATTTAGATATAAGAAATCATTTTTGAAAAAAGGATATTATCCTCAGAAATTATGTTCAAGTGTAGAATCAAAAAAAAATTTCTATATATGATGACATAATTATATGTTTCTATCCCCATTATTTCCTTGATATAATTTTGTTTAAAATACAATTATTTTTATGAAACCCATTTATATAAAATGGATTATGTTGGAATGATGCTTACAAAGAGATTTTATTTGATGTGTTATACTTTGATAAATGTTTAATGTTTTTGTGGGACATAAAATAATGGTTTCATTATGAGATGGATGAGACCTATATCATGATCCAATGCACTGAGTGAAAATTTATATCTAATGGGAAAAAATAACTATAATGAAAACAGAATCTGGTTCTCTAGGACAAGGTTGGAATGAGTAGTGATCTTGATTCCATAATAGAGTTGTTCGTCTACGATGGACTTCTTAATGAGCATTGACTAATATGAAATGATTTTATTGGCTTATGTGTGAATGCCACAGAATTTCAGGTCTAATTTTATGACTATTTGGATCAAATTAGAATTTTATAATTTATCATATGACTTTATATTATTATATTTTATATTCAAGGAATGATTTTCAAATGTTATATTCTTGTGATTATGATAGGATTGAAATTTCACTTTTTTACACTTAAAAAAATTTGAGATCACCCTTTCATATGTTTCTTTCCACCAGGTCATGTATAAGAGTAATATATAACATTTTTCAAAAATAATTTTAGTTTTAAAGAAATAAGTTGGTGATTATGTAGATGTTTTATGAACCAATTGTTTATGTTTCATCGTTTCTCAATGATGCTAATAATATACAGTCTTGGTGTGGTTTTTGTTGTTTTATGTAATAAATGTTCTTAAATTTTTATTTATAATCTACATGTAATGTATAAATTTTATAATTGGTATTAGAGAATTGGTATTGTTAACCTTTGGAAACAAATATGAGATAACCAAAGAAAGAACCATTGGGATATGTCTACATATAGGTTATAATCATATCCTAATTTTTTGTAGTTTTTCATGAATAACCTAGTATAAAACAAAATGTAACCTTAATTGGAATTTTATTATTGATTATGTGATGTTTCTACTATGTTTAATGTTTCTAAAAATAGGCTTCTTGGTTTTCCTCAATGGTCTAACCCTGAAGGAACAATGTTAATATTGAATATGACAAGAAATGAAATAATTTCCCTCTATGAAACCAAATGTAATGGGAGCTATAATGTAAAATATTATATCCATTATCATACAAATTTCTGAATATATAAATTATTCAAGACATATAAATGTGAAAAAGTAGGGAGAAACATTCTATTGAATCGTTCATTTGGGAAAAAACCACCTACATTCAGTGGGTCTTCTAATCCATTAGTGGAGGAACAATGGATCGGTACCAATGAATCGATATTTTAATTAATAAAATGCTCTGAACATGATAATGTCATCTCATGATTATATCCTTTTGATGGTGAGGAAGATTAATGGTCGCATCTCATCAAGAATATGAGGAAAAGATATGAAAATTAGTTTACGTAATTGGATGAGTTCACAAAATTATTTTTCTATTAGTACTTTCCTCATATTCTTAAAAAATGATCGAGATATTATTCCATGAAATTAAGAAAAAGTATGATGAATCCTTTGTTACCTAAGAATAAAATTTTACAAGGCTTTTAAGGTACTCTTTGGTGATTATTATCCATCTTTAGGGTATAATTTATCTATTCATTAGTGGTTTTAAACCATTTCTCTAAAGGGATTTTTCTATATGGGAGATCAATAGCTACAAGGGAATTATTCGATGTTCTCTCAAGGTTGGTATGAGGATCAGACTAACCCAATAGTCATATGTGTTTAAAAAGTAGAGAAAAATGTAATTCAATTAAAAATCTAAAGACTACACTGAAAATAATATTTTTTTCCCTTATAATCAATGTGTGGAATGAAACATTGACGGAATTATTTCAATTGGACGAGTAAATATTTTTTCTGTGAAAAGAATTTCATCGGGAAGTTTAATGCTAACGTGATGGGAAAAATATGTCTAATGATATAGATAAATAAAAGGCTACACAAAATCCATCTCTTACATATCAATTCTAGAAGTGCAAGGAAATGGGTAATTATGCCAATCAATGCCCTAATGTATGAGTTATTGAGGATGATAAATGTAAAAAAAACACTTATGTCCAAATAAAATAGAAATTAATATCTAATCACTATCACCCTTGTGGAGTACGATAATGATGTTGGAAATGGTACACATACCATCAAATATAATGTATAATGTTTTTTATTTAATTCTGGATCTAAACACTCCTATATTTATGAATAATTTTAATGGTTTGTTCAATATTGCCTAAAAAATTGGATTTTGAGTAACCTGTGACAACTCATAATGGTTCAACGACCACATCAAAATCTTATAATTCTTTTCTTGTTGAATTTTTTGGGAAATTGAATCCATCAAATCTTGTGATAAATTGTATCATATAATTTGATGTGATTATGGAAATTAATTGGATTTAAATATATGGTGATCATATTAATTTTCAATGATGGGAAGTTACATTTTATATTCTAGATCAGTCTACAACCATCTACTTATGCAAGGATAAGTATAATCTTCAAATTTAAATTTCATCCATCATATGGGTCTTGATAACTCTAACTGAATGTTATTTATATAAAATGGTTAGGGTAAACTCTCGATTAACAATACACTGATTGTACTAGAGTTTGAAATTTTCATAATGGAGAAATTTATAAAATTTTCATCAAATTGTAATGTTATGTTATAAATAGAACACATATTTGGTGATATGACTATTTCAAAGTCATCTTATATAATAACTACAATTTAGGGGCATGAATAGAAGAATAAAATACTAGAGAATCTTGATAAGGGATTTATCTGCCCTAGTGTGTCACCTTGGGGAGCACTTATTCTGTTTGTTAAGAAGAATGATTGATCAATGAGACTTTCTATTTATTATTGAGAACATTACCCGATCAATCTGAAGAAAAAATTTACTCTTCCCCACATTGATGACATATTTGACTGAAAACGTGGATCTCAATACGTTTCCATGATTGATCTTAATTTAGGATATCATCAATAAATGGTCCAAAAGATGATCTAACACAGAGGATATTCCATATAAGGTATGTACACTATGAATTTGTAGCTATTAGTTTTGGTTATACTATTATCCCCCTAGCATCATAGATCTAATGAATAGAGTCTTTTGATATTTTCTTGATCATTTTATGGTAGTCTTTATAGACAATATTTTTCTATATTCAAATAGTAAAGATGAACATGAATGGCACTTGATAATTTTTTTGGAGACATTGAGAAAGGAGAAGAATTATGAAAAATTTACCAAATGTGAAATTTGGATTCAGAATTATTCATTTATTGGGTATCAAAATTTCAAGAGAGGGGATATCTGTGGATCCAGAAAAAATATTAGTTATTGCAAGATGGTCGAGACCAACAACGATAACTGTGATACTATGATTTTGTGGATTGGATGGATATTATCAATGTTTTGTTAATTTTTATTCATAACTATCTAATCAACTCTCCTGATGACTTCGAAATAAAGTTATGTTCATTTTGATGGAGGAATGGAAAGATAATTGAAAAAACTAAAATGGTGAGCCATTGCACCTTTTCTGACACTAAAGTTTTGTGGGGAATGGATTTTGATCTATAGTTATGTCTCCATGAAGGGGATGAAATGTGTTTTCATGAAAAATTAAATGGTGAGATCTTATGCCCTGCGATAGTTAAAAATATATGAGAAAAATTACCCAACTCTTGATTTGGTGTTAGCAATGGTAATATTTTCATTAAATATATAAAGTCATTATATTTATGGTAAAATATTTGATATTTATACTAATCATAAAATTTTAATGTATATTGTGACACAAAAATATCTGAACTTGAACCAAATAATATGGTTGTAGTTGATTAAAGATTGTGACTTCTCAATACATTACCACCCTTGGAATGTGAATAAGGTGGTAGATGTTTTTAGTGGAAAGATCATACTAGCTTATCGATGATGAGGATCCTGAAATATCCAATATTTATTGATTTGAAATATATGGATCTGGAATTTTTTTTGGAAGGGGACAAATATTATCTTTCTCAAATAAATGCTCTACAATCTATACAAGTGAAGATTGAGGAGGAACATAAAGAAGATTTATTGTTACGAAAGAAGGTGAGAAATTTTACAAAATTTAACCATGAATATGATGTAATAATAAGGTTCAAGAACCATATTTGTATTCCTCCCATACCCGAATTTTGGAAGGATGTATTGGATGAGGCTCATAGTACATCATAATCTATTCCCATGGATGCACATATATGTACAGGTACCTAAAATATTACTTATAGTGGGACTAAATTAAAGGAGATGTCGTCAAATATGTATCTCGATTCTTGGATTGTCATCAAGTTAAGGATCATAATCAATAGTATTAGGGGATGTTACAACCAATGCCCATACTAGATTGGAAATGGGAAAACATAACTATTTACTTTTTCATTTTACTTCTCAAAAAATCCAATTGAAATATTTCTACTTGGTTTATAGTTGATCACCTTACGATGTCGGCACACATAATTGCTATTAGAGATGATTTATCTCTTTATCATAATTCCATGATATATGTAATATAAGTGGTAAGATTTAGTAGAGTACCCATTTCCATTATATATTATCAGGATCCATAATTTACCCTGATGTTTTAGAAATGTCTTTAACTTGCTATGGATTCCGAGATAGGTTTTAGCACTACTAATCATCCTTAGGCAGATGGTCAGTCTTACAGGAAAATTTAATATATGGATGTCACGTTGAGAGGTTTTTCTATGGATTTCCAATGTTGTTGGGATCAAAACCTACCAATGATGTAATTTTCCAAAAATAACATCATTCAATTTAGTATTTAGATAGCTACATATGAATCCCTGTATTTTAGGAAGTGAATAAATCCATCTATAATGGATGAAGTTGGGGAACTAAATATTTTAGGACGTGATCTTGTTGATGAAATGGTAGAAAAGGTTAGATCTATTCAACAACACATATGAAAATATCAAAGTCAAAAAAATGATAATCGGAAAAATTTAGAAAAGAAATATATTTTCAAGTGTGTGATAAGGTGTTTCTTAAAATATCTCCTTTGTAGAGAGTAATGAGATGTGGAAAGAAGGAAAATCTGAGCCCTTGGTATAGCACTCATTTTGAAATTCTGGATAGTTTTAGAAAGGTAGCTTAGCAATTGTCTCCTCCATCAAATCTCTCTCAAGTTATTAAAGTTATCCATGTATATATCTTGAGAATGTACATACCTAATCCTCCATATGTACTAATCTCAGAATTCATACCACTAAAGAAAGACCTTTCTTATAAAGAATAACTGATAGGGATTCTGGATTGTTTAGAAAAATATCTAGAAAACAGGATCACTCGCTTGGTAAAATTTTTTATGAGGAAACAAATATTTTATGAATATTCATGTTAACTTGAGGATATGATGAGGGAGAGGTATCCTCATATATTGTTTCTAATGTTTTGAATTTCAAGAGTTAAATTCAGTTTAAGTTGGGCAGAATATAACAACTGGATGTTTTTATAATGTATTTTCGTTAAATATTTTTTATTCATTAGAAGAATTATTTTAACAAAATCATGAGTTTAAATGAACTATGAGACATCCCAATTATAAAATTATTTTTATACCAAAGTTTTTAGGTTAAAAAATTTTATTATAACTAACTTATGAAAATGCAATCTGAATTCATGGACTATCAATTATATATGGAAAATATAAATCAATTATATATTTGTATTTTTCAGTGAATTTCATTTTTTAATGAAATTTATGTGATATATTTGTCTCATATGAAAAATAAAATTATTTTTATATTCATCCAATGGTTATTTTAAGCATAGGGTACGAGAAACCCCCTATTATATATATGAAAACCTATTTTATAAAAAAGTTTTATTTTACACCTTTGAATGTAGATCATATATTAGTATAAGATTTTGATATGATAATAGATTTTATATAAAATCATGAACATTTAATATTGATTCAATATATAAAAATTAACTTTTGATGAATTTTATATATTTTCTAATTTTTTTGATTAATAGTAAAAAGACGCAAAATGTTAATTGATTTTTTTCATTAAAATAATTTATATGCATATGTTATATTATTGAATGGTTTCAACATAAAAATATAATATATTTTTATTATTTAAAATAATTTAGGTCATTGGAGTATTTTTTACATTAAATTCTAATGTAATAACATTTTGAAACATTTGAAATATTTTAGCTTTTAAAACTCATCTTCTAATTTAAAAAATATGATAAATTTTAAATTAATTGTTTGTTATTTTGAAAATGGATTCCATATTTGGAGTATATAGGTCCAATTTATGTTAATATGAAACTTTTATATTAGGGAATTAGGAATAGAAACTTTGGTAATTATTTGAATTACCATTTTTAAGGGTAATGAGGTGATTAAATATAAAAATAATATTACAAATTTTTATGACACATGTTAAAATCCTATTTTATGAATAAATTTGACCCTTATAATATTTTTTTGAAATGGAATCACATGATGGACACTTACCTATGAATATTCCATGAATGTAATTATAACTAATGAGTGTGAAAAAATGTCTCAATTCCGTTTTATATGATTATATTATTTTTAAAATACGAATAAATTTATGTTAATATAGACTATATATAGTTCATTGAAAGATAAAATAATTATATACATCACAGAAATTTAATTATAATTATTTAGAGATTAAATAATTACCATTAATAGTGGCACAATAATGATGTAAAAATTATTTTCTTAAAATAAATAAAAACTAAAAAGTTTAAAAAATATTAAAATAAATATCAAATGAAAAAATTAATTTTCTCCATGAATTTTATAGGGTTATATGACATTATAGGAGTGTATTAAATATTTTGTATCAAATTTATCATTTGTTTGGATTTTCATTAATGTTAAATAATTGAATAGTGTCCATATTGATAGTATTGATATTTTATAAAAAAACGTTTTATTATATTAATTAAGAATCATAAATATATTTAAATAATAAAAAGTTGTAATATAAGCAAATAAAGTATCACTAAACATCAATTTATGTTGAATTAACACCATATAATAAGATATTTATAATCATTAGTTATTTAGAATGTTATTACCACAATTAAAATACAATAGAATAACTAAGTTTCAATTACAAAGATATAGTTTATATTGACAAAATAACCTGTAAAAAAATCTTGGTTGAATGGATTAAAACACTATAATATCTCATATTACACATTGGGACATTTTGGAGGTTTTTTAAGTGGGTTTTATTTTATTAAAAATTAGTATTTTTGGGGTTTTCAAAAGTGCAACTCACCTCAATTATAAAAGGAATAATCCTCCCTTAACTATTGACTTCATTTTTAGACTTCAAGATAATCCACCCCTTCCAATATTCCTTACCAACTTACCTATTTTCATTTTTACATTCTGTTCATCTTCAATGTCCAACTCTAGTGCTCTAATAAGTGATTTTGGGGAAACACGTCGAAGAAGAGGTAATCCCTTCAAATTATTCATTGAAAACCATTTCATATTATACATCCTTTTAATTAGTAGTTTCAATATAATTTTATAACTTAATGATCACTCATATAATTATATGATATTATAAATCTGAAACAACCATATTTCACCTTTTATTCATCCTAGGAAAAATGAAATCATTGCGTGTGCGTAGGTAGGATTTATCATCTCCACATCGTGGTGAAATATGTTTTTCACCAACACATTAGTAGGATGGGTATAATGATGGAAATAATAATTTTATATTATTATTGTAACATTTTACTAATTATGAATATTATACACCATTCACTTCAATACCGTTCAACAATTTGGGGAACAATATTGTCGCTTGTGTGTACACACAACTTAACATCTTCGTGGTACGATGTGATTGGTTATATATAATCATCATTAAAGAATGTTTATATAAATGGATCGAATTTATAAAAATTATATATATTATACTAATAACATTCTGTAAATTATATAACTATAACCTAAAAATATGTATAAGAACTTATCCATGAAAACATGCATAAGAAGATAAAGTTGTTAGTACCCGGATATAGAGTAACAATGGAATGATACTATGAAGAAAATGAAAATTTGATTATATATGTTATCAAAAAAATGGAAATTATTATGAAATAAATAAGTAAAATTATTAAAATAATTATATAGGATTAATAGATACATACTAATCACATCAGACCTAAGGTAATGGATAATTTTACAATCTCATTTTTTACCCAGATCGTTTATATGTAAGTATTTATGGCTGTATAATTATCATGAACATCCATGATTTATAATAATTTATTATTATTTTCATTATTATAATTATTTTGAATTTATTTTTATCCATTGGTGAATTTTTATTAAATTATATGAGTGGAATATTTTTTCATTAATCGATTTGAGGTAGTTTTTTTTCGGAAAAATTAAGAAGAGTATGTTTTAAAAATTATACTGCATGAATGTATTTTTACTGTTTCATGCCATCTTATTTCCTTGAACCATCCTCTACAAGATTTCGAGGTTATTATAATGCAAATTTGTTTGTTTTATAATTTTGTGGCATTTGGAGAAAGGAAAACATTTTCAAAAAATGATATTTTCCTCTGGAATTCTGTTCAACTATTTAATAAAACTTATTTTCCATGTAAGATGACTTCTGGTTATTTTTATATCCCTATTGAACATTGATTGTATTGTGTTCATGATGGAATTTTTTATGAAATCCACTTATTTTAAATAGATTATGATTGAATGATGTTTATGAAACCCATTTTTTCAAGGGTTGTGTTATGAAAAATGAATTTTTCTTTTTATGAAAAACACAAGAATAGATTAATTTTGATATGGGTGGGACCTATATACCCCTCCAATTCATTGGGTAATGATTTATATCTCATGAGATTGAAATAACTGTAATAAATTGTAAATCTTGTTTAGTAATACATGGGTATAATGAGGAGTAAACTCAGTTCACTAATAGACATTGTCTAGTATGATGGTAATGGAAATGATCATTATATAATATGAAATGATTTTATATGATTATGTGTGTATGAAACAAAATTACATGTCTAGTTTCATGACTATTGGAATTAAATTTCACTTTTATGATTTCTCTCATGACTTGATAATATGATATCTTATATTCATGATTAAAGCTTCATTTATTATGTAATATATGATTGCGATATGATTGATACTTTATTTATTTACCCTTATTGAGAATTTGAGCGCCCCCTTTCATATTTTCATTTTCCATAGGTCCTGAAAAAGTGTATTATGTAATATATGTCACAATATAATCTATTTTTGATGAAAGAAAATGAAAAAAATGTAGATGTTTTTATGAACCAGTTGATTATGTTTCCTAGTTTCTAAAGACAATAAGCCTATATGGTTTTTGAGTGGTTTTGGTTATGTTATGTAATAAATACTGTTAAATGTTGAAATAATATCTTATTTTAATGTATGTTCTTTTATATATCAGATGTTATGGGTCAATCCAATTATTGTCCAAAATCTCTCTAAATTTATTAAATCAATATGAACATAAAATTCACCAAATAATGTAATTTATAGATTCATTTTCATGTACCACATTTTGGATCCCATTAAAAAACTTATCAAAAATGCATTATCTTCTAAATACTTAATGAAAATGTACCACGATACATTTTTTCATTATTTATAGAATTATTAGAAGTAGAAAATCAATGATAAAATAATCAAATGACATTATTATTTAATCTTCCTATCATTTTTTATTTTATTTGGTTAGATAATAATCATGAACATGATTAATTAGTTAATTTTTTATAATATTCTAATGACTCTTGGGTAATTCTCTAGCATAGTTCCCCATATCATTATAGATGAAACATTGTGAAATAGAAAATTCGTTTATCCCCTTAGAATCATGTGAATGACCATCCTTTTCTATATAGTTAAAATAATTTCCTTTTCTTCTTTTTAATAAATAATAGTGTCTTGGGCCACTATTATGACATGTTGGAAAATCAATCTTTTTTAAATTCCATTTACACATATTTTTCCTTATATACCTCTTCTTTCTCATGATTCTTTCTAAATTCATAATACAAGGAAAATTCATTCCCTCCCTTTTTATAATGTGATATCATTTTATCATATAGTGAGAATGTTTTGGAGAATAGTTTTATTAAAAAGATTTACCTGTGATCCGAAAGGATGTTATCATCCTTATTATTTTGATTATGTGAATTGGTGAGGTTTTTATTCCTTTAACTAGGGTCCAATTCTAAAAAATTTAATAAATTTGATTAGGTTATGATTTATAATCAATATTTTTAAAATTAAAACACGTTACATAAATTGAAATTTTATTGAATAAATTATCTCATAATCATAAACATGGTTTCATTAGGAATATATTTACTTATAATATTTAATAATAGTCTATAAAAAATGTGATTTCACCTAAGATTATCCATGGGGAGTTTTAAACTGAGGGAGTAGTATGTAAAATTATCATATACTAGGTTATGCCAAGTCAGGCCCGACAAACTAGTCGGATTCATTACCCATATGTACATATTTTCTAGACCAATGACCACATATAATATCCAGAAAGGAATGTATTTCATGGAATACCCACATAATCTATATATTAAAAAAATTTGGGATGTTCCTTTATACTTATACTCAATGAATATCTTTGGAATTTGTTCTCTAATATGGGTTTTCTAAATATAGAGTCCATGGATTCAAATAATCTATCATAGATACTATGAGTAATGACATATACCCGAGTATCCTAGATCTAGTGCCTCATAATAATTCAATGTAACATATATAAATTTTTCTTCCCAAAGGATAGATTAGTTAAGTAATCATGGAAAATATATTATCTAAATGAACCTTATATAACAATTCAAAACATAAAATATAATATAGATAATCCTTGGATAATGCCATTAGTCTCATAGATTAACACTACATATCAGTTATAATTCTCATCTTGACGTCCTAGGAAAATAAAAACCAAAAAAAGGCATTATCCTAGATGTTCAGTAAGGTTAATAATAAAACAGAATCCATTATGAATAAATAATTATAATCCTTAACGAAAGGTGAATTACTAAATCATAAGACCATTAAACATAATATTCATAACTATACAAAAAGACTAAATCATACCATATAAAATAAGCACATGTTCTAGAACAAATAACCAAGGATATTATACTAGTTGAATAATTACATGTACTCTTAAAAACTAATCTTATTAAATTTGGAACATCATAATTTCAGAAATCACCAACATACTGTTAATTCTTTAACCATGATACTATAACAAAATGTGTAAAAACACAAACTAGTTTGTCTCACAAGACATATCGATGAATCAAGGTGATATAGTGATCCCTACCCATTATTTACTATGTTCAATGAATTACTATTATAAAAAGGGAGAAATATAACCCACATAAATATTTATATAAAAACTAGCTTAAAAAATGTTTAAACATTAACCATAAACAATTAATAATATCAAATTAGTATATCCACAATCAAAAAAATCATAAACCCTTCAATAAATCATAGTAGATGTTATTATAAGAAAATAACCTCAATTAAGCTTCAAATCCAATAAATTATGTTTACATAGTTGAAAATAAACTAATAAAATCATTAAAAATTTCATGGGAGAAATTCTTATTTGTTACCATAAAATTATTTAAAAGGTGTGTAATTATAAAAGGAACCATTTAACATTGAAATAAAATAGTAACCATGTACGAAAGATTAAAAATGTTAAGGATTTATAATTTAGGAAGAGGTTTCTCACACAAAATAAGTAATAAAAAATTCCTCTAGTAAAAAAAGTCATAAAGTACCTCGAATGGAAAATTAAAAAATATTTGTATCGAATGATTTTATAAAAGAAAAGATTTCAAAAAAATACAATAAAAACTGATAGGATAATATTATAAAATTTTCTGAAAACAATTTTATGAAACATTTACTTTGATGATAAATATTCCCCTATAGATACTTACATATAAACAATACCAATGAAAAAATATATTGTAAAATTAAAAATTACATTGTAATTTTTTTAGTTTACGGTGTGTTAAACCCTTGGAAAATTGTTTAATCATGTAATTACATTATAATAGTAGTATATCCAATTTTATTATGTCATATATGGTCTTATTATATTATTTTGTTAATAATATACCAATATTACTATATTTTGGGTGTTACTGACTTTATTTTCTTACGTTTTTCTTGTCATGTAACTCATATTTATAATGCATAGGATATATTTTAGTAACATTCAAAATTATATTTAGTTTAGAAATACTATTTTTATTCATAATATACATTTTATAATCATTTTTAATGGTTAATGTGGGGAATTAATCTCATCATGTTGTGGAGAATTTAGGTCGTTCGTACGCACAAGGGATGATATCATTTGTTTAATTATAAAGTGGAAAGGAATTAGATGTTATATAAATTATAAATATTAAATATAATTTCATATGTATCACTTACATACATTATTTTTATCATAATATGTATCTAAATAAAGAGGCGATGAAAAAAATACACCATAGCATGGATACAATATGCCAAACATACGTGCACATTGTGATATTGTTTACTGTATGATGGATAAAAGGAGAAATATGGTTGTAAAAATAACATAACAACATCTCATTATATATATGAATATTTAGTTATTGTATTATAATGGAAAAAATCCATTCATATTTAGTATAGAAGAAATAATTTTGAAGGATTCAGTAAAGAAAATTACCTCTTCTTCTCCAAAACTCCTTCGGATCTTTTCTTAAGTACCCTAAGACTAGTATACTGAAAATATAAGAACCTATAAGATGATTATTATGATTTTTATGAATGTGAATGGGTAGTTTATTTTGATCAATGAGGCTCAATGTTGTGTGATGAAGTGAGAGAGGTTGTTCTATTTTATAAAAGATGGTATGGGAACTCTTGGAATCTATAAAAATATTAATTTAATAAAAATGAGTTATCAATTTAAAATTCCTAAAAGTGTGTTTTTTAGAACATAAAAGGATTATGGGTGTAAATAATCCAAAAAAATATTTATACATGTTTATGTCAAAATATTGACATTATCTTCAAGTGTTATCCCTTAGTAAAAAATATTATCTCTTACATAATAACCTAAATTTTTACACTTTAGGGTTAATATATTTTTAAAAAATTTAAAAATAAAACCAAATGGATCATTGATGAATTATTTATCATTAATAAAGTTATTTTACATATTTTATATATTTATCTATGAATTTTTTATCATTTAATAAAATATTATCTCTTTTAATGTACCATTTGTTTATATTTTGATAATTTCATTATTTTAATTTTTCAAAAATATCCAGAAAATATGATAACTTAGAACGAAAATTTATAATATTTATCTAACATGTCTATGTTATCTATAAAATTTCTTAATTTCCTTATTTATGTCAAATTATAATTATTTTATTATATTTATTATCATTGATTTTGAAATATCAATTAATTAAATATTTACAGCTTCATTTTTATAAAATACATTAGTTAAATTATTTTTCTCTAAATATTAGTAATAAAATATCATTTTTGATGTAAATTTAATATATTTCAAAATAATAGTTATATTAAAATTAATCTTAATTTTAAAAATTTAATAAAAATGTAATATTTATTAAAAACCCTCAGTATAACATTTTTTACTTTTCTATAAATAAAATTTTATAATTTTTATATTCATACACATGAGGATTAAAAATAATATAACTTTTTTATATGGTTTATTTTAGTATAATAACACATATAAAATGAAATTTTGACATTTTTTAAGGTTATTTTATAATATATATAAATTAAATTACATTTAATTACAAAATTTAGCATTAACCACGGTAATTAAGACCATTTGTAAAAATACTATTAATATTAGAAAAATTAAAATAAATATATTAAAATAGTTTGGAATAAATGATTCCAAATAGGGAATCAATTTTAAAAAAATCGAAAAACTTATGTTTCAGTAATTAATTTCAAATTAATCTAATTGATGAGGGCTACAATGTATTGTTCATGTTTAAACATTAAAAAGAATAAAACTATTATATATACAAATTCATTGTAAAATTTATGTTAATTACCTATATTATATTAAATTGAAAATAATAATCATTATATAATTTAAAACCAATTAAAATTATAGTTTAAAAACTTAAATTATTTTGGTGAAAAATTTTGTATTCAATTAATAATTAGTATTCGTTATAATTCAAGAAAATATGAAACCTATGAGAAAAACCCCAAAAAAGTATCCAATGTAAATTTTTGTGTTATTATTTACAAGAAGATGTTTATATTCTCATATGGAATATATTAATTTTTAATATTTTTTATTTAAAATAGGTTCTCCATTAAGAGATGCTAAAACTGTTTTTATAAAAATTACCAATTATTATGTCTAATGTCGAGTTTGTTCATGTTTTATGCTTATAAAATCAACTAGATGAATAATAAAATATTTTATTGAATATATAACATATATATTTTATTAATATAATTTTTAATAAAAATTAATATAATTTATTAGTATAAAATGACTTAGTGATCATTAAAATAATATTATATAGAAACTTTTCATACATATTAAGTTGGTTCGTATATTAATTTTAAAGAAATATGTAACCAAGGAATTAAACGTTACAGTTTCATAAGTAAGTTAATAATATCCAGTATAAAAATTTTAATTACTAGGTTCTATAATATTAAATTTTATAATTTTATTTTTAAAATACACATTTGTTCAGTAAAACTATGCTTTGCATGTAATGCAAGCCAGCCCAATAGTCTGTGTAGCGTAAGCTTATAATGTTGTTGTATACAATGAAATATATTGATAAAGTTGATTTTAATTAACAATATACAACCTTTAATTTCATAGGGTGTTATATAATTAATGTAACGAGAGTTATTCAATTCCCAAAATAACATTAAAGACCAAGAAAGATTAATTTATAATAATTACATGAATATTTTTCCCATTAAAATAATATCAGGATGTAATAAAAGTATAATATAATGTCAAATAATTAAGAGGATGATTTAACTCTATGGAAGAAATATTTATCTTATGGGGGTCTAGAGAACTAGATTCTAAATTAATATCCACTAATATGTATTGGAGTATGACTGTATCATTTACCCTTCCTTTTCAAGACCAACTTTTAGTAATACGAATAACAACAGATTATACCTTTTTAATTATATTATGTGGTTTCCAATGTTTAATATCATTTTTAGTTATTGGGTTTTGGAATCATTTTTCACATTGAAAAAACTCCATAAATGTGAGTAAATATACACTATTCCCCTTTGTTTCATTGGTCATCATCTTTAACCCAACTCAAAAAAAACATGAACTTGATGTTAACACAATCTACTCATGAAACAATTTATTTTCCCTTAATACCATACCTTTAGTGATTCTTCCCAATGTTTTATAATAATAAATTTTGAAAAAAAAATTCTATAACAACATTGATACTTGATCTTATATGAAATTCATCCCTTTAATTCTTTGGTGAGGTCCTACGTTCTGAAGGAATCTTGTTATTATTCAAAAATTTAGATAATTGGGTGGTAATAACCATTAGGTTTTAAATACCATCATTAATCCAAATTTTTATCAAATTACTATATTTTAATTTACATCCATTATTAATTTGTTCTTAGGTCTCACAAACCATTTAATAAATTAAATTTTATAATCATCTGTGATTGAAATTTACATTATAATGGAGTCTTGAAAAAATAATCCTAAAAATGCTTTACTCATTGAAAGTATCACATTATCATTTAGTCCAACCAAAATTACCTTCGTCTAATTTTAGGCTTTATCAGGTGGGTTCTCTCATAAATCATATCCCAATTCATTAACATATTATATCATTTGTAATGTATTATAAAGAGAATTTTATTATCCAGTTAATATCCAATAGTTATTAAAAACTAGTTGTTCATTTACACCTTGTTTTAATGCTTCATGTGATGATTGAGTAAATATGAAAAAATAATCATAGAGGTTATTATTCCCATGTTTATATATTTCACAGCATATATCCACTTATAGTGTATAGAAATAAATGTATTTCTAGGTAAAACCTTCTACTAATGAAAATACAAATATCACATGAATTTATCTTGTATTCAGAATATTCTATTATAAATTCTCCTAGGGGTTTTTTATATAATTTTCTAAACTAATCTCCAAAAGTGACTAAACTAATAAAAAAATATATAATCATTCCCTTTTAACTAGTTACAGTGATCTATGAAAAAAATATTAATAATAAATTTAATCCATGATTTAATTAGTACATCTCATAAATATACATAAAAATAGGGGAATAGAAGGTTTAACTTCTTCTATATTATCTACATAAACAAATTATTTTTCTAAAATAGTGAAAATTACTCTATAATTGTTCTCATATAGATACTTTTCAAAATATATCAATTGAAACAATCAATTTCATAACCGAGGTATTGGAAGTATAAGAAATTGGTCCGATCAAATTATCAGTATAGAAAACATATATGATAGGGTATATATTGTAAAAATGGTGTATAACATGAGGTACACATAAATATAATTAATAAATATTAAAGGACCTTATATGATAATCATAGGACATGTTAGAGTAAGATATGATCATAAAAAATAATTAAGTAAGCATAAAATATATTACATGGCTAAAAAGAATTTCAATAGTCATATAATATATGATTACTATATAAAATCATGGAATACATTAAAAAGTCTATATTCAGTAAAATATATAATTTCATGGAAATAAAATCAGTTGGTAAAAATTAACATTACTTGATGAATGACCTAAAAATTTGGAGAAATCCTAAGAAAAGGAAAATTATAAAAAAAATCCATGTACCTTCTCAGTCTAAGGATAATACTCACATGTACCATTGTTCTTGGTATAAATCTTCCACAAATATATTTATCTTTTTGATAAATCATTATGTTCAATGTTTTCCCTAAGCAAATGCATCCCTTTTACCTTTTTATTGGAAAAAATACACCCATATACCTCAATAGGTAATGATAAATCCTCATATATACCTCATTATATTGTGATAAATCACCTCATTGACAATTTCTATTGGTATAAATCCCCATATTTTTTTACTTGTGATACATAATGATTAATAAATTAATTATAGGATTTAATATTATTCCACCCACCATCATATATAAATACATGTTCCATAAAAAAATAAATCATAGACATATCTTAATGAACCTATGGAAAAATAAATGGTTTATTAATAATCCATATAAACTCATTAAATATTGATAAGTAACCCATGAAAATAAAATGGGTTTCACAAAACATCAAAAATTTATAAAATCACATCATGAATTTAATAGTTTTCCACTAAGTAGTTTTTCAACAAAAATAATCACATAACATTAACTAAATAATCCATTTGATATCAAAACTCTAATTTTCGAAATTAAATACGATAATAATAAGACATAAAGTGCTAAAAAACCACATCATAGAAGATAACCCACTGAGTCTCTATAGAAATTAAAATACGAATGTTTTATAAAAATATTTTAAAACATTGAATAAAAAATTACATTAAAAATAAATTTTAATAAATATTAATAAAAAACATTTGGAAATCATAATATATTATGATAAAAATAAATGATCCTTGAACAAAAATATTGGTTTCAAAAAAATAGTTTGTGAAAATGTATTATAAAACACTTATATCTAAAATAATCATTAATAACGAAGAAATGCAAAGAGAATATGTTTTTAAATAATGTATGTGAAAATACATTTACTTTTTTAAAAATATATTAAATAATTGAATCTCAAAAAAAACATATTTTGTCAAAAAAACACATGAAAACACATTGAGAATATTTAATTTTATAAATAAGCCGTTGTATGGAAAAAGGAATAAGGACATTGAGAAGAAAAATGGGGCGGGGAAGATATGTCTGTTTATTTGCGATGTAATGAAAACCTTTTTTAATATCAGGATAAAATGTTATAGAAATCCCATACTGTTACAAGGATGATAGAAGAATTATTTCAAAATAATTGACAGAATTAAATGAATAATTATATATAGAAAATATTAGTTTTTACTAGGTTTATGGGAACATATATGGTGTGTAAATACATTGATTTTGATGAAAAATCTATTAAAAGGAATGAGAAATGTTCTGAATAAATATTTTTTTCATGAATTCGTAGAACCATCAAGGAAGAATGAATTGATTTTAAATAGTTTTCCATATAGAGTATGTAGAAAATGAAACATAACACCATTACGTGTTATAATAGATAAATCATTAATTATAATCATAAAAACACAGAATATCACCTGAGGAAGATAATTGAGTAACAAAATTCTCTTACAACTCTAGGAATATTAAAGACAAATCCTTGTTAAATTCATAAATTACAAATGAAGACACTTTATCTTGAATATATGTTATTTAACTGTATAATATATCCAATAGGTATTATATAGAATACATAAATTGAATTAAGTACATAACAAAAAATTATTATTAAATAAAGAAATTTTCTAATGAAACTCATTTTACGTAAGAAAACATTCAATCAGAAACCCCTTAAAATTGAAATTATGGAATTAATCAAAAAATACCCTAAATAAAATAAAATTCCTTAAATATTATATTAATTATGAATTACACACACTACATAAATGGTAATTTTTTCACAAATATATACAACATCTCAAAAAGGGAAATTGATATGGGATCTCATACAATTCTATATATTCATTCTACGGAAATGATTGACATATTGAATAACCAAATAAACTTATTAGAAAAATTATTTGAAAAATTATAAATCTATGATTAATTTAATATGAAATATTTAAAATAATACTCCATTTATTTATTATATAATTATGCCTTCTGTTTATATGAAAATTTCAGTAGTATCAACTTAATTTTCTAACCAAATATTTCCAAATATTTTGCATTAATAATACCTGAATATAAAATAAAAAATATAAAATCAAATATATTAGTAAATATTTTATTAATATATTATACAAAAATTTATTTTCATTTTTCCAAATACATCCATAGATAGGTATTAAGGAATTATTCATGTATGCAGTTAAATCAGCCTCATCTAAAAAATGGATTAACTTGATTAATGAGTTTTGTTATTGAGGTGATTATTTTGAAATAATAACATTATAATTCAATTATAAAATTATAATTTTTTATATTTATCATCATGAACCATATATTATTTTTTTGGAAGATTTATTAAAATCATGATAAAAAACCTAAATATGATTCGTTGTTTAGGTGGGAGTCCTCACATATTCATGCTTAGTGTTCATGAATCTAAAAACGTGAACAAGGTTAATGTTTTTTATTAATAAAATGTTTTTCTTTAAAATTAAATTATTTATTACATGTTAATTAATAATTATCACAATAAAGAGAATCCATGAAGGGTGGTAATAGAAGAAATTAATCTACGACACTTCATGGAGGTTGTAGTTCGTGCAACACACTAATGATGTTTATTTATTTTTATTTGTCAATGTAAATTGTTAACTAAAGGTTATAACATTAATATAAAAAAATAAGTATAATAATGAAACTAAAATTTCCAAATTATTATGGAAATAATATATTCTTATATGAATGATTTAAAATAATTAATTAAATGGGAAATTAGAGTTACATTGGAGACACAAACTTTCCTTTTTTACTCCCTTGAATTTGAAGGGATAATAATAATATCGAGTGGCTAGGGGATTATGTTTTCTGGATAAGACACTAGGAAGAGTTAAAATAGTAGTACAATGATGTAAAAAAATTTACTTTTAGTCAATTAAGGGCGTATGTGATAACATTTTATAAGAAGAGAAAATAGGAATCTTTTCAAATACTGATAATATTTCAATAAATTTGTTACACTATTAAAGGGTAAATTTACCAAAATTTTAATCACTCAAGGTATGGGAAATTATAAGTTATAAATACACGCACTCATTTTTTTTTAGAAAATTAATTAATTAATTAATAAATTTTTTACTTTTAACCTCTTTACTATATTTATTTTCCCTTTGCCGATTAATCTTTAACCTTAGACATTATGATAAATAAAAAAATATAAAATTGTATCCTAGTTCCTAATTTGACCCTTTGGATTCAATATTTTAAAATAATATTAAAAAAAACTTTAACTTATGTGGATGATTAATTTTATAATAAACATAGTTAACCTCAAAAAAAATGTTTTTATAAAAATATGTGTTTTAAGCTCCTAATTTATATATGTGATATAATTATATTCAGTTATAATTTTAATTAAATATATTGATTTGTTATAATAAAAAATGGTATAATGATTTTAGGGAAATGTAATGTTAAATTTCACGATCTAAAAACATAATTAGATAGAAAGGATGAATGCAATTATTTTTATTAATGAACCATTGTAATTTAGTTTAAAAAAATATTAGACATAGAATAATTTTTTCAAATGATATTAAAAAATACATAATTTTATTTCCTAAATAATTATTTTATTAATGAAATATTTTTATAATTCACATTGATAATATCAAATAATTATAAAATCCTAAAAAAATAATTATTCAAACACTGTATTTTTCAGACTGAAAAACATTCTTTCCAGAGAAAACACGTAAAATCATGATAATAAAATTTATTGTAGTGAATTAGGAAATGAATTTTAATATGAGTCATTTATATTATATTTTTTTATTAATATTTTAAAAGGAAATAAATAATACAAATAAAATGGATTACATTGTAAATAATGTTTTCAATATTAACTCTTATTAGTTATTTACTTTTTGTGCATTTCATTTTCTACATTCATAGCTATTATACTTCATTTATTAATTATATTATATATTTTTTTATTGTTTTTAACCATTAATAGGTGTTATAGAGCATGCTATTTATTTTAATTGATTTAAACTCTCATTTAAGTATAAAAGGGATATCTCTATAGTTAGTATTTTATTCCATGATGTTCGAATATGGATGCAATTAATTCAATGGTTATGTAAGTGATGAAGAGCGTGAATCATGCATGGGGTGTTCAGAAGGATTTATAAAAAATATAATTTCAATGATAATATGAAATGAGATTATTAGAATCCCATAAAAAGGAAGGGTTTTAATCTCTTGATGATTGTATGTTGTGGAGTAAGTATGCAAGGACACTTTGTGAAGTTTCTATGATATGAGGTTTGCGTGATCATGCAGTACATAATTTTGGATAGTAAATGAATTTTTTTGGGAGTGTTTGAAGATGTTAAGAGAGAATCAATATATTATGCACTTTGTTATGATAAAGTGATATTGGGAGTATGTGATTGATATTATTTTAATTACACTTTGTGATGGTACCCACATGATTTGTAATTGTGTTTTTGAATATTAATTATGAGAAAGGATTTTATCCATGTAAAATTTGATTTACTTTCATAATAAATGATATACATGAACAAAAATGAAATATTTAGAGTAGTTATTCTATGTTATATGATGCATACTACTATTTGGTGAGTAATGAATTCATGTAGAATATGAAGATTGATGGAGGTGCTTCAAACATAACGTAGTTTGGGTGTAGTGAAATAGGGGGTGGTTGGATTTCTAAGGATATACTCTAGAGAGAGAGAATGTGATATTTATGGTTTCTGTTAATTTATGCTACAAAGACATATATTAATAGGATTTTTAGATTTACACGAAAAATAATACGAATGGTTGAATAAGATTATCATGAATAGTATAAATTTCAGAGCTATAGATAGAAAAGCATTATCTAGAAATACTAAAGAAATACTAAGGTATTATAGTATATATATGAGTTTTATCTAATAGTTCTTCTTGTATTAATAAGAAATCAAATATTCAATGATTTTATTTTCACATGTGAGGAAGCGATGAACCACACAAGTAAGTGTAAAGATAATTTTCTCATATGATTTTTTAACACCAAAAGGATAAAGTCTATGTATCATTCAAATTTATTTTAATAATAATATATTTTATTATTTAGTTCACATGTATTACCTTTTCTTGTATATATTACACAACAATTTATTTTTTTTCATTGTGACTTAGTGGAAACATGCCGAAGATTTTTGTTTGAAGTATAAACACCACGTGGAAGAAAATTCATGAAGAAGTGGAACGAAATGAAGCAACAAGAAATGGACAACATGAAAATGTGAAGTCCAATTATATAATTTATATTACAGTTGTATAGTTTCAGTAAAATAATATATAATGGGAATAACCATATAAATATTACAAATTCATGAATCATAAAAATATTAATAATTCATGAATACTAAAAATTTTGTATACAAGAAATGATAATAATAATTAGAGAATTATTTATATAACCAACTAGTAAATTGATATTGGAATGTTTAATATATTTTGAATATAATAAATCCAAATATTGAGAGAGTGTAATTTGAAATTTCATATTTTATATAGCAATTAAGTCACAAGAGAAGGAAAATTTATTTAACTCTACAAATCATTGATTAGATCACTCTGATAATTCATTGACATGGAGTGGTTTTATTATAATCTTCATATTGAAAAAGAGTACTGAGATGACCTATATACAGTTGATAATTATTACATAGTGGTAGTGGAAGGCCAAATTTATGAAATAATGTCATATATTTGATGAAAAGACCTCCAGAGTAAACGAGAGATGTTTTTCATCTGTTCTATGAAAATTTCCTTTTATAATTAGTAGTACCAATATAAATAATTACATTAATGAATATTTATTATAGAATAGAATATTTCATAGCAAACGTGGTTGATACCCACAAAACTCATATGTACGAATTATAGTACTACATTATACATAGGAAATTTTAGTGATATTAAAATATATTTCCTATCAACAATTATCCCTGAAAAGGAATCTATTTTTTATAAGAATAAGAAACTTGTATAAATATTTTTGTACTAATTTTAATCATATTATCCAAATTATATGTTCATTTAATTATCGAGATAGAATATCAAATATATTCCTCGCAATTGGGTTAGATATTTGATTGTAACGGGATAATTGAAAAATTATACACTGTTGGCGTTGGGTAAATAGATTTATCCTCAGTATCAATGCCTAATCAATGTTTTCACTAAAATTCATATAATGTTTCATCTAGTTTCGCATCTAATTAGATCTGAATTGCACTATGTGGTATTTGAATTCCCTAAATTAATTGTATATAGGAATAAAATTAAAAATAAACTAATACGGGACACTCTATTTCCATCCCTATTAATGTTGAAGGATTGTTTTCATCTAAATATATAAAAATAATTAATATAAATAAGAATATAGATTGAGAAAAAGTCATCAATAATGAATAAAAAGATCAATTTTAATTTAAATAAAATTGAGGGGATTGTTTCTTATTTCAAAAATCAATTGATTTAAATACATTTGATTAAATAAATTAATGTTGGGATAGAGTGGGGATTATTAAAATATTAACACATTTGAATAATTCAAATCTGAATATGATAAGTGTTTAAAAATATTCATATATATATATATATATATCTATGAAAAATGAACACCTGAAAAACATTCCTATTGAGGAAGAATTACATCTAGAAAAAGAATATGAAAAAATTGTGTACACATTAAGGTTAAATTCTCTCAAAACCCATTAGGATATATTTATTAATAATTCAGGATTTTAAATGAAATAAATTTAAGGATTGAAGAAAAATTTAAATGGTGTTTTGTGAGTTTTTTTTGAAAAAAATCTAATCTTTGGTGTAGTAAATACTTAAGATAAATCAATTTTAAGTGTTTCCATGCATGTAAAGGATAATAAATTATATGAATATCAGATTAAAATCATAATAAGAGAATGTGAATTATATAAAAAATTAACGAAAAATGTAAATATTTCTCTTAGTATGGAATTAATAGAATTAGATGCCAACTAGAGAAATTTGGTAGAGGCACATATTTCATATTCCCAAAAAATAATGAAGATTGATAATTCCATACAGACATTAGATAAGAATCCTATATCAAATAAGATGCATATCATTGATAATATAAAAAATTATCCCTTGTTAAATTTAATAAAAAATATTAATAAAGGAACCCTATAAAATGGTTAATACTATTTATAAAAATTTATTCTCATTATCTAGTAAAGATTCAAAGTTAAAATCATAGAACATTTGGTTGGATAAAATCAAATTATATCATTCATGTCATCAATGCATAATAAAAAAATATATAAGAAGAGTAATTATCTAAATAAATATATAAATAAGGAATGTTAAAATTTTATATGAGGTGGGGATAAATATTTCAAAACATTAACTAAATGAAAAATAAGAATATTTATTAGATATTATTTATTCTACTTGAATTTTTTATAACAATGTATTATATTTTTGTACATAATTTCAATGTTTGATGACTATATTAGGATGATATTAAGGGGTATTAGAGAAACTGTAACAATAAAAATGTTTGAACAAAAACTAACTCCCTATAAAAACAATCGATTCCACACAAGAGATATATTTTAAGGCATTGTGGAGTTCTTGGAGTGTAAAAAAATAAGTGATGATTGATATAAAATGTGATAGTTTACATCACCCTTGAATAATTATAATTCACATGAAATTAGAGGAATAAAAAACATATAGAAACATGTAAGAAAGAAAAGAGAGTATATTTTCAAGGGAGATGAAAATGTAACGAAATGTGTTCAATAAATGAAAATAGTTTCAGAAAAATCTCCAAGTATTAATAAGAAGAATTATTTCATAGATGTATTTTAATCTGATAGAAAATCATTATAATATGGTAAAAAGGGATACACCATGGTATAATGCATGAAATCTATATAAGACAAAGTTAAGAATACCACGGAGAATAAAAATGATGAATTAATCCAATAGAGATATAAGAGTAATGTTTTTGGGATTGAATACATCCATGAAAATGAAGTTATGAGGTTACACAAAAGGAATAACATAACGAATTGAAAAAGTTCCAAGAGGTAACTCTAATAAATCAATGTATGTTAGGTAGGAGTTCTTGATAGTTTGGTTCAAACAACATAAAATAGATAGAAAACTAGAAAATATATAATTATGTAAAAATGGAATAGTTAAATAGGTTATTTAACATGAATAAAAAATTATTTTTTATATGAATATTAATAAATAGAATGTAATTTTATTCTGATAAATAATGTTGAAGGTGTATGTAGGCTAGGCGTAATGAAAATATGTAATATACCCGCCCAAGATAACCCACAATTTCAGCTAAATTGTCTAGATACAAGTCCGGAAGAATTATTATATTTCACTATGAGCTAGAGACAACAACTATGGTATTATAAAAAGACTCCTGGGAATTATTTCTCCCTATAAAATTATTATATTATAGAGATAATTAGAGTATCGTATCCAATATTTAGAATAAATCTCATTAAAAAAATACTAAAATTTTAATTCTATCATCTAAATAATTATAATAATGTCTATATTAACAAACTAAAAAAATAATCATTGATCATGAATAACGACATGGTTCCCTTTCCACATGAATGTATTCCACCAATATCCCAACCCACTCGAAGGAAATATGTTCTAGGAGATCCATCCAACACATGTTGTACTTCCCATTAAATATATCCTATAAAACCATTGAAAAAAAATTCAATGAAAAAAATTCATTTTTGGGTATTAATGAACAACATGACACCCCTAAAAACTATATGATATTTATCAACATGAATCTATTAGTCATTTTATGAAATAGATTTGGAATCATTTTAAAAAATTATTTTCCTTATAAGTTATCGTTAGGTTTTAATTTCACTAATATTTTGTTTAAAAATAATTGATGGAATATGAAATAATTGATATCTATCTGGAATTACTATATGTATAAAATAGTATGTCATACATAGATATCTATATTAAGTGTAAATATATATTTATCAAGTAAACATGAATGTAATGTATTAATAAGGCATCAGATGGAAGTATATGAAATGAGGGTGATAAAAATAATAAAAAATAAACATTATTTTAAATAAGTTAATCCTAATGTTGCGAATCTATGGTCACCCAGTAAGGATACACATTAAAAACCATTTCATCATAGTAACCTACCATAGTGTTAGATTACTCCACAACAATTTTTATATGTTTATTTATTCCCCATACCCCATGATATCCAAATTATCTATATATTACTATTATGTATTATTTAATCCAAACAAAATTTTCATATAATATTTTATAATATGATTCCATACTACTTCCAAGATTGTAAACCTATTTATGATTCAAAACCATCTTTGATTCATCATATCAAACACAATATTTTCATAAATTATAGTTTTCAATGAATATCCTTTGTGAAGACTCATTCCATTTCCACCAAGGATCAAGCATTAAATATCATCAAAGAAAAAAAAAGAGTTCCAAAGTTGAAAATTCATTCCAATTGATATAATATGTGATAGAGAGACCTACATAATGAATAATGAAATAAAAATTCCTTCTAGACCAGTGATGGCATTGGGAGATACTATGTACTAATGAACCTATATTTGAATTGAAGAACATCAATTATTCTTGACATTGATAGATCAAGTGATCTATTCTCAGAAATAATAAAAACACATGGAGAATAATATGATGAAATATATGAAAATGTAGACAACTCACCATTTTACAATCAAAGAAGATCGGTGATATGTGTTTTTACGTATTTCCACGAACCAGAAGTGGGAGATATCCAAAATCATTGAAATAGTTCTTCATGATCAATGGAAATTTGAGTAGGTTTGAGAGGGTCATATAATGTACCTTGGTGGGAACTATCTTGTTTTGTGTTTGGAAGGAAACCGATGCATTATAGAAGACTCATTGGGTCAGATGATCATGTTCATGGTTTTGGGAGGTTGAGTCCTAAAAAATTGGCTTGACCATGTAAACAAAAAGTGTCTTTATTTTATGTATAATATATATTACAACTCTATAATAAAGTTCTCTTGACCGATAGTAGTGTCAGGATTACTGACCTCCGTGATGATTTATCTGGGTGTGTCTGATTGATGATAGATCAAAAAAATAGAATATGTGTTTTCCTATGGGAATAATTATGTTATGTGATCGAAGTTGGTAATACTCTATGGTATGTTTGGAAGGAATCCAATGTATAATAGGAGACATTGTGATCACATGACAAGGTTCAAGGATTCGAGATGTTGAAACATGATAAAATAACTATATGCATCTTCTCTATTCTCAATAAGAGACATTGAAGAAAAAACATAGAGAAACCTATAAAGGACTACAGAAAAAGAATATATGTATATTAAAAATCCAAAAATGTTAAGGATCAATAAAATTAATGATTCTAAGATACTGACGAAATCATATCATTTAATGAGTAAATTAGATTCATGAATGAAGATATCTATAAACCATAGATATACATGGAAATGATTCTACATCCTATGATTAGTTATCAAGACTATTGTTAATACTAACAAAATAATTAGTGTTCCACCTTATTTGCTTATATTTCTGTTATATTTATGTCTTTAATATACAAGGTATTTAAGGAAATGTTTGTTCACAAGTGGAGAAATATATATTAAGATTTTAATAATGTATTGGAATAACTAACGATCTGATAAAAAATTGAATTATTAAATAGTGGTGGATAATCCACCTGAATATATTGAAATGTAAATGATTAAACTATTCTCCATGATGTTTATAAAGGTATTTCTCACTTTTTAGGGTGAGATATCATGATATACATATCGATATAATTATTTCCACAAATATCAATGTATCATAATTAAATCAATGGATGAAAAATTATGACGTACACCATTATTTTATTTATCCTTTTAATGGTTATATCAAAAATGTTTATAATGTGATGGGGGTTAGTGGATGAGTGAGCCCAAAATATGGGGGTTGGATTATTCTTGGCAATAAATTTTTAATTTAATTTTTGATAATAGTATAGGGTATATGATTTAGGACGAAATTTGGTGTACTACCCAATGAATGTGAAAATTGGAAATAGTACCACATACTAAATTAGTAATGGAACAACATTCAAGGATTCATTATAGGTATCATGGTTTATAAAGCAAATTAGAACACATAAACATAGAGTTGACCTACTAAAGACTCTATTATAGGTAAATAACTTATATCATCCATCACTATGAAAGTGGATTAGATGTAGAGTGAATATAAGAGGTAGAAGCAAATTTTCTATATGTAATAATTTTCTCAAGAAGAGTAAGGATAACTGGATTCTAATTTGACACCATTATATTGATTTAAATTTTTATAAATTAATGGGATACGATCATTCACATTATTAAATGAATTTCTATTGATAAAACATACAAATTAGGCATTGAAGATCATAGTTTATTTTCAAATGATTAATGTTATATTTTTTAATCAATATATCATGATGAATAAAGTTCAATTTATAATGGATTATAGAGAATTTCATGATCATTAATGAATTTTAATAACGTTACAAAAGGTGAATTTAAGAATACTAGATTATAATAATGATTCATCAAGGACTGTTATAGATTACTTGGATATCATTAATGATAATAATATTTAATTCCATGCCTGATAATAAAATCCTATATTGACTAGTAATGTTTGTTTAACCTTCCATAGTTACTAATACATGTGAAAAATATTTTTTGAGCATTAATTTTTTTGATCATTTATGAATCCATTCATGTAGCAGAGGAAGTATTTTTTATATAATGTTTCATTCAATATATTTAAAAGAATACATATTGAAGGATATCTAGTTATATGCAGGATTTTGGATTGATGATTAATAATATAGATTGATTTTTTCATTTTATGTTATTTGAATATTTCAATAAAAAAAATTACATCATTGTCTTGCTATCGAAGCTTGTTCAACCACAACCACTTTGGTGGATGTTAGAAGTATATCAACCAAACCATGTCACAATAATTGGATACAATGAGGATCATAGTGTGTAAAGAGCATGAAAAGGATTATGTGATAGAATATGTGTCCCCAATTTGGTGTATAAAAGATAAAGTGGTTTATAGCCTCTCTTGTATTGGTTAGAATGAGAGGTAGTAGGCAAGAACCAACACCAAAATGGAATCAATGCTAGTTGAAGGGTATTGTGACCTTTTATTAAGTGATATCCATTCATATGTTACATTGATATGTGAATATATTAATGAAATAGTTATTAATACCCCACATAAAACAAATTTTTATAATGAATATTTGAAGGAATTTTTCCAAATGAATAAATTCAAAGTAATAAAATTCATTATAATCAATGATTTTTAAACACTAGTGGTTAGACGTTCAGTTGGAATAAAATAGAAGCCATGATTGATAAATTAATGAAAAAAAACATTTCAAGATGAACACATGATCAATAATAAATGATTCGTGGTTGTTAGCCATGAATGAAATTTGTTTCCGCATTGTTAGCAGGATATGAAGAAACAATGTAATTTATTAAGTAATAAACAGTTCATAGGAAGTTCAAAAGGACAAAAAAAAAATTCTATGTGGTTTTACTATCGATGTCACCAGTTCACATATTTTTTATGTTTCAAATACTTTAATTTTTCATCAGAATTTCACATGGTATAAACAAAATATTTCTTTATGAATAAGTGGATGGTTATGCATCTTGCATATTCGATATATGATGTAGTCAGAATGTGATGATTCCAAGTGAAGATTATAAGTTACATGTTTTAAGTATTCTTATGTAATGTGAATGAGGTTTGTATGTGTTGTATATAAGGATTACATGGGGATATTTATCATGAATCTATATATCCAATATTTTCGGTTTATCACCAAGTATAATGAGTATGGGATAAAGAGTATGAAAAGGACACTATGTGATGTGGTCAACAAAATTTGTTCTTGTGTTTTAAAAAATGTATTATATGAATTTTTTTCATTTTAGAAAAATTGGAAGTAATTTAATAATAGGAAGGTAACATGAACAAGTAAGAGGCATGTGAGGCTCACAGTATGAGGTATAGGATTCATTGTGTAATTTTATGATTCATGAAATCAAATAATATTCCATGATTATAAGAGGTGTCCTGCAAAATATGTAGTGTTGGATAATAATAAAATTAATTGATTAAATTTATATGTATATATAGGATACACAATGATATTTTACATTATATTTAGTGGGTTTTATGTACAATGTATGAAGATATAGAACAACATGATTTTTGGCATCGTGAGATGAAAGATATGAATCACCATAAGAGATTATTAGGAATGAATATTTTTTGGATTTTTGGCAATGAAACATTCATTTATAAATAACATATATATAATGACGTATTAAATTATATATATTATTATTATTTGAGAGAAAATAAACATTAGTAAAAAAATAGGAATTGGGATTCATTATTCATGTGAAGAAAAGAAGAACCGCATGAGTTTGTGTGAAGAAGATATCCCATGATATATTTAGGTTATGCAGAGGAGAGATTCGAAAATACTTTCTAGATTATATAAATAACCAGTGAAATTGAGAAGTTGTACATTTTTTATATCCCAATCAAATGTAAGAAACCATGAATCATAGATTATTTATGAGGCAATATAATCATTTGAAGAAAAATATTATAAATAAGTGGAACCATATAGAATTATTAATCAAGAATAAGATGCACTACATTTACTATGAATAAGTGTGCCTACATAACATGATATACCCAGGAATATATTTATTCCTTCATAAGTGATATTTATTTACATGAATATACTGTGACAACATTCATTCATATCTTATAATTATGTGAATAATAAACATTTGGTATTAATGAAATGATAATAATTCAATTATTAGTGTTTGTAAAACCCTTAGATTAATAGATATTGTAAATTTGTAGATATTTTTTGAAAAATCATACATAATATTGTCTTAGTTGATATGGATGTTGAATCTTAAACTAAATCAGTAAATCATTGAATCAGGAACTTCATTTGGATTATAAAACATGGAGTTGATCATTATGATAAATAAATGTGTTGGATTAGAAGTGAAATATTATACTTGTTGATGAATAGTTATAGGATTAATTAAATAAATTTGAATTTAATTATTTAATTTAATTCTAAGACATTGGTTTAGGAATATGATACTACATTAAATGTAAATACATCTAGAGTAAAGGGGAGATCATATTTAGTTGTTCATTTGGAAGTGAATTTGATGAACTTATGGTACTATTACAAAAATGCCTTTCAAGAACTAGTGAATCCATTATAAATAATTCCTTATTTGGGAATTGGATATGTTTTACCCTATAAATGTATTTTAATTTTTCTACTTTTTCATTCTCGTAAAATTACAATGATAAAAACATTTTGTCACAAAATTCGTTGGGAGTGAAATGGAAATGGTTTTACAGAATAATTTAAATATTTTAAAAATATATATGTGTTTTTGTTTCACATATTAACTATATAAAATGTGAAATTAATTGTTGTGGGTTCATATCATATCCATTATTCATAACCAAGGATGATGTTTGAATGTAAGAGGTCAAATTGAAAAGCAATTATTGACTATGTAAAAAATCGGTAAACTATTTCACCCCAAAACTCTCAATTCCTAGAACAGTCTATATGGCCACTATTGATATTTTGTAATACTTTTATCAAGAATTTTAAATCCATTAACCAATTTATGTTAAGTTATATAGAAATTTAAATAGATAGATGAATTTGAATAAAATTTTAACAATATCAAGGGATATTTGGTCATTACACTTGTACCCAAAATACATTTTCAGTAGAAAATGTTTTCTTTTATAAAAAGATACATAAAATAATTTATTAGGATGTGTACCCAAGAATAATTACATGGTCTGAGATTAGGAATTTCATAAATTTAAATTACATTTTAAAATAATATACACATGATATTGTGGTAATAGTGCTAATATTCTCATTAAATATATTGCAGAAATTGTTTCATGAATGGTTGTGGAAAATTAAATTTTAAACATATGTATATTATTAGAGAAAATATGAGGATAATTGTCTTGAAAAATATATTAAAAATTATATATCTTTTGAAATTATAACTCGAGTATTGACTATGTTAATAATAACCCCATATATTCCACCAGTGAGAGAAATGAAAATAGTGAGGTCACATTTTATTTAAAGGGTAGAATATAACATACAAGATTTATGAAATAATATTATTTAACCAAGTTAATTTTTTATTCATTATAATGAGTGAAAACATTATAGGGAAATAAATCATTCACTAAATGAATCAAATTAACAAAAAAACAGATTCCATCATAATGGAAAACTAAACAAAATTACATGAAATAGTTGATTATTACATACAATAGATGATTATATATAATAAAAGTGAATAAATTGATATAATCTAATAAAAAAACTAATAATATTGTTTAAACTAAGAAATATCTTGGACCATATTCAACATTAATAATTAATTTTAGTAGAACAAAACTGATAATTGGGGAAACCATCATGATTTTAAGAAAAGAACATACAAAAACAAATAAAAAATTAGGAATAAGAATTGTGTGTTATGACTTTAGAATAAAATGAATTTATAGGATGTTACAGGGGTAATATATTCTTCATATGTACATTATTAAAGGGTATTCAATCATTGAGTATAGTAATAGTTAGCATATTTCCAATTTAGAATTATCATAATAAAATTGACATAAGTATATTTAATTTTGATGATTAAAATTTTTATTTAATTTTATTTCTTAGAAATTAAATAATATACTTTTGAATAGAAATATAAGATAAAAATTTGCATTGAACAATATAATTAATTCTATGGTTTTTTTTGAATTATGATATTTTTCTAAATGTAATAAATTTTTAGGATAATATAAGAAAACGATTTCCATAAAATTCATGATAAAATTATTATAATAAATTAAAAGCCTTAATTAAATAAATTAATAAAACATATAATATAAATTGTACTATTTTTATTTTAAAAAACTGTTCTTACTATATATTACATGTTTTATTAAGTTGAATTTATCATTTGTAGAGTTTCAAATTTATTTAAAAGTATTATTATTGAAATACAAGAAATGAATAAATATACAATCATTATCTATTCATTGCTTACTAATAAAAAATCATTATTATTAAAATCTCCAATTATTTAAAACATTGGTGTTTTTATATTACATATTTTTATTTTATTAAATAAATCTAGTCACTATTGAAGAGTTATTTTGATGAAATTAAATTATTATATGTGTGTGTATATATTAAAAAATTTACTAATCATATAAAGACTATTAATTTAAGGAATAAACAAATTATATTATGGGATTAATGTATTGAATTTTAAAAAAATAATTATGAATTTCTAGATATTATATTAAAATTAACGATATGACTATTATAAATTGAATGAATTATTTTTTTTAAAAAAATTTAGTGTACATAAAAAATTGGTAATATGGTTTATTTTAGTTGTATGCATCAAAAATTGTCGTTGATGTAAAAATTGAGTTTCCAAGGTAAAGGTAAACTATGATAAAAAAATTTCATTATGGGCTTAGAACATGAAATGAATTTTTTTTAAAAAAAATAATATATGTTTGAATTATCATCGTCCTTTTATAAAATATCAATTATTATTTCACTTTGGATCCACTTTCCCTATAAACAATACTTTACTAACTCTTGAAGGAATATATATTTTAAAAAATTCCACTCAAAATCATCTATAAATGGACCCATACTCTACCAATGTCAACCAAAAAATATCCATCATTTTACTCTTAAATACCAACATAAATTATCCCCCTAAATATATTGTCCAATTCTTTCAACCATTATTCATTATAAGGAACACTAAATCCCTCATTTCTATGTGGCTCTCTAAGAAAATATTCAATTATTCACTACAATTATTATCATATAAATTATCTTATTCATTATTTTCTCATCTAACACATCATAAATATGATTATTTGTTTTTGTTAAATATATATAAAATCATCATAATTTTTTAAATGTCATATTATCACTATAAAAAAACATTTTACTACTCAATTGGTCATTAAGATGTGTTTTTAGTTTAGTCGGTTTTACCAACTATATGACTGATATTATAATATTTATATCATTAATGACTACGAAAATAAAAATTATAATAAATTTATATGATAATTAGTCATTTAATATTATTTTCAAATTTTTCAGTCACAATAGTAGTAGTTTTATAAATGTAATGAATAAATATTTTTTAATTCACAAATCACTAAAATGGATATTTATAAGCACTTCACGAAAACTGCCACCATAATTTGAATTTAATAACAATGAGACTCCAAAAATATATAAAAACCAATGATTCATTAATATCGAAAATCTATAAGTGATGAACCCAAAATCATGTAACAAATACTAGAAGCTTCAAATAGAAGTATTGATAGAAAACAGAAATAGTTGACAACCAATTATTAATTTTAATAGTATACAATTGATATTTGAACATGAAATATCCAGGAATCTATACTTATTCTAATGTTACATATTGATAATAATTAAATATAATATAAATATTAGTAATGAGGGTACTATTGATACTTATAATAATCATACATTTATTATCTATGGGGTTAGAGAAAATCTGACCAAGTTGAAATCCTTAGTAAAAGTTTCAAATCTAAAATTTTTATCCTATATTTATGTATCATTTACTAGATTTTTTATTTTTTCAGAGTATATACTTCATATTTTTTTTTCTTCATAATATTCATTTCATTTAGGTTTTTAAAGCCTATCACATATTCAATATTTTAGGGTAATTTTACTCAAAAGACACAAAATTCATCAATGTTACATTCTAATATATCCTTAAAAGCAGTATTTTTTCATAATAAATATTTTTTCGGTAATATTTTTTGTTCATTATGTCTAAATTATAATCTATTTTTTCTCGTTGGTTTATTTTTGTCATTAAATAAATTATTACATTTTATTCATCTATTTGGTTTCCAATTTAACAAAAAAAATGATTGTACTTGATGATGATATTATATCTTAATTTTAATTGAGAATACTTCTAATTAATGAACATGATTTTCATTTTAATTTATATATTTTATTATCCATACTTGTGTGATGGATTAAGGCCATTTTATATTTATCTTTACATTCAATATAAAATTTAATATGGAATATTTTTGACTTTTTTTACTTGTTCTATTTCATCCACCTTTTTTGGGTTTTTTACAAGGATTTATTTTCAAGAATCCATTATTTTTCATTGTAATTATTATTATTTTTTATAATTATTTTTATTAAATTTATGTTATTTTATCAATATTATTTATTAAAAAGTAAATAATCTATCATATTAGCTTTTTGAAACAATTTTCGCTTAATATTACATTGATTTTTTCATTAATGATAATATCATTTAATTATTATTGTTTTTTACTAGGGATATAATCTATTGATACTATCTACATTATTTCTATGGATGTATTATGATAATATATTGCCTAAATTTACATGAAATCTATTTCATTCTCATGGTTTAATTATCAGCTTATAGAAGTATCAATCATTTCATTTTCCGCTCATATATATGGGTTATAATTATATAATGGGTAAAGAAAAAATTATATAACCCTCCAATGTATTGGTTAATGATTAATATCTCATTAGATGAGTGAGAATTGGGAGTAAAACTATCCTATTGGATAATCCACTTCGTGATGGTGGTCATTATAGTGAGACTTGACATAAGAAATTGTTTCTTATGTAAATTCTACATTCATATTACAAGACTATATATAATGAAATATTCATATGCTGTGTTTTCATAGATAATGGTAATATAATCAGGTCTTTAAAATCATAGGACTCGTATAACAATATATTCAGAAATAATCATTTCATGAATTATGTTGTATTGCCCATTATTGGTTGAGTATGTTTTTATAATCTTTTGTTCAATCACCAGAACTATGTCATCATACCAACATCTTCATATTATGCTCCATTATGATATTTTATTTTTATTATTATTTTTACCCATCATAAAAATCAAATATAACACGTTTCTAATATTTCTGTTCCTAAGGAATGCAATTTTAGTATTATGTGTGATTTGTCTAGAAGTATTTCATGTGTGGATAATTTTATTGGAAATTATGTATAATTTATGTAAAATATTATTATCATATAGTTAATCTCAAAACCCCTAAAACAATATGTTTTTTGTGATTTATTGTAATATGTAACTGATAATTTAGTAAAATGATGCAATATGTTTGCGTATAAAGTTTGGGCGATCTCAATATTTCCAAGATATAGACCATATATATTCTAATATGATCCACTTTTATATAGTAATATAGGTTGAGTTAAGAAATTTTTGAATGAATACTTGGAAAAAACATCATTTGAAAAATTGATCCAAACTTTAATTATTAATGATTAGTTTCAGAGAGAATGACATCATCATAGTAAAATTGTATTCAAATAATCTAATGTCATGTATTGAATAGTTCGATGATGATTTATAGTCTTCCACCATTACTAACATGGTCCTTAATTTATGACTCTATAAAAAATCACATTTGATATTTCTAGACATCCTCATGAGATAATTATTTATTCAATCATTATAAGCAACTATATAGCATGTTGACAACCATGGAATCCTCAAAAGATTGGTGGTTCCTAATTCAGACACTCTTGGAAATGTTAATTTCACAAAAAATATATGTCTCTTCTTATCTATCCACATATATCATAACTTCAATATCAAGAATAACTATTCTAAATTTATTATAAGAAAAATACTAAGAAGAATTCTTCAGAAACCACGAAACAAAATATCTTTTTTCTGATAAAAACATAAAATAATCATGTTAACATACAAGAAAATTCCTGAAACCCTATAATAAAAAAACTATGAAATTCAATAAAGGTCATCATGTTCCACAAAAAATTGTATTTTATAAATTAAAATAGAGAAACTAATTAGAAAATATAAAACATTAACTAATAAAATATCATCTAAAACTCATAAAATAGTATTTAGATTGTGTAAATTAATTTATAAACACTAATTGAAATCTGTAAAAAACATAAGTAATACACACCCCACAAATCAGAGTGGTTTAAAAAGTTTAATTATTTAGAAACTTAGTTCTCCAAGCTATACTCCAACCATCAAAACTCTAATGGAGTCATTGACATGTATATTCAATGTTTATCCAAAATTAAAGAATCATGCATAATTCCCATAAAGCCCAATGAATTAACCCATTTTCACTTTTATATTTTAGGGTATTTAAAAACACATATAAAAATTAAAAAAATACCATGATAAAGATAAATACAAAAAAATATTGGAATAAATAATTGAAATAACATCAATTAAAAGATATATAGCCTAACCACAGATAGTAACTCAAGGATTGGATATAAGAATATTTTTTTGGCCACTCCCTCCAACCAACCTCACATGTGTTAATGATCATATCTTTTTCCTATAATTACATTAATCAAACAAGAGGTATGTGATAAAATTTTGAAACAAAACTACTTAAGTTAACCTACCATATCACTTAATTAACATATTCCCAAGTCTAAAAGAACATTCCAATTAGTCTACACTAGAAAACATAACTGAGGTTAAAATTCATTCTTATTTTTATATAATTAATCCTCCAAATACCATAATTAAATGGAAAGCACTTTTCATGAATATGATAAGATGTATTCATATTTTAGAAATCTATTTTAAATTTAATAAAAAAAATTATTTTTATACATTAAAAACAATGAAAAACTATAAAAATAATTTCATAAATAAATCTCAATGTTGTTTATAATAAAATATATTAACTTATATAAATAATTTTAGTATTCAATCTCATGGTAAAAATATAAAGTGGCTAATAAAATAAGTAATTAATTCTTCATGAAAAATAATCATTTGTAATAATGTTCCAAAAAACCCAAATCAATGTGAAATGTCATATCTAAATCCCATTATACCTATGAAACATGATAAGTGAACAACAACACTAAATGTAGAGGTGATAAATAACACACATACATTGAGATTAGGGAATACATACACCCAAAGGATTGTATGTAAGTCATGAACTGACAGTTGATAGGGCACCATCAAAAGTACAAACCACTCATTTTATAAGTGTAGCCTATAATTATTGTTTGGATGCAATGAATATAATTTTTTTATGATTATTATTTATAAAAAATATTAATCAACCCTATAAATAATTACACTGATAATGACATTTAATTGATAAAAACATAAAACCCAATGGTATTCGTTCTTAATGAAATAATTATAGATAATAATGAAAATTAATAAAGGGGAATGTAATGCTAAAATAATTGTAAATAAATAACCTAGTTTTCTCAGCATATGGAGTTAAATAAATATATTTCTATTATTTATTTTTTATATTGTTTAGATTTTTATACAAGTAATGTAAGACCTTTAAATTCTAATGTATGAGCATTTTATGCAATAACTTTTATGACACGCAACAGTAATCATGTAATTGAATAAAATACCCCAAGAAATTAAAATATATAAGATATTTTAAAATTTTTGATCCATTATAAATTTTGAAATGAATTTGATACCATGTTATCTCGTGTTTCACACAATTAAGACATTCTTCGATGACTTGTGTTGAATGAAAATCCATGCTTATAAAACAAACTATATTAATAAAGTATTATTATTTAATATATTATACTTATAAATAGAATTAGTATTTATGAATAGGATGAAATAATTTACTAATATATATGTTTTTAAAAAATATAAAATTAATTCATTTGTCAAAATTTGTTATAATTGAATACAATAAACTCTTTAATATAAAAACAATATTTTTATAGAAAACTATTTTTATGCCCAGAGAGCACTTTTTCCCTAATAGATAAAATTATTTAAATTTAGGTACTGATATTAATGTGATATATATATTGGTCAACAATATATTTTGATATTTATCCAATAGATTCGATAAATATAAGATAAGAACAAGCATAATATTACACAAAAACCAATATTTTTATTAAGGAAATTTTAACTCCTTTTAATGGGGAAGTGAATTGAAACCCAATTCATGCACCTTTTATTAATATTATTTATAAAAATTGATTTACAATTTGAAATTGACACATTAAATTTATCTTATGTTGATTTTTTAATATTTTTGTGAAGTTTCATTTTTTTAATAAATTGTGAAAATATTGAATTTTAATTCAAAACATTTTTTTCTTGTGATTTATTTATAAGTTTAAAAAATATTTTAATTTTTTAAAAGCTTAATTAGATAATATTTTTATAAATTAATCCAATTTAGGTAATTTTAATCAATTTCACTTGGAAGTGGAATATAAAAACATAACAATATTTTGAACGTTTTCACTTAAAAACCTATATTGTTCTCCCGTATGTGGGATTAGATTTATATTAATTTACAACACATCAATTATTATAATTTTATAGAATGGATTCCATATTTTGAATAATAATAATTTATAATTCATAATAATTACAACATATCTTTGAAATCGTAATATTAGGTTAAGTAATTAAAATTAATTACATTGATTTGGGTGAAATTATGCTTAACAAGGAACTAAAAATTATCTTAAGGACTACAAGGAAATATATATAATCTTAAAAGCCATTTAAGAGGAATATTTAGACCATATACAACATGTTATCTATGTTTTTCCATTATTAGATCCACTTTTAATGGGAAAAATGTTGGTGTAATTTTCTTTCCAAATATTACAATTGGGCCACCCCTCAAAAAATATAAAATTGCATTAAATCCTAACACATCATCACACCTATCATGAAACATTGTATCATCCTATATCATCCCAAATATCTCATCCAAACACACAAAATCATCCTAAATTCCTCTATTTCAGCATAAATACATCAAAGTAATCCCTTTAGTGGAAACTAAAAGGAGTTAGCTAAATAACAGAAACCATATTTTCTCAAGTTATTTTGTTTAATTTAAATTATCCAACATGTCACATGAATTACATATTTTACAGCTATTATTCATTTAATTTCCATTATTTCTTTTTTTTGGGTGTCTACCATACTTTTTGAAAATTATGGTGGGTTTTCAAAATTTTATCCTAATCGTGAGCCCAATTATAGATTTAAAAATAAATTTTTTCCCTTTATAACACCTTCATATTTAATCATTTTTCATCCATAAAAATTCAATATGGCCTCCCCTGTCCTATTAACACCACCATGGAAATTTTCACCCATTAAATACTCATTATCATGGTGTATTTTGGTTTTTTAATGTATTGGGCAACCTCAGAAGCACCTTTCCTTTTTAATTTTTTTTAATTTAATATTTTATTCAATTTTATTGATTTCTTAGTGATTTATCCACTAACCCAAGACCACTGAACATAGGAGTTCCACCATTATCTTCCCCCCCTTTATTTAGATTATTTTCGTAGTGGATTTGGTCAAAACATATAAAGCTTTAAAAATTCGCCCATATTTAAAAATGTAATTTGATTCCTTCATAACTCCTTAATTTTTCACTATTTTTCCACTATTTTAGTTCACAATTTACCTTCTCTTCAGTATTCCTAACTAAATTTCATTTTATGCTATTTTAAAATTCAGATTCTAGTGTATTTTGTGGTGATTTTTTCAAGATCCCTCATCTATATGGTCCTCCTTCAGTCTTCTATCAATATTCATTGTGTTTCATTAAATTTTATTAGGCTTTCTTTCCTTATACATGATGTAACAATTGTCTATAAGGTAGGGTTTGGAATCTAGGGTTTATCCTTCGGTTTTATTGGTCCAATATTATGTGTTTAGTTTTTATCTATCCTCCTTGAGGTGTAGCGGTGGAATGATTGAGTTTTCACAAAAAGGAATCAAGGATTTAAAAATTTTGGTAGGTGATTCTAATGTTTATGAATTATTGGTGAGTTATCATGCTATATTTATATAATTTTCATGTTTATATAACATTACTTTTGCTGAAAAAATTGAATTTGTTGGTCTCTGAAATGAAAATTAATTTTCAATCCATTTTTTATTTGAAATTAGATGGTTTTCCTTGAAATATCTTGTTGGTTCATTTTTGGAAACCCTATAATTACTTAATTAATTTTATTTGTATGTATTTGTAATGAGAATATTTTATTCAATTTTTATATCCTTTGGTTTTTGCTGCGAAAATATATTATAATGGTGTTTGTGAGACACATGATTTTTTATGTTTCGTGTTTGTGTGGAAATAATGGTTTTATAAAGATATCACCTTATGATTTATATAGGGTTTCCCAATTATAGATTATTTTTGTTTTATTGAAAGGTATTAAATTTTCATTTTTTAGGGACTTGAATGTATGCACATGTTGTGAAAAGTGGACACTTCAATGATTTATGGGTGAAACACTAGGAATGATTTTGAGAAGTTGTTTATTGAATGTCAAAATGTTTTGTTGTGTTTTTTATGTGGAATAAGTCTATATATATATATAATTTCTTTTTTGTGACAATAAGTGGTGTATTTATACTCAATGTAATGTGTTTTTCTTTCTGAAATTCTCTGAGCACAATGGGGGAAGCCCGTGTACATAGGTGGGAGGATATGTACTACTATAAATAGTCTACTAGATGGGTTTTGTCCCTATTTCATTGAGAAAATGGAAAAATACATCTATAACTACACAATTGGGATGATGTTTGGGGACCAATAGGTTATGGGTTTGTTCCCTTCCAGTGGATCATGCATGATAAATGATTGTGACTTGGATACTTCACATTGTGGTATGAGGTACATTGGGCCTTAGACCATCGAGTTTCCTAGGGGTGTTCCCTATTTTGGTGATCATTTTATTTGTGGTTTTTACATAGTTATTAGGGTTTGATTTTATATACATTATAGTAGCTAAAATGTACTATTTAATTGTGTTAATATTATAAAATTTTTAGAATGAAAACTCTTTTGAATTGAAAGTTGCACTACATGGAATTTATTGTCGTTTTTCATTACATCGTAAAACTGTATGCTTTTCACTTTGTATTGCATACCCTTTGGAATAATTTTGTTGTATATTATTGTGATTATTATCACACCATACGTAAATCCATTGGGTGTAAATAGAAATCATTTTTTTTGACTCAGGTAATGGAAAATCCATAGGTAAAGGCGGTTTGGGTTGTTAGTTCCTTCCAGTGGTGTGATGTTGTGGAGACGACAGAGGGGTGATGTCCTCTTGCCATGTGGAGTTATTGTGGATGAAATTATTCTATTACTATTATTATTTATACATTATGTACTTGTCTTAAAACAATGTATTCAGTTCGTGTTTTTTATTATTTATTGTTTGGCATGGAAATTTTAGATTCTTATTATTGATTGTATTTAATGTTTTATGCTTTCATACTTGGGTAAATATTTCCTGAACCAGAATAATTCAAACCTGAGAACTTATTCCATCCTTTGGGGATAGGGAACACCTTTTGGGTCTTTCAATGGGTGGGATTTGGTGCCGGTAATACTGCCGAACAGATCCAGTTTGTGACAAAATGGTATCAAAAGATATAAATTTTTTCGGGAAATATTTCTATTTGGGGATGAGTTAGGATTGACAAGAGAAAGGACTGTCGGGGTTTTCAATTTTGGTCCCAAGTATGAGTGTCGGCCCGCACCCCTCATGGAATACCTTGTGTCACAAGGGGACGTTGGAATTGTTTTATTGAATTCACTTCTAGGTGAGATGTGTGGGATGCAGACCACATGTGGATATTGGGCTGGGGTGGAGTAGATGATTCTTTTATTACATTAATGTGTTTAGATAATTTATATATTATTTATTGTATTAATAATATTAAAATTTTAGTATTGAATATTATTATTTTGGATGTTGCATTTGGTAGCAACATTCCTCTTCCGAAAGCTCCCATGCACCCATAGGAGAAAGCGAGAGAGAGTTCTCCGGCACCAATTGACCAAGGACCAGTCGGGGCCATGGTCCGGGTTTTCCAAGAACTAGGATAGGGAATGGAGCCTCTTAAATCTCTCTTTGTAGAGGATCATGCTAGTCTTAGAAAGGACAAGGCACTTGAGTCAATAAAAATAAGACTCCCACATTCTGAGGTAGCATAGAACCCAAATAATAAGAGGAATGCCTTAAGAAGATCAAGCACCTATTCCAGTTCCTAAATACACCTGAGGAGATCATGCTGAAATGTGACTCCAATATATTGTAGTGTCCTAGACTCAGGTTTTGGGAATCGGTACATAAAACTGGGAATAATGAGTAGATGTGTTGGGGAGATTTCATGGCTGTCTTCGATGACAAGTACTGCCCTGAGGTCCTGGAATATGCCAGGTCCCAAGAGTTCATGGATATTATTCAAGATAATATATTTTTTATGGATTATTCTAATATTTTCACTGAATTTTTTTTCTATTCTCTTAAAAATTTCACCAATTAAGAAGGAAATGCATAGAGGTTTGAGGAAGCCTTGCGACCAGAGATATACTCCGACTTGTTCTTGTTTAAGCTGAGGACCTATGCTAAGGTCTTTGACCAAGCATGTATTGTGGAGATTGGCTGAAAAGAAGGGCTAGTTTCTATGGGTTTGTATCGGTAGTGGGAAGTGGTTTCTCTTCAAGGACGAAAAATAAGTGGGAGGATCAGATTAAGAAGGGAGTGGAAGTTCAGGTCACTTTTCCAAGTAGTTTCCATCTGTGACTTTTGATGTGATATTGGTCATGTTCCACCAATGTGGGAAGTCATGGAACATACTAATATCTTTCCTTGATTATTCAAAGTCATGATTCATGTTTGGGGGTATAGGGAATTTTCAGTGCTTCTGTGGGGTGGAAAGTCCACATTCGATTGGGGAAGGCTCAGTGGATTTAAGAGGAGTGAAAGCATAGTCTGATCCATCGATGACTGGGGGATATTGATTTAGTTGATTGTGGTGATAGGGATGGGTCATCATATGGGTAGATATATTTTAGTTCATACCCACAGACTAGTGGTCATCCTCAGGCAGACACCATACATATACATGCACTGGATCAAGAACAAGCCTGATCATAGGTGAGACCGTCGATAGTTAGAGGTACTGTTTTGATCACATCATCTATAGTTGTTTATATTTTGGATAATGGTGCCTCTATTTCATTAATTTAATCTTGTTTTTTAGACACACATAATTTAACAACCTAGTTTTTTTCCTTTTGCGATTTAGTTGCTGACGCTGTTGGAAATGAAGAAGGGATACGGTCTTAGGTGCCCTTCGTTTGCGTTCTCTTTGTCAGGGATTTAGATGGAGTGGGATGTCTTGGCCCTAAATATAGAACTGCTTGACCTATTATCAAGAATGGATTTTCAAGTAAAATTCTAGGCACATATCGGTTTTGATAGGTCGAGAGTGAGTTTCATAGCCCCTGATGGGATTCATTAGGTATTTTGCAAAGAATGGGATCCTCAGTCGGGTCGTGCAAGATATCCACTCATAGATTTGGGATGACTTATCTACCAGTAATCATCGCTCTCACTAAAGGACACTGGTATTTCCCTAGAATGTGCACATTCTGGATCAGGGATGTAAAATTTATAGGGAATGTGATCTCACAGCAGGGGGTTTTAGTGGAACCCAATAAGATTAGTGCAATTATGTCATGGGAGGAGCATAATAATGTGTTTGAGATTAGCAGTTACTGTGGTCTAGCTAGTTATTATCAGTTGTTTGATATGGTATTCTCTTGGATTCCTTCACCGATGACCACACTCACGTAGAATGGGGTGAAGTTTGTATGGGTCCCAGATGTGAGGCATCATTTGAGATCTAAAGAGGTGACTGACTACTACCCCCATGCGGATTTTTCTAGAGCCTGGAAGACCTAGAGATAGCAGCAGTGATGCATGATTTGAAGAATTGGCATCACAATCTCTTTAGAGAGATGTTTCTAATCTACTATGATCAAAAAAACCATAGCCTATATCTTCTCATAGTAGGACCTAAAATTGAGGATGTGTCTCTAGATCAAATACATGTTGGGTTTTGACTTAGAAATTGTCTAAACTACTATCATGGTCAATGTGGTGGTGAATTCCTTTATCAGAAGTGTTTCAGTTCAGACAATGAGGATGTCCAGTGACGAGTGGTCTTTGATTGGTATCTTTTCTCAAAATCTTGTGGATACTAGAGAGAACATTAGAGGTTTATTCTTTGAATGTTTTTAGTTTAATCCTCCCTTGGAATTTATTTAGCCGTAAAAACATACTGATGAGAGTTTTCAATAGTCAAGAAAGATTATTCCTGGTGGGAACACCCACTAATTGGTTGTCATCTCAAGAAGGAATCCTTCAATTCATGGTCCATTTAGTAGTGTCGTTATCTATGTAGAAGGTGGTTATGTAGGATAGCTACCAGTATCAGTGGGTTTTCCATCCGGGTGCCACCAATATGTATTATGATGTATTTTTGTATTTCTAGTTGACTGTTATGAGACCTGACACAATGCACATTTTTTCGAGAAGCTAAACATGCTAGCAGAAGAAATCCAAGAATCTAAGGCCCTCTAGTTTTTCTCTAGCCATTACCCATTTTTACCTAGAAGTGGGATGAGGTTTCCATGGACTTCATTATCATCTATCCTTGTACACCTCATGGTATGAATGAAATTTGGGTGGGTATTGATCATCTAACCAAATCATCCCACTTAATTATGATCATAGATACAACTAAAGTGGATGTGTTGGGCCGATTGTATCATCAAGAGGTGGTGAGACTCCAAGATGTCCCAACAACAGTTGTCTCAAATTGTGACCCCTATTTCACTTCTCAATTATGGGAAGGCCTTCAGAATACATGGGTCTCTGATTAAGATGGGCAGTACATACCAACCATACACAGATAGTCAGACAGAGTGGGAGAATAATATTTTTTGAGAAAATGCACCATGCATGTGTCTTATACATTCGAGGTTTCTGTGATACACAGTTATGATTGGTTGAGTTTATTTATAATAACATTAACTAGTCCTTGATTCAAATGGATCATTTTGAGGTGCTCTATGGTCAGCCTTGTTGGTCCCCCATGTGTTGGGATGAGGTAGGTGAGACCTTACTATTGGGAATGAGCTTGGTGCATGCATCTTTTGAGAAGGTCAAACTGATCATGCATCATTTACTAGGAGCATAGAGTCACCATAAATCTTATGCTGACCATAGGATTTGAGACATAGAGTTTTCTATGGGTGATAGGGTATTCATAAACGTGGAACCCCATTTCGGCCATCGTCCATTAGGAAATCATGGGATGCTGATACTGCGGTATGTCTGACCTTTTTAGATCACCAATTGTATTGTAAAGATTCAATATAAGTTGGCTTTACCTTCCTAGTTGACATCCATCCATGACATCTTCCTTGTCTCCCAGTTGATGAAATACAACCCCGATCCATCTATTGGACTGATTTGGTAAAAACTAGATATAGATCCCGACTTGTCAGTTTTTTAGTGGTCGGTGAAAATAATGGACTACCAAGGGACTTTACTTTTGGTAAAGTCTATTCCACAAGTCTCGGTTCTTTGACATCATGGAAATGATTCCAATTTGACATGGGAGTTTAAGTCGTAGGATGAGGAAGAGTATCCATTCCTTTTTTTATGAAACATCATGTTGACATTCTCGGATGGAAATTTTTTATTGTCGGGAGAATTATAACATAAATGACTTATTTTAAACGTATTTTTCATTTAATTTACATTATTTATTTATTTTCTGGGTTTACCATACTTTATGGTGGAAATAGCGGGTTTTCGAAATTTGGGCCAAAATATGAGCCCAATTCCAGATTTAAAAATAAATTTTGATTCTTTTATAACTCTATCATGTTTCAACATTTTTCTTCCATTTCAATTCCCATGTGGCCTCCCATGACCTATTAACACCACCTTGTTAATATGGACCCTTTATGAATCCATAATCCGGGTATATTTGGGTTTTTATTTAAAGAATTTTTCCAGCCTGAAATCCCATTTCTAGTTTTTAGAAATTATTTGTTTATTTAATATCTTATTCAATTTTAAATATTGGTCTATAATTCCACATATAAATTTTTCCCTCTGAACCTAGTCGCACCCCCATTTTCTTCTCCCCCTCTTTGGAGCTCATTTGATTCATGGATTTGGTCGAATCATCTGAAGGTATCACAATTCGTCCAGATATAAAAAGATAAATAGATTCAGTAATCACTCCTTAATTTTTACACTTTTCCCCCCATTTCATTTCTCAATTAAACTTATCTTAATTACTAATAGCTTAATATCATTTCTGGATGTTTGAAAATTTATATTCTTGGGTATTTGGGGAGATTTTCATGATACCTCAAATAACTGGGTCTCATTTATTCTTCTTTCAATTTTCTTAGGGTTTCATTCAATTTTTATAGGGATTAAATTCATATCCTTGAATTTAAAAATTTCTAGTGGGTAGGGTTATGAAAAGAGGGTTCGATTATTTTTTTTCATTGTCCATGCTTCTATTTTAAGGCTTCATCTACCCTCTTTGAGGTGTGGCGATTGTGTGATTGAGTTTTCGCAAAAAAGGCTCAAGATTTTAATCATTTTGGTTGATGAATCCAATGATTATGAAATCTTTTGGAGATATATTGCAATATTTACAATGTTGGAATGTTTATCCCATTTTATTATTGCAGAAAAATTGGTTTTGGTGGTCTTCTAAATGTAAATTATTTTTAGTTCCATTTTGAAGAAAAATAGGGTGATTTCCCTTGAATTATCTTGGTGGTTCATTTGGGGAAACCCTATAATTAGTTATTTTATTTTATTGGGATGAATTAGAGTTGAGAATACTGTTTAAAATGATTATATATTTTTTTTATTGTTGTGAAAGACATTTTTAATGGTGTTTGTGAAACAGAGGAATTTTTTAGTGTCGTGTTTGTGTGAAAATAAAGGATTTATAATGATATCAATTGTTGATTCATCTAGGGCTACCCAAACACTAATTTTTTGGCTTTATTAAAAGTTATTAGGCTTCCATTTGAAATTTAGTGACTTTTATGTATGGACATGTTTTGAAAAGTGGATATTTCAATGAGTTTTGGGTCCAAAAAAAATTGAGATTTTGTTTATTAAAAATCCAAATGATTTATTGCGTGTTTTTAGTGGAATATGTGTGTATAGATACTATGTTGTTTGTATATGACCAGTAGTGGTGTTCTTATATGAAATGTAATGTGTATTTATTGATGAAATTATTTGAGCACAAAAGAGCACGTCCAGGTACCTAGGTGGGAGGATATATACTAGTACGATTAGTGAACCAGATGGGTTTTGTCCAAATTTCACTAAGAAAATGGATAACAAAAACTCTAAATAATATATTTGGATGTCTTTTTAGGACCATTAGGTTATGGGTATATTCCCTATTGGTTTCTTGTGCATGGGAAAAGATTGTGACTTGGATACTCTACACTGAGGTACAAGGTACATGGGTCCCAAGGCTATATAGTTTCCTAGGGTTGTTCCTGGTTTTTGGGTTCATTTTATTTTGGGAATTTACCCTAATATTAGGGTGTGTATATATGTAATTTATAGTTGCTAACATGTCTTATTTAATTTTGTTAATATTCTGAATGTTTTTGTTTGAAAAATGTTTTCAATTGAAAGTTTCACTATATGAAATTTATCGTCGTCAATCTTTACATAGTAAAACTACATGATTTTCATTTTGTATTGAGTACCCCTTGGAATATTTGGGTGGTATCCTATTGGGATTGTGATCACACCGCACTTACACCCCTTGGGTTTATGTAGACTTCATTATGTTTGACTTAGGTAAAGGTAAATCCTCGTGTGAAGGTGGTTCGAGTTGTTAGTTCCCTCCTATGGTGCGGTGTTGTGGAGACAGCCTTGGGGTGATATACCCTTGACATGTGGAGTTAATGTGTCTGACTTTATTCAATTTATATTATTATTTTGACCTATAGTACATTGATTAATACTATGTATTCAGTTTTGGTTTTTTATTTTGTCTTCGTTGTCTTGGAAATTTAAGATTCTTATTATTCATTGTTTTTTTTAATGTTTTATGATTTCATACTCGGGTAAATCATTAAAAAACAAGATTTATTGTTACCCTCACACTTTTTCCTTCTCGTGGGGATAGGGAACACCCTTTCGGTCTTTTCATGGGTGGGATATAGTGATGGTAAATGTGGATACTAGATCTAGTTTGTGATACACCCGATAACTATCTATATTCCATGGTTATATGAAAAAAATATCTTAAATATAATTATATGTATTAATGTTATGTTTTTGGCTTACATAGAATCAAATTTCCATCGAATGGGTAATAGACATATCATTTATGTGAATGTTAAGCTAACACCTCAAGAATCGATGATTGTTTGTTCTACCATTACCACTCTCATGATGTAAATTATTATAGACATGATATTTATTTATGAATTATATTATATTTATAATTATTTTATATTTTTTTAATAATTTTATGTCATATAATTTTAAAGAAACCACTTTTTGGGAATATAGAAGAATCAATTGTGCAATTTGGGACTACATCCCCTAAAAGAGATTTGATTCGTTCACACTATACATGGAACATATAATGGATGAATTTAATAATCATATGTAATATATATGACATATATATGACACTAAAATTAAAATATTCAACTATATTATATAATTTAGACTCGTTGAATACGGAAAAGAGATGAATGTGACATTTATATTTACGTAAAACCTACCATCACCATAAATAGCTTATTTCATTTTTAATTTACAATTGTTTACTATTATTATAAATACATATATAATGGATATATATTATAATAAAATCATGGATTTCATTATAGAGATTATTAAATCATGATATATTTAATAGTAACAAAATGTATCATGATAAAACATAATCATGAAACAAGGAAATTATCTCTTCAAATCATGAAAAAATTGATAGATTGTATTAAAATGGTTAATAAGTCATTATATGATGTTAATATATGATATTATAAATTATATTATGGTTTTGGTATAAGTTATTAACATGTTTAAAATTGTTACATAGGATGTTAATGGATGTTCTCCCAAATGGAAACATAATGTGATGGATTTTCGTCTCACTTTTCACATCTATGAGACAAATGTCATATTCACCACATAAATCTTTTTTAATGTGTATATACTCTCATGTTTGATATTTTATATCATAAATTAATTTACCTTAATGATATTTTAAAGATTCATTTAATTTTATTATTTCACATGGATTGTTATTTTAAATGATTAAATGTGGTATGAGACACTATGGAATGAATAAACATTATCATCCTCAATAATAATTTTAATGATCAATATAAGTCATTTCAAATCAAGGAAATTGTATCACCATTGTTCCATAATCCATTATATTTTCCTCTCCTATGGTTATTTATGAACATTTTTATATGACAGTACTAGTTTCCAACATATAAATAATAATATTTTTTTAGAAAATTTTATTATGAAAACCTTAATTCATTTCTCTATATAGTTGGAGTACATGTTTTCATGTAAAAATAAAATTTATTCAAATGTTTTCAATTTTTAGAACTTTCAAAAAATCATTTAGTAAATAATTTTTTTCACTTTTTTCTTTTAATTTTTTTTAATGCTGTATTGTTTTCTATTTCTAAAAAAAAATTTATAATAATTCTACGATTTAAAAGGAATGTTATTTTTATAATGTACAATATATATGAATTTTCCTACCATTTTATATATGATAAATTCTTTTCATTTTTAAATGGTTAAATTTTAATGATTATGTCTTCAAAATTTATTTTCCTACAAAATATTTTTCAAATGAATTTTCAAAACAAATGGATATTTTCATTAAATTTGTATTTAGAATTGGATTTTACAGTATTTAAAGTCATCAATAAAAATAAGCCATTATTTTTACTTAATTTGGGATATGTTGTATTCAAACAATTCTCATTATTTCCCCATAATGTTTTTTGATGAATTTGGTAAAGGTTATTATTCACATCCAATTAAATGATTCTTTTTAGCCACCATTGTAATATTCAATTTCATATTAAGGATTTTGACATTGAATTTACCCTAAATATCCATATAATATTTCATGTATATGATTATGGTCTGAATTGTATACAATTTTTTATATGATTTTTATTTGAGAATTTATTTAAATATTTTTTTAACTAATGATGAATTTGTATCATTTTTCGAATATAGATATTTCATAAGGAATATTATTTATTCAAAGTCAGGAAATATTGGGACATTAAAGACACAGGTTGGAGACAGTTTAAGGTAATACCTACATGTTGGAGACTAGTTACTGAAATCTCCTTGATACATTAGTAACCTCATGAGAAGATTTTATCTAGTGAAAAAAACCATTGTGTTTTTTTCTTATACGAAGAGATAGGGTTCTACACATAATATTAAACATTCTAGAAGATTCATCTTAATAGTCGATCATTTCAAATTACTAAGTAATGACGTCCAATTATTATAAATTTACATTATTTTGATCCCGTTATTATTTTACTATGAAAATATTCATCAACATATGTATGGAAGCATTTTATTCTCATTTCATTGACTAGATGACATATTTATTACCTTTACATAGTGATTTTTATTTTCTAGTTATTTTAATGGAATTATTTCCCAATTATTACCTTTTTATATTGTTTATGAACTTACTTCTAGGTTTAAATATATTTTAGTATGTATGTTAATTTATTTACAATGAAATAATAATTATTCTAATTGATTCGTTATTTCTTCCATAATTCATAACCTTTATTGAGTATTTTATCTCCCCCTTATTATTTTTACCTTCCCACAGATTCAATAAAATTTACTTGAATGATATGCAAGGAAAATATAAATGGAATAATATAATTATATAAAACTATAAAATGTTATTACTGGTGTATTAATTTCTAATAAAATACACATGTATGTATCTCGATTACTAGGACTACTAAACTGATCAATTCTATAGGATTTTATTCCTTTTTATCATGATAATGTAATTTTAGTATACATTAGATACTATATTTACAAAGATTTATGGCTATAAATGGTATCAATGGATTATTAATAACAACTTTGGAAACAAGAATTATAAAAACATAGATTAAGGAATACACCCTAAATATAGAATTTTTGGATAAGTATAAAATTACTTCATGATAATTCATTTAGATAGATATTACAAGGTTATTGAAGAAATACAGTACACTCAAGATACTATATGTTTCTATGGTTCTAGCAATGATGTTCATAGGGGTAACAACTTTGACACAGTGTAGGAGGCTTTATATGGAATAACATTATACCTGAAAATGTGCCTTACTATTCACATGGTTTGACACTCCTATGGGATATGAATTGGATAATTAATATTTTCATTACAAACCATTTGGAATGATTTATGATATTGAATGGCCTAGGTTAAACCTAAGGTGTTTTAGATTTAATACAAGTTGTCATGACATTGGAATTCTATAAATGATATTATGTATATACAAAAGATCAATAAAAGACCATTGGTTAAATAAATAGCTGAAGAATTTATGTATTATGGTTGTATAGAAAACTATAGGCTATTTAATGATGAAATTTCAAGAATTTATAACATTTTTTCGAAATTATATTAATTATAATTTAAAAAATTAAAACATTTTTTCCCGTTGACAACCCATAAAATCCCGAAACTCCACAGGACTTCGATCCATGACCAAATGATGATAATTGTTTTACAAAAACCACAAATCTAGGAAATTTCTAGGTTAATATGATATTGTTTTTAGTTGAACAATTTGATTAATGGATATTTATGATGAACTAGTAGAGTAACATTTTAGGTTTATAGAATAATGGAATCACCATATTTCTATTGATAAGTAGTTGGAGAAATTTTGTAGGCTTGTTACTCTGTTATGGGATTAATTTCAGTTAAAATTATAAATGTTTTATTAAATCATCAATGTTATTTTTAGATACCAATTTATAGAATAAAGTGAATAATTAGAATTTTATCATAGCAAAACCAAAATTTTGAAATATACATATGAAATTTAAATTAATCATTTATAAAAATTTCAATATATTCATAGGAATTAATGAAATTTTCAACATGATGGATAAGATAATTAAATAATGCGGTTCTAATACAATAATTTTTTTTGATCCAATGGTCTACAAAATCATCAATGATTTATGGATAGGAGGCCCTCAATTGTAAATTGATCATTCAGATGTTGTTTTATTAATATCCTCAATAACACCCTATAAATATATACAAATTTTCCTATAAGTATTTATCATCTATTTCCTATAATATTATTCTACATATATTCATTGTTACATGTTATTCCTTATGACCATTGTACATCCCATTCTTTCTTTTCTAAAAAATGTTTTACGAAAACTTATATCATTGTTTGATTTCAAAATTACAAATATGTAACAATATATTACCAAGATCAAGATTTAACTGTGAGTATGTAATTTAATTAAGGTGTGGAGAGTGTAACACCCCAAAATTCTAAAGTATGAACATTTCATTCAATAACATGTATTACAAAAAACACGTAGCATATAAGGGGATATAATATTGCGATAAATTAAATTATATTTCATATTATTAATAAACTTATCCATGATATAGCTTGAAATTATGGCGGTACTTAGTAATCGAACTTCGTACCCAAGAAATACTTTATTCGATTATATAGAATACACTCATAATAATGTTTTATCAGAAACATTATTTTAAATAAACTTTAAAATTTAATATTATTGACCTATACATTAAATTATCTTTTATGAGTAGGATAAACGTACATTTAAAACTATACGGTTTACAAAAACATAAAATGAATTCATTTTATATTAATTAATTAAAACGGAATATAAGAAGCAATTGAATATAGAATTATTATTTTTATATAAAACTCTTTTTTAGATACAAAGTTGATATAAACAAATAAATAAAATGAATTTAATTTAGTGAGTGATAATAATTTAATACATATATTATAAATTAAATAAAATATATTTTTTAAATTTATTGAATATATTTGATAGACCTACGATAATAACAAACATAACATTTTACATAAAAACATATGTTTTATTAAGGCACATAAACCACATTTTTATGGAGAACCTATTTTGAAATAAATCATTTGTCACTTTTTAAAATATTATATATCAAAATATATTTTATATTTGATATATATACAAAAAAATTATGTTAGGGGTAATTATTGGTATTTGTATGTGATGTTTCCTTTTTTAATGAATACTAAAATATATTCAATTTTACATGAAAACAGATTTTTCATGGAGTAAATTTATAATGCAAAAAAATATTAAATTGATTTTAAATTTTAAATAGATAATGTGTTTATAAAATATTCAGATTTAATGAATTTTAATAAATTTCAATATGAAATTTAATATCAAAAATTAGAAAAATTTTGTTAACAATTTTACTTTCAAAACCCATATTTTCACTCATTCAACAGGATTTAATTTTAATTAATTTCTACCATTTATGTGTTTATGATTTGTAAAAATGGATTAAATATTTGAAATTACCTTAAATTATAATTTATAATATTGTGAAATTAGTTTTTGACCAATAATATTAGTGCTATTAATTAAAATTAATTACAAAGGTTTAGGGGAAATTTAAGTTAGCAATAGACTAAACCTTAACAGTATAGGCCGGAATTCCTTAGATACATATTGAAAATTAAATGTATGTCTATATATGGACCATATAATTATTTCGATATAATATTTTCCATTATTTTACCCACATTAAATGAGAAATAATTTGTTGGAATTCCCTTTTCAAAAATATACTAGAGCATCACTCCTCATCCACAATAAAAATAAAAAAATGTATTCCACTTAATTAAACCTCTAAATCCATGATTTAATGAGTAATATATTCAAAAATATATCATTATAATACAATACCTAGTTTTTGAAGACTTCGTTTGGGAAAGAATACATCCATGTAATTCTAATATTGGAATGTAAACATATTTACCCAAATAAAAGATAACCACATTCCTCTAGGTCTATAGATTTTTTTTCAATTATCTTCCCCTAAAATTTACTTATTTAATTGATATATGAAAAAAAAATCATAATTATAATGGTATTTTTTTCTATGTTTTATTACTACAGTTACACACACTTCCATCAAACGGGTAATGATCTTACCATTTCTGTGTACAACCAACTACTGTCTCACGAAATGATAATTGTTCATTATTCTTTTAGCACCGATCATGGGGTGAATTATGATGGAAATGATTTTTATATGTGATATATATTTTATTTAAAATTTAATTATAATTATTTAATTAATTTATAACTCCCACCATTATGTACTCTATTTTATGGGAAAACAATAACATTATTGGTGGTAATTTCGACTACAGCCCCCTCAAAACAATGTGATTCGTTCAAAATATACATGTAACATATAAAGGATAGTATAATTCAATATATGTAATATATTTAAAAATATATGACATGGTAATTATAATATTCATATGTATCATTTACGTTTCATTCAACTAGTATGAAAATGAAATGAAAGTATCATTCGGGTGTACGTATGTCCTATCGTCTCCAAAAACAGTGCATTTAATTTCTTATCTGCAAATTTTATAGAATATTATAAATAAATATATACTATAAGTATATAATACTCAAATAATATTTTATATTTCTTGGTATTATTAAATCTTGATATAATTAAGAAAAACAGCAAGCAAGAAGTTAAAACACACTCGATAAACTAGGAAACTAATTCTTGAAATAGTGAAATTAATGCATGATTATTATAAAAATTTTAATAATATATTATAATAAGTTAAAATATGAAATTTCACATATGATTATGGTTACATTATAATTTTGTATCATATTTAAAACCATTATGATGTATTTTATATAAATATGAATAAATAATATATATTTTCATATCACTTTGTGAATCTATGATACAAATGTCATATTCCGAATATACTTGTTTTGTGGGGTGTATATATTGATCACTTGGATATATTATAAGATGTATTATTTTATCTTCATGTTTTTTTGGAATTTCGTTTTTTTATTCCTTTATGTGTATTATGATTTATAATATTTCAATGTGGTACATGTCACATTAGAATGTTTAATAATTATTTCCATTAACAATATTGTGATGATATATAAAATGAATTATCATTCGATAAAATAGTTTAATCAATTTTCCAAAATTCATTTTATTGTTATATACTCAGTTAATTATTGATCTCTTTCGTGTTCAAGAATTTATATCCCACTTTTTGTTACTGAAATTGTTTTAATATATTTGTTTTCTAAAATTCTCACATCATTTATATGTTTAGTTAGAGATCCAAGTTTCATATAAAACCCATTTTTTCAAACACAATTTTAAAAAAAAATTTATCAATTACATGATGATTTATTAAATAAAATATACAATTTTTTCTTTTACCAATGTTATCAAAGGAACATTCTTGTTTCTTTCTTAACATTGTTTTTTCTATCCCTTTATCAATTAAAAAGAATATTCATTTTACCTTATACAGTATATATGGATTTACCAAATGGAATTTCCTTGATGATTCTATTTAATGTTTAAATGGATAATTTTTAATGAATTTTTTTTAAAATCTTATTTTCTACAATTTTTTTATGAAACTTCTTCCTTAATAATGTTTTTAATAGATCTATTTTTAGAATTTATATTTAATAAATAAAATTTGTTCTACACATGGGAGATATTTTATTATTACCATTTTAATTATTCCACTAGATGGAATATGATTTATTTTACCACATATAGTATTAAAATTTACATACATTATTTATTTTAGTCTATTTTGAAGGATTTTGACATTGAATTTCACCTAAATATCCATACCATTTTACGTGGATATGATTATTTTATAAACCTTATAAAATGATTCATAAAATATTTACTATGAATTTTATATGATTATTTGGGAGAATATTGATAAATAAATAACCTTTTTTAGTATTCAATATTTCTTTTGATGTATTATTTATTAGATTTTTGGAATTCAGGGGACACTAGAGACCTAGGATTGGGACACCATAAGGTTAACCTTATGGGCTTGGGACTAGATTATAAAGTCACCTCGATTCATCATTAGTATCATGAGATTAAAAATGTTGTTAAAAAATATATTGTTTTTTTTCTAGGAAAAATAAATAGGTTTCTGCGGATATTTTTAATCTTTATGGAGGATAGATCTAGACAGAAGAGGTTTTCAGGTGTCATAGACATCGTTTCCAAAATTTTATCATTTGCTAAATTTTTATTTGGTTATTAATTAACCAACATATTTTTCATCTACATATAGGTATTTATTTAATTATCATTTAATTGATTAAATGAAATGTTTCTTACCATTACATATTAAAATTTTCCTTATATCGTTACTTTAATTTCAAATGTTTATATTTATTACCTTTCCATATTGTTTATTATATTACTTATTTGTTTAATAATTAAATGGAATGTGTGGTAAATTATTTACAATGAAAAAATTATAATTCTAAACGGTTCAATATTTATTTTTCTAATCATGAACCTTATAAAGAATTTGATATCACCCTTATTGTGTTTCCTTTCCCCGAGATTCCATGAAGAGTACTAATAATTATATAAAAGGAAACACTAGATAGAATAATTTTATCCACAAATGTATAAAATTATTCTATATACTATATTAATTTTTAATAAAAGACTCATGTATGTATCTAGTTTATCAAGACTATTATACTGATCAGTATATTTGGATATGATTCCTTGTAATCCTGTTAATGAAATTTTAGCAGGCACTGAATCAAGGATTTTCTGGGTTACGTCACTACAAGTAAATTATATTATTATTAATATGTAATATCACACTAATATAATATAATAAATTACTATAAAGAATAAATATTAAAAAGAAAAATATATATACCCCATGATAACTTATCCATAGATATAAATTAAATAAAAAACATCAATATAAAAATGAAAATTGAAACTCATATATAAAATATATTATAGTGAAATATATTCAAATTGATATACATTATTAGAATATTCCTTTTGAATCAATGGTATAACAAAAGACATGATCTAGTGGAACAAACTATTTTTATATTTTACAATAAAAATTAGAAACCAATTTAATTCATCTCATCTATTTTTATTGTTTTGAACTACACATAGACAAAGTGAAATAATTACTAGGAATTCTAATCACTATGAAATACCAACTATAATAACAATAATCTCTTGATTTTACACTAATCAATCCAATGATTCATGAGATGTTTCTAATACTATGGGAGTAAAACACATTATATCATGTTAGAAACATAATTGAATAAAAACTACATATATCACATATGAAACACATTTTAATAAAAAACACTATAATGATAAATGTATTCACTAAATTCATATATCGTGTATTTTGTAACTAAATAACCAATACTAAAAAATGTGATAAAACATGGTCGTTTTATTTATACAATGAATATATTCTATTTTTATTTCACCAATATGGATTTTTTTATAAAATAATTTGAAATCAAGAAATGTATTATCAAAATACAAACCATGAATAACATCATTATATGAAATTAATTGTAAAAAAAATAAAATTCTACCAATATATTAATAATTTGAATGCATCATAAATATTAGTATACAAGGCCCTTAATATAATTTCATAGATAAAAAATTACTTTATATCAATATTTACATTTAAAATATATGGAAAATAAAACATTAAAACCAAAAGATAAATCAAAACCAAATTTTAGACCTATTATTTTAGAATAAACCCTCGTTGAAATTATATCAAACATTTAATGTCCAAGGAATAATCTTGACGTTAAAATACACAAGAATTAGAAAATCATACCTTTATGTTATATGAAAAATAAATGAAAATTTTAATTAAATTGTAAAAACAACTATAGCTATATTATATTACCTTTTTGACTAATAAACCAATTTTAAAGCATCAATAACCTATGTAACTATAATATTAAAATAAATGGTATGGAAAATTCTATATAAATCATGATACCTTGAAGACAATATTCGGAGTTATGGAATTTTAAGAGAATAAAATTGATATTTTCCCATTAGAAATCATAAATCATTGGATTTTGGATAATCTATATGCATTATTGTGAGAAACCATAGATGTTGGAATTTGTAGTTGAACTAAAACATGATGATGAGGAAAGGGGATGGATATATTTATTAGATTGTGATCCTTTTATCACAAAGAGAATATTTTAATTCTAATAGAATCCCCAATTTTGTAGAGGTAACCCAAGATGAAAATTTATCAAGAGAAACATATTAATATGAAAACATTGAGTGAAAAATGATTACCCAATATAAAAAACATGAAAAATAGATTACATACATTTAATCTCATGCAAATCTTATGTGGTGTATATTTTTATAACATTTTCCACCTATAATTAGATAAAATCCATATATCATATATATTAATCAAAATTCATTGAATATTCAACAATATAACAATGAATAGGATATTACTAATAAACCACTCAAAAAATGGTCTATATAAGAAACATCTATTTAAATGAGGTCCACAATTCAATTTTCTATAATCATATCATTCGAGATAAATTTAATGGTATGTTTTTTAAAAATAATATTTATTTAATAATATATCTATCATACACCTTTGTTTAATTTTAGTATCCATTTCTATGATGGAATGCATGGTTATAAATTTGGAAATTGGTATTCTTTTGGAATGGTAGTAGTCCATACATCGTGTAAATTTTTCAATAGATATAGTGTAAATGAAATTTTATCAAGAGTCTAATTGACAATATAAAAGTAGATATAAGAGACAAAGGATTTTTTTGTAGTTGAAACATGTAAATTTTAGAAATGAACAGATTGAATGATAAATAGGGAAATAAAAATACTCAAATTAATAGATAAATGAAAATCATGTTTTAAAACTATTGGTAACAAGAGCTATCTTGATACACATTTTATTCAACCATTTAAGAATTATTTGACATTAACTAAAACACATGAATGAATCAATTTTATGGTTTCCAATAAATTAGTTGGATAAACGATTTATCTATACAAATTATAATTTTCCTATTTAATTGTTAGGATTAATTGTTACCTATATGTTTAATGTCATTTATTTTTAAATGATTAATATATTCAAATACAAAAGACTCAAAACACTATGAAATAAAAAATGAGAATAAATTAATCAATTAATATTAACATCAGGATATTAAATATTCAATTCAAGATATTCATTTATCCTTTTCAATATTAAAATTTTCTTCTCAACAATTTGATACTCTAATATAATTCATCAAATGATTTCACAAAAATTAATTTTAATTTTTTAACATAAATTTAAAATAAAACCATAATTATTTTTATTTTATAAACATCTAAATTATTTTATACTATATTTGACGTAAAATCATCAATGATCATTTTTCTCCTTACTACTTAAATCAGGAAACATTCAATCCCCCCTCAAACTCCAAAAAATTTTTTTAAATATTTATGGCCACTTTCATTTGAGTGGTTATTTTTTTGATATGAATCAAACATATTTAAATTTAAAATTTAATCTTTAAACATCCATCTTTTCATTTTTTGATTATATTCATTTTCAAATTATATATATTTATCTTAAAATATATTATTATTATCAGAAGAATATACATTTAAATTATTATATGTTTTTTCTTCATCAATGTTATAGGTAGTAAAAACATATTAATTTTTATATTTCAAATAATTTAATCGTTCACTATCTAATATGTATTCATCATTTTATAAGAATTTACTTGTTTTTCTTATTTGTCATCAAATTCACTTTTATTGTTAACATGGAATTTACTCATTTATAATTTTCACCTTTATTTTGTTCTAGAAAAATATATTAGGTATTTCCTAGTTAACTTCAATCTCATTATATTTCACAATAATTTTACTAAAAAAATAAACTATATTTTCGAGAATTGCAATGAATTTATTTTTTTACCTTTTTTATAATGATTTTCTTATTTATACATTAAGTAATACTGGGTATATAATTTCATTATTACCTTTTTTGTAATTATTTTAATTTTCCATATAAAATGGAATTATTATTTTATTTATTTTTGAAGAATGGAAGTATTGGAATATAGTATTTTTCACTCATTACATACATATCCAAAGGGGGTAATATAATCATTTTATAAAAATTATAATATGTTATATTTAATGATGTGGCTTATATTTTATGAATTTTACCAAATATTTTCCCCCAATTAATAGAGAATTAAATGTCAATATAAGAATTAATTTGTCCATATTTTTAATTAAATACCTTTGTATTGAAATTTACATTCTATTAAAATAATATTTAAAGTATATACTCATGTTTCTAATTTCCCAAATGATATGAAGTAAAAATAAACATTATTATGAGAACAACATATGATAAAAGAAAATTATTTTTGATTTTTAAGATTAAATATTTATGGTGTTTAAAATATTTTAAATGGTAAAAATAAATTCTTTTAATAATTCCTAATATTTATATAACACCATTACTAGAATTTAGTTTTTTTTTAAATAAAATATATCTTTAATGGATATAAAAATTTGGTATTCAAATTAATTGAATAGTGTATTTGATGAAATAAATTATGTTTATTTTTTTAAATTGAATTAAATAATTTTGGTTTTCTGGATTGTAAAAAATTATTCGAATTTAATTCTTTTGTTATTTACTTATTACATTGTCTGATGTTTGGTTCTACCCACACCACCATAGTGATCTATAGACTATATTATAGAAACAATTGATAACCCCATCTACCATGGTTTTATTCCTTTGATCGATCACCTCTACCGAAACCACAAATTTCAACTCCATCCTTATCTACTGCAAGTTACTCTCGTCAACTGCTGTCCCTACCAATGGTAGAATAATATATAAGTCCACCCACTATCAACTTTTGTCTGCATCTTGATATTGGTTACTATTGGCCTATTCCAATCCAATATAATCCATCTGTACCAGTCCCCAATGGTAGATCCCAATACACTATAAGCCTACAATCTATCGTAATGCCATTCCAGATCCATTTCTAGTGTGAAAATCCTAAAACCACTCTTCTACCACACCCTAATGATATTTTAAATATAATAATATAATATTTTTATTGAAAAACATGACATTTATGTTAAAGAAATCATATACCATTTCTTGATGATGTAATTCCAAACTCAAGTGTGGTAGCATTGTTCAAGACCCTCTTCAATCACTTTATGCCACCAAATTATAGCACATCTGAGCACTTATCACCACATTGATGAATATCGACGTTGTATTCAAGAAATATGAATAACAAAACCATCACCTTGGATGAAAAATGAAGAGGTAAATTACCAATAAAGTCCACTATGATGAAGCTAATTCTCACACCATATTTGTGAAGACCAATGCCATCGTGTAGGATGCACTGTTGGAATACAATACCTATTGAAGTCACCCTGAGCCAAACTAGATCATTCTCCCTCCTCTGAGAAGAATATGTATACAATAGATATGAAATAAAATTTAAAAAATATATCAACAACTACAGAATTAAATATACATAAAATAAATATATTATATATATATCTTATAATATTAATAATAACAATATTTATATATAGAAATGATGTTAACAAGATTTATTGTTTAAATATAAAATTAATTAGTTATAATTATGTATATATATAATATTATTATTATATTTTTTAATTAATTTATATTTATATCTTTATATAATAATTATTATATTTCTCATTGTCGAAATTTTAATTTTGGTAAAATAATTGGAGTTTATCGTGTCTTTGATATATTTCTATGATTTATTTGTATGAAAGGGGACTGTATGAGAGGCTCATGGGAACTAGAGCTTACCACGTGTTTACCATGGCTCTAAAAATTCCACATATAATGAATCTAGCTATAGAATCGTGGTTGATGCATGGAAAATATATTCATGAAGTTAATCATTCTATTGGAAGGAGTTTGTGCTTCTATTATCTATGAGTATGATCCACAATGACATGAGTTCTATAAGATAGTTGGTGAGTATCATGTAAAGAAGAAACTATGACTTTAAAGGGGTTTTTTGAGGAATTTAGTTTACTAAGAGAATAAGTTTATAAAAGAATGAATATACCATCACATACGGAATATGTGACATCATATCAATCTGATCACAATCCATTCATCAGAACTAATATGAAACAAACAAAAAACACTGGACACGGATCTTGAGTTATAGCCTTAGGAAGAAAAAAATACCACCAGAGATATTTTTTCATATATTTTATATTTTTTTTAATTTCAAAATTGTTGACTACAAAATCACTATGGGGAATTAGACATTGATTAACTGAGTTTTATTTTTCAATTATAATTTGCATAAATATTTTTTTAATGAAATTTTATATTTGATGAAGTTTTTTGTTTTTCAATGCATTTAATTTTATAACTACTCACTAAAAATATGTTATTGTGGTGAATCCATTATCCGTGTTCCATTGAACAATGATTAAAAATTTGAAAAATGTCAATACAACTACCCTCCATAATAAAAAAATTGATTTAAAATTTATAATAGAATAATTATGTCTCAATATGGTTTGTCTAGTTATGGATGTTCATTGATGTAAAAAATCATGGAACCTAATCCTTTTTCATGAAATTGATAATTTAATTAAATTGAGTAAAATTTAAAATTATCGTTTTTTTATTTCAATATAACTAGAGGAGTGTAAATTCATCCATTTTTACCACTTCATCTTATCTGGTCTCCCTTGAAAATATTTCATTTCACCTTTCCTATATCATCCCATTCTTGTTTTTTTTATTTTTTGGTCACACACACCCAATTTTAGGCATACTTGTACATAAGATATCCCTACTCACTACTTTATACTAATTTTAGTAAATCAATTTTAAAAAACTCATAGTCATTTTCCATAAAAAATCTGAACCATTGTTCGGAATGAAGCATCAGACCAAGTGAAAATAAGAACACAAATATGAATTTATAATAAAAACTGATAAAATAAATTAGTTAAAATATATATAATAAATTTTAATCTTTTCAAATAATATTAAAACTATTATGTTTGAATTGTATTTGAACATGGTATTCTAATTAAATCATTGAAGCTCAAATTTTTAAAATTAATTAACCATAGTATTTTCATTGGATAAAAATAAAATTGAAATAGAAAATATAGGGAACATTGATTATGGATTAGGTTATAATAAAAAAATTAATGTACCAAAACTAATTCTTACTACCTCTAAGAGACTTATTCTTTTGGATTTTCAAATTAAAATTTTGTCAATCAATCCATAATACATAAGGTTTCCTCCTAGGTCTAGAAAGTATGAGAAAATGGTGTAATATTTCCCAAATTTTTTCTTTTGATGGTCTAAATGCACTAGACCCATTTAATTTTAATAGATACTTTTCATTTCATTCAAATAATTTCCTAAATGAGGTATGAGTTTGGATAAGTTTTACTTGATATTTATTTTCATTGTTCTTGATGTGGATGGCTAGAACATGGTTTAATAATATATATGAAATAAAATTTTAATCCTAAGATGAGATGCTCAATAATATTATCTCAATATCCCACCCTTGGAAAACCACCATATATGTGAATCAAAATATCAATGGGTTTTCCCCAAAAGAGGAAGAGTTAATTCTTAAATAATGGGATAGCTACAGAAGTCTATATAGGAAAATAAATACTCACCAGTTATCTCCCCACATGGTTATGGATAATTTTTCCAATTCCCACACTCTATAAAACCAAAACAAGGATTACAAATTTATTAAAGGTTAATTATCTGATTCTAATGAAAATGGAATAAAAAATTCCTAATAAGGGGATCCAAAAGAACTAATTATGTTCAATCGAATAGAATAATTCATATGGATCAAAATACTCCATAATATTCTATTAGTAATGAATGATCACGTTTGGATAGTGCTATCACTGTGGTATGTTTTTTCATAATCAATGATGCTGTCCTAATTTCTACAACCGTATCAAATGTAAGTGAAGTTCCTATTTTGTGGATTATAGGGATAGTAATCAGATACATCATGATCCATCCTCTAATCATTATCATTATGGATATAACAAATCACCCTAACATATATTCGAAAGATCTATGTTTGATTAAATACCCTCCTTACCCAAATGACCAGTGACAACCATGAAATATTTATTGAATTTAATATGAGATTTACTCATTAAAATCTAAAGGGGGATTAAGGGAATTTGGATATAGGTGTTTGGTGATATTGGTTCATTAAAAATGGATATATATTCAAGAATTCATATTTTAGAAATTCAAGAGGGCCAGATGTATAATGATGTAGGTGGAAGAGATTAAGATAAAAACCCCAACCCAAAAAGGGGATAATTTTATAGTAGTAAAAAAAGTATAATAATTAAAAATAATTAAAAGATTAGGTAAAGTCCATGAGGTGAAGAAATTGAAGTTCCTAATGAAATGGGTACAAAAAATCATGAAAATCAAAAATCTTGAAATCTGGATTTATTTAAAGAAATTGTGAAGAATGTCTAAATAGACATAGAGAAACCATAAATCAATAACAAATAATGTAGTAATTGAGAAACTATGGAATGAAAAATCATGTGATATATGATACTAAAAATAGTCCATATATTTTGAAGAATTATCTTCATACCATCACTTTTCCAAAAAAGAATTAAAAATAACAATGAAAATGATTACCTAAAATCCATTTATATGTTCAGGAGAATAAATGATAACATTCCATTTGTGGTGTATTTGAAAAAAAATCCATTTTTTCATGAAATTTATTATGATTTTCTCGCTAACATGAGGATTTTGGAGGATATTTCATTACTTAATTTTAATGAGTAGTATAGTGTCATAGTCTAATAACCCCCCCAACTCAATGAACCTGTATTTATTCATATCTTATAAAATTTTTCTAAGTGAAGAGACTAGGTTCCTATGAAATTTATAATTTTGTATCATACTTATACACAACTCATAGTTAAAAAGTATTGGCCTCATATAGCTGAAGAAAACATAAATGTCCATACAAGTACCTAACATGTCACTTTCAATAATTTGTGAGAGGGTTAATTATTTTTACATTATATAAGGATACAATATTTTACAACTCAAATCTTTATATTACACTCATGTTCATATAAAAAGCTTCCAATAATTTTATGATAACCATTATTATCCACATATGGGGCTCTCATTTCTGTTTGGAAGGGCAATCTGGCCATCCATACTAGTGAGGACCATGAATAATTCCATGATTAATATTATTATCCACTATAGTTGTTCCGTAAAAAGATTATTATTGTAGAATATGTGTTTCTAGAAGAGGTTAGAAAAAAAGGCATAATCACTTAAATAATTTTTTCACCTATTCTATTAATGAATGTTTTGAGTAAATTTATTTTAATTTTAGTCCACACATGAGATAGAAATGATGGGGAAAATTGAGAACAAAATTAGGTAATAAATTTCTCCAAACCATGATGTGATCCATCCCAGACCATGAATCCATATTAATTATTTCTATGAATCAGATAAAAGTGATTTGGAGTAATTTCATTATATTTGACAATATGGGGAAAATAGATATTTCCATGATTCATTATATCACATGGATATTGGTTTTTTAATCAATGGCATTGAAATTTTATTGAACATCGTGAGGACACTTCCTCTACCTCACCAAATGAAATTCCCTCTACTTTTCATTATTTTTTTGACAGTGAGATTATTAATTAACTACTGGTTATTTTTTGAACATCACAAAGTCATTTATAGGGGAAAGTGAATCTATGAAAAAAGAAATTAAAGGTTGATCATTCTAATGTTGATGATAATTTATAATAAACTCTTCTTGATTCATTAATGCATAATCTGGATTTTGAATCTATTGATAGATTTATGATTAATCCTAAAGTCATATAATTACTTATAAGACTTCATCATTTTGTTTTTCTCATGTGGTATTATTTAAACATGTTTATTTTTAAATGAAAATACTCAACCTCCAATTAATGTTGAATCATACCCATTGAATGAACACGCATAAATTATTTAAGGGATAATTTCTACATGGTGACATTAATGTCATCTCTCCAAGAGAGTAATCCTAGGATTTTATTGGTATTCGCATCAAATTTCCGTTTAATAAAATTTTCATTTATAATTTTTTATTCCTCATATATTGGTGTACCATATTTACATTAGTTTTTATTGACATATTTTCTTTCTCTTATCTAATATCATGCTATTGGAATTTTTTCCAGAATATTTTTCATGGTTTGAAGTTGTTGTACGGTTGGTGGAGTAACAATGACATGTAAGAACACTCGATTTGGTGATTTTTATAACAGTAATAATCATTTTTTAATTAATATCTAGTATGAGTGGAAAATAGGGAAAAACGTATAAACTATTCCTAATATTTATCTTTGGTTTTTAATTTATGAAAAATAATGTATTCTTTTAAATTTTAATACATTTATTTATAACATAAAATTAGGTATCATTGGAGGGTAGTTCAACATTTAATATAAACCAACGATATAATATCTCAAATACCAGATGAGTATCATTTAAATTATGTTTCAATGTTCATTAATTCAAATTTATTCTCATTTATATTTTATTATATAGAAAATAATGAGTTGGGTATACCACGAGTTAATTTAAATTTACCTTTTCCAATTTTTATTCTTTTATAGATTAGTCTCATGCATATAACCAGTGTGTTTGAACATATTTTGAACTATATTGTTGACCTGGTAAAAAATATTTATATTCATTATGCTTCTGATATTTCATTTTCAACCGTGATACTATTTTAACCATAACAAAAATTATTATCATTCTTTTTTCGAAAAAAAATTATGAAAATTAAGAAAAATTAAAAATTTCATAGAAAGAAGTTCAATCAATTTTGTACATTTAATGGAATGGGTATTTTTAACTATCATGTATACCATTTCAAATTACTTGAACAACATAATTAAAACATGTTTAAAATTATACTATCTCCCCACGTAGGATTCCATATAGTGGAAAATGTTGGTTTTTATATGTGGGGGACAAGGGTATTTATGTGATATGTTTTGATTTCAATCCCAGACATAATGAAATCTCCTGTGTTTATTTTTATTTTTAAAAAATGATTGAAAAATGATAAACTCATTCCCAATTTCATGGTTTTTAGGCCTCAATATTTAGTTAAATCCTTTCCTACAAAGAAGAAAATTGCATATTAGGTGTTAATATTTTCATTAAATATAAAATTGGACATATTTATGATTATAGAGTTATTTTTGATGCTCCTTTTGTGGATATTATATTTATTAAATAAGATATGGAGTTTTAAAGGAATAATATTAGTGTAATAATGATTATGACATTAAAAAATTGGAAATTTGACCTCAAACCAAAGAAAATCATCATTTTCCAAATAAATCACCCAAGAAAGTCCACTCAAATGATAATCAAATAATTTCTTGGAATCCAATGTAAAATGAGCATTTTGGATCACATGGTGTCTCTCTATGAAAATTCGATTATGTAAGTTATAATAAAAAATAAAATTCAAACTCAATATGTGATTTTCATAATACATTGCATAAACCATTGGATTAGAAAATTAAAAATAAAGGGCCTTTAAAAAATTGGTCTCATTAAAGTGAAAGGAATTATTAACTCATCTAAAGAAGGAGATAATCAACATATATGAAAATCATTTGAGTTCTATCAATGATTTGAAGAAAATAATCAATAAATTTTTAGATCCTAATATAAAAAGAAAACGAAAAGTACCTCATATGATGATATTATTTCAAATTAAATCTAACATGTCATTACATTAGGAATTATAACATGTATTAAAAAATAAGTGGGGTAGTGAATGAAAAAATAATAGATCAATGAAATTTTTTATGATAAATATTTCAGTGCTACATTTTTTTGTAATGGACATTCTATTTTAGGCAGTACAATTTATTATCATCATTTTAAATTATTAACTCACCACATATTATAATCTTTTATAAATTAATATTTTTACATTATTATGTTTGGAAAACTATAGAAAAAATTTTACTGTTTGATTTAAAATTTTTAAAACAATGATTATTTTTATTAAAAAAAATATTAATGTGTATGGAGATTTATGTGGATTCAATTTTATGAATTTTTCACATTTATTTTTCTCCATTTTTTTATTTTAATATAAATATAATCATTAATTTAACACCTCCGGATTCCATGGAACACTTCTATTTGAATAATACAGTAGTTGTGATATATGCAATATAAAGTTCTAACACACCACAACCAATCAAACTAGCTGTTATGAATAGTAAAACCCACTTTTTGATATTTTATAAATTATATCTTTCAAAATGGACTTCATTTTTGGATTTGGAATACCAAAATTAGAATTGGGTGAAATATTGGCATTTTTCTGAAAACATTCATTTTTTGATGAATAGGGGAAAAAACTGAGTTATAGTTTAAAACATAATTATTATTTATATAATTATTTATATTATTTAAATCTATTTTAGGTCAAAATATATACATAATACCTATATAACTTTAATTTAATTCATTGAAGTCAGTTTATAATAATTTTATATATATATAAATATCTTAGAACTTTTCACCGTCTTTTACATATCTCCTATGTGAATTTAAAAATTCATGTAAAACATAATTTTACCGCATCTGTGAGTGTGATTTTAAAAATACAATAGACACGGCTGATATCATTAAGTAAAACATGTTTTAATAAGATGAAAATAAATTTTGGTGAATACTATCTTTTTTACTTTTATTTACCACGGTTATAAGTAAATAGGGTAATTAAGGGTACAAATGATACTATTATTACACTAAAACTTGTCCTAATACTATTTTCTAGGTATATTTCGACCCAAAAAACCATATAAATAAAATATGAATTTATTTTGGCCACTTCAATTAGATTATTATATTTATTATTATTTAATTCATTGAAGAGTTAGAAGAGTAAAAATCAAAGTTTAATAACTTAAATTATTTTAATATAGTGTTATACATAAGATAAATTCGATTATAAAAATTTATTAGAAATATAAAAATATTTCACACATAATGCTATTTTATTTATAATTTTTAGATATTTAATAATTTAATTTATTTATGACACAATGGTGATGTAGTAATTACCTAATTAGTGAAATATTAAAATAATTGATATTATAAATATCCAAATAAAGGTAATTTGAGAATTTTTATGAAATCAAATAACATTATTGGTTAATATGACAAATTAAAATTTCTTATATTAATTTTCATTGATGTAATAATGCTTTTATTAATTTATCAAAAACAAAATACCCAATAGTGTCAAAATTGACATAAAAGAGTTTTCAAAACAAATACTATATTTTTAATTGATATTCTATTCCTAAAAATCTATGTTTTGGCCTTAGGACATATATAATGATAGGTATATGATTATGGGATCACTTGGAGGTCTCTTGGAATTATATAGTATGTTTATTAACTATATAATATAAAAATACAAAGAGACAAGGTAAATGTCAAAGTATTCAACTAAGAGTTAAATCAATATGATAAACTTAATATTGTGACCCAAACCAGTATAAAACCTATTGGTTCAATGATTTTAGACCTATCCCAACCTTATCCTTTAAATAATCTATTTTGGAGCCATTAGAAACTGAAAATGATTATATTAGAAAATAATATTTCTATCATTAACTAATGTACCCCTCACCCCTCTTATAAAAGGTCACCCCACATCTCACTAATTCACACCTTTAAACCCATTTGGATCATCCAAACGCTGCCCAAATTTCCTCCCAACATCCCTCACTTTAACCTTGAAGCCTTAGTTTTATCATAAATCCATCCTTTGGATCGATTTTGATAAAATCAAAAGGAAGAACCCGGAGAATACGTAATTATTTCACCACCCTCTTTCAAGTTACTTTCTTCTTCAACTTCTTCATTAATTTTTTTCCATTTTAAAATAATTACTCCAGTATATTATATATACTGTGATGTTATTATAAATATGGTACAACCATATTTAGTATTCTATCCATCCTTTGAATGACATGTCACAATACGTGCCTGTGTACGGCTTACCATCTCCACGTCATGGTGTAATTGTTATTCTAGACATTATTTTTCGGATGGTATGATAATGATGTGTAATTTATGTAAATAATAAATATAACATGGTAATTAATCTGTATATATGATATAACATCCAATTATATATTATTTTAATATCAAAAAAATGATATTGTCACTCGTGCGAAAGTACTGACTACCATCTCCACGAACGCGATGAGATTCATTCCCCATCGTATCAATTAAAGAATAATTTTCATTTTATGGTTAAAAATAATCCTTAAAGACTTAATATAATTATGGATATTAATAAGATACAACCAATCCATAACAAACATAGAATACGTAACAAATAATATGAAGGAAAACGAATCAGTTAACACTCGAAATAATGATAATAATATGATATTTTTAACAATGCAATGTTAAAAGATCATATATGATATAATATTAATGTATATGATTCCTGTATAAAATTATAAAAATTATTTCATCTTTATAAAGGAGGTTAATCTACCCCCTACCAATGAAAATTACAAGGTAAGGGTTTATTTCACAATGCCTTCATTATCTGAGGTTTTTATACGTGATTATCTATTGAGACCTCTTTATCATCATTATTCATTTTTCGTAAAAATGTATTTCAAAACATTTTTATTGTAGAATATAAAATAGGTTAAAGTCATATATACCCTTATTTAACCTTATACGTTTTTGAATGAACTCTTTCCACCGTTTTCCAAACAATGTACTTTTTGACTTTTTCGACAAATTTAGGGTAATAATATTTTTTTAACTTATATGGAAGGTGCGTCTATTTGCAAACATTATAAAATCGTCAAAGAATCCCTTAAAAGTTTATAATATTACTTTAAAAATAAGGGTTTTATTTTATAATTTTGTGACTTTTAAATGATTTAAAAAATGAGATATCTCTCTTAAATAGTTTTTATTTCATCTATTTCAACATCCTTTAATGGATTTCAAGCTTATTTAAAGTTGATTTATTATGATAAATGATATCCAAATTGTATTGACTGTTTTGTGATAAGTTTGACTATGAATGTGTTATTTTTATACCATTCATGGTTTATGGACAATTGTTTTACATTTCATATACTAGTTTCAATATGAATGTTTAGGTTATGTTTAAACCTTTTCATACGAGGAATGAATTGGACTTAATATGTGATCGGTAGAGACCGCTGTATCTCCTCGATGAATCAATATGACTCATTAGAAAAACATATGTCTTGGAACAAGGCCTTGAAAAATCTTATTTGTAGTCTTGAAACATGGTCTTGACTATGTGGTTATGATAGTCTGGCATTATGCGTTCTATCATTAGGAAAGTGGTTATTGATATTTCATGTGAGTATTTGATTAGTAAAATACCCATGTGAATAAGTAAATGGCGTTATTTCATTTTACTTTTTCTATATTATGATGAATTTCAAGTTTAAAAGGCTTTTTTAGTTATACATTCCCTTAAATGTTTTTTCTTATTTATTAAAGTTTTCTCTATATTGTTATCCGTACTGGGCATCGGAGCTCACCCCTTTCTATGTTTTATTTTTCCCAGGATGTGAAGAAGTATTTTATGAATGACTTGATGGGATAGTACGAGTGGATATGAGTGTGGTCTATGGAGATAATTTGTTGTTGTAGTTTAACATTTTATGATGTAATGTAAACTTTATGAAGGTATCTAGTGATTCAATGGATACTAAACTATTAGGTTTTTCGAGCCTTGATATTTTGTGATAATGTCAATGTTATGTAATAATGCACCAACTATGGGTAACTGGGATTGGGGCATTACAGTTTGTATTAGAGGAAGTTTAGTACAAACCTTGAGAGCTAGATTTAGATTAACTCTGATTGGAGCACATAGACCTAAGATGGACTTTGAGGATTAGTATAGAAGAACTTTCAAGAATTTTGTTATTATAGATATTTTGTGAGTTTTACTAGTAATACATCCATGTATGGATACGATCTAGTAGAGGTTTCACTAGCACAGATGTACCTAGCAGTATAACCCGAAAACACCACATTGAGCTAGACTCAAACGATAACTACTTCACGATAATGGGCCTTGCTGCACTATTGGTTACGACACTCCCGGGGGATATGCTTAGGATAATTCTCATTTTCATTACAAACCATTATGAATGGTTTATAAGTATATTCTTCCTCAAAGAAAACATTTTTATGATTATGTATTATATCCATAAATTGTATAATTTATGTTAAGTGTTTATTTACAAGTTTGGAATTATGTATTTCAATTCATAAACTAATCTAGTGTATGTCATTGTTTAGAAATGGATCTTAGTGGAAGGAATGGAAATTGTATCAATTCACACACTCCATGTAGGGATTTCCCTCCTGCTAAATATAATTATAGTGGAGCTGGTGATGCAACTGGTGCAGATCAGCATATCACCATACTAGGACAACACACTCAGGTAATGAATAATAACCTTACCCATATGGAGAACCATGATCCGTAGTGTAGAAGGTCAATGTTAGATTTCTTAATGAGGAAAAAACCACCAACCTTCAATTGGGGAACATATCCACTTGTAGCTGAGAAAAGGATATATTCCTTATAGAAAATATTCCATGCCTTTGGGAGTAGTGAAAGGGAAAAAGTTATCATGACAGTTTACCGCCACACTGGAGATGCTGATCAATGGTCGTAATTGATTCAAAACACAAAGGAAGATGATAAAGTATCAAATATGGAAAGGAGAGAGTATAAATATATTTTTTTTGAAAAATACTTTCCTCAGGACCATCAAGCGGTTATGGAAAGATAATTTTTGAGTTTAATGAAAAATGAGGACGAGAATGTTGCAAATTATGAGGCTATCTTTACAAGGTTAGCAAGTCATGATGCTGATTATATATGTAACCCAATAAGTAAGATTGACCGTTTCTTTGATGGGTTAAATCCATTTCTCTGTTGATCATTAGTATCACAATCCTTCACGTCATATGATGTTATTTCCTCATGTGCTATCAAGATAGAAAAGGAATTCTCTATGTATTTTGACTTTAAAGAGAAGTAAGAGAAGAAGAGATCTAGAGAACACTCTAGGAATTAAAATAAGGGGAAGAAGTGAAAAGTTGAATATCCATCCTACAATAAATGTGGGATGAAACACCATAGTACATGATTGAAGGGAATGGGTGTCTATTACATGTGTGGTGAAAAAGTACAACAAGATCGTGATTGCAAGGGGAAGAAAGAAGCTACTGATGTTCAATGATACAATTGTAGATAAATGGGACTTTATGCAAATGAATGTCCTAAGGGTAATGGGAAAGTACCTCAGAAAACGACAATGGATCAAGGACAATATTATGATATCACTTTTGCTGAGTTAGAAGCTCTGAAAGACATGATGGCATGTAATTTAATGTTTCCTCACGTTTAGAAAATGCTTCATTTGATTCTGGATCATCGCATTGTTTCATATCATTCCAGTTTGCTATGAAAATTAGATATTTCCAATTTGATTTAACATGGGAGTTGTTAGTTAAAATTCCTAAAGGAAGTATCATTTCTACAATGTTTTTTGAATCAGTTCCAATTAGATCATATAAATGTTCTTTATCTGCTACTCTGATCGTCATACCTATTATTGAGTTTCACATAATCCTCGGTATGGATTGGATTTCAGACCATGATGCGAAGATTTATTATAAAAAAAGGAGGGTGTTATTATTGATTATGATGATAAAGAACTCCTTATCTTTAGAACAGAATCGTCACCACCTAATTCTTATCTAGATCCACCCCAGTAGCTCAACTAAATTTAATTATCACGGAGGAAGAGATTGAAATAATAGCGGGTAAGGAAAGGAATGTTCAAATAGAGGATGTAACTACTGTGAAAGAATATGTAGATGTGTTTCCGGATTATTTACATGGACATCCTCCAAAATGTGAAATTGAGTTTTCCATTGATTTAATTCCTTGTTTACGGACTATATCGAAGACCACTTATAGAATGGACACTATGGAATTATTTTACCTAATGAAACAACAAGTGTAATTGAGTAATAAGGGATTTATTCTCACAAGTATTTCCCCATGGGGAGCCCCTGTCCTTTTTGTGAAGAAGAAAGAAGTATCGATGAGGTCATGTATAGACTACAGGGAAATCAATGCCATAATAATAAAGATCAAGTATCCCCTACCTCACATTGATGAAAATTTTGACCAATTTCATGGAGCTCAATACTTTTCAAAGATTAAACTTTGATCTAGATACCATTAGTTGTGTGTGAAAAAGGAATACATTCTAAAGACAGCATTTTGAACCAGATACAGGATTTACGATTTTACATTAATGCCTTTTGGATTGACTAATGATCACTCTATATTATTGGATCTAATGAACAGAGCTTCCAAGGAATATCTCGATGATTTTTTAGTGGTATTTATTGATGACATCATGGTATACTCTAAAATATACGATGATCATGAAAATCACTTGTGCATTATCCTGAAAACTATTAGAAGACATTAATTATATGGGATGATTAACAAGTGTGAATTTTGGCTTCAAGAGATTTCTTTTCATGGACATATTTTTTCTAAGGATCGAATTTCCATTGATCCTTCTATGTCCAAGGAAATACAAGAATGGCTAGCACAGATGAGTATAAATGAGGTACGCAGTTTTATTGGCTTATCAGGTTATTATCGACATTTGATCCTGAATTTTGGTCGGTTTGTTATACCAATAAAAAATCACATAAGTAAAGGGGTTAATTTGTTTTTGGAAAAAAATATTGTGAAGAATTTTTGGAAGAATGGAAGATAATATTAGTCAATTATACTATATTGACTCTACCATCAGGGAATGATGGGTTCATTATTTATAGAGATGCATCGTTGAAAGGACTTGGTTGTTTCATTATGAATAATGATAGATTTATTTATTATTCATCACAACTACTGAAAATTAATGAGAAAAACTATCCTACTAATGATCTCGAGTTAGCTATTGTAATCTTTTCATTGATGATACAAATACATTATCTCAATGGTGAAAATGTGAGATATATACTGATCACAAGAGTTTTAAGTATATTTTCTCACAAATAGAACTCATCATGAGGCAAATGAGAAGGCTTGAACTACTCAAGGATTATGATTTCACTATACACTACCACCCAGGGAAGGCAAATAAGGTGGAAGATGCTTTGAGTAGAAATGATCATGGAGTTTCGAATAAAATGAGTGTTGAAATGGATCCAATTTTCATGGATCTAGTGAAGATGGACATGGGAATAACTATGGGAGGTGAAACATCAATACCTTTTCAAATGGTTTCAAAACCATATTTATTAGAATGGATAAAGGGTTCTCAGACCGATGAAGAAGAATTTCAAAAGAATATGAAAGCTGTGAATGATGGGAGATTGATTTTCTTTGAATATGAAGATGGGATTTCGATATTCTGGAAGAGACATTGTTTTTCCGATATACCTCATCTAAAAAGGTAATTTTAGGACGATTCTCATAGTTCCAATTTCTCTATACACCCTTAGAGCTCCAAAATGTATAGGTATTTGATGGAACATTTTTGGTGGGACAACATGAAGAGGAAGATTGATGATTATGTGTCAAGATGTATGGTTTTTCAACAAGTCAATGTTAAAAGGAAAAAACCTAGAGGAGTCATTGACATCTTCCCATACCTGAGTGGAAATGGGATAATATTACGATGGAATTTTTCATGGGACTACCAAAGTATCCAAGATGGAATGATGAAATATGGTTCATTGTTGATCATCATACCAATTTAGCACATTTTAATGCTATAAGGGATAATTTACCAGTTGAATGTTTAGCAAGACTATATATTAATGATTCTGTGAGGCTTTATGGAGTACCCCTATCTATTTTTTATTATAGTGATCTATATTTTACTTCAAGATTATTGAAAAGTCTTCAGAATGCTATGGATACTGAACTTCATTTCATCACTGCATACCACCCCCAAACTGATGGAAAATCAGAATGGACTGTTAAAACCATAGATGACATGATGAGATCTTGCTCACTTGAATTTCAGGGTATGTGGGATAAATATTTACATGTTGTAGAATTTTCTTATAACAAATTACATCCATTAAAGTATTCGGATGGAACCGTATGATGCGTTACATAGAAAGACATTTTGTACACCAACCTGTTGTGATGATATTGGTGAAATAAAACTCATAGGCCCAGAACTGGTGGAGTAAACGATGGAAAATGTGAAGTTAATCCAAAGCAACATCAAAGCATCTCAAATTAGGAAAAAGATCTATGTTGACAACAAAATGAAGGATTTGGAATTTCAGGTAGGAGATCATGTTTTCTTGAAGTAATCTCCATAGAAGGGAGTTATATGTTTCAGTTAGAAGGGTAAATTGAGTCCCATATACATAGGACCTTTAGAAAATCTTGAACGAATTGGGGCTATAGCTTACAGTTTCGCAATGATGCTAAGTCTCTCCAAAGTTCACGAAGTGTTCCACGTATCAATTCTGAGAAAATACAAGCCTGACCCAACACATTTACTAACTTAGGAAGAAGCAGAACTGGAACCGGATCTGTCTTATTGAGAAGATCCAGTAAGGATTTTGGATACAATAGATCAAGTGTTGAGAAACCAGATGAATCGTCTGGTAAATGTTCTATGGAAAAACACTATGATGGAAGAGGCAACGTGAGAACCTGAGGAACTTATGAGGAAGAGAAACCCTAGTCTTTTCATGTTGTAGTATTCTTGAAATTTCGAGGACAAAATTATTTGAAGGAGGGTAGAATGTAACACCCCAAGCTTCCATGGTACGCTTCCCTTTGAATAATACAGTAGAGTGTGTTTACGAAATTTCGAGTTATAACACCCCACAACCAATCAAACTAGCCTTTATGAATAGAAATATCCATTTTTTGAAATTGTATACATTTTATTATTCAAATTGGACTTCTTTTTTGATTCGGAATATCGAAATTATCCTAGGGTGAAATTTTGGTATTTTTCTGAAAAAATGCAATTTTTGATGAATAGTGAAAAAGACTTAGTAGTAGATAAAAACCAAATTTTTATTTAAAAAATTATTTATTTTATTGAAATTTATTTTAAGTCAAAATAGATATATAATACTTATATAAGTTAAATGTAATTCATTGTAGTCAGTTTATAATAATTTAAAATATATAAAACTTTTTTATAACATTTCACCTTCTTTTTCTCATCTCATAGGAACATTTGAAAATTCACATTAAACATAATTTTACCAATTCTGTTAGTGTAATTTCAAAAATATTAGAGACACGGTTGATATTAGTATGTAAAATGTTGTTTAATAAGATGGAAATTATTTTTGTTAAAAATTAACTTTTTTCTTCTATTTACCATGGTTAAAAGTAAATAGGGTAATTAAGCATAAAAATGACATTATTAATACCCTAACACATGTCCTAATTCTATTCTCTAAGTATAAATCTACCAAAACAACCATAGGAATAAAATATGAACCTCTTTGGCCCACTTGAATTATATTTATTATTATTTAATTCAAAGAAGAGTTAAAAGAGTTAAAATCAATGTTTAATAACTAAAACATTTTTAATATAGGGTTATACATAATATAAATTCGATTATAAATATTCATTAGAAAGAAAAACATATTTCATACATAATCATATTTTTTGTATAATTTTTATATATTATATAATTTAATTTATTTATGACAAAATGGTGATGTAGTAGTTACCTAAATAATGAAATATTAAAATAATCGATATTATAAATATCCAAATTAAAGTAATTTGAGACTTTTTATGAATTCCAATAATTTCTTATGTTAATATGACATATTATTATTGGTTATAAGAATTTTTTTCGAAGTAATAATGTTTCTATGAATTTATCAAAAACAAATTACCAAATAGTGTCAAAATTGACAAAAAAGAGTTTTTAAAGAAAATATTATATTAATAATTGATAATATATTCGAAAAATATATAATTGTTGGCCAACAGACATATATAATTATAGGTGTATCATTAGTGGATCACTAGGGGGTCTCTTTAATATATATACTTTGTTTATTAGCTATATAATATAGAATTACAAAAAGACATGGTAAATGTAAAACAATTTAACTAAGAGTTAAATAAAAAAGATAAAGATAATATAGTAATCCAAACATCTCTAGAACCTATTGGATGAGTGGTTTGCGACCTATGACCACCTTAACCTTTAAATAATCTATTTTTTTAACCATTATAAACCGAAAATTAGTTTATTATAAAATAATATTTCTAGCTTTTCCTAAGGTGCCCCTCACCCCTCTTATAAAAGGGCACTCACCCTTCTCTCTAATTCACACCTTCAATGAAATGTGTCTCAGCCAACCCCTTCTAGAATATCATCACAAATTCCCCCAAACCATCTTAGATGCCTTAGTTTGATCATAAATCCAACCTAAGGAGCCATTTTGATCAAATCAAAAGGAAGAACCCAAAGATGAGGTAATGATTTCACCACCCTCTTTCATGTTCCTTTCATCTTTCACTATTTATTTCTTTGTTATTTACATTCTAAAATAATAAATACAGTATATTTTATTTAATTTGATGTTATTATAAATATTTTACAACCATATTCATTATTCTATCCATACTTTGAATGACATGTCACTATACATGCGTATGTTCGGCCTACCGTCTCCATGTCGTGGTATAATTTTTGTTCAATGCATTATTATTTGGATGGGTGTGATAAGGATGTGTAATTGATGTAAATAATAAATATAGCCTGATAATTATTAATTATATATGATATAACATCCAAAAATATATTATTTTAAATTCAAAATAATGATATTGTCGCTCGTGCGTACGTACGGACAACCGTCTCCACAAACGTGATGAGATTCATTCCCCATCGTATCCATTCAAGAATAATTATCATTTTATGGTTAAAAATAGTGTTTAAATAATTAATATCATTCTGGATATTATTAATATACAACCTTTCCATAAATAACATGGCTTACGTAACAAAGCATATAAAGGGAATCAAATCAGTTAACACCAGAAACAACGATAATACTATGATATTATTTACAAAGCAATGATAAAAGATCATATATGATATCATATTAATTTATATGATTCCTGTATAATTTAATAACAATTATTTAACCATTATATATGAGGTTAACCAACCCTCAACCATGGAAAAGTACAAGGTAAGGGTTTATTTCACAATCTCTTCATTATCTGAGGTTGTTTATGCATGATTGTCTACTAGGACCACTTTATCATCCACATCCATGTTTCATAAAAATGTATTTCAAACCATTAGTATAATTTAATAGACAATGAGTTAAATTTATTTTTACCTTTATTTGAACTAATACATTTTTAAAGGAATATTTCCGTTATTTTCTAAAAAAGGTACTTTTTGGCCTTTTCGACAAATTTAAGTTAAGAATGTTTTTTTAACATATACGGAAGGTGTAGCTACTTTCCACTATTATAAAATCTTCTAAGCTTACCTTAAATTCTTCTAAGAGTATTTTCAAAAGAAATTTTTTATTTTATAATAATTTGACTTTTAGATGATTTCCAAAAGGAGATATCTCTCTCAAATAGTTATAATTTCACCTATGTCAATATCCTTTGATGGATTTTAAGCTTATTTGAGGTTGGTTTATTATGATACAAATATTCCATACTATATTGATGGGTTTTTGATATTTTTTACAATGGATTTGTTATTTTTATACCATTCATGGTTTATGGGTAATTTGTTGACAATTCTTATACTAGTTTCAATACAAATGATTATGTTATGCTTAAAAATTTTCATATGAGGAATGAATTGGACTTATTAAGTGGCGGGTGGAGCCTTCTATAGCTCCTCGATGCATTGATAGGTCTCATGACAAAAAACTAGTGAATTGGGACAATGCCTTGACAGAATCATATTTTTAGTCTTCGCACAAGGCCTTGATAAGGGGGTTAGGATAGTCTGGCATTATGCATTCGATCATTATGAAAGTTTTTATTGATATTGCATGGGATTATACAATTTTTAAAATATCTATGTATATAATTAAAAGTAATTATTTAATTTTATTTCTGCCATATTATGGTGATGTTCATGTTTAAAAAGCTTTTGTTTTATTTATAAATCGCCTTAAATGTTTATTCTTATTTATGAATGTTTTCGATATATTTTCATCCTTACTGGGAATTTGTGCTCACCCATTTCGATGTTTTGTTTTTCCTAGGATGTGAAGAAGTATATTATGAATGACTTGTAGGGATAGTATGATGGTATATGAGTGTGGAATCTGGAGACAAGATATTATTGTGGTTATTCATTTTGTGATGTAATGTAAACTTTATGAATGCATCTATTCATTCCAAGGCTACTAAAGTATTCAGTATTTCTAGACATGTTCTTTTGTGATCAAGCCAATGTTATGTAATAATGCACCGACTCTGGGTAACTAGGGTTGGGGAGTTACAGTTTTTATCAGTTGATGTTTAGTACAAACCATGGGAGGTAGATTAAGATAAAATCTGATTAGAGAACATAGTACTAAAATGGACTTTGAGGATTAGTATATAAGAACTTCAAAAAATATTGGTATTGTAGAGATTTTTTGTGTTTTCCAAGCAATACATCCCTATCAGGAAACAAGAAGGTAGAGGTGGATCTGGAACAGATGTACCGAGGGGTAAAACCAAAAAACACCGCTTTGAGCTAGACTCAAATGAGAAATGGTGCATGACAATGGGCCTTGTTGCACTCTTGGTTATGACTCTCCTTGGAGATATTCTTAGGATAATTCTCATTTTCATTACAAACCATCATGATGGGTTTATGAGTATAAAATTCCTAAAAGAATTTTTCTTAATCATTATAGATTTTAACTATAAACTATTCAATTTATGTTAAGTGATTTACATGTTTGGAATTATGTATTTCGATTCATAAACTAATCTAGTGTATTCCATTGTTTAGAAATGGCGCCTAGTTGAAGGAATAGGAATCGTATCAAAGAACACACTCCATGTAGAGACTTCCCTCCTACTCAAGATAAGTATAGTGGAGCTGGTGATGCAACTAGTGCTGATCAAATTATCACCATACTAAGATAACTCACTCAGTTTATGAATAATAACCTTACCCATATGGAGCACCATGATTCGCAGTATGGAGGATCAATGCTATATAGCTTCAAGAAGAAACAACCACCAGCATTCAATGGGGGTACAAATCAAATTGTAGCTGAGCAATGGAAAAATTCCATAGAAAAAATATTACATGCCTTAGAATGTAGTGAAAGGGAAAAAGTTATCATGGAAGTTTACCACCTCACTGAAGATGTTGATCAATTTTCGTTATTGATTCAAAACACAAAGGAATATGATTAATTATCAAATATCGGATGGATAGAGTTTAATGATCTTTTCATAGAAAAATACATTCCTCGTGACCATCAAGCAGATATGGAAAGATAGTTTCTGAGTCTGAGGAAAAAGGAGGATGAGAATGTTTCAAAGTATGAGGATAAAATTACAAGTTTAGCAAGGCATGCTGCAGATTATATACGTAACCCAAGAAGAATGATTGATTTTTTCATTGATGGGTTAAACCCATTATCCGTCGATCATTTGTCTCACAGTACTTCTCTTTGTACAAAGATACTGTCTCATGTGTATCAAGACAAAAAATTAATTCTCTATGTATTATGACTTTAATGCAAAGTAAAAGAATAATAGATCTGTTGAACGCTCGTGAAATGGAAATAAGGGGAAGAAAGGAAAAGTGGAATATACATCCTACATTAAATTTGGGAAGAAAAACCTGGGTACTTGATTGAATAGAATGGGAGTCTATTACAAGTGTGGTGAAAAGGGTCCTCATGCTCGTGATTGCAAGGAGAATAAAGAAGCTACTGATGTTCAATGTTACAATTGCAGTGAGATGGGACATTATGAAAATTAATTACCTAAGTGTTAGGCGAACATACCTTAGAAAAGGCTAAGGGATCAAGGAAATGCTTATTCTATCACTAATTCTTATGTAGATGCTCTGAAAGACATGGTGGCATGTAATTTAATGGTTTCCTCAAGTTTAGAAAACTCTTCATTTGATTCTGGATCATCGCATTGTTTCATATCGTCCCAGTTTCCTATGAAAATTATATATTTCCAATTAGATTTAACTAGGGAGTTTTCAGTTAAAACACTTAAAGGAAGTATCACTGATACATTTTTTTGTGAATTAATTCCCATTAAAGAATATAAATATTTTTTATCAGCTGGTCTCATTGTCATACCAATGATTGAGTTTTATATAATACATAGTATGGATTGTCTTTCGGACCATGATGCGAAAATTTATTTTTAGATTAAGTAGGTTACTATTTTTTATGATGATTAAAAAAACACCTTATCTTTAGAGAAGAATCGTCACCACTTAATTCTTATCTTGATCCACCCCCAGTAGCTCAACTTAATACAATTATTAGGGAGGAAGAGAATCAAATAACTGTGGGTGAGGAAAGGAATGTCAAATAGAGGATGTATCTATTGTGAATGAATATATAGATGTGTTTCCGTAATATTTACCTGAACATCCTCCATAACATGAAATTGATTTTTCAATTGATTTAATTCATGGTTTATGTCATATATCGAAGACCCCTTATAGAATGGCCAATGTGGAAATTTTTTAACTAAAGAAACAACTAGAGTAATTGAGTAATAAGGGATATATTCTCCCTAGTGTTTCTCCATGGGGATCTACTGTCCTTTTTGTAAAGAAGAATGATGGATCTATGAGGTTATATATCTACTACAGGGAAATCAATTATATAACAATAAAGAAGAATTATCCCCTACCTCGCATTGATGATTTCTTGGACCAACTTCATGGAGAAAAATAATTTTCAAAGATTGAACTTCGATATGGATACCATCAGGTGTGTGTGATGAAGGAAGCCCTTCTGAAAACATCATTTCGAACAAGGTGCAGGAATTATGAGTTCACAGTAATGCCTTTTGGATTGACTAATGAACCCTCTATATTAATGGATCTAATGAACAGTGTTTTCAGGGAATATCTCGATGATTTTTTAGTGGTATATATTGATGATATATTGGTATACTCTAAAAGCTACGAAGATCATGAAAATCACATGAGCATTATTCTGAAGACTCTTAGAAGACAAGTGTTATATGGGATGTTTAGCCAGTTTGAAATCTAGCTTCAAGAGATTTCTTTTCATGGACATATTGTCTCTAACGATGTAATTTCCATTTATCCTTCCATGAAAAAGGAAATCCATGAATGGATAGAACCGATGTGTATATCTAAGGTACACAGTTTTATTGGCTTTGTAGTTTATTATCGACATTTTTTCCAGAATTTTGCTCAGTTGTCTAACCCATTAACAAAGCTCACATGTAAAGGGGTTAAATTTTTATGGAAAAAATAGTGTGAAGAATGTTTTGATGAATTGAATATAATATTATTCAATTCTCATATATTGACTCTACCATCGGGGAATGATGTGTTCATTATTTATAGTGATGCATCGAAGAAAGGACTTGGTTGTGTCCTTATTCATAGTGATAGAATTATTGCCTATGCATCGCAACAGCTGAAAACTAATGAGAAAAAATATCCTAATTAGGATCGTTATTTAGCTCCAGTAATGTTTGCTTTGAAGATATGGAGAAATTATCTCGATGGTGAAAAATGTGAGATATATACTGATCACAAGAGTTTGAAGTATATTTTCTCACAATGTTAACTCAACATGAGGCAAATACGAAGTCATGAACTAATCAATGATTATGATTTCACTATACACTACCACATGGGGAAGGAAAATATGGTGGACAATGCTTTGAGAATAAAGGATCAAGGAGTTTTGGACAAAATGAGAGTTGAAAGTGATCCAATTTTCATGGATCTAGTGACGATAGACATGGGAACAACCATGGAAGGTGAAACATCAATACTTTTACAAATGGATTCCAAACAATTATTATTAGAAAGGATAAAAAGTTCTCATACCGATGAAGATTAATTTCAAAGGAAGATTAAAGTCGTGAATGATGGGAGATTGATTGACTTAGTATACGAAGATGGGATTTTGAAATTAAGGAAGAGACTTTGTGTTCCCGATATATTAGATATAAAAACGAATGTGTTGTATGATGCTCATAGTTCCAATTTCTCTATACATCCTGGGAACACCAAAATGTATAGGGATTTGAAGGAACATTTTTTGTGGGACAACATAAAGTGGGAGATTGTTGATTTTGTGTAAAAATGTATGGTTTGTCCACAAGTTAAAGATGAAATACAACAGCCAGGAGGAGTCATACAACCTCTTCCCATATCTGAGTTGAAATGAGATAATATTACGATGGACTTTTTCCTGGGACTACCAATGTATCCAAGAAAGAATGATGCAATATGGTTCATCATTGATCGTCTTACCATGTAAGAACATTTTCTTGCTATAAGGGAAGATTTACCACTTGAACGTTTAGCAATACTATATATTAATGATGTTGTGAGACTTCATGGAGTACCCCTATCGATTGTTTCAGATCGTGATCCCTGTTTTACTATAAGATTATGGAAAAGTATTCAAAAATCCCTAGATACTGAACTTTGGTTGAGCACTTCCTACCACCCCCAAACTGATGGACAATCAGAACAGACTATTCAAACCGAAGACATTTTGAGATCATTCTCACATGAGTTTCAGATTATGTGGCATCAATATTTACCTACGGTAGAATTTTACTATAACAATAGCTTCCATTCAAGTATTCTGATGGCACCGTATGAAGCGTTATATGGAAAGAGATGTCCCACACCATCCTATTGCGATGTTATTGGTGAAATAAAACTCGTAGGCCTAGAACTGGAGGAGTAAATGATGGAAATGGTGAAGGTAATACAAAGCCACATCAAAGTAGCTCAAAGTAGGCATAAGATCTATACTTACAACTGAAGGAAGGATTTGGAATTTCAGGTAGGAGATCATGTGTTCTTGAAGGTATCTCTGTGGAAGGGAGTTATACATTTCGGTAAGAAGGGTAAATTGAGTACCATGTCCATAGGACCTTTCAAAATTCTAGAACGAATTGGGGTTGTGGCTTACAATTTGGCAATGCTTCCAAGTCTCTCCAAAGATCATGATGTCTTCCACGTATCAATGCTGAGGGAATACATGCCTTACCCAATGTATGTACTCACTTATGAGGAAGTAGAACTGGAACCTGATCTATGTTATTGAGAAGAGGCCATATGGATTCTTGATACAAGAGAACAAGTGTGAGAAACCAGACAACTCACCTAGTAAATGTTCCGTGCAAAAACCCTAAGATGGAAGAGGGAATGTGGGAACCTGAGGAACTTATGATGAAGAACCACCTGGGTCTTTTCATGGGGTAGTATTTTAGAAATTTCGAGGAAGAAATTATTTGAAGAAGGGGATAATGTGACACCACAAGCTTCCACAGAATTCTTATCTTTGAATAATACAATTGGGTGTTTTTTACGCAATTTCGAGTTCTAACACACCATAACCAATCAAATTAGCTGTTAGGAATAGTAATACCCGCTTTTTAAAATTTTATAATTTTTATCATTCAAAATGGTATTCATATTAAGATTCGGAATATCAAAATTAACATATGGTAAAATTTTGGTATTTTTCAGAAAACATTCAATTTTTGTTGAATAGTGAAAAGCAATGAGTTATAGTTTAAAACCAATTTTTTTATAATAATTATTTATTTTTATTTAAATTTATTTTTGGTTAAAATAGATACATAATACCTATATATGTTAAATATAATTCATTTGAGTCGTTTTATAATAATTTTATATATATACAATTTTCTTAGAACGTTTCACCGTCTTTTACCCATCTCCTAGGAGAATTTCCAAATTGACATTAAACATAATTTTACCACTTCTGTGAGTGGAATTTCAAAAATCTGAGAGACATAGTTGATATCAGTAAGTAAAATTTAGTTTGATAAGATGAAAATAATTTTTGGTGAATAGTAACTTTTTACTTCTATTTACCATGGTTAAAAGTAAATAGAGTAATTAAGGATAAAATTGATATTATTATTAAAATAACAAATGTCTTAATTATATTGGCTAAGTATAATTCGTCCAAAAACAACCTTAGGAATAAAATATGAACATCTTTGGTCCACTTGGATTAGATTAGGACATTTATTATTATTTAATTCAAAGAAGAGTTAAAAGAGTTAAAATCAATGTTTAATAACTAAAACATTTTTAATATATAGTTATACATAAGATAAATTCGATTATAAATATTAACTAGAAAGGTAAATATATTTCCTAAATAATGGTATTATGTTTATAATTTTTAGATATTAAATAACTTAATTTATTTATGACATAATGGTGATGCAGTAATTACCTAATTAATTAAATATTAAAATAATTGATATTATAAATATCCAAATAAATATAATTTGAGACATTTTATGAATTCAAATTAATTTATATGTTAATATGACATATTATTATTGGGTATATGAATTTATTTTTATGTAATAATTTTTTTTTCTGAAATTATAATAAACAAAATACCCAATAGTGTCAAAATTAACATAAAAGAGTTTTTAAACGAAATATTATATTATTAATTTATATTATATTATTAATTTATATTCTATTATTAAAAATATAATGTCCAACCAAAATACTTATATATTTATAGGTGTATCATTAATTAATCACTTGGCGGTCTCTTAGATGTATATAGTAGGTTTATTAACTATATTATATGAAAATACAAAGAGACATGGAAAATGTCAAACTATTTAACTACGAGTTAAATAAAAAAGATAAAATTAATATTGTGACCAAAACCTGTCTAAAATCTATTGGTTAAGTGGATTTAGACCTATCCCCACCTTATCCTTTAAATAATCTATTTTTGAGCCATTAGAAACCGAATATTATTTTTTTATAAAATAATATTTCTAGATTTTCCTAAGGTGCCCCTCACCCCTCTTATAAAAGGTCACTCCCCCATCTCTCTAAATGACACCATCAAAGCCATTTGGCTCGGAAAAATCCAACCCAAATAACCTCCCAACTTCCCTCACTTCAACCTAGATGTATTAGATTTATCATAAATCCATCCTAAGTATACTTTTTGATCAAATAAATAGGAAGAACCCAAAGAAGAGGTAATGATTTCACCACCCTATTTCAAGTTCCTTTCTTCCTCCACTTCTTCTTTATTTTTTATTTCCATTCTAAAATAATAAGTCCAGTATATTCTATATAATGTGATTTTATTATAAATATGGTACAACCATATTCATTATTCTATCCATCCTTTCAATGACATGTCACCATACGTGCGTACGTACGGCCTACCTTCTACACGTCGTGGTGTAATTGTTATTCAATACACTATTATTTGGATGGGTATGATAATGAAGTGTTATTAATGTAAATAATCAATATAACATGATAATTATTTTTTATATATGATATAAAATACAATTATTTATTAGTTTAAAATCAAAAGATTGTTATTGTCGCTCGGGCATACGTATGGACTACCGTCTCCACGAACGCGATGAGATTTCTTCCCCATCATATCCATTCAAGAATAAATTTAATTTGATGGTTAAAAATAATCTATAAAGAGTTAATATCATTACGGATATGAATAATATACAACCTATCCATAAAAATTGTGGCTTACATAATGTAATGGCCAGGACCTCTCCAGCCCATTCCTTTGTCAAAAAGAATGTCATGGAGTGTTCTAGAGGGTAAAATGGACTTTTCCCACAGTTTTCAGAATTTTGTAACTACACACCGTGTAGTGTGAGTACACTCTATGTACCCCCTCACTGGGTATTCCCCGTGTTGAAGGCTGTGTCCTTTCCATGGGAAATAAATGAGTAAACTCTGTGTGTCCCATATTACACGCCGTGTTGTCCCACCCCGCGTACGTGTTACCCTCAAATCGTGTGTTGTCCGGTCAACAGCTGTGTGCTGTGTTGGAGCCATGTACATTCCATGTGAAATAAATGAATACAGTCCATGTATCCCGTACTACACACCTTGTAGTCCCTCCCCGCATAGGTGATACCCTCAAACTGTTTGTTGACCAGTCAACGGTCGTGTTCCTCATTGAAGGCCGTGTTGGAAGCTTCATGGTGACTGTGTGGAATGGTTGAGTACACGCCGTTTACTCGTAAGTACATGCCATGTACTTTTTTTTATCACCAATAAAAGGAGGGGTCCTCTCCTCCTTTTTAACTCACTCCTCTCCTCCCCATTCCCTCGAGCAGAGCTCCCCCAAGAGACTCGAGGAACTTTTCCTTCCATAACATCTTCATCCGATCTCCAATTTACGATCCGTCAGCGGCCACGGAATCATAATGATGCGATGGAAATTCTGATATTGAATATTTTGTCTTCCCTTCGTCATTTAATTTCTATATTCCACCCGAGGAGGTTTTAAAGGGATTTGACAGAAGTGACGAACGCTGCAGAACGTCTTCTAATGTTGATCTGGGGGATCGTTGGGACTACGACCTTTAGAGGTAGGGATTTTAGCTTTGACTCTCTCTAATTTGTGCATAATGCGTGGTGGGTGTCCTCTTGCTTTTGTGAAACACTTTTAAACTACATTAATAAAGATAATAACTGTCTTATATAATGGGGATGGGATGTTGTGAATGAAGTTACATTATTTATTCAAGTGATATTATGTTGTGACTTGAGTAGGCTTATGCCTACTGAAAATCACGGTCATTGGGGGCCTTTGCATGTGAAATTAAATTTTTCCCTATCCTTCTAGACCATTTATGGATGGAAACTTTTTGTAATTTGGGAATTGGTTAGTCATGTAATGTTGGATAATTAAATGAATAACTGGAACCCTTGTGTGATCACCCCAGTTGAACAAAACTGAAATAATAAACATGTGGGTGATGGTTAGGGTTTATATATGTAAAGGGGTGTTTTGTTGGTTGTTGTGGGTCAGGAGTGTAGTGGGGCTACGGTTGGCTTGGTTTTGGGTTGGTTTGAATGCTATGTTGGTGATGGGCAGCAAGGCTGCAATAAATGATATCAACGGATGATGACGTATGGGTTTCGATGTGTTTGTGGTTATGATGCTCGGCTATGGGGCTGCAGGGATGGGTTGAATTTGAATGATCTATGGGTTGTGAATAATAAATTAAAGTGTAAGAGTTAATGAATAGTGGGTAATGGTAATGGAACAGGAATAATAATCAATGGGGTTGGTTGGTTAATAAAAATGGACATGTTTGTGTTGCATGTGTTTTCTTAACTTGATTTGTGGATGACAGGGATATGTTTTACGAACGATTAATATGGTTGGTTGTGGATAATTTCACAGTAGTTAAGGAACTAATAAACCAATTTTGTTGAAACATGAAAACATAAATGGGGTTGGGGATGTTTGTTGTATGCATACATCGATATAGTAGTGCTAAAAAATGTGCTCAGTTTCTCTGTTTAGAAATCATAGGATGGGCTGTGTGTTTGGTATACAAGTATATATATCTGTATCTTTTTTTTGTCACACCCACCCATGTTGAGCACTTAGTGCCAAACACTCCCATTTCATGGGAGAGGGTGTTTTACCCTTTGTTACTAGCTCTTTCATGCTACTTCTTCTATAGTATGTGATGTGTTGAGGTGAACTTACACCTAAGTCTCTTCAGGTAGGTTTTGATTGGGGTGGTATTAGACAAACTCTCTTCGGGAAGGTTTAATATTTCCCGTGAATCTTCGGGATGAGGCACAGGTGTGTGCGGGTGGGATGTGTGGTTGTGAGTCCTAGGTGTGTACAGGTGGGATGTGTGGTTGTAAGGCCCAGGTGTGTGCGGGCGGGATCTGTGGTTGTGAGGCCCAGGTGTGTACGGGCAGGAAGTGTGTGGTAGCGTCAGGACGTTCGCCGTTAGTTTTTGGTGAGCATGGCTGGTGAGGTTGGGTGGATAGAATTCCTTCATAGTTTTTGGTTTCTTCTGTTGTTCCCACGGGACATTAGGATGTCTCCCCACATGTGCACGGGATATTTAGGTTTCCCTACTGAGTATACATGTATTCTCACCCTACATTTACTTTCAGGTTTTCAGGAGGACTACCAGGGCCATGCGGGACCCTACTAGTCGGGAAAATTGGAGTTGTTGCAGTTTGATGTACTCTTGTTTCTTTTGGTATTGTACTTTTCAGAGTTCTTGTACTTGTACCTTATTTCTGAACTATTTAAACATGCATGTGGGATTGGATTGGGTTAAGTTACTTTTCATTCCCTTCTTTTCATTTGGTGTTTGACTCATCCTATTTCCCGATGATAAATAAAAAAATGGTAATGTCTCCCATATTGGTGAAAACCTCATACCCTTGGTGCTAGTCGCCACTCCAGGGCCTACTGGAGGCGGGACTCAAGGGTCATTATCTCCCTTTCACCATTTCTAGCTTAGGAGGAGCATCTTTGGTGGGAGGGGGTCGAGGGAGAATGGTATAAGAGGTCGATGGTTGAGAGATAGGATTGAGTCTGGAGTTAGGTACAGTGAGGATTGCATGGGATGGTAGGGAAACATTGTTGGCTCGACTTGGTACATGACATAGGCCAGGGAAGACCGGATCGGACATGGGATTTTAGGGCCCCCATGTGATCTGATTGAAGGAACCTAACCCTACCTAATGACGAAGTGAGACTACATGGATTGTAGGGTAGAGATCCTATTGAAGGTACATGCATCATCATGTTCGTGTTTTACTTGATTTGGGTGTTCTGGGAAAGAAATTGAAACAAAAATGATAAAATAAAAACTTTGAAAATTTCCATATTACTTGGGATTAGGCGATCATTGTTTACCATACAACTATGACACCTAGATGACGTCCCCAGGTGGGTCAGACAGTCGAGGCCCCACAGATCTAGGCGGTTGATCAGTTGAGGATTGACCGATAGGAAGAAGTTATCCAGTGGCAGAAGACTCTGTGTTCTTTCTAGCGGCAAACCCTCAAGAAGTAAGAGGGGTAGTACTTCGTATTTGGAGATGGAGGGGTGTCTTGAGGTGCTATGGATCGCTTTTACTTTGATCCGTGCTTTGAGGGAGTACTGGGATCCCCTAGCAGTAAGTCAGCTGAGAGGTGCGGTTCGTTAGTGGTGGACGCTCTACCTCGGAGAGAGGAGAGAGACAGAGGTTCTGTGGGCAGAATTTAAGAAGGAATTTTGAGAAGAATTCATTTCTTCCATGATCAATGAGGAGAATTGGCAGGAGTTACTCTCCCTTCAGCAGGAGAGTATGTCAGTACGAGAATTGGGGATCACATTCAAGGATCTCATACGCTTTGCTCCGGATCTATTTTAGGATGAGGAGTCTCGGGTGAGATTTCTAGAGGAGGTGCTTCGTCCATCACTCCAGTATGTTGTCACCCCCTTCACCCTTCCTACATACATGGCTTTATAGAAAAAGGCATAGGATGTAGAGAGGATGCACTCGAAGGGAGGTGAACCACGAGAAGGGATCCAGCTGGGTTCATTGAAAGGGAAGGCAGTCAGCAGCATGTCTCCAGTGACAAGACCTTCCAGATTCAGGACAGTAGAGAGCAGGCCGCAGTAGTTCCAGTTCAGATCCTTTGGTCCTCGTCCCTTTTCCATGATCCCAGGACCGAAGTGTTTCTCTTGTGGAGGTTTTAGGCATATTCAGAGTCGGTGCTCGACCCGTGTTTAGTACAGTGGAGGAGGACAGATTCAGTGCCCACCTCAGCAGCACCAGTTGCTGATGAGTCCCTTCTAGCAGTAGAAAGACCCTGCTCCTCCGAGGGAAGACTTTTTAAGAGGGGGTCGACCTCATGGTGCTCCTCATGGACCTCAACCAAGACATGGTCAGGGAGGTGGTCGACATCAGAGAGGTAGAAGATCTAGGTGTAGACAGTTTCACGCAACAGATTTGACATCTCCGATAGGACCAGAGGTGTTCCGAGGTACAATTTGTTTGTTCAACACTCTTGTTTCTGCTTTGTTCTATTCAAAATATTAGCACACCATTGTTTTACCCGGTCTATCGCATGCATTGGGTCTAGACATAGTGAGGCTTTTCGTACCCCTTGTGCTGAGTACACAAGTTGATGGCCAGACCAGTGTATCTTGGGTTTTTTGGGGATGCGGGCTAACGTAGGGATCACATCGATCTAGTGGGGGCTTTATTTTCCTAGAGATGCAGCCATACGATGCCATCCTAGGAATCTACTGGTTGTTTTCTATTAGTTCCATTATCAACTGCTTATGAAGAAGGTTTGTGTTCTCCGACGTGGATGGGAAGCGTGTATCTTTTTTTGGCGAGAGGAGCTATTAGGTGGAAATCTGGCATGTGAAGCCTCTCCTTTCCCTGTTATGTGGGTTATCAGTATTTTCAGCTGATACAGAGATGATGGATGTCCCAGATGTTGTTGGGTAGTTCCTCGATGTTTTTACTGAGGAGGTTGTGACTCTACCACCCCAACCCCCCTGACGTTATGTTGAGTTCAGGATAGACTTACAGCCTGGTTCCTATCCGATTCTGATGGCCTCTTATCGGATGGCACCTTCAGAGTTGTGGGAGTTGTAGATTCAGATTGATGATCTGATGGAGAATAGTTTTGTTCGACCCAACGTGTCGCCATGGGGTGCTCTTGTTTTGTTCGTGAGGAAGGCATATTTTGGTCTCAGGCTATGCATAGACTACTGAAGGGTGAATTAGGTAGTCGTCAAGAACCGTTACTCCCTTCAAAGGATAGATGATCTCTTTGACCAACTGAGGGGAGAATGTTGGTTTTCTTAGATTGATCTACGATCTGGATATCATCAACTGAGAGTAAAGGACAGTGACATCTCGAAGACAGCTTTCAGGTGTAGGTATAGTCACATAAAGATTTTAGTGATTCCATTTGGAGTTACAAATGCACCAGCTATGTTCATGGGGCTTATGATCCTTGTCTTCCGAGAGTTTATGGACCGGTTCATCGTTGTCTTTATCAATGAAATCCTGATCAACTCAAGATTAGAGGAGGATGATGTTGAGCATCCTTGAGAAATCTTGGAAATCCTTAGACACCACTAGATTTATGGGAAATTGTCGATGTGTAAGTTCTCGACAAAAGAAGTACACTTCCTTGGGCATGTAGTGTCTCATCATGGAGTGTCAGTGGACCCGTCGAAGGTGGAGGCATTTGTTTCTTGGGAAGCACCTAAGACATGGCAGAAGTTTGTAGTTTCCTAGGGTTGGAATGTTATTATCAGAGGTTTGTTTCAGACTTCTCTTGAGTTGCTGCTCTATTAAAGGATTTTACTAGGAAGAACAAGGTCTTCCTATGGAGCGACCAGTGCCAAAAAGCATTCGAATACCTGAAGGAGAAGTTGGTAAGTGCTCCCGTACTCAGGTTTCACGAGGAAGGGTTGTTGTATGAGGTTTTTTGTGATGCTATTGGACATGGTTTTGGGTGCATACTGATGCAGAAGAAGGGTGTGATCTGTTATGGGTCTTGGATGTTGCACCCTCACGAGCGTAACTATGCCACCAATGACCTACATCATGTAGCAGTAGTGTTCGGACTAAAATTGTAGTGACATTACCTCTTTGGAGAATGCTTTGGGGTCTTCTCAGAAAACAAGAGATTGCGTTATATCTTCTCCCAGTGTGACCTGAACTTACGGCAGTAGAGATGGGTCGAGTTTCTCCAAGACTATGACTTCGAGATATCTAAAACTGAAGGTATGGGAAACGTTGTGGCTAATTCACTGAGCAGGAAGTCGTATAAGGAAGAGGTTCGGAAATCTGTTGATGCTTGGAGAGCGATGGGAGAGTTAGATTCTATCCACTTGGATGCAAGGGTAGAGGTTGTTAGAGGCTGTTTGTTTCAGATGATGGTGTAGTCCTCCTTGTTTCAACAGGTGGAAGAGTATCAGTGTGGAGACTCCAAGGTAGAAGTAATGCGGTATCATATCGATCAGGGAAACACTAGAGAAGGATGGTCAGAGGATAGCTGACATCAGATGCTTTTTCATGGAAGAATGCTTGTCCCAGAGGTGAGTCATGAGGGAGTTATCCATGAGTTCAATAGCTAAACCTTGGAGGTACATCCAGGGCATTCAAAAATGTACTGAGGCCTGAGGGAACCGTTTTCGTGGTCGGGGATGAAACGGTAAGTGGCAGAGTTTGTTTCTATCTTCCTAGTGTGTCATCAAATGATGGCTGAACACCGTGTTCCCAGTTTTTTGTTGCATCCTTTAGATGTCCCCGAGTGGAAGTGGGATGACATTTCAATGGACTTCGTCACAGTACTAACCAGAGCTCAGGGTGGTTATGATGTTATCTATGTAGTGGTGGATCAACTGATGAAATCTGCACACTTATTAGCAATTAAGGAGTCAGGCCCGGTGAGTACCTTAACACATAGGTATGTAGATGAGTTGGTGTGTTTTCATGTAGTTCCGAAGACTATCATCTTATATTGGGATACTCAGTTTACCTCATGAGTCTGGAGGGGGTTACAGCATGCTTTGGGCACCCAACTATGCCTGAGCACTTCATTCCACCCCTAGACTGATGGGCAGACAGAGCGGACTATCCAGACATTGGAGGACATGCTACGAGCGTGCTTTCTGGGTTTCGTAGGGTCATTGGTATGAAACTTTCCTTTGGTATAGTTTTCATACAACAAAAGATTCCAATATAATATTTGAATGGAACCGTTTGAGGCTTTGTATGGAAGACCATGTCGTTCACCCCTTTTATGGGTGGTGGATGGTGAGACAGGTGCTCTCGGGCCAGAGGTTTTACCGAGCACCATAGAAAAAGTCCATCTTGTGCGTGAGAGGATGAAAGCAGATCAGGACCGATGGAAGTCTTATGCTAACTATTGGAGGAGGACCTTGGAGTTTGAGGTGGGAGATCATGTGTTCTTCAAGGTTTCCCCTCGATGGGGGTATATGAGAATTAGGAAAGGGAGTAATCTCTCCCCTAGGTTCATTGGACGTTCCAAGGTGCTGAGGTGAGTCGGCGAGGTGACATATCAGCTAGCCCTGCCTCCTCGGTTGGAGAAGGTTCATGAAATCATCCATGTCTCCCACCTTCGTCGATACTTACAAGATGAATATCCAATTATCTAGTGGGGAGAGTTATATATGGGAGATGATGGGACCTTCGAGGAGCGACCGGTCAGAATCGAGGATCGTAAAGAGAAGGTGCTACATGGACGAACCATTGCCTCGTTTTATGTGTTGTGGAGGCATGGCGGCCTCGAGGAGAGAACTTGGGAGTAGGAGGGTCAGATGAACGCTCAGTACCTGGAGATGTTTTGACATGTGTTTTTCTTTGTTCTTCTGAGCTTTGTTTTGATGTTATAATTTGTACCCTTGATGTATGAATGCATGGAATGTCGGTTGTGAGACTTTTTGTTTTTCTCTGGAAGTGTGTAACATGTCCAGATGTGTGGGGAAGGAGAAAAACCTGATCCCTAAACGAGACGCATTAATGCGGATGCTATTGAACCCGTGCGGGCGAGTCAGTGCCGCCTAAAGAGGATAATATCTCGACATATGAGAAGGAATTTCCCCAAACCACGTGTTCAGGCAGTGTGTTGGTTGTACGATGTTGGGGGTAGTGCAAGTTGAAAAACCCCAATGTATGGAAGTGGGAAGACCCAATTCATAATCGAGATGAATTAATGATGATGAGATTAAACCGTGCAGGCGAGTCAGTGCCGCCTAAAGCAGATAATATCTCGACATAGGAGAAGGAATTCCTAACACATATCATTAGGGTTGTTGGATGGGTTCATGTTATACCGAGAGCCCTAAGAGGTATCGTGTTGGGTTCCTCAGGGTTGGATTTTGAATTCTATGGGATGAGAATGTTTTAATAGGTATCTAATGTAATGGCCCGGACTTCTCCAGCCCATTACTCTGTTAAAAAGAAGGTCCTGGAGTGTTCTGGAGGGTAAAATGGACTTTTCCCACACTTTTCCAAATTTTGTAACTACAGGCCATGTAGTGTGACTAAATGTTGTGTACCCCCTCACTAGGTATACCCCATGTTGAAGTTCGTTGCTTTCCCATGTGAAATAAATGATTACACGCCCTGTATCCCATTCTACATGTCGTGTAGTCCCTCCCCGCGTACGGGTTACCCTCAAACCGTGTGCTGACCATTCAACGGTTGTGTGCCATGTTGGAGTCATGTCCATTCCATTTGAAATAAATGAGTACATTCCGTATATCCCATACTAAATGCCATGTAGTCCCTCCCCACATACACTTCACCCTCAAACCATGTGTTGACCAATCAACGACCGCGTTCTGCGTTTAAGGCCGTATAGGAAGCCGATTTGTGACCGTGTGAAATGGCTGAGTACACGCCATGTACTAGTATGTACCCGCTGTGTACATTTGTTTTCCTCAGCTATAAAATGGGGGGGTATTATACTCCTTTTTAACTCACTGCTCTCCTCCCCATTCCCTTGACCAGAGCTCTCCCAATAGACTCGAAGACTCTTTTTCCTTCCATTACTTCTTCATCTGAGCTCCGATTTATGATCCTTCTGCGGCCACAGAAACGTAACGATGAGGTAGAACATCTATGCTTCGATCTATTGTCTTCCCTTCATCCTTTCCTTTCCAGATTCCACCCAAGGAGGTTTTTTCGGGATTTGACAGAAGCGACGGATGCCGATGAATGTCTTCTAAAGCTGATCTGGGGGAGCATTGTGACCAGAACCTGTGGAGGTGGAGATTTTACCTTTGTCCCTCTCCAAATTGTGCATCATGTGGGGTGGGTTTCCTCGTCTATACGAGAAACACTTTTAAACCAATTTAATAAAGATAATAACTGGATTATATAACAGGGAAGGGAAGTTGTGAATGCGGTTACATTATTTATATCCTGTGATATTTTTTTGTGAATTGAATTGGCTTATGGCTACTGATAATCACAGTCGTTGGGGGCCTTTTCTTGCGTAATTAAATGCTGCCATATATTTCTAGACCGTTAATGGATTGAAACATTGTGGAATGTGGGAATTGTTTAGTCACCTAATGTTGGCTGATTAAATGAATAACTGGAACCCTTGTGTGATCACCCCAATTGAACAAAACTGAAATAATAGACATGTGGGTGTTGGTTAGGGTTTTTGTATGTAAAGGGGGTGTTTTGTGGGTTGTTGAGGGTCGGGTGAGCAGTGGGGCTATGGTTGGCTTGGTTTTGGGTGGGTGTGAATGCTATGTTGGTGATGGGCAGTGGGGCTGCAAAAAATGATATAAAGGGATGATGATGTATGGGTTTTGTTGTGTTTGTGGTTATGATGGTTGGCAGCAGTGCTGTAGGGATGGGTTGAATGTGAACAAGCTATGGGTTGTGAATAATAAGAAAAGTGGAAGAGTTAATGAATGGTGGGGCACGGTAATGGAATGGGAATAATAATCAACGAGGTAGGTTTGTTAAAAATAAGGTACCTATTTGTGTTAAATGTGTTTTCCTAACTTGATTTGTGGATGGAAGGGATATGTTTTATAAATGATTGATATCGTTGGTTGTGGATGATTCACCAGTGCTTAAGGAACTAATAAACTAATTCTGTTGAAACATGAAAACCTAATTGGGGTTGGGGTTGTTTGTTGTATGCATTCTTCGATATAGCAGTGCCAAGGAACGTGCTTAGTTTCTCTGTTTAGAAGCCATAGGTTGGGCTATGAGTTGGGTATACATGTATATATTTGTATCTTTGTGTTTTTTCTCACCCCGCCCTTGTTGAGCACTTAGTACCGAACACTCCCATTTCATGGGAGCGGGTGTTTTCTCCTTAGTTACTAGCTTCATCCAACTCCTTCTTCCATAGGATGTGATGGCTAGAGGTGACCTTAAACCTAAGACACTTGAGTTAGTTTTCGATTGGGGTGGTATTAGCCCATGTCTCTTCGGGAAGGTTCACTATTTCCCATGAATCTTCGGGATGAGGCCCAGGTGTGTGGAGGCGGGATGTGTGGTTGTGAGGCCCAGGTGTGTGCAGACGGGATGTGTGGTTGTGAGGCCCAGGTGTGTGTGTGTGGTATCTGTGGTTGTGAGGCCCAGGTGTGTACGGGGGGGGGGGGGGGAGAGTGTGGTAGCGTCAGGACATTCTCCATTTGGAGGAGCAGCTAACTAGTGGGAATGTGGTGCGGGGTACCCAATAATGTTGTTCTTATATACTACTACCTATTGTTTTTTTTGGTGAGCGTGACAGGTGAGGTTGGGTGGATAGAATTCCGTGATAGGTTTTGGTTTCATCTGTTGTTCTCACTGTACATTAGGATGTCTCCCCAGTTGTGCATGAGAGAATTGGGCTTCCCTACTGGGTATACTTGTATTCTCACCCTACGTTTACTTTTAGGTTTCCAGGAGGACTTCCAGGGCCGTGTGGGAACCTACTAGTCAGAACATTTGGAGTTGCTGCAGTTTGGTGTACTCTTGTTTCTTTTGGTATTGTAATTTTGAGCTTTCATGTACTTGTACCTTGTTTCAGAAATTTTTAAACATGCATGTGGGATTGGTTTGGGTTTATTTACTTGTCTTTCCTTTGTTTTCATTAGGTTCTTGAGTCATCCTATTTCCTGATGTTAAATAATTAAAAAGGGTAATGCCTCCCATATTTGTGAAAAACTCATACCCTTGGTGCTAGTCACCACTCCGGGGACTACTGGAGGTGGGACTCGGGGGTCATTATCTCCCTTTCATCATTGCCATCTCAAGAGGGGCATCTTTGGTGGAAGTGGGTCATGACACATAAAAATGTATATAAATGAAAACAGATTACGTAACACCCGAAACAACGATAATACTAATATATTATTAACAATGCAATGTTAAAATATCATATATGATATCATATTAATGTATATGACTCATGTATAATTTAATAAATATTATTTTACAATTATACATGAGGTTAATCTTCCCATGACCATTGAAAAGTACAAGGTAATGTTTTATTTCACAATCACTTCATTATCCGACGTTGTATATACGTGATTATCTATTGGGACCTCTTCATCATCCACATCTATGTTCCCTAAAAATTTATTTCAAAAAAATTTTATTATTGAATACACAATGGGTTAATGTAATTTATAACCTTATTTGACATTATACATTTTTGAAAGAAATCTTTCTGTCATTTTCCAAACAAGGTACTTTTTGACCTTTTTGAAAAATTTATGGTAAGAATGATTTTTAAACTTATACGGCATGTGCATCTATTTTTCGCCATTATAAAATCGTCGGTGCTTCCCTTAAAAGATTATAAAATTATTTTTCAAAATAAATGTTTTATTTTATAATTATGTGAGTTTTAGATGATTTCTAAATGGATATATCTCTCTCAAATAGTTTTGATTTCATCTATGTCAACATCCTTTGATAGATTTTATGATTATTTGAATTTGATTTGTAATGATACAAAAATTCCATATTGTATTGAATGTTTTTTGACCTGTTTGACTAGGGATGTGTTATTTTTATTCCATTGACTATTTATGGGTAAATGTTTCTCATTTTGTATGTTATTTTTAATACAAATGTTTATGTTATGTTTAAACCTTTTCATATGAGCAATGAATTGGACTTAATAAGTGATGGGTGGAGACTGCTATAACTCCTCGATGCATTGATTGGTCTCATCAGACAACCTAGTATCTTGTAACAAGGCTTTGATAGAATATTATTTGTAGTAATGGCACAAGGCCTTGACTATGTGGTTATGATAGTCTGTCATTATGCATTCCATCATTTTGAAAGTGGTTATTGATATTGCATGTGATTATTTGATTAGTAGAATATCCATATGAATAAGTAAATGCAATTATTTCATTTTATTTCTGCCATATTATGCGTAATTTCAAGCTTAAATGGATTAAGTTTTAGTTATACATTACCTTAATGGTTTATGCTTATTTGTTAACGTTTCCTCTATATTGTTATCATTACTGGGCATCTGAGATCACCCCTTTCTATGTTTTATTTTTCCAAAGATGTGAAGATGTATTTTATAAATGACCTATAGGGATAGTATGAGGGTATATTAGTGTGGTCTAAAGACACAAGATGTTGTTGTAGGTTTTCATTTTATGATGTAATATAATCTTTATGAATGTATCTAGTGATTCTAAGGCTACAAAACTAATCGGTCATTGGAGACATGATATTTTGTGATCATGCCAATGTTTTGTAATAATGCACATACTCTAGGTAACTCGGGTCGGTGTGTTACAATATTGTTGGGAATATTTTTTTCATTTTATAATTATTTATTGAGATTTAAATTTTCTAAAAATCTTATTAAAAATATAAACTCCAATTCTTTAATTTCCAAAATTTTCTAAAGTTCAATATTCCCATCATATGAGAAAAATATGTGATATAAAAACAGAAGATGGAGTTTTATGAAATATTTTTTTGAATAATTAATATATTTAATATCTTTGAGTTAAATTAAATTTAAAAAATATTTTTTTTAAAAAAATATTTATTAGATTATAAAATTTTTAAATCGATTTCTAATGGAATTTTGAATTTCATTTTCTATGAATTAAAATGTTGTATTTGAAGATTAAAATTAATTATATTATTTAAAATTAAATTAAATCTGAATTTTTATCGTAATACTAGGAAATTAATATCATTTAATTCAATCATTTTTTGGATTAAATTTTGTGTTGTTTGGTTCGTTCAAACCTATACATCAGTCAACCATTAACATCCAAGCGTCCACCACCAAACCTATCTCCCATGAAACCATTCCAATGATATACTATTGTCTCCCCCTCTATCTAATTCCACTATATCCTCATCTACATCCATTTACTCCTCTCCATGGCCACCCCTACCACTTTTAGGTTAACATATAATTCCACCCAACATCCACGGTTTGACATATCTTGTTATTATTCACCATTACAATATCTCAATCAACCATATCCCATTTCTATTACTCATCCATATCATGTGGTCCCTAGTAGAATATCTCAATACACTATAAACAATATCCACTAGTCTCTAATATTTGATCACAATCCACTAGTATATAACAATCCACATCTGATCAATGTTAGATCCACTACTACTCTAACAAATCTAAAAACGAACATCGACTATAATATGTTGAGAAGAACCAAATTAAGATTGAATCTCAAATATTTTATGAAAGAACCACCAATTTTGAAGAAATTGAACATTGATGATTGAAGATGTTATGCTTAGCTCGATCACCACGACACCATTGAAGACACACCACTCTCACTTGATGCTGAAAAATTGTATCCCAGTCGTTCCCTGACCTCTCCATTGAAGCCTCTTGACCATGGATATCAGCAATGTAAAGATGGAACCCCTCTCTTATTGCACAAAATGATGATTCTGATTATAGAAACCCTAATTTTCCATTTAGGACCATAAAATATTTCTATATATATTTGAATATATATGATATGTGACAAAGAGAGATTCAAAGGCCCTATGTGTTTGTTATCAATTTTCTTAACTAAATATATATATTTTATATTTTATGCAAGAAGTTTTTTAAATAAAATGAAATAAATATTGAATTAAAGATCAGATGAGAATTAAAAAAACAAATTTGAGTCCAAAAATATGATTTTTACCCTAAATGAATAAAAAAATTGGTCGATGTGGGGTGTTCTAATATCTCGCCCATTGGAGGTACGTTAAGTGGATTAATTAATTAATTAATTCATACAATCACACATTACTTCATTTATACAAATAGTATTTTCCTAAAAATAATCTAATATGTAAATCTACCCATGGTTTGTGACACGCCACAATTTCATAGTACATTATATTTTCAATGTAATTCAATAACATGCGCTACACGCAACACCGAGTTCAGGCGCACCACAACATATCAAACTATCCGTTCAAAAAGCAGTTGTTAATAATATTAACTGGATTTTGAATTTTATGTACTAAATATAATTTTTGAATCCATATTAGGTGTTTCTTAGACATAATATAATAACAAATTCATTTTTTTCAGATAAAGTAAGTATTTTTAAAAAAATACAATTTTACCGACATTTAATGGAGAACGCTATTTAAAACCTTTATATTAAACCTTTATATATTAGATTTAATGATATTAAAATATTTTATATAAGGGGGATATAAAAAATTAGTCTTTATAAATTTTTTAACTTTTCTGATAAATATCATATTTTGATGAATAATAAAAAGTACTAAATTTTAATTGAAATAAATTTTTTTAATAGAAATAATTTATAGTGTAAAATTATGAATTTTAATGGATAGAAAGTAAAATTATATTATATTTTTATAATTTAATACAATGTGGGTATTTATAAGTAAATTCACATTTAAAATTGAATTAAACACACATCAATCTGTTAATAGTTTTATTTTTTTAAAACCATTATTTGGTTTTTCCAACGGGAATTAATATTATATAAATTAATGCGACTTATATGTTTTAAATTTTGAAAAATAGAAATAATTTTTGATTTTTGAAGTACAAAATTATCATAGGGTGAATTTTTGGAATTTTTCTAAAAGCATTAAAATTTTGATGAATAGTAAATAACACTGCGTTATTGTTTAAAACTGACTTTTTATTTAAATAATAATTATTTTTAAATTTATTTTAATTCAAAATATATATATAATACCTATATATGTTCAGTGTGATTTATTTTTGTGATTTTATAATAAAATTGGATGTATAAAAGTTTACTGAACATTTTAACGTGTTTTACCCACCTTTTGGGAACATTTGAAAATTCACATAAAATATATCATTACCAATTCATTAAATTTAATTAAAAAAATATGAGAGGCATGGTTGAAATTAGTAATTAATATGTGGTTCAATAAGATAAAAATAATTTTTGATGAATAGTACATTTTTTTATTTACAACTGTTAAAGGAAAATTGGGTAATTAAAGGTCAAAATGATATTAAAGTTATCCTAACACATGTACTAATTAAATTGGATAAGTGTACTTCTAAAAATAACCTTAGGAATAAAATATGATCGTTTTGGTCCACCTGGATTAGATTTTGAAATTTATTATTTTTTTATTTAAAGAAAATTTAAAACTATTAAATTCAAAGTTTAATAACTAAATCATTTTCAATACAGGGTCATAAGAAACATAAATTCAAAAAAATAATCATTATAAAGTAAATTTTTTTTGTACATAATGGTATTTTATTTATTATTTTTGAAGATTAAATAATTAAATTTCTTTATGACACAATGATGATGTAGGGATTACTTTTTCAATGAATGATGAAAATAATTGAAATAATAAATATAAATTAATGTAAATTGAAGATTTTGATTCCATTATACAATACTCAATATTATTATGACATGTTAGGGTGGATTTTATAATTTGTTTCGATGTAATAAGGTTTTTTTGACATTTAATAATAAAAAAATTTCAATAGTGTCGAAATTGACATAAATGAGTGTTTAATAAAATAATATATTATTAAATGATAAAATTTTCTTAAAAATATAAGGTTCATACAAAAGATATATACAATGAAAAATATGTCAATAATGAACCACTTTGGGTTCTATTGGTTTATTTAGTAATTTTATTAACAATTTATTATTATAATACAAGAGGACATGGTAAAAGATAAAATATTAAACAGAGTTAAATTAAAAATATATGGTTAATATGGTGACCTAATCTTGTTTAAAATTAGTTGGCTAAGAAGTGTTTTAACCATACCCAACTTATCATTAAAATAAATTAATTTGGATCCATTTGAAACCGAAATTGATTTTATAATAAAATAGTATATCAAACTTTCCCTAAAGTGACTATCACCTCTTTTATAAAAGGGTCTTTCCCATTCTCTCAAAATTCACACCTCCAAAGCCATTTGGCTCATTCAACCCCTACCCAAATCTCTTCCAAAATTCCCTCTAATAATCCTAGAGGCATTACCTTGAACATAATGTCATCCTATTGAGTGCTTTTGTTCAAATCAAAAGGAAACAACCAAAGAAAAGGTAATTATTTTATCACATCTTTCAATGTTCCTTTCATCTTCCACTTTAACGTTCGTTGACTGTGGATGTGTTATTTCTATACTACTAAATGTTTTTGGTTTAAGTATTGACATTTCGTATGCTAGTTTTATTACAAATGTTTATGATACGTTTCATCATTTTCAAATGTGGAAGGTAGTGGACTTAGAATGTGACGGGTGGAGCCCGCTATAGCTCCCCAATGCATTAGTAGGTCTCATGATACAAATTAGTGTCTTGGATTAAGGCCTTAAAAAAACATTTATTTTTAGTCTAGGAATGAGTTCATGACAATGTGGAAATGATGTTCAGTGTTAGGAATTCCTTCATTATGAAATTATTTATTACATGTGATTATTAGACAAGTATAATATCCCTATGCATGTTTATATGGAAATGATTGATTTATTTTCCACAGATTATGTTCATTTTTATGTTTAAAATGTTTTTTTTATTACACATCTTTCCTTAAATGTTTATAGCTTCTGCTAAATTATTTACCCTTATTGAGCATCTAAGAACACCCATTTGTATGTTATATTTTTTCCAATATATCAATAAGTATATTATGACTTACCAATATGGATAATCTAAGGGAGATTAATATGTTAAAATGAGACATAATGTTGTTGTTTTTTATTTCATAATTTAATGTACAACATTTGTTTATATATATTACATCCAAGGCTACTAAATGGATCACTATTTCAGGAACTGAATCCCAGTAATCATTCTAATGTATTAAAATAATGCACCGACTATGGGTTTATAGGGTCGGGTGTTACAGTTAATATGAGAGGAATTTGAGTACTAACAATGGATATTATATTTATAAAAACTATTATTAGAGAATCTTTCCCTAAGATATACTTTGAGGATTAGTATAGAGATTCCTAGAATTTTGTTAATTTAGTGATTTTGTGTATTTTATAAGAAATACATCACTATATTGATACGAGCAGGTAGAGGAAACTCTGAAAAAATGTACCTAGGTTTGAATACGTTGAAAATGTGTTTCGGGCATGACCTAGGGTATCCTAGTATAAGAAAACATGCCTTGTTTCACTCTTGGTTACGACACTCTCAGGGGATATTCATAGGATATTTCACATTTTTTACATTTCATTATAGATGCTTTAAGATTTAATACGTCCTCAACGAATTTATTTTCCTGATTATGGATAATATGCATAAAAATATCCATTTATGTTAGGTATCTTACAAGTTTTCAATTATGAATTGTGATTCATAAACTAGCCTAGTGTATGCCATTGTTTTAAAATGGTGCCCAGTAGATGGATTGAGAACTCCTACAACACGCATGATCCAAATATTGAGAAGTATCATATCATTAATGGAATTAAAACAACTATTAGAAAGGAAATAGTCCCCCATGTATTCTAATAATATGATGAAATAATATCATCTTTTAATATGTTAGATAATGAATTCTCTGAGTCTTATGGATTTTAAGGGATTCGACAAAATAAAATGATGGTTGTGCGAAAGATGGATTATGGGAAGTGGGGAAAGAAGGATTTTAAAATATGCAATAACTGTGGAAAGAATCACCTTGGAAAAATCATTAATGAAATGGGAGATTGTTATTAGTGTGAAAAATAAGGACACCAATTATGTGATTACAAGTGTAAGAATAAGGTTTCAAATGTACAATTCTTCATCTGCATGGAGTTGGGACAATACATGAATAAAATTTCAAATCATCATAGTATTCCCCAAATGATGCTATTGGATAATAATAAAGTTATGAAACTACCAAATATGAAGAGGAATGACTATTGTTATTATGTTGTTATTAAATTATTATTTCATTTTATTGTTGTATCAACAATGTAATGGTTATATGAAATATGGAAATAAATAAGGATTAAACTGTAGTACTATTTAATTTTGGATTTGATATTATATGGTTCTAATAAAAGTGACTTAATAGCTAGTTAATATTTTTGAAAAATAAATGGTTGAATGAAAAATAAACTTTAATATGTTTCTAATATAGAGAAAATTATTGGGAAATAAGATATGATTGATTTGGATATATTATATTTGATATTTTTGAATACTTTGAACGTAATTAATTGTTTTTTCCTTTTATTATTATTGGAGTTTACAAAATTTATGAATATAAATAGTATATACAGTATACTAGAAGGATTATGGGAGCATTATTGTAATCAATAAGGTTTTATGGAAATTCAGGGTGATACAATGTTTTAAAAGAATACATGATGAATTTATTCACATGTTATTACATGAAAAAAGATACTCATTTTGTTAACTTTATTTATATATTTTTGGATTGTGAGTTTGGACATATTTATTTTGGATAAGTCTAATGGTTATAATAAATTAAGTTTAAAATTGGATATTATTGTTATAGGTAATTCATTTCATAAGAATATAATTAGATTGTTATAAAAAGGACAAATAGGAGGTCGGCCGACAACATGTTGCGTCCGACATGGCCGTGAGACTTGATCCTGAAACCGAAGGGCGACAAGGGTGCATCACCTACCACTGGCCTATGTAATTTCCTGGTTTTTATAATGTATTGTTTCTATATATTCAGAAAAATGAATTTTAAATTTATTATTTTGGATCACAATATGATTAGGATTAATAGATTATTTTATTATTTTTTAACTATTGGAGTGAAAGACGAGTTTATTGTAAGAATTAGTTGAAGGATGAAACTCTATAGGACAAATATATACTTTTTTCATCTTATTATATGAATAAATAAATTCTTAAAATTTAGGACAAGAATATTAAAACAAAAAATCTGTTATCCTAATACCTTATGTTTTTTTTGAATCAATAATATTTTAAATTAACATAGACTGATGGCTTTGAAGCCCCCAATTTTACACTTTTCTATGATTTATGACCTCAATCAATCCCTAAAAATAATTAAATTTTTCCTCCAATTATGTGTCCCTAATTTCCATCAATGTTATCCTAATTGAGATCATAAATTTTTGGTGACTTTTTTCATTTCTGTTTCCCTCTTATTAAAACTATATTTTATTAACTCAATTTCTGATGTGGGTTTTCCACAATGGTATTTTTTAATTATTAACAATCTATTTTCTAATAACAATTTCAAATTGAGATAATGAAATGTATTAAAGCAGGGTATAATGTTACACTTCATGATTTGATAGTATGTTATCTCTACAAAGTAATTCAATAACTTGCGCTACCCGCAACAATGAGTTTGAGCGCACCACGACTTTCAAAAATAGAAATTCAAAAAGTGGTTGTGAATAGTATTAAATTATATCTAAATTTTTTATACTCTATTTAATTTTATAACCCATATTATGTATTTTTAGACATAATATAAGAACGTTTTCTTTTTTTTTTCAGATATAAGAAGTATTTTTTTTAAAATGAAATTTTACGTCCGTTTAATGGAAAAATCATTTTAAAACCAATATTTGTTATTTTATATATTCAATTTAACCAAATTAAACTATTCATTAGAAGGTATACATAAAATTATATATTGGATAAATTTTTGGTACTTTTCTAATAACTTTTATATTTTGATGAATATTGAAAGCACTAAATTATAATTGAAAACCATTATTTCAATCGAAGTAATTTATTGAGTTAATTTATGCAGATGAATAGTTTGGAACTACAATTAGATTATATTTTTATCATTGAATACAATTTAGGTTATTATTTGTAATTTTAAATTTAAATTTGACATAAACACATATCAATCTTTTGATAGTTTTTACTTTTTAAAAACCTAATTTTAATTATTCACAACATGAATAAATTTTAAATTAATTAATGAATCTTATATGTTTTTAATTTCATGAAATATAAATACTTTTTTAAATTTTAAAATAAAAATGTTCATAGGGTGAATTTTTGGTATTTTTCCAAAAACATTCAAATTTTGATGAATAGTGAAAAACAATGTGTTGTTGTTTAAAAACATATTTTTATTTAAATAATTATTTATTTTATTTAAATCTATTTTAAGTAAAAATTGAAATATAATAAAAATATATGTTCAATTTAAATCATTGGAGTTATTTTAAAATAAAATTAGTTGTATAAAATTTTATTGAACTTTTTAACGTCTTTCACCCACCTTCTAGCACAATTGTAAATTTGCATAAATCACAATTTTACCACATTTGGGAATTTAATTTCAAAAATTCATGATACATGGTAGACATTATTATGTAAAATTTGGTTCAAGAAAATAAAAATAATTTTTATGAATAGTAAATTTTTACTTTTATTTACCACGGTTCAAAGTATATAGGGATATTAATTGTCAAAATGATATTAAAATTACCCTAAAACATGTCCGAATTCTTTTGGATAGGTTTATTTCTACCAAAACAACCTTTGTAAATAACTATGATCCTTTTGATCAAATCAAATTAGACTAGGACATTTATTATTATTTTATCTAATGAAAAGTTAAAAGTTTTAAATTCAATGTTTAATAACTAAACAATTTTTTATATTGAGTTATGAATAAGATAAATTCGACTATAAATATTAATTATAAAGCTAAAAAAATTACATTCTTAATGGTATTATATATATAAATTTTAATGCTTAAATAATTAAATTTATTTTTGACACAATGACAATGCAGTAATTATATTATCAACGAATGTTTAAAATAATTAAATATATAAATATAAAACATAAATTATAATTAAGGATTTTGATGCCATAGAATAATTTACTACATAAATATTACATTTTATGGTTGATTTAATAATTTTTTTGAGGTTATATTGTTGTTATGACTTTCAAAATAACATAATTCTAAATAGTGTCAGAATTCACATAAATGAGTTTTTAAAAAAAATGAAATATAATTAAATGATATAATATTCCTTAAAATATAATTTTTCAAGAAAATTCTTATATAATGATAAATATGTCATAAATTAAGACCTTGGTGTTCTATTGGATTTCTGTAGTATGTTTGATAATAATTTATTATAATAATAAAAGAGGACCTGCTAAACGTTAAACTATTTAAATAAGAGTTAAATCAAAAAAATATGGTTAATATGGTGACCTAAAAATTCTAAAACATAATCGTTGAGAGGATTTAAACCCATACCCACGTTAAATTTGAAATAAATCAATTTGGATCCCTTAGAAATCAAAAATTATTTTATTATAAAACAATATTTTAAGCTTTCCATAATGTGAAACTTATCTCCCATTTAAAAGGGTACATTCCCTTCTCCCAAAATCACACATCCAAATCCATTTTTCTCAGAAACACCCAGCCAAAATATCCTCCCATCTTCTATAACTTCATCCTATAGTCCTTACCTTGAGAATAATGATAATATATGCAGTACTTTTCTTTAAATCAAAAGGAAACACCCAAAGAAGAGGTAATTATTTTATCACCACTTTCAATGTTCCATTCTTCATCCAATTAATCTTTATTTTTTATTTTATAAAAAAATAGAAATTACACTACCTTCTAAATACATTGATGTTATTATTAATATGTTACAACCATACACATTATTTTATCCATCCTATGATTGATAATGTCATTATGTGTGCATACGCACTGCTTACCTTTTGCATGTCGTGGTGTAATTTGTTATTCAACACTATATTAATTGTATGGATATAATTATGACTAATATGTATATAAATACAGAAAATAACATGCTAATTTCTCTATAAAATTAATATACAATCCAATTATACCCTATTTAATCATTAAGGTAATGATATCATCACTCGTGTGGAAGTGCGGGTTACCGTCTCCACGACATGATGAGATTTATTTCCATGTTCACCATTCAACAATGATAATAAAATAATATATTTTTTATATTTATGTGATATATTTAATAATAATTATAATGTTGATATATATATATATGTATGTGTGTGTGTGTGTGTGTACTTACATATATGAAAACAGATTCACTTACTTTCAATCAATATGATATCAAAATAGACACAACGTTTATGCATACATATGGACTACAAACTCCATAAATGGTGTCTTATATTTCATATATCTGTTTATTATACTTATTTGTATTATAAATATATATGATATATAATTCATGTTTTATATTATAGAAGTATTTATATAATTATCTAAATAATATGATCCAGAATAACAAGTAAAAACACATACAATAAAGAAAGTGATCATTACCCAAAATGATAATTTAAAATAAAAATCATTTTTAGCAGGGTATTATCAAGTCAAAAATGAATATTTTATTATATCAAAAATATGAAAACAATTATGGTCTAATTTAATTCCATACTATGGTCATTATACGGGAGGTGAAATGTACCATCGAAGAAATAAAAGTGCAGGGTAATGGTGAATTCCTCATTCTCATTATTATATGAGATAGTTTATGTGTATTTATTTTCTGGGACATATTCTTAATCCATTTCTATGTTTCAAAAAAAATTAAAAATGATTCTTTTAAGGTAATCTTTAACTAAAACATCAATTTAAATGTTTTAAATATTTATTTTTCAAAATTATTCTCATTAATGTAAATGTTTTCAAAATGTTTTTAAGGATTTATTTGTATAGAAATGATTGTTTTAAATTGATAATTAATTCACAATGTTTCAAACTGTTATGAGACACTTAGTTTCAAAAATATATTTTAAATAACTACCCTTATAAATGTGTGACTTTTAAATGATTAGAAAAAGGATATTTATCTCAAAAAGTTTCAATGATCATTTTCAACCTTCATAGTATCCAATTCTAGATATTATTCTTTATAAATGTTGATTTATTATTATTAAATCTTCACTATTATATTGAATGAGTTATGATAGGTTTGATCGTGGATGTGCTATTTTTATACACTTCATGGTTTATGGTTGAAGTACTGGAATTTTGTATGCATCTTTCAATACAAATGTTTATCATATGTTCCAACATTTTCATATGTGGAATGTTGGGGACTTATTAAGTGATGGTTGGAGCCTACTATAGATCCTCAATGCAATGGGAGGTATCATGAAGAAAATTAGTGTCTTGTCACATGACCTTGACAAAATAATTTATTTTTACTCTTGGCACAAGTCCTTGAATATGTGGTAATGATGTTCATTGTTAGTAATTCCTTCATTATGAAATTAATTATTACATGTGATTATTAGACTAGTAGAATATCAATATCCCTGTTTATATTGTAATGATTTATTGATTTTCTCCATATAATGTTCATGTTTATTTTTAAAAGGCTGTTAATTTCCTTTTAAATATTTGTTTAATGGTTTATAGCTTCCGCTAAGTTATTTACCCTTTCTGAGCATCTGAGATCACCCCTTTTTATGTTTTATTTTTTCTAGGATGTAAAGAAGTATATTATGACTAACCTGTTAGGATTTTTTATTAGAGATTAATGTGTTAAAATGTGAAAAAAAATGTTTTTGTTTTCATTTCATAATGTAATATAAAACATTGGTTTGTATCTAGTACTTCCAAGCCTACTAAACAGATAGGTCTTTCAGGACATGATTCATTGTAATCATGAAATGTCTTAAAATAATGCACCAACTCTAGTCTTTGGGTTCGGGGCGTTACATGGTTAGTCTCAGAACCACAAAAATTGAAAAGCATCATTCTTCCTCCTTCATTGGATGAATCACCATATGCGATGATAAAAAGCAGGATTGGATAATATTGGAGCACAGTGAATGCAGTGAATTTATTCACTTTTTGGTGAGTGCATTATTTGACTATAACTGTTCCAATCCACATAGGACTCACCAATTTCTACTTTATAATGTTTTTATTAGATTTATTTATAATGATGATCCCTCTAATTTATTTGTGACAATTTTCACCTTAGCATGAACCCATGTACCCATTAAGTTGTTTAGTCATTGTTTTCATACCTAAATATCACCATTCATGATTATTAAGAATTTAATATTGTCCAAAAATAGTAAAAAATTATGTTGTTATGTATTTTTACCTCAATTTCTTCCCTTACTTTATCGGTAGGACCTATAGTCCCTTTTTTTTATTATTGAGTGGTATTTAGAAAGATATGACCCCGAAAAATAATGAAGAAATGATGAATGTGGTATGGATAAATAAATCTGGGATATATATGCGATGTTTTTAGCTCTTCGTTGACCATTTTTATGATCACCAGCCGAGTCCTCAATTGTGGAAGGAATCTGGACATCCAATGTGCATAGATTTTCAGGAAATAAAACTGGATTTGATTTTTCGGCCATATGAGGGCTGAAATCCACCAAAGGATGCTAGATCCCAATATTATGGGTGGAATCATCACTGATATTAAAGTGTAAGACTATATTTAGTGCATGAAAAAGAAACCAATGATTCTAAAAAATCCCTATGACACACATTGTAGTTCAAAGATTAACTAGATCATTGGGGCCTCATTGTAGATGCTAGGGTTTTGGAAATCAAAATGTATGACACCATGTGCGTCCATCAAACACATTATGTACCTCTTACCCATTTGGAAGATCCATTTAGAGAATCAAATTAGTGGGAGACCATGTGAGTTTATTTAGTGAGGGACATGGACGTGTATTGAAGTACACATACACATGGTAAAGTATACAAGAATGACCTAGATTTTGGGAGGGACCCCTGTGGTACATGATTGTTGTCAGATCCCCATTCAGACTATGTAATACTACATGGTTGGATAGAAGTGCTCCTCCTGGTACAAGACCAATTTTAGGAGTGGTAACAGATGTTGTGTGGGTCCCCTCACACATTGTGTACCCCTTGGGTCCTTTTGAGGGAACATTAATCTTTTGTCTCTCCATTGTTTTAACATAGATTTTTGCCTATTAGTTGTGGATCATGTGTGTTTTTTTTCATATAGAACATATTAGTTCCCTTGATTATGGAATTTGAGATATTATGTGGAACATTCAAGGAACAATTCTTGGTTAGGCAATTCTTGATGATGGGAGTGATCTAACATGATCACAAGAGACACCTATAGTGGAACTCTCTTGCTTGGCATAGTATAAGCCCTCTACCAGCACTTTAGTGTAACCCTCCAGTTGGATTGGTCGTGGGTCCTAAATGTCTTATATAGTAGAACCCACATAGTGGGTATGGAATTGGTCATCTACTCAATTCCAATTGGAAGCATCTGTCTAGGTTGAGCATGGGACCTCAATGAAATCTAGAGCGCAACCCTACTGTCGGGTAGGGAATTGGTCCACCACCACCTCCTAAGTGAATACATATGGAATTTTTGGGTATGTATCATCTAATAATTCTTTAATGGAATCATATTATTGTTTAGCTCATAGTTCTTTTACAGAATTAATTGTGGAACCCTCCAGCAGGGCTGGTCATCATACCACAATGACCAGAGTAGAATCCTCATGTTGGCATAGGGCATGGATCCTCTATAATCGTCTAGAGGATAACCCTTATGTTGGGATGGGAATGGGTCCTATACCAATGAGTGTAACCCTCTTGAAATACCATGGCATGAGTCCTCTACATATTGATTATAGCCCAATGACTATGTTGCATTCTGATGAGGTGTGGTTGGTTTTGGATGGTTACTTCTAAAAAGACGAGGGATTTGTTGGGAATCATTGAAATAATTTTTTATGTTTTGGTGACTATTTTTATTGGGATGAAATTAGAGATGTAGTTTACCTATCCCAATCATTTGATATATTTTTTATTGAGCAAATACATATTTCTGTATCAATACCTTTGGATTTGGTTAGTCTACTTCATTGGGGTGAAAAAACATGTGGGGTATTCCACATGATTTATGTATTTATATTTTCATGGTTGGATGAGTCAAATATCCAACTATAGGTGTAAAGGAACAATGTGTAGTTCATATTCATACTATGTTATTACCCTTGTGCTTGGATGAGGTTAATTTTTCTCATAGTTTCGGTTTTTTCCCCTCTTTCACTTATCTAGTTAGGTATATATTGTCTTTCTATTCCTTTTGTATCTCTTACAACCCCTATAATTCTTTGGGGATTCCTATAGGGAATGTATATACACACCCCTATATGTAATTTTCCAATACTTTTCATTTCTTATATAGAATACGGAAAGGTCGGTAGTGCCTTAAATGAATCTTATGGATTCCTAGTGCATTTTGAAATGTATGGTTGTCACAACTGAGAGATCATGTTCTAGGATCTCAAAGTATTTCACATTTTAGTCATTTTAGATTGGGAAATATTCCCAGTCAAGATTCTATTGTTTAACTTTACATTTAAGTTTACACTATAATATTCTTTTAATATCTAGAAGATTAAAATGAATGATTGTTTCCCAATTATTTTGATTATTTTATTTTTATTCCTATGCACTTCTACATCAAGATGGTTGTCTGTGTGCATATATTTACATTAAGAAAGGAATACTTTATTCAATTATGCCTTCATCACTAGTCTCTATCCCTAGCCTATGGAGGCAGGTTTGGGGAATTTGCAGCTCGAGCCCCGGCTTGGATCGGGTTGTGTCACCATCACCCAAAGTCAACCACTCTGCTAATGAAGAACCCAACACCACCTCTATGAAGTCCAACACCATCTAGTTTGATGCTCCATTAGACCACAACGGCTTATGAATCATCTAAATATGAGTTGATCCCATATCCCCCCTTAGAGATAAAATGTGTATAGAGGATAAGAATGAAAATAAACAAAAGAATCAAAAAATAAAAAAAATAAAAAATAACAACATATACATTGCGAAATATAATAATTTAATATATATTAATTTATCTAATACTAAAACTACTAAAAAGTATATTACTTTTACATATATATACAATTAATAAAAAAATATAATTATTAAAATAAATATTCATATTAATATATATATTTAATACTAGTATAATATAATTTTATTATATATATTTACATATTTTTATTTAATAGATATTAGATGTCCCCTGAACTAAATTTGAATTTGGGAAAAAGAATTGGAGATACTCTTGTTGTTAACATTTTTTTCTCATTTCTTCCCAGATTAGAGAATTGAAAGATGATATTAAGGGATCCAGATATTCATCACTAGATGATCACAACCCCTAAAAATTCCACATTGAATAAATATGGGTGTGGGAAAATCGATGATGCATGGAATGGAGATTTATGGAGTTAATAAATCTTTTGGAAATGTATTGTTCATTGGATACTAATTATAAAAATCCAATGTGATAGTCATGGAACAAGGATGCTTGAGAGGTTCTTTTAGAGAAAATACAATGATAATGAAGGGGGAGTTGGGGTGATATTCATTTATTAATATAATTAGATTCTGAAATAAGTAAAATGTTGTCACATAAGGAACATCAGACCTCACAATTAGAGGATCTCTATCCATTCACCATAATAAAGAGGTGAGTGGTCAATGACGCTAGGATTTGGATCTTGAAAAAGATAATGATTAATGAAAAAATCCATATAAAATATTTTTCTAAACTATTTTGCCGCATTTTTCTAATTTATTATGATTAGCCAAATATCTTTAGAAAATCAGGATTTGATGAGATAATATTTATTTATTCAGTATTGTTCTTTAAAAAAATTTAGTGAAATTTTAGGATCCATGATCTTTGATGTTTTATTATGAAGTTCATTTTAACACTATTGAAGAATATAAAGGTGATAGTGGTGAATCATGTATCCCTGGATCAATGATTAGTGTATCAATAATTGGAAAATGTAAAAGCATCTCATATCAATAATAAATGTATTCATTAAATAGGTAATATTGAATTATCAATCTCAACAAGGTTAATCGAGATTTTGAAGATCACATAGGTGATAGATCAATGAATTTTAAACATTTCTCATTAACTGGATAATTGAATTAATTTGATTAGAATAATATAATATTATTTTTATCAGTTCTAAATTTCTAGATGACCGTAAATACAAGCATGTTTTATCTGTATTTAATATTTTACCTATTTATCCTCATCCATTTCATCCTACCTCTATCATCACACGTTTCTTTTTTATGTTTTTTCTTTTCTCAGTCATAACAAATCTAATTATGCCCTCACAAAGGATATGATATCTCTACTCACTACTATATCATAATTTTAGGATTTAATTTTGTGTAAAATCAATTAATTTTTCCATAAAATTATAAATATATTTTTTATATATTTATATCAAAAACAATTTTGAATTTAGTTAATTTTTTTGGAATATTTTTCATGAATTTCATAATAACAATTTCAATACTATTTCCCCTATACTAATGAAAATTACTCATGATTATGTTTACAAAGTGGAAACAAATAAATAAATTCAACATTCACCATGAAAATATATCTAAACAATATTTTGTATAATTATATTGTTTTATCCATTAAAAGTATAGTCACCTAAAAACATTATTAATCAAAATGTATAGAAATTTTACCCAATTTTCATCCAATGAATTTTACAAACACATTGATTAATAGAAAAGGTTATAATACAATCATTTCTCTTCCCTGAAATTGAATTTAATTCCAATTTTTAAGATAGTTTTCTCTATATTTTGAGGAGGATAAAAAAATAATGATAAACCACTAATACATGATAACATAGAGAAAATAGATAAGAAATAATTAATAAATACACAATTTAAATTTTATTTCCATGGAATGTGGTAAAACCCTTAATATAAATAAAATTACATTGGGTTTTTCATAATAATATATTTATAATGACAAAATTATCTCACTGAATGTGAAATATAAATAAGATAAAAAAATTATCTCTCACAATCTCTCTCAATGTATATTACTTGATTATCTACAGAATTATTTTTTTTCTGTAATAATACCCTTAATATTTGTAATTTATTATAAAATCAATTGAATTTAACTCATAGATCTATAGAAAAAAATAAATAGTTGGTCTAGAATACCTAATATTTTCATCCTAGATTTTGTATTATATTTGGAATTTGAAATTCTGGATAAAGAAAAATTATGAATATGATGATGACGGTTTGTAAATTAAGATTATCGTATTATGATGATATTGGGTTTCTATATATTGGAAGATGTTTCCTAATCAAATTAATATACCGAATAAGTCTATGATTATCAAAATATTTTCATGGAATCATCACATTAAAATCTATGAGATTACATAGGGAGAGGGAAAACATAATAATAAAAGAAACATTTGATTGTTTCATAAGTAATTTATTTAACAACAAATAAAGGAATATAGATTTTTTTGTAGTATCCATCAGATGATTTTGATGAATGTATTGATATTATTGACAATAGATTATTGAATTATCAATGATAATGTAAAATTTGAATTATGTTACATATTGGTGTTCTATATATTAGTATAATGAAGGTGTATACTGTATAAAATGGAACCATCTAAATAAAGAATAAAATATATGAAAGTTCTACTTTCAAAAAATGACACTAAATAATTTCAATATAATATAATAATACGGTGGAAGGATGATATCATCAAAAGTAATAAAAAAATGTGGATTTAATGATGTTGATAGATTACATAAAAATAGAAGGAAATATTTTTATCCTAATTAAACTATAAATTTGACATGAAATATATACTAAATTTTTATAAAAAGAATAAAAATATAGATAGAATTATTATTTAAATATATTACATTTCATGAGGTTGATTTGTAGACAATATATTGTTTTGTGTTTTTGAAAGATGTCCATGAATTTAGTAAGTTGACAATATATAGGATATTAAAAAGATGATGAAAATAAAAAATGAAGGAATCATATTGTATAAAAATGATACATTAGATAAAAATGAACTATGATCACATGTAAAAGTTCTATAATTAGAAGGTATAATATAATAGATATTTTCCGAAAACTAAATAGGAGTATATTTATTTAGAGTGGTCATGACTATTAGAATATATTTGAATAAAATTCATAAATCAGATTTTTGAAATCTGTAGGTGTTAGTATTTTAAATGGTGTCATCGACAGGTCAAATAATAGTATTTTTAATATCTCTGAATGGTGTAGATTTTAGATGGAATGAAAAATAATGAAAGTAATATAGTAGATAAAACAAAAGTACACCACATGAATATTGAAAATGAGTTTAGTATAAAGGATAAACATAAATCATTGCTGATGATTATAAGGATTTGGATATTTTGAGAGTAATTGGTGAAAAGTCAAGTTAATCGAAGAATACACTAGAAGAAAAATTTATATGTTGAATATCAGAGTTTTATGTTTGAAATAACTAATGAATAAAAATATATCACACCAGATATATTAATATAGTAAAAAATGAGAATAATAAAAATTAAACAAAAAATGACTATACTGATTTGATGTTTTAAGGACTGAAAAAGAAATCAGTATTGATTATAATAAGAAAATACTAGAGATTTTGGAATTAATGATTTACAAGAAACATATATATCTATATGAGTAAATATATAGCTTAAACCATGATATGATTGTTAAAAATTAAAAACTGAACAAGAAGAAATAAGCATATGATTTAAATATAAATATTATCCATGGATACCAGATGATAAGTATAATGAAACATCATAACAAAATTTTGGATACAACATAAGGAAATATTAAAATTAATTAAATTTTACAAGTACTAATAATATTTTAACACACGAGGTTATGTTATTCGATGGTGTAGAATATAGAATGTACATGGAGTCTATTGTTTCTGATTCAATAACTGAAAGAATTAAATCAATTTAAGTTATGTGAAATTAGAATTCATATATAAAATAATTTATTTGAATAATTTTTACCAAAGCTATGTTAAGGGAATTTTAATTCCAAGAAGGTCCAAACATAATTTGAAAATACTAATATATACATTCAAAATCTAATTTTAAAGTATTAATATTCATTATTCTAGTTATGTTTTGAGGAATATTGGGAATACTAAATTGAAGTAATATTAATTCAAGATATGGGTTGAATTTTAGAGATTATAATATTTATATAATGATTTAAAAGTAGATCCTTTGACTTCAAATATTTTGAAAAAACTAAAATTATAAGAGTTATTTCATTTTAAAAAATGTTCCATGATAATTGTTATTAATCTAATGTGTTATTATATGGATAATTTAAAATATCTAATTAGAAAAAGTCAAAATAACGATTGGATGTTTTCGACCTAAAAATTCAGGGAATACATTGTTGATTAAATGTTTTTGAGATGACCAGAACATCAATTTCTAATGAAACATGATACAACTAGATAATTATGATTCTATAAAGATATTGAGAGCTCTTTAATTAATTTTATTGGAAGAAGATCGGGGATAATGTTCATATACTCTGTGGGAAGAAGATTTTGTATTGACTGACCGGTTCAAGTGTGAAATAACATTATAAATAGTTGGGATTCATAAAAATATAAATTATGTGGATGTGCTGTATGTGAAGTAAAATATGTGTTAAGGATATAAACCTCTCACAGAACATTTCAGTGGTAATTGGATTATTAATATAAAATCCATGGAAAGATGAGATTAAACATGATAAAGAGTGGGTTATCACAATAAGGGGAAAATATTGTAAAAATTATTATGTTTTATTCACATTAAATTATCTATATATAATAAGGGAAATGTATTGTGCTGAAATAATTAATTTTTATACAACTAAAATATTTCTAATGTTTTAATAAATTTTTTTGAAAAAAATATATGTCGTACCAAATCGGTATAATTTTGACACCCTTTATTCAAACCCTCTCATAGCATCTGCATGATCATTTGGGGATTTTAATTTGAATTAGTGAAATGTTTAAATAGATTAATTGAATAAATTTTATGTGATAATTGTTTTTCATAAATCCATATAAATTGATGATTTCAAAATTTTGAAAATATAAGTCTTCTATTAGTTAATTATTTTTTAGACATAATTTCTTTAAAAGAAAAAATGGTGGCAATTTCAGATTATATAAAAAGTACTTTAGAGCTGATGTTATCAAAATATTTTATAGAAAGTTGAACAAATGATGTTTTAGTTAGAAAATTGAATCCCATAAGAAGATAAGTTCTCATATCTTTTAAAAAAATTTCTCTGGAGTTAAAAAGAAATATTATCCACCACCATCATATGTTTAGGTGAGTGGGTGCTATTTTGATATATTCTGACAAACTAATCCATCATAAAATGGTTTATTCTATATTTTTCTAATTATTTATCCATTTAAATTATTAAGTATTTTTAATCTCAAATTAATGATCATCTAAATAGAATTCTAATTAAATTTATCAAGAATATATATGTTTTCCATAAGGTATTTTTTGACGAAAAATCACACATTGAGAATTACACTCATGTAATGTGCGAAGCATAACAGATGAAAATAGGTGCACATAAAACATTAAATTATTGAATGTATAAAATAAAAAAATTTATTATATTCTCATTATAATTCCAAAGTAGTGGAAGAATCACCGGAAATTATTTTTTTGTGAGAATGTTTTTATGGGATGTTTTAAATGAATAATTCATTACACTAAAAAATTTATTTAATGAAATAATAGATGTTAATAAATATTAGTTTTATATTATTTTTAATAGAATAAAATTAATTGATAAATCTATACTAGAATAAATTATGTTTCTTGAATGTAAATTTATAATGTCCAATGAATAGTGTGATGATAAGATAAAATTTATTAAATATCATAAAAATAATATATGTTTAATGTGTCTTATGTTAGAGGTAAAATTAAGAATCCTAAAAGAAAATCAAGTTAAATACTCAAATGGAATTTGGAATACCAGCACTATCATTGATGTTTCATTTGAGATTTATTATTTTGGTATGTAATTACTACGTGTAAGGAAGAATATGAAATCATCAAATGTCCTATATTTAAATGGAACCAAGAATAAGGTAAACCAAATTTTTATAAAAAATCTTTCACCATATCTTATACTATGAATAGTGTATGATATATTTATATCACTAAAGCAGAATGTGCAATGAAAAATGTGGAGACCACCACCACTTCTATGAATGTGGATAAAGAAAATAATGTGAAAAGGTTTTCACAACCATGTGTCTCGAAGAAAGATGATGATGAATTTTCTTCCACTAGCCAAAATTTGGGATAATAAAAGTAGACCAATATTATTAGGTACTAATTATGTGGTGGAATTCTAAAAAATGTCTCTATTTATTGATGTAATAATATTACAACTTATTAAAATTATATAAGGCTTACTCAAAGTGAGATAAAATTAGAATTTATGAATTCTTCATCTAAATAAAACCAACAAAAATTGATGAATGAATTTATTTTACATTCAATATATTATAAAATCAATAAATGTTTTATGGATGTTGTGAAGTATGATATCATAGTAAAATTATATTTTATCTACATATAACTAGAAAATTTATGGTATATCTAACATTAAGAGACCCAAACAACTAAATTAAAATGAATGGATGTTAGACTATAATCCTACCTTTAGAGGTAAATAAATAAAAGTTACAAAACAGAATTTCTCTTTAGAAGTAATTATTTGATGATTTTTTACCAATGAAACGTTTTTATTTTATTGAAATAAAATCCAATTCATGGAAAAACATAATCCTTTCGTGAATGGTCATGTTACATGAATAATTATGGGACAATAATAGGATTCTCCCTGAAAATGAAATAAATGGAATGGTTTTTTGAAAACATATTCAATGAATATGATGCAGTTCATTAGATGTTATCTATAATGAGTAACATAAAAACAATTAAGTATCAATATATAATAGATCATGAAATTTTTCTATAAAAATGAAAAACACATTACATATTAACTCAATTAAGAGAAAGTGATAAATAAATCGAAGCCATATTTATAAGATAAAAAGGTTTTTGTGATTTAAAAATATAATCATAATAAAGATAAATATATTATGATGGTTTCCATGATTTTTTAGCCATATCATCTGAAAGAAATAATGACAATGGAAGAGAAGGAACCATAATTAATACATTTCCCTTTCTAGTGTATATAAGAAAGAAAACAAAACAGAATATGAATATTGTATATGAATGTAATAAAAAATATATGCTACCTAAAAAATTAATGCATGGAAGAGATAGGATATCAGGAATAAATAATATATTTGTGAATTATTTTGGGTTGAGAAATATTAATTGTCATTATTTATCTAACTAATTGTGAAACAGAAGTCCAATCATATTATTGATTGATACAAATGAATTTATTTATAATTTTGAATTGAATTTGATGAAAATAATGGGAATCCTTTGAATTATTTTTTATTGTTTTTCACCACATACGGTTATTTGGTGTTATTTTTTTATTTTAATATAATTTATAAGTTGAAATGTAATATACACAATTACAGAAAACCAAAGGACTAATTAAATAAATGATAAAAATATAGAAAATTTCTAAATTGATATACTAAGAGGTTAAAGATACAAATAAAGAAAATGGATCTTCAGATACAGCAAATATTGAAGAATTTTTTATCATTTGTGAGGTATATTTTCTATAAAATCACATTCTTATATAAAAAATCTGTATAAATGAAAAAGAGTGTCTTGATTTTTTATGGAAATGGGGAAAATATATTTTTAATGGGGGATAAAATTTTATCTTATTCATGATCACTTATTATGTTATTTTTTATATGGATGAAATAATGTCAGTTAGATAAATTATAATTAAATTCACATAAAAATATTAAATAATAAAATTGGATAACAAGGTAAATATTATATAAAACATTAACATGTGAACTAATCACCATTGTGTTATAAACTGATAATCTTCCAGATAAACATAAAGTTGGTGGATTTGGGAATTATTTCTTCAGTAAATTTGATTTCATCTTCCTCTAAATTAATTCTCAGTTTAAATTATATCATATCAATAAATATGGGAGAAAAGGAAAAATATTGCTGAATTTTCATCCCTCACACCAAATATTCAATTTGGGGGGTTCAAACTCAAAACAGTAATGTGGAGAGAAAATTGATGAAAATGATTACTCCCATTGAAAAATTTGAATTTGTTTTCAATAATGGTGAGATAAAAGTCATTGTATCAAAGGGGGAATTTGATATTGACAATAAATAAAATGGGGTTGTATAAATTACCCATCATATAATGCTGATGAAAGTGTTGTCTTTATTACCAGTAGATTTTGGAATAGTGACCGAGAAAATAAAAGTAAAAAAAGTTTCTCATGGTTATTATAGAAGTTATTATACTAAATTAAATACACTAAGTGTTTCACAATTAAAAAGTACAAATATCCTAGATTCATGATCCACTAATTAAATTTGACACTGAATAGTCTCTAGATAATAAAATAAGGTGTTGGAAGGATCATGACACTATATATAATTGAGAAAAGTGGGTTAATAAAATCGATGGATGAAATATAAATAAATGGAAATATTTATATATATTGGAAGACGTTCATATTAATGGAGATCCATTCTTCAGTGTCAAAATTAGAATAAAATTATTAAAATAGGTAACTTATTAATATTTCTATATTTTTGAGGTTGAGTTATAGAAAATTTAATGCTATATACTACAATAAAAACCCATTAATAGAGAATATTGATAATATTTGGATGTTTATAAAGATAAAAGATATGAAAATTCAAGCCCAATAATTCATATAGATGATACATGGGATAAAAATTATATTTACACATACACACATGAAAACATATATATATATATATATAAGTTTTGGGATCATTTGGTAGAAGATAATCTATGTTTTAGATCAATGAAATATGATTACATGCTACTAGTGTGGACATAGATGATAAATGGCACAGAAATAAAATCCATGTGTGTGATTATTGAACTCAAAATGACATGATATTCAAGATATTTTCAATAAAAGATCAAATAATGATAAATTTATATTCTATGAACGATGTAGAATCCATTTGATACACTGATTGAAGAAAACATCAGAGGATATTAACATAAAAAATCATCTAAATAATGAAATGGAGATGAGTGTACTGCGAGAACATAACTTACTATAGAATAATATATGTCTTATGATACATAGAGAGTAATTATTGAAAATTCATGGTTATATATGAATAAATTTTTATAAGTATATAATTTCGATGAATTCATTTATTACGTTTTCAACAAAATAAGAATGATCATAGATCATTCTTGATATACTAACTCATAATGAAAAATGATAATATTGAAATTATCATCAGAATAAGAGTATTATAATGTTTTATTTTTAGAACTAAAAATTAAATGAGAATCTAGATTCATAAGGAAATGTAGTTATTTGAAGGGAACAATAAGGTAATAGTCATTAATATATTCGAGTTATTCTTGAAGATGAATATGAATTATTGGAAGTATGTTTCATGTACAAAAGTGGATCAAAAATATATTAGGATATTAATGTGTAAGAATAATTTTTTTAATGTTTATGGAATAAATGTTTTATGCACAACCCATTTGAATACAAACAAGGCTAATTGAAGAGTTAAATTTATGTAACTTTGATGACTTTTTTTTCATTTATCGGATAAATAATTTTGAAGACAACATGAAGATTGTGTTATAAGGTTGAAAAGTTATTTTGATAAAAAAATATGATGTGGTTACTATTCCCAAAATATTTAAAATAATAATTTTTTATTTTTTAAAGATGAAAATATTTATATAGTGGATAATAGGATCTCATAATTTGAAACATTATTTTATCTAGAAGATATGAGTTTCAAAATAAGGAATTTACTTTCCACATTCCAGATATATATCGATGTGTGTAAAATGAAAGTTTCAACGACACCATGATTTGTTAAATACTAAATCAAATTAATGAAGAAATATGTGAACATTATACATCAGAAGACTGATTTTTGAAACTAGAGGATATGTATAATGAAGCATAACAATGAAGTTAAATAAATCCTAATTTTTTAGTATAGCGAATTTTAATATTCATGTAATATTGATATTTGAATGCAAGAGTTTGTGTTATTTGATAGTGGATCAAAAAAAATGCACATTCATCTAGTTTTTTATGATTACAAGATGGAAGGCATTATGTATGTTTGGGTGAAGCAGAGGTATATGTCGTTTCAAGAAGAATATAGTAGAATAATTTTTATCAGAGATGTGTTGAGGGAATTTTCATTCATGTGAATTCAAAAACATTGATTATCATTTTCATTTATACCATCAAATTAAATCATTATCAAAATAATTTTCATGATTATTATGGTGTTTTGAGGAATATTAATTATGTAAATGTTATTCTAGATTATGTTCGGATTTTACATGACTCTGAGATTTTATAAGATTTATTAATTGAATTCAAAATAGACCATTTCATTTCATTTATTTTTAAATCATCAAATTTATCAAGGAAATTTTATGGGGTGCAGTTATTCAATGTAATTTTCTATTTTATGATAATAATATTTTCATATAATCCCATAGAAAAATAATATAAAGTTGTATAGAATAAATTTAAGACTAGAGAAATGAAGTAATAATAATTTTAGTTGATTTTCTTGAGAATACAAAAACATAAACTTTTAAAGCTATTTTAGATCATAGCTTTCCAATAGAGTGAAATATTCTTCATAAGAATCCACTGATTCAACTCCTTGCCTCAATTCCATGAAATGTTTTTCCATCCAAAGTTGAACTGTATTAAGAAAATTTTTCTCAAGAAACATACCTTTGAATTCATCCCATTCAAGAGCATCAATCTCAATAGCATCTTTGATATTTTTAACCATCGACCACCACTGATCTCCTTCACCCTCTAAATGGTAATCATCAAGACTAACCTTTTTATTTTTTGAACACCCCATGACATCGATAATCTTATCTAGTGCTTTAATCCACCCTTCAGCTAGCACAGTGTCAGATGATCTTCCGAATGATTGGGGATATTGCCTCATGAAATGTTCTACCACTGACATGTTCCTCTGCAGTTGATCTAGCATATCTCATGAATGGATACCACCACCATTTATCGCTTGAGTCAATTGCACCATTACTACAACAAACTGTTCAGTTCCAATTCCGACCATCTCAGGATGATGATTCAGAAGGTCATTTCCTTCTGTATGCATTTCTAGCAATGCTTCCCTGCTTCCTCTACGGAAAACCATTCTAAACAAACATTTCTTAGATAAAGAACCACGGTAATCTTAAAATTCTATATCATTTCAATTTAAAAATAAAAAATATATTTTTGGATATTCATTTAATAGACTTATAACTCCTATAGTTCTCTAAAACGACCTCTGATACCAACTATAAGGCCTCAGCCTTAAACATTACTTAATATTGAGTTATTACAAAAATACACATTGAAAATATTTTCAGGATTAGAGTTTTAGTGAATTAGATCATAAATAATGCATTATATTTCACTTTTCAACAAGGTGGTTACAAAAAATAAAGTATTCATTTTTCCAATAAAAGGAGACATATTTAAAATAAATCATGGATTCTTTCTTAACACTTCCTCGACAATGTCATCACATCATGTAATTTTCCCTTGACCTGTGAAAAACATTTCAAAAACATGGGATGAGCATAAAAAGATCAGTAAGGGATATAAAAATACGGAATCAAAACAGTAGTCCAGGTATTCATATGAATCAATGAAATCATACTTTACTCATAAAATATAATCACTTTATCATACCTCATGAAATAAATATATTTATTTATAACTCATAGAAATCATACGACATAATGTTAACATGAGTCATTCATAACATTCTTACGTAGGTAGTAACCCTCATGGTTACGTTTGGAATACCCATTACAGTATATTCCCTAAATCTGTTTAGAGAAACCTTAGCGTTTAACTCCTTCACGTTACCCAATGCATTGGAGATCTATCATGGTCTCACCTACCCTACTTTTATCATAGAACCACCCATCTTCATAAATAATTCCCAAGAACCATTACATAATTGTATCACATAAAACGCGCATAAAGGAAACATAATATTTCAACATTTCAATCACAAGATATCAATACAAAACAGTGATATAATAAAAACATTATCAATACCATTTTCAATAAAAAAATAAGTGAGAATTAAAACATGGTATTTATTTTTCATTTAAAAAATTTTATGGCTTGTAGAGGAAGTCGAAACTCAAATAATGGTCATGGCGGTGGAGAAGTCATTGTCGTTGCATACGTAAGAAAAATTATTTCTTTTGTCGTTTAGTAAAATGCTTCTTATAAAAAGATTCCTTTTGAAGAAAATTAAAAGTAAAAGGGATTTATACACAGTATACAAGAAAGTTGTGTATAAAAACAAAATATGCCTCAATGAAAGGAGATTGAGACGAAGTGCCTTACCTCGTGTCCGACATGACTCGATCATTATTTAATCTCCTGAATAATACACTAGAGGTAATTTATACTTTCTTAAGAACCATTTTCATGTTCATTATACCTTTTATATCACTTATTACCATGTTATGAGAATTATGTAATTATTTATGATAATAACGGCCGTTTTGTCGATCTTTGGTTCTTGAGGAAAAAATAATATTCTTATAATTACATGTTGTTCATGTGGTAAAATATCCATTATATCCAGAATTATATTCATGATGTATATATCTTATATATCATATATATCTGGTATATACATGAATTTATAATATTACCTTACCTTTAGAGGTAATAAATGAAATGCACCGTTCATGGAGACGGTATGTAGTACATACACATGAACACTACTTTCATTTCTATTTCATATTTAATGGAGTGAAATCATAATTATATAAAGGTATATTATAATTCCAGTGTAATATCATATATAACATCATCAACTACATCCTTTATACATCCCACAAATGGCATTAACGACTCAAATCATGTTCAGGGTGCGGTAGTCCGCACTTCCTAAAATGAAGATATCGTGTTTACCCCAAATGGAACCATAAAGGTATTCCATACATGAAAATTACATAATCATAAGGAAAACATAAAAATAAAATATATCATATATAAATAGGGTGACATCTTAATGTCCACCATGAAAGGTGTTAAAATAATATTGAACAATCATAGTTTCGTGAGGTAGTAATTCGCCATCCATAGAAATAGTATGTTCATTAACCATTCGACAGAGGTGTTTGTAAGTGTAGCTCGAATCCATCTCATAAAATCAGCCTAGTATATTGAAGATACCAGTTTTGTCACAAAATAAAGTAATAAAAATATTTTAGGGGGTTGTACAATCAAAATAAAACAAAAGGACATAAGAGAAGACATTACCTTTAAATCGGGTAACTCCCCTTCGTTTGAACCAAAAGTTTTTCGTGAAGAGATTTCTGACAAAGGCACGACTTATAAGATGAAGAGAGAGATATGGAGAGAAAATTTTAGTAGGGTTTGGCTGAACCAAAGGCTTGATAGGTGTGGGTATGGTTGTAGGTGTGGGGGCCCTTTATAAGAGAGAGGAGGGGCACTCTTGGAAGGTCATTAAATGTTACTTTATTTTAAAATGTGTTTCGGATTTTAAAGGTCCCACAAAGATATATATCTAAGATAAGGTGATAATGGTTCGAAATAAACCCATCCAACAGGTTTTTGACAAGTTTAAGTCTTATATTTTACATTATTGTTTCATTTTATTTAAATCTTTCATTAATGAGGTAATCTCTGCAACATCATGGTGTCATAAATAAATTCATTTATTTAATGTTGAAAAATTATAAAAGATATACTATGATGTATGAAATAATTTTATATTTCCAATGAATATTTAGAGTCTAATATATCATTTTTTTATACAAAATTAAAATTGTTTTACTTGGGTGATACATACTTTGGTTATACTTTCCTTTTAAAAACATAAAATGATAATGTGTCATTATCACCAAAAATTGATTCCATGGTGTCACAATGTTTGGCACAAGGTATCCCATGGTTGGCCATGACACATCCGGTAGATTTAGGAAACATTTTGGGGTAATTTTTTGTTATTATTATATTATTTTATTACCCTTAACTACCTGATTACTAATTAATCACGATAATTAACGATAATTACCTTCATTACTATTCATAATTCCCAAGAACAATAGTATTAATTACATAATTAGGACTTTATGATTATAAATATGGAATCCATTTTACCAAATTCCAAACACAAAAATTGTAGTAATCAATTGTAAAATAATTCATGTAGTCAAAACAGATAGCGGGTTTTTTAGAAACAATATCTATCAAAAGATTGGCAATTGTTTATGTCCAATTTCAATGTGAAATTAATTCAAATGACCACCATTTGATTAAATGGTAAAAATATATTATATTTACACTTTTAAAAAATTTAAATGATAATCAATCTGAACAATTAAATTATTTGAAAAAGCAGTTTTGAAGTAAAATGTAGTATTTTTCAGTATTCATTATCAAATTATCATTCCCAGAAAAATACCAAAAAATTATCCAAAGTAAATTTCAATGTCCCATTACTAATGAATAATTTTATTCGGAAAAATAGAGCTTATAAAATTGTCAAATGATAGTTTTAAAAATGTTCCTCCATCCAATGGAGGTAAAACAATCTTTTAAAAAATATTAGAAAATTAAATGCTTAAGATTTGATTTATTCTCATTTTAAGCCTCTAAAAAACTATATAATTAATAAATAGACATAGATATGAAAATACATATTTCTTTAGTTACTTCGGATGTTACAATAACAATGGTTTCTCAAAATTGTGTTCATAAATGAGTGGTATAATCAACATTTTATAATTATGTTCGGTAGTAAAATGATAATTCTCCATAATTATTTGAGACATAGCATAAAACATTTATTATGAGGCCAATTATTTTATAGGGTGTTTTATATTGGTCATAGGTTATATGACCCTCATGATTAAGGGTAATAGTTGTGTGAGACTGATTGTTAAAAAGTTTTTTGGATTTGGGTTAATGATGAGTAAATGGGAATGGTAAAAAAGGATTTCTAAGAGAAGTTAATGTGTAAAATTCAATTTATTAACCGATGGTGCATATGAATTAGCATCAGGATTTGGGTAAATTGATACTATTCATGATAGATCAGATTTGGGGATAGTTTGTGGACAAGGTATAACAGATCACGATATAAATTATTCAATACATTATTATTAAATTGGAGAAATTCATTGAATATAGATTATCAAATTTTATGGTAATTTATAAATGATCAGAAGAGTCCTCCTGGTAGAAGGAAATTTCGATTTAAATGTTTTAAAACACAAACAGATTTGAATTTTGGAATCGTTGAGATAGGTCATCCAGTGAATGTATGAGTGGAGGTTTTAAATAAAATTGGATGTTATGGAATATGATGAACGTTGAGTGAATAATTTTATATATTAATGTAATATATTATATTCAGAGATAGGTATTTTCATGGAAAATGGGTTCTTACTAGGCCATAAAAATTGGTGATTGAAGCCTGTCTGATTTAGTTAGAAATTGAGAATGAGGAGTGGTTTTATTTTTGTACTATTTTTTCATTTATAGGAATGTGGATGTTGGGGTTTCAATCAGTGTAATTTTTACACTATTATTATTTTATAGGAAATTCATTAGGATAACAATATCATAGAATATTGTAGGCCACAATCGTTTGGCCCTCTGGTGTAGAGAACTATGAGTTGACAGGATGATTGGATGAAGGAACCACATATACCATGGGATAGATAGATATGGAATTGTTTTTTGGAGTTTTAGTGAAGATTTTTGTGGTGGATCCTCTTTTGGATATGTTGTTTCTTTATGTTAATGTTGTGTTTTGAGCATGTGTTTGGCTATTGCAGACAGAATAAAACCTTTTAAACGAGATCCATTGACTGGGTAATGTTGAGATACACAATTGGATAACCATTACGACATATCCAATGTGATAAGAGTTGTAATAGGTATTATTAAATATTCCATGTGAATAGATGGGTTTTATAGTCATGGAAATTTGAAATTTTTGTTCTAATGGGCATTCTGAATTTCGAACATGGATTTAGAATTGAAATCTGAATATTGGAACCCCTTATAGATGGTATTTTAGGAATGGTACAAGGCCTTAGGGGAAACTCATGTGTAACAACCTAATATTTTTTGAATTATTATTTTTTCAAATAAATTTATTCTTTCTGATAATTTTTTATATACACATCAACATGTTTATATTTTCCTAGAGACCACATAATGTATTAACGGAGGATGATAGAGTATTAAAATTTTATTATTTAATATTATAGTTATCTCCTAGCAATTAGGATATTGGTTGAGAATATTATTTAATAAATTGTGAAAATATATTTTATTAAAATTTATACAAAATTTATCATTTTAATATAAATTAATTATAAATTAAATAAAAAAAATATTAAAATAATTTAAAAGTATTTCAAAAAAATAAATTTTATGCACAAAAACTCTTTTTATTTAAAAAAATTAAACAAATTAATTTTTTGAAATGGTTAAAATTTAATTTAATGATTACTTGTTTAATAAAATTTTTGACATTATTCATATGTTTTTTACAATAAAGATAAGTGAAAATAATGTTTTTGAAATAAAAAATACTTTTTCTTAAAAAACATTTTATCACATTCTGAACTAATATTTTAAAATTAAAATATTTCAATTTCAAAAATTATATTTTATGAAATGAAATTAATTTTTGAAATAATATTTTGAATTTTTTTTATGATTATTGTTTTGATAAATTTTTGAGATGAAATATTTTATATTAAAAGTAAAATATCATTGTTTTTATTATGTATATCCATTTCATTTGAAGCATTTAAAAATATAAAAATAGATTTTATTTTTGTATTAAAGGAAATTTTATATCCATTATCTATCTATGAATTGTGTTTATGTAATTAGAATCAATTAATTATTGAATTTTTACAGATAAACATTCTAGACATTTAAACATTTTCTATTTAGAAATTTTTTTACCTGACACGTTTGGGAGATTTATATTAAATTAATTTTTTCTAATTTTGTGAATATATTTTGGGAGAATATATTCCAAAATTGTAATTAGAATAATTTATGTTATCTAATAGAGATAAACTAACTATTAACTAAAAATAATAGTAAATATATTACAAAATTATCATTCCTATTAAAGTAAAAATGGGTTTCACAAGTGGGTATAATAAAAAGGATAACACTAGAAAACTACCCAAATATTGTCCAGAACCCTTTATATAATCCTATTTACCTTTTATCATCATTTTTAGATAATTTTAAATTTTGATCCTTTTAAAATGTCAAAAAAGTTGTTTATTTTTTCTTTTTTCAAAAAATACAAGTGTGTCAACCACCTCACTTATAAAAGGCCACCACTCTTATCTCCTATTCAGAATCACAAAACAGATTGTTTCGACTATAACATACCCAAATAACTTCCCAAATTTCTTAATCACATCCTATAATACTTATATTTGTCCCAAATCTATTATATGATTCCTTTTGGTGGACAAAAAAAATGTTTTCTGAAGAAGAGATAATATCCCAAACATAGAATTTTATTTTATTTCTTCCTCCACATCATTTAATTATTACTAAAATATTTTGATATCATAATAGTTGTATTATTATTATAAATTTATATTATAATGTTAATTCAAAACAAATATTCTTCTTCTATTCCAATTAGTGGTCTATGAAATTATTATTTGTGTGCAGAAAAAACTATTCTCAAGTGAAACAATGTTTTTCTTTTTCCCAGATATCCTCTAAGAATTGAATATAATAAAGTATTAATTATTTATATATATTATAATTTTGATATTATTATGCTTTTAAAATCAGTATATCACTTATTACTTCTTTATTTCTAATCGATTGCAATACGATAATGTGGATCATATGTATGGTGATCCACCACCTCACAAAGAAAAGTAAATCATTCTTCACATATAAGATTCATAGGAGTCAATAAGGAATGTTCTAAATAAAAAAATTTATATATTTTACAAAAAAATATTATTTGAAGGGATTATTCTATTTACCTTTCATTCATTTTATTTTTCATTAAAATGGAATCAATGTTCATGAATACATAATACCTATTATCTCTATGAATGGTGTATTTAATTCTCTAAAAATAACTTCAATTGATTACTATAAATAAATATATATTATATCTATATTATATCTATATAGTGGATAAAATACTATATATGATGAATCTGTTATCAATTTTGGAGTATATAAATTAACAAATTAGAATACACAGAAGAAATAATGTCTTCATTTAAAAAAATATAATTTTGACATGGAGTTATTGATAAATGGGTAATTAAGGTTCATAGTTAAATAATACATGTTATTATACATATGATTGTTGATATTTATTATATTTATAACAAACTTATATTTCTTATAAAGAAATTTTTATTGTGTACAATGTAATTTCAGACTTAAGGTAAGGGATTTCCATCTCACTTTTATTTTATGTGACATACATTTCATATTCACCAAGTGTTTATATTTTGTGGTCTATATACTACCCTTGAATTTATTTTATCACTATTGACATGAAAATTATGAGTACTTATATATCTATTTAAAAATATCTCTTTCATGTGGTTTACGATTCAAAATGTACTAATGTGGTATGTGATTTTTTCTCAATTTTCATCCATTGATACATATAATGTGTTACACAACAATATTATTTTATAATTATATATACCACATGTTCATAAACTTATATAATGAATCCACTTATATTAATGATATTTTCTTTTTCTTTTACTATTATTTATTCATGGATGTTATGAATCATTATTACCAATGTTTTAATGGTTTTATGGTTTAGTCTCATCATTTATCAAGATATATTATTTTAATGATTCCAATAATGAAATATTATGGTAAAAATTAAAATAAATAATGAATTTTATTCTCCTACTTTTATATAATTAGAATACATTTTTAACTTCATTTTCCTTTATCAATAAACTAAATACTCTAATTGTTTTTTTAAAAATTACCGACAATATTTCTCATATTAGTTGAATATGATTTATCAAAAAAAAATCATGTTTTATAAAAAAAATATTAACAAATGTTTTTAAAATTAGAAAATTTATATATTAAATATATTTGTCACCATGTGTTACCTTTTTAAAAAAAATTGAATGGATTCATTATGTAATTTTGCAAAAAATACTAGTATGGATTTTAACTAAAATTTGAAAGTAATAATTATTTTAACTTGTAAATTATGAATATATTTTCCCACCCTCATATCCATTATGTAATTTTAAGATTTATTTATATGTATTCAACTTATTATCGAATAAAATGATTTTGAAATTTATTTATTTTTTAAAAGTTATTTTTCTAAGAGGAAGAGATATTGTACATAAGAGATGTATTAAATGATAATTAAATAATCCATTATAACCTATTAAAATATTTTTTATATTAAATGATTTTATAGATATTTTATGTGATTTAATTTCTAAAATAATTCAATAAAATTTAATATTTCATAATAAATGTTCCAAGTGATCTTGAAATATAATTTTCCATCATATATGAAATCCTTTAATGTTACATATGATTTATTAGGTATATGATCCCAGGATTCCATTATTAGTCATCCCTGTGATGAAATTATTATGAAACTTGTTTATATTCTATATTTTATGTGATGTGGAAATTTTTATGAAACCCATTTCTTTTAATTGTTTCTGATATAATGTATTTTTTATGATATTATAGAACATATATATATTATTTTTATTAAATGATGAGTTGGAACTATATAACACTCTATTGAATTGGTTAATCCATTATATATCATGACATACCAATGGTAATCAATTCAATGGCCTTGATCCACATCGAGAAATAGGTGATTCTTAATCCACTATAGGAAACAGTTTTGTCCTTATCTACTATGGGAAATAAGTTCATCATGATCTATAATGGGAAACATGTGATGAGTCTTGATCTACTATATTGATGGTATTGGTAGAATTCCATGAATTTTAAAATTATTTTTAAGGTTTTTCATTTTTCCACACTTTAATTTCATGAAGTATGGTTCAAGATTTATTTATTATTAATATCACTCTTATGGTCCCTATTTTTAGAAATGATAATTTTTTATAACAAGAAAAATTTTTATGATATATATAATGATTTTTTTTATCATATTAATATATATACATGATCACATACAATTATTTTAATATTATAATTTCATATTATTATAGATTAGTATTCCTTTTATTTACACTTACTATTCATCTAAGCATACCCTTTCTTATGATTCCTTCCCCATATTATAAATAATGGTTTGGACGGGGTATTCATAATAATATTAATGTTTTAGAATATATTTTTGGGAGATATTGATGATATTTCATAATATAAGATAATTATGCTTCTTGTATCCAATTACACAAAACTATTAATGTCTTTAAGCATGTATTTATGAAATGTTTTAAATATCAATTTCAAAAGATTGTATATTTATAAATTAAATGCATGGATCCTTATAATTTATATAAAAGGATAGGAATAATTAACCTTTGAAAAAATTATTGAAAAAATAGTGATATACCTATGGTATTTATATGTTTATCTATATGCATATGCCTATGGAAATGTCTAAGGATGTGTTTGTGTATAGTAAAATGACTAATAATTATGGAAATGGATGTAGCTAGTTGTTTAAAAGTAATTAAATCCATGTCTATGTGTCCCTTTGATACGGGTACATGTGGGTTATAAAATTGAAAAGGTAACTTCGATATGTACTGAACCATCACTGGTTGCATGACAACATGACTTGCTTCACACCCCATTTAACACTCCTACAGGATATTCTCCGCAACTTCAAAATATCATTAAGATCCATCATGGTGGATTTAAAAAGGAAGTTTCCATAAATGACCTATGTTATAATTAATGTGTCATTGATTGAAAAATATGGTTTCATGATTTTGAAATATAATATGTTATTTTCCAGGATTATGTTATTCCACATTATTATTATTATTACACAATGTATGTTTTTTGTTTTTTGTCAACGGTGGGAATAATAAGAAAGTCGATCATTTAATGTGATAAAATATATATTTATGAGAATACAAATATGATGATAATAATAGTTAAGGATATTATAAGTATATGTAATAATATTACATTATATAGGATTAAAACATTCACCTTAACTAACTCTTGGATCCACAGAATAAGGGGATGATGGAGTGCATTGATTTTTCGGGTGGTAAATACCATATAGAATTAAGAATTGGTTTCCTAAATGTTAGGAATGTGGGATGAAATCAAATGAATGGGTATTTATTTTATTTATGGAGATGAAGAAAAAAATGTAATAGAATGATAATTAAAAATTAATTTTTTGTTTCCACAATGGATGAGAATGGTTTCCCCAGTAATGTTTTATAAATTATTTGATGTAATAAATATGGAATGTATGGTAATTATACAAATCAATGTACTGGGGTGGAATTCTCAATAATAAGTTCATATAGGTGGTACTTGTAATGGATTTGTGGCTGATGATGAAGAAACTAAAAATTAATTTTCAACAAAATGAGGATTTTCAGGAATAAGATGTAGAATCATTCTTATTCTATTAATAAAGAATTAGAATGATGGAAGTGTTAATTTATTGTAATGAATAATTTCAGAAATATATATTGATTCTTTAATATATTTTTTAAATTAACTCTTTTCCTAAATATTTGGAATAGTGCGGATGACAATGAAAATTGGTTTAATTGAAATTTGATATTTCATGAAATGTACAACAATAAGGGATAGATAACCCCAAATATTTTTCAATTTTGGAGATAATAATTTTATTATAATTTTACAATGGATATTAATAAATTAAATTAGATTGATATGATTACATTGTAAATGATTAACTATTTTATGACAATGTGTTTTGTGTTTTTTGTGATGGAGTTCAAAAAAAAATTGTATTTAATGAATATATCCGATAATCTACGTTCTACTTAAGTAACAAAGAATCATGAATATTTTCTATAATATTTTCACAAATTCATATTATTACAATGTTTGAAGATAAAACATGATGAAGGTCTTCATAAGTTTTCTTTTTGAAAACTAATAGCTTCTTTATGTTGTTTGTGTATTAATGATATCATCATTTTGGACAGTTAGTTAACATATATTTATTGTTTTTGATTTTTGTGTTTTTAATGTTTCATATAGATAAAAATTTAAAAAATTGATTATGTTTATCGTAGGATGATGTTTAGGAGATATATTTAATAATTCACCATAAATATATTTAACCCAATTGGATAACCAGTGATAACCATATTTTTAAAACAAGAGATATAAGGATTGAATTGTTATTATGTTATGGATCTTATGATCTATCAGTAATTTTGGGAAAAAATTTTGATCATCATTTCTTTGAGTAAGAGATGAATTTTAAATTTATTGACGAACAAAAAAATTATTAAATCATTATTATTATACAAATGAATGAAATTCCCAAGGTATATCGATCCATTTAAAATTCTTGATTATATTGAGATGTTAGTATATAGATAAATTCTTCCAATGAACCTCTCTCATATTCATGATCTGTTACATATATCTCTCATGATGTAGTGAACAACAGAATCATAAAATGTAAAGAAAATAAATGTGATTATTACAAACTATGAAAATTATTATATGGAATAATTGGGTGAGATTATGGATTATTAATATAATTTTCAATAAATCAAGTCCACTAACCAAATCCATGTTATTTGGTAAATCAAAAAGTATGAGGAAGCTATATTTTATCCTAATGATATGATGATGCATAATTATACTACGTATTTTATACCATGGTGACACATTTAGAGGATGAAAATAAATTTAAGGGGATTGAATTTTAAACCTTGATATTTTTTTGGAATAATTTATTGAAATAAAATTAATCTTTTCAATATATTCCACTACAGGAAACATTGAACTAAAATGAAATATGGAATAAAATTAAAATATTTTTATTTAATATGGATGTAATTGTAACATCCCAGAAAAATATAGAATAAGGCATATTTCATATTTTTTATAATTTGTGAATAAAATATTAATTTTACTTTAAATGGGTTGCTATGTTCGGTAGCATACCTGATACCCAACAACGCATTTCATTGAAATCTTACATTCCACACTAACAATATAATATTATTATTTTAAATGGTAGTAAACTCTATGCCATTTTATTGGTGGGAATGAAAACAACTAACTATAATATGATTATACATGTTTGTTAAATGTATTTACATTTATCGAATAAACGTTAGATGCTAAAAATGTGAATGAATCTAAATCTAAGCATAATTTGCATTAAAAAGCCGATTTACCGCCTTTTAATGGATAAACCTCGTTAAATATATTTTTTATCCCTATAATACTTTTTATTGGACCAAATAAAATCCCTATTTTGAATTGTTACATCAAAATTTACATGGTGTAAATTTTTTGGAATTTTTCTAATAATGATCTCTTTCTACTGAATAGTGAAAATATTATATTTTAATTAAAAACTGTGTTTAAATATAATTTATTTATATGGTTAGATTATTGTTTTAATTTTTTTAAAGTGTTATTAGAATATATTTTTACCATTTAATAAAATTTTGGTCATTGAATTATTTTCACATTGAAATTAGACATAAAGAAGTGTCAATCTTTTGAGAGTTATTGTTTTTTAAAAACATGCTATTTGTTTTAACAATGAGAATTAATTTTAAATTAAATAATGCCAATTATAATCTATAAATTTAGAAAAATAGACATCATTTTGGAATTCAGAATATCAAATAAATTTTTGGCTGAATTTTTGGTATTTTCCTGAAATACTTCAAATTTTGGTTAATATTGGAATCCCTTAGTAGTAGATTAAAAAACATTCTTTTTCATTTATATGTAATTTTACTGCTTCTAATAATTGAATTTAGAATATACAATATACATGGTTGTTATAAAGATGTTTAATTGTGATTAAATAAAATGAAAATAATTTTTGTTGAATAGTAACTTTTGACATTTATTTACCGCGTTTAATGTTAAATAAGGTAATTCAATGTAAAAAAGAATATTATAACAATTCGAAATTAAATTAACACTTGTAATAACCTTTTTAGTTGATTAATGGCCGACCATGGGAATATTTGGATCGATTTTGGGACCCCATAGAGCCACTTATTAATGATAATGACATTTTAGATTAATTAATTTAAAGTAAAGACAAAAATGATAGAAACAAAAATATTTTAGTAAATTAATTTTTATATGGTGTTATATATATATTATTTTCGTCTAAAATATTCATTGGAATGATAAAAAATATTTCCTACATTATGTTATTTTTTAATATTTTTTCGACATCGAATAAATTAAATTATTTATGTAATCATAGTGACGCAGTATTTACATCATTAATAAATTTTATAAATAAATAAGACTAAAAAGACTAAAATAATATGAAAAACCTTTCCAATTCTTATTGGATGATATTTTTCTAAATATTAATCATCTTATCTTAGAAATAAATATGTTTTTGACCTTTTGAAACCGATGATAAGTTTACAATAAAACAATGTTTTTACAATTTCCTTAAGAGCCCCCCGCCCCTCTCCCTTATAAAAGGAGACCACATCTAACCAATTCCATACACCTCTCAATCCTTTTGTCACATCCAACCTCTAGCCAATTAAGCTCCATACATCCCTATACTTCTCTTAGAAGTCTTACCTTTGGTAGAAGGCACTTTAATAAACCCTTTTGGTTCATACAAAAGGGAGTTACCCAAATTAAAGGAGATTAAAGAACTAATGGGTTAAGTCAGACACAAGGTAATGAGATTTCTTATCTCACATTTAATAACATGAGATTTACATTGTTCACCATGTATTTATTTAATGTGGTGTATTATATACTACCATATGATATATTTTATCATGATTATATTTATATTCATGGTATTATGTGATTCATTGGATGGTTATTAACTTTTGATCAAACGACTCAGTTGATTACAACGTGGTATAGGGTTTCATCTCACTTTTATTCATGTGAGATTCATGATATATTTTCCACTATTTCCTTTTGTTTGTTGTATGTACTTCCCATGATTTTAATTTTGTGTATTATACATTCATTTATGAGTACATACATCTTTATTTTATGATCCTTCATTCATCTGGCATATGTTTTGTAAGTTACAAAATCGGTAAGGGAACCTTTCACCCTCCTCTTTTTAAAATACTTTTTGTTGTTATGTTTTTAAATTTACATCTTATTATGTTGGGATATGCTATTATATATCCTTATTGATTAAAACATTATTCCCCAGTGATGATATACCCTTTTGTCTCATCAAATCATTTTCTAAATTTTAAAGTGACACAGTTAGGCTGTTGAATTTTTACAAGAGAACTTCTTACCCCAATATCGATTCGTTGGGTTGAACATGTTCTTATTGAATATGTCATCCGATGAATATGTTTTAATGACATCAGATTATTTCACACTTAATATGAACTTATATTTGGTGTATATAGATTTTTCGATCATAATTATGTGATTGATTTATCCTTAATTTAAAGATACCATATTTATAAGGGATTTCAACTCAATATACATTTCCACTGAGACTTCAGGGTTGTTATGCACCAATTCACTCTTATATTTTGTGTATACTATCCGTTTAAATATTATATCATGAATTACTGTATTCTCGTGATATTATAAATTTCTGATTAAATGTTATTCCCCAATTATTTGTCTTCAAGTGTCTTTATTTTAGTTAGATTAAATCATTAACTAAAATATCATTTTAAATGTTCTGAATATTTATTCTTCTAAATATTTCTCATTAATGTAAATTTTTTCAAAATGGGTTTTAGGATTTATTTATATGGACATTAATGTATTTATATTATTATTCAATTAAAATCTTCAATGTTTTATGGGACCCTTTGATTCAAAAATAACTTTTTAAATGGTTTTGAAAATGATTTGAAATAGCATTGTTTATTTCAATATCTTGATTTGATATAGTGGAATGTGGAAATGTTATCTATCCTTTATACTTGTGTTATGTGTAATGATTATGTTATGGTTATTGGGCATTGTTTATATATATGGGAGGTTCCATGATAAACCTAGTGCAGGTGAGCCCAAGATATCTCTCCAACGCATTGGGTAATGTAATAGATGTAAACATGAAATTTCTCATAAGACATTTAGGGAATATACTGTGATAGTTATTCCACATGTAAATCCATATGTAGCTGTGATAACTACAATGTAAGTTTGATATGGATTCCATAAGTAACCTTTATGATTTATGATGTGTGTGTGTTAATCATAAAACTAATGATTTTGTAAGGTATGTTATGATTTAAAAGAAATGTTTCATCATTTTTTATTTATTGATGAGATAATGTATTCCTTCGTTATATTATAACCCATAGTGATCTTTTTATGCCCATCACATGATTTTGAATTGTTTTCCACATGACATAAAGATAAATAGATTAAAGGATGGGATCAAAGAAAAGTCTTGCTATCTAAAACATGGAACTAGAAAATTTACTTTTAAAGTGTTTTTATTTTATGAAAAAATGGATATTTAGTAGTAGTATCTACATGTAATATTCAAGTTGTAATATAATTGTTATGCATAATTCTGTACAACTTAAATCCTAAAAATATTCTCAATGTGAATTATTCATTTAATTGAAGATTATGTAATGTCTAAGGCTAGATCCTTATAGTTGGTATCAAAGGTTAGTTTAGACAACTTTAGGGATCAACAGTTTTAGTTATACATATGGTTAGTCCCTATATCTATTATTGCAGTTAAATACTTGTTTTATAACTTTTCAATATCATGGAAAGTGAGTTACAGATGGAAGGAGGAGGATCTCAAATGACATTCCTATCTCTTCCTGATGACATGCTTGCAATAATTAATGCAATATCATGTACAGATGATTGTGAACCTTTTTCTAGCATACAAATCACTTGCAAGTAGTTGTTTGAGATATCAAACACCTCCACTATACCTTGTTACCATTGTGGATCATTGGTTGTATTTAGAAAAATACTATTTTGACAATATTCTCCTATTTTCAAGAATGGTAAATATTATCAAGGCATTTTAAAATATTTTACCTTATCACAAGATTTTGAAGCATATTCTGATTTTAAAAAAGGTGCTGAAGAAGGATACCCTTGCACAACCTATTTATAGTTTCTTGTACAATATAGTCTTTCAGCACATACCTATATATTTTTTATGGACCATTAATTGAGACTTTTAACTCAAATTCAGTCTGACTATTTTATTGAAATCATGTTTCAATAGATGTTTTGAAATTATATGTCATACATGATTATTTTCCAAAACTAATTTTCTATGAACACCCGTATGACCCATGTTGTACAAGGTATAATTCGATGGAGGAAGAAAAATATTTTGACGGTTCTTTGAATCATTTTTGCGATGCATGGACCTTCTACCTACATGAACAATATTATGATGAAACCAAATGGACACCCTGATCAAGGTATAATGTTCTTCTTTTGGGGGATCATTTTATTTTATCATATGGTGGTGAAAGAAGACTTCAAGAATTAAGATGTTGATATCCTTATTAATGTGGATGAAATTTATTGGTTTATGGAAACCATTGAGGTTAAAATATTTTAGGGTTATTTTTGAGTTTTATAAAAATGACAACCTGTAGTATGGGTGACAACCCGTTACATCCGGAAAGGCTACAGAAATCGAACCCAGAACCAAAGGCCGACAAGGGTGAATCTCCTTCCAATAGCCTACTTGAAGTCCCTGGTTAGTATGACTTATTATTTTAGTAAAATGCTTTTATAGAACAAAAATAATGTGATTTTAGTAACTTATGTTTTATCAAATGGATAACATAGTATAGAAAACTGATTTAGTGATTATGTGATAAAGGTTATTGTGGAATATGTTCTGTAACATACCAAGTATGTAATGAATAATAGATAATTTTATCTATGTCTATTAATGATTAAGATAGTGTTTTAGAGGCATAAAATGAAAATAAATACAATCTTATGCATGGAATACACTAATATTCTTAAAAGATTGTTTTACAGCCTTTTGATGGCAAACCCTTTTTAAATATATCTTTTGACAATTTTATAAGCTATGTTTGTAAAAATAAACTTATTATTTATGATTGGGACATCAAAATTTACTTTGTGTGAATTTTTGGTATTTTTCCGATAAAGTTCATTTTTAATGAATAGTAAAAAATGTTGTATTTTAATTCAAAACCTCATTTTAATCTAATTTATTAATATGATTAGATTATATTGTGAATTGGTTTTGATGTGAAATTAGAATATATTTTTACCATTTTATCCAATGCTGGTCATTGGAATCAATTTCACTTTGAAATTGGACTTAAACTAGTGTCAATCTTTATATACTTATTGTTTAATAAAAACACGCCATTTTTCATGACAGCGGGAATTAATTATTAAATTAATTAATGAATCTTATTTTTTTTGAATTTTGTAAAATATACATCATTTTTGAATTCAGAATATCAAATATTTCTTAGGGTGAAGTTTTGTTATTTTTCTAAAAAACATCAATTTTTGATGAATAGTGAAACCACTAAGTGGTAGTTAAAGAAACTGATTTTTCTTTTAAATGAAACGTTGCCACTTATGTGATTTGATTTTCAAAAATCTGACATACATGGTTGTCATTAAGAAATAAAATGTGGTTCAATGAGATTTAAATAATTTTTTGGTGAATAGTAACTTGTAAGTTCTTAATCGCGATTAGTGGTAATTAGTGTAGTTTAAGGTAAAAATAATGTTTTAATAATATGAGATGAACTTGACACATGTCCTACCCTAATTTGATGTGTCATGGCCGACCAAGACAATCCATGGGTCAACATGGGGACCCCATGGAGCCTCTTTGGTTGGGAAATGACATAAATAACTTTTTATTTAATGTTAAAGTAAAAATTACAAAAACAAGAAATGTTTTACTAAAACCATTTTTAAATGTGGTTATACAAGTCAGATTTTTTAGTATAAATTGTCATTGGAAAGATAAAAATATTTCCTACATCGTAGTATTTTGTTTATAATTTTTAAACTTTTTATAAATTAAATTATTTATGACATCATGATGATGCAGTGATTACATCATTATTAAAGGATTTTAATAAAATGAAATTATAATGTAAAATCTATGGACTAAACATGTCTAAAAACTATTTTATGGGTGTATTTCTAACCCTAATAACCTTACCCTAGAATTATATCAATTTGGGGCCTTTTGAATCTGGAACTCATTTAAAAATAAAGTGACATTTCATTACTTTCCAAGAGTGCCCCTCCTCTACTCTTATAAAAGGCCCCCACCTCTACCTCCTTAACACACTCCCAAAGCCTTTGTCTTGGCCAAAACCTACCCATTTTGTCTCTCCACATCCCTATCTTACTCCTTGAATCCTCACATTGGGAAGAAGTCTTCCCAAGGAATCTTTTGACCTCAAACCAAAGGGAGTTACCCGATTATAAGGTAATGTCTTCACTTGAGATCTTTTGTTTTATTTTGCATCTCCAACCCCATAAACCCGTTTTATTCATTTATTTTGTAACAACTCCAGTATATTCAATAAACGAGGTTGTTTTTATAAGTATTCGAGCTACACTTACAAACACCTACATCTAATGGTTAAAGGACATACTGTTTCTGTGGATGGTGAATTTATGCCTCCCGAAACGATGATTGTTCAACATTATTTTAATGCCTTAAAAGGTGGCCATTAAGAGGTCACTATATTTATATATGATATATAATATGTTTATGTTTTCCTTAATCTTCTGTATATTTCATTTTGGACAAACCTTTATGGTTTCCATTGTGGTTAAACGCGATATCTTCATTTAAGGAAGTGCAGACTATCGCCCCCTCAAACTGATTTGATTCATTAAATACCATATGTGGGACATATAAAGGATGGAGTTATGATATTATATATGACATTAAACTAGAATTATAATATACTTTTATATCATTATGATTCCATTATATAAAATACGAAATAGAAATGAAATTAGCGTTCATGCGTACGTACGACTTACCGTCTCCATGAACGGTGCATTTCATTTCTTACCTAAATGATTATGTAATATTATAAATACATGCATGCACTGGATATATATGACATATATGATATCTACATCATGAATAACATTCTGGATATAATGGATACTTCAACAACTTGTAATTATAAAGGGCTATTTTTTGACTCAAGTACCAATGATCGTTAAAACGACCATTATTAACTTAAATAATTACATAGTGTTCATGACATGGAAATAAGTGATATAAAAGGAATAATGAACATTAAAAAGGTTATTTAGAAAGTAGAAATTAAGTCAATTTTATTATTCAGGACATTAAATAACGATCGAGTCAAGTCGGACCCGAGGTATGGGACTTCGTCTCAATCTCCTTTCATTGAGGCATATTTTGTTTTATACACAACCATCTTTTATACGGTGTATAAACCCCATTGACTTTTACGTTTATTCAAAAGGAATCTGTTTTATACGAAGCATTTACTAAACGACAAAAGGGAATGTTTTTGTCGTACGTATGCGGAAACAACGACTTCTCCGCCGCCGTGACCATTATTTGAGTTCCGGCTTCCTCTATAAGCCATACATTTTTTTAAAAAGAAAAAAAATAAAAACCATGTTTTACTTTTCTTTTATTTTAGTATTTAAAATGGTTTTGATAATGTTTTTATTATATCATTGTGTTTGATATCTTGTGATTGAAATGTCGAAATGTTATGCTTCCATTATGTATGTTTTATGTGACAAGATTATGTTATGGTTCTTGGGAATTATTATGAAGACGGGTGGTTCCGTGATAAACTAAGGGCGGGTGAGCCCGATATAGCTCTCCAATTCATTGGGTAACGCGAAGGAGTGAAACATTACGGTTTCCCTGAAGAAATTTAGGGAATATACTGTGATGGGTATTCCAAACGTAACCAAGTGGGTTAATCTCTACGTAAGAATGTTATGAATGACTCAAGTTACCTTTATGACTTATGATTTCTATGATTTATTCATGATTTGATGAGGTATGTTGAAGTGCTTATGTTTTATGGGTAATGTATGATCTCATCCTTATGTATATATGTACCCATGTTTCGTTTCCATATTTTTATATCCCTTAGTGAGATTTTTATGCTCATCCCATGGTTTTTTGAAATGTTTTTCACAGGTCAAGGGAAAGGTACATGATATGATGATAATTTTAAAGGAAGTGTCATGAAAGATTCCATGTTTTATTTTAAATATGTTTCCATTGATGGGAAAGAAGAATACTATCTTTATGTAACCATTTTGTTTATATGTGGAATGTAATGCAAGTTTAATGATCTAATTCTCTAAAACTCTAAACCTAAATAGATCCTCAAGGTGTAATCTTGTAATAACTCAAGACTAAGTAAGGTTTAAGGATGGGGCCTTATAGTTGGTATCAGAGGTCGGTTTAGATATCATTAGGAGTTATAATTCTATGATATGATTATCCAAAAATATTTTTTTATGGTCAAATTGAAGTGATATAGTATTTGAAGATTACAATGTTGCTTCATCTAAGACATGTTTGTTCAGAATGGTTTTCCGTAGAGGAAAAAGGTAAGCAGTGCTAGGAAGGCATACATAAGGAAATAACCTTCCGAATCATCATCCTGAGATGGTCGAAATTGGAACTGAACAGTTTGTTGCAGTAATGGCGTAGTTGAATCAAGCGATAAATGGTGGTGGTATCCATGCACGAGATCATCCAGATCAACCGCAGAGGAACATGTCAGTGGTGGAACATTTCATGAGGCAACATCCCCCATCATTCAGAGGATCATTTGAACTTGTGTTAGATGAAGGGTGGATTAAAGCACTGGAGATGATTTTCAATGTCATGTGGTGTTCAGACAATCAAAAGGTTAGTCATTCTATTTTCCGTTTGGAGGGTGAGGCAGATCAGTGGTGGTCTATGGTTAAAAATATCAGGGACGCCGATGATATTGATGCTCTTGACTGGGATGAATTCAATGGTATATTACTTGAGAAGTATTTTCCTAAGGTTGTTCGACTTAGTATGGAAAAGTAGTTCTTGGAATTGAGGCAAGAGGAAGACTCAGTGGCTACCTATGAAGAAAGGTTCACTCAATTGGAAATGTATGCTCCAAATTTTATCCGAGACCTTGATAGTAAAATCAATAATTTTTACTCAGGATTAAATCCATAATATCGAAGGGAATTAGCTTCTCGTGTGTTTAAAAGTTATGAAAAGTTTGTTCGATGTGCTGAGATGGTGGAAATGGAGTTTGCCGATGATCAAGTGTTCTATGACAACCAACAGAAGAAGAGACCGAGGTGGCAAGAGAAAGGTAAGAATTCTTCAAAAATTTCTGATGGTAAGAAATCTAAGTTTCCAGTTTGTGATAAATGTGGAAAAGGCATGTTGGGGAATGTCTTCTGAATTCTGGAAAGTGCTACCGATCTGGTAAGATGGGACATAAATTTCGTGATTGCACTAAAAAATCAAGGTGAAGGTAAGACCAAATTTGATTTACAGTTAGTGAAATGTTTTAAGTGAAATAAGATGGGTCACTATGAAAACGTGTGTCCGACAAAGAGCTTGAGTGATGGGAAGCAGTTAGACCACAAGCAGAAAGGGGTGGTGAAATCCTTTGCAACTACTTCAGCAGATGTCGGGCCATCAAATGAAGTTGTATCAGGTTCTTTGTTTGTTTTTTCAGATTATTCCAGTGTGTTGTTTGATTTGGGGTCTACACATTCATTCATCTCTGAAACCTTTTCTAGTAAAATGGGAATACCATCTCATGAAATGACTCATGAACTTTTGGTAAAAACACCTGGGGGAAATGTTGAGGAAAAAATAATTTATAAGAATCTTCCTATCCTTATATGTGGAAAGAACCTACTTGAAAACCTTATTGATCTACCTCTAGTAGAGTTTGATGTTATCCTGGATATAGATTTCCTCTCTATTTACCATGCTAAGATTGACTGTAGAGCTAATGAAGTTTCTTTTCAGAAATACATTCAGTTTGTGTAATGAATGAACCCTTACTATTGATAACTTATCAAGAGGCCAAGAAACTTATAAAAGAAGGAAATGAATGTTACCTTGCACACATCGTTGGAAATAAAGGAACTGTTCAGATTAATGATGTGCCAGTGGTAAATGAGTATCCTTATGTTTTTCCTGATGAGTTGCCTAGAATAATACCAGATCGGGAAGTTGAGTTTACCGTTTACTTAGTTCCTGATGCTAATCCAATTTCAAAACCCCCTTATCGAATGGCTCAAATTGAACTTTTAGAGTTGAAGGAGAAATTGCAAGATTTATTAGAGAAAGGTTTCATTTGACCTAGCACATCACCATGGGGTGATCCTATTTTATTTGTTAAAAAGAAAGATGGTTCAATGAGACTTTGCATTGATTATAGAGCCTTGAATAACATCACTGTTAAGAACAAATATCATTTCCCTCATATCGATGATTTGTTTGATCAGCTCCAGGGAGCTCAGTATTTTTCAATGATTGACTTGAGATCGGGGTACCATCAGCTGAAGGTAAAGGACGCAGATGTTCCGAAGACCACGTTCCGTACATGATATGGCCATTATGAATTTGTAGTAATGCCTTTTGGGCTAACCAATGCACCTACTGTATTCATGGACTTAATGAATAGAATTTTCCATGAGTTCTTGGATAAGTTTGTGGTGGTTTTCATTGATGATATTTTTGTGGTTTCTTAAATTAAATAGGATCATGAAATACATTTAAGGGTTATCTTTAAAACTTAAAAGAAATGAAATTGTATGGGAAATTCAAAATGTTTGATTTTTGGTTGCAACAAATTTCATTCCTTGGTCAGATTATTTCTAAAGATGGGATAACTATTGATCCTACAAAATCAAAAGTTGTGGAAGATTGGGCATGTCCCACAAATGTAACTAAGATTCGTAGCTTCCTAGGTTTAGCAGGCTATTACCGAAGGTTTGTTAGAAATTTTTCACGGTTATCTATTCCAATGACTAAGCTAACACGGAAAGGTGTTAAGTATATCTGGACAAAACAATGTGATGATTGTTTTGAGGAATTGAAAAGATGATTGGTGAAAGCTCCAGTTTTGGCACTACCTTCCAGGAATGGTGAGTTTGTTATCTACAGTGATGCTTCATTGAAAGGACTTGGTTGCATCCTAATGCAAAATGATTAGGTAATTTCTTATGCTTAACGACAGTTGAATACTCATGAGGTAAATTACCCTACACATGATTTGGAATTGGCTGCTGTTGTTTTCGATTTAAAATTTTGGAGACATCATTTGTGTGGAGTAAATTTTGAAATATATACTGATCACAAAAGTATAAAGTATATATTCACTCAGAAAGAGTTAAACATGAGACAGAGGAGATGGCTGGAATTAATCAAGGATTATGATGGTACAATTCATTACCATCCGGGAAAAGCAAATAAACTGGATGATGCTTTGAGTCGAAAAATTAATGCTTTATTAGCAATGTTGCATTTGGAACGTGATCCTTTGGTTAAGGATTTGATGAAATTTTGAATAGAAGTTTTTGGTGCATGATGTTCTTCTGTTTTGTTTCAGGTATCAGTGAGATCATCTCTATCAGATAGAATCAAGCAAGCACAGAAGAAAGACAGTGAGTTGCAGAAAAAGGTAGAGCTGGTTCAGAAAGGTAAGTTGCCTGAATTCAACATTGATAATGATTGCGTTTTGATATTTGGGAAGAGATTGTGTGTGCCATGTGATTCAAAGTTGAAGAGAGAGTTGTTATGTGAAGCTCATAGTTCTCCGTTTTCAGTTCATCATGGTAGTACTAAGATGTATAGAGATCTGCGGGAGTACTACTGGTGGGATGGAATGAAAAGAGATATTGCTGATATTATTGTGAAGTGTTTGACTTGTCAATAGGTTAAAGTAGAGCAGCAGTTACCGAAAGGGATGATTCAGCCTTTACCAGTGCCAGAGTGGCAATAGGAGAATATATCCATTGACTTTGTTGTGGGATTACCGAAGACATCTCGAGGTAATAATGAAATCTGGGTTATTGTTTATCGCTTGACTAAATATGCTCATTTCCTTGCTATATGAGATACTTTTTCCCTAGATCAACATTCCCATTTGTATCTTAAATAGATATTCAGGTTACATGGAGTTCCCCTCTCCATTGTTTCTGATCGTGATCCCAGGTTCACTTCTAACTTTCGGAAGGGCCTTCAGAAGTCGTTGGGTACTGAATTAAATTTTAGTACAACATTTCATCCTCAATCAGATGGGAAGTCAGAACAAACAATTCATACCTTGGAGGATATTCTACGAGCTTGTTCGATGGATTATCAGGGAAGTCGGGACCAACATATTTCTTTGGTTGAATTTTCATATAATAATAGTTTTCATTCCAGTATACAGATTGCACCATTTCAGGCATTATATGGGAAGCGGTGTCGAACTCCAGATTTTTGGGATGAAGTGGGTGAAAGGAAGTCGATGGGACCAGATTTGGTAGAAGAGTTGGCAGAAAAAGTTGAGCTGATACAGAAACACATGAGAACAACTCAGAGTAGGCAGAAGAGTTATGCGGACAACAGGACGAAGGATCTCTCTTTTGAGGTAGGTGATCATGTTTTTCTCAAAGTATCACCATGGAAAAGTGTGATGCAATTTGGTAAGAAAGGAAAGTTGAGTCCAAGGTTCATTGGACCATATGAAATTCTGGAGAGAGTTGGATCTGTTTCATACCGGGTGGCTTTACCTCCAAGTATATCTCAGTTACATAATGTTTTTCATGATTCGATGCTGAGAAAGTAAATGCCAGATCCATTTCATGTTTTGAGTCCAGAGGTAGTTCAGTTGGAAGAGAACCTATCTTATAAGGAACAACCGGTCTAGATTCTTGACCACAAGGAGCAAGTGTTACGAAATAAGGTGATTAATCACTTAAAGGTTTTGTGGAAAAACCACATGATGGAAGAGGCTACATGGGAATCTAAAAATGCAATGAGGGATAAGTACCCCCATTTATTCGATAAGTAAATAAATTGCGGGGACACAAATTTCTAAAGTGGGGAAGGATGTAACATCCCAAGTAAGTAATGAATAATACATATTTTTATCTATGTCTATTAATGATTAAGATAGTGTTTTAGAGGCTTAAAATGAAAATAAATATAGTCTTATGCATGGAATACACTAATATTCTTAAAAGATTAATTTACTGCCTTTTGATGGAAAACCCTTTTTAAATATATCTTTCGACAATTTTATAAGCCATGTTTGTCAAAAAAAACATATTATTTATGATTGGGACATCAAAATTCACTTTGTGTGAATATTTGGTATTTTTCCGATAAAGTTCATTTTTTAATGAATAATGAAAAATGTTGTATTTTAATTCAAAACCTCTTTTTAATATAATTTATTTATATGAATAGAATATCTTTTGGATTGGTTTTTAAGTGAAATTTGAATATATTTTTACCATTTTATCCAATGGTGGTCATTGGAATCAATTTCACTTTGAAATTGGACTTAAACTAGTGTCAATCTTTTGATACTTATTGTTTCATAAAAACACGATGTTTGTCATGACAATGGGAATTAATTATTAAATTAATTAATGCATCTTATATGTTTTGAATTTTGTAAAATAGACATCTTTTTTGAATTCAGAATATCAAATATAGCTTAAGGTGATGTTTTGGTATTTTTCTGAAAAACTTCAATTTTTTATGAAAAATGATACAACTAAGTGGTAGTTAAAGAAACTGATTTTTCGTTTAAATGAAACGTTGTCACTTCTGTGATTTGATTTTAAAAAATCGGACTTACCTGGTGGTCATTAAGAAGTAAAATGTGGTTCAATGAGATTAAAATAATTTTTGGGTGAATAGAAACTTTTAAGTTCTTAATCGCTATTAGTGGTAATTTGTGTAGTTTAAGGTAAAAATAATGTTTTAATAATATGATATGAGCTTGAAACATGTCCTACCCTCATTGGATGTGTCAAGGCCGACCAAGAAAATCCATGGGTGAACTTGGGGACCCCATGGAGCAACTGTTGTTGGGAAATGACAAAAATAACTTTTTATTTAATGTTAAAGTAAAAATGACACAAACAAGAGATGTTTTACTAAAACAATTTTTACATGGGGTTATAAAAGTTATATTTTTTATTATAAAAATTAAATGGAAATATATAAATATTTCCTACATCATAGTATTTTTTTTTTATAATTTTCAGACTTTAAATAAATTAAATTATTTATGAAATCATGATGATGCAGTGATTACCTCATTAACAAAGGATTTAAATAAAATGAAATGATAATGTAAAATCTATGAACTACACATGTCCCAAACCTATTTTATGGGTGGATTTCGAACCCGTATCACCTTACCCTATAATTATATCAATGTGGGACCTTTTGAATACGAAAATCATTTTAAAATAAAGTTACATTTCTTAACATTCCAAGAGTGCCCCTCCTCTCCTCTTATAAAAGGCCCCCACCTCTACCTCCTTACCCACACTCCCAAAGCCTTTGGCTCGGCCAAGACTTTCCCATTTTGTCTCTCCACATCCCTCTATTACTCCTTGAAGCCTCACTTTGGGAAGAAGTCTTCCCAAGGAATCCTTTGAACTCAAACCAAAGGGAGTTACCTAATTTTAAGGTAATGTCTTCATTTGAGTTCTTTTGCTTTATTTTTCTTCTCTAACCGCCTAAACTCTTTTTATTCATTTATTTTGTAACAACTCCAGTATCTTAAATATACTAGGATGTTTTTATAAGAATTATTCGAGCTACACTTATAGACACCTACACTTAATGGTTAAAGGACACACTGTTTCCGTGGATGGTGAATTTATGCCTACCGAAACGATGATTGTTCAACATTCTTTTAACAACTTCAGAGGTGGCCATTAAGATGTGACTATATTTATATATGATATATAATATGTTTATGTTTTCCTTAAGCTTCTGTATATTTCATTTTGGTAATATCTTTATGATTTCTATTATGGGTAAACGTGATATCTTCATTTAAGGAAGTGCGGACTACCGCCCCCTCAGAGTGATTTGATTCGTCAAATACCATATGTGGGACGTATAAGGGATGGAGTTATGATATTATATATGATATTACAATGGAATTAAAATATTCCTTTATATAATTATGATTCCATTCAATAAAATATGAAATATAAATGAAAGTAGCGTTCATGCGTACGTACGGCTTACCGTCTCCATGGACGGTGCATTTCATTTCATACCTAAATGATTATGTAATATTATAAATTCATGCATGCACTGGATATATATGAAATAAATGATATCTACATCATGAATACCATTCTAGATATAATGGATTCCTTGACAACTTGTAATTATATAGGGCTATTTTTTGACTCAAGTACCAATGATCGTTAAAACGATCGTTATTAACATAAATAATTACATAGTGTTCATGAAATGGAAATAAGTGATATAAAAGGAATAATGAACTTGAAAAAGGTTCTTAAGCAAGTAGAAATTAACTCATGTTTATTATTCAGGACATTTAAGAATGATCGAGTCAAGTCGGACCCGAGGTATGGGACTTCGTCTCAATCTCCTTTCATTGAGGCATATTTTGTTTTATACACAACCTTCTTTTATATGGTGTATAAACCCCTTTGACTTTTACGTTTATTCAAAAGGAAGCTTTTTTATACAAAGCGTTTAATAAATGATGAAATGGAATGTTTTTGTCATACATATGTGGCAACAATGACTTCTCCGCCGCTGTGACCATTATTTGAGTTTCGGATTCCTCTACAAGCCATACCTTTTTTTTAAAAGAAAAAAATGAATACAATGTTTTACTTTTCTTATATATTGGTATTTAAAATGGTTTTGATAATTTTTTATTATATCACTATGTTTGATATCTTCTGATTGAAATGTGGAAATTTTATGCTTCCTTTATTATGTTTTATATCATATGATTATGTTAAAGTTATTGGGCATTATTATGATGATGGGTGGTTCCGTGATAAACTAAGGGCGGGTGAGCCCGATATAGCTCTCCAATGCATTGGGTAACATGAAGGAGTGAAACGTTAAGTTTTCTCTGAAGATATTTAGGGAATATACTGTGATGGGTATTCCAAACGTAACCAAGAGGGTTAATCCCTTCGTAAGAATCTTATGAATGCCTCAAGTTACCTTTATGTATTATGATTTCTATGATCTATTCATGATTTGATGAGGTATGTTAAAGTGCTTCTGTTTTATGGGTAAAGTATGATTTCATTATTATGTATATATGAACCCATGTTTCCTTTCCATATTTTCATATCCCTTACTGAGCTTTTTATGCTCATCCCAAGTTTTTTTGAAATGTTTTTCACAGGTCAAGGGATAGGTACATGATATGATGATAGTGTCAAGGAAGTGTCAAGAAAGAATCAATGTTTTATTTTAAATATGTTTCCATTGATGGGAAAAAAGAATACTATATTTATGTAACCACTTTGTTTATATGTGGAATGTAATGCAAGTTTTATGATCTAATTCTCTAAAACTCTAAACCCGAAAAGATCCTCAAGGTGTAATCTTGTAATAACTCAAGATTAAGTAAGGTTTATGGTTGGGGCCTTATATGTTCTCTCCTTTGAGGAAAGACTATATGAATAAGGAATATATAAAACTATGGATTTCAATTGTGGCATAATGTTTGAAATTTTAGTTTGGAAGAATCTATGTTTTTATTCTGTAAATATGAAAATTAAGATTATTTATGAAAATGATGAACCTGTAATGGGGAACATGTGATTTGGTTAACTAATTTTCAATATGAGACATTATGAGTACCTGTTGTTATTTGTAGACAAATGTAATCTTGTAAGACTATGTAATTAAATCCTTATGAGATTTAGTATTTAATCTTAGTTAAGTTAACATTTGAAGAATTATATGAATTTTTTTTAATGGTCTTTCGTTAACATTGGGTTTTGTTTGAAAAGTTTTAAAGATTAAGAGTAGTTTTTCTTTTTGCAAAAGATTATCCTTTTTAGGTATTACCAGATATAACACTAAAATTTTTGGTTTTCGATGTTATCTAAATAAATGGGAAATATATTTTTCTTAATTTTTGGATTATGTGATTATCTAGAAGATTATTCTTGGTCTTTTGATCTGACTATGTCTTTCTGAATAGTCATTGCTTGGAAGCAATATCAGTTTTTGAGAGTAACATATTGAAGTATGAGACTCTACTTGAAGGCATGTATATTTCCTTATGTTTATATTCAATGTAGATAATGAATTCCTCCAAATTATGAAAATGAATGTAAAACAAAAATGTTGTTGGATTACGTTTCCTACTGGGTAATCAATTACCATTGAACAAATCATATGTTTGTGATTTTCTGGTTGTTAATATTCTCCTAATCATGTTTCATATCACTCTCCATCAGAACTAGAACGTTTTTTCTCTCTTCCATACCCATGTTTTCCTACATGGAATCCTAGTACAGGTTAGCTCAGGTGAACATTTTACTTTTCATTATTTTTTTAAAGTGATAGTTTTACTGACTCTTTTTCGAAGTTGGACATGTAAAGATGTTTCCAAGCCCAGTTTTAAAATTGTGAGGACGCAATTCCCAAAAGGGGGGAAGGATGTAACATCCAAGATAAATAATGAATAAGACATATTTTATATTTATTAATATTTTTTAATAAATATTAATTTTTCTTTAAAGAGGTTGCTATGTTTGATAGCATACCCGATACACAACAATGTGTTTCTTTAAAATCATACATTGCACACTAATAATATAATATTATTATTCTAAATGGTAGTCAACTACGAGCCATTTTATTGGTGTGAATGAACAAAACTAACTAAAATATGAAAATATATTTTTGGTAAATGTATTTACATTTATCCAATACAATTTAGAAGATTAAAATGTGAATGAATCTAATTTTAAGCTAAATTTACATTAAAAGGCCGATTTACTGCCTTTTAATGGGGAACCTTCATTAAATATAATATTGGTAAAATTAATACATTGTATTTGTCCAAATTAAATCCTTCATTATAATGGGTTCCTCAAAATTAACTTTGTGTAAATTTTTTGGAATTTTTATGATAAAGTTCATTTTCTAATGAATAGTGAAAATATTGTATTTTAATTCAAATCTTGGTTTTAATATAATATTTTATATGGTTATTTTATTTTTTTAATTTATTTTGAAGTTTAATTACAATATATTTTTACCATTTCATCCAATTAGTTTCATTGGAATTAATTTCACTTTGAAATCGGATATAAACAAGTGTCAATATTTTGATAGTTATTGTTTCTTAAAAACACTATATTTGTTTTAACAATGGGAATTAAATTTAAATTAATAAATTCCACTTCTATGTTTTCAATTTAGATAAATAGAAATAATTTTTTTATTCGAAATATCAAATAAATCATGGGATGAATTATTGGTATTTTTATGAAAAACCCTCAATTTTTGATGAATAGTGAAATCACTTAATAGTAGTTAAAAAACTGACATTTTCATTTAAATGAAATTTTACCACATCAATGATATTAATTTCAAAACGATTACAAACATGTTTTTTATGATGGAGTAAAACTTTTTTCAATAAAATGAAAATAATTTTTGGTGAATGGTATCTTTTGACTTTTATTTACCGCGGTTAAAGGTAAATAAGGCAATTAAAGGTAAAAAGAATATTATAATAATTCAAAATTACCTTAAAATAAGTCCTAACCTTATTTTATGAGTAATTTACGACCATGTTCATCTTTTGGTCTATTTTGGGACCCCATTGAGACACTTATGAACGGTAATGACATTTTAGATTAATTAATTTAAAGTAAAGACAAAAATGACATAAGAAAAAATCTCTTTGTAAATTAATTTATATATGGTGTTATAAAAATTATTTTTTAGAATATAAATATTAATTGGGAAGCTAAATAAGATTTAATACATCATTGTATTTTTTCTAATTTTTATACATCATATAAATTAAATTATTAATGACATAATAGTGAAGTCGTTTTTACCTCATTAATAAATGATTTAAAAAAATATTATTAAAAAGACTAAAATAATATGCAAGACCTGTCCAATTTCTATTGGATGATTTTATTTTTAATATTAATCATATTATCATTGAATTTAATTTTTTTTGACCTTTTGAAACTGATGATATGTTTATAATAAAATAATGTTTTCACAATTTCTTAAAGAGATCCTCCTCTCACTGATAAAAGGAGGCCACTTCTAACCAATTCCTCACACCTCTCAAGCCTTTTGGATCGTTCAAACTCTTCCCAATTATGAACTCTACATACTTCTACACCTCTTAGAAGCCTTAAATTAAGAAAAAGGAACTCCAAAAAACCCTTTTGGTTCATAGCAAAGGGGGTTTCCCAAATTAATAGAGATTAAAGAATTAACGGGTCAAGTCGGACACAATGTAAGGAGATTTCTTATCTCTCTTTTAATTCCATGAGATTTCCATTGTTTGTGAGTTATTTAATGCATTTGGTGTATTATGTACTGATTTTTGATATATTTTATCATTATTATCATTATATTCATTGTATTTTGTGATTCATTTGATGGTTATTAACTTTTGATCAAAAGACTTAGTTGATTACAACGTGGTAAAGAATTTCATCTCACTTTTATTCCCTCGAGATTCATGAAATATTATCCACTATTTAATTTTTTTTGGTGTATGTACTGACCATTATTGTAATTTTGTGTAATGTACATTCATTTATGATTATTTACATATTCATTGTATGATCCTTCTATGATGTGGCATATGTTTTGTATGTTACAAAATCGGCAAAGGAACTATTCACCCTCCTCTTTTTAAAAGACTTCCTTTTGTTATGTCTTGTAATTTACATATTATTATGTTTGGATATGTTCACCTATATAATTATTTATTTATAATTTATTTCCAACCGATGAGATACCCTTTTGTATCATCAAATAATTTCATATATTTTAAACTGACGGTGTTAGGATGTCAAATTTTTACAAGGGAACTTCTTAACCAAATTTTGATTCTCTAGGTTCAACTTGTACTTCATGAATATGTCATCCACTGAATATGTGTGAATGTCCACTTATTGTTTTACACTTAATATCCACTTATATTGGGTGTATGTATATTTTTCACACATAATTATGTGACTGATTTATCCTTAATTTAAGGATACCATCTTTATAAGGGATTTCAGCACAATTTACATTTCCACTAAGACATCATTGTTGTTATGAACCAATTTACTCTTATATGGTGTATATACTGTCCTATGACATATTATATCATGAATAAAAATATTATCAAGATATTATAATGTTCTGATTAAATGTTATTACTCAATTATTTGTATTCAAGCGTCACACGTTTTTGTTAGAAAAATTGTTTAACTAAAATATCATTTTAAATGTTCTAATGATTTAATCTTCTAAATGTTTCTCATTAATGACAATGTTTTAAAATTGGGTTTTAAGATTTATATATATGTACATTAATGTATTCAAATGATTATTCATTTAAAATCTTCAAAGTGTAATGGGACACTTTGATTCGAAAATCACTTCTTAAATGGTTTTGAAAATAATTTGATAATGAATTGTTTATTTCAATATCTTGATTTAATATAGTGGAATTAGGAAATGTTATATTTCATTTATAATTGTGTTATGTGTTATTATTATTTTATGTTTATTGGTAATTGATTAGGTATACTATTTTTTCTTTGATAAACCTATGGCGGGTGATCCCGAGATAGCTCTTCAATTCATTGGGTATTGTGATGGAGGTAAACGTGATGTTTCTCCTAAGAGAATTAGGGAATATATTGTGATTGGTATTAAAAGTGTAACTCCCTATGTAGCTCGGATAGCAACAATTTATGTTCGATATGTATTCCATAAGTATCCTTTATGATTTATGATTTGTCTGTGGTTTTCATAAATCTTATCATTTTGTAAGGAATGATATGATTGAAAAGTATGGTTTCATTGATTTTTATTTATTAATGCGCTAATTTTTACTTCCATATATTGTAACCCTTAGTGAGAATTCTATTTTCATCCCAAGTTTTTGAATTTTTTTCCATCGGACTTAAAGATGAATAGGGTCAAGGAAGGGATCAAAGAGAATTCAGGATATCTAAACATGGAACTATAAAAGCTTGTTCTTAAGAGTTTTTTTATGAAAGAAATGGATACTTAGTAGTAGTGTATCTATTTAATTTTCAATTTGTAATGTAATTATTATGCCTAATTATCTAAAACTCTAAACCTGAAATGATCCTCAATTAGAATTATTCATTTAATTCAATATTTTTTAATGATTAAGGCTGAGTCCTTATAGTAATTTCCATGTAGTAGGAATTGAGGGTAATAATATGATTATCTAAATTATGAAATTAAATGTTTTAAAAATTTATATATAATTACATATATTCTGAATAATTAAGTAGATATTAATAAAATACTATTTGAAAATAATTGAAATATTTTTCTGAAAAACACTTTTTCGGCATAAAACAAATTAAATATCAATAAAAAAATTAAATTATATCTATGAATTTTCAATAGTATATATTCAATAAGATTTATAACATTAATCTACTGTGTTTTATATACATGATATAAGAATAAATCCAATTTTATCCTTAGAACTATATATTTATAAAAAAAATATTTGTCTCCTTTTGCACATATATTTTAATAATAAAATTTCCACATGCATAAATATTGTTTTACAAAAAATAAATTTATTTTTTGAAATCATCATGTAATAATTATTTTTGGTGGACTTTATAAAATTTTTTTGAGAGGCTAATTTTTTTATTAATAGTGAAAATAATGGGTTTTAATATGAATTTTCAATTATTTTTAAATATTATATAACAAACAAATTATTAATATTTTTTAAAAAAAATTAAATTATTTACATTATATAAAAAATAATGCTATTTATGTCATTATAATCAACATCATATTTATTTTTGTTGTAAAAATATTAAGAAATTGGGCACCCTTTCCCTTTGGAAAACCGCTCTCATATCACAGCTATGGTATTAATTCTAAATTAGATTCTTCCACTACTATGAATGGAATTTTTAATAAAATATCTACATTTTGAATCAGAATAAATTATTTTGAAATATAATTTAAAAAATTTATGAAAATTATTATTGAAAAAATAAAAAATAATTAATCTTTTTAATATGAACGTGGGGTTATCGGAGGTAAACTAAAAATATAATTATTAAAAAAATAAAAAACATGTAAAACAACCATTTTAGAGGAATATTTATAACCTATATATTCTATTTTACATAATTTTAATAATTTCACATTTTTTATTCTTGTATCATGTGACAAAAATATGTATAATTTTTCTTTTCAAAAATTATTAGTACGCCACTCACCACACATATAAATGAAAACCACATATCCCCTCCTTGTAAAGCTTATTAAACCTTTTTATCCAACAAAAAATTCACAAATAACATTCATAATTAACTACTAAAATCATAAAATTCAGAGTTTGTTTATAAATCCTGTCTTAGGAGCTTCTTGATTCAATCTAAAAGAATTCATCCTATGAAGAAGTAACATCCTTGAAGACGCATTTTTTTATTTCAAACACAAAATACTTTAATTATATATTAAAAATGATATTATAAAAAATAATTATCTTAAAATACTAATATTTTGAATTGTTAAATTAATAAAAAAACAATTATTATATTCCATCAAAAAGGTATACGAAAATGTTGTTCATGTGTAAGATTGATTACTGCCTCACGAACTTGTTTTATTCATTTTCCATTATGACCATTCAAGGAATATGTAATGATAGATTTATTTTTTACTTATAATATTTACAATATTATTATTCTTATAGAATAATAATATCACATATTCCATCTCACATTAAATTCTCTTGGAAAATTACAATGTCGTTCATGTGTATGATAAAAACGTCCCTCAATAAGTGATGTGATTTGTTATTCGAATACATTTTAAATAGAGGGAAATAATAAAATGATTAATTAATTACATGTGATATATATGAAATAAAAAATTAATCAATAATTAAAATTAACTATTTACCTTTCTTTCATCTAATCCATCTAGAGAATAGAAACATCATTAATGCTTATATAGAGCGTAATGTCTCCATGAAGGATGTGTTATGCTATATATCTCAAAATTATATTGATGTTTATAAATGTATATATAAGAAATAAGAGTAATATGTATATTAAGATTTAAATAATGGATATTTTCGATCAATGTTAATAGTATGTAGGCCAAAAAAATTACAAATTAGAACAAACATGATAAACCTCGTAGTTATCACCAAAAAATGATTTTAACAAGGAATTATTGATAAAAATGTAATAAAAGATCACTAGTAAATAATAAATTTTATGATAAATGTGGATCTGGTTCAAAAATATATTTATAAATAACTTATATTTATTATATATGAGGTTTGAATCATTGGAAATGTATTGAAGAAATAAGGTATGGAATTGTCATCACACTTTTATTGTTTGTGACATGTTTGTCATATTCACCACATATTTATTTTGTGTGATGTATATACTTACCATAAATTAATTTCAGGGTTATTTTAGTTAATATTTTTGTTTTTTAAATATCCAGTTTTTTTATATATCTTTACTATGGTTTACAGTTCAAATGATACTAAAGAAGTTAGAGATTGTATCCTCAAATTTCCTTTTTTGAGACATTTTTTGTGTTATAAACCTATCTTCCATCATGAGTATTTTATACTACCAATTTGAAATTTTAAACCATGAATACATTATATTATTTAAATTTTATGATTCATTTAATATTATTTAATCATAGGTCTTATGATCAAATATTACCAAAGTGGTAACCATTTTATGGTACAATCACATCTTTTGTCAGAATTTTATAAGAGTATACATATGATGATAAAATATTATGACACATCAACCATGAAACTCATTATTTTTTTTATAAAATTTTTATTTCCCAATAGTAATTTTTCACGTCATTTTTATCTAATTATGTACTCAATATTATAAAATAATGTTTTAATGAGAACCAAAATTATTTCTATTTTCGGTCTAAAATAATTTTTCAAATAAAATAATTTTTAACAAAAAATATTTCCAAAAAATATTTATTAAAAATTACAAAATGATTTTTTAAATAAATTTTTACCTATGTTTTATATTTAACAAATGTATTCAAGGTAGTATTTAAATTTTCTTTTTAACTTTTCATACTTGGATTTTACCAAAAATGTCAAAGAATTTTTTTTATTTTGTACGAAATGAAAAAAAGCTTCCTCCAACATATCCATTATTTCATTTAAATAATTTTTATATTTCGTCAACGTAATTTACAAAAAAATGGATATTAAAAATATATTATTTTTTGAAAAATATTTTTTCAATGTGGAAAAAAAATGATCCATGTCAAATGTTTTAAATTTTCATAAAAGTCTCCATTATATGAATTGAGGGTTATTTTAAATAAAATATATTTCCCAAAAATTATATGAATTCTTTATTTTTAAAAAGTGATTTTCAATGAAAATTTATCTTCCTCAAGATATTTTTCTTAAGATAATTCAAAATAATTTTCCTTATACGATGACATCCTTTGGAATCTGATGGTTTAATGAGGATACTATCAATGTACACTATTCTTATTCATTATTTAGATTTTTTTTGTGTTTCTGATTGTAAGTTGTATTTTGAAACTGATTTCGTTTCCATGGGTAATACCATAATAAGAATCTTCTAAAACTTCTTTTAATTCAATGCATTATTTTTTTATGATGTTATAAATTTGAATACTATTTATTTTATATAACTTATCTTATGATCTAATTTTCATTATAAACATTTATTTTCAATGGATTTGATATAATTAATGTCTTACGATATTATGGAATATATATGTATGATATTCATTATATGATAGGTGGGACATATATATCCATCCAATCCATTTTGTGAGGAGGTATATTTAATTCCAAAAAAATGGGAAACATGTTTATGGGCTTGATCAATGATGGTAAATATGTGCGTCTTAATCCACTATGTGAAACAGGTACATCCAAGTCTACTATGTGAAATAGGTGCATCAAATTCACAAAAGGAAATAATTGATGATTCTTGATCCTTTTTGTTGATATTATCATTACATATTCATTATATATGAAATTATTTTCAATATATAAAATGGATTAACACTTTTATGACATCATATTATGGTTCTTGATTGATTAATGATGATTTCAAACTCATATAGGACATGTTTTAATAAATGATAATATTTAATGCCATGACTCGTGTTTATGATATATGATTTGTTAGTTAAGATCATTATATGTAATTTTCATGATCACAACCCATTATACCAATATTATTTATTTATATGATCATATATTGATATATATTCTGTTTAAATTTAATGGGCTTCAATGATAACCCTTTCTTATGTTTCTATACCCAGATCATGAAGAATGATTTAGGTATGGTACACACAAAAAAAGTACATTGTGAGAAGATATTTTTTGTGGATGATGAAGATCATTTATATAATAATAATATTGTTTTTATAGTTACCAAAAACACTTCTATTTTGGTTATCATGCATATATTTCTGAAAATTATTGTCTATTAATCTAAAAAGATGGAATATTTATGTATGAAAATAGTTTATCCACACATCGGGTGTTAAAAAGATTCTTTTGGGATTTGAATAAAAGTTTTTAATATTTTAGAGGCTCATACCTTGGTTGAATATCTTTTTGTTCGTATTTTAGGAGAACCAACATGGAAATTGAATCATGAGTGGGTTTGAGTTTAAATTCTCTATACTATTGTTGTATAAAATGATTATTCTATGGTTTTGAGGAAAACATGTGGATTCCATGGTAAAATTTGGGGTATGATTTAGATTAGGATAATGGTGCATAGTTCAATAATAGTTAATGATAAAGCATTTGAAATTTTAAAAATAGGGAGAGTGTAAAATCACATGGTTGGCATAGGGTTTAGTAAACTTTGTTGACAAACTATGTAAGTGGGGTGTTATTTGATAGTTCTTACCAAACAATTGGTGCATAGTTTTATAATCCATGACACTTATTAAAAAAATTAAAACATTTTCAAGTGGAATTACAATGGAGGGCCCCTTTGAACTCCCCTTTTGGGAGCATGGCCCATCCAGCATGCCTCATCCATCCACTTGGTTATTATTTAATTTTTTGAGGTACAAGTGTAATATTTTTAGAAATCCATAGTATGTATCACCTAATGGTGGCCTCTAATCACCCCTATATATTTTCACTGTTTTTTTGGTTGTCATTATGTGTGGGTTCTAGGAAGATTCAATAAAATCTTGTTATAATAATCAATATTATTTGGTGGGTTAATTTATCATAGTTAGAGGAAATCTTGTAAAACAACATAAAAGTGGAATCCCATAAATTTTTTTGATGGTATATCACATCATGAATTTTTCTTGTATTTTTTATAAAATGTAGTTTAATTAAAAATGTAATTGGTGATATATTATAGATATTTCACATGATATGAGGATGTGGTTTCACTAAGGACCTCCTAATGGTAATTGGTTGCTATTCTGTTGTGATGATGCACTTAAGTGGGTATCCTGGGGAAATTAATTGATTAACAAAGTAGTTAGAATTAATTATGAATCCTTTAAATTTCAGCGTGATATAGGTTATTTTGTTTTGGATGAGGAATGCTCATGCTTTGAAGAACCATGGACGTACCATAGGGGAATTGTTGACCATATTAATTAATATTTCAAAACGTCATGGATGAGGTAGGTTGTCCTCGATACTCACCCTATTCATTATTTCATTTTTATAGTATATGAAACATAAACATCTTATCCTAACTCACTCTATAAATACTAAAAGTATTGGTTGAAGACAATGCCTTAAATACGTCTTCTCATATGATGTAGGCTACTCACTAGAACTATTGGCTGAGTGTGTGCCCTATGGATACTATTTAGAAATATTAGTGAAAGAAAACACAATAATAACTAATCAATTTCCATAAAAAATAATCATATTAAAGAAGAAATAAATATAAACACGGTTATAATAATAGATAAAGGGTTTTGAAATCTTAATTATTCATCTCGCACATATAGAACTGATTATCGACTTGTATTAACACCTATATAGATGTTCATAAATGAAATATAAACAAAATAAAAATGATATAATTTCCACACCAAGACATACTGCATACCTGGAATCACCTACGTTTCTGAGAAATTATTCTTTATCTGTCCTGGGCCTTGAACCATCATGTGCTACATCCAAGTGATTGTATTCTCGATTACATAGTGTATTGGAGGGAAAATAAAGGCATGATTAAAAAACTCAGAAGGGAACCACAAATGTGGCCAAACACATATGTAGTAAATTCAGGGTATGTGCATGTCAGATACTCATCAGGGTAAGAATAATTTTAATAACTAACTACTTTAAATAATTTAAATAACAAAATTTAATTCAAAGGCTTATTATCATATTAGTGTTCCCATAAATATACTCAGCCTATATGATCCAAAAATGGAATGAATATATAAAATAACTCCATTATTGATCTCGGGTTCTGAAATACAAATTGATCTTACCTTTTTCGGCATGTGCTAAAAAAATTTCTGATCATGGTATACCACCAAAGGGGAGCACTAGTCACAACCTCATGATCAACCGTACCTTCCACCATTATATTAGGGTTATAGGTATCATCTATATTTCTTATAACCAATACATATAGTTAGATGTCATAAAAATCAAGCTGTGTGAAAATATAGTCCAATGACTATGTCCTTGGTCTCATCCAATACGTAGAAAAAACAAGGGAACATAGATAATCGATAAGGGTATTGACCGTAAGGAGATATTTAAAGATAAATATCCCAATCTTATGTAATGACTCATCCTCTATGAAATAAATTTATCAGTATACTCATTAGCATGTTTGTTTATTAATGAATTAATAGGGTGTCCACCCAAATCCTACGGAGTATCTTAGACATTGATTAGGGATATGATCTCTAATACCAAGATTGCTACAATATCCCAATCTTAGAGGAAATGATTTCATCCTATAAATATCATTTTTAGAAATATCAAACGAACTTTTCTCATCTTGAAATATCATATGTAGAATATAACGGAGAATTTAACTGACACATCGATATCATATGTGTACCATATGTAACGATGAATTCTAGTGACACTACGAATCCTGATAAAGTAACATTCAATTATTTGTTTCATATGTTGGATCATATGAATTAGATTTTTCCATCCATATTATATATCACATCAATTTAGGTTCATGTCCCAAATACTAGGAAGTAACAGTGGTAGTAAAAGTTATATCTAGAGTAACCATGTGAAAGGAAAACTAAGGAGTGAAGTTCTATAAATTTTAAATCCCATACATACATCCATAACCCCATATGATTCAATTTTTTTCCAAGTTATAAGGTGAAACCCACTACCATATATACGCCTGCCAATGATGCACTTTCTCATGGATGGAAATCTACTAGAGAAACCATTGGGATCCCATAGGTCATAATACAATATAGAAATCTTAATCAAGATCATTAAGGTAAACAAAAAATCCTAGGTATACCACATGGGTTACTCTATGTCATCATATATGAAAAGTAATCCTTTATAGGTTCCTTACATATATAAATCATGTGGAAATATCTTATAAGGGATTCTCTATGTTCTATTCACGGTTTATGGTCAACAAAAACGCACCAGGACATCACATTAACTGATAATGTAATAAGGGTAGTTCATCCTTTCCCTCTATACAAAGTCCTGATTGAACAAAAATGGTCTGGAGGTGTCTCACGACACATGTCAGTGTTTATGATAATTCTAGAATGGTCTACTATTCATTTACAACCTTAGTTGGCCAATATTGTATATACACTTGTATATATAATGGTTAGAATGTCTAACTATGTAAAGTCTCTCCTTATAAGGGTTCTTTATTTTACCCAATGTATTGATGGTTTATATCATTGAAACTAGTGTCTATGGAATTAATAGAATGCACAAGGGATGATTGTGACACTAGAAATCAGTCTATGTCAATTTAACGAAATTAATTAAATTAAACAATTCATTGGATTAAATGTTAATAGGTGGAATCTCAATCAAGATATACCCATGCATATACATATTTCGATAGACATGCATAGATGTCATGCAGAATGTAATATACAGAACCTACCTTATAGAATTATTCAATTTATTTTTTAAAGGATAATATCCATTCCCATGCCCCATTCATGATTAACTAAGACATTTGAAATATTTTCTTAAAAACACATATTTGTTAATTAATTACAATTAAATAATAATAAAATAATTAATCTCAACAAACTATAAATAATAAAAAAAAATGTAAATGCATAAATATCATAACCATACCCACCAATTTTTTTTATTATATGACCATGAATGGACTCTATCTTAAATTCCACACCGAATCCTCCAATATAAAATGCATATATTTCATAAAAAACTTTAAAACAAACACACAAAAAATTTAATTTAGTTTTTAATGATTTGTAAACTCATTCAGAAACATACCTAAATGATATGACATACAACGAAGCCCAATTGGCCTCTATAGACACCAGATTTTTAGGGAGAAAAAAACCCCATCAATGGTACGTGACTCAACAATATTGTGGTGGAATCTTAAAGAAAAACCCAAACCAAATAAACCATTATTATATGAATATTTAAAAGACTGTAAAATGTGATAATTCATTTTAATACATATATCTAAGGATCCAATACATCAAATTCTATTACATTAGGACTATAGAAAAGGTAGACATTTCATGAAATAAGGGTGTTGTGTCAAGGAATGAATATGGTGGATGATAGAAGAAAATGTGTATGAAATTGGGTAAAAAAACATGTTTTGGAGGGTAAATTGTATTTTTCATTTTTTTGCTAGGATCATGGATAGACTGCATGGTTAGAAAATCCATGGACCATCCATGCAGTTTAACTATTAGAGAACTTTCACCTTTCATAGTTTCAACACACTATTAGTGAAATTAAGTTCCTACCAGGTGATTTAATATAAAAAATTACCCCCAAAAGCATTTTTCTATGGTGCTTTTCATGGTTGTACAAGATTTGTAGCTATATAAAGTGGTTTTATGGTTTGGGTTGCATAGTTATCACTAATAGTGTCACAATCATGTGCCACATACATTTATACCCCAAAATTGTGTTTCATATCATGGAGCTCCCAATACATAAATAGGTACCAAAAAAACATTTTGTGTACAAAATGTTTTTAAAAAATCTCCATCTTAAAGAATTGAACTAACCAAATCATATTATTATGTTTGGTTCTATAAAACCCATGTCCATTATTTTGAAATTAGAAATTCATTTTATAATTTCCAAATCATAAAACAAGGGATCATAATGACTCTCCACCAAAAAATGTTTTCCCACTAGTTGTATTCATTGGAATAAAAATGAACATCCCAATCCTGAAGGTTTTTGAATTCAATATCAAATATACATGTTTTATTTGGAATTAACAGCGAATATTCAGAGAATCACTTTTAAAGGATATTAATTAAACCACAAAATACATGATCCAATGGACATATCCAATACTATAAAAATAAAAAAAACGGTTAAATATTACAAAAAACATAATATCTGATAATATTATCATATGATTCATTAACCAACCTATTGTTATCCCCATTATAGGTTTTTTCTTTAAATGTAATATTCTGAGCCACAATAATTCCTCTATGAGAATTATCGATTGGAACAATAAGCTAGTAAATTAAATATGATTCTAGCATGATTTTCATCTCATTATACCAGATCACGCACATTAGAATGATAGTAGGTGTGAAATATTATTTCTAAAATAGTCAAATAACAATCAAAGATGAAAATATTTTTCTTCTCATCTATTCCATTAAACATAATGATCGACCCTTTCACTGGACCAATCTCATTCCAATGACACGCCTGATGCAGTTCCATATTTGAAACATACAACTACTATTGAGAACTCATGTAAAAGAACCTAGAGATGACTATTCTAAATAATACATGCCTTCTATAGCTGACACATCACCAAAAAACCAATTTTGATTCATTTATCCCAGGGAACATAAGGATTTTTTTGAGCACACTCATCGAATACAATATTCAAATAAAATTTAATGATAAATCCAATAGTATGTGGTTACACATATCTAATGGAATATTAAATCGAAAATTTCATTCAACTTATCATTACCTTCTACACAGAACTCATTCCATGTGAGGGTTAAACACTTGAAACCAATGCCCCACTCAATATCAATGGATAATACTTGTTGTCACACCAATGAAAAAATTTCATGATCGCCAAATGACATTCATATTTGATTTTAGATATAATAAATATAATTGATAAGAACATTCTCATATTGAGTGTTAATGATAAAATCATCCATCACACGTTCCCACATCATAAGAATGGTTCCCACGGATTTCATTGAGTTAAAACTCACAATGAGTGTAACCACCCTCAAATGAATAATTATTCACTACCAACCATATGTATTACATTATACCTCTCATTGGGATAAATATTAATAGGTTTCCTATCTAAATATGGGCCTCTCTGAATGATATATACTCATGTTCATATAAATAGTAGACCAATATTGAGTAATATCGTTCATGCCACCACACCTAATCCATTTTCAATGCCTCCTCTCCTAGGGAAAAATATTTATCATTTGAGCATAACTCGAAGGACACCATTACATTAGAATAATAATTCAATACCTGACTCATTATCACAAGAGTCTTCCAAAAAAAGGCTATTCAAATCATTCCCTAGAGTACACCTGTCTTAATACACTAGAAGTGCTCTTGGAAGTCATCTTAAAAATTAGGAACATCACTTACTCAAGGATTTAATCTATGACCTCAATTTAAACAATTTCATTTTCCAAAATTAAATCATATACAATAAAACCATAATTTTAAATTGGCCGAACATATAGTTCTGCTCATCGAATCAAGTATTAATAACCTAGAACCCATGGTGCTTCTTCTTAAATCGAACACTTCACCCTTCATAGATCGTAAAACCCATAAACCTCCCATGAAATGGTCTTAACATGGGAATACAACCAATATCACATACCAAAAAATCATCTATGAAACATATCCAACCCCTTTCCTAGGTCACCATTGATCAGAACAGATTTTGACTTACAATGATATAAATCAAAATTAAGGGCCTCTATGTCTCCCAAAAAACTGTATGAACCATTTCTGAAACCTGAATTCTTAGAAACATGAAATACCTCACTAAAAGAGGTATGGATTACATCCACCTACCTAGGTGAAAACCTATCAAAATGGATGAAATTTTATATTATTGTAATGATATATGATATACTAAACTCCCTCTAGGTTTAAATTAGAATCCCATAAGTAACTAATAAATTATGGATAAAAATAAAATGACAACACTTACCAATCATCAATCATCCAAGACCAGATCTTGTATCATCATCCTTATAAAAAAATTCTCCAAATAGTGTTACAATGTCTATTACAAGAAAGATAATGAAATTATCCTCATTGGTAATTTATATATATATATACTCCAATAAGATTCTAGTTCAACATAAAAATGTAAGTACCATTAACATAAAAGATGTGGATTTCAATAGATAAAAAATAAATTAATGTATGTTGAGTAAATATTGTTTCATTAAAGAATGGGAAAATCTTGTAAGTTTCTATGAATCATTAGTTAAGTGCATATAAATATGATACACCCACAAAAGGTATTCTTGAAAGGTATTAACTACTAACACTGAAAAAAATGTGTTAATTATAAATTAAAAAAATATTCTCAAAGACCTATGTCATACATTATTCACAAGTTTTGGTTTAATTTAATTCCATTCTATGATAAGAGAAAAAACACCCAACAAGTTGTTATTGAAACATTATATAACATATCATAATGTTAACCTCCCAAAGAGGTGCCTAAACCTTTGGCATCATGTGACATATTGATCCACTATAGTCAGTACACCTCCAGTGCATAACAACAGAGTCATAATTGTCAATTTCGATATATCATCATCGATCCACATGACCTATAGTCAGAAGGATATAAATATATGTGTGTGTGTGTGTCTATGTGTGTGTGTGAGAAAAATTAATTGAGTTTAATTCCTCCATGAACGTATATGAGAAAAAAATATTTTGGTTCTTATTGACAAATTAAATAGTTGAGGGATTAATTAGTAGGAATTTAACACAACTAGGCCTATAACATGTGGAACCTATATTCATGTTTAATTCATGAAAAAAATTATTTCCTCTACCATCCAAGAAACAAAATAAATCATTTTACTCTAATTGATGGTATGAGAACCAAAAATATATAATAAATCTTAAACATCATATCTCATTTGAGTTTCTCAATATGAAAATCAAAATAAATAATATCATCACATATCATGAATAGAAATACCATATCCTAAGAAACCATGACTTCTTAAGAGAATAATTTTTCTCGATGCACAAGTATAATAACATTTATATATTTAGAAATATTTATAATATTATTATCATCTATATAAAAATAGTTATATAATAAGAAATAAGATTTTCTAATTCCTTTTTTCATGTCTTAGACTAACTCACTCTATAAATATTAACTGGACCGGTTATTGGAAAGGCTTTAATCACACCTCACAATTTTGTGAAGAAATTCTTCTAGAAGTGAGGGCCTATGGTGATTTTGTGGGGAGAATATGACCATATATCAGGGAAAAAATATTATAGAAATGACTAATCATATTACATTGAACAAAATAATCAGAGTACAGAAGAAAAAAACGTTAATATGAATTAATAGTAAATCAGATATGTTAATATGTTGAACAACCATGTCACACATACTATAATGATCACGCAATGGGAAGACCACCTTTATATGTTTTAAAAAATGGAGGAAAAATCAAATTAAGAGGATTTACATCCCAATACAATCCATACCACATACCCAACTCCATGTAAATATTTGATGGATCTTGGTTAATTAGTCGTAGACGTTAGTCAATACTTTTCTAGAAACCAAGGGAACGTCTACTTTGGTATCCCAATGTTATAGCATCTTGAGTTGAGAGTCAATATAATACATAGTAGGGAACAACCAATCTGGTTCTTTAAATAACTAGTAAATTCACTATAGTTATATGTTGTCAACTTACCTGAGTATGAATAATAATAATCACTAACTACTAAATGTAAAAAATATAACTAATGTCAAACCAAGGCCAAATGTTGTGATTACATGATCATGCAATATGAATTGACTCATTTTGATAAACCTTGAATGAATAAATATAATAAATACATATTTGATCCTTAGATCTATGACCACAATTGACCATACATACTTCATCTAGAACATGAAATATACCAAATAATGTTTCATCACCATATAGGGATACATTTCTTATTCATCAGATTACAAATTCATTCCTCCATTATAAAAGGAAGGGATCCGTGTGTCAACCAAAAAACATGTAAATAAGTATTTGAGCATGATTTCATACCATTTTATCCATGTATGAATACAGTCTAATGATTGATTCATAGGTCTCGTTCTATAGAAAATCAAATCATTGGAACTCATATTATCCCCAAGGGAAATGACCTTTAGGTGATATTTTTTGAATACAATATAAAACAAAAGTAATAACTTGGTAAATTCCTAATAGATGGATCAATGTCAGTATTATTGGGAAATTATATGAACTGTATTAATTTTTCATCCAACTCTGTCCTATAGAGTATTTCAAGCATCCCTCGTGTTGATTATCATCAATCCTGACAATTTGATTATATTCAAATCTTATAAAAGATTTTCCCACCATGAAAAATAATTTGGGGAATTCATGGGGGAAGTGATGTCACCGAAATATATTGTTAATGGAATTATATAGTAAATTTTCACCACCCAATAATCTATCCTACCTAACATGATTAGGGTAGGATCCTAGTAACACTATACACCATGATAAAGTATCATTTAATCATTATTTCTCATAACCCAGATCCTTAGATGTACCTTTGGGCATCCATTTATTATATTTCACTACATCAGGCTCATCAACCAAATAGAATTAACAATATATTGGATTTATAGACACATCAAGAGAGACCAAGAAAAATTATATGAAGATGTGTTATCCAAACACATAAATCCATCACTACATCCATAAGAAATTTTCCATATAATTTTATTGCAGGTTATAAGGTGTTACCCCCTACCATCTACACCCATACCCATGATTCACATTAACTGGGTTGGTAAACCACGGATACACCCACAAGGGTCCCCAAGGACAATACGTAAAAGAGGAATTCTACTTAAGATCCCGAAGGATAACATGATGGTGGATTTAACCCACTTGGTATCCTCTATACCAAAACCTAAAAAAATCCCTCCCTCTTTGGATCCTAAGAAATAGTAATAATGGAAGAATCATATAGTTGAACATCTAGGTCAATTTCACTGTCTTCGATCAACACTTGATGCACTATGAATTTATTTCCCACCACATCATATTAAGGGAAGCGTGACCTCACCACATATACATGGTATTTTGAAAATAAAAGTGGTCTTAATATAGCTCTTTCACCATCTCATTTATCAAAGTTAGTTTATGATGGTATACTCATCCATCCTAGTCTCGGTGTACCTATGTTTTGTCCACCTAGTAATATACCATAACTAACATGTATCCCCAACTGTATCCACATATACTAAGGGTTCTAGAGGATACTCAATGTCTTAATGGGATATGACTCATCCACTGGGGGTTTAGTAATCATTCTAACACATAGGGGTTGTTAGTGACACTTATAATCCATCTATATCAAATTAAATAATTAATTATGTTAAATGATGAATTAGATTATAGGTAAATTGTAGGAACCACCCTCATTATAGAGCTCAAGAATAAACATCATAACATAGACATGAATATATACCATGGTACATATATAATTAATTACAAACTTTATTAATGATTTCTATATCTCTTCAAAGGGCTAGAATTAGAGCCCAAGGCACAACCAAGGTTATTCGTGATATTTGAAATCCTATATTAAATCATAACCACTATAGATAAATAAATTTTAAATAAATTATAATTAATTCTTTAATCTGGACAACTATATAGAATAAAACAAAATAATCTATAATGTAATAAATCTCAAAACTTCACCAGCTGAATCCATCACACTAGAACTATGACCAAACACTCTCCAACACCCCGCAATACTTTTTAATCCCTTAAATTAGAATAATTCCACAAATTATTATTATAAAAAGACCTAATAATTTAATTTTAGCCATAAATATTTATAAATTTATAATAGTTACATACCTCAATGAAATGGCATGTTTTGGAGTGTAGATATCCTCTTTGGCCACCATCTTCAAATGTAACATAAAATCACCACATATTGTATTGAATTTATCTATCCTATAATAGGCTTGGAAAGAAAATCCTTGTCTAGATTAACTAAAATTATAGAAATAATGAGAAGAAATTAATAGAGTATAATAGAGTTAATTATTTATATCTTGGATTCTAATGCATCTGAGGTCATTTGATTCAGACCAAGAACAAGGGTGATATCCCATGGAGGATGAGAGGAGGAAGATGAAACGTGTGGGAATATTTATTAATGAAAAGTCTAAGAAAATTCAGTAAGAATTTTGAATTTTGGAAGGCAAATTTTTAATTATTACCCTTTTCAAGGATCCAAAATGTTAAAATGATTTTACACAAATTTATAGGGATTCACTATAGAAGAACATTAACCACACACTATTGTAGTTCATGGATAGTCACACTATGAACCTATCATGTGGGTCCACATATACCAATTAAAAAACAACCTATATTTTTATTTACCTTTTCATTTTTCTAAAATACTATCACCTATAAAAACAGACCATATAATCATTGGAAAATGTTTATCAAAACCATGCATTAGTCGTTCTCCCCATGCCCCTTTCTACCGAAACCATGGTTTGAAGCCTGATGTTATTAATACTGAATCATGCACCGAAGGAAATTTTCCGTCATCATAAAAGTATCCAATAACAATTTATTAAGGTTATGAAACTCTCATATTCCATTTTAAAAAACATTTTCTAAAAATACCATTCCACTACATTGAAAATTCAAATTCCTTCTAAAAGATACAACTCATATAACATGTTCATACAAGATATATTACCATAACACTAGCTATGTTTGACTATTTATATGTATAATTTATATATGAAATTTTTTAAATGATAAATTCTTATTGAATTCTATTATCTTTGGAAGTACAATGGTATATTAGGGACCTTTGAACACTACATAGTTTCGCTTATTATCAATAAAAATAACCTTTAACATTATGTTGATTCCATATACCATATAAAAATATTGAGTATTGTGGCTAGATTTGTATAAACTACTATTTTTTACGTTGGAACAAATCAGCACATCTAATTAAAGGTGATTTATTAAATGTGTTTGTGTGTCAATGTTATAAATTATGAGAGCCCTTCGAGTAACCTTGGGTATTTTCCTCATTGAGACATAGAAGAGATTATGTTACCTTGGGTGATGGTTTGATGGGATTGGAGGGACCCCAGTAGTGTGTCATGTTTTCATGTTAATTAAAAATCACATGTGGATTCCTTTTATATGTTTTATCTTAGAAAATTTGATTGGGTGTAAAAGGTGTATATCGACCATACTGATAGGGAGTTCATGGGTATGGATGGTGGTAATGTGTGAAACATTTGGTCCGAACCTATTCATTTTTTATTCATGATGGATTATGGTGTACATCATTGGGGTAAGATTACATGAAATAAAATTCCCAAATATGGGAAATTTTTTATTTGTCTACGTAAAATTCCATTGGTGATGAACTTATTTTATACATGGAAAAATCTGAAATAGCAGTGATTTATTATGTGTAACTACTATTTGAGAAAACTCCCATAGAACTGGTATTTCATAATTCAGGATGAGAAATATCACTTATGGGTGTTATGTGATAATGTTAGTGTGGATTATATGAATTTTTAGATGTATTTGAGCCTGTTTTCTTACTTGAGTCTTTCTATGATAATTCACCAAGTTGGTGTTACATGGTATATATTCCCAAGAGATCCAAGACTGTTATATTTGGAAAAAATAACCTGATGTTTTTCATATAGGCACCCAAATATTATCCAAATTATATATGGGTGATTAGGTTCATGTAATTAATTATTTAAAGCTGTATGGTACATGGTACAAGGGATAGAATGACCACCATTATGTGTTAAAAGACAATCCACAATCTAGTCGAAGTACATAGTGATTTCAGTTTTTTTATTATTAAAAATAATTTATTTCAGTCATTCAACATGAATATATCACTAAATTATGGGGTATGTATGATATCACATTAGTGATTCCCAACCATTTATATTAATCACACCATACCTAGACTTCCATTAAAATTGAGTTCACATGTAGACCTCACTTTTTACTGGTTCGTGTTTTGGTGAGGAATGAGATTGTGAGATCAATTCATTTAATATAAGAAATAATTGAGTTGGGATGAGGTGAGTTTGGTGTCTATAGAGGATCCTCTAAAACTGCAATTCCTTGAAAATTCTATCTAATTTTTTATATTTATATAGATTTAATTTAAGACGGAGAAATTTTACGGCGCACGCTTTAGAGGCCCAGAGTGCCTGGAATGATCCGTTGAAGTTTGGATGAGTGTTAATATGAGCATGTAAGTAGTTTTCATAAAAAAGTGGAATATGTCATTAATGAAAAATCAGATCAAAAATTTGAGGGAACCATTGTGTTTAGGATGGTGGGTTTACCCTTGTTGCGACTTTAGTTCAGTTGACGTGGGCCTCCTATGAGAAATTATAAAAAAGAAATAACCGTAAATAAATTAAATAAAAGTATTATTTTATTTTTAAAATTCTTATAACATTGAAATGGTATCTTAGATTGAATGTCTAATACCACTGGTAAACTCGTGACGTCATGATTTTTTTAAGAATATACAAACTTTGTCCCGCACGGGCCACCAATGAATGTTAGTTTTTGGGTGTAAATAAAATAATTAAGTGACAATTATTTTATTGTAAAATAAATAACATTTAAACAGTAAATCGAATAAGAAATCCAAGATTACCATTGTGTTTTTTTGGCATGTTTTACTTTGGCAGAGCCAAACCTCAACCAGCGCTGGTCGAGGGTGACTGTTAATAAGTTTCCGAACTTTTATTTAGGTACGTTCAGTAAACGCACGACCGGAGTTTTGTAAATTTTGAAACGTATTTCAGAATTGAAATTTGAGGACACCATTGAACATGAAATGTCGATATTCGCATAAGGATTACTTCACCTTGGAAATACTGGGCCGAGTGTGGTAGTTATTTTTTCCGATTTTTGTGGTAGAAGATAAAAATTAAAAAAAATTAACTTTTTACTTATTTTATTTGAAATCACGATTTTGAATTCTTGGTAGTGGGGACCACCCGAAATCCCAATTAATGTGGGAAAAACCTTGGTCATCCTCTAGTTAATGTGACAAACTCAATATACTTAATGATCGAAGATAACTTGTTAAATTAAAAAACATAATTTAATAAGATAGATCCTCTTTTTCTGAAGTTTGGGGGAAGCATTGAAAAAGGGAGAATTGGTGATAGATTTTGTAGGATCATCTTCTCTAATAACTAACACTCTCCAATGATGTGAATCCTTTGAAATTAGATAATTAGGATGGCGCTTGATCTTGGATTGGAATCATCTTGCGGGAGCAACGAACGCCGACATCACCATCTCATTGACTTCATCTTCTTCCTCGTGCCACCTCCAATGGACAATCGAGGTAGGTGTTTTTATATATGTTTTAATTTGTTTTATTGATTATTAATATCATAAATTCACGATGATGATGGCCAAAAGAACGTGACCATCATCCAGCACATATACCATACTCCACTTTCTTTTTATTTTTCAGACGTTCTTCATGCGTTCTTCAGTGCCTAATATTTATTAGCACTAGAAACATGATGTTTTGTTGGATATGATATATGGAAATGAATCCCTCGACACAAGCATCCAAAACATGTGATCATTTAGTTTTTTTGGACTTGGAATGTAGCTGTAATGGCTCGCAGAAGGAGGTGGTAAAACATTTATTTGTTCATGAAACACAAAATTCTGTTGAGCGTGACATATGGACGCAAAGCCCTCAACCCTAGGATTGTGAATATGTATGCATTTTATGTTTCAGGTTTAGAATGAAGATGCATTGGGGCACCAAAAGGGAAATATGGAGGTGAAATCCCGGCGTGTCATTGGGGCGTAGCTCTGGGCAAGAATGGAAGTGCGATGATGGTTCTTGATGTCTGAAAAAAGAATGGGGTTAGAGTTGTGGGAGAAGTCAAGGGTTTGATTTCTTGCTGGAATAATGCGTGAGAATTGTGGGGAAATAAAAGTTAATAATAGAGATGAATATTTGAAAAGAAATGAATTAAAAGTCGAATGAAATTAAAAATGCAATTGATGGAATAAGGGGAGGTTTTACCCTTGTGTGTGAATTTCAACTGAGATGGGTTATATAGAAAAAATAATAAAATAATAATAATATAAACAATGTTATTATTATTTTTGGTAGTAAAAACATAATTTTTCTGTAACTTATCCTTGCAACCGCGGTTTCACGAACCATCAGCGATGGTACGACCTTGAAATCGAGAGAGTAATTATGAGTTCAATATTGGATGTCTTATTTTTGTGGTTTTAGATTGGGTACCCGAAATGATCAAATAATAATAATATATTATTATTATTATTAAATCATAGACCCTACTGGACTACTGCATGTGACTTTTGATCGAATTACCATTTGTGGAGACATGATCTTATAATTATGACGATAAATTTATGTCTAATTTTGAGTATTAAATTATAATTCATGTATTGGGTTCACGAAACACCCAATAATATTATTATTTTTGTAACAGGATATTGTATTCGAAATATCTCCCTCATACAGTGTCAAAATGAAAAACTATATGTTTCAACTGAAACCTTGCATCGAGATAGTACTTTTGGTATACCCCACAAGGGTTTTCAATAATGTTGGGGTATGGTTGTGTTGGATCAAACTTTAATCCAACTGGGCCCCTAGGACTAAAATGCTAATAACATAAGGACCGAGCGTCTGATTGATGCACTATCTGTTGCACTGAGTCCCCAATTACATGTTGGTCCTTTCGGATACATATTCCTGGGACTTTTTGGAATTTAGTGTGTCAACCAGTGTATTGAAGAGCGGATCCTCCCAGAATCAAGCGAGCATTTTTGGTAACCCTGTAGCTGGCTGTAACATTAGAAAAGGATCTTGTGCGGGTCTATGATTTAGGATCCTGTGTTGGTCTGTGATGGAGTGTCTCACTTGGATCTGCTCTATGAATCCACATGGGACTACTCTTGAATCATACGTGGGTCTACTATACTAGGATCATGTTTTGGTCAGATGATTTAGGATCATTTGTGGGTCTGATGATTTAGGATCATATGTTGGTCTGATGATTTGGGATCTTGTGTGGGACTGATGATTTAGGATTCTGTGTGGGTCTACATCTTAATAGTGTAAGACGATTCAGTAGTTACATCTAATCATCTTTACTACTATGCCTTAGTTATACCAAGTGTGAGATGAGTCCTTACCTTCGTGGTGATTCCTTAGTGGTTTTCTTTTGTGTGGGGGGCATGTGTTGTACTTACCTTCATTGTGATACATTTGTGGTATTCTTCTATGTGGCATAACTGTGTGGTACTTTTCTTCATGGTGAATCCTTTGTGGTATTCTTCTGTGTGGTTTTACCTTTGTGGTACTCACCTTTGGGGTGTTACCATCGTGGTATTCCTTACTTTGAAGAATAGTTGAGCTTTGTGATTTTCAGTTGGACCTTCTGTTTTCTCAGGAATGAGACAGGTATACTTGATAACTTCGGTATATTTACGGTCATATAAATTTATAGGGTAGTTGTTGGTTTACATGATTTTTTGTTTATCCTTTGATGATTTTGTGAGTCCTTGATGGTCTCGGGGTCCCTACTGAGTATTGTTATTTTCACCTCTACACGGGCATTGCCCACACCTTGCTGTGTTTGGTGCAGACAATGGACAACACTAAACGTGGCTGAGGTTACCATGATTGGATGGTTTTTGGTGGTAGAACATACATCGTTTCAGTATGCAGATGAGACGGGTGGGCATGGAGTGCTTAAGAGGATATTTGAACCTACCCATCAGGTAGGGACCTCAGAGTGCAAATTGGTAGCTATCTTTCTCTTTCTTCAGTTGTATTGAATTTCTAGTTGTACTTGTACCTTTACTATTGGGCTTGTATTCCAACCCCTCGTACTTCTGACACTCTTTTTTCTATATAGTTTACTTGTGTTATTATCATGCTGTGTTCTGGGTTGAGTGTGTTTTTATGATATAGAGTCAATACCTTCTCGGTTTTAGGAGATACGCATTTCAGTGCTAGTCACCAGCCCTTGGCCTATGGAAGAAGGACTTGGGTAGTCACGATACATGCCCTAGGGGACAGGTCATGACAAATTGGGATCAGAGGAATTGGTTATACCATAGAACATATGACTCTTATTTCTTTACTAGAAATAGTGTTAAATGTATTGAGTGTGTTTACGAGTTTAGGGAATCTATTGTTTCTGCTATGACCGACGTATCCATACACCTAGACCCTGACTTCTAATTTCTGACTCAATGCACGAAATCAAAGATTGTGTGTATATTTTGAAATGTTTTATTGTGTTTTATTTGAGTCAGCTCACCAGGTATAACTTAATGATCGTTGCACATTTTTCCATTATCTGGATGCCGCTTCATAGATAGTCGTCTATGATTCTCTAATGAGTATATGATGACGGCCCACCGAGCGATGAGGATCCATTGCAGGGCCCTCATACTATGTTGGAACTTTCTGGTGGTGTACCAGCAGCACAACCACCCATTGGGCATCATTTACCACCAACCACACTGGCAGAATGTGCAAGCTGACTGAGCGCATTGCACGAGTTCTAGTGGAGGAGACAACTATGTTTTCCAGGCGAGACAGATTCCCACACTGCTGAGGGCTAAATGGAGGTGGTTGCTAGAGTTTTCCACCTAGTTGAGACACCAGTATAGCATTTTGTGACATTAGATACTATAATATTTTAGGGAGTTACCATGAGGATGGTCCACATAGTGATGAGGCCTCAGTAAGTGGACTATTACCCAAGATAGTACTATAGGGTTGTCTGTTAGCTATATCACCACTCTTTGGTCAGTTGTTACAACCGGCAGTACTGGTAAAGGACACATATAGGATTATTTACTTACATGTGATTTAGTTTCCGATACCCCCTGGTTCCAAGGAGATCCCGACTCACAGGCGGCTGAGGACAGGCCTGAGGAGGTGGCTGAGAGTTCTCTAGAGCTTCTATAGATTTGGTAGGATGACATGTCGGTAGCTGATTATTCATCGAGGCATTCCAATAATTCCTGGTACATGATGAATATGATATGATCAGTGCTTCAGATCTTGAACTTCAATGTGATGTTTCTTTAGGTAAATTTGATATTGAGCTATTCTTTTATGTGTCCCTACTTATGTAAAGGTACTAGAGATAACCTTTGTGGTTGAATATTCATTGGATGATAAGATGCATCCACTGAATATTAGTATTGGGAAAGTAGGAAACTGGTGCCAGTCTTAGATACTTGGGTGGGTAAAAATGTATCAAGAATAAGAAGTGTTAGGGACAGATGAAACTCAAGGGCTGCAGACGTGGAAGCAGAGCTAGGGGAGAAACATGAGGTGGTGTACATTTTGACATGTTACAACCATCCCCCATTCTGGTCCCCAAAAGTCTTAGGGCGATAGATGAAAAGGGTAGAGAGTAGCTGCATGTGGTCAAGGAGTGCAACCTAAGGGAACTATGAATGATTCATGGTATGGTCTGTGTCTACTACTAGATGTCGTATCAATAGACATAGGTATAAAAAATTCATTCCATCCATTAATCTAGTCCATGACCTAGAGTTTCTGGTAAAAACATTAACTTGACCCTCACGTCTGGAGATAGATTTTGGAGGAGACTCGAAAATCACACTTACGCCAACGGTGTGATTTGACCCTTGAGGTGAGAGTTGTAGTTAGAACCTCTTGATGACATCATCGATGCCTTACGAAGTTAGTTTGGGTATGACTATAAATCCAAAATTCATACTCAGAATGTATATATTAGGAAAAAAGGTTGTGGTTATCTACAATGATTGGATGGGGTTTTCCATAGTTGGTGAGAAAGGAATCCCAGTAAGCAAATGATAAACTGCTATATCGGAGGGTGTGGCTGATCACTCATGAGTCGCCCAGCCTCACCCTCGTGGCAGCATAAGTTTTGTGTTTTCAGTTCTCAATAGCAGTGGCAAGAGTTAATCCAATACTATTACTTTGAGATAGTCTATACTCTTGGGAAGGGGAACATGGTAGTAGACACACTCAGCAGGATATCTATCATGAATCTATTGAGTGAGGTGATAGAGCATCTAGCCTCTTTGTAGATATACTTTGTGGATCGAGATAAAGAATATTTTTTCATTCTATTACAGTCACTCCCCCACTTCATCAGTGTGTTATGGAGGCACAATGTGGGGACTCTGACTATGAGGCTCGACAAGATTATATATCCTCAGGGCTGACAACTGATTGATTTTCTGAAGGTGTGGAGCATGTCGTCCTCTTCCAGGTACATACCATGTTACTAGTAGAACAACACAAGGAGGTGTTGAGGGAGTACTATACGCCCCCTCTTGCAGTACATCCTGGTGTAGGGAAGATGTACCAGGCCCTTCAGTTTCAGTACCGGTGGCCATGGATAAAGAATGCAGTGGCCGATTTTGTATCACGATGCCTCACTTGCTATCAAGTGAAATTTTCTCATAGCCGGAATAAGTATTATGCCAACATGAGGAGGTAGATCACGTATTACTATAGGTCTCACCTCTATGTGATTTGTGATGATTTGACCAAGGGGGAAAGTTATCACTGAGTTATATCGGTCCTTTTTAATCCTTTAGAGGGTAGGTGAGGTGACATACCACTTGGCTCTTACAACGTAGTTCGAGAGTGTGTGCACCGTCTTCCATGTATCCCAGCTGAGGGATACGTGTACGACCCATCTCACATCATTGACCATGTGAAGCTCTACATACACGATGGGGAATCATTTACAGAGGTTTTAATAGAGATCGAGAATTTATAGGAGAGAGTCATTCATGGGAAATCGATACCTTTGGTACGTGTACGTTGCTAGCATAGGAACATCCAAGAGAGCACATGGGAGTGGGAGACTATGATCCATGCTCAGTACCCTCTGTTGGTTGTTTTTCCATTGTTGTGGAATTTAGGGATGTATATCCCTACGGTGGGGAGAATGAAATGTCCATAGAATTCTGTATATTTTATCGAATTATATGGATTTATTTCAAGACAGTAAAATATGATGGAAAGCGATTTTGAGGCAGAGAGTACGCGGTATGATCCATCGAAATTTGGTTGAGTTTTAATTTGTACGCGTAATCTATTTTCCTGAAAATGTGAAATAACTCTTAAATGGTAACTCAGATCAGACATCTGAGTGAAAATTTGCATCTAGGATAGTGGGTTTACCCAATACGCAGCTTATGTTTTGTCGATGCGGGCCTCCTGAGAGAAAACATAAAAATGGAATAACCCTAAATAAAATAATTAAAAAATTATACTACTTTTGAAATACATATAACTCACAAACGGTAGCTCAAATTAAAAATATGAGACCATCGCTAAACACATGAGGGAATTTTTTATTTAATCATATACAAAATTTGGCCGGCATAGGCCACATGAGAATTTTTTTTGGCTGTAAATAAAATAAATTAGTGAAAATTAATTTATTTTAAAATCCATACCATTTAAACAGTAACTCAGATTATATATCCGAGAGTAACATTGGTTTCGTTCGGGCATGTTTCACTTGGGAAGTGCCTAACCTCAACTGATGCAGGTCTAAGGTGGTAGTTACTAATTTTTCAAACCTTTTTTTGGGTACGTTCAAAAAAATGTGCGAGCCATGTTTTTTAACTTTTGAACTGGTATTGGGAATTGAAATCCGAGGACACTATTGAACTGACAGTATCGATGTTTTATCAAGGATTCCATCCCCTTGACTATAGTGGATCAAGGGTGGAGGTTAGTTTATCGGATTTTTGTGGGAGATGAAAAAAATTAATTAAATGTTTATTGAAATCGCCATTTTGAATGAATGGTGGTAGGGACCACCCAAACTCACAATTAATGTGGGGAAACCCTTTGTATTCCCCTAGTTAATGTTCCAACTTCAATTTACAAAATGAGACAACTTTACATGTTAAATTAATAAACATAATTTAATAAGTTTGATCCTCTTTTTCTGTAGTTTGGGGAAAGATTTGGTAAAGAGAGAATTTGGGATAGGTTTTGGAGGATCTTCTTATCCAACGAAGAACACTCTATAACGAAGAGTATCAACTGGAATCGATGAACGATGATGACTCATGAGCCTGAATTGGAAAAATATTTTCGGATAAATGAACATCGACGTCACCAAATCATCAACTTCGTCTTCTTCCTCGTGCCACCTCCAATGGAAAAACGATGTTGGGGTTTTTATATATGTTTTAATTTTTTTATTGATTCTTCATATCCTACATTCTTGGTGATGATGGAAAACAAACATGCCAACTGTCCTTCCCATAAAAATTTCTCCTCTTTCTTTTTATTCTACATGTGTTCTTCCTGTGTTCTTCAGCGCCTAAAATTTATTGGTGCTGGAAACATAGTGTTTTGCTGAGCACGATATATGGACGTGAAGCCCTTAATGCAAGGATGGAAAATATAAGATCGTTTAATTTTTATAACCTGTAATGTATCCGGAATGGCTCGTAGAAGGAGGAAGATAAACATTTATTGGTGCTGGAGACACAATATTATGTTGAGCATGAAATATGGATGCAGAACCGTGGACCCTAGGATTGCAAATATTGGATCATTATATTTATCAGTTTTAGAAATAAGCTGAAGTGGGACAAATGAAGGTGCATTGAAGAGGTGAAATTACATCGTGTCTTTTGTGTGTATCTCTGGGCGAGATAAGTGGTGCAACAATGGTTCTAAATGTGTGGAAGAAGCCTGTGGTTTGAGTTGCAGGAGAAGTTGTGCCCTGATTGCTTGGTGGAACAGTGAATGAGAATTTTGGGTAAATGAGTTTTAATTGGATAGTGGAATAGTTGAAAAGAAATTAATTAAAATTCTAAAAATATTAAAAATAAAATTGTTGGAATAAGGGGGAGGTTCTACCCTTATGCACGAATCACAATTTAGATGGGTTATAAGGGAAAAAATAAAATAATTATAATATAAATAATGTTATTGTTATTTTTTGTTGTAAAACAATAATTTTTTCGTAACATATCTGTGCGAACTCGGTTTCATAAATCATCATTAGTAGTATGACCATGACTTTGAGAGGAAAATTATGAGTCCAATATTGGATGTCTTTTTTGGGTTTTTGGATCGGGTAATTGAAACACTCAAATAATAATAATATATTATGATTATTAAATCTTTGACCCTCCATAACTCATATGTGTGATGTCTAATTGATTTACAGTCTATGGAGACATTATACTATCATTAAGATAGTCTATTTAATTCTAATGTTGAATATTAAATTCTAGTTCATGTCTCGGGTTCACGAAACACCCAATAATAAACATATGGTTTTTGCGGGATCTTGAATTCGACATATCATCCTCATACAGTGTCAAAATGATGAACAATCTACCACACCAGAAACTATTGTTCGAGACAGTCCTTTTGGTATACTCCACTTGGGATTTCAAAAAAGATGGAGTATGACCAGATTGGATCAAACAAAAATCCAACCGAGTCCTTGGGATTAAAAGACGAATAAATTACAGACCAGACGTCCGATTGACACACCGTCTATTGCATTGAGACACCTTTTACATGTAGGTCCCTTGGGATAATGTTTCATTGGACAAAATGACATTTAAAGTATCATTCAATGGCTTGAGTAGAAGATCTTCCAGGAATCAATAGATCTTTGTGTGGAAACCATGTAGCTGACTGTAACCAGAGAAAAGGATCATGTGTGGGTCTATGCTTTCGGATCCTGTGTGGGTATGTGTTCGAGTTTCTCGCATTGATCTGCTTTAGGAATCCATGTGGTAGTACTCTAGTATCCTACGTGGGTCTTCTGTACATGGATCCTATGTGGGACTGATTATTTAGGATCCTGTGTGGGTTTGATGATTTAGGATCTTGTGTGGGTATGATGATTTAGGATTCTGTGTGAGTATGGTGATTTAGGATCCTTTGTGGGTCTGCCTTTTAATAGAGTAAGATGATTCAGTAGTTACATATGATCAGAATTACTACTTTTCCATACTTATACCTGGTGGGAGATGTGTCCTTACCTTTGTGGTATTCTTCTGTTCGGAATACCTGTGTGGTAATTTCCTTCGTGGAGATACATTGGTGATATTCTTCTATGTAGTGTACCAATGTGGTACATACCTTCATGTTGATACCTTTGTGGTATTCTTTTTTTTGGCTTACATGTGTGGTACTTTTGTTCATGGTGATAAGTTGGTGGTATTCTTATGTGTTGTGTACTTGTGTGGTACTTTCCTTCGTGGTGAAACATTTTTGGTTTTCTTCTGTGTGGCGAATCTGTGTGGTACTTTCCTTCATGGTGAAAACTTTGTGGTAATCTTTTGTGTTGCATACCTATGTGGTACTTTCCTTTGTGGTGATACCTTTGTGATATTCTTTTGTTTGGAATACATGTGTGATACATACCTTCATGGTGATATTTTTGTGGTAATCTTTAGTGTTTCCTTCCTATATTTTACTTTCCTTCATGGTGAAACCATTATGTTATATTTATTTGTTGAATTACCGTTGTGGTGCTCATCTTTGATTTGTTTCCTTCATGGTATTCCTTCCTTTGTGGAATAGTTGAGCATTGGGATTTTCATTTGGACATTGTGTTTCCTCCTGAATGAGACGAGTATACTTTATAACTAGTGTATTTGTATGGGCATATACCTATGTAGGGTTTTCATTGGTTTAAATGCTTTGTGGTTTATATTTTGTGGATTTTTTGAGACCTTGAGTGTCTCGGGGTCCATACTGTGTATCATTATACTCACCACTGCATGGTCTATGCCCGCACAATGTTGTGTTTGGTGGAGACGACGGACAGTGATGATCGAGACCGAGGGTACCAGTACTAGAAGATGCCCAGAGGGTGAACATATGGTGTGTCGGTACGCAGAGGAGATAGGCAGACGTGGAGTGCTGAGGAGGTGATCTGTACCTACCATTCAGGTAAGAACATCAAAGGGAGACCCGGTAGATATCTTTCTCTTTGTTCAGTGGTATTTTATTTTCAGTTTTACTTGTTCCTTTTACTATTGGTCTTGTATTTGGGACCCTCTCACTTTCATCACTCTTTTTTTAATATAGTTTACATGTGTTAGTATATTGGTGGGTGCTTGGATGAGTGTGTTTATAAGATATAGAGGCAAAGACATCCTTGTTTTACATGTTATGACCTTCTGAGCAACTTTCCAGCCCCTATAAAATGGAAGGAGGGCATGGGGAAGTCACGGCATGGGACCTAGGGTATTTTTCATAACAAAAACATCCATATATTTTTTGAGTTATTGTATTTCAATTAAATTTAATGTTTTTGTTATTTTTTATTTCACACAACACTTAAATAGTTTATTTTATATTAATTAAAAATGTAATGATTGATTTATACACAACAATAAGTTAATAGTTCTTTACAAAGAACAAAAATTTTATCTTTCTCTACATGGAACACCATGGTTTTCTTAGGTTACATTCAAGACTATCGTTCCTCGTTGTTCGACATATCATGCAAGACCGAGTGTTGTAGAACAACAATTCATTATTAAATTATCATTAATTAATAGGACATGATATTGAAATTAAATTTAATATTATAGTATCAAATAACATATAAATATATATATTCTAATTCATTGGTAATATATTTTTTAGAATATGATATTGAAACCAAAGGAATATAAGGACACTTATTTTTAATGTCTATTTTTAGATGAGAATACATTTTATATTAATAATTAGAATTTATTAATAATAGTGAATGGAATTAATTATAAATATATGTTTTATAATAAAATTTTTATATTTTTAAAATAATCCAATTTATTTTATAGATATAAGGTAAGAACAATCCCAATTTTATGTTTAAAACCCAATAATTTAGTAAAATTAGTTTTACCATATTATAAAGGAGAACCCATTTTAATAATATTTAGGAACTTTTATAGATTTATAATTTCAAATGAAATTTCATATTTTTCAATAGATATATAATAATTAGGTTTGTAACACCCCGAGCTTCCATGATACGCTTCTCATTCAATAATGCAATAGCTTGCATTGTACGCAACTTCGAGTTCTAAAACACCGCGACTAATCAAAGTAGCCATTATGAATAGTAATAACCACATTTTAAAATTATAGAAATTTTATATTACAAAATGGACTTCATTTTTGGATTCAGAATATCTAAATTAGCCTATGTTTAATTTTTAGTATTTTTCTGAGAACTTCTAATTTTTTATGAATAGTGAAAAATACTTAAAAACAACTTTTTTAAAAAAAAATTATTTATAGTGATAAATTATACTATTTAGTGGTTTTAAAGTATAATTAGAATATATTTTTACCATTTTATCCAATGGTGGTCATTAGAATTAATTTAACATTGAAATTGGACATAAACAATTGTCAATCTTTTGATATAAATTGTTTCTTAAAAACATGCTATTTTTTGTGACAGCGGGAATTAATTATAAAATTAATTAATGCAACTTATATGTTTGGAATTTTTTAAAATAGATATCATTTTTGAATTCGGAATATTAATTATAGCTTAGGGTGAAATTTTGGCCTTATTCTGAAAAACTTCAATTTTTGATGAATAGTGAAACCACTAAGTGGTTGTTAAAAACTGATTTTTTCGTTAAAATGAAATATTACCTCTTCTGTGATTTGATTTTCAAAAATCCAACATACATGGTTGTCATTAAGATGTGAAATGTGGTTCAATGAGATTAAAATAATTTTTGGTGAATAGTAACTTTTAAGTTCTTAATCGCGATTAGAGGTAATTACTGTAGTTTAAGGTAAAAATAATGTTTTAATAATATGATATGAGCTTTACACTTGTCCTACTCCTATTGGATGAGTCATGGCCGACCAAGACAACCCATGGGTCAACTTGGGGACCCCATGGAGACACATTAGTTGGAAAATGACATTAATATATATTTATTTAATGTTAAAATTAAATTGACACAAACATGAGTTGTTTTACTAAAACAGTTTTTAAGTAGGGTTAAACAAGTCCAAATTTTGACTATAAATATTCATTAGAAAGAAAAAAATATTTCCTACATCATAGTAGTTTTTTTATAATTTTTAGACATTAAATAAATTAAATTATTTATGACATCATTATGATTCAGTGATGACCTCATTATTTAACGATTTTAATAAAATTAAAAGATAATGTAAAATCCAAGGCTTACACTTTCCCAAAGAATATTGGATGAGGATATTTAGAACCCTTATCACCTTAGACACGAATTATATAAGTTTGGGACATTTAGAATCCGAAAAGCATTGCAAAATAATGTAACATTTCAATCTTTCCAAAAGAGACCCTCCTCTCCACTTATAAAAGGCCCCCACCTCTCCCACCTCATTTACAATTTCAAGCCATTTTTCTCGGCCAAACTCTTCCCAAATACTCTCCCCACATCCCTCTCTTACTCCTAGAAGCCTCACTTTGGGCAGAACGCTTCCCAAGGAAGCCTTTGACTCAAATCAAAAAGAGTTACCCGATTGTTAGGTAATGTCTTCTCTAATGTTGTTTTGTTTTATTTTTCTTCGCCAACCCCCTAAACTCTTTCTATTCATTTCATTTGTAACAACACCAGTATCCTAAATATACTAGTATGTTGTTATAAGAAGGATTAGAGATACACTTACACACACCTAAATCTAATGGTTAAAGAACATACGGTTTCTGTGGATGGAGAATTTCTACCTCACGAAACGATGATTGTTCAACACTCATATAACACCTTAAAAGGTGGCCATTAAGATGTCACTATATTTATATATGATATAAAATATGTTTATTTTTTAATTATGCTTCTGTATTTCTCATTTATGGCATACTTTATGATTTCCATTATGGGTAAATTGTGATAATTTCATTTTAGGAAGTGCGGACTACCGCCCCCTCAAAGTGATTTGAATCGTTAATGCCATATGTGGGATGTATAAAGGATGAATTAAATGGTATTATACACTATATTATACTGTACTTATATTATAAATTTATATCATTATTATTTCATTCCATTGAATACGAAATAGAAATGAAAGTAGCGTTCATGCGTACGTACGGCTTACCGTCTCCATGAACGGTGCATTTCATTTCTTACCTCTAAATGTTACATGACATTATGAATGAATGTATATAATTTTTATATATAATATATATGACATCTAAATCATGAATATAATTCTATATATAATGGATATTTCACCACATGAACAACTTGTAATTATAAGAAGTTTATTTTTGACTCAAGTACCAAAGATAGACAAAACGACCGTTATTAACTTAAATAATTACATAATGCTCATAACATTGTAATAAGTGATATAAAAAGGATATTGAAATTAAAAATGGTTCTTAATAAGGTATATATTAACTCTATTCTATTATTTAGGAGGTTAGAGAACGGTTGAGTCAAGTCAGACACGAGGTAAGAGAACTTCTTCACCCAATTTCCATTCTTTGGGTTAATCTCCTACTTTCAAATTATGCCATGATATTATTATGTCCTATTTTGTATTTTTAATTTCTTTATGTGTACCTATAGTGAATACACATAATAAATCTAGATTATTTTAAAAATGATCTTTTTAAGGACTTCGTCTCAATCTCCTTTCATTGAGGCATATTTGGCTTTATACACAACTTTCTTTTATACGGTGTATAAACCCCTTTGACTTTTATGTTTATTCAAAAGGAATATTTTTTATACGAAGCGTTTTACTAAATGACAAATAGGGAATGTTTTTCTTTCCGTACTTATGCGTAGACAACGACTTCTCCGCCGCTATGACCATTATTTGAGTTTTGGTTTCCTCTACAAGACATCATTTTTTAATGAAAAATAAATACAAAGTTTTAACTTTCTTTTATTTTGGTATTGCAAATGGTTTTGAAAGCGTTTTTATTATATCAATGAGTTGTATTGATATCTTTTGATTGAAATGTGGAAATTTCATGTTTCCTTTATGCATGTTTTATGTGATACGATTATGTTATGGTTTATGATATGTTTAAACCTATTCATATGTGGAATGCATTGGACTTAATAAGTGATGGGTGGAGCCCGCTATAGCTCCTCGATGCATCGGCAGGTCTCATGAGACAAACTAGTGTCTTGGCACTAGGCCTTGACAAAATCTAAATTGTGGTCTTGGCACGAGGCCTTGGCTACGTGGTTATAATAGTTTGGCATTATGCATTCCATCACTATGAAAGTGGTTAGTGATATTGCATGTGATTTTTCGACCAGTAGAATATCCATGTGAATAAGTAAATGGCATTATCTCATTTTACTTTTTCCATATTATGTTGATGTTCATGTTTAAAAGGATTTTGTTTTAGTTATACATTGCCTTAAATGTTAATGTTTATTTATGAAAGCTTCAGCATTATTTTTATCCTTAATGAGCATTTGAGCTCACCCCTTTCAATGTTTTAATATTTTCCAGTATGTGAAGAAATATTTTTTGAATGACCTGCAGGGATATTCAGAAGAGGATATGAGTGTGGACTATAGAGACTTTGTTATTGTAGTTTTTCACTTTATGATGTAATGTAACGTTTACGAATGTATCTAGTGTTTCCAAGGCTACTAAACTAATCGGTCATTCGAGACTTGATCTTTTGTGATCATGCCAATGTTACGAAGTAACGCACCGGCTCTGGGTAGCTGGGGTCGGGGCGTTACAGTTGGTATCAGAGGAAGTTTAGTACAAACCTTGGAAGCTAGATTTAGATAAACTCTGATTAGAGCACGTATACCTAAGATGAACTTTGAGGATTAGTATAGAAGAACTTCCTAGAATTTTGGTATTGTAGAGATTTTGTGAGTTTTCCAAGCAATACATCCTTGTCTGGATACAAGCAGGTAGAGGCGGCTCTGGCACAGATGTTCCTAGGGGTAAAACCCGAAAACACCGCTTTGAGCTAGACTCGAACGGGAACTGGTGCACGACAATGGGCCTTGCTGCACTCTTGGTTACGACACTCCCGGGGGATATGCTTTGGATAATTCTCATTTTCTTTATAAACCACTATAAAGGGTTATGAGTATATAATTCCTCAAAGAAAACATTTTTATGGATTATATCCATAAATAGTTCAATTTATGTTAAGTATCTTACAAGTATGGAATTATGAATTTTGATTTATAAACTAATATAGTTTATGCCATTGTTTAGAAATGGAGCCTAGTGGAAGGAATGGAAACTGTATCAATGCACGCACTGCGTGTAGGGATTGCCCTCCTGCTCAAGATAATTATTGTGGAGCTGGAGATACAACTGGTGATGATCAACTTATTACCATACTGGGACAACTCACTCAGGTTATGAATAATAACCTTACTCGTATGGAGCACCCTGATCCGCAACGTGGAGGATCAATGTTAGACCGCTTCATGAGGAAACAACCACCAACCTTCAATGGGAGTACAAATCCTATAGTAGCTGAGAAATGGATAAATTCCTTAGAGAAAATATTCCATGCCTTGGGGAGTAGTGAAAGGGAGAAGGTTGTCATGGCAGTTTACCTCCTCACTGGAGATGCCGATCAATGGTGGTCGCTGATTCAAAACACAAAGGAAGATGATGAAGTATTGAATATGGAATGGAGCGAGTTCAAAGAGCTTTTCTTAGAAAAATACTTTCCTCGTGACCATCGAGCAGATATGGAAAGGCAATTTCTGAGTCTGAGGCAGAAGGAGGATGAGAATGTCGCAAAGTATGAGGCTAACTTTAAAAGGTTAGCGAGGCATGCTGCCGATTATATACGTAACCCAAAGAGTAAGATTGATCGTTTCTTTGATGGGTTAAAACCATTTATCAGTCGATCTTTAGTATCACAATCCTTCTCATCATACGAAGATATTGTCTCGTGTGCTATCAAGACAGAAAAGGAATTCTCTAAGTCTTATGACAAAAAAGTAAAGCAAGAGAAGAAGAGAACGGTGGAACAAGAGATAGATAAAGGGAAAAAGGGAAAGAAGGATTTTCCATTATGTGATAATTGTGGGAAGAATCACCCTGGTACTTGCCTAAAAGGAATCGGAGTTTGTCATAAATGCGGAGAAAAGGGTCACTGGGCTCGTGATTGCAAGGGAAATAAAGAGGTTGTCAAAGTTGAATGCTACAATTGTAGGGAAATGGGGCATTATGAAAATGAATGTCCTAAGCATCAAGGAAACTTACCTCAGAAAAGGCCAAGGGATCAAGGCCAATCTTCTGTTGTGACTACAGTTGAAGCGGAATAATTAATGTATTGGTGCTTTTGGACTCAAGGAATATATTCTGGTTATAAGAATAATGTGATATATATAATGATTGTACTGCAGTACTTTTTGATTTCAGTAAGGTTTTAATATGATTAAGGTAATCATATTTTTAGTATGTGACAATAAGAGAATCTTTTCTTTGTTTGGGGAATCTGATGTTACAATTGATTTTGGAATTTAGAGACCTTTTAGAGAAAGTCTGGATGGAGGTATTTTGGATAACTATTAAGGTTGGAATGGATTAAGTTGAACCATGGATAGTATTGTTTAAGGTTAAAGCATTTCTGAAGATTATTTTTGGAATATTATAATACTATAGTTTTAGGAAAATGACAACCTACAGGGTGGGGAATAACCCGTCGCATCAGACAAAGATGCCGGAATCGAACCCACAACCATAGTGCGACAAGCCTTTATTTCCTACCACTAGCCTACATGAAGTCCCTGGTTATTACAAAATAGTTTTACTAATCTAAATGGCATGTGTTAATATTTGGAACCTTATACAATTATGATAAAAAGAATATTTTTGAGTTCAGTTACCATTTGGAGTAAAAGATGGGTTTGTGGTAAAAATTTATTAATGAATGAAAGTATACATAACAAGTATGTATATTCCCTTACGTTCTTAGTAAATCTCCTAAATAAATTCCTCAACATTATAAAAGGTAACTTAAAACAAAAATGTTGTCGGTTAACTTTTCCAACTGGGGATTCAATGACCGTTTAACCAATCACAAGTTTGTGATTTTCTTGTGGTTAAACTTTCTCCTAATCCTGTTTTCTATAACTCTCCATCAGACCTTGATGGTTTGTTTCTCCTCCATATCCATATTTTCATATAATCCTAGAATGGGCTATATCGGGTGACCTTTGTACTTATCTTGCTTTCTTTTAATCTTATATATTTATTAACCTCATTTCCGATGTGGGTTTTCCACAAAGGTATTTTCTCTTTTCAACCTTTTGTTTTCAAAGAAAAATTTCAAATTGAGAGGACGCAATTTATTGAAGTAGGGGAGAATGTAACACCCCGAGCTTCCATGATACGCTTCTCATTCAATAATGCAATAGCATGCACTGTACGCAACTTCGAGTTCTAAAACACCGTGACTAATCAAAGTAGCCGTTATGAATAGTAATAACCACTTATAGAAATTTTATATTTCAAAATGGACTTCATTTTTGGATTCAGAATATCAAAATTAGCCTATGTTGAATTTTTAGTATTTTTCTGAGAACTTCCAATTTTTTATGAATAGTGAAAAATACATAAAAACAACTTTTTTTAAACAAAATAATTTATAGTGATAAATTATACTATTTAGTGGTTTTAAAGTATAATTAGAATATATTTTTACCATTTTATCCAATGGTGGTCATTAGAATTAATTTAACATTGAAATTAGACATAAACAATTGCCAATCTTTTGATATAAATTATTTCTTAAAAACACGCTATTTGTTGTGACAACGGGAATTAATTATAAAATTAATTAATGCAACTTATATGTTTGGAATTTTTTAAAATAGACAAAATTTTTGAATTCAGAATATTAATTATAGCTTAGGGTGAAATTTTGGCCTTATTCTGAAAAACTTCAATTTTTGATGAATAGTGAAACCACTAAGTGGTTGTTAAAAACTGATATTTTCGATAAAATGAAATATTACCACTTCTGTGATTTGATTTTCAAAAATCCGACATACATGGTTTTAATTAAGAAGTTAAATCTGGTTCAATGAGATTAAAATAATTTTTGGTGAATAGTAACTTTTAAGTTATTAATCGCGATTAGAGGTAATTAGTGTAGTTTAAGGTAAAAATAATGTTTTAATAATATGTTATGATCTTGACACTTGTCCTAATCCTATTGGATGAGTCATGGCCGATCAATACAACCCAAGGGTCAACTTGGGGACCCCATGGAGCCACTTTAGTTGGAAAATGACATTAATATATATTTATTTAATGTTAAAATTAAATTGACACAATAATGAGTTGTTTTACTAAAACAGTTTTTTATTGGGGTTACACAAGTCAGAATTTTGACTATAAATATTCATTAGAAAGATAAAAAGATTTCCTACATCATGGATTTTTTTAATAATTTTTAGACATTAAATAAATTAAATTATTTATGACATCATTATGATGCAGCGATGACCTCATTATTTAACGATTTTAATAAAATGAAAAGATAATATAAAATCCAAGGCTTAAACATGTCCAAAGACTATTGGATGAGGATATTTAGAACCCTTAGCACCTTATCCATGAATTATATAAGTGTGGGTTTTTTAGAATCCGAAAAGAATTGCAAAATAATGTAACATTTCAATCTTTCCAAAATAGCCCCTCCTCTCCACTTATAAAAGGCCCCCACCTCTCCCACCTCATTTACAATTTCAAGACTTTTGTCTCGGCCAAACTCTGACCAAATACTCTCCCAACATCCCTCTCTTACTCTTATAAGCCTCACATTGGGCAGAACTCTTCTCAAGGAAGCCTTTGGCTCAAATAAAAAAGAGTTACCCGATTTTGAGGTAATGTCTTCTCTAATATTGTTTTGTTTTATTTTTCTTCTCCAACCCCATAAAGTCTTTTTATTCATTTCTTTTGTAACAAAACCAGTATCCTCAATATACTAGTATGTTGTTATAATAAGTATTAGAGCTAAACTTACACACACCTACATCTAATGGTTAAAGAACATACAGTTTATGTGGATGGAAAATTTCTGCATCACGAAACGATGATTGTTCAACACTCATATAACACCTTCAAAGGTGGCCATTAAGATGTAACTATATTTATATATGATATAAAATATTTTTATGTTTTACTTATTCTTCTGTATTTATCATTTATGGCATACTTTATGATTTCCATTATGGGTAAAATGCGATAATTTCATTTTAGGAAGTGCAGACTACCGCCCCCTCAATGTGATTTGAATCGTTAATGCCATATGTGGGATGTATAAAGGATGGATTAAATGGTATTATACACTATATTATACTGTAATTATATTATAAATTTATATCATTATGATTTCATTCCATTAAATACGTAATAGAAATGAAAGTAGCGTTCATGCGTACGTACGGCTTACCGTCTCCATGAACGGTGCATTTCATTTCTTACCTCTAAATGTTACGTGACATTATGAATGAATGTATATACTGTATATATAGGATATATATGATATATAAATCATGAATATAATTCTATATATAATGGATATTTTACCACATGAACAACTTGTAATTATAAGAAGTTTATTTTTGACTCAAGTACCAAAGATCGACAAAACGACCGTTATTAACTTAAATAATTACATAATGTTCATAACATTGTAATAAGTGATATAAAAAGGATGTTTAAATTAAACATGGTTCTTAATAAGGTATATATTAACTCTAGTCTATTATTCAGGAGGTTAGAGAACGGTTGAGTCAAGTCAGACACGAGGTAAGGGAACTTCTTCACCCAATTTCCATTCTTTGGGTTAATCTCCTACTTTCAAATTATGCCATGATATTATTATGTCCTTTTTTGTATTTTTAATTTCTTTATGTGTACCTATAGTGAATACACATAATAGATCTATTTTATTTTAAAAATGATCTTTTTAAGGACTTCGACTCAATCTCCTTTCATTGAGGCATATTTCGATTTATACACAACTTTATTTTATACGGTGTATAAACCCCTTTAACTTTTATGTTTATTCAAAAGGAATATTTTTTATACGAAGCATTTTACTAAACGACAAAAAGGGAATGTTTTTCTTTCCGTACTTATGCGGGGACAACGACTTCTCCGCCGCCGTGACCATTATTTGAGTTTCGGCTTCCTCTACAAGCCATCATTTTTTTAATGAAAAATAAATACAAAGTTTTAACTTTATTTTATTTTGGTATTGAAAATGGTATTGAAAGAGTTTTTATTATATAAATGTGTCGTATTGATATCTTGTGATTTAAATGTGGAAATGTTACGTTTCCTTTATGCATTTTTTATGTGATACGATTATGTTATGGTTTATGATATGTTTGAACCTATTCATATGAGGAATGCATTGGACTTAATAAGTGACGGGTGGAGCCCGCTATAGCTCCTCGATGCATCGGCAGGTCTCATGAGACAAACTAGTGTCTTGGAACGAGGCCTTGACAAAATCTAATTCGTGGTCTTGGCACGAGGCCTTGGCTACGTGGTTATGATAGTCTGGCATTATGCATTCCATCACTATGAAAGTGGTTATTGATATTGCATGTGATTATTCGACCAGTATAATATCCATGTGAATAAGTAAATGGAATTATCTCATTTTACCTTTTCCATATTATGTTGAAGTTCATGTTTAAAAGGATTTTGTTTTAGTTATACATTGCCTTAAATGTTAATGTTTATTTAAGAAACCTTCTGCATTATTTTTATCCTTACTGAGCATCTGAGCTCACCCCTTTCAATGTTTTAATATTTTCCAGGATGTGAAGAAGTATTTTATGAATGACCTGCAGGGATAGTCAGAAGAGGATATGAGTGTGGACTATGGATACTTTGTTATTGTAGTTTTTCACTTTATGATGTATTGTAACGTTTACGAATGTATCTAGTGTTTCCAAGGCTACTAAACTAATTGGTCTTTCAAGACTTGATCTTTTGTTATCATGCCAATGTTACGAACTAATGCACCGACTTTGGGTAGCTGGGGTCGGGGCGTTACAAGGTTAGTATAAATTTTAAGTATTTTTGTAGATTTTATTTTTTAATAAATAATTATAAATACTGAATTTCAATGAAAACATGTTTTCCATATGTTTAATTTATAAGGATAAATTATATTTTATATTTCATTTAAACATTAACTAGAAAATAATTATACAGATTAACCCAATTTTGGTCATTTGAAAAAAAATACTTTGAAATTGAGTATAAAAAATAGAAAACATTTGGACACTGTTACATTAAAACCCCACTATTTCATCCTATTAGTGGGATTGTTTTTAAATTAATTTCTTATATTTATATAATTAGAATTTGGAATATTGGATGACATATTTGGAATGAGTACAATTTAGTATTTATATGAAGGTGATGTTTGTTTTTTCCAGAAATATTACGGGAAGTGATGAAAATAAATTACAACGATTAAGTAACAAATTTGCTTAAAAAAGTATTAAACCTTAAATTTAACATCCAAAAAAGACCTAGAATCTTGTCAAACACCAATTTTATGGTAATTATTCATCCTTTAATGTTCCATTATATAGTTCTTTTATGTTTTTTAAGGTAAATTTTTGGGTATGCCAAAAATATTTTAAAAAATTCCATGTGTATCATTTCCCATACCTATCAAAGGCCAACCATCTCCCTCTTCATAACACATATGAAAAAATTCTGTTCATCAAATATCCTATCAATAAGAATACCAAAAACCCTACCATACTCTAATAGTCCACCTTTTGGGAACTAATCCATATAGGGAATATTTTTGGCATAAAAAGGGGTCAACCAGTTTAGCGGTATTGTCTTCTGTCATGCTCTATTATTTTATTTTCCTTCTCCTCTCCCCCAAATATTATTATTCCATTATTTTATAAAAACTATAATCTTAAATATACTAGGATGTTTTAAATATGTGGTTTCATCCTAAACATACACACACACACAACAATCTAATGGGTAATGAACATACAATTTATGTGTAGGACGAACTACCACTTCACTAAATGATGATTGCTCATTTTTCATTCACTACATATTAGGGTGGAATTTATAATGGGAATACTATTTATATATGGAATATATTATAATTATTATTTATTTATTATTTTTATTACTTTTAAAATACATATCTTTTTTACTTTCCATTTCATGTAAATATGATAATTTCGTTTTAGGATGTGTGGACTACTGTCCCTTAAAGTGATGTGATTCGTTTACACGTTACATGAAATATATATGGAATGTGTTTATGAAAATTATATGAAATATATGATATAAATTCTCTACTATAATAACAATATATATACATATATATACATATATTTTAGGTACTTTATTTATTTCTACACAACAATAATAATGGAAAAGATCATCATGCGTATGTACGACTTACCGGCTTCATAAACGATGTGTTCGTATTATAATTCTATATTCTATATATTATTGTAATTAAAATATAATGAATATAAATTATATTTATATAATTGTTAATATTATGTAAATCGTTAATATATTTTAACTACCAAATATATAACTAATTAAGGTATGAAAACAACAAGGAGAATATTACATGAATATTAACCATAACATAGAATTACTAACAAGAGTTTTATATAATGTCATAATAAAACTAAATATTATATTATATATAGTACTGTATTTATTTTTTTCAAAAATAAAATTATATTAATTATATGGATGTTTTAACAAGTATGATGAGGGTCGAGATACCAGGACAATGCATTTTATCTCAAATTTAATATTTGTGAGATACATGCCATGTTAACCACTAATTTTTATTGTGTGGGGTATATATATCCATGAATTTAGTCTATTATTATTATTCATAAATTTTTGGTTATTTTCGTATTCATTATGTGAACATTATTTCCTGATATTTATTTTTCAAATGTCACCAAATGGTAAAGTTGTTTCGTATCAATTTTCCTTTATTGGGAAACATACCATGTTATTAATCTATAAATTTATATATGGTGTATATAAATAAATTTAAATGTAACATTATGCATATAATTCTATTAATGGTATTTTAGGATTAATTTCATTTAATTTTATGACATGAGTTTTGTGATTCAATGTTACCAAGCGATATGATGTTTATTGAAACAGTCTCACTATTAATCAAGATATTGTATGATTTTATTTCTATTTATGAAATAATATTATCCCTATTTCATTAACAGTAGTTATTTTCTTTCTAAAATATTTATTCATGATATATTCATTTATTGGTACCATTTTTCATACTCTTTGGTATGTAATATATTTATGAAATCATTTTTATGAAATCCAAACATCTCCCTCTTTTCGTTTAGATATCTATATTCATTAAAAATCTTGTTTTCTAAAAAAAAGCAAATCCAAGAATATTCTAGTATTCAGGTATAATCATAAAAGTATATTTTGTTTCATGTTTTCTTATAACAAATTTGTATAATGGAATTTTTTTATCACTTTCTCAAAAAATCATTTTTCTACACTTTGACCTTGTAAAAGGAATGTTTTTCATACCTCATAGTACATTTATAAAATTAACCACCATCATATTTTTTGATTCATAATTTTCATGATTTAAAGGATAATATTTATGGAATTTTATTTTATAAATAATTTTCCATGAAATGGTTTTCAAACTATTTTCAAGCTTATTTTATATTTTTCAATGAAAATTATTCTCAAAATGTTTTCAATATTCATTTATATATTTTCATGAAAAACGGTACCAAAATGAATTTATGCCTCATTTAAAAATTGTCTATTATTATAAAATAAATTTTTTCCAAATATTTTTCAATCAACTTTTATATTTTATCATGTCAAAATTTTTTAAAGCTCTTTTCATATATTATCAATGAAAATGTTTTCTTAAATTTTGTAAATCTTCCTTTATATTTTTTCAATGAAAACTATTTTCAAATTGTTTTCAAGATTATTTTATATGTTTTCATGGAATATGGTTCTCCAAATGATTTAAATAATAATTTATAAGTATTAAATAAATTTTCAAATAAATGGTTTTTCAATGTTTTTGAATCTACTTATATAAGTTTTCAATGAAAATGGTTTTCAATATGTTTTGAAGCTAATTATATATTTTTTCAGGGATTATGGTTTTCAAAACTATTTCGTTCTCTATTTATAAGTTTTTAATAAAAATTGATTTGAAAATTTTGTATGATCTGTTTATATTTTTTCCACGAAAAATTATTCCAATTGGTTTTGAATGCATTCATTATAATATTTCTACATTATTTTCATGAAAATATTTTCAATTTTTTATGCTTTAAATACATTTTTTCAATGATTAATGGATATTTTCCTCATGAAATGTTTTTAAAATAACATTCTATGTTATTTTACATCTATGATTACATCGATTTTTATTACAAATTACCATTTTAGAAAGGAACCAATAGTTCAATTCATATTATTTAATAAATGATTTATGTTTTTCTATAATGATGATTATGACTCCCATTTATAATCCCTTAGTTTTTCACTTTTGAAAACACTTTTTTTAGTTGGTTATACATTCATGAAGTCATTATAAGTCCTATATATTTTAATAGGTTATGATGTGTTGAAATTTTTACAAATAAAATTTCATGTCATTTCATGGGTTATGATTTGATGTTTATATAACCTACCTCTTTTTATGGGTCATGATATGTTGAATATTTTATATTGTGGAATATGTATGAATGATTTTATTATGAGATGGGTGTGGCTGATATATACCTCTAATGAATTGGATAATGATTTTGTTTTTTGGATCAATGGGGACATTATTATATATCCCAATCCTGTAAGGCTACATGAGAGGAAATCACATGATTGAAGAAAGATGGTACAGGAGAGGACATCATAAGATCAAAAGAAGAGGGTACATGCGAGGAATTCAAATTCCTTAAATAAGAAGCTACATGTGAGGTATCCCAAGCCTGGATTAGGTAATCAAGTGATTATCATATTCATAACATGTTACTATGGTCTTTGTAGGTATCATATACATAATATTTTCAATCCATATGTTTTTATAGAATTCCATGTTGTATTCTTGTTCTATGATTTCATGGATTATATTTATTTCATTTTGTTCCATGTCTTCTGTAATCCTATGATTTCTTCCAGGATACATATTTTGGATATTTTTTTTGAAGGGTATGATATTTTAATTTTATGATCACACTCTCATATCCATATGATGATTTATATATATATATTTCTCCATTATTGGCCCTTACTAATCATATGAGATCAACTCTATATATGATTCCTTCAACTGGTTATGAGGATATGTATTAAGTGTGATGAATCTAGGAAGGTTTCTAGTCATGATTGACCTAGTGGGAGATAATATAGCTTGAATATGTACCAATTATTATGTTTCAATGATTCCAATGGAAATAAACTAATATGTTCCTTGGGGGTTTCATTGTTATATGTTTCATTCATGATGAAAACATTATGTAATGACAATATATGGAAGCAATGGGGAATTTATAGTTGGTATCATAGAAAATGATTATTTAATAGTTGTATAAAAGGATGATAAAAATTTAGAAATATATATAGGTATGTTTATAAGGATATGTCAAGGGAAATCTCAATGTATAAGTATAAAGATAAGTAAAAATTTAATAAAATGTCCCCTAATTTTGTTAACAGATGGAGTGAGTGGTTTCCTATCAAAACATCTCTGTTTGGAAATATCAAGTGGATTTGGATCTAACACAGATATAGCTCAGGGTAGAAAATCCTATAAGATGTATTGGGATTGACTTAAGGTAATATGTTATATAACAATGTCCCTTGTTGAACATGTAGTTTAAAACACCAATGGGATATGTCATTGGAATTCAAAAACTCTTAAAGATCCCCAATGTGGGATTTAAATATATTATGACTGTGAATAACCTAGGATAATCCTATCGTTTTATTTATTAAAGAATTATGATCCATGATTTAGGCAACCTATAATCAATTTTCATGATTATATGGTATCCTAATAAGGCTAAATGTTTTCCCACTATGCTTTATGGTTTTAATAGTGGGAAATTACTATGAGGTACTTGGTTAAAATATAATGTTTCATTTGGGGACGGTGTGGCAATTATGAGAATCAATTTCCCCAGGGGAAATCTCATAAATCGAATCAAGAACATGGTATGAGTATTGGTTATACTTATGAAGATAAAGAGACCTCAGAAAACTTGTGAATGATATGTGATGTTAATTCACTGTTGTTTACATTAAACAAAATAATCATGACTAGACTATGGTTGATAAAACATATGACATGATACATATTAATTATTCTTGGAATTATGTGTTAAGGAATATGTTGTTGAATCCTATGTAATGGTTTAAAAATAAATTTGGAATAAGAAAATATTTATACATTCATATGAAAACATTATTTTATGCGAATCCTGAAATATATATGTATTTTTAGTATGTATTATTAATAATTATTGAAAAGGCTATAATTATTAGTGATTTCATAGGTTTTTTATATTTTATTTATGTTTTGGTATCCCTTAATTAATGTGTGATGTTAAGATAATGATCTTTGGATAAAGATATTATTGATATGAATAAGTAAATGGGACTTACTGATTACAATGGAATAATTTAAGGACCTATTGACAAGTAGTTTATGCTATCAAGGATGAAGTTAAAAACATAGTGTATTTATGGAAAACATCTAGTAATATATAGAATAAGGAAGAATTCATTTTTTCTAGAATTATTTATGGTAATGCATGTTATTTATATGTTTCAATAGAATATATTACAAGGGAATTGACATGTTTGGAAGGTGACAACCAAAAGTCACATTGCGATATATGAGGGATAAATGATAAGTATTTTTCTTAAAATTGTTTCTAATGTTTTGGGTTTTATACTTATGAAGGTTTATAAGCATAACCATTTTTGAGAAGATTAAATTAATCTTCAGATAAAGTATTTATGTTTTGATATTGAATTGAAAACCATAGTTAAATGTATATTTATAGATTAAATGTATTGGAATGATGTCTATCATATTTATTTTTGGAAATTATATTAGTTTAGTTTTAGGGAAGGATAACTGTATTTTGAGTGACAACCATTCAAGTAAAATAATATCATGGGTCTTGAACCCATTACCAGCGGATGATGAGTTCTTCAAGCCTACCACTTATCAATGATATGTACTTGTTAATGTATAATTATTATTGATAAATAAATAGTTATGATGAAAACATTATGTTGAATTTTATGTTCAGAGATTAATATATTAACCATATTGATTTTTGGGATTTTTAGAGAAAAATAGTTATACTTTTCCTTCTTTTTCACTTCTTAAGATATGTTAAAATTGTATTTTAGTGCCTTGGTAATCAATGTTAAAATCTAGACATCAATTCAATGAAGTTATGGAAGAATTAATGGTTATTAAAAGCACAAATAATGAATGAATTTTTTTAATATAATTAGGAAATGTTATTATATTTCCTTATATTCTTAGTCAATAATCTAATTACTCATGGATAAGATAATGATAAAAAAATCATTATTAATACAATAATTTTTTTGACCCAATGAGTTTATAAATCGTTATAGATTTATTATTTAGATGCCATAAAATTTTCCGTTATTAATCAATTTTCTGTGACTGATGATCTCAATCACCCCCTATGAATATTTATGATTTTCCTCTAAGACTATGTTTCCACATTCCACTAATGTTCTCCTATGTGTAACCCTATTTATATGTTACTTTCTGTAACCGTTATGTTTTTCACATTCCAATTTTAAATGAGATTTTATGGTTCAATTTTACAATCTAGTTTTCCATTGAATGAAATTAAAAATATTAAAACTTTGATAAACCAAATTAATTTATAGGGATAAATTCATTTTAGGGGAGTAGAATTTAATTCCACAAGATTTCGTGAATATTTGTTTTGAATTAATTTAATCTTATTAATATTTTTTCTATTAAAACAACACAGAAAATAGATAAATTTATATAAAATCACTATGTATGTATCTATTTATATTCGTGAAATGTTAACTGTGAAATTCACATAACATAAATTTTATTTTTCTCTACATGGAACACCGAGTTTAGATTATGTTAAACAAAAGAATAATGTTCTTTGATGGATGTCATAGAACACAAGACTAACTGTTAAAGAAAAATAAATCATTATTAAATTACTATTATTTATTATAATATGACAAGAATAATAAATTTAATATTATAGGATTAGATAACTTATTAATATCTACAGTCGAATTGATTTGTTACCTATAAATTAGAAAATAATATAGAAACAAAATTAGTAAAATTAGACTGATTTTGTAAAAGTTTTTTCATGGTGGAAACACAATATATGTTTCTAATTAAAAATAATTACAAATAGTGAACTAAATTAATTAGGTCAATATTTTATATATTCAACGAAATATTTTTGATAATAATCCATTATATTTGACAGTTATAATAAAATAAAAAAACTGATTTTATGCTTGAAAACCTATATTTTTTATGGTTGTATTACAACATTTTAATCGAGATTCAATTTTAAATAATTTTTTTTTAAAATTTTATATATTTCATATTTCAAATATAATTTCATCATTCAATTTGAGACAAAAAAAATTAGGTTAGTAGATTGTTTTTTATTTTTATTTAAGGATTCATTTTTTATTGAGTAGTTAAAAATAATAATTTATATTTCAAAGATGCTCTGTCATATAATTCATTTAAAAGGATAAACTATATTTCTAATTTGTTGTAATTCTTAATTAGAAAATAATTTTATAAATTAATCATTTATAGTTCTTTGCAATAAATTTTACTTTGAAATTTTGTACAAGAATATAGAAAATTTGAAAAGTTTTTACAATACAAATATGAAGTGTCGTCTTTCAATATGGATAATTTTTATATTATTTTTTTCTAGATATGTGGTTAAAATTTGGGAATATGGATTCTATATATGGAATCATCATAATTTATAATTTCTTAGATGTTCAATGTCTTTGACCAAATTTTTTTGTGAATGTGGCTAAAATTATTTACAACAATTAATATAAAATTTTTCTTAACAATGTACTAATCCTTACATTTAATAAAAAAAAGATGAAGATAAATATCGAAAAACAACTAGATGAAGCTTTTTTGACCATTAACCTTCCATTATTTGTTTTCTTCTTCTTTATTATTTATTTGGTAAACACATCGTTACACCAAACCTATTGTCAAATATTCTAATTGTATGCTTTCACATCTGTATAAAACACAGCCAAATCTCCCTATTCTTAACACATCTAAAAAACATTGGTATAGCCAATATCAAAAATATAAACATTCCAATATAACTCTATTCATACCTTAAAACTATTCTATGAAATAAACCAATCCACATAGGCCTTTTTGAACAATCCAAAAGGAGATACCATATTAAAATACAACATCTTCTTCCATGTTCCTTTCGTTTTTTTCATTATCCACTCCCCCTAATATTATAATTCCATGAGTCTAAAAAAATATTTTCATTTTACTTTTATATCACTATTATAAGGGTTTTATTTGCACTTTCAAATGCATACATCTAAAGTGTAACGAACTTACTATTTCTGTATACGGTGAATTACAACCACACTAAACGATGATTGAATTTTTTTTCCATTACGACCAATAATAGTGGAAATTAGTATGTAAAATGATTTTTTTATTATCAATATATTATATTTATTATGTATTTAAACTTCTATATTACTTTTAAAGTTCTAAATAACCATTCTAGTCTCTTTTCTAATAATTAAATTTTCAATCCTTTTAACATGCAAAAATAATGTTCTTCTATCCACATACATATTTTATGAATTTATCCACTCTCAATTTTTTAGAAACATCCTCTGGATATTTTCGTGGTTAATTAAAAAAATGAATTGTTTTTTTCAAATATAAATTTTTCATAATGTTTTTAATCTTATTTAACATATTTTAAAGGAATTTTTTTTCAAAATGTTTTCATGTTTCTATTATAAGTTATTATGTAAAATGGGGTTCAAAATGATTTCTATCCTCATTTATATGATTGAAACATAGTTTTTAAGAAATTTGATTAAATTTTTTTAATCTCCAATTATATTTTATCCAGGAAAATGGTTTTCAAAATGTTTTCAAACTTCTTATATCAGTTTTCGTGGAAAAATGTCTTTTAAATGTTATCAAGAATCTTAAATATGTTTTAAATAAAAATTGGTTTTAAAATAATTTAAAGATTATTTCATCATTTTTCGAAATTAATCGAAGAATAAATTTATAGTTTTTATTTTATATTTAAAGAAACTTTTTTAAAATAATTATCAGGATCTTTTATATGTTTTCGATGAAAATGAGTTCCAAATTTATTCAATATTATTTTATTTGTTTTCAACAAAAAAGGTTCTCAAAACCTGTTATATATGCATTTATATGTTTTCAAAGGAAATGGATTTGAATACTTTTCAAATATTTCATTATTTTTTTCAAATGAAAATGTTTTTTAAATAAATTCAATGATTTATTTATATTCCTTCATGTTTATTTTAAATAATATGGTATTCAATTTTTTTATGTTCTGAATAGATTATTTCCAAAGAAAAAAAATTATATTTGTACATAAAATGTTTTAAAAATATATTTATAAGTTAATTTCTATATAATATGACATCTGTTAATTTTACACATGACCTTCTAGAAAATTATCCAAATTTTCTATTCATATTCATTCATAAATGGGTTATTTTTTGAATGAATGATGATTATGACTCCCATTTATCTTCCACATGTTTTACGATTTAGAAGTATACTCCTTTTGATGGGTTATTATTTCTATAAGTGATTATGAGACCTATATTTTTTTCATAGTTTATGATGTGTTGAAATATTAATGATAAAAAATTCATTTCATGGGTTATGATTTGATATTTCAAAACCAATATATTTTTGTGGTTCCTTATATGGTCAATGTTTTCTTTTGTGTGACAAGTATGCATGATTTTATAATGAGATGGCTGGGGCCAATATCTCCCTCAAATGCATTCGGTAACGATAGATTTTTTAAGAGCTCATGGTGTACATGGGAGGTAATTCCAAGACTGAATAAAGTGGCTACGTGGGAGGATATTCCATGCCTGAAATAAGAGGGTACACAAGATTACATCCCAAGCCTGAAAGAGGATGGTACATGAGAAGATATCCCACAACTGAAATAAGAGGGTGAAAAGATGGGATTCCCGTGTTTGAAAAAGCTAAATGGGTTTTTATCCCATGACTAACAAGTTACATTGGATGTGGTAGGTATCATAGACATAACATTTTCTATCCTTATGTGTTTTCCAAAATTCTATGTTTTAATCATATTCTATAATTTAATTGATTATGTTCACTATTTTTTTATGATTCATGTCTTATGAACATCCATTATTTATTCCATGTTTCATGTTTATCATCATTAATATTCTAGGTATCATATTATAATATTATGATCAACTTTTAATACACCTAGGCTCAAATTTATTCCTACATGTCTCCCTTATTTAACCTTACTAAACATATGATCTCATTTCATTTTTTCTTTCCATCCATAGTGTCATGACCCATCCCCTGGGTACCATGTCGTGTCTATCCCAAGCTTGTCTTCTATTGGCTAGGGGCTGGAAACAACCACAGAAAGGAGTATTTCCTAAAACGGGAATACATTTTTTTTAAACTTGTACAAACACACGGTCTGAGAACACAACAAGAAGAAAATGTGAAGTAAACTACTATAGAAAAAAGGAGTGCTAGAAGTAAAAGTTGTCAGAATACAATCCCAACTGAAAGTACGAGTACAACAGAAAAAATCAAATACAACTTAAGGAAAAATATTACTAAAAAATGGGAAAAAACTACATAGTCTTCTTATGGGGATCCTAACTTAAGGGTATTTATAGATCACTTCCTCAACACTCCATTCCCACCAATCTCCTCTTCATACCGCTTTGTACAAGCTCCCTCAAACCTCAGTCCTGTTGGTCATCTTCTCCACAAGACACAATAAGGTGCGGGTATAGCCTGTGTAGGGGTGAGTATAACGATACTTAGTAGTGACCCCGAGACACCCGATGGTCTCTTAGAACTATACAAGGGGAATCACAAGGAATTATCCCAATAACAAACCACAAATCAATTGTCATATCTCAAACTAGGTATACAACATAGAGAAACAATATTATGATGCCGAACCACACAATATCGCCATGAATCCAGATATCCGACCATGGATTGATTAGGCCTAGGAATAAGTAAAATTCCTTTCCACAAGTTTTAACACCTAGATGATGGATAACTCATTCCATAATGAGTACAATGGGCATGCCATGTCACATTGAGGATCATCTTACTAACCTTGGACCGCTGAGGTACTCCTCCTATCAAGAACCATGGATCTTCCACATCACAAAAAGGTACTCCCCTCTGTGGGTCTGACATGTCACACAGAGGCTCTCCCCCTCTTGGAATGCTGAGTTAATCCTCATGTATTGTATTATGGGTTTACAGCATAACATATGGGTGGTCCCCACCATGGGTCTGCCGCGTCACACAGAGTCGCTCCCCACTGGGTTATTTAGTCACTCTGAGTCCATAGGTTTAAAATCATCAAGTCTCAGCTAGTATCATGGTTCTGTACGTAGTGCGCATGGGTGAACCTCTCACCAAGACATTATTTGTTTCTAATATATCATGATTACTCACAAAAAAAATTACATGATGATCTATCTTGTCATAAGTGTTCCAATTCAATAGACGATGTGTCAATCGGACGCCCAGTCTGGTTATTGGCATTTTACTGTTGAGGGCTAGGGTTGATTTAGGTGAGATCCAACCGGGCCATACTATATGTTTCTCCAAAACACTCATTGACTAAGACGAAGGGACCATCTCACTCTATGGATCCTGACAAAATAGATGGTCTCTAAAATGGACGTATGGTTTGGAGGAGTGGTATTGTTTGGTGTAACTGGTCGGTACTGAGTTCGGATCTGGTCTGCCTCGGTCAGACAGGTCCCACTCAGGTTCTACCCGACCAGGGTCAATCAATCCTTCTAGGTATGGCCCGACCCAGCAAGGCAATAGGTCATGCCACTATGCTGGGTTTCGGCCCGCTGGGCAGTGGGTCAATCCGCTTGGTCAACCAGGCGATGCCACCCAACTAGCGGTGCGTGCCGCCAGGGATACTCAGACGTTGCATTTCTAGGTAGGGATGACATTCCATGGACCCATGTTAGTTGTTCAACCCACAGGGGTTGACCTAACGTGGTGCCATGATATGCCACAGGTCCTCTGTGCCCCACCCGACGGGCTACAGCTTTACCGCCGGGCGTGCCGCTGTCGCGCGCCCCGTCCACCAGCAGTTGGTCGATCCAGCGGCCCCTACTATGGCCACATCCAACATAGGATGTGAACCTACTACCCCATGGGCACGTCGTTGGGGGCATTCCCTATACCTTCTGCTTCTTTCGTGGCCGACCAGAGTGTCGGCCGACTTCTCTTGTGGCGAGCAACATCTCGTTGCACTGTCACCCGCACCAGGCTGGTGTGTTGGCCGCCTTCATCCAATCGCTGCAGCTGCTAGGCCATGGCCTCCATTTTTCATCAACGGAATGCGATGTCATGGCACTCCTCCTATGCGGCCGGCTGGTGCATGCTACTATGATGACCACCATGGCCTTGTGTCGTGGACACCTCTTGCGCATTGCATCGATGCGCTATTCACAACGTAGACGGTCGGTATTGCCGCCCCATCGATGTTCTTTAGAGGAAAAAATTAGCAAAGTAGTAGAGGGTTTGGGCTGGGATTGTTTGGCATGCGCCATCCGCGTTAGCTCAAAATCATGATGTGGTTAAGGGTTTAAAAAACTCATGGAATTAAAATCATGGTAAACCCCCACAAAGATAACATGTAATAACCTACTATAAAACAAATAAATCATGGGTATACCCATTAGTCGGTGGACCCATGTTTTTCATATTATTTAAGAATGGGGAATATGGAAATAATTTAAAATGAATAAATGAATAAAATCCCTACATTGTAAACCCATTGGAGAGAATCCATGCTTGAGGGTAGATCTTGTTCTTCGTTCCCACAATCAATTCCCAATGACTCCACTCGTACTTCATTCTTGGATTCGTAGTTCAGTGTCCCTTGTCACCTCCCACAAGGATCAGCTCCATCCTCTAAGGGTTAAGCTTCACGTCCCTCCTTCAACACTTCATTTCTTAGAAAAGCAGTGTCTATATCCACCCCTAAGCACCATATATATATAATATGGGGAGGTTATGTACGAACCATGGTATTTGATGGTGCTCAACAATTAGGAAGATTTCTAATTCCCTAACAATGTCAATACATAAGGATGGTAGGTCAAGCCATTTATTGTTTTGACACCTAGATGGCCCACTCCTTTGCTTGTCTGTTGGAAGATATGAAAAAAACAATAAAATTATTTCATATCATTTCTTTTAAAAAGTTACAAAACATAAATTTTTCTTTGGACATACATCGGACAAGGTATTTCCTCCATTAATCAAATCCCAACACTGAAGATTCAACAGTGCCCTAAAATTTCTAATCTGAGGAATGATTCAAATGTTAACAAATGTCACCCACAAGTTTACTGAGCGTACCCAAAAAAAGGATGAAATATTCATTTTGGGCACTCCAGGCCTAGGATACACATGCCGTCAATTTTTGCAGACTCATAATAATTTCAAATAACTAAAAAGATTACATGGAAAATATGGGTCTTTACAATCTCCTAACCATTGGTATTTTGATCCCAAAAACCCATAACATAGAAATTAGAAAACAAATGGGGGGTACTGAGCATGAATCAGTGCCTCCCATTCTCATGTGCTCCCCATGAGGTTCCTGTGTATCTTGTGAACGTGTACTAGAGGTATCGACTACTCATGAAGGCCTACACCTGTAGATCCTAAATCTCTACTAGAAACTCCGTAAATGTCTCCCCATCGTCTATGTCAACCTATCCATGTTCAATGACGTGAGATGAGTTGTGTATGTATCTCCTCAACTGGGATTCGTGGAAGACTTCGTGCACCCTCTTCATCTGCTGTAGAAGTTTCAAGACGTAATCGGCCTCGTCTATCCTCCAATGTATAAGAAATGTTCCAATAAAACACAATGATAACTTGATGACTCGACCAAATCTCGGTAGTCCCCGATGGGGAGAGACTCCAAATAAAATGTGGTCTCCAGACAAGGACTCCATAGGTCTCCATATCCTGTCGGCATATGACTTAGGTCTACACTGTGTAGTCTTCATCCCCTCCTTGATGGTCTACACCTTCTCAGTAGTGGCTCGTACCATCTATGTACCCATAAGTGCTGACTCCCTTAGGTCTGTACAACATAGAGGTGATCTGCATGGTCGACCATATAGGTCCTAGAAAGGTTCCATAAAAATGGTGGAGTGATAACTGTTGTTGTATGAGAACTCCACCAAGTAAAGTGATCCCCCCTACTACAGCCAAAATCTTGGACGCATGCATGTAGAATGTTCCCCAGTGTCTGTATGGTCTTCTCTGTATGATCGTCCATCTGTGGATGGAAGGTGGAGCTAAAACGATGTTCAGTTCCGAATACTTAATTTAATCCCTTCCACAACCACGATGTAAAACATGCATCACGGTCAGAGACAATCATCAATGTCACCCCATAAAGTCTCGAAATCTCCAATATGTAGAGGCATCCCACTCCCTTTATTGATCCCTACTCTCAAATAGTTAATAAGTGGGACGACATGGTGAGTCTGTCAACGATCGCCCAAATGAATTCATGTCCCCAGGACATACGTGGAATCAATATAAAAAATTCCATGGGGATCCCATCCCACTTCCTCTCTGACACCTCTAGTGGATGAGCTAAGCATGGTGTAACCTAATGCTCGAACTTCACTTGCTGACAAGTGTGGCATCATGAAACGAACTCTACCACTCCCTTAATCATCCATGGCCACTAGTTCGGACATCGAAGGTCCGATTACATCATCACCACAACAGGTTGTACCGCCAGAGGGGACATATCGAACTCCTTCAACAACTCCTCCCGTAGTGCCACTGCTTCCATGGTACATCCACTGAAGAGGATTTGATGCTCCCCACCATCAAAAAACCCATCAGGTTCCTGACCTAATGATATATGTGAATGTTGAGCCTCATAACCAATCTCCCCAAGTTGTGCCTCCCTGATTCACTAATGGATTGGGGGAGTGACTGTCATTGACTGGAGATATACTACTCTATCTCTATCCATGAAGGATATCAACAATGCAGCTAGTTTCTATGTTTCCTCACACAACAAATGAAACCAGACCTCATATTGATTGAATCTATTACCACACTCCCCTTACCATGATTACATACTATCTAAAATTCATAGTCCTATAAGATCTTTATCCATCGCTGCTATCTCAGGTTCAAGTCCTTCAGAGAGAAGATATATATGAGACTCTCATGATCATAGTGGACAATAAAATGTTCTCCCATCATGTAATGTCACCATATCTTCAAGGCGAAGACCAATGCTCCTAACTCTTGGTTGTGGGTAGAGTAGCTATTCTCATGTTGTCTCAGCTGTCACGAACTATAAGTGATTACTACTCAATCCTACACCAGGACATACCTAGTCTAGTCCCTTAATTGTCGTAGTTGACTACATACCCAAATCCATCATCTGGTAGCCTCAAGATGGGGACACTCGTCAGTATCTACCTCATCCCCTAGAAATATTTCTAGCATCTCTCTATATATACTAAGGGATTGCCCTTCTTTTTCAATTCCAACAATGGTGCTACCACTCTGGAAAAGTCAAGCACAAATCTCTGGTAGTATCCAGCCAACACCCAAAAACTACACAACTTGACCACACTCTTTTGTGACTCCCAACAAAAAACAACATTTATCTTAGCTGGATCCACTGAAACTCTAGCCTCTGAGGTAACTTGTCCTAGAATATGGACCTCTTGTATCTAGAAATATATCTTTGAGAGATTACCATAATGATTGTGCTCTAAGATTATATCCAGAAAAATATGTAGATGATAGGAATGCTCCTCCCCCTTCGCTGAGTATATCAAAATGTCATCAATGAAAACCACAAAAAAGGGATAGAGGTATGGCTAATGGATCCTATTCATGAGTCCCGTGAAAACTAATAGGGTGTTGGTCACTCCAAAAGGAATAATCAAGAACTCATAATGGCTCTACCATTATCTGAAGAACATCTTTTGCACACCCCCATATTGTATACTAAGGGGGAGTAGATATAGATCATACCTCTAATAAACTCTAGAGTGTCATGGTCATTGGGCACAACTACCTCGAGCTGATCTCATCCCTGTACTCATGCTCCCTCTAGTCGGGTGGAACACCTAACTGTGGTGGCGCTAGAAGGTCAATATGTTTTCCACCGCCTACTGCATGACCATATCCTTTGTCAAATATTCTTGAGGCATGAAAAACTCCTCTCTCGAACCTCTTAATCTGCCTCAGTGGTGCCTCGTCTGTCTGCTAGTCATCTGTACTACAGGTCTCATAATCACAATCCATGTGACCCTGGCCGCCACACTTGTAGCACTGCTTGTCCCTCGCCAGACATCCTCTACCTCGTGAGCTCTAAACCTCCAACACTACACCCAGGGCCCATCCACCATAAGGTCGGGTTCATGTGGTCCTCTATGTCATCTAGCTACTACCAGCCATATATGACTCTACCTTATGTCACCTAGTTCCGGGTCTCACTACCGGTGCTTGGTCAGCTAGAAAGATCTCCACCAAAAAGAAACCACTCTAGCACCACAGCCTGAGTCGGTATACTTAGTGATACCATCAATGCTTTGATCTCCCATTAGAGACCCTGCTCAAAGGTTTGAGCCCACAAAATGCCGCTGGTACCATGTCGGTGGAGTAGGAGGAGAGATCAGTGAACCTCGATGAGTACTAGGCTAGTGTCATGCTACTCTACTATAAGTGCAGCAACTCTTGTATAGGAACAGAGCGTATGGTTTATGAGATGATATCTGTCCTGAATAGGCCCTCTAATTCTTCCCAGATGAGGGTAACCTCATCATGAATCTATAGCATCTGGCGCCACCATCTCACTACTGCTACCTTAAAAAGGCTAGCTTCTAGGATCACAATAAAATTATCAAGTGTCCCAAATATGCGAAAACATATATCCACAGCCTCCAGCCAGTCTTCAGCTACCTGCATAACTATCTTGCCTCAGAACCGTAGAGGCCCCTATCACTGGAACTCACGGAACATGCTCAGTCGGCGTGCATCCTCTACTTATGGGGCTGGTGGCATCGATTTTTTAATGAGCAGGGGTGCGGCTGGTACACCACCCGAAGATGCTATCACCATAAGAGGTCCCTATAGTAACATCGCATCACTTGGTTGGACTTCATTTCATACTCTCTTAGAAATCATGGAGGGATTTCAACATTGTGGCATCCTAAAAGAAGACAAGTGATCCATGGTCAATAATTTATATATAGTGAGCTGACTCATACGAACAAAATGAAAACATATTAAAACACACACAATCATTGGTTTCATGCACTGCGGTAGAAATAAAAATTCATGGTCCTGGTGTATGGATACTTTAGCCACTGGACCAACAGTAGATTCCCCATACTGAAAACCACACTCATAACTCATAATCATATTGCCACCCAGAAAAGTTTAGAGTCCTAGTTCTATTGAAAACCTGAACTCATCTGATACCACTTTGTCACGACCCATCCCCCTGGGAACATGTTGTGACTACCCCACACCCGCCTTCCATTGACAGGGACTGGAAAATGACACCAAATGTCATATTCCCTAATACATGAAGGAATTTTCATTAAACTTTTACAAACGCATTGTCCAAGAACCCAACAAGAAGAAAATTTGATGTAAAATACTTTAGAAAAAGGAGTTCTGGATGTAAAAGTGGCCCGAATACAAGCCCAACTGAATGTACTCATACAAATAAAAAGTAAAAATACAACTGAAAGGAATAATACAAATGTAAAGGTGATAAAGATAATGAGTCATCCTCCGGGGATCCCTTCTGAAGGGTAGGTATAGATCACCTCCTCATCACTCCATGAAATCCTATATCATCTACATACCTCTTAGTCATGTTTCCCTTAAAACTCAGTCCAACTGCTCATCATCTCTACAAGAAACAACAAGGTGTGGGAACAACTTGTACAGGGGTGAGTATAACGATACTTAGTAGGGACCCTGAGAACCCTAAAGGTCTCTAAGAATTCTACAATTAAAACCGCAATTACAGATCCCAATCACCACTTACAATGAAATGGACACATCTTAGAACAGTTATAAAACTCAAAGAAATAGGATTATGATGCTGACCCACCCATGATTGATATGATTGCTGATATTCAGCTACATATTCTTTAGGCCTAAGTACAAGTAACAATCCCATTAACAATGTGGAAAACCTCAGATGTTGGAGAACTCCTCTTATAATGGGTACAATGGGCCTACTGCATCACACAGAGGAACTTCCCACTAACTATGGACTGTTGAGGAACTCCTCCTATCGAGTATCGTGGGTCTGCCACATCGCAGAGAGGCACTCCTTATTGTGGGTCTACAGAGTCACATAGAGGTTCTCCCCCTCGTGGTCTTCTAAGGTACTCATTCTATTATGTACAAGGGATCTACCACATCACATAGAGGAACTCCCCATCATTGTTTTATGAAGCCACACAGAGGTACTCGACACTGGGCTATCGAGTCACTCTGAGTCTAATGGTCAATAGTCATCAAGTCTCAACCGGTCACAATGTTCCATACGTAGTGCGCATGGTAGAACCACTCCACAATCCATTAGTACTATTTCAACCATCATTATGTCTCACAAATAAATAACCTGGATATCCATAATTTTATAAGGGTTACAATGCAATAGATGTCGCATAAATCAGACACCCAACTTATGCATTATTGTCATTTCAGTGCCGAGGGATTCGTTGGATTCAGATGAAATCCAATACATAAATATAACAAGATTTACAAAACTCACATTGATTATTTCAAAGGCCCCATCTCAATCCAAGGATCCCAACATTGTAGATGATTCATCAAACTGGCGTATGGTTAAGAAGCTAGGGCATGTTTTGTGTAACTGGTCGGTACTGGGTCCTGGTCAAGTCTGCCTCGGTTAGACCGGCCCAACCTAGTTTGGTATGGGCTAATTAGGATCGTCATGTTTCAACACAGACCATATCAAGTCCAACCCTACATGAATGGGTCGTGGGTCATCCCACTGGGTGGCAGGTTGTTCTGCTGGTCCGACCAGGTGCTGCCACCAGCCTGGCAGTGTTGGATGCAAGGGATACTCGGATGTGACACCATCAGTTAGGGCTGATGTGGCGCAAATCCAGGTCAGTGGGCCAACCCACTGGGGTTCAACCAATGTAGTTCCACATGGAGCAATGGGTCCCCCATGCCATGGCATACGGGTCGCAGATTTGCCGCTGGGAGCGACGCTAGTGCAAGCCCCGTCCACCGGCCACCGGTCAATTCGGCTGCCCCTACTCCCACCGTGGACAAGGTAGGCCATGACCCTGTTACTGCATGGGTGCACATATTCGGGTGTTCCCCAACCATGCATGTTCCATCATAGATGGATGAACTGTCCACCGGTGTGCGATGGCGCGCTACACCATCCCCCACAGATGGGCGTTGTGCCGACCACATTCCTTCAGTCCCACGACTGATGAGCCACATCCTTCTTTTCTTCATGGACGGCGTGATACGATGTGCCACGCCTCTTCTACTACCAACTGGTGCTGACATCTCCAATGTTCACTATATATTTGTGTGATTCCATTTTCTTGGGGAGTGCGTCGAAGCGCTGTCCTAAACGTATCTGGTCGTTATCACCATCTCATCGTTATTCTATGGAGGTGAAAAATTAGCAAAGTAGCAGAGGGTTCAGACCAGGTTAGTTAGGCCCGCACCCTCTGTGTTATATCAGAAACATTATGGGGCTATGGGTTTACTAAACAATTGGAATTAAATGAATATAAACCCCAAAAATATACCTTGCAATGACCTCTTTGAAAAACAAATGAATCGTGGGTCAACCCCTTAGTCGATTGAACCATGTTCTTCATATTATTCAAGAACAGGGAAGAGGAAAATAATTTGTAATGGATAAATGAATAATTCTTCTACGTTGTAAACCCACTGGATAGCATCCGCACTTGATGGTGGATCGTGTTCTTCATTCCCGCAATTGTTTCCCAATGATGCCACTTCTATGTCGTCCTTCAGTTTGTGGTTCAGTGTCTCCCTTCACCTCCTGCAAGGTTAGGCTCTATCCTTTAAGGTTTCTGTGTTGTGGAACTCCTTCATCACTTGGTTTGTTGGAGGAAATATGTTGATACCCCTCTCAAGCTCCATATATATCGGAGGGTGTGTGGGGATGTAATGACGATGGAGTTTAATGGGGCTCATCAATTATGAAGATTCTTATTTCCACAACGACATAGTTAAATTGGCTGGGAAGTTCATGCCATTTATTGGCTTGAAGCATTGCTGGCCCCACCCCTTTTGTAGTCTATCAGAGAATATTCAATAGAATAATAAAATTATTTCATTTAATTTTTTTTAAAATTCACAAAGAAAATATTTTTTTCTACACCTAATGCGGTCAAGGTAAAGACTTAAGAGAATCTCAGCGTTATGGATTCAACAGTTCTGTCTGATTTTTAATCAGATCAACATATCAATTGGTATAAAATTATTCCCTTGTGTTTACTACATGTAGCTATAAAGAATTGTTCATAAATTCATCCCAGGAACTCTGGGCCTCATATTCAGACACTGTTAATTTTCACAGACTCGTAATATTTCCATATAATTAATAAAATTACATGGAAAATCGATGTATTAATACATATTTTATATGGATATTAATTAGTTGTGATGTATTTATGAATGGTTCTAGTCATGATGAAACTATGGAGAGAATGTAGCTCACTTATTTACCAATGGTTATGTTTCCATGATTCCAAAGTCACTAAAATAATATGATGATTGGGTGATGGTTCATATCATTTTTTATGTATTCTGCAAATTTTATGTAACGTATATGTACCATAAAGAGAGTGTCACAATATCCTCATTAAATTTTATTCTAGTTTTTATTATTTTTTTTATAAGAATATCATCGACCTAGTGGATGATTGAGCATGATTAAATCTATATGTATCCCAAAACATCACCACGAGATATACTTTATTTATTACAATCCATTTTATATGAACAATCTTACCATTTGGCTTCTCCTTGATAAATTTCTACTTCTTCTCTTACTATATGACGTGATGGTAAATTTTTAATACCTAAGAGCCATAATACAATGATAGGTCATTCCATCCATTATTAGATAACATCACAAAAAAATGGTTAGCACAGGTTATTCTATATCCATAAATCCTCATATGGAGAGATAATACATTAATCTATAAAAAATCATCTAATGTTTATGAAAAATCATTCTATAAGTCATTAACATTATAACCCATCCAAATGGTAAAAAATAAAAAATATTATAATCAAGGTCACTAGATTTCCAAAAATCATCATAACATTGATCTTTATGTATCATAAAGTATCTCTTGTTTTTCATATATAATAAATTTTAAAGCCATCATCATGTATTCACATCAAACAGGTTAATAACATTAATTTACATAAATCCTTATTGAATTCATTCTAGTTTTCTATTTCAAAATATTATTGGATATATTCCGTAAAACAATGAATGTTATAAAATCCATTTATCATAGAATGAACTAATTTATTAGTAAATAATTAATCTATTTAAAATGTATTATATTCTATACATTTTAATTTATTCTTATCTAACTTCTATTAATAAAAAAAGCACAATTTTCCTAATATCTGGAATATAGTAATGGTTAACATACCTTAATACATTATTTTTAATAAAATATAACCATACCATTAAAAAATTCTACGAAATAAGAACTATTAAACATACTTACTCAAATCCTTGACTACAAAAAATTAATGAATAATCATTATATATTTCAAAATTAAGAATCAGAATTAATAAAAAGAAAATACAATTACATAATTGATTTTAATAGAATAAGTTCTTCCTTGTATTTGAACTAAATAACTTAGTTAGGGAGTTGAGTTCTGAAATACCCATGTTCTCTATAGTTAAGACATAGAAATACTTGTCAATTAATTACTCTATAACTCTATTTTCATTACAGGTAACATCATCTTCTTTATTTAATGTATTCCTCAATGCACTTCATCCCTTATTCCTGACCTGTATAAAAGTTGAATAGATTTTATAATATGTTCATTTCCATTTTAATTTCAGAAAAGTAGTCCTTATTCATATTAAATGAGTTAAAAATACCACCAAATTTTATGTTTAAAATTATATACCGTGATAGATGATTTGAGAAATGCAGAATATCTTTCTCTATAGTCATCGTAAAATTTGGTTTCTCATAATAACCAAATTTTCTAACATATTCACTATTATCATTATTCATTCTTTTATATTCCATTAACTAAAACCAAAATCATACTATGATTAACAATGATCATAATGTAAAATAATATAATCCTAAAAAATTACTTATTGAATGTTGAAATCATTTCACTAGATTCTTTAACCTATTAAACCATTGATTAATCTTGTTTTATTTATAGTCATAATATATTTAAATACTTAATGATAGTTCAATAAGAGTTTTTGAATTTGAATGGAATAACCCCCAAGAGGGTCAAACCAATTCTACAGAATGACATGTTGGCATGCACCTATTACCGATCGATTCTTTCTCAATAAAATTTTCACAATGTGATTACCAATATGTACATATACTCCAGATACACATAAAATTTTAGTATCTAAACATGTATTTATTGCTATAAAACAAGTTGATCTATCATTTACAAAAATTACTGGAAATTTTCCTATATATTATCTCATCCATAAACTTATCCTTAGAAATATCACCATATATATCACTACAAATTTCCCTAGGTTCTTCATTAATGTTTTCTCAACTTAGTTTTCAAAGGATGACTAAACCATTAAATTTATACCAATTATAGCGAACCAGGATTAACATATATAGAAATCACAACATTTTAAATGAATATTAGACACATTAACAAAGGATATGGTTGAGGATAATATTATTTTAGTGTCCTTGGAAATATGGGAATAAATGATTATTTCATGGTGAAAAATATTAAATGCTTCCCAAAAATAACTTCTCATTTATTAATCATACATAAAAAGTTTCAACACAACTTTGGAAATTGAAAAATAATAAATTGTGAACTGAATACTCAGTTAGGTTAATTAAAGGGTATTAAAAACATAACATAAATATAAGGGTATGAGAAAATTCAAATAAAATATTAATATTATAAACATCATATCAATTATCATACACATGTATCATGAAATAGAGATATGAAAATCATAAAACATGAATAATAAGGTAATAAAATAGTATAATCATTGATATAATAAAATAGGTCCCCAGTCATAGTCTTCTCCTTGTAGGGGATCTGGATATAACTTCTTCCCATTGTGGATCAGTTAAACCTTAGTAACATTGTTTAGGATGTAAAAACCACTTCTCATAGGGGATTAATCCAGTTAACCTGTTTCACATCTTTATCTCATGAGATATAAATCATTATGAAATTCATTGGAGCGAGATATAGGTCCCACATGTCACATAATGATACTATACAAACATATTCACCTAGATCATAAATAATAATTATATCACGGCACATCAAATGAAATCGGTATCATAAACAGGTCATCATATCCTAAAATATGGAAAAGAGATAGTCTTTATAATGGTGTCATCAAAGTATAAACAGTGAAAAAAGTGGGATTCATAAGCATTTTACCATTTAACAACCCATGGATGGGGAACAACTTTCATAAGAAACTTTTTATCATAAAAACATTAAAAAATAATATGAAATGGTTTTTGGATGATATCCTTGGTAAGGCATGGGTACTATCAGCTTTTGGAATCATAAATGGAAAATATTTTTGAAATACCAATTAGAAAAATTCCATAGTAAAATAACCATTATAATTTTATCTTTTAAAAACATAAAATATTTCAATATATTTTACCTTGAAAATAAAATTAAAAATTATAAAATAGTCTTTAAAACATTTTTAAAACCATTTTATTTGAAAATATAATTACAAACATAAAAAATAATTATGAAAACATTTTTGAAAACTATTTTCTTGGAAATTATCCTTTAGAAAATATAATAGAATCAAAGAATCATTTAAAATAACATTCTATTTGAAAATATCCTTGAAACATACAAACAAATAAAAAAAATTTGAAAATAATTTTCATAGAAAATATACATCCACACATATAAAGGAATCTTGAAACCATTTTGAAAACATTTTCTTTAAAATGATCCTTGAAAAAATATAAAACGGTCCTCAAAACATTTTAAGAACCTTATTATTTGAAAAAATTCTTAAAAACAGATAAAGAATTATTTATTAAAATTTTAAAACTTTTTATATTGAAAATATCCTCGAAATATTATAAAGGATTCTTTAAAAGATTATTAAACCCTTTCCATTGAAAATTTCCTTCAAAACACATAAAGGAAGAATTGAAGACCATATTAAAAACTTTTTAGAACGTAAAAAATCAAATTCCATTCCCATGAAAAAGTAATTATTATAGAGACCAAAAGAATTACATTACTTTTGCGGAATATCTAATACATAACAAAAATAGACACCAAAGGACCGTAATAGTTTATTGTCTTTGGAAACTCGGAATATAATTTTCTAATTGTGGTGAAAGATCTTCAATATCTCCCATAACGATCATCCTTTTTATCCTACCTAAATCCAATCTGTATATCCTGGAAAAAAGAAAACATATAAAGGGTGAACTCAAATTCTCAGTTAGGTTAAGCATAGTGAAAATAAAACAAACCATATACATTTGAACTTCAAAACATGAACATAATATTTAAACCTCAAAATCTTGAGCAATGACATAAAACATGGCAGTATGTAAGGCATAGATCATAATGTAACATCAATCATGATAAAATATAATTATAATATTTAATTAAATTGTGGAAACCATTAAGAACATGTTATTATTTCCTTAGTATCCAAGGTATTGCTACCAAGACCATCTTAGTGGACAAAGTCCCTTTCTGAATCGAGTTCACTCCTCGTCCTAGTCCTTTATCACTGAACTAGATTAACATACCATTCCAGCCATGTCTATCTCATGAGATAAAATATTTAACCAATGAATTGGAGGGATATATATGTCCCACCCATCTCATAATGAAATAATTCTTACTTTCACCACAACAAGAACATAAATTATTCATCATTACCCAATGTATAAAATGGGTTTAGTAAACATCATCCAATCATAACATAATCCATACCGAAAAAATGGATATCATTTAATCATAATAAAAGTGAAACCATGTAAATCATAGAGAAATTATATTTGAAACATTCACTTATGAAATAATTCTATCTTATATGGAAAATGGTTTTGATAAAACACTTGAAATGAATTCTTGAAGAATATATCCTTTCTTCTTCAAAACCAATTTTTTTCAAAAAATTACATGAAATTTTAAATGAAAAGGATTTTTTTTAAAATATTCCTTAAATATTGACTAGTAAGCTTCATGAAAACAAGGTGTTATGAAACCGTAAAAATATGTTCATGCCATTTAAGATAAAAAAAATATTTTCCTCGTCCTTTTGTCGGAAAAGTCAAAAAGTTCCTCGTATGGAACACAAAAGTAATATTCCTTTCATAACATGTTTTAAAAGTAAAAAATTTCTAAAAAAGAAGTTAAGAATACATAAAAACACTTTTAGAAAACATGGACATGGATGATAATAATAACCCCAGTAAATACTTACGAATAAACAATCTCTAATAAGAATGAGATTGGAATAATTATCCCTTGCCTTATGTACAATTTCTTCCATATGTGTCTGAGACTCATGTATAGTGGGTTTAAAAATATTATTAACTTGTAACAGAACCATAATAATATTTATGATATCATATATGATTCATTTACGACTCAATATTCTCCGTTCATTTGCAAATTCTTTGTTAAAGTAGCTTTTTGGGTAAAATCATTTCATTTATCGTCTGTGTTTTGACTTGAAATTATCAATATCATTACATAGATCATGATTACTTAATTACAGAATAAAAAACATGATTTATATATATTATATATTCTTAATATACATATATATAATATATTGATAGATGGAAAGAAATACAACGTTCATGGAGACGGTAGGCCGTAGGTACGCATGAATGCTGTTTTTCATTTCCTTATTGAATTGAATGGAATTAATTAGATGACATACATATATATATATATATATATATATATATATATAAAGTAGCATTATTATTTCATATATTTCATCATTACCTATTATATATACTTTATAATCATTCTTGAATTTTTGAAATGGAAAATGAATCTCATCGCGTCGTGGATACGGTAATCTGTACGTACGCACGAGTAATGATATCATTCAAATATTTATTGAATGGAATTTTAGTAGATGATATAATATCTTAGAATAAGTATGATTTTATAATGACCATATATATTTATTCTTTACACCATTATACCCATCCAAGTAAGGTGGTGGTGGAAAAACAGATTACACCACGGCGTGGAGACGGTATTCCGTATGTAAGCACGCGTGGGGATTTCATTTTCTGTAGGATGGATATAATGTAAAATGTGGTTGTTCAATATTTAAAATAACATATCAGTATATGAGTGATACTGATGTATTTACTTTATAATGAAATATATAAATAAGAAGATGATGAAGAAGAAATAAAACTTGAATGAATCAGTAAAAGAGATTACCTCTTCTTTGACGCACCTCCTTTAAGCTTCCTCATAACGGACTAGAGTTGGACATTTGAGAAGACCAGAACCTCCAGAATGTTTCTAGTGATGTGGATAAGTGAAATGGGAAGGTTTTGTAATATTTTCAAGGCTGAAAAGGGACTGAAGAGAAGAGGGAAGGGGTTCCCTTTTTATAAGGGTGGTTAGGGGAACCTTAGAAAAAACATAAAATATTATTTTATAATAAAGTAATATTCGGTTTATAATAGCTAAAAATTGATTTATTTCGAATATAAAGAGTTTATGGGTCTAAATCCTCTCAAAAATTTAGTTTTAGACAAGTTTAGGTTCCTATTTTAACCTTGTCGTTTAGATTTAACTCTATGTTAAATAATTTAACATTTACCGTGTCTTCTGCTTTTCTTACACTATATGATTAATAAACGTACTATAACAAGACAAAATAATCCCATGTGTCTCATTACTAATATATATAACATTATCTAACTAATTTTGACTATACTTATATCTTTAGGAATATAATAACAATTATTAATTGAATATTTGTTTTAAAAAACTATTTTATGTCAATTTTGACACTATTTGGTAATTGATTTTTTTGAAAATAATAACCACATGATAAGTTAGAAATAAGAAAATTGAATCAATAATAACATGTCATATTGACCTATAAAAATAGTTTAATTAATAAAAAGTCTCATATTACATTTATTTGGGTATTTATAACATAAATTATATTAATATTTCATTAATAAAGTAATAACTAGATCATCATTGTGTCATAAATAAATTAAATTATATAATGTCTAAAAATAATTAACAAAACACCATTATGTAAGAAGTATATTTAGATTTCTAATTAATATTTATAGTTGAATTTATCTTATTTATAAACCTATATTAAAAAAATTTTAGTTATTAGACATTGATTTTAGATATTTTCACTCTTTATTAAATAAAATAATAATAAGTGTCGTAATATAATCTAAGTGGAACAAAATGATAATATTATATTCCTAAGGTTTTATTTGGTCGAATTATACTTATCCAATAGAATTATGACATGTGTAAGGGTAATAATAATATCATTTTCCCCTTAATTACCCTATTTACTTTTAACCGTGGTAAATAAATGTAAAAAGATACTCTTCACCAAAAATAATTTTTATCTTATTGAACCACATTTTACTCCTTGATATTAACCATGTCTCTTGAATTTTATAAATTCCTCTTACAGAAGCGGTAAAATTAAGTTTTATGTAAATTTTCAAATTCTCCTAGGAGTTGGGTAAAAGGCGGTGAAAAGTTCAATTAATTTTTTATATATTTAATATTATTATAAAATGAATCAAATGAATTAAATTAATCTTTTATAGGTATTATGTATAAATTTTTACCTAAAATAAATTTAAATATAATAAATAATAATTAAAATAAAAAGTCGGTATTTAAATAGTAACCCAGTGTTTTCACTGTTAATCAAAAATTGAATGTTTTCATAAAAATACCGAAAATTAACTGTAGGCTAATTTTGATATTTCAAATACAAAAATGAAGTCCACTTTGAAGATAAAATTTATAAAATTTCAAAAAGTGTGTATTTCTATTTATAATGGCTAGTTCATAATAATATTATAATAATATCTCATTTAGTGAAATTCGGTATTGCGTACAACACACGCTATGGTGGAAGGTCATGATTGCATGTAATGTAAGCCAAGTCAGGGTAGCTAGTAGTGAAAGACTCCTCTGTTGTTGTGTATAACATAAATAAAACTTATTTCTTTTATACATTAAAAAAAATCTATAAATAATGTTGCGTAAATTAATTTCCACAAAACGAACATGAAATTGTGTGTAGCACGATCAAATAATAGTGTTGTGTATACTGCAGGCTAATACAGTGTTGCATATAGTACAAGCTAATCTTGGTGTAGTGTATAATAGAATACATCAATGATACTAAAAAACATATATCTCACAAAATCTCGGGGTGTTTAAATTATATAACCATTTAAAAAAAATTAAACCGTTTTCAAAACATAGATTTTTAATTAAATAGATTTACATCCAAAGAGAGAATTAAAGTCTTATTTTATTAAAAACATTTTATTAATGATATATAGAACCCAGAAGTGGTAAATTTGTACCATTAAATAAGGATAATGATGAAGGACTGGAGAAGAAGAAAATTCGTGAGAGTTATTGAGAGATGGATCATAAGGTTTCACCAATTGATTCGTAATTTTAAAAAATCTCGATAAATGGTATATTTATAAGAAAAAAATCATACCACTTTAGTATCATTGAATTATAATACCCACGAGAGAATAAAAATATATTAAGCATAAAATATAATAACAATAAAGATATTAATGGCCAAAATGTAAAAGGAAAGCATATATACCTAATAAATAAATTTACATGAGTAACATAACATGTGTCTCAAGGATGGAAAATTGAGAAAAAGTTACCTAATTGATTTGGTATATTTTTGAACCATAAATACCCTAAAAGAAAAATCATAAAATATATTATTAAATACTAAATATTTTATATAGATGAATAATATAGTACATCAATGGTCATTATATACACCATATAGAAGAAATTTGTTGTGAATGTAGCTTGGGTATCACAAAATTAAAAAGTGAGACTTAAACCTATTAAAAAATGATTAACCATATAACCATGAGATCAGTAAAATAATATAATCTATTGAAACATCTCATATCATGAAATAAATTTAATTAATGATATCAAATTTCATAGGGAAGTATATACATTACAAAAAATAGACGAGTGGTGAATATTGCATTTGTGTCATGGAAATAAAATCAATACTATAGTTCCCCTAACCTCAAGTATAGACATTAATTGTACACATTCAATCCTCCAATATAATAAATAAAAATTTATTAAAAATATACCAGAAAAAAATATTATTAAATATGATACCATATATTATTTAATTATGAAATTATATTACCCATTTATTAACAATTCTCTATTAATATATTATTCTCGGGTAATAAAAACATTCTCTTTCTAATATGTTTTGGCTTTTACTTTTTGTTTATTATTGTGTGATTGTTATTTAAATATTTAAAAAATCTGTAATATTATATAAATATCATATATATTTAGTATATATGTATTTATTATAATCCATAAATGTCATTAATAGGAAATAAAAGTCACAATTCATTGAGATGGTTAACCATACGTATGAATGAGTATTGTTTCATTTTTAATTGTATTTTGAGTGAATGAAAATTAAATTATATATGTATATAAATATATTATGTTTCTATAATCATTATCATGTCATATATGTATAATAAATGTTTATAAAAACAAATATTTTCATTAATACCTATTACTGAATGAATTATTACACTAGATTACACTTAATACAAGCTAGAAGATCAAGAAGCCAAGTATATTATTGGATTATGTACATTAGATAAAAACATAAAATATAAAATATATCAACTTTTTTTAAATCTTCCTAAACATGATCATAATTAAAACTAAATTTGACAACCTGGGGATCTGTATAACGGCGTGGTGAGCTATAATTCCTTCTAAGGGAATAAACATCTCATTACCTGATATAATTTATACATGTTAAAATATTCGAATATAAATGGGGAATAAAAGAAGTTAGAAATATAATCATTTATAATAAGTCATGATATAGCATGATAATTAAAAAATGTAATCTTCAGAAATGAGTTTAAAACATAAAAAGTTCCTCAGAAACATCCACTATGGCTAACTCTCCCCCAAATAATGGTGAAAAGAGTTCCATAATGGATTAAGTTGACTCCCTAATCCATTTATTTCAATATCCTAATAAAAATTAATTGCATATGAATTAGAATACTATATAATTTCTATTTCACCCATACCTTCCATTTCCTTCACATTATTAAGTGTTCCACATTAATCATACAACATAGATTCCTTCATCATCATATCTTATTACATGATCAAGGATTTTTGAAAACAAAAATGTAAATCCATATTCAAATAATTATAAGATTATAACGGTTAAAACCATTTATAGTAATTAGGTATCATATTCATATAGAATTGTTCTTCAGTGGAAAATCACTATGATTTTTAGGTAGCATAATGGTTTCACATGAAGATTCATAAGATTTGTTGATTATAGAAAAGGGGTATCTAACCATTTGGAAACAAAATAGATAGTAATTGGTATATTTAAAAACCTATTACTACTTTAGTAATGAATAATTTATGGAATAACTTGATAGATAAACTTGAATAAATAGGATAATGAAATGCACCCATACCCTAAGAGTCTGACACCCAATACAAGTGAGGTGATTCTTGAGATCTGGGGGGCACCTATGTAGGTATTTTGAGAGGGGAGGGAAGAGTATGGACATTCTAAAAGTATTTTTAGTTATGATAAATGGTGTCTTGGGTGGGTGTGTATATGAAATGAGTGAGGAATTCATTATTATTTCACACACTAGTTTGGGAGACTATAATAAATTAACCAAACCCACAAACCATTCCATGATTTATGATCACGGGTTCAAACAAATGATATTGGATTTCATTATAATAAATTTCCAATTGGTAAAAATAATTAAATAATACCCTTGGTGATGTGTAATTGAGTCATACTCTTAAAGAAATGATTTAGAACCTTAAAATCTGTTAATGATTTTGGATGATTCATAAAGGCATTATAAAATTAATAATGTTAAAAAATAACATTATTTTAATTGTAAAAAATATATTTTTTCATGGATTCAATTTATAGTATTTATAACATCACATATGGGCCATTATTATGTCATAATACATACCATATAATTATATTGTATTAATGTTTTGCCAAAAAATTTGACTGTTTTAAAATTATGAAAATTTCCCTCTTTGATAATTTATACATTCTGATTCCAAAAATGTAATTTATTTTATAATAATAATTATATATATATTTTTGTTTACACTGTTTATATAATAATGAATATTTATAGTGAAATAATGGCTTCCAAAAAATAAAAAATTTCAAACCCTTATAAAAATTACATTTGACATCATAATAATTATATGAGAATTTTTATTTAATATAATTTTATTGATTAATATTATATTATTAAAGTATATATTTTTTCATAAATACATTTATTCAACAAAATTAACCTCTTATTTGAATTTCAATTCTAATTAATATATATTTTTTGTTTTATTTTATAAAATTAAAAATCATTTATAAGGTAATAATTAGAATAAAATATGGACATTTTTCTATAGAATAAAAAATATAAATATTCAAAATATTATTTTCTTCATAGTTGTCCCATTAATACAAATGAAAACTTTCTAAGGGTAAGGTGTGGGATTGTCAGACATTCATTTGGTGGTTTGGCATACATGGTTTTGTCTATGATCAGGATGGGCTTTCACTTCTCCCATACATGGTTTTACTCATTATTAATTTGTTGGATATTAGATTGGGCTTGGTAAAGTGAAAGTATTACGAATTTTATCTCCCCCATGAAGCCCAGATAAATGGGAATCATGGGGAATGATTCTATAGGTTAAGGCCACCACTTACTTAATTCTTGTTAATTAGATTTGTTTCAGCCTTATATTTTTAATTAAAATGCGATTAGAGTTCAATGAATATATTTTCAATGGAAATGATTCATAATATTATATTAAATATGATATGATATAATAAAACCAAATAAGTGCATGATTTTTTTATTACAACACTACATTATCAGACATTTATTTAAATCATAAGGGGAGTATTATTTATAAAATTTCTAGTCATTATAGTATCCCTTATTTTATAATTTTTTCCATTAAAAATTTCATTTCAAGAACTAAAACCGATGAGGGTAATTTTTTTCATCACCTCCTACGGTTCCCACATCACTTCTTTTAACTTATGGTTTATCCAACGCACTTCGACTATGTTAGTTGTCTCATTTTGTATAAATTTGTCTCTACTGTATAAGATTTTACCTGAATGATGCTAATATGAGATATGATTTTCCAATAGTACCACATATGGATAGAGTATAAGCAATGGGTCTGTTACACAAAATCTCAATTGGGATACATGGAACAAATCATTTACTTATGATAGTTTATGTGGGGATTATAGTGTAACACCCCGACCTTTTAATGTGTAATAATAATTATTTTATGTTTTAATTTTCATGTTAACCAGTGAGGTTGTCAGAGTAAATAATATCTCACCTTGTTTAAAAAAAATAATTTAAGAATAAATTTTTCAGTCAAATATAATTTATTAATTAAATATTTTAAATAATAATTACACTACTATAATAATACAACGAATTTTTTGCTCTTTTCCAAATATGATATATTCATATATTCAAATCTAAACATGATTTTAAATAAAATTATATAAAACTAATACTGTAATTTTATAAATAACATTGGGAAATGTTGCTTTAAAATATTTTAATTCCATTATTTTGTAAACGTTAATTGTTATAATTATGCGAACAATTACTTAATCTATTATATGTGTTTTATATATTTTCGAATATATATTTATATATGTGTGAGTGTGTCATTTTATATTTGATTTGAATTATATAATTATAATTTTATAATTCGGTTATACATTACATCGATGATTGTTATTTTAAAATATTTTAATGACATTATTATTGCATTTTTTTCTATACACATAGCTATTTAAACAAATATTTTAATATTTATATGGGATTTATACAATATTAATATATTAACTAACACTTTGAATTTTCCATAATAAAAAATATATATATAAATTAATAGAATGATTATAATTGTACATACGAAATTTTAATAAAATTATAAACATAACATATTAACATTTGGTTGAATGTTTCAAAATTACAAATATGTGGTACAAAATAGGATAATAAAATTTCAAATATCAATTTTATTTTAACATTATAAGAATATAATATTAAGTATACATATATATATTTTTTATAAATTAATTCAATAAAGTTTACTTTTTATAAAAAAGTATTAATAAATAAGTTTAATAGATTATTTTTTTTTAATTTTGAGTTTTTCTAAAGCTAATAATAATATAATATATTATATAATGAAATATGAATAAAATATAATATTATCAATATTATAATGGTTATAGAGGATGAAATCAGGCAAAAAAAGGGAGTGGAATCCCGTAGGAGACTCGGATTATGGTTAGGCGCAAACGGAACAAAAAAATAAAAAAAAATATAAAACAACAATAAAAAGGGGAAAATCAGAAAAAAGAAATGAAAAAAGAGGAATCTCGTATAGGGTTTATGGGTGTCTGTGTTCGTGCAGTGCCACGAAGAGGGAGATAGGGTGGTCTGACCATGAGACGGGTTTCAGCACGTCATAAGGGAAACCGGCGTCGGTGGTCTCGAGCGAGTCTGGGAGGACGCGCCAAGGCCATAGTCGAGCGGGCCGAGCGACATCAGACTAGTGGAGTCGAGGTCTCTGAGTCACACAAATGGGATGCATAACTTCATACCAGTGGATTGGGGGTCGAGCCGCGATGGGGTTTCATCCTAGGGTAGATGATGAGCTATCTGGGCATCGTTGAAGGGTCTAAATCACGGTTTGAGTTTCAATTTATCAGGTTTTGGGTAGGATCTAGGTCTCTGTTCTTCATCAACATAAATAGGTAGGGTTTTTAGATATAGACTGTTTTGGTGATTGTTGAAATATTTTATGTATTTTGTAATTTTTTTCTTTGTTATTATCAGTATGTGGTCCACCTTACACCTAACTTTACAAATATGATCTCCTTATGTTTGTTTGTTTATTTATTTTTCTCGACAAGTTTTATTATCATAACTTTAAACCTATTTTTTTATAAATGGATTATCATCTTTTTTTCATTTTGGATTATAAAAATATTCTAAATAAATTTGATCCATTGATATCAATATCAACAGGAATATATATTTTTTATGTTTGAATTTATGTTAATAATTTTTATGATTACCTTATTTCAAATCCTTATTATGGATGCTTTTTTGAGTGTATATATATACAAGAGAATGTAATTTCTAAGGGGGATCTATGGTTGAGTTCTTAACTACCTTATCATATTTTATTTTTGTGTTTCTTCTAAGATTATTGCATACCCGACTTCCATAACCATGATTAAGGTATCCAATCATCAGAATCCATCAAGGTAACAGAAACATGTTTTAGTGTTCATTCTTTTCAAAGTATTATTTTAAAATTTAAAATTTTTTATAAGGGTTATTTTGTATTGCTTATGTGGTTTTATGTTTGGTTTATATATTTATATAAATTTGTGATATAAGATACATCACCACATATTTAGAGCTTAATTCCTTCAATAAATTTTTATTATAATCTATCTAACGTTTATTTATAAGGATTCTATTTATTATTGATTATATACATTTCAGAAAATATGTAAACATATAAATATATATAATTATGTAAGATCATATATCGATATTTAAAAACTCATATATGAACTATGTTCTTGTACTAAAATTTTATTTGTAAGTCAAATGATTTGTAAGGGGTTATCCTTGTCTTGCTTTTGATTTTAAGATGTATAAAAAAAATATGTATACTCTTATATACATGTGAATGAAATATTAAATATCTAATCATCTATGTTCTTATTAATATGGAAATACATAGTATAAATAAGATTTTTAGTAGATTTTATCATTTTTCGTGAACACAGACACATATATATAGTTATATATATATATATGCGTGTGTGTGTAAACCCATATCTTTTAAATCCAATTTATATACAACATATGACTTCTTCATTTAAATGATATTTCTCATATTATCTTATTTTTGTAAAGGTCCTATTTTATCTTTTCAAAACATCCAAGTTTTACTATGTTTTCTGAGTATATATATATATACATATATGTATATGAATGTATATAAGTATATAATAAGGACTCATTGATTTGGATGAAATTCATAAGCCTAGATTAAGGATTTTGTTATGATTTGAATTGGTAGATGATAAAGAATTATAATGTATGGAGTAACATTGTGTAGAATTTTTTTTACACCTAATCATGCATGAGAACACATAAAATATTTTCTAATTTTAAAACAATCCAATATTTGCACCCTAATAGTTATATCCATGTTTTTACAAGTGTCAATCTGACTACGAATGAAAACCTTGCATAAAAACGGGGCATTTAATCGGGTACGAGGGTACGTTTGTATTTATTCTAACAATGATAAATATTTTTATTGTTAATGTTATGTGGTTGGAAAAGAAATAACTAATCATATGTTTCAAATGTTTTGTCTTGACCAATCAGTATTTTTATGCATGCCCCATTGGATGAATATCTGCACAACATAAAAACCTAATAATTGTTGTCCTTAATCATTCAATTTATGTTCTTAGTTCATGAATATAGATTTTGGAAGCTTGTGGATTCATGTTCATAGGAACTCATTACTCTTCACATTTATAGAAAATTATAATGTTAAAAGGTTTAGTCATATACATTAATGTTTTGACATTTAATGTACTAAAAAACGGATTAATTAAAACTAATGATTGATATAATGTATGTTTAGTAAACTGCATTAAATGATATGTTTACCTCTTTATTTATTATTTTATGTTAATATTATTATTTGATCATTAATTTTCTTGATTAATATGATTATGGACATTGTCATTTTATGAAATCAAAATGGAATATCATGATGATTTTTTAACATCATATGTACTCTTAATTTATGTAATAATTAATGACTTGACCAGACAATTAATTGTTTTGTGCTAGACTCACTACATATGATTAAAAGTGGATGATTGTAATTATAAACTTATATGTCTTAATCTGAGATTATGGATTTAATTGTTCAAGGTGGTGTGGGACACCTTGAATAGAATATAAGCTAAAATACAAAACCATGTATTTTATATACTTGGTTTGATATGTGATAAGTAAGTAATAAATCAATGTGGTATGTGCACTTTTATTTAGAGGTATTCGGAACACATTGCACCTAGTATGTTATGGGGTAGGTAGAGGTAAAATTAATCCCTCCGGGTTGGGTTCCAGTTACAGTAGACCCTCCGGGATGGTGTGTGGTTATTAGAGGCACTCTGGGATGGAGTCCAGTTACAGAGGCTTGCTGGATTGGGGTGCAGTTACAGTTATCCCCTAGGTCTTGGAAAGATGCCTTGACATGTTATGACATATGCACTTCCATCATTATCACTATGTTAATTAATTAATGAGAAAAATATTTGTCTAGTAGAATATTTGTTTAAAAGATCTTATGGATTTTAGGATGAGGCCTTACATCATTTGACGTCTTGGATAAGGACTTGATAAAATGTTTTAGAATGTTTTGAATATTTATGGCATGACATATGTTTATAACTCTTTCATTTAGTATTCAGTTTATGAAATTTATGATATTATTTTATGCGCAAATCTGATAATTAATTACACTTATTTTTTTAATTTGTGATTACATATACTCATGATATACATTTTTAGAATTTCGTTTATTTAGCATGCCTATATTCGAATAGTGTATCCTTGTGATTCTGTTATCATGTTTTAAATTGAGCACCTTTATGATGTGTACATGTGTTACAAATTTTATGTAATAGGATTGTTTTATGAAGTGGTTTAAAAAATGTTTTCAAAGAGTAATATCGGTTCATTTTAAACCCCTTACTAGGCATTTTTATGCTCACCCTACGTTTCTGGTTTAAATTTTTCTGTTATGTGATGTTATTAAAGAAGTTTTTAAGAAGTAGCTTGTTTCTCAGAGCACGATCCGAATTCAATCCTCTATATGGAACCGACTCCGAGTACTTGGAAGCTAGTGTGTGACAGTTGGTATCAGAGGATTCAGTTTAGATAACTCTGGAAAACAAGAACTGAACAAAGAAAAATTTATTAAATCATTACTAAGTATGATTTTCATGGAAAAAAATATTCCAGTCTTATGCCTCTTAGGAGAAATTTGATAAAATTAAAACAATAAAAAATACTTGGATATGTGTTACAAAATAGTAGTATCCTTAAATTTTTAGATGGCCAATGCATCATTCCTTTGGACTCTTCCAATGGAGATAGCCGAAACTATAATGGTAAAGTCATGCTCAAGGGACTATGAGGCTCTCAAAAAAAACATAGGTTGTCCTGTAAAAAACTATATCACATGTCGAACTGCCCAAAAAATCTCCATATTTACCATGGTTGAAATCATTTCTATTATAGTATAGAAAATTCATAGTTTGCAACATATAAGAAAATATGGATGTTTCTTGAAGCTCTTTTTCTATGTTTTACATTGGATGATAACTACCGAGTTGTAAGTAAATTTCTAGAAGTTGCTTTGTATAGTGACTATCGTGTGACCTAACTATTCCTAGTCCTGAGTTTTAGTATGTACGGAGAAGTCTATGACATCAATATTTTCATGAACAATGTGGTGAGTAAAAAATATAGGGATTCAGTCCACTCTGAAATTTCCGACCTCCACACTTCTCGTGCCTCTCTATGGAAGGTGGAGTGCTTTAGGCACAGGTACGACCCCAACTGATCAAAGTGTGTCTGGGTCAAAGAGATAGATCAGCTGAATACTACCATTGGAATCCATTATAAGTCGTCCGCAAACTACCATCAGTGGTGTTCCTAGTAAAGGGACCTTGAGAGTGATGTGTGTCTGGTGTTGCTGTGGTTTGTGTACAAATATATTAGAATTTTGAGGATGCAATTCATCGAATGGGGGAATAATGTAATGACCTGAACCTTTTATGCGTTATAATAATAATTTAATGTTATAATTATCATCTTAACCAGTGCAGTTTTTAGAGTTAATATTATCTCACCTTGTTTAAAAAAATAATTTACGAATAACGATTTCAGTCAAATATAATTTATTGATAAAATATTTTAAATAATATTTATTCTAATATAATAATACAGTTAATTTGATACTCGTTTCCATATATTAAATATACATATATTCATATGTATACAAGAATTTAATTAAAATAATATAAAACTAATACTATAATTTTATAAATAACATTTGGAATTATTGCTTTTAAATTTTTTAACGCCATTATTTTGTAAACGTGAACTGTTTTAATTATGAAAAAAATTACGTAATCTATTATATGGTTTTAATATATTTTCATATATATATATATATATATCTGTGTCTATATATTTGTTATGAATTATATAATTATAATTTTATAATGCTGTTATACATGGAATCGATGATTGTTATTTCAAAATATTTTAATGACATTATTAATGGGTTATTTTCTATATATATAGAAATTTAAACAAATATATGAATAATTATATTGTATTTATAGATAATTATTAGATTAATTAACACTTTTAATTTTTCTTAATAAAATTATATATATATATATATTAATAGAATGATTAAAATTGTACATATAAACTTTTAATAAAATTATAATCATAACATATTAATATTTTTTTAAATGATTCATAATTACAATATGTGGTAAAAAATAGGATAATATAGTTCCAAATATCAATTTAATTTTAACATTACAAGAATATAATATGAATTATACAAATATATATATTTTTAAATGAATTCAATAAATATTATTTTTTTAAAATAAAAATTTTTAATAAATAAGTTTAATAGATTATTAAATTTGGATTCAACTTTTGACTTTTTCTAATGCTAATGATAATATAATATATGATACAATGAAGTAAGAATAAAGTATAAAATAAAAATATTGAAATGGTAATATAGGATGAAATCCGACAAAAAAATGGGGGAGAAATCTCATAGGAGACTCGGATTAGGGTTAGGTGCAAACTGACCAACAAAAAAGGAAAATAAAACTATAATAAAAAGGGGAAAATCAGACCAAAGAAATAAACAACGAGGAATACCGTAGAGGGTTTCGGGGTGTCTGCATTTTTGTAGCATCGTGAAGAGGGAGAGAGGGTCATCGGGCCGTGTGAAGTGTTTCAGCGCGTCGCAAGGGAGACTGGCGTCACGGGTCTCGAGCGGGTCTGCGAGGTCACACCAAGGCCATAGACGAGCAGGCCGAGCGACTTCGGTGGTTTAGCGTAGAGTCTTGTTGGTTGAGGTCATCGAGTCGCACTACCGAGGTGAATAACTTTAGACAGGTTGAGTCGGGGTGGAGCCAAGATATGGTTTCATCAAGGGGTAGAAGATGAGCTTCCTGAGCATTGTTGAAGGGTATTATTCATGGGTTGACTATCAATTTTTCCAGTCATGGGTAGGATCTAGATCTATGTTCTTCTTCAACCTAAATATGTAGGGTTTTTGATATAGACCATTTTGGACATTGTTGAAGTATTTTATGTATTTTGTCAATTTTTTACATTGATATTGTCAGTATGGGGTCTGCCTTCCACCTTAAATTAGGACTACGAACAACTTGTGTTTGTTTGTTTATTGATTTTTTTCTATGGGTTTCATTGTCATAACAGCATACCTATTTTGTTTATGGATGGATTGTCATATTTTTTTCTTTATTTTTGGATTATAAAAATACTGGAAATGACTTTGTTTTATTGATGTCAAAATCAAGAAGACGATATATTTATTACATTTTAATTTATGTTAATAAATTATATGATTACCTTATTTCATAGATTTCATAGGTAAGCTTCCTTGAGTGTATATATATACCAGCAAATGTAATTTATTAGGGGGATTTGTGGTAGAGTTCGACAATACATTCTAGTGTTTTATTTTATGTATTTTTTCTTAGAGTATTGCATACTCATCTTCCACAACCTTCCTTAGTGTATCAAAGCATCAAGATCCATCATGGTAAGGGAAATATGTTTTAGTGTTCATATTTTACAAAGTATTATTTTTTTATTTTAATTTATGTCTTTCTAGGGTTATTTTTTCTTGCTTTTGTGGTTTTATTTTTTGTATATATATGTATATAAATTTGTGATATAAGATACTTCACCACATAGTTGGAGGTTAATTCATTCAATAAGGGTTTATTATAATCTATCTAACTTTTATTTCAAAGTATTATTTTTATTTTTGATCATATACTTTGCAGAAAATATGTATATATATAAATATATATATTCATGTAATATCAAATATCACTATTTAGAAACTCATAATTGAACTAAGTTCTTGTACTAAAATTTTATTTCTAAATAATATGATTTTTAAGGGTTTAGCCTTTTCTTGCTTTCAGTTTTAGGCTATATAAAACAATTTGTATACACAAGTATACATGTGAAAGAATGATTTTATATCTAATCATCTATGGTATTAAAAATATCGGCATAAATAGTATAAAAAAGATTTGTAGGGGGTTTTATCATTTTTTTGAATATATATATATGTATATATATACGTAGCTATATATATGTGCTTGTGTGTGTAAACCATATCTCCTTAATCAAATTTATATACATGATATGAATTCTTGATTTAAACGATATTTCTTCTAATATCTTATTGTTGTGAAGAGCCTACTGTATCTTTTCAAAACATCCTTGTTTTACTATGTCTTCCAATTATATATATATATACATATATGTATATCAAAATATATAAGTATAAAATACAGACTCTATGATTTGCATGAAATTCATAAGCCCAGATTAAGGATTTTGTTAAGATTTGAATTGTGAGATATCAAAGGATTAAAATGTATGGAGTCACTTTTTGTAGGAAAATTCTTACACTTAATCTAGTACGAACACACATAAAATATTTACGGATTTTAAATCAATCCAATATTTTCACCCCTAAAATTTAAATCCATATTTTTACAAGTGTCAATCTAACTGCGATTGAGAACCTTTCATAAACACGTTGTGTGTAATTGGGTATGAGGGTACATGTGTATGTATTCAAACATTGATATCTATTTTTATTGATAAATTTCAGTTGTTTTCAAAGAAATAACTAAACATACATTTCAAATGTTTCTTCTTGACCAATCACTACTTTTAGTCATGTCCCATCGGATGAATATCTTCACAATATGAAACCCTAATCATGGTTGTCCTAATTATTTCATTTTATGTGCTTAGTTCACGAATATATACTTTCGAATATTGTGGCGTCATGTTCATAAAATCTCATTACTTATCATTTTTAAGGAAAATGATAATGTTTAATGGATGGGTCATATACATTTATGTTTTGACATTTAATGTAGTAAATAAGGGCATAATTAAAACTAATGATTGAGATAATTTAATTTAGTAAACCACATGAAATGATATGTTTACCTCTTCATTTATTATATTATGTTTATATTTTTATTTAGTCATGAATGTTCTTGATTAATATGGTTATGGACTTTTTCAATTTAATAAATCGAAATGGTATTTCATGTATGTTAGTTAACATCACATGGAATCTTAATTTATATACTAATTAATGGCCTAACCACACAATTCATTGCATTGTGCCAGACTCCCTGCATATTCTTATATGTGAATGATTGTAATAATAATCTTATATGTCCTAATCTGAGTTTACGGATTTAATTGTTCAAGGTTATGTGGGTCACCTTGAATGGAATGTATAGAAAAATAAGAAACCATGTAATTTATATACTTGGTTCGATATGTGATATGTAATTAATAAATCAATGTGGTATGTGACCTTTGATTTAGAGATATCAGCAATGCATTGGACCTAGTATGTTCTGGTATAGTGACTGGTAAATATAAGCCCTCCGGGTTGGGGTCCAGGTATAGCAGAACCTTCGGGTTGGTATCTGGTTATTAATGGCACTCCGGGTTGGAGTCCGGTTACAGAGGCTCTCTCTGTTGGGATCCGGTTACAGTTATCCCCTAGGACTTGGCACGAGGCCTTGACCTGGTCCAACATATGCACTTCCCTCATTATGACTATGTTAATTATTTAACTATAAAAATATTTGACTGGTAGAATATTTGGTTAAAAGAGCTTATTGATTTTCTTCCAAGGCCATAAATCATTATACGTCTTGACCAAGGGCTTGATAAAATGTTTTAGAATGTCCTGTATATTTATGGTATGACATGTGTTTATAACTCAGTGATTTATTATTCAGTGTATGAAATTGATGTTATTATTTTTTGTGAAACTCTGATTATTCATTAGCCTTTGCTGTTTAATTTGTTCTTACATATACTCATGAAATACATGATTATAATTTCTTTTATTCAGAATGCCAATGTTCGAATCGTGTATCCATGTGATTATGTTAGCATGTTTTAAATTGATCACCGTTATGATGTGTACATGTATTACATCATTTATTTAAGAAGATTGTTTTATGAAATGGTTTAAAAAATGTGTTCAAAAAGTTATATTGGATTATTTTAAACCCCTTACTAGGCATTCTTATGCTCACCCTACAATTTTGGATTAAATTTTTCAGGTATGGGATTTTTACTAAAGAAGTTTTTTAGAATTAGCTAGTTTTTTAGAGCCCATACTGAATTCGATCCTCTATATGGCACCAGCTCTGGGTACTTGGATGATGGGGTGTGACAGCTAGTCGATAGTCTACCATTCAGATGTGACCAATTATATCTAAGGAAAAAAAAATTCTTGAACTATACTATCCCATTATACCAAATCACATGACATTAATCCATAGAGATATATAGATGAATACATTAGTTCTAATATCAAGACCTAGGTATCATCGATTCATATCATCATATATCTTATTTAGACTCTGATAAACCTTAATGGGTTGCTGAATGGTCTTATCCTTTTCTACATTTTTTTCAACTATTTCAAGACCTATTAGTTTTTGGTCCCCAACATCATCCCAACATGAAATTGTTATTCCCATATTCCCCTAAATGGATTCATAGGAAGCCACATGGATTCTTTATTGGAACTATTATATTATGAGAACATAGAAATAGTATGATGTTGGTCCCATCATCCATTGAATTTAATTTATGATTCTCTCAATATTTTCCTGAGAGTTTAGATAGTCCACTCAGACTGTCCATTAATTTGGGGAGAGATAATTCATGATGAGGTTCAAATCTTTATATACAGCATGATGGAGACACATCCAAGACATAGAGGTATATCTTGTATCTAAATTAGATATAGTCGGTCATGGTGTTTAATGAAGCATAACCAATTATATAATGTATATCCATTCAATATGATCGAGTGATAAGTCTTCTCTAATTAAAAAGAAGGGATAAGTCTTCTAAAGATGATCCCCTAGAATCCATGTTGAATTATTTCCTCCTGATTCCTGTAGAGTACCAGTGATAATGTCCATGGTGATGTTATCAAATTTCTTTTTTTTATTGTTAATGGTTTCATCATACATTTATAATATTATTCTACCATTTTCTAACATACAATACTACTTGAGATATATTTTTAATGACACTTCTTCAAATTTTCCCACCAATAGTGCTATTGAATATCTAAATACAAAATTTTGCTTCCTATTTGGATTGAGAAGGTTGAGTTGTGTGCATCATATGACAGAATGTTCATTAACTTATGATTTTGTTTTACACATATAACTGACCCAAATATAACAACATCATCATTAAAATTAAACAATTATTATGTCATTATTCTAATTAATTCAACATTCCATGGAATTTCCATATAATTTTATAGGCAATATTAAATCCTCTCTAGAAGGTATGGTTGAGAAATCATTTGTTAAATGTTATATCATTTTATTTCATTTATAATTATTATTTATATAATTATCAAATCTAAGAGGAACAAATCCTTATCAATTGACATCAATGATAAAAAAATTCACACATCTATACATACATATTATTCTACGTTATTTGATATCTTATGATATTGGTGGATAGAAAAGTTATTGAACTTTATCTTATCTAACAATCATTATTGGAACATATTCTTCTCCTTCAATGTGAATGCATACTTAAGGCATTTGTTATCCATTTATATTATATTTATCTATGATAAAAGTTAATTTCCCAATACATTCAATAAAAATATCAACTAATCAAACACTAGATTATGTTTTTTTGTAGTAATATTTGTAAAAATTAAACTACATTGAATCATCGACAATCAATTTTTAATGTTATATTAACACACTACTTGGTACCTTCTTTGAAGAATCACTAAATAAAACAAAAATCACTCCAATTGTGGGTAGTGTGAGTACATGTGTATAGATAATCCTCCTTTTCTACTACTTGAATCTCTATTCACATTTATCATTCAACAAAAAATTAAATTTCGTATATGTTTTCTTGGTTATATGATTAGAAAATGTGAGAAATTTCTCCCAAACTGATGATAATAACTTTCCAATCCAAGTAAACTATGGATATCTATCATAGATATTGGGCTTAAACATCCTTTAATTTCTTCCATATTTTAAGTGTCTGCAAGTATTCAATTTCTTGAGATAATATACAACAATATTGAGACATACATTAACCAAAACACACATTCAATGTACTTGGCATAAAGATTCACATTTTATAAGGTATTTATCATAGTTCTCAAATGCTTCTCATTCCCCTCCTTGATTTTGGAGTATATTGTAATATCATCTATAAAGACTACCAAATAAATTTCATGGTAATAACTAAATACTATATTAATCAATTTCATGAATATATTTGTAGTATTTGTTAGTTTGAATAGATTTATTATGACTTTATAGTTCTACTGCCTTGTATGAAACCAATATTGGGGATATCCTCTTTCATTACCCTATATTGTTAATATCCTATCCATAAAAACCCCCATAAAATATTTATTGTTTTTTACATATCCAATCAAAAATGACATAAATCTATGTTATTGGATACATGTAATTAATGAGGATATTTTTAAGCTCCTGACAATCAATTAAAAGTCACATGGAACCATACTTCTTCTTGAAGAATAAGACCAGTTCATCCCAAAGGGAAGAACATGGTCACATGAAACATTTATCTATATTCTGCAGTAGTTGTCTATTTAGTTCACCATGATCCAAAGAATTCATTTTAAATATATTGTTGGATAATTTTAACACCATAGGTATAATCTGGATTGAAAATTAAACCACTCAGCTATAAGGTAGACCATAAATTTTTTATGAAAAACAATAGTGTTTTCCCTCACAATGGGAATGACTTCATGGCGAGTTCATTTATTAAATTAAATCATTTAAACCATATATTCATTCTCTTTGGAAAATAATATCCACGATTGAGTTGTGGTTTATAAAAAATATACATCCATCTCCTTGAACATGTATATAATCATATGGCGATTCACGATACATAGAGTGTTTTATTAAAGTAGAAATTTATGTTGGATCTATATAGGAAAAGCCAATCCATACCAAAAATTGCATCAATTTACACCAAAGGGAGCATGAATGAGTTAATTGGTATGTTTATCCCCTAAATTTTAATTATAGCGGTGTTATATCCTCAGGATGCAATATTTTCCCCATTTTTTATTTTCACCAACAACTCTACTTCCACGATTTGAAGAGGTATTTGAATATTTCTATTAAACATTAATGAATTTAAGGACTATATAGAAATATAATAAAAAATTAGGTTCTCTATTATTGAATTAATATCTATAATGCATTTCCCCACATCATTGTTTTCCTCCACTTTAGTAGTAATGATGGAATGTGATGGCCTTTACTGCCATGGATGTTGTTGGTTTTATTTGAAATGTCATGTTTTAGTGCATTGGTTTTCGACCATCATTGGTTTATTAGAATTAAATAAATGAAAAATGTGATGAGGTGTGTATGGGAATTTCTTTTCCTCAAATCTATTAGTGGGTTTCTCGAATCAATAATTTTTTTCCATGTGTCATTTGTTCCCACATATATATCATTTCTATATTCTCATTAGGAAATTTTTGGGGTGCTTCTACCCACACCATTAACATTTGGGATGTTGAAATTTATTATCACAATTATATATCTCTATTTTAAGGTATTATGTAAGATCAATTTTCATCTTATTATCCCCATGATTTCCATGATATTATTAGTTCTCTATTTTGACTTCGAGGGAACTTCAGACAATTTTTTCATAGCTATCAATGTCTCTGATCAAAATATATTTTGAAAGACTTGGTTTTATTCTAGAAAACATGTGGTGAAAGATACAATCAAGGGTAAAAAATGTCAAAGGCCAATAAAGAAGGTATTATGTTGTTTTTCTCATAATTAATTATAGAATCTTCATCCATTTTCTTAAGGGAAATAAAATATCGTTCAAATTTATGTGAGAGATTGCAAGAAATTTTTTTTATCAAAAATCATTTTCTGGAATTCGTTCCACCACATCCCTTCAATATCATCCTTAGGCTTTAGGATCTTGATCAACATCCACCACTTATTTTCATTTGAGATTCATGATTTTGGAATGTAGTTACTACTTGTAAGGAAGAATAGGAAATCATCAAATTTCCTATATTTAAATGGAAGCATGAATAAGGTAAACCCAATTTTTATAAAAAATATTTCACCATATCTTATACTATGAATAGTGTATGATATATTTATATCACTAAACAAGAATTTGCAATGAAAAATGTGGAGACCACCACCAATTATATGAATTTGGATAAAGTAAATAATGTGAAATGGTTTTCACAACCATGTGTCTCGAAGAAATATGATGATGAATTTTCTTCCACTAGCCAAAATTTGGGATAATAAAAGTAGACCAATATTATTAGTTATTGATTGTGTGGTGGAATTCGTAAAAATGTCTCTATTTATTGATGGAATAATATTCCAACTTTTGAAAATTATATAAGTCTTACTCAAAGGGAGATAAAATTAGAATTTATGAATTCTTCATCTATATAGAACCAACAAAAATTGAAGAATGAATTTTTTTTACATTCAATATATTATAAAATCAATAAATGTTTTATGGATTTTGTGATGTATGATATCATAGTAAAGGTATGTTTTATCTACATATAACTAGAAAATTTATGTTATATATAACATTAAGAGACCAAAAAAACTAAATTAAAATGAATGGATGTTAGACTATAATCCTACCTTTAGAGGTAAATAAATAAAAGTTACAAAACAAAATTTCGCTTTAGAAGTAATTATTTGATGATTTTTTACCAATGAAACGTTTTTAATTTATTGAAATAAAATCCAATTCATGTAAAAACATAATCCTTTCTTGAATGGTCATGTTACATTAATAATTATGGGACAATAATAGGATTCACCCTGAATATGAAATAAATGGATTGGTTTGTTTGAAAACGTATTCAATGAATATGATGCAGTTCATTAGATGTTATCTATAATGAGTAACATAAAAACAATTAAGTATCAATATATAATAGATCATGAAATTTTTATATACTAATGAAATACACATTACATATTAACTTAAACAAGAGAAAGTGATAAATAAATCGAATCCATATTTATAAGATAAAAAGGTTTTTGTGATGTAAAAATATAATCATAATAAAGATAAATATATTCTGATGGTTTCCATGATTTTTTAGCCATATCATCTGAATGAAATAATGACAATGGAAGAGAAGGAAACATAATTAATACATGTCCCTTTCTTGTGAATGTTGGAAAGAAAAAAAAATAGAATATGAATATTGTATGTGAATTTAATAAAAAATATATTCTACCGAAAAAATTAATGCATGGAAGAGATAGGATATAATGAATAAATAATATATTTGTGAATTTTTTTGGGTTGAGAAATATTAATTGTCCTTATTTCTCTAACTAATTGTGAAACAGAAGTCCAATCATATTATTGATTGGTACAAATGAATTTATTTATAATTTTGAATTGAATTTGATGAAAATAATGGGAATCCATTGAATTATTTTTTATTGTTTTTCACCACATATGGTGATTTGGTGTTATTTTTTTATTTTAATATAATTTATAAGTTGAAATGAAATATACACAATTACAGAAAACCAAAGGAATAATTAAATAAACGATAAAAATATAGAGAATTACTAAATTGATATACTAAGAGGTTAAAGATACAAATAAAGAAAATGGATCTTCAGATACAGAAAATATTGAAGATTTTGTTTACCATTTTGAGTTATATTTTCTATACAATCACATTCTCATATAAAAATCAGTATAAATGAAAAAGAGTGTCTTGATTTTCTATGGAAAGGGGGAAAATATATTTTTAAAGGGGGTTAAAATTTTATCTTATTAATGATCATTTATTATGTTATTTTTTATATGGATGAAATAATGTCAGTTAGATAAATTATAATTAAATTCACATAAAAATATTAAATAATAAAATTGGATAACAAGGTAAATATTATATAAAACATTAACATGTGAACTAATCACCATTGTGTTCTAAACTGATAATCTTACAGATAAACATAATGTTTGTGGATTTGGGAATTATTTCTTCAGTAAATTTGATTTCATCTTCCTCTAAATTAATTATCAGTTTAAATTATATTAGATGAATAAATATGAGAGAAAAGGCAAAATATTGCTGAATTTTCTTCCCTCGCACAAAATATTCAATTAGGGGGGTTCAAACTCAAAATAGTAATGTGGAGAGAAAATTGATGAAAATTATTACTCCCATTGAAAAATTTGAATTTATTTTCAATAATGGTGAGATAAAATTCATTGTATCAAAGTGGGAATTTAATATTGAAAATAAATACAATGGGGTTGAATAAAGTACCCATCATATAATGGTGATGAAATTGTTGTCTTTATTACCAGTAGATTATGGAAAAGTGAATGAGAAAATAAAATTAAAAAAAGTTTCTCATGGTTATTATAGAAGTTATTATACTAAATTAAATACACTAAGTGTTTCATAATTCAAAAGTATAAATATCATAGATTCATGATCCACTAATTAAATTTGACACTGAATAGTCTCTAGATAATAAAATCAGGTGATGGAAGGATCATGACACTATATATAATTGAGAAAAGTGTGTTAATAAAATCGATGGATGAAATATAAATAAATGGAAATATTTATATATATTGGAAGACATTCATATTAATGGAGATCCTTTCTTCAGTGTCAAAATTAGAATAAAATTCTTAAAATAGGTAACTCATTAATATTTTGATATTTTTGAGGTTGAGTTATAGAAAATTTAATGCTATATACTACAATAAAAACCCATTAATAGAGAATATTGATAATATTTGGATGTTTATAAAGATAAATGATATGAAAATTCAAGCCCAATAATTAATATAGATGATACATGGGATAAAAATGATATTTACACATACATAAATGTGAACATATATATATATATATATATATATAAGTTTTGGGCTCAATTGGTAGAAGTTAATATATATTTTAGATCAATGAAATATGATTACATGCTACTAGTGTGGACATGGATGATAAATGGTACAGAAATAAAATCCATGTGTGTGGTTATTGAACTCAAAATGACATGATATTCAAGATATTTTCAATAAAAGATCATATAATGATAAATTAACATTCTATGAACATTGTAGAATCCATTTGATACAATGATTGAAGAAAACATCATAGGATGTTAACATAAAAAATCATCTAAATAATGAAATGGAGATGAGTGTACAGAGAGAACATAACTTACTATAGAATAATATATGTCTTATGATACATAGAGAGTAATTATTGAAAATTCATGGTTATATATGAATAACTTGTTATAAGTATATAAATTCGATGAATCCGTTTACTATATTGTCAACAAAGTAATAATGATCATAGATCATTCTTGATATACTAACTCATAATGAAAAATGATAATATTGAAATTATCATCAAAATAAGAGTATTATAATGTATTATTTTTAGAACTAAAAATGAAATGAGAATATAGATTCATAAGGAAATGTAGTTATTGGAAGGGAACAATAAGGTAATAGTCATTAATATATTCGAGTTATTCTTGAAGATGAAGATGAATTATTGGAAGTATGTTTCATGTACAAAAGTGGATCAAAAATATATTAGGTTATGAATGTGTAAGAATAATTTTTTTAATGATTATGGAATAAATGTTTTATGAACAACCCATTTTAATACAAAAAAGGCTAATTGAAGAGTTAAATTAATGTAACATTGATGAATTTTTTTCATTTATCGGATAAATAATTTTAAAGACACCATGAAGATTGTGTTATAAGGTTGAAAAGTTATTGTGATTAAAAAATCTGATGTGGTAACTATTCCAAAAATATTTAAAATAATAATTTTTTATTTATTAAAGATGAAAATATTTATATAGTGGATGATATGATCTCAAAATTTGAAAAATTATTTTATCTAGAAGATTTGAGTTTCAAAATAAGGAATTTACTTTCAACAACACCATGAATTGTTAAATAATAAATAAAATTAATGAAGAAATACGTCAACATTATACACCAGAAGACTGATTTTTGAAACTAGAGGATATGTATAATGAAGCATAACAATGAAGTTAAATAAATCCTAATTTTTTAGTATATAGAATTTTAATATTCATGTATTGTTGATATTTGAATGCAAGATTTTGTGTTATTTGATAGTGGATCAAATAAAATGCACATTCATTTAGTTTTTTATGATTACAAGATGGAAGGAATTATGTATGTTTGGGTGATGCAGGGGTATATGTCGTTTCAATAGGAATATAGCGGAATAATTTTTATCAGAGATGTGTTGAGGGAATTTTCATTCATGTGAATTCAGAAACATTGATGATCATTTTCATTTATACCATCAAATTAAATCATTATCAAAATAATGTTCATGATTATTATGGAGTTTTGAGGAATATTACTTAAGTAAATGTTATTCTAGATTATGTTTGGATTTTATATGACTCTAAGATTTTATAAGATTTATTAATTGCATTCAAAATAGACCATTTCATTTCATTGATTTTTAAATCATCAAATTTATCCAGGAAATGTTATGCGGTGTAGTTATTCAATGTAATTTTCTATTTTATGATAATAATATTTTCATAGAATCCCATAGAAAAATAATATAAAGATGTATAGAATAAATTTAAGACTAGAGAAATGAAGTAATAATTATTTCAGCTGATGTTCTTGAGAATACAAAAACATAAACTTGTAAATCTATTTTAGTAGACGAAAACATTTGGTTATAAGGAAGAAACTAAGAGATCCAAAATTAAGTCTAGAAGAAGATGAACAAGGATGACATGCAAGCACTCCACAAAAAAAGATATTACAATAGAATAATTGTTTAATATTGGAATACGAATATAAATTCATGAGAGTTAGTTTTATCTGTTGCTGGTAGACCTAGTGACCAAAAATCATACTATGGGATGAGAATAGAAACATCCTAAACAACATGTAATTAATAATAAAATTATTAGTGAAAAATATTTTACATAAAGACATCCAAAATAAAAAAGTGTAGGCCCTCACATTGAAGTCAAACAATATATTAATTAATTTTTTCAATTTCATTTATATTATCATAATAATATATGGGAAATGTGGTGAGGGGTCATACTAATTATCCATAAATCCCAATTGATAATATTGGTTTGATTAAATTAAAGAAAAATTGAAGATGATAAAAATCAATAAAACATGGTTATCCATTTTTCACTTCCCTTTTAAGGATACTTCAAGATCCCCTTTGGATCTCACTAATTGTTTTATCCAATATAGTAATATATTTGTTCAAGATTTTCATTGGATGTATCCCATATATTTCATCTATTGATAATTAATACAATGGTTTCACATGTTATGTAATATTATAGTAAATTAATAAAGAATATTGGATATTTTTTATACAAGATGTGAATTGTTTTAGGTGCATCATAAACATAACGATATATATATATTGAATTTATTTGAGATTATTTATAAAATATAATAATATTTAAGGATATTTCATTTTTATTTATTTACTTAATGTGTTCATCCATGAAAACAGAAAGATATGAATTTTCAATCATGTATAAATGGTTTAACCTTACATGAATATGGTGAATGATCTTATTGTATGTTAACAAGTTATTCATATTATGGATATGGTATTGAAAATGAGAGGGGATAGATTATTTAATTTTAAAAATATTTTCTATTGAATTTTACAATCTCATATAAAGAATTGTTAATAAAGGGAATTCCTTTTGAATTCTCAGTGTATGTGCAAAAAATTGTTATATATAATTAATTTTGGGTAATTTGAGTATTAAACCATCAATATAAGTGTTTTTGACTGAATTATAAGGATATATTTTCCACTCATATTATAAGAAAATTTTGGTATAGGAGGAGTATTACTGGATCACATATGAATTTTTCTGGATGAAAGAACGTAAGTATGTATAAATTTTAGTAATACTAGTACATGTACATTCTATATTATCCAACTGGGTCTGAATCATAAACATAATATCATTGAGATTATTTTCATTTATTTTTTCAATATACATAAAACATTTTAATGAGGTTTGAGTATATTTTCATTGCGATTGGAGGGTTAAATGAAATATATATAGAACATAATATTCAAAACAAAATAAAATATATTAATTATGTTATATTATCTACATGATTTTAATTTGGATTTAACATATAAAACAAATTTATTTACAATTAATTAATATTTATAATCCAATTTGAATCAACAAAATCTAATATTTCGGGTAAAGAGATATTGTTTTTTTGACGATGATAGTCAAAAACCATTAAGAATACTGAGGATAAAAAATAAAAAACTATTCTATTGGATTTAAACAAATATTCATGTGATGATGTATTGTAAATAAAAAATACACACACAAACACACAAACATACATACTTATTAAAATATTTCCTACAATATTTAAAATTTTATTAAATCAATTGGAGTCCTATGAAAAATTTGAATCGTTATATTTGTGATTAATTTTTTTGGAAATAATGAATTCAATAAACATAATATATATTATATAGATTGTTTTAAAAAAAGTAATATTATGATAAAAAAATTCTAAAAAATTTTATATAATGGGAAAATATTTATATTTATTACTAAATCTACAGAATTAAAATTCTAGATCATATTTAATGGATGAATAAAAAATATAATAGTAGTGAAACTACATAAATTAGATTATAGAGTCCTGGATAATTGTGTTTTTTGGACTACAAGGATCATGATAAAAGTGTTTATTAAAAATTAATATATTTATTTGAAAATATATTTTTTAATTTCATCAAAAATAGAAAAATTTTAGTTTCAACAAATATGATAGTGTCAAAAAAAAATTTAATTAATAAATTATATTAAGATAATAACACACCAATAATAATATTTTGATGGATTTTCAAATACTATGTGTTCAAAATCACTAATTATTTAGTAGGTATTTCATTAATTTATTGTTTCTTTGAATAAATATTATACCACTATTAAAATTAATAAAATTGTAATAAGGGGGACTTTTTTAAGATATTTTCTTCCTAATTAACAGATATTGAATTTGTTTTGATGTCCATTGTAAGTAATGAACTCCAAAAGGTTGGATTGAATTGTTCCCTTAATATTTAACTATTATTGGAAAAACATTAAAGTGTTAAATGTTATAACAGTTAAACAAAACCATATAGTTATATATATCATTAATGAATCTTGGGAAAGTATAAATACATAATTTATGATCATTACACACTCATAGAGGATAGTGGTTGACTGATACACTGAGTGTGCATTCTATCTACCCTTTTTTACAAATTCACCCCTTATATAGAGATGATATCATACAAAACCGTTACAATAATGTGAATAATATATTTTAGTATTAAAATAGTGGTTGGATAAATTATTCTACATATTGATTATCATTATACACCTTTGATGAAGTGATATGGGGTTTTTCACTGATATTACAAGAGATATTATCACCAATATTATAGAATATCTATGTTTTTATACCATAGTACATGAATATATATATACATGCATATAAATATGAACAATAAGAAATGATAAAAGTTATATTTATTGTAATAATCAATTATTTATAGTGGTATAATATTTAAATATTTTTATTTACTATTTTAATAATTATTAATAAAAAAGGATAAGAACATAGGTGTGTGCTCTTATGATGAAGAGTGTCTCAATATATAATAGTATAAAAAGATGGAGATTTTAAATACGGCGTCATCGAGATGAGTTCCATTAGAATACTAGCATTGCTATATTGTATTTTTGATATTGTTTAGTGCCTTAATTATATGTCATTTGTAATTTGATAAATAAACTATTTCCAAACAAGTGTGGCTTTACAATTATTATAGGGATCATGAAAAATTGAAACCCCAAAGCATGTGACAAATTATTATGCCTCTCACATTCACTACATTTCCATTTCACAAATTTCCCTATTATCCCCATAGTTTTGATCTATATTATCCTCATATAAGAATTATATGTCATCATCACACCCACAGAAATCACCCTAACAAAAGGAATTGTGAACCTAAATTTGTCCCTGGTTATTATATATGTTCCCAAATTCCCATTCATATATAAAGATCCCCCTGGAAAATGAATTTCAAATTAGATATTCCATATAATAAACCCCAAAAGCACATAGTCACACAAATAATTCCCTTAACCATTTCAATATACCCCATTATGTGGTTTCCAAATAAAAAAATATAAAAAAATAGTTGGAATGGATGTTAATGCCTTTGAAACCCTTATTCCTTATAAGAGACCAATTTACCTAAGTCATCACAAATAATAGGTTACATGAACATTATCGGGATTTTCTACTATTAAATCAATAGGAATCATCTTTACACATAGTTTACCCATGATTGAACCAAACCATGTTCTCAGAGGTCATCAAAATAAGTGTCCATTCACATAAATATCCAACATATAATGTGTCTGAAAACCCAATATCATACTAATAATGTAAACATGATCTCACTATTGGATTCATTCCATGTTAATCTATCTAGGAACCCATTCACCTAGACCAATATACCAGGTTCACACTCACTCAACATACTTAATTAGATTCCCTATCGCTCAGATCTGAACTATGGGTCACACCTAGTTATCCATTATAAAACAAAATGAAATATATTTTGGATACTCATTTAAATTCTTCCATTATATGAGCATGGATAACTTGTAAAAATACTTTTCAGAAACATTTTAGTCTAGGGATAGTTTTGAGGGAGTCCAACATAACTAAAATATCCCCACAATCTGTTGACATACACAATAGGACTATAAAAACTAGTGTTCTATATTATAATAAAATATTTCAGTAGTAATTTTAATTATTCATAATGTAATATATCACACTTGATTTTTCTCACTGATGGGATTTTTTATTATAATATGACCAATCATGCATTCCATTATAACTAAGACTCTTATTCTAGGGTGATCAGTGAATTCCTTCCTAACCCAACCATATCATAACACGTGATATGGTTATTTTGAACTAGAATAATGTCCACATATTTCTGATTTTATCCATTCATTTTCCTCTGAAGCCTGATAATTGTTCAAATAACATCCAATTGGAATCTCAAGGAGAATAATACCAATCCCACCATTAACCAATACATCTACCATACACAAAACATTAATAAGAACACTTCACATAGAATCCAATATTTCAAGACATTAATATAAAAAGAATGGGTCTTAATAATATTAACATAAACTACATGATACTATGGTCTGGGATTTAGGATCATAAAATGAATATCATTTGTCCTAGAAACACAACCATACATGGGAATTCATTAGTTATAGATTAATTAACATAAAAGGAAACACCATGGCCTTTTATATATAACATAAAAGGAATGATGTGCCACATTAAATGTCACTAAATGGCATGGGATTTGAGTCCATTCACTGATAAAGATGTATTCCTTCTAATTTAGACAAACCAAAAACACCACAGAAACTATCTATATAAAATATGTTAAATTCAATATTTACAAATTATGTACCTTTTAACAGTAGATTAATAAAAAAGGGTGAAAATGAAGAAAATATCAAATATGTATTTATGTTTACATCATTTCATGGTATCGATTATTTGCTTTCAAAACAATGGTTTGTGATATTTTTAATGGGTTTCTTTTGATGAATATGTCATAAATCTATAAGCGATCCTTAGACAAGGAAATAAGAAACATAATTAGATGATATAATTTCTCATAAAATTGGCCAGGATGTGATATCTGATACATCTTAATATTTTCTATGTTAACTCATACCATTATAAAATGGGAAAACTTCTTAAAACTCCAAGGGTTTAAATATATTAAGGAATAAAAATAGAGAAACCAACGTGATATTTTTACCAATGAATGTTATTGGTTAACCAAAACTATTACTTTTGATGATGAAATATTGGCTTACTTATTTATGGTATTATAATTTAGGATATCTCATCACATCAAAATAACATAATTGAGTTTACCATCATATGTAAATATTCCTAGTAATTATGGGGAAAATTGATGAATGCCTCAAAAAACACATTTTCGATAGAAAATGCAGATGATATACATAAATGTTACAATGAATATTGGGGAATTAAATCCTAAATAGAACTTATTACCCAACCAATTCATTCTCAATTAGTTAGTAAGAGCATTTGATTAAGAATATGGCCACAATTAAATTATTTATACAATAAAGGTGGCTTTTTCCTCCCTAAAATAGATTAAACAATCCCAACCCCAAAACCAATGATTTGTTGGATGCAAGTAAAATAATCCTTTATAATCCTTAAAAAATATACTATAGAGTACATAAATACCCATAAGCTTCACGTGAGTGGACTATAGATGGATTTATATTTCATTCCTAATGCTACAGAATAGCTACATTGGAAGGGTATCTCTAGTCACTATCGTTAGAAATGTACCTCATCCACAACTACATTATAAATAATTAGAGATGTTTAAAATGACGTTATAACTCTTTTTATAAGAGGTAATACACCAAAGTGGAGGACATTTTAGTGAAATATGGTCATTAAAAGACATTAATTTTTTTATAAATATTCTTCCACTAATATCCACATAGTTTAACAATATTTCAAAGTAGAAACTAAAACATTCCCTATGAGAATCTATAAATGGAAAATGGATTACTAGGATTGTGGTCCAATAACTACCCTGTATATTATAGGCCACCTCTTTGATCCTTGACATATCCTAATATCTACATGTGGATAATTTAGTTTCATTTTTATTAAGAAACATAAGATATAATATCCCATGTGAACCTACTGGGTAGATATTCATGAAAATTTTGATATTTTATTTTACTTGGTGGTATTAAATTCAAACTAGGATTTTGTATTGAGTTATAAAGGTTGAAAACAAAAAGGGATGGTGTTTTGAACATGTTTCAATTCATGGATGGTACCTCATGTGAATGAATGAGTCTCAGGGGAACCATGTAATCGTTTTGAGGTATTGAAGGAATTTCCATTAGTGTATGGATTGGTGTATATGTATTAGAAAAAACAATGTGGAATCCTTAGGTGGGAGGATTTTTTTCAACTCTTATAGAGAATGGATTTTTATAATTACCAATGCACAGATATGATTAAACTATGTTGATTCCATTATAAAATGTGTGACTTATTTTGGGTCTTCGGTTTGGGACATGGCTATAAATGAACTATGTGAAATGTTTTACATATAGAAAATTCAAATTTGATCATTTGGATTATTTTTTGGTAAATAATTTGGCCAACCCATTAAATAGTGTTTTCATTGATAGATTTTACTATATTATTGATACACTATTTGAAGAATCATTCATCCAAACAATGAGGATGATTAAAAATGATTTTTTACTCTTTCACTAGAAAAATTAAATCGGGGTTACAAACTTGATTACCCCCTAAAGAATACAATGACATGCCTATTCCCCACCTATATCCCCATTGGTTATTCAGTTTTGTCCATTTATGAGGTGTTTTTAGTGAGATTTATGGAATATCAATTCCTTCCATCACCTCCCTCCACCCCTTTACATTTTCTCAATTTTTTTGTTCTCGTTACTATTGGGTTTTTAGATGGTTTCACCAAGGAATTTTTTTACTCTTCATTATTTGGTGGGGATATCATGAACCTATATAAGATGAAATTATATAATGCTATCAACATTGGTAGAATGATCATTTTAGGGAAGTTATGTCACTCGATGAATTTTTCATTGGAATTTCATTTAATTAAATGATTTTAATTATGGAATTACTGACATTAGATAGGTAATTTTCTAGGAAGTGGTCTGGGGGTTCACTATGGACCTATATCAAGATTTGGATGTGGTTCTACAATGATAAGTCTCTCAATTTATAATTCTATGATTATTAAATATTTATTATAGTTGGTTAAAATGATTATATGTTCCATTAATTATGTATTTGATTCTATTTTTTTAATCGTGATGTTTGAGATTTATTTTAATTCTTGGGTGGTGGTTCAATCTTGGTCAGTCATTGAAGGACCATAAATAATCATTTTTCGAGTAGCAGACCCTTGGAATTAAAATTGAAATTCTATATGGATGAGTATGGTGTACCTTGGTACTCTCCCAATGGATTATTTCAATTTTTTAGGGTGTGCGAGGCATGTGGACTCACCACCTGGGGCATTGAATAGTTTAGATGATTAATTTCTATAGACAATATTTCAATGTAATAATTTGGAATGAAATCCCATGATTGTGTGAGATCCATGATATATAAAAAATTCTTGCAAACTATCTATTTTACCTATTGCCCCATTGATTTAAACATAAATAATTTGGAGATTACCAATGGGATCTAGACCATGTAAGGTTTGTTTTTTGGTAACATGTGGCCTTGTGGTCCATCTATGGAAAAATATAGCCACATCCATGAGGAGTAATGGAATGATGTGATTGGGTACATTTTGAGCATAACTTATTAGATTCCTTGAGATACCATTGGGTTTTTGGACCATTGATAATAGGTGGGGAGTTTTTAACCCTAAGGGGAGGGATGATAAAATTGGAGTGACCCACGTAGATTTTCTTATTGGTAGGTGACCTAGAATCCAAACGTTACTGTATTATATATATATATATATATATATTCATAGGAAACCTGCGTGGATATCCCAGGTGTATATTGACCCAAGTGTGAGTGTGTTATTGGGTAAGGATAGTTGTTATCAGTTATGTGTACGAACAACCTATATTATATACTGATTTATGATGTCTTATTATGTATTCCCTCAAGTAAATTATATAGAAAATATAAAACCCTGCTAAGGGATGTGTTTTATTTATATTTCACAAATTCCCTTAAGGGTGGCCCTTTATTATACATGGAAATCACCAAAGTGGATGTGATTTATTATGTGTTTCTCATGGATGTGAAAAATATCACAGCGGGCAATGTTAAAATTGGTTGATATAAATACTATAGGGGAGGTTTGTGATACCTGGATGTGAAACTAGTTATAGTTTATTTCTATGGTACCATTAGTAGAAATTCAATTTTTATAGTACATGGGATGATCTATTATAATGGAATAATGTTTTTTTGGACCACTCCCTAGGTTCATGATACTTGGTTTGTATTGTGTAGAGGCATATGTATGTTATATTGTTTGAAATAGTCATCATGATATAATCAAAGAAACACTGAAATTGTCAAAATAGGTATAGTCAATCGGGTTGAAAAAAAAATAATCTATAATATTAAGTACAAAATACCTAGGATGGATAAACCCCTACAATGATAATTTAGAAATTTTGGAATCTTTATGATGCTTATACTAATGGTTATTTTGTTTTTTATTTAAAAATATGTATATTTATTTATAGAATGTTACATGAACATATAAGTATTTTTCTTGTTAAGGATTGGAATGTTCTATTAGTTACCTACTTAGACATATTATCACGGACTGGTCATGCACCATTTATTTTGGGCTGTTCATCCATCAGTTGGTATAGGTTTAGATTTTGTTGATAATTATGAATGACTGTTCAAGTTGGAGTAGATTGGGAGGGGATGGAGTTTGGAGGAGGTGGGGCCTGTGAACCATAGTGGTTCTTCATATACTTTTTTCCAATAATTACCCTTTCATTTATTTTATTTTTTGTATTTAATCATCCTGATGATGGATTAAAAATATATTGATTTATAATTGAACATGAATTTATTTTTTATTATTTTAGAGGGTATTTATATGAATTCATTGATAGTTTTGGGTTTTTCCTGATATTTGGTTATTTAATTATTATTCTACACTCTAATATGGGGGTGTAGTCTCCCCATTATACTACACATGGAACTCACTACTAGTGGGGAGTATCTAGAATATGAGGATGCATGAATGAGATATAGTAGAGATTGTTGGACATGGCACCATTTAGTGGTTCAAGGTTGCATAATGATACAATGTTGTATTATATATGATCTTATTTTCATAATATTTTTTATATCATATTAAAGAAATAAATAGATTTTTTAGAGACTAAAATGGATATTATGAGGGTGTATCATGAACACTTCTTCGGGAAAAAATTCAAGTTCTCTAGTGGCTTGGTATTTATTTTCTATATTTTCTGAATTTTATATATATTATTTTCCCCATGTGTGAAAAACATGTAGTATATATGTATGATTCTTACTTATTTTGTACATATTTCATTGTCCATAGAGGCATGTGGAATCTCATTTATCATTCTCATCACGTAGGGACAAACATGAAAAAAGGCTTAGAAGTGTCTTATTTATGTCACTGGGAATATAGGCCCAGTTGATTAAAGTGTTAGTAACTTCTCATACATAATTTTATAATATATATGCATTTTTTTATTATACAATGTTACATAGAAATGTATATATATTTATATCTAATGGAATGGAAAATGAATTATATATAGAGATGATTTGTAGCAATGATTATCATATAGTGCCTATATGATTGGATTCATTTTGACCCTCATAGGTGGATACATAAATAAGACACCTTAGGGATAAATACATTTTGGGACATTATTATTCTAGTTTGGTTTTATAATATGCCAAAAATAACTCTATATAATTTCACTATAGAGTATGTACTTTTATTATTCCAAACTAGACCTCATGTTTCTGGTTCACTAACATGGTTCATGTTGTATGAATCTTTTTTTTGTTGGGAAACCCAATGGGATTATGATTATCAACAAGGTATCTATATTTTTAGATTCTTATAATAATTTGTTCAATTTAGGGTTGATTGGTGCGCAATAGATTTATTTTCATATATAACTAAGACATGCAAGTCATCACGATTTTTTTAAATGTGACCATAGGTGACATCACATGAGATATGAACTCCATCAATACCTGACTGAGGGGATACATGAGAGATTATTGTGACTTTGGGATAAAAATTAGTGTTTTCGTGATTCTATATAATGTTTTATTACAGGGGAATCCTGATTTAGTATTTATCTAATGTTTTTGAATTATTTAGAATCAATATGCATGGGTAGATTCCTTGAGTTTTTCATTGATTAATGTTAGGTTTTATAATGTGTATTATAAAGTAATGGGGATTACTTATATATTTATCAAACTAAACACCATGAGCATTAGAGAATTTGGGTGGGTGATAATTTGACAGTCCTAAGGTTGTGATAGTCCTTGAAGAGTAGGACCATTTGGGAACCTGACCCTATTAACCTTGTATTCAAATTCAACACCACAATAGTTGCTTAAATAGAAATTCATGGTTTTGGAATTATGTTATAATTAATGTAGTTATTTTATGATCCATGGAATAAATCACATGATTGATTTTGATGAGGAGTACTAAAGTCATTCTTTTATCAGTGATACTTGATTTCATGATAATCATGATCAAATGTTTATGCATGTGAACCCAATTTTGATGACATGTGAATCAAGGGAAAATTATAAAATTATCCATTATTTGTAAACTATTTTATAATAATCTCATTTCTTATATTATATCTAAGAATTACACACCATAAATGATATATAATGTTGTGTTTTGGATCAGTGTGTGTTTATGTATGATCTAAAGAATTTTAGAATTTATAAAATGCTAGTATCCATTGCGGGATTGGGTTCCTAGGGATTAATGATAGTTACAAGTTTCCCTCTATGGTATATGTAATGTTAAGAATGTATTCGGTGGCATGAGATAGATAAATAATGTAAAAAACATTACAAGAAATGCTCGGTAAGTGTAATGTTGGAGGCTGACAGGGGATGAGTGTCACTTGAGTATAGAAAAACATGTCAAATAGTGGAAAATATTTAGTTCTCAAAAAATTAGTGTTTTAATGTATGTTTTATTTTGTAGAGTTTACAGTTGGATGTTGGAGGGTGGTGACCCTCAATAGAAATTATAATTCCATAGATGTCAAGTATGATATTCCTATACGCTATGAATGAGTGTTAACAATAAGGCCCCAGCCTTAAACATTACTTAATCTTGATTTATAACAAGAATACACATTGAGGATCATTTCGGGTTTATATTTATAGAGAATTAGATCATAAATCATGCATTACATTACACATTCCAACAAGGTGGTTACATAAAACATAGTATTAATTTTTACCATTAAAGGAGACATATTAAAAATAAAAAATGGATTCTTCCTTGACACATCCTCGACACTATCATCACCCCATGTACTTTTCCATTGACCTACGATATACATTTCAAAAACATGGGATGAGCATAAAATGCACAGTAACGGATATAAAAATACAGAATGAAAACCTTATTCCATGTATTCATACGAATCAATAAAATCATAATTTACTCATAAAACATAAGAACATTATCATGCCTCATGAAATCATAAGATTTATGAATTACTAAATGAAATTATAAGACATAAATGTATCTTGAGGCATTCATAACATTCTTACGTAGAGAGTAACCCTCATGGTTACGTTTGGAATACCCATTACAGTATATTCCCTAAATCTCATCAGAGAAACCTTAGCATTTAACACCATAATGTTACCCAATGAATTGGAGATCTATCACGGGCTAACCCGACCTTAGTTTATCACGTAACCACCCATCTTCATAAACAATTCCCAAGAACCATAACATAATCGTATCACATAAAACATGCATAAACGAAACATAACATTTCCGCATTTAACTCAAAAGATATAAATACAAAATATTGATATAATCAGAACATTATCAAACCATTTTCAATACCAAAATAAATGAAAATTAAAACATGGTATTTATTTTTCATTTAAAAAAACGTTATGTCTTGTAGAGGAAGCCGAAACTCAAATAATGGTCACGACGGTGGAGAAGTCACTGTCGCCGCATTTGTAAGACAAAACATTCCTTTTGTCTCTTTGTAAAATGATTCGTATAAAAAAATTCCTTTTGAATAAAATTAAAAGTCCAAGTGGTTTATAAAACATATAAAAGAAAGTTGTCTATAAAACAAAATATGCCTCAATGAAAGGAGATTGAGATGATGTCCCTTACCTCATGTCTGACTTGACTCGATCGTTATTTAATGTCATGAATAATAAACTAGAGTTAATTTATAATTGATTTAGAACCTTTTTCATGTTCATTATTCCTTTTATATCATGTATTACCATGTTATTAACATTATGTAATTATTTATGTTAATAACAGTCATTTTTTGATCTTTGGTACTTTAGTCAAAAATAAACTTCTTATAATTACAAGTTGTTCATGTGGTAAAATATCCATTATATCCAGAATTATATTCATGATGTAGGTATCATATATATCATATATATCCAGTATATACATGAATTTATAATATTACATAATATTTAGAGGTTAGAAATGAAATGCACCGTTCTTGGAGACGGTAAGCTGTACATACACATGAACGCAACATTCAGTTATATTTCATATTTAATGGAGAGAAATAATAATGATATAAAGGTATATTATATTTCCAGTATAATATAATATATTACATCATTAACGCTATCCTTTATACGTCCCACAAATGGCATTAACGATTCAAATCACTTTGAGCGGGCGATAGATTACACTTCCTAAAATGAAGATATCACATTTACCCATAATGGAACCCATAAAGGTATGACATAAATGAAAAATAAAGAGTCATGAGGAAAACATAAACATAATATATATCATGTATAAATATAGTGACATATTAATTTCCACTATGAATGTTGTTAAAAGAAGATTAAACAATCATCGTTTTGTGAGGCAGAAATTCGCCATCAACAGAAACAGAAAGTTCTTTAACCATTAGACGGCGGTGTGTGTTAGTGTAGCTCGAATACTTCTCATAAAAACATCCTAGTATATTTAAGATACTGTTTTTGTTACTAAAAATGGAATAAAAAGAGGTTAGGGGGTTGGAAAATAAAAATAAAACAAAAGGACATAAGAGAAGACATTACCTTTAAATCAGGTAACTCCCCATAGTTTGAACTAAAAAGGATTCTTGAAGATATTTCTGCCTAATTTAAGTATTCTAGGATTAATAGAGGGATATGGTGATATAAAATGAGAATATTTTGGCCGATCCAAAAACTTGAGAGGTGTGGGCAAGGTGGTAGAGATCGGGGCCTTTTATAAGAGGGAGGAGGGGCACTCTTGAAATGTCATGAAATGTTACATTATTTCAAAATGTGTTTCAGATTTCAAAGGTCTAAAAAAGATATATTTCGAGGGTAAGGTGATAATAGTTCTAATTACAACCATAAAATTTGTTTTTGACAAGTGTAAGTCTTATATTTTACATTATATTTTCATTTTATTTAAATTGTTCAAAAATGTGGTAATCGCTCCATCTTCATGGTGTCATAAATAAATTAATTTATTTAATGTCTAAAAATTATAAAAAATACTATGATATAGGAAATATTTTTATCTTTCAAATTACTATTTATATTCTAAGAGATCCTTTATTTAGACAAAATTAAAATTGATTTACTTGGGTGATACATACTTTGGTTATACTTTCCTTTTTAAAAACATAAAATGATAAAGTGTCCCTATCACCAAAAATTGACTCCATGGGGTCCCAATGATTTGAAGAAGGCATACCATGGTCAGAAATGACCCATCTAGTAGCATTAGGACACATGTTGGGGTCATTTTGTATTATTATGTTATTACATTATTATACATAACTACCCAATTACTAATTAATCACGACAATTAATGATAATTACCATTGTTAAAATTCATAATGTCCAAAAACAAAAGAGTATTAATTAAATAATTAAGAAATTAGGATTCCAAATATGTAATCCATTTTAACAAACTCTAAATACAGAAATTGTATTAATTAATTTAAAAATAATTCCCTTTGTCATAACAAATAACGGGTTTTATAGAAACAATATCTATCCAACGTTTGACAATTATGTATGTCCAATTTCAAAAGTGAAATTAATTCCAATGACCACCATTAGATTAAATGGTAAAAATATGTTCTATTTACACTTTAATATTAATTAAAAAGATAATCTATCCATATTATTATATTAGATGAAAAAGCAGTTTTGAAGTAAAATGTAGAATTTTTCACTATTCATTAGAAAATGCACATTGTCAGAAAAATACCAAAATTTTATCCAAATTAAATCTCAATGTCTCAATCCTAAATAATAAGTTTATTTTGACAAATAGAGATTATAAAATTGTCAAAATATTGATTTAAAAATTGTTCTCCATCAAATGGTGGTAAAACAATCTTTTAAAAAATATTCGAGAATTCTATGCTTAAGATTGCATTTATTCTCGTTTTAAGCCTCTAAAACACTATCTAATTCATAAATAGACATAGAAATGAAAATCTATATTTCTTTAATTACTTGGGATGTTACATCTTCCCCCCCCCCCTTTGAAAATTACGTCCCTGGAATTTATTTACTAATTGAATAAGTGGGGTATTCATCCCTCATTGCATTTTCAGATTCCCATGTTCCCTCTTAAATCATGTTATTCCACAAAAATGTTACTTGATGAATCATCTTTTTCCGCAATACTTTATCCCTGTGGTCAAGAATCTGGACCGGTTGTTCCTCATTATGTAGTTTCTCTTTCCGCTGAACTACTTCTGGACTCAAAAAATGAGATGGATTTGTCATGTACTTCATTAACATTAAAACATGAAAAACATTTTGTACATGAGATAAACTCGGAGGTAAAGCCCCTCGGTATGAAACAGATCCAACTCTCTGCAGAATTTCATATGTTCCATTGAGCCTTGGACTCAAATTTTCATTCTTACCAAATTCCATCACACTTTTACATGGTGAAACTTTGAGGAAGACATGATCAACTACCTCAAAAAAGAGTTCCTTCCTCTTGTTGTCCGCATAAATTTTCGGCCTACTCTGAGTTGTTCTCATGTGTTTCTGTATCAGCAGAACTTTTTCTGCCAACTCTTCTTCCAATTATAGTCCCATCTACTTTATTTCACCCACTTCAGCCCAAAAAGTTGCAGTTCGACACCGCTTCCCATATAATGCCTCAAATGGTGCCATCTGTATACTGGAATAAAAATTGTTATTATATGAAAACTCAACCAAAGAAAGATGGTGGTCCCAAAATCCCTAATAATCCATCAAAAAAGCACGTAGAAGATCCTATAAAGTCTGAAATGTTCATTCTCACTTCCCATTTGATTTAGGATGAAAAGATTTACTAAAATTTAATTCAGTACCCAACAACTTCTAAAGGCCTTTGCAAAAGATAGAAGTAAACTCGGGATCACAATCAGATACAATGGATAGGGGGACATCATGTAACATGACTATCTCTTGAAGAATCAAAAGAGAAAGTTGATCTAGAGAAAAGGTATCTCATATTTCTAGGAAATGAGACGATTTAGTCAAGTGATCAACAATAACACAGATCGTGTTATTACCTTGAGGTGTCTTCGGCAACCCCACAATGAAGTCCATATATATATTATACCATATCCACTCTGGCACTGGTTATGGCTGAATCATACCTTTCGGTAACTTCCGCACTTCTTTAACCTATTTACAAGTCAAAAACATCATAGTAGAATCAACAATATATCTTTCCATTCCATCCCACTAGTAATACTCCAGAAGATCCCTATACAACTTAGTAATGCATAGATGAACTTAAAATGGGGAACCAGGAGCTTCACATGGCAACTATCTCTTCAACTATGATTCACAAGGCACATACAATCTATTCCCATATCTGAAAACACAATCATTATCAATGTTAATTCAGGCAGCTTACCCTTTTGAACCAGGTATATCTTTTTCTGCAACTCATTGTCCTGCTTCTGAGCTTTCTTAATTCTACCTGATATAGATGATCTCACTGACACCTGAAAAAAAAACACAAGAACATCTTTCACCTTCATCTTCTATGCCAAGGTTCATCAAATCCTTAACCAAAAGATCACATTACAAACATAAAATTGTTAATGAGGCATTACTTTTTTGAACCAAAGCATCAACCGCTTTATTTTCTTTTACCAGATGGTAATGAATTGTACAATCGTAATCCTTGATTAATTCTATCCATCTCATCTGTCTCATGGTAAATTATTTCTTATTGAATATATACATTAAACGTTCTTGATAAATATATATTTCACATTTTACACCATACAAATAACGCCTCCAATTTTTTTAAGAGAAAACCATAGCAGCTAATTCCAAATCATCTGTAGTGTAATTTACCTCAAGAGTTTTCAACTGACGTGATGCATAAGAAATTACCTGATCATTTTTTATTAAGATGAAACCAAGTTATTTCAATGAAGCATCACTGTAGATAACAAACTCACCATTCCTATAAGGTAGTTCCAAAACTGGAGCACTCAACAATATTCTTTTCTACTCCTGAAAACAATCATCACATTATTTTATCCACATAAACTTAACACCCATTCGAGTTAGCAGAGTCATTGAACTAGATAACCATAAAATATTTTTAACAAACCTTATGTAATACTCTGCCAAACCTAGAGAACTACGAATCTCAGTTACGTTTGTGGGTATTGTCCATTCTTCAACAACCTTTGTTTTTGCAGGATCAACAGTTATTCCATCTTTAGAAATAATGTGACCAAGGAAATAAATTTGTTGCAACCAAAACTCACACTTTCTGAATTTCCCATACCATTTATATTATTTTATGGTTTCCAAAATAACTCTTAAATAACTATCATGCTCCTCTTTACATTTAAGAAACACCAATATATCATAAATGAAAACAACCACAAACTTATCCCAGATCTCATGGAAAATTCTATTCATAAGGACCATGAATAAAGAAGGTTCATTGTTTCACCCAAAAGGCATTACTACAAATTATTAATGGCCATATATTGCACGAAACACGGTCTTTGGAAAATTTTCTTCCATTAACTTCAACTGATGGTACCCCTATCTCATGTCAATATTTGAAAAATACTTAGCTCCCTATAGCTGATCAAACATATCATCGATATGAGGCAAAGGATAATTGTTCCAAATAGTGATGTTATTAATGGCTCTATAATCAATGGAAAGTCTCTTAGAACCATCTTTATTTTTAACACATAAGACAGGAGCACCCCATGGTGATGTGCTAGGTCGAATGAAATGTTTCTCTAATAAATCATGCAATTTCTCCATCAACTCTAAAAGTTCAATTTGAGCCATTCGATAGGGGGTTTTTGAAATTGGTTAGCATTAGGAATTAATTCAATAGTAAATTCGACTTCCTGATCTGGTATTATTGTCGGAAACTTGTCAAGAAAAAAATCAGGATACTCATTTACCACTGGCACATTATTAATCTGAATGGTTCCTTTTCTTTAAAAATTCTGTGCAAGGTAAAATTCATTTCCCTTATTTACTTGTTTCTCACCCTCTTGATATGTTATAAACATTAAGGGTTCATTCTTGTACACAAACTGAAAGTCTTTCTGAAAAAAAGAACATCTTTTTCTCTACAATCAATCTTAGAAAGGTAAACAAAGAGCCAATCCATAACTAGGATAACATTATACTCCACTATAGGTAAAAAAAATAAGGTTTGAAAGTAGGTTCTTTCCATAGATAAGGATAGGAAGATTCATATAAATTCTTTTTGCCTAAACATTCCCCCCATGTTTTTTTACCACAAGATCAGGAGTCATTTATTGAGATGGAATTCCCAATTTTCTAGAAAATTTTCATAGATGAAGGAATGTGTAGACCCCGAATCAAACAACACACTGGCATAATCTTAAAAAACAAACAATGTACCTGATACCAATTCATTTGATGGCCCAACATCTGCTAAAGTAGTTGCAAAGGATTTTACCACACCTTCCTGCTTGTAGTCTGACTGCTTCCCATCATTTGTGCTCTTTGTCGAACACCCATTTGCATAATGACCCATCCCATGGCACTTGAATCATTTCACTAAATGTAAATTAAATTTAGTCTTACCATCACCCTGATCGTTTTCAGTGAAATCACGAGCCTTATATCCCATATTACCACAGTGGTAGGACTTTCCAGAATTCAAAAGACATTCCCTAGAATTCTTTTAACCACATTTATCACAAACTGAAAACTTTGTTTTCTTACCATCATACCTTTTTGAAGGATTCTTTCCTTTCTCCTACCACCTCGGTGGCTTCTTCTATTGGATATTATACAACACTTGATCATTAGCAAACTCCATTTCCACCTTATCAGCCCATCGAACAAGCATTTCATAAATTTTGATCTCAAGAGAAGATAATACCCTTCGATATTTTGGAATTAATCCTAAGTAAAAACGATTGATTTTACTATCAAGGTATCAGATAATATTTAGAGAATAGCTTGCCAATAGAGTGAACTTTTCTTCATAAGGATCCACTGATTCAACCCCTTTCCTCAATTCCATGAAATGTTTTCAAATCCAAAGTTGAACTGCATTAGGAAATTTTTTCTCAAGAAACATACCTTTGAATTCATCCCATTAAAGAGCATAAATCTCAATAGCGTCTTTGATATTTTTAACCATCGACCACCACTGATCTCCTTCACCCTCTAAATGGTAAACATCAAGACTAACCTTTTGATTTTTTGAACAGCCCCTGACATCGAAAATATTATCTAGTGCTTTAATCCACCATTCAGCTAGCACAGGGTCAGATGATCTTCCGGATGATGGGGGATATTGCCTCATGAAATGTTCTACCATTGACATGTTCCTCTGCGGTTGATCTAGAAGATCTCATGCATGGATACCATCAACATTTATCGCTTGAGTCAACTGCACCATTACCACAAAAAACTGTTCAGTTCCATTTCCGACCATCTCAGGAAGATGATTCGGAAGGTCATTTCCTTCTGTATGCCTTTCTAGCAATGATTCCCTGTTTCCTCAATGGAAAACCATTCTAAAAAAAAAATTTGTAGATAAATAAACATGGTAATCATAAAATTCTATATCATTTCAATTTGAAAATAGAAAATATATTTTTGGATAATAATTTAATAGACTTATAACTCCTATAGTTATCTAAACCGTCCTCTGATGCCAACTATAAGGCCCCAACCTTAAACAGTACTTAATATTGAGTTATTTCAAAAATAAACATTGAGGTTATTTTCAGGAATAGAGTTTTAGTGAATTAGATCATAAATTATGCATTATATTTCACTTTTCAACAAGTTGGTTACAAAAAATAAAGTATTCATTTTCCAATAAAAGGAGGCATATTTAAAATAAATCATGGATTGTTTATCATATGAATCAATGAAATCATACATTAATCATAAAAAATAATCACTTTATCATACCTCATGAAATAAATATATTTATTTATAACTCATAGAAATCATAAGAAATAATGTTAACATGAGTCATCCATAACATTCTTACGTAGAGAGTAACCCTCATGGTTACGTTTGGAATACTCATTACAGTATATTCCCTAAATCTGTTCAGAGAAACCTTAGCGTTTAACTCCTTCACGTTACCCAATGCATTGGAGATCTATCATGGGCTCACCCACCCTACTTTTATCATAGAACCACTCGTCTTCATAAATAATTCTCAAGAACCATTACATAATTGTATCACATAAAACGCGCATAAAGGAAACATAATATTTCAACATTTCAATCACAAGATATCAATACAACACAGTGATATAATAAAAACATTATCAAAACCATTTTCAATAAAAAAATAAATGAGAATTAAAACATGGTATTTATTTTTCATTTAAAAAAAGTTATGGCTTTTAGAGGAAGCCGAAACTCAAGTAATGGTCATGGCAGTGGAGAAGTCATTGTCGTTGCATACGTAAGACAAATCATTTCTTTTATCGTTTAGTAAAACTCTTCATATAAATAGATTCCTTTTAAATAAAATTAAATGTCAAAGGGTTTTATACAAAGTATACAAGAAAGTTGTGTATACAAACAAAATATGCCTCGATGAAAGGAGATTGAGATGAAGTGCCTTACCTCGTGTCCGGCATGACTCGATCATTATTTAATCTCATGAATAATACACTAGAGTTAATTTATAATTTCTTAAGAACCATTTTCAAGTTCATTATACCTTTTATATCACTTATTACCATGTTATGAGCATTATGTAATTATTTATGATAATAACGGACGTTTTGTCGATCTTTGGTTCTTGAGTCAAAAATAATATTCTTATAATTACATGTTGTTCATGTGGTAAAATATCCATTATATCCAGAATTATATTCATGATTTATATATCTTATATATCATATATATCTAGTATATACATGAATTTATAATATTACCTTACATTTAGAGGTAATAAATGAAATGCACCGTTCATAGAGACGGTAAGTAGTACATACACATGAACACTACTTTCATTTCTATTTCATATTTAATGGAGTGAAATCATAATTATATAAAGGTATATTATAATTCCAGTTTAATATCATATATAACATCATCAACTACATACTTTATACATCCCACAAATGGCTTTAACGACTCAAATCACATTCAGGGGGCGGTAGTCCGCACTTCCTAAAATGAAGATATCGTGTTTACCCCAAATGGAACCATAAAGATATTCCATACATGAAAATTACATAATCATAAGGAAAAAATAAAAATATAATATATCATATATAAATAGGGTGACATATTAATGTCCACCATGAAAGGTGTTAAAATAAGATTGAACAATCATAGTTTCGTGAGGAAGTAATTCGCCATCCATAGAAATAGTATGTTCATTAACCATTCGACGGTGGTGTTTGTATGTGTAGCTCGAATCCTTCTCATAAAATCATCCTAGTATATTTATGATACCATTGTTGTAAAAAAATAAAGTAATAAAAATAGTTTAGGGGGTTGGACAATCAAAATAAAACAAAACGACATAAGAGAAGACATTACCTTTAAATCGGGTAACTCCCCTTCGTTTGAACCAAAAGGTTTTCGTGAAGAGCTTTCTACCTAAGGAATGACTTATAAGATGAAGAGAGAGTTATGGAGAGAAAATATTAGTAGGGTTTGGCTGAACCAATAGCTTGATAGGTGTGGGTATGGTGGTAGGTGTGGGGGCCCTTTATAAGAGGGAGGAGGGGAACTCTTGTAAAGTCATTAAATGTTACTTAATTTTAAAAAGTGTTTCAGATTTTAAAGGTCCCACAAAGATATATATCTAAGATAAGGTGATAAGGGTTCAAAATAAACCCATCCAATTGGTTTTTGACAAGTTTAAGTCTTATATTTTACATTATCGTTTCATTTTATTTAAATCTTTTATTAATGAGGTAATCTCTGCATCATCATGGTGTCATAAATAAATTCATTTATTTAATGTTAAAAAATTATAAAAAAATACTATGATGTATGAAATAATTTTATATTTTCAATGAATATTTAGAGTCTAATATATCATTTATTTATACAAAATTAAAATTTTTTTACTTGGGTTATACATACTTTGGTTATACTTTCCTTTTAAAAACATAAAATGATATTGTGTCACTATCACCAAAAATTGATTCCATGGCGTCACAATGTTTGGCACAAGGTATCCCATGGTTGGCCATGACACATCCGGTAGAATTAGGACACATTATGGGGTCATTTTATGTTATTATTATTTTATTTTATTACCCTTAACTACCTGATTACTAATTAATCACGATAATTAATGATAATTACAGTCGTTACTATTCATAATGCCCAAGAACAAGAGTATTAATTACATAATTAGGACTTTATGATTATAAATATGTAATCCATTTTACCAAATTCCAAACATAGAAATTGTAGTAATTAATTGTAAAATAATTTATGTTGTCAAAACAGATAGCGGGTTTTTTAGAAACAATATCTATCAAAAGATTGACAATTGTTTAAGTCCAATTTCAATGTGAAATTAATTCAAATGACCACCATTGGATTAAATGGTAAAAATATATTATATTTACCCTTTTAAAAAATTTAAATGATAATCAATCCATACAATTAAATTATATGAAAAAGTAGTTTTGAAGTAAAATGCAGTATTTTTCACTATTCATTGACAAATTAACATTGCCAGAAAAATACCAAAAAATTATCCAAAGTAAATTTCAATGTCCCATTACTAATGAATAATATTATTCAGAAAAATAGAGCTTAAAAAATTGTCAAACGATTGTTTTAAAAATGGTCCTCCATCAAATGGAGGTAAAACAATATTTTGAAAAATATTAGAGAATTCAATACTTAAGATTGGATTTATTCTCATTTTAAGCCTCTAAAACACTATATAATTAATAAATAGACATAGATATTAAAATCAATAATTCTTTACTTACTTCGTATGTTACACTAACAATGGTGTCTCAAAATGGTGTTCATAAATAAGTGGTATAATCCGCATTTTAAAATTATGTTCAGTAGTAAAATGATAATTCTCCATAATTATTTGAAATATAGCATAAAACATTTATTATGAGGACAATTATTTTATAGGGTGTTTTATATTGGTCATAGGTTGTATGACCCTCTTGATGAAGGGTAATAGTTGTGTGAGACTGATTGTTAAAAAGTTTTTTGGATTTGGGTTAATGATGAGTAAATGGGAATGGTAAAAAACGATTTCTAAGAGAAGTTAATGTGTAAAATTAAATTTATTAACCGATTGTGCATATAAATCAGCATCAATATTTGGGTAAATTGATACTATTCATGATAGATAAGATTTGGGGACAGTTTGTGGACAAGGTATAACAGATCATGATATAAATTATTCAATAAATTATTATTAAATTGGAGAATTTCATTGAATATAGATTATGAAATTTTATGGTAATTTATAAATGATCAGAAGAGTCCTCCTAGTAGAAGGAAATTTCGATTGACATGTTTTAAAACACATACAGATTTGAATTTTGGAATTGTTGAGATAGGTCATCCAGTGAATGTATAAGTGGAGGTTTTAAATAAAATTGGATGTTATGGAATATGATGAACGTTGAGTGAATAATTTTATATATTAATGTAATATATTATATTCATAGATAGGTATTTTCATGGAAAATGTGTTGTTACTAGGCCTTAAAAATTGGTGATTGAAGCCTGTCTGATTTACTTAGAAATTGAGAATGAGGAGTGGTTATAATTTTGTATGATTTTTTCATTTGTAGGAATGTGGATGTTGGGGTTTCAATCTGTGTCATTTTTACACTATTATTATTTGATAGGAAATTCATTAGGATTACAATATCATAGAATATTGTAGGCCACTTTCATTTGGCCCTCTGGTGTAGAGAACTATGAGTTGACAGGATGATTGGATGAAGGAACCCCATATACCATGGGATAGATAGATTTGGAATTGTTTTTTTGGAGTTTTAGTGACGATTTGTGTGGTGGATCCTCTTTTGGATATGTTGTTTAATTATGTTAATGTTGTGTTTTGAGCATGTGTTCGGCTATTGCAGACAGAATAAAACCTTTTAAACGAGATCCAATGACTTGGTAATGTTGATATACACAATTGGAAAACCATTACGACATATCCAATGTGATAAGTGTTGTAATAGGTATTATTAAATATTCCTTGTGAATAGATGGGTTTTATACTCATGGAAATTTTAAATTTCTGTTCTAATGGGCATTCTGAATTTCGAACATGGATTTAGAATCGAAATTTGAATATTGGAACCCCTTATAGATGGTATTTTAGGAATGGTACAAGGCTTGAGGGGAAAATCATGTGTAACAACCTAATATTTTTTGAATTATTATTTTTTTATATAAATTTATTCTTTCTGATAATATTTTATATACACATCAACATGTTTATATTTTCCTAGAGACCACATAATGTATTAACGAAGGATGATAGAGTATTAAAATTTTATTATTTAATATTATAGTTATCTCCTAGCAATTAGGATGTTGGTTGTGAATATTATTTAATAAATTGTGAAAATATATTTTATTAAATTTTATTCAGAATTTATCATTTTAATATAAATTAATTATAAATTAAATAAAAAAATATTTTAATATAATTTAAAAGTATTTCAGAAAAATAAATTTTATGCACAAAAACTCATTTTACTTCAAAAAATTAAACAAATTAATTTTTCGAAATGGTTAAAATTTAATTTAATGATTACTTATTTAATAAAATTTTTGACATTATTCATATGTTTTTTACAATATAGATGAGTGAAAATAATGTTTTTGAAATAAAAAATACTTTTTCTTAAAAAACATTTTATCACCTTCTGAACAAATATTTTAAAATTAAAATATTTCAATTTGAAAAATTATACTTTATGAAATGAATTTAATTTTTGAAATAATAATTTGAATTTTATTTTATGATTATTGTTTTGATAAATTTTTGAGATGAAATATTTCATATTAAAAGTAAAATATCATTGTTTTTATTATGTATATCTATTTCATTTGAAGAATTTAAAAATATAAAAATAGATTTTTATTTTTGTATTAAAGGAAATTTTATATCTATTATATATCTATGAATTATGTTTATGTAATTAGAGTCAATTTATTATTGAATTTTTATAGATAAACTTTCTAGACATTAAAACATTTTCTATTTGGAAATTTTTTTACCTGTCACGTTTGGGAGATTTATATTAAATTAATTTTTTCTAATTTTGTGAATCTATTTTGGGAGAATATATTCCAAAATTGTAATCAGAATAATTTATGTTATCTAATAGGGATAAACTAACTATTAACTAAAATTAATAGTAAATATATTACAAAATTATCATTACTATTAAAGTGAAAATTGGTTTCACAAGGGGGTCTAATAAAAAGGATAACACTAGAAAATTACCCAAATATTGTACATAACCCTTTATATAATCCTATTTACCTTTTATCATCATTTTTAGATAAATTTATATTTGGATTCTTTTAAAATGTCAAAAAAGTTGTTTATTATTTCTTTTTTCGAAAAATACAAGTCTGTCAAGCACCACACTTATAAAAGGCCACCACTCTTATCCCCTCTTCAGAATCACAAAACAGATTCTTTCGACTATAACATACCCAAATAACTTCCCAAATTTCTTAATCACATCCTATAATACTTATATTTGTCCCAAATCTATTATATGATTCCATTTGGTGGACAAAAAAATTGTTTTTTGAAGAAGAGCTAATATCCAAAACATAGAATTTTATTTTATTTCATCCTCCACATCATTTAATTATTACTAAAATATTGTGATATCATAATAGTAGTATTGTTATTATAAATTTATTTTATAATGTTAATTCAAAACATATATTCTTCCTCTATTCCAATTAGTGGTCTATGAAATTATTATTTGTGTGCAGGAAAAACTATTCTCAAGTGAAACAATGTTTTTCTTTTTCCCAGATATCCTCTAAGAATTGAATATAATAAAGTATTAATTATTTATATATATTATAATATTTATATTATTATGCTTTTAAAATCAGTATATGACTAATTACTTCTTTCTTTCTAATCCATTGCAATACGATAATGTGGATCATATGTATGGTGAACTACCACCTCACAAAGCAATGTGATTCATTCTTCACATATAATATTCATAGGAGTCAATAAGGAATGTTCTAAATAAATTTTTTTATATATTTTACATAAAATTATTATTTAAAGGGATTATTCTTTTTACCTTTCATTCATTTTATTTTTCATTAAAATGGAATTAATGTCCATGCATATATAATACCTACTATCACTATGAATGGTGTATTTCATTCTCTAAAAAGAACTTCAATTGATTACTATAAATAAATATGTAATAAATATATATTATATCTATATAGTGGCTAAAATACTATATATGATGAATATGTTATCAATTTTGGAGTATATAAATTAACAAATTATAATACACAGAAGAAATAATGTCTTCATTTCAAAAAATATAAATTTGACATGGAGTTATTGATTAATGGGTAATTAAGGTTCATAAGTAAATAATACATGTTATTATACATATTATTTTTGATATTTATTATATTTATAACAAACATATATTTGTTATAAAGAAATTTTTATTGTGTACAATGTAATTTCAGACCTAAGGTTAGGGATTTCCAACTCACTTTTATTTTATGTGACATACATTTCATACTCACCAAGTGCTTATATTTTGTGGTCTATATACTACCCTTGAATTTATTTTATCACTATTAACATGAAAATTTTGAGTATTTATATATCTATTTAAAAATATCTCTTTCATGTGGTTTACGATTCAAAATGTACTAATGTGGTATGTGATTTTTGTCTCAATTTTCATCCATTGATACATATTATGTGTTACACAACAATATTATTTTATAATTATATATACCACATGTTCATAAACTTATATAATGAATCCACTTATATTAATGATGTTTTCTTTTTCTTTTACTATTATTTATTCATGGATTTTATGAATCATTATTTCCAATGTTTTAATGGTTTTATGGTTTAATCTCATCATTTATCCTGATATATTATTTTAATGATTCCAATAATGAAATATTATGGTAAACATTAAAATAAATAATGAATTTTATTCTCCTACTTTTATATAATTAGAATACATTTTTAACTTCATTTTCCTTTATCTATAAACTAAATACTCTAATTGATTTTTTTTAAATTTACCGACAATATTTCTCAGATCAGTTGAAAATCATTTATAAAAAAAAATCATGTTTTATAAAAAAAATATTAACAAATGTTTTTAAAATTAGAAAATTTATATATTAAATAAATTAGTCACCATGTTTTACCTTTTTAAAAAAATTGAATGGATTCATTATGTAATTTTCCAAAAAATACTATTATGGATTTTAACTAAAATTTGAAAGTAATAATTATTTTAACTTGTAAATTATGAATATATTTTCCCACCCTCATATCCATTATGTAATTTTAAGATTAATTTATATGTATTCAAGTTATTATTGAATAAAATGATTTTCAAATTTATTTATTTTTTAAAAGTTAATTTTCGTAGAGGAAGAGATATTGTACATAAGAGATTTATTAAATGATCATTAAATAATCCATTATAACATATTAAATTTTTTTATATAAAATGATTTTATAGATATTTTATGTGATTTAATTTCTAAAATAATTCAATAAAATTTAATATTTCCTAATAAGTGTTCCAAGTGATCTTGAAATATAATTTTCCATCATATATGACATCCTTTAATGATACATATGATTTAATAGGTATAATATCCCAGGATTCCATTATTATTCATCCCCATGATGAAATTATTATGAAACTTGTTTATATTCTATATTTTATGTGATGTGGAAATTTTTATGAAACCCATTTCTTTTAATTGTTTCTAATATAATGTATTTTTTATGTTCTTATAGAACAGATATATATTATTTTTATTAAATGATGAGTTGGAACTATATACCACTCTATTTAATTGGTTAATCCATTATATATCATGACATACCAATGGTAATCAATTCAATGGGCTTGATCCACATCGAGAAATAGGTGATTCTTAATCCACTATAGGAAACAGTTTTGTCCTTATCTACTATGGGAAATAAGTTCATCATGATCTATAATGGGAAACATGTGATGAGTATTGATCTACTATATTGATGGTATTGGTATAATTCCATGAATTTAAAAATTATTTTTATGGTTTTTTATTTTTCCACACTTTAATTTCATGAAGTATGGTTCAGGATTTATTTATTATTAATATCACTCTTATGGTCCCTATTTTTAGAAATGATAATTGTTTATAACAAGGCAAATTTTTATGATATATAAAATGATTTGTATTATCATATTAAATTATATACATGATCACATACAATTATTTTAGTATTATAATTTCATATTATTATGGATTAGTATTCCTTTTATTTACACATACTATTCATCTAAGCATACCCTTTCTTATGATTCCTTCCCCATATTATAAATAATGGTTTGGATGGGGTATTCATAATAATAGTAATGTTTTTGAATATATTTGTGGGAGATATTGATGATATTTCATAATATAAGATAATTTTGCTTCTAGTATCCAATTACACAAAACTATTAATGTCTTTAAGCATGTATTTATGAAATGTTTTAAATATAAATTTCAAAATATTGTATATTTATAAATAAAATGCATGGATCCTTATAATTTATATAAAAGGATAGGAATAATTAAACTTTGGAAAAATTATTGAAAAAATAGTGATATACCTATGGTATATATATGTTTATCTATATGCATATTCCTAAGGAAATGTCTAAGGATGTGTTAATGTATAGTAAAATGACTAATAATTTTGGAAACGAATATAGCTAGTTGTTTAAAAGTAATTATATCCATGTCTATGTGTCCCTTTCATACTGGTACATGTGGGTTATAAAATTGAAAAGGTAACTTCGATATGTACTGAACCATCACTGGTTGCATGACAACATGACTTGCTTCACACAACATTTAACACTCCTACAGGATATTCTCCACAACATCAAAATATCATTAAGAACCATCATGGTGGATTTAAAAATGCAGTTTCCATAAATGACCTATGTTATAATTAATGTGTCATTAATTGAAAAATAGGGTTTCATGATTTAGAAATATAATATGTTGTTTACTAGGATTATGTTATTCCCGATTATTATTATTATTACACAATATATGTTTTTTTTGTCCACGGTGGGAACAATAAGAAAGTCGATCATTGAATGTGATAAAATATATATTTATGAAAAACCAAATATGATGATAATAATAGTTAAGGATATTATAAGTATATGTAATAATATTACCTGATATAGGATTAAAACATTCACCTTAACTAACTCTTGGATCCACAGAATAAGGGGATGATGGAGTGCATTGATTGTTCGGGTGGTAGATACCATATAGAACGAATCATTGTTTTCCTAAATGATAGGAATGTGGGATGAAATCAAATTAATGGGTATTTATTTTATTTATAGAGATGGAGAAAAAAAAGTAATAGAATAATAATTATAAATTAATTTTTAGTTTCCACAATGGATGAGAATGGTTTCCCCAGTAATGTTTTCTAAATTATTTGATGTAATAAATATGGAATGTATGGTAATTATAAAAATCAATGTACTGGGGTGTAATTCTCCATAATAAGGTCATATAGGTGGTACATGTAATGTTTTTGTGGCTGATGATGAAGAAACTAAAAATTAATTTTCAACAAAATGAGGTTTTTCAGGAATAAGATGTAGAATCTTTCTTATTCTATTAATAAAGAATTAGAATGATGGAAGTGTTATTTAATTGTAATTAATAATTTCAAAAATATATATTGATTCTTTACTATATGTTTTAAATTAACTCTTTTCATGAATATTTTGAATAGTGCGGATGACAATGAAAAGTGGTTTAATTGAAAGTTGATATTTCATGAAATGAACATGAATAAGGGATAGATAACCCCAAATATTTTTCAATTTTAGAGATAATAATTTTATTATAATTTTACAATGGATATTAATAAATTAAATTAGATAGATATGATTACATTGGAAATGATTAACTATTTTATGACAATGTGGTTTCTGTTTTTTGTGATTGAGTTTAAAAAAATTGTATTTAATGAATATATCTGATAATCTATGTTCTACTTAAGTAACAAAGAATCATGAATATTTTCTATAATATTTTCAGAAATTCATATTATTACAATGTTTGAAGGTAAAACATGATGAAGTTCTTCATAAGTTTTCTTTTTGAAAACTAATAGATTCTTCATGTTGTTTGGGTATTAATGATATCTTCATTTTGGACATTTAGTTAACATATTTTTATTGTTGTGGATTTTAGTGTTTTTAATGTTTCATATGGATAAAAATTTACAAAATTGATTATGTTTATCATAGGATGATGTTTAGGAGATATAGTTAATAATTCACCATAAATATATTTAACCCAATTGGATAACCAGTGATAACCATGTTTTTAAAACAAGAGATAGAAGGATTGAATTCTTATTATGTTATGGATCTTATGATCTATCAGTAATTTTGGGAAAAAAATTTGATCATCATTTCTTTGAGTAAGAGATGAAGTTTAAATTTATTGAAGAACAAAGAAATTATTAAATCATTATTATTATAAAAAATAATGAAATTCCCAAGGTATATCGATCCATTTAAAATTCCTGATTATATTGAGATGTTAGTATATAGATAAATTCTTCCAATGAACTTCTCTCATATTCATTATCTGTTACATATATCTCTCATCATGTAGTGAAGACCAGAATCATAAAATGTAATGAAAATAAATGTGATTATTACAAACTATGAAAATTATTAAATGGAATAATTGGGTGAGATTATGGATTATTAATATAATTTTCAATAAATCAAGTCCACTAACGAAATCCATGTTATTTGGTAAATCAAAAAGCCTGAGGATGCTATATTTTATCCTAATGATATAATGATTCATAAGTATACTAAGTATTTTATACCATGGTGACACATTTAGAGGATGAAAATAAATTTAAGGGGATTGAATTTTAGACCTTGATATTTTTTTGGAATAATTTCTTGAAATAAAATTAATCTTTTCAAATATTCCATTATAGGATAAATTTAACTAAAATGAAATATGGAATAAAATTAAAATATTTTTATTTAATATGGAAGTAATTGTAACATCCCAGAAAAATATAGAATAAGGCATATTTCATATTTTTTAAAATTTGTGAATAAAATTTTAATTTTACTTTAAAGGGGTTGCTATGTTCGATAGCATACCTGATACCCAACAACGCATTTCATTGAAATCATACATGCCACACTAACAATATAATATTATTATTTTATATGGTAGTAAACTCTACACCATTTTACTGGTTGGAATGAAAAAAACTAACTATAATATGATTATACATGTTTGTTAAATGTATTTACATTTATCCAATGAAATTTAGAGGCTAAAAATGTGAATGAATCTAAATATAAGAATAATTTACATTAAAAATCCAATTTACCGCCTTTTAATGGAGAAACCTCGTTAAATACAATTTTTATCACTATAATACTTTATATTGGACCAAATAAAATCATTATTTAGAATTGTTACATCAAAATTTACATGGTGTAAATTTTTTGGAATTTTTCTGATAAAGTTCTTTTTCTACTGAATAGTGAAAATATTATATTTTAATTCAAAACTGTGTTTAAATATAATTTATTTATATGGTTAGATTATCGTTTCAATTTTTTTAAAGTGTTATTAGAATATATTATTACCATTTAATCAAATTTTGGTCATTGAATTAATTTCACATTGAAATTAGACATAAAGAAGTGTCAATCTTTTGAGAGTTATTATTTCTTAAAAACATACTATTTGTTTTGACAATGAGAATTAATTTTAAATTAAATAATTCCAATTCTATTCTATAAATTTAGAAAAATAGACATCATTTTGGAATTCATAATATCAAATAAATTTTTGGCTGAATTTTTGGTATTTTACTGAAATACTTCAATTTTTTTAATATTGGAATCCCTTAGTAGTAGTTAAAAAAACATAATTTTTCATTTATATGTAATTTTACTGCTTCTAATAATTGAATTTAAAATATCCAATATACATGGTTGTTATAAAGATGTCTAATTGTGATTTAATGAAATGAAAATAATTTTTATTGAATAGTAACTTTTGACATTTATTTACCGCGTTTAAAGTTAAATAAGGTAATTCAATGTAAAAAAAGAATATTATAATAATTCTAAATTAAATTAACACTAGTAATAACCTTTTTAGATGATTAATGGCCGACCATGGGAATATTTGGATCGATTTTGGGACCCCATAGAGCCACTTATTAATGATAATGACATTTTAGATTAATTAATTTAAAGTAAAGACAGAAATGATAGAAACCAAAATATTTTAGTAAATTAAATTTTATATGGTGTTATATAAATATTATTTTAGTCTAAAATATTCATTGGAATGATAATAAAGATTTCCTACATTATTGGATTTTTTAATATTTTTTCGACATCGAATAAATTAATTTATTTATGAAATAATAGTGATGCAGTATTTACATCAATAATAAATTTTATAAATAAATAAGACTATAAAGACTAAAATAATATGCAAAACCTTTCCAATTCTTATTGGATGATATTTTTCTGAATATTAATCATCTTATCTTAGAAATTAATATGTTTTTTACCTTTTGAAACCGATGATAAGTTTACAATAAAACAATGTTTTTACAATTTCCTTAAGAGCCCCCCCTCTCCCTTAAAAAAGGAGACCACTTCTAACCAATTCCTCACAACTCTCAAGCCTTTTGGCTCATCCAACCTCTACCCAATTAAGATCCATACATCCCAATCCTTCTCTTAGAAGTCGTACCTTAGGTAGAAGGCACTTCAATAAACCCTTTTGGTTCATACCAAAGGGAGTTACCCAAATTAAAGGAGATTAAAGAACGAATGGGTCAAGTCAGACACAAGGTAATGATATTTCTTATCTCACATTTCATTACACGAGATCTACATTGTTCACCACGTATTTATTGAATGTGGTGTATTATGTACTACCATATGATACATTTTATCATGATTATATATATATTCATGGTATTCTTTGATTCATTTGATGGTTATTAACTTTTGATCAAACGACTCAGTTGATAACAACGTGGTATAGGGTTTCATCTCACTTTTATTCACGTGAGATTCATGCTATATTTGCCACTATTTCCTTTTGTGTGGTGTATTTACTTCCGATGATTTTAATTTTGTGTAATATATATTCATTTATGAGTACATACATCTTAATTGTATGATCCTTCTTTCATCTGCCATATGTTTTGTAAGTTACCAAATCGGTAAGGGAACCTTTCACCCTCCTCTTTTTAAAATACTTTTTGTTGTTATGTCTCTAAATTTACATCTTATTAAGTTGGGATATGCTATTATATATCCTTATTGATTAAAACATTATTCCCCAGTGATGATATACCCTTTTGTCTCATCAACTCATTTTCTAAATTTTAAAGTGACACAGTTAGGCTGTCGAATTTTTACAAGATAACTTCTTACCCCAATTTCGATTCGTTGGGTTCAACTTGTTCTTATTGAAAATGTCATCCGATGAATATGGTTTAATGACATCAGATTATTTCACACTTAATATGCACTTATATTGGGTGTATATAGATTTTTCGAACATAATTATGTGATTGATTTATCTTTAATTTAAGGATACCATGTTTATAAGGGATTTCAACTCAATATACATTTCTATTGAGACTTCATGGTTGTTATGCACCAATTCACTCTTATATTTTGTATATACTATCCTTTGAAATATTATATCATGAATAAGTGTATTTTCGTGATATTATAAATTTCTGATTAAATGTTATTCCCCAATTATTTGTCTTCAAGCGTCTTTATTTTAGTTAGATTAAATCATTAACTAAAATATCATTTTAAATGTTCTGAATATTTATTTTTCTAAATATTTCTCATTAATGTAAATGTTTTCAAAATGGGTTTTAGGATTTATTTATATGGACATTAATGTATTAATATGATAATTCAATTAAAATATTCAATGTTTTATGGGACACATTGATTCAAAAATCACTTTTTAAATGGTTTTGAAAATGATTTGATATAACATTGTTTATTTCAATATCTTGGTTTGATATAGTGGAATGTGGAAATGTTATCTATCATTTATACTTGTGTTATGTGTTATGATTATGTTATGGTTATTGGGCATTGTTTATGTATATGAGAGGTTCCATGATAAACCTAGGGCAGGTGAGCCCAAGATAGCTCTCCAACGCATTGGGTAATGTAATAGATGTAAAAATGATATTTCTCATAAGACATTTAGGGAATATATTGTGATAGTTATTCCACGTGTAAATTCATATGTAGCTGTGATAACTACAATGTATGTTTGATATGGATTCCATAAGTAACCATTATGATTTATGATGTGTGTGTGTTAATCATAAAACTAATGATTTTGTAAGGTATGTTATGATTTAAAAGTAATGTTTCATCATTTATTATTTATCGCTGAGATAATGTATTCCTTCGTTATATTATAACCCATAGTGATCTTTTTATTCTCATCACATGATTTTGAATTGTTTTCCACATGACATAAAGATAAATAGATTAAAGTATGGGATCAAAGAAAATTCTTGCTATCTAAAACATGGAACTAGAAAAGTTACTTTTTAAGAGTTTTTATTTTATGAAAAAATGGATATTGAGTAGTAGTGTCTACATGTAATATTCAAGTTGTAATATAATTGTTATGCATAATTCAGTATAACTAAAATCCTAAAAATATTCTCAATGTGAATTATTCATTTAATTCAAGATTATGTAATGTCTAAGGCCAGATCCTTATAGTTGGTATCAAAGGGTACTTTAGACAACTTTAGGGATCAACAGTTTTAGTTATACATATGGTTAGTCCATATGTCTATTATTGCAGTTAAATCCTTGTTTTATAACATTTCAAGATCATGGAAAGTGAGTTACAAGTGGAAGGAGGAGGATCTCAAATGACATTCCTATCTCTTCCTGATGTCATGCTTGCAATAATTAATGCAATATCATGTTTAGATGATTGTGAACCTTTTTCTAGCATACAACTCACTTGCAAGTAGTTGTTTGAGATATCAAACACCTCCAATATACCTTGTTACCATTGTGGATCATTGGTTGTATTTAGACAAATCCTATTTTGACAATATTCACATATTTTCAATAATGTTAAATATTATCATGGCATTTTAAAATATTTTACCTTATCACAAGATTTTGAAGCATATTATGATTTTAAAAAAGGTGCTGAAGAAGGATACCCTTTCACAACCTATTTATATTTTCTTATACAATATAGTCTTTCAGCACATACCTATATATTTTTTAAGGGCCATTAATTGAAATTTTTAACTCAAATTCGGTCTGACTATTTTATTAAAATCATGTTTCAATTGATGTTTTGAAATTATATGTCATACATGATTATTTTCAAAAACTAATTTTCAATGAACACCCATATGACCCATGTTGTACAAGGTATAATTGGATGGAGGAAGAAAATTATTTTGATGGTTCTTTGAATCATTTCTGCGATGCATGGACCTTCTACCTACATGAACAATATTATGATGAAACCAAATGGACACCCTAATCAAGGTATAATGTTCTTCTTTTGGGGGATCATTTTATTTTATCATATGGTGGTGAAAGAAGACTTCAAGAATTAAGATGTTGATATCATTATGAACTTGGATGAAATTTATTGTTTTATGGAAACCATTGAGGTTAAAATATGTTAGGGTTATTTTTGATTTTTATAAAAATGACAACCTGTAGTATGGGTGACAACCTGTTGCATCCGGAATGGCTACAGGAATCGAACCCACAACCAATGGCCGACAAGGGTGCATCGCCTTCCAATAGCCTACTTGAAGTCCCTGGTTAGTATGACTTATTATTTTAGTAAAATGCTTTTATAGAACAAGAATAATGTGATTTTAGTAACTTATGTTTTATCAAATGGATAACATAGTATAGAAAAATGATTTAGTGATTATGTGATAAAGGTTATTGTGGAATATGATCTGTAGCATCCCAAGTAAGTAATGAATAATAGATAATTTTATCTATGCCTATTAATGATTAAGATAGTGTTTTAAAGGCTTAAAATGAAAATAAATACAAACTTATGCATGGAATACACTAATATTCTTAAAAGATTGTTTTACTTCCTTTTGATGGAAAACCCTTTTTAAATATATCTTTTGAAATTTTTATAAGCTATGTTTGTCAAAATAAACTTATTATTTATGATTGGGACATCAAAATTTACTTTGTGTGAATTTTTGGTATTTTTTCCGATAAAGTTCATTTTTAATGAATAGTAAAAATGTTGTATTTTAATTCAAAACCTATTTTTAATCTAATTTATTAAAATTATTAGATTATCTTTTGAATTTTTTTTGAAGTGAAATTAGAATATATTTTTACCATTTTATCCAATGGTGGTCATTGGAATCAATTTCACATTGAAATTGGACATAAACTAGTGTCAATCTTTATATACTTATTGTTTAATAAAAACACGCTATTTGTCATGAATGAGGGAATTAATTATTAAATTAATTAATGAATCATATATGTTTTTAATTTTTTAAAATATACAGCATTTTTGAATTCAGAATATAAAATATAGCTTAGGGTGACGTTTTGGTATTTTTCTAAAAAACTTCAATTTTTGATGAATAGTGAAACCACTAAGTGGTAGTTAAAGAAACTGATTTTTCTTTTAAATGAAACTTTTCCACTTATATGATTTGATTTTCAAAAATCTGACATAAATTATTGTCATTAAGAAGTAAAATGTGGTTCAATGAGATTAAAATAATTTTTTGGTGAATAGTAACTTGTAAGTTCTTAATCGCGATTAGTGGTAATTAGTGTAGTTTAAGGTAAAAATAATGTTTTATTAATATGAGATGAACTTGAAACATGTCCTACCCTAATTGGATGTGTCATGTCCGACCAATACAATCCATGGGTCAACATGTGGACCCCATGGAGCCACTTTGGTTGGGAAATGACATAAATAACTTTTTATTTAATGTTAAAGTAAAAATGACACAAACAAGAAATGTTTTACTAAAACCATTTTTACATGGGGTTATACAAGTAAGATTTTTGATTATAAATAGTCATTGTAAAGACAAAAAGATTTCCTACATCATAGTATTTTGTTTATAATTTTTATAATTTATATAAATTAAATTATTTATGACATCATGATGATGCAACAATTGCTTCATTATTAAAGGATTTAAATAAAATGAAATGATAATGTAAAATATATGAACTACACATGTCTAAAACCTATTTTATGGGTGTATTTCTAACCCTTATAACCTTACCCTATTATTATATCAATGTGGGGCCTTTTTAATCCGAAACTCATTTTAAAATAAAGTAACATTTCATTACAGTCCAAGAGTGCCCCTCCTCTCCTCTTATAAAAGGCCCCCACCTCTACCTCCTTACCACACTCCCAAAGCCATTTGCTCGGACAAAACCATCCCATATTGTCTCTCCACATCCATATATTACTCCTTGAGGCCACACTTTGGGATGAAGTCTTCCCAAAGAAGCCTTTGAGCTGAAACCAAAGGGAGTTACCCGATTTTAAGGTAATGTCTTCACTTGAGTTCTTTTGTTTTATTTTGCATCTCCAACCCCATAAACCCTTTTTATTCATTTATTTTGTAACAAATACTGTATATTAAATATAATAGGATGTTTTTATAAGTATTCTAGCTACACTTACAAACACCTACATCTAATGGTTAAAGGACATACTGTTTCTGTTGATGGTGAATTTATGCCTCCCGAAACGATGATTGTTCAACATTATTTTAACACATTCAAAGGTGACCATTAAGATGTCACTATATTTATATATGATATATAATATGTTTATGTTTTACTTAATCTTCTGTATATTTCATTTTGGACATACCATTATGATTTCCATTATGGTTAAACGCGATATCTTCATTTAAGGAAGTGCGGACTACCGCCCCCTCAAAGTGATTTTATTCGTTAAATACCATATGTGGGACATATAAAGGATGGAGTTATGATATTATATATGATATTACTCTGGAATTATAATATAACTTTATATAATTATGATTCCATTATATAAAATACGAAATATAAATGAAATTAGCGTTCAAGCGTACGTACGACTTACCGTCTCCATAAACGGTGCATTTCATTTCTTACCGAAATGATTATTTAATATTATAAATACATGCATTCACTAGATATATATGACATATATGATATCTACATCATGAATAACATTCTGGATATAATTGATACATGGACAACTTGTAATTATAAAGGGCTATTTTTTGACTCAAGTACCAATGATCGTTAAAACGACCGTTATTAATTTAAATAATTACATAGTGTTCATGACATGGAAATAAGTGATATAAAAGGAATAATGAACTTGAAAAAGGTTCTTATGCAAGTAGAAATTAACTCAAGTTTATTATTCAGGACATTTAAGAATGATCGAGTCAAGTCGGACCCGAGGTATGGGACATCGTCTCAATCTCCTTTCATTGAGAAATATTTTGTTTTATACACAACCATCTTTTATACGGTGTATAAACCCATTTGACTTTTACGTTTATTCAAAATGAATCTTTTTTATACGAAGCGTTTACTAAACAACAAAATGGAATTTTTTTGTCATACCTATGTGGCAACAACGAATTCTCCGCCACCGTGACCATTATTTGAGTTTTGGCTTCCTCTACAAGCCATACCTTTTTTTAAAAATGAAAAAAAATAAATACCATGTTTTACTTTTCTTTTATTTTGGTATTTAAAATGGTTTTGATAATGTTTTATTATATCACTATGTTTTATATCTTGTGATTGAAATGTCGAAATGTTATGCTTCCTTTATGTATGTTTCATGTGATATGATTATGTTATGGTTCTTGGGAATTATTATGAAGACGGGTGGTTCCGTGATAAACTAAGGGCAGGTGAGCCCGATATAGCTCTCCAATGCATTGTGTAACGCGAAGGAGTGAAACGTTATTGTTTCTCCAAAGAGATTTAGGGAATATACTATGATGGATATTCCAAACGTAACCAAGAGGGTTACTCCCTACGTAAGAATGTTATGAATGCCTCAAGTTACCTTTATGACTTATGATTTCTATTATTTATTCATGATTTGATGAGGTATGTTAAAGTGCTTATGTTTTATGGGTAAAGTATGATTTCATTCTTATGTATATATGAGCCCATGTTTCCTTTCCATATTTTCATATCCCTTACAGAGCTTTTTCTGCTCATCCCATGTTTTTTTGAAATGTTTTTCACAGGTCAAGGGAAAGGTACATGATATGATGATAGTGTCAAGGAAGTGTCATGAAAGAATCCATGTTTAATTTTAAATATGTTTCCATTGATGGGAAAGAAGAATAATGTCTTTATGTAACAACTTTGTTTATATGTGGAATGTAATGCATGTTTTATGATCTAATTCTCTAAAACTCTAAACCCAAAAAGATCCTCAAGGTGTAATCTTGTAATAACTCAAGACTAAGTAAGGTTTAAGGTTGGGGCCATATAGTTGGAATCAGAGGTCGGTTTAGATAACATTAGGAGTTAGAATTCTATTAAATGATTATCAAAAAAATATTTTTTTTATGGTCAAATTGAAGTGATATAGTATTTTAAGATTACCATGTTGCTTCATCTAAGACATGTTTTTTCAGAATGGTTTTCCGCAGAGGAAATAGGGAAGCAGTGCTAGGAAGGCATACAGAAGGAAATAACCTTCCGAATCCGCATCCTGAGATGGTCGAAATTGGAACTGAACAGTTTGTTGTAGTAATGGCGCAATTGACTCAAGAAATAAATGGTGGTGGTATCCATGCACGAGATCAGCCAGATCAACCGCAGAGGAACATGTCATTAGTGGAACATTTCATGAGGCAAAATCCCCCATCATTCAGAGGATCATCTGAACCTGTGTTAGCTGGAGGCTGGATTAATGCACTGGAGAATATTTTCGATGTCATGGGGTGTTCAGACAATCAAAAGGTTAGTATATCAATTTTCTGTTTGGAGGGTGAGGCAGATCAGTGGTGGTCTATGGTTAAAAATATCAGGGACGCCGATGAGATTGATGCTCTTGACTGGGATGAATTCAATGGTATGTTTCTTGAGAAGTATTTTCCTAAGGCTGTTCAACTTAGGATGGAAAAGAAGTTCTTGGAATTGAGGCAAGAGGAAGACTTAGTGGCTACCTATGAAGAAAGGTTCACTCGATTGGCAAGGTATGATCCAAATTTTATCCGAGACCTTGATAGTAAAATCAATCATTTTTACTCATAATTAAATCCAAAATATCGAAGGGCATTAGCTTCTCATGAGTTTAAATGTTATGAAAATCTTGTTCGATGTGCTGAGAAGGTGGAAATGGAGTTTTCCGATGATCAAGTGTTCTATAACAACCAACAGAAGAAGAGACCGAGGTGCCTAGAGAAAGGTAAGAATTCTTCAAAAATGTCTGATGGTAAGAAATCTATGTTTCCAGTTTGTGATAAATGTGGAAAAAGGCATGTTGGGGAATGTCTTCTGAATTCTGGAAAGTGCTACCGATGTGGTAAGATGGGACATAAAGTTCGTGATTGCACTAAAACAATCAAGGTGCAGGTAAGACCAAATTTGATTTACAGTTAGTGAAATGTTTTAAAGGCAATAAGATGGGTCACTATGAAAATGAGTGTCCGATAAAGAACTTGAGTGATGGGAAGCAGTTAGACCACAAGCAGAAAGGGGTGGTGAAATCCATTGCAACTACTTCCGCAGATGTCGGGACATCAAATGAAGTTGTATCAGGTACTTTGTTTGTTTTTTCAGATTATGACAGTGTGTTGTTTGATTCGGGGTCTACACATTCTTTCATCTCTGAAACCTTTTCTAGTAAAATTGGAATACCATCTCATGAAATGACTCATGAAATTTTTGTAAAAATACCTGGGGGAAATGTTGAGGCAAAAAGAATTTATAAGAATCTTCCAATCCTTATCTGTGGAAAGAACCTACTTGAAAACCTTATTGTTCTACCTCTAGTAGAGTTTCATGTTATCCTGGATATGGATTGGCTCTCTATTTACCATGCTAAGATTGACTGTAGAGCTAATGAAGTTTATTTTCAGAAAGACTTTCAGTTTGTGTACATGAATGAACCCTTACTGTTGATAAATTATCAAGAGGCCAAGAAACTTGTAAAAAATGGAAATGAATGTTACCTTTCACACATCGTTGAAAATAAAGGAATTGTTCAGATTAATGATGTGCCAGTGGTAAATGAGTATCCTGATGTTTTTCCTGATGAGTTGCCTGGAATAATACCAGATCGGGATGTTGAGTTTACCATTGACTTAGTTCCTGATGCTAATCCAATTTCAAAACCCCCTTATCGAATGGCTCAAATTGAACTTTTAGAGTTAAGGAGAAATTGCAAGATTTATTAGAGAAATGTTTCATTTGACCTAGAACATCACCATGGGGTGCTCCTGTTTTATTTGATAAAAAGAAAGACGGTTCAATGAGACTTTGTATTGATTATAGATCCTTGAATAACATCATTGTTAAGAACAAATATCCTTTGCCTCATATCGATGATTTGTTTGATCAGCTCCAGGGAGTTCAGTATTATTCAAATATTGACTTGAGATCGGGGTACCATCAGGTGAAGGTAAAGGAAGAAGATGTTCCAAAGACCGCGTTCCGTACAAGATATGGCCATTATGAATTTGTAGTAATGCCTTTTGGGCTAACCAATGCACCTACTGTATTCATGGACTTAATGAATAGAATTTTCCATGAGTTCTTGGATAAGTTTGTGGTGGTTTTCATTGATGATATTTTGGTGTTTTCTTAAATTAAAGAGGAGCATGAAAGACATTTAAGGGTTATCTTGCAAACCTTAAAAGAAAAGAAATTGTATGGGAAATTCAGCATGTGTGAATTTTGGTTGCAACAAATTTCATTCCTTGGTCACATTGTTTCTAAAGATGGGATAATTATTGATCATGGAAAAATAAAAGTTGTGGAAGATTGGCCAAGACCCACAAGTGTAACTAATATTCGTAGCGTCCATGGTTTGGCAGGCTATTACCGAAGGTTTGTTAGAAATTTTTCACGGTTATATATTCCAATGACTAAGCTAACTCGGAAAGGTGTTAAGTATATATGGACAAAAGAATGTGATGATTGTTTTCAGGAATTGAAAAGATGATTGGTGAAAGCTCCAGTTTTGGCACTACCTTCCAGTAATGGTGAGTTTGTTATCTACATTGATTCTACATTGAATGGAAATGGTTGCGTCCTAATGCAAAATGATCAGGTAATTGCTTATGCTTCATGACAGTTGAAAACTCATGAGGTAAATTACCCTACACATGATTTGGAATTAGCTGCTGTTGTTTTCGATTTAAAAATTTGGAGACATCATTTGTATGGAGTAAATTGTGAAATATATACTGATCACAAAAGTATAAAGTATATATTCACTCAGAAAGAGTTAAACATGAGACAGAGGATATGGCTGGAATTAATCAAGGATTATTATTGTACAATAAATTACTATCCGGGAAAATCAAATAAAGTGGCTGATGCTTTGAGTCAAAAATGTAATGATTCATTAGCAATGTTGCATTTGGAACGTGATCCTTTGATTAAGGATTTGATGAAATTTTTCATAGAAGTTTTTGGTGCAAGATGTTCTTCTGTTTTGTTTCAGGTATCAGTGAGATCATCTCTATCAGATAGAATCTAGAAATCACAGAAGAAAGACAGTGAGTTGCAGAAAAAGGTAGAGCTGGTTCAGAAAGGTAAGTTTCCTGAATTCAACATTGATAATGATTGTGTTTTGAGATTTGTGAAGATATTTTGTGTGCCATGTGATTCACAGTTGAAGAGAGAGTTGTTATGTGAAGCTCATAGTTCTCCGTTTTCAGTTCATCATGGTAGTACTAAGATGTATAGAGATCTGCGGGAGTACTACTGGTGGGATGAAATGAAAAGAGATATTGATGATTTTACTGTGAAGTGTTTGACTTGTCAACAGGTTAATGTAGAGCAGCAGTTACCAAAAATGATGATTCAGCCTTTACCAGTGCCAGAGTGGAAATAGGAGAATATATACATGGACTTTGTTGTGGGATTACCGAAGACATCTCGGGGTAATAATGCAATCTGGGTTATTGTTTATCGCTTGACTAAATATGCTCATTTCCTTGATATATGAGATAAATTTTCCCTAGATCAACTTTCCAGTTTGTATCTTAAAGATATATTCAGGTTACATGGAGTTTCCCTCTCCATTTTTTCTGATCGTGATCCCAGGTTCACTTCTAACTTTCGGAAAGGCCTTCAGAAGTCGTTGGGTACTGAAATAAATTTTAGTACAACATTTCATCCTCAATCAAATGGGCATTCAGAACAAACAATTCAGACCTTGAAGGATATGCTACGAGCTTGTTCGATGGATTATCAGGGAAGTTGGGACTAACATCTTTCTTTGGTTGAATTTTCATATAATAATAGTTTTCATTCCAGTATACAGATGGCACCATTTCAGGAATTATATGGGAAGCGGTGTCGAACTCCAGCTTTTTGGGATGAAGTGGGTGAAAGGAAGTTGATGGGACCAGAATTGGTAGATGATTTGGCAGAAAAAGTTCAGCTGATACAGAAACACATGAGAATAGCTCAGAGTAGGCAGAAGAGTTATGCAGACAACAGGAGGAAGGATCTCCCTTTTGAGGTAGGTGATCATGTTTTTCTCAAAGTATCACCATGGAAAAGTGTGATGCAATTTGGTATGAAAGGAAAGTTGAGTCCTAGGTTCATTGGACCATATGAAATTCTAGAGAGAGATGGATCTGTTTCATACCGGGTGGCTTTACCTCTGATTTTATCTCAGGTACATAATGTTTTTCATGTTTCGATGCTGAGAAAGTACATGCCAGATCCATTTCATGTTTTGAGTCCAGAGGTAGTTCAGCTGGAAGAGAACCAAACTTATGAGGAACAACCGGTCCAGATTCATGACCACAAGGAGAAAGTGTTACGAAATAAGGTGATTAATCAAGTAAAGGTTTTGTGGAAAAACCACATGATGGAAGAGGAAACATGGGAATCTGAAAATGAAATGAGGGATAATTACCCCCATTTATTCGATAAATAAATAAATTGCGAGGATGCAATTTTCTAAATTGGGGAAGGATGTAACATTCCAAGTAAGTAATGAATAATACATATTTTTATCTATGTCTATTAATGATTAATATAGTGTTTTAGAGGCTTAAAATGAAAATAAATACAGTCTTATGCATGGAATACACTAATATTCTTAAAAGATTAATTTACTGCCTTTTGATGGAAAACCCTTTTTAAATCTATCTTTTGACAATTTTATAAGCCATGTTTGTCAAAAAAACTTATTATTTATTATTGGGACATCAAAATTTACTTTGTGTGAATATTTGGTATTTTTCCGATAAAGTTCATTTTTTAATGAATAGTGAAAAATGTTGCATTTTAAATCAAAACATCTTTTTAATATAATTTATTTATATGATTAGATTATATTTTGAATTGAGTTTTAAGTGAAATTAGAATATATTTTTACCATTTTATCCAATGGTGGTCATTGGAATAAATTTCACATTGAAATTGGACTTAAACTAGTGTCAATCTTTTGATACTTATTGTTTCATAAAAACACGCTATTTGTCATGACAACGGGAATTAATTATCAAATTAATTAATGCATCTTATATGTTTTGAATTTTTTAAAATATACATCATTTTTGAATTCAGAATATCAAATATAGCTTAGGGTGAAGTTTTGGTATTTTTCAGAAAAACATAAATTTTATGTGAATAGTGAAACAACTAAGTGGTAGTTAAAGAAACTAATTTTTCATTTTAATGAAACATTGCCACTTCTGTGATTTGATTTTCAAAAATTGGACTTACATGGTTTTCATTAATAAGTAAAATTTGGTTCAATGAGATTAAAATAATTTTTTGGTCAATAGTAACTTTTAAGTTCTTAATCGTGATTAGTGGTAATTTGTGTAGTTTAAGGTAAAAATAATGTTTTAATAATATGATATGAGCTTGACACATGTCCTACCCTCATTGGATGTGTCATGGTCAACCATGAAAATCCATGGGTGAACTTGGGGACCCCATGGAGCAACTGTTTTTGGGAAATGACATAAATAACATTATATTTAATGTTCAAGTCAAAATGACACAAACAAGAGATGTTTTACTAAAACACTTATTACATGGGGTTATACAAGTCATTTTTTTATTATAAATAGTAAATGGAAATGTATAAATATTTCCTACATCATAGTATTTTTTTATAATTTTTAGACTTTAAATAAATTAAATTATTTATGACATCATGATGATACAGTGATTACCTCCTTAATAAAGGATTTAAAAAAATGAAATGATAATGTAAAATCTATGAACTACACATGTCCAAAACCTATTTTATGGGTGGATTTTGAACCCGTATCACCTTACCCTAGATTTATATCAATGTGGGACCTTTTGAATCTGAAACTCATTTTAAAATAAAGTAACATTTCATTACATTCCAAGAGTGCCCCTCCACTCCTCTTATAAAAGGCCCCCACCTCTACCTCCTTACCCACACTCTCAAAGCCTTTGGCTCAGCCAACCCCTTCCCATTTTGTCTCTCCACATCCCTATTTTACTCCTTGAAGCCTCACTTTGGGTAGAAGTCTTCCCAAGAAATCCTTTGAGCTCAAACCAAAGGGAGTTACCTGATTTTAAGGTAATGTCTTCACTTGAGTTCTTTTGCTTTATTTTGATTCTCCAACCCCCTAAACTCTTTTTATTCATTTATTTTGTAACAACTCAAGTATCATAAATATACTAGGATGTTTTTATAATAATTATTCGAGCTACACTTACACACACCTACATCTAATGGCTAAAGGACATACTGTTTCTGTGGATGGTGAATTTATGCCTCCCGAAACGATGATTGTTCAACATTCGTTTAACAACTTCAGAGGTGGCCATTAAGATGTCACTATATTTATATATGATATATAATATGTTTATGTTTTCCTTAAGATTCTGTATATTTTATTTTGGTCATACATTTATGGTTTCCATTATGGGTAAACGCGATATCTTTATTTAAGGAAGTGCGGACTACCGCCCCCTCAAAGTGACTTGATTCGTTAAATACCATATGTGGGACGTATAAAGGATGGAGTTATGATATTATATATGATATCAAACTGGAATTATAATATTCCTTTATATCATTATGATTCCATTCTATAAAATACAAAATAGAAATGAAAGTAGCGTTCATGCGTACGTACGGCTTACCGTCTCCATGAACGGTGCATTTCATTTCTTACCTAAATGATTATGTAATATTATAAATTCATGCATGCACTGGATATATATGAAATATATGATATCTAAATCATGAATACCATTCTGGATATAATGGATTCCTGAACAACTTGTAATTATAAAGGGCTATTTTTTGACTCAAGTACCAATGATCATTAAAACGACCGTTATTAACATAAATAATTACATAGTGATCATGACATGGAAATAAGTGATATAAAAGGAATAATGAACTTGAAAAATGTTCTTAAGCGAGTAGAAATTAACTCAAGTTTATTATTCAGGACATTTAAGAACGATCGAGTCATGTCGGACCCGAGGTACGGGACTTCGTCTCAATCTCCTTTCATTGAGGCATATTTTGTTTTATACACAACCTTCTTTTATACGGTGTATAAACCCCTTTGACTTTTACGTTTATTCAAAAGGAAGCTTTTTTATACGAAGCATTTACTAAATGACGATAGGGAATGTTTTTGTCATACGTATGCGGTAACAATGACTTCTCCGCCGCTGTGACCATTATTTGAGTTTCGGCTTCCTCTACAAGCCATACCTTTTTTTAAAGAAAAAAATGAATACCTTGTTTTACTTTTATTTTATTTTGGTATTTAAAATGGTTTTGATAATGTTTTATTATATCACTGTGTTTGATATCTTGTGATTGAAATGTGGAAATGTTATGCTTCCTTTATGTATGTTTTATGTGATATGATATTGTTATAGTTATTGGGCATTATTATGAAGATGGGTGGTTCCATGATAAACTAAGGGTGGGTGAGCCCGATATAGCTCTCTAATGAATTGGGTAACACGAAGGAGTGAAACGTTAATGTTTCTCCGATGAGATTTAGGGAATATACTATGATGGGTATTCCAAACATAACCAAGAGGGTTACTCCCTATGTAAGAATGTTATGAATGCCTCAAGTTACCTTTATATCTTATGATTTCTATGATATATTCATGATTTGATGAGGTATGTTAAAGTGCTTATGTTTTATGGGTAAAGTATGATTTAATTCTTATGTATATATGAACCAATGTTTCATTTCCATATTTTCATATCCCTTACTGAGACTTTTATGCTCATCCCAAGTTTTTTTGAAATGTTTTTCACAGGTCAAGGGACAGGTACATGATATGATGATAGTGTGAAGGAAGTGTCAAGAAAGAATCCATGTTTTATTTTAAATATGCTTCCATTGATGGGAAATAAGAATACTATATTTATGTAACCACTTTGTTTATATGTGGAATGTAATGAAAGTTTTATGATCTAATTCTCTAAAATCTAAACCCGAAAAGATCCTAATGGTGTAATCTTGTACTAACTCAAGATTACGTAAGGTTTAAGGTTGGGGAATTATATGTTCTCTCTTTTGAGGAAACACTATATGCATAAGGAATATATAAAACTATGAATTTCAATTGTGGTATAATGGTTGAAATTTTAGTTTGGAAGAATCTATGTTTTTATTTTGTAAATATGACAATTAAGATTATTTATGAAAGTGATGAACCTATCATGGAGAACATGTGATTTGGTTAACTAATTTTCAATATGAGACATTATGAGTAACTGTTGTTATTTGAAGAAAAATGTAATCTTGTAAGACTGTGTAATTAAATCCTTATGAGATTTAGTATTTAATCTTAGTAAAGATAACTTTTGAAGAATTATATGAATTTTTTTAATGGTCTTTCGTTTACATTGGGTTTTGTTTGAAAAGTTTTAAAGATTAAGAGTAGTTTTTCTTTTTGCAAAAGATTATCCTTCTTAGGTATTACCAGATATCACACTAAAAATTTTGGTTTTATATGTTATCTAAATACATGGGAAATATATTTCTCTTATTTTTTTGGATTATGTGATTATCTAGAATATTATTCATGTTCTTTTGATCTGACTATGTCTTTCTGAATAGTCATTGCTTGGAAACAATATCAGTTTTTGGGAGTAACATATTGAAGTATGAGACTCTACATGAAGGCATGTATATTTCCATACGTTTATATTCAATGTAGTAAAAGAATTCCTCCAAATTATGAAAATGAATGTAAATCAAAAATGTTGTTGGATTACGTTTCCTACTTGGTAATCAATTACCATTTAACAAATCAAATGTTTGTGATTTTCTGGTTGTTAACATTCTCCTAATCATGTTTCATATCACTCTCCATCAGAACTAGAACGTTTTTTCTCTCTTACATACCCATGTTTTCCTACATGGAATCCTAGTACAGGTTATCTCAGGTGACCATTGTACTTTTCATTCTATTTTTTAAAGTGATAGTTTTACTGACTCTTTTTCGAATTGGGACCTGTAAAGGTGATTCCAAGCCTAGTTTTACAATTGTGAGGAAGCAATTCCCAAAAGGGGGGAAGGATGTAACATCCAAGATAAATAAAGAATAAAACATATTTTATATTTATTAGTATTTTTGAATTAAATATTAATTTTACTTTAAAGGGGTTTCTATGTTTGATAGCATACCCGATACGCAACAATGTGTTTCTTTGAAATCATACATTGCACACTAATAATATAATATTATTATTCTAAATGGTAGTTAACTACGAGCCATTTTATTGGTTTGAATGAACAAAACAAACTAAAATATTACTATATATGTTTGTTAAATGTATTTACATTTATCCAATACAATTTAGAAGATTAAAATGTAAATGAATCTAATTTTAAGCAAAATTTACATTAAAAGGCCGATTTACTGCCTTTTAATGGGGAACCTTCATTAAATATAATTTTGGTAAAATTAATACATTATATTTGTCCAAATTAAATCCTTCATTATAATGGGGACATCAAAATTAACTTTGTGTAAGTTTTTTGGAATTTTTTTGCTAAAGTTCATTTTCTAATGAATAGTGAAAATATTGTATTTTAATTCAAATCTATGTTTTAATATAATATTTTAATATGGTTATTTTATTTTTTTAATTTATTTTAAAGTCTAATTAGAATATATTTTTACCATTTCATCCAATTTTTTTCATTGGAATTAATTTCACTTTGAAATTGGACATAAACAAGTGTCAATAATTTGATAGTTATTGTTTCTTAAAAACACGATATTTATTTTAACAATGGGAATTAATTTTAAATTAATAAATTCCACTTCTATGTTTTCTATTTAGAAAAATAGAAATAATTTTTTAATTCGTAATATCAAATAAATCATGGGATGAATTATTGGTATTTTTCTGAAAAACCTCAATTTTTGATGAATAGTGAAATCACATAATAGTAGTTAAAAAACTGACATTTTCATTTAAATGAAATTTTACCACTTCTATGATTTTAATTTAAAAACAATGAAAAACATGTTTTTTATGATGGAGTAAACATTTGTTCAATAAAATGAAAATAATTTTTGGTGAATGGTATCTTTTGACTTTTATTTATCGCGGTTAAAGGTAAATAAAGTAATTAAAGGTAAAAAGAATATTATAATAATTCAAAATTACCTTAAAATATGTCCTAACATTATTTTATGAGTAATTTCTGACCATTTTCATATTTTGGTCTATTTTGGGACCCCATTGAGACACTTATGAATGATAATGACTTTTTAGATTAATTAATTTAAAGTAAAGACAAAAATGACATGAAAAAAATCTTTTTGTAAATTAATTTATATATGGTGTTATAAAAATTATTTTTTAGAATATAAATATTAATTGGAAAGCTAAATAAGATTTAATAAATCATTTTAGTTTTTCTATTTTTTAGACATCATATAAATTAAATTATTAATGACATAATAGTGAAGTCGTTTTTACCTCATTAATAAATGATTTAAAAAAATAAGATTAAAAAGACTAAAATAATATGCCAGACCTGTCCAATTTCTATTGGATTATTTTATTTTTAATATTAATCATATTATCATTGAATTTAATTTTTTTTGGACCTTTTGAAACCGATGATATGTTTTAAATAAAATAATGTTTTCACAATTTCTTAATGAGATCCTCCTCTCACTGATAAAAGGAGGCCACTTCTAACCAATTCCTCACACCTCTCAAGCCTTTTGGATCATCCAAACTCTTCCCAATTATGCACTCTACATACCACTACACCTCTTAGAAGCCTTAAATTAAGGAAAATAATCTCCAAAAAACCCTTTTGGTTCATACCAAAGGGGGTTACCCAAATTAATGGAGATTAAAGAATGAACAGGTCAAGTCGGACACAACATAAGGAGATTTCTTATCTCACTTTTAATTCCATGAGATTTCCATTGTTTGTGACTTATTTAATGCATGTGGTGTATAATGTACTGATTTTTGATATATTTTATCATTATTATCTTTATATTTATTGTATTTTTTGATTCAATTGATGGTTATTAACTTTTTATCAAAAGACATAGTTGATTTCAACGTGGTAAAGAATTTCATCTCACTTTTATTCCAATAAGATTCATGAAATATTATCCACTATTTAATTTTTTGTGGTGTATTACTGACCATTATTGTACTTTTGTGTAATATACATTCATTTATGATTATTTACATATTCATTGTATGATCCTTCTATGATGTGGCATATGTTTTGTATGTTACAAAATCGGCAAAGGAACCATTCACCCTCCTCTTTTTAAAAGACTTCCTTTTGTTATGTCTTTTAATTTACATATTATTATGTTTGGATATGTTCTTCTATATAATTATTTATGTAAAATTTATTTCCAACCGATGAGATACCCTTTTGTATCATCAAATAATTTCCTAAATTTTAAACTGACGGTGTTAGGATGTCGAATTTTTACAAGGGAACTTCTTAACCAAATTTTGATTCTCTAGGTTCAACTTGTACTTCATGAATACGTCATCAACTGAATATGTGTGAATGTCCACTTATTGTTTTACACTTAATATCCACTTATATTGTGTGTATTTATATTTTGCACACATAATTATGTGACTGATTTATCCTTAATTTAAGCATACCATCTTTATAAGGGATTTCAGCTCAATTTACATTTCCACTAAGACATCATTGTTGTTATGAACCAATTCACTCTTATATGGTGTATATACTGTCCTATGACATATTATATCATCAATAAAAATATTCTAAAGATATTATAATGTTCTGATTAAATGTTATTACGCAATTATTTGTATTCAAGCATCACACGTTTTTGTTAGAAAAACTGTTTAACCAAAATATCATTTTAAATGTTCTAATGATTTATTCTTCTAAATGTTTCTCATTAATGACAATGTTATAAAAATGGGTTTAAAGATTTATATATATGTAAATTAATGTATTAAAATAATTATTCATTTAAAATCTTCAAAGTGGAATGGGACACTTTGATTCAAAAATCACTTCTTAAATGGTTTTAAAAATAATTTGATAATGCATTGTTTATTTCAATATCTTGATTTAATATAGTGGAATGTGGAAATGTTATATTTCATTTATAATTGTGTTATGTGTTATTATTATTTTATGTTTATTGGTAATTGATTAGGTATATTATTGTTTCTCTGATAAACCTAAGGCGGGTGAGCCCGAGATAGCTCTTCAATTCATTGGGTATTGTGATGGAGGTAAAAGTGATGTTTCTCCTAAGAGAATTAGGGAATATATTGTGACTGGTATTCCATGTGTAACTCTCTATGTAGCTAGGATAGAAACAATTTATGATCGATATGTATTCCATAAGTATCCTTTATGATTTATGATTTGTCTGTGTTTTTCATAAATCTTATGATTTTGTAAGGTATGATATGATTGAAAAGTATGGTTTCATTGATTTTTATTTATTAATATTCTAATTTTTAATTCCATACATTATAACCCTTAGTTAGAATTATATTTTCATCCCATGTTTATGAATGTTTTTCCATCGAAATTAAAGATGAATAGGGTCATGTAAGGGATCAAAGAGAATTCAGGATATCTAAACATGGAACTATAAAAGCTTATTCTTAAGGGTTTTTTTATGAAAGAAATGGATACTTAGTAGTAGTGTATCTATTTAATTTTCATGTTGTAATGTAATTGTTATTCCCATATTATCTAAAACTCTAAACCTGAAAAGATCCTCAATTACAATTATTCATTTAATTCAATATTTTTTAATGATTAAGGCCGAGTCCTTATGGTAATATCCATGTAGTTGGAATTGAGGGAAATAATATGATTATCTAAATTATGAAATTAAATGGTTTAAAAATTTATATATAATTACATATATTTTGAATAATTAAGTAGATATTAAAAAATAGTATTTGAAAATAATTGAAATATTTTTCTGAAAAAAAAATTCGGCATAAAACAAATTAAATCTCAATAAAAAAAATAAAAAAAATTAAATTATATCTATGAATTTTCAATAGTATATATTCAATAAGATTTATAACATTAATCTACTATTTTTTATATACATGATATAAGAATAAATCCAATTTTAGCCTTAGAACTATATATTTATAAAAAACAGATTTGTATGCTTTTGCACAGATATTTTAAAAATAAAATTTCCACATGCTTAAATTTTGTTTTACAAAAAATAAATTCTTTTTTTGAAATCATCATTTAAAAATTATTTTTGGAAGACTTTATAAATTTTTTTTGAGAGGCTAATTTTTTTTATTAATAGTGAAAATAATGGGTTTTAATATGAATTTTCAATTATTTTTAAATATTTTATAACAAACAAATTATTAATATTCCTTAAAAAAATTAAATTATTTACATTATATACAAAATAATGCTATTTATGTCATTATAATCAACATCATATATATTTTTGTTGTAAAAATATTAAAAAATTGGGCACCCTTTCCCTTTGGAAAACTACTTTCATATCACAGCTATGGTATTAATTCTAAATTAGATTATTCCACTATTATGAATGGAATTTTTAATAAAATATCTACATTTTGAATCAGAATAATTTATTTTAAAATATAATTTAAAAAATTTATGAAAATTATTATTAAAAAAAATAATAATAATTAATGTTTTTACTATGAACATGGGGTTATCGGAGGTAAACTACAAATATAATTATTAAAAAAATAAAAAACATGTAAAACATCCATTTTATAGGAATATTTGTAACCTATATATTCTATTTTACAAAATTTTAATAATTTCACATTTTTTATCCTTGTATCATGGGACAAAAATATGTATAATTTTTCTTTTCAAATATTATTAGTACGCCACTCACCACACATATATATGAAAACCACATATCCCCTCCTTGTAAAACTTATGAAACCTTTTTATCCAACAAAAAATTCACAAATAACATTCATAATTAACTACTACAATCATAAAATTCAGAGATTGTTTATAAATCCTATCTTAGGAGCTTCTTGATTCAATCTAAAAGAATTCATCCTATGAAGAAGTAACATCCTTTAACACACAATTTTTTATTTCAAACACAAAATACTTAAATTATAAATTAAAAATGATATTATAAAAAATAATTATCTTAAAATACTAATATTTTAAAATGTTAAATTAATAAAAAAAACAATTATTATTTTCCATCAAAAAGGTATACGAAAATGTTGTTCATGCGTACGATTGATTACTACCTCACGAACTTATTTTATTCATTTTCCATTATGACCATTCAAGGAATATGTAATGACAGATTTATTTTTTACTTATAATATTTACAATATTATTATTCTTATAGAATAATAATATCACATATTCCATCTCACTTTAAATTCCCTTGGAAAATTACAATGTCGTTCATGTGTATGATGAAAATCTCCCTCAATTAGTGATGTGATTTGTTATTCGAATACATTTTAAACAGGGGGAAATAATAAAATGAATAATTAATTACATGTGATATATATGAAATAAAAATTAATCTATAATTAAAATTTACTATTTACCTTTCTTTCATCTAATCCATCGAGAGAATAGAAACATCATTCATGCTTATATATAGTGTAATGTCTCCATGAAGGATGTGTTATGCTATATATCTCAAAATTATATTAATGTTTATAAATGTATATATAAGCAATAAGAGTAATATGTATATTAGGCTTTAAATAATGTATATTTTGGATCAATGTTAATAGTATGTAGGCCAAAAAATAACAAATTAAAACAAACATGATATACCTCGTAGTTATCACCAAAAATGATTTTAATAAGGAATTATTGATAAAAATTTAATAAAAGATCACTAGTAGATAATAAATTTTATGATAAATGTGGATATGGCTCAAAAATATATTTATAAATAACTTATATTTATTATATATGAGGTTTGAATCATTGGTAATGTATTCAAGAAATAAGGTATGGAATTGTCATCACACATTTATTGTTTGTGACATGTAGGTCATATTCACCACTTCTTTATTTTGTGTGATGTATATACATACCATAAATTAATTTCAGGGTTATTTTAGTTAATATTTTGGTTTTTTAAATATCCAGTTTTATGATATATCTTTACTATGGATTACAGTTCAAATGATACTAAAGAAGTTATAGATTGTATCCTCAAATTTCCTTTTTTGAGACATTTGTTGTGTTATAAACCTATCTTCCATCATGAGTATTTTATACTACCAATTTGAAATTTTAAACGATGAAAACATTATATTATTTAAATTTTATGGTCCATTTAATATTATTTAATCTTAGGTCTTATGATCAAATATTACCAAATTGGTAACCATTTTATGGTACAATCGCATCTTTTGTCAGAATTTTATAAGAGTATACATTTGATGATAAAATATTATGACACAACTACCATGAAACTCATTATTTTTTTATAAAATTTTTATTTCCCAATAGTAATTTTTCCACTACATTTTTATCTATTTATGTACTCAATATTATAAAATAATGTTTTAATGAGAACCAAAATTATTTCTCTTTTCGGTCTAAAATAATTTTTCAATGAAAATAATTTTTAACAAAAAATATTTCCAAAAAATATTTATGAAAAATTACAAAATGATTTTTTAAATAAATTTTTACCTATGTTTTACCTTTAACAAATGTATTCAAGGTAGTATTTAAATTTTCTTTTCAGCTTTTCATACTTGGATTTTACCAAAAATGTCAAAGAATTTTTTTTATTTTGTACGAAATGAAAAAAAAACCTTCCTCCAACATATCCATTATTTCATTTAAATATTTTATATATTTCGTCAATGTAATTTACAAAAAAATGGATATTAAAAATATATTATTTTTTGAAAACTATTTTTTCAATGTGGAAAAAAAATGTTCCATGTCAAATTTTTTAAATTTTCATAAAAGACTCCATTATATGTATTGAGGGTTATTTTAAATAAAATATATTTCCCAAAAATTATATGAAATATTTATTTTTAAAAAGTGATTTTCAATGAAAATTTATCTTCCTCAAGATATTTTTCTTAAGATAATTCAAAATAATTTTCCTTATACGATGACATCCTTTGGAATCTGATGGTTTAATGAGGATACTATCAATGGACAATATTCTTATTCATTATATAGATTTTTTGTGTTTCTGATTGTAAGTTGTATTTTGAAAATGATTTCATTTCCATGGGTAATACCATAATAAGAAACATCTAAAACCTCTTTTAATTCAATGCATTATTTTTTTTATGATGTTATAAATTTGAATACTATTTATTTTCTATAACTTATCATATGATCTAATTTTCATTATAAACATTGATTTTCAATGGATTTGATATAATTAATGTCTTACGATATTATGGATCATATATGTGTGATATTCATTATATGATAGGTGGGACATATATATCCATCCAATCCATTTTGTGAGGAGGTATATTTCATTCCCAAAAAAATGGGAAACATGATTATGGGCTTGATCCATGATGGTAAATATCTGCGTCTTAATCCACTATGTGAAACAGGTACATCCAAGTCTACTATGTGAAATAGGTGCATCAAATTCACAAAAGGAAATAATTGATGATTCTTGATCCTCTTTGTTGATATTATCATTACATAATAATTATATATGAAATTATTTTCAATATATATAATGGATTAAAACTTTTATGACATCATATTATGGTTCATGATTGATTAATGATGATTTCAAACTCATATAGGACATGTTTTAATAAATGATAATATTTAATTCCATGACTCGTGTTTATGATATATGAAATGTTAGTTAAGATCATTATATGTAATTTTCATGATCACAACCCATTATACCAATATTATTTATTTATATGATCATATATTTATATCTCTTCTGTTTAAATTTAATGGGCTTCAATGATAACCCTTTCTTATGTTTCTATACCCAGATCATGAAGAATGATTTAGGTAGGGTACACACAAGAAGAGTACATTGTGAGAAGATATTTTTTGGGGATGATGAAGATCATTCATTAAATAATAATATTGTTTTTATAGTTACCAAATACACTTCTATTTTGGTTATCATACATATATTTTGGAAAATTATTGTCTATTAATCTAAAAAGATGGAATATTTATGTATGAAAATAGTTTATCCACACATCGGGTGTTAAAAAGAGTCTTTCGGGATTTGAATAAAAGTTTTTAATATTTTAGAGGCTCATACCTAGGTTGAATAGCTTTTTGTTCGTATTTTAGGAGAACCAACATGGAAAATGAATCATGAGTGGGTTTGAGTTTAAATTCTCTATACTATTGTTGTATAAAATGATTATTGTATGGTTTTGAGGAAAACATTTGGATTCCATGGTAAAATATGGGGCATGATATAGATTAGGATAATGGTGCATAGTTCAATCATAGTTAATGATAAAGCATTTGAAATTTTAAAAATAGAGAGAGTGTAAAATCACATGGTTGGCATAGGGTTTAGTAAACTTTGTTGACAAACTATGTAAGTGGGGTGTTATTTGATTGTTCATACCACACAATTGGTGCATAGTTTTATAATCCATGACACTTATTAAAAAAATTAAAACTTTTTCAAGTTGAATTACAATAGAGGGCCCCTTTGAACTCCCCTTATGGGAGCATGGCCCATCCAGCATGCCTCATCCATCCACTTTGTTATTATTTAATTTTTTGAGGTTCATGTGTAATATTTTTATAAATCCATAGTATGTATCACCTAATGGTGGCCTCTAATCACCCATATATATTTTCACTATTTTTTTGGTTGTCATTATGTGTGGGTTCTAGGATGATTCGATAAAATCGTGTTATAATAATCTATATTATTTGGTGGGTTAATTTATCTTAGTTAGAGGAAATCTTGTAAAACAACATAAAAGTGGAATCCCATAAATTTTTTGATGGTATATCACATCATGAATTTTTTTAGTGTTTTTTATAAAATGTAGTTTAATTAAAATGTAATTGGAGATATATTATAGAAATTTCACATGAGATGAGGATGTGGTTTCACTAAGGACCTCCCAATGGTAATTGGTTGATATTTTGTAGTGATGATGCACTTTAGTTGGTATCCTGGGGAAATTATTTGATTAATAAAGTAGTTAGTATTAATTATGAATCCTTTAAATTTTAGCGTGATATAGGATCTTTGGTTTTGGATAAGGAATGCTCATGCTTTGAAGAACCATGGACGTACCATAGGGGAATTGTTGACCATATTAATTAATATTTCAAAACATCATGGATGAGGTAGGTTGTCCTCGATACTCACCCTATTCTTTATTTCATTTTTATAGTATATGAAACATAAACATCTTATCCTAACTCACTCTATAAATACTAAAAGTATTGGTTGACGACAATGCCTTAAATACGTCTTCTCATACGATGTAGGCTACTCACTAGAACTATTGGCTGAGTGTGTGCCCTATGGATACTATTTATAAATATTAGTGAAAGAAAACATTAAAATAACTAATCAATTTCCATAAAAAATAATCATATTGAAAGAAGAAATAAATATAAACACGGTTATAATACTAGATAAAGGGTTTTAAAATCATAAATATTTATCTCGCACATATAGAACTGATTATCGACTTGTATTGACACCTATATAGATGTTCATAAATGAAATATAAACAATATACAAATGATATAATTTCCACACCGAGATATACTGCATACTTGGCATCACCTACATATCTGAGAAATTATTCTTGATCTGTCCTGGGTCATGAACCATCATGTGCTACATCCAAGTGATTGTATTCTCGAGTACACAGTGTATTGGAGGAAAAATAAAGGAATGATTAAAAAACTCAGCAGGGAACCACAAATGTGACCAAACACATATGTAGTAAATTCAGGGTAGGTGCATGTCAGATACTCATCAGGGTAAGAATAATTTTAATAACTAACTACTTTAAATAATTTAAATAAAAAAATTTAATTCAAAGGCTTATTATCATATTAGTGTTCCCATAAATATATTCAGCCTATATGATCCACAAATGGAATGAATATACAAAATAAATCCATTATTGATCCCGAGTTCTGAAATACAAATTGATCTTACCTTTTTCGGTATGTGCTAAAAAAAATTCTGATCATGGTATACCACCAAAGGAGTGTACTAGTCACATCCTAATGATCAACCATACCTTCCACCATTATATTAGGGTTATAGGTATCATCTATATTTCTAATAACCAATACATATAGTTAGATGTCATAAAAATCAAGCTGTGTGAAAATATAGTCCAATGACTATGTCCTTGGTCTCATCCAATAGGTAGAAAAAACAAGGGAACATAGATAATCGATAAGGGTATTGACCGTAAGGAGATATTTAAACAATAAAATCCCAATCTTATGTAATGACTCATCCTCTATGAAATAAATTTATCAGTATACTTATTATCATGTTTGTTTATTAATGAATTAATAGGGTGTCTACCCAAATCCTACGGAGTATCTTAGACCTTGATTAGGGATATGATCTCTAATACCAAGATTGCTACAATATCCCAATATTAGAGGAAATGATCTCATCCTATAAATATCATCTGTAGAAATATTAAACGAACTTTTCTCAGCTTGAAATATCATATGTAGAATATAAAGGAGAATTTAACTGACACATCGATATCATATGTGTACCATATGTAACGGTGAATTCTAGTGACACTACGAATCCTGATAAAGTAACATTTAATGATTTGTTTCATATGTTGGATCATATGAATTACATTTTTCCATCCATATTATATATCACATCAATTTAGGTACATGTCCCAAATACTAGGAAGTAACATTGGTAGTTAAAGTTATATCTAGAGTATCCATGTGAAAGGAAAAGTAAGGAGTGAAGTTCTATAAATTCCAAATCCCATACATACATCCATATCCCCATATGATTCAATTTTTTTCCAAGTTATAAGGTGAAACCCACTACCATATATACGCCTTCCAATGATGCACTTTCTCATGGATGGAAATCCACTAGAGAAACCATTGGGATCCCATAAGTCATAATACCATATAGAAATCTAAATCAAGATCATTGAGGTAAACAAAAAATCCTAGGTATACTACATGGGTTACTCTATGTCATCACATATGAAAAGTAATCCTTTATAGGTTCGTTACATATATAAATCACGTGGAAATATCTTATAAGGGATTGACTATGTTCTATTCACGGTTTATGGTCAACAAAAACGCACCAGGACATCACATTAACTGATAATGTAATAAGGGTAGTTCATCCTTTCCCTCTATACAAAGTCATGATTGAAACAAAATGGTCTGGAGATGTCTCACGACACATGTCAGTGCTTATGATAATTCTAGAATGGTCTACTAATCATTTACAACCTCAGTTGGCCTATATTGTATCTAAACTTGTATATATAATGGTTATAATGTCTAACTATGTAAAGTCTCTCCTTATAAGGGTTCATGATTTTACCCAATGTATTGATGGTTTATATCATTGAAACTAGTGTCTATGGAATTAATCTAATGCACAAGGGATTCTTGTGACACTAGGAATTAGTCTATGTCAATTTAACAAAATTAATTAAATTAAACAATTCATTGGATTAAATGTTAATAGGTGGAATCTCAATCAAGATATACCCATGCATATACGTATTTTGATAGACATGCATATATGTCATGCAGAATGTAATATACAGAACCTAACTTATAGAATTAATCAATTTATTTTTTAAAGGATAATATCCATTCCCAGGACCCATTCATGATTAACTAAGACATTTGAAATATTTTCTTAAAAACACATATTTGTTAATTAATTACAATTAAATTATAATTAAATAATTAATCTCAACAAAATATAAATAATAAAACAAAATAAAATGTAAATGCATAAATATCAAAACCACATCCACCAATTTGTTTATTATATAACCATGAATGGACACTATCTTAAATCCCACAACAAATACTCCAATATAAAATGCATATATTCCATAAAAAACTTTAAAACAAACACACACAAAATTTAATTTAGGCTTTAATGCTTTGTAAACTCATTGGGAAACATACCTAAATGGTATGACATACAACGGAGCCCAATTGGCCTCCATAGACACAAAATTTTTAGGGAGAAAAAAACCCATCAATGGTACGTGATTCAACAATACTGTGGTGGAATCATAAAGAAAAACCCAAACCAAATAAACCATTATTATATGAATAATTAAAAGACCATAAAATGTGATAATTGATTTTAATACATATATCTAAGTATCCAATACATCAAATTCTATTACATTAGGACTATAGAAAATGGATAAATTTCATGATATAAGGGTGTTGTGTCAAGGAATGAATATGGTGGATGATAGATGAAAATGGGTAAGAAATTGGGTAAAAAACATGTTTTGGAGGGTAAATGGTATTTTTCGTTTTTTTGCTAGGTTCATGGATAGACTGCATGGTTAGAAAATCCATGGACCATCCATGCAGTCTTAACTATTAGAGAACTTTCACCTTTCATAGTTGCAACACACTATTAGTGAAATTACGTTCCTACCATGTGATTTAATATAAATAATTACCCCCAAAAACATTTATCTATGGTGCTTTTCATGGTTGTACAAGCTTTGTAGCTATATAATGTGGGTTTATGGTTTGGGTTGCATAGTTATCACTAATAGTGTCACAATCTTGTGCCACATACATCTATACCCCAAAATTGTGTTTCATATCATGGCGCTCCCAATACATAACTAGGTACCAAAAAAACATTTTGTGTACAAAATGTATTTAAAAAATCTACATCTTAAGGAATTGAACTAACCAAATCATATTCCTATGTTTAGTCCTAAAAACCCAGGTCCATTATTTTGAAATTAGAAATTCATTTTATAATTTCCAAATCATAAAACAAGGGATCATAAAAACTCTCCACCAAAAAATGTTTTCCCACTAGTTGTATTCATTGGAATCAAAATGAACATCCCAATCCTGAAGGTTTTTGAATTAAATATCAAATATCCATGTTTTATTTGGAATTAACAAAGAATATTCAGAGAATCACTTTTAAAGGATACTGATTAAACCACAAAATACATGATCCAATGGATATATCCAATACTAAAAAAATCAAAAAAACTGTTATATATTACAAAAAACATAATATATGATAATTTTATCATATGATTCATTAACCAAACTATGTTTATCTCCATCATAGGTTTTTTCATTAAATGTAATATTCTGAGCCACAGTAATTCCTCTATGAGAATTATCGATTGGAACAATAATCTAGTAAACTAAATATGATTCTAGAATGATTTTCATCTCATTATACCAGATCACGCACATTAGAATGATACTACATGTGAAATATTATTTCTAAAATGGTAAAATTACAATCAAAGACGGAAATATTTTTCTTCTCATCTATTCCATTAAACATAATGATCGACCCTTTCACTGGACCAATCTCATCCCAATGACACGCCTGATGCAGTTCCATATTTGACACATACAACTACTATTGAGAACTCATGTAAAAGAACCTAGATATGACTATTCTAAATAATACATGCCTTCTATAGCTGACACATCACCAAAAAACCAATTTTAATTCATTTATCCCAGGGAACATAAGGATTTTTTTGAGCTCACTCATCGAATACAATATTCAAATAAAATTTAATGATAAATCCAATAGTATGTGGTTACACATATCTAATGGAATATTAAATCGAAAATATCATTCAAATTATCATTGTCTTCTACACAGAACCCATTCCATGTGAGGGTTAAACACTTGAAACCAATGTCCCACTCAATATCAATGGATAATACTTGTTTTCACACCAATGAAACAATTTCATGATCACCAAATGACATTCATATTTGATTTTATATATAATAAATATAATCGATAAGAACATTCTCATATTGAGTGTTAATGATAAAATCACCCATCACACGTTCCCACATCCTAAGAATGGTTCCCATGGATTTCATTGAGTTAAAACTCTCAATGAGTGTAACCACCCTCAAATGAATAATTATTCACTCCCAACCATATGTATTACATTATACCTCTCATTGGGATAAATATTGATAGGTTTATTTTCCAAATATGGGCCTCTCTGAATGATATATACTCATGTTCATATAAATACTAGACCAATATTGAGTAATATCGTTCATGCCACCACACCTGATCCATTTTCAATGCCTCCTCTCCTAGGGAAAAATATTTATCATTTTAGCATAACACGACGGACACCATTACATTAGAATAATAATTCAATACCTGACTCATTATCACAAGAGTCTTCCAAAAAAAGGCTATTCTAATCATTCCCTAGAGTACACATGTCTTAATATACTAGAAGTGCTCTTGGAAGTCATCTTAAAAATTAGGAACATCACTTACTCAAGGATTTACTCTATGACCTCAATTTAAACAATTTCATTTTCCAAAATTAAATCTTCTACAACACAACAATAAATTTAAATTGGACGAACATATAGTTCTTCTCATCGAATCAAGTATTAATAACCTAGAACCCATGGTGCTTATTCCTAAATCGAACACATCACCCTTCATAGATCGTAAAACCCATAAACCTCCCATGAAATGGTCTTAACATGGGAATACAACCAATATCACATACCAAAAAATCATCTATGAAACATATCCAACCCCTTTCCTAGGTCACCATTGATCAGAACAGATTTTGACTTACAATGATATAAATCAAAATTAGGGGACTCTATGTCTCCCAAAAAACTAAATGAACCATTTCTAAAACCTCAAATCTTACACACATGAAATACCTCACTAAAAGAGGTATGGATTACATCCACCTACCTGGGTGAAAACCTATCAAAATGGATGCAATTTTATATATTTGTAATGCTATATGATATACTAAACACCCTATAGGTTTAAATTAGAAACCCATAAGTAACTAATAAATTTTGGATAAAAATAAAATGAAATCACTTACCAAACATCAATCATCCAAGACTAGATCTTGTATGATCATCCTTATAAAAAACTTCTCCAAATAGTGTTACAATGTCTATTACAAGAAAGATAATGATATTATTCTCATTGGTAATTTATATATATTTATACCCCAATAAGATTCTAGTTCAACATAAAAATGTAACTACCATTAACATAAAAGATGTGGATTTCAATAGATAAAAAATAAATTAATTTATGTTGATTAAAATATTGTTTCATTAAAGAATGGAAAAATCATGTAAGTTTTTATGAATCATTAGTTAACTGCATATAAATATGATACACCCACAAAAGATATTCTTGAAAGGTATTAACTACTGACACTGAAAAAGTGTTAATTATAAATTAAAAAAATATTATAAAAGACCTATGTCATAAATTATTCACATGTTTTGGTTTAATTTAATTCCATGCTATGATAAGTGAAAAAACACCCAACAAGTTGTTATTGAAACATTATATAACATATCATAATGTTAACCTCCCAAAGAGGGGACTAAACCTTTGGCATCATGTTCCATATTGATCCACTATAGTTAGTACACCTCTAGTGCATAACAACATAGTCATAATCGTCAATTTTGATATATCATCACCGATCCACATGACCTATAGTCAGAAGGATATAAATATATATGTGTGTGTGTGTCTATGAGTGTGTGTGTGAAAAATTAATTGAGTTGAATTCCACCATGAACCTATATGAGAAAACAATATTTTGGTTCTTATTGACAAATTAAATAGTTGAGGGATTAATTAGTAGTAATTTAACACAACTAGGCCGATAACATGTGGAACCTATATTCATGTTTAATTCATGAAAAAAATTATTTCCTCTACTGTCCAAGAAACAAAATAAATCATTTTACTCTAATTGATGGTACGAGAACCAAAAATATATAATAAATTTTAAACATCATATCTCATTTGAGTTTCTCAATATGAAAATCAAAATAAATAATATCATCACATATCATGAATAGAAATACCATATTCTAAGAAACCATGACTTCTTAAGAGAATAATTTTTCTCGATGCACAAGTATAATAACATTTATATATTTATAAATATTTATAATATTATTATCATATATATAAAAATAGTTATATAATAAGAAATAAGATTCTCTAATGCCCTTTTTTCATGTCTTAGACTAACTCACTCTATAAATATTAATTGAACCGGTTATTGGAATGGCTGCAATCACACCTCACAATTTTCTGAAGAAATTATACTAGAAGTGAGGGCCTATGGTGATTTAGTGGGGAGAATATGACCATATATCAGGGAAAAAATATTATAGAAACGACTAATCATATTACATTGAACAAAATAATCAGAGTACATATGAAAAAAACGTTAATATGAATCAATAGTAAATCAGATATGTTAATATGCTGAACAACCATGTCACACATACTATAATGATCACCCAATGGGAAGACCACCTTTATATGTTATAAAAATGGAAGAAAATTAAAATTAGGAGGATTTACATCCCAATCCAATCCATACCACATACCCAGCTGCATGTAAATATTTGATAGATCTTGGTTAATTAGTTGTAGACGTTAGTCAATCCTTTTCTAGAAACCAAGGGAACGTCTACTTTGGTATCCCAATGTCATATCATCTTGAGTTGGGAGTCAATATAATACATAGTAGGTAACAACCAATGTGGTTCTTTAAATAACTAGTAAATTCACTGTAGTTATATGTTGTCAACGTACCTGAGTATGAATAATAATAATCACTAACTACTAAATGTAAAAAATATAACTAATGTCAAACCAAGGACAAATGTTGTGATTAGATGATCATGCAATATGAATTGCCTCATTTTGATAAACCTTGAATGAATACATATAATAAATACATATTTTATCCTTAGATCTATGACCACAATTGACCATACATATTTCATCTAGAACATGAAATATACCTAATAATGTATCATCACCAGATAGGGATACATTCCTTATTCATCAGATAACAAATTCATTCCTCTGTTATATAAGGAAGGGATCCGTGTATCAACCAAAAAACATGTAAACATGTATTTGAGCTTGATTTCATACCATTTTATCCATGTATGAATACAGTCTAATGATTGAGTCATAGGTCTCGGTCTATAGACAATCAAATCACTGGAACTCAGATTATCCCCAAGGGAAATGACCTTTAGGTGATATTTTTTGAATACAATATAAAACAAAAGTAATAACTTGGTAAATTCCTAAAAGATGGATCAATGTCAGTATTATTGTGAAATTATATGAACTTTATTAATTTTTCATCCAAATATATTCTATAGAGTATTTCAAGAATCCCTCGTGTTGATTATCATCAATCCTGACAATTTGATTATATTCAAATCTTATAAAAGATTTTTCCACCATGAAAAATAATTTGGGGAATTCATGGGGGAAGTGATGTCACGGAAATATATTGTTAATGGAATTATATAGTAAATTTTCACCACCCAACAATCTATCCTATCTAACATGATTAGGGGAGGATCCTAGTAACACTATACACCATGATAAAGTATCATTTAATCAATATTTCTCATAACCCGGATCCTTAGATGTACCTTTGGGCATCCATGTATTATATTTCACTACATCAGGCTCATCAACCAATTAGAATTAACAATATATTGGATTTATAGATACATCAAGAGAGACCAAGAAAAATTATATGAAGAGGTGTTATCCAAACACATAAATCCATCACTACATCCATATGAAATTTTAAATATAATTTTATTGCATGTTATATGGTGTTACCCCCTACCATCTACACCCATACCCATGATTCACATTAACCGGGTTGGAAAACCACTGGTACACCCACAAGGGTCCCCAAGGACAATACGTAAAAGAGGAATTTTACTTAAGATCCCGAAGGTTAACATGATGGTGGATTTAACCCACTTGGTATCCTCTATACAAAAACCTAAGAAAATTCCTCCCTCTTTGGATCCTAAGAAATAGTAATAATGGAAGAATCATATAGGTGAATATCTAGGTCAATGTCACTATCTTCGATCAACACTTGATGCACTATGAATTTATTTCCCACCACATCGTAATAAGGGAAGCGTGACCTCAACACCTATATATGGTATTTCGAAAATACAAGTGGTCTTAATATAGCTCTTTCACCATCTCATTTATCAAAGTTAGTTTAGGATGGTATACTCATCCATCCTAGTCTCGGTGTACTTATGTTTTGTCCACCTAGTAATATACGATAACTAAGATGTATCCCCAACTGTATCCACATATACTAAGGGTTCTAGAGGATACTCCATGTCTTAATGGGATATGACTCATCCACTGGGGGTTCAGTAATGATTCTAACACATAGGGGTTGTTAGTGACACTTATAATCCATCTGTATAAAATTAAATAATTAATTATGTTAAATGGTGAATTAGATTATTGGTAAATTGTAGTAACCACCCTCATTATGGTGCTCAAGAATACACATCATAACATAGACATGAATAGATACCATGGTACATATATAATTAATTACATACTTTATAAATGATTTCTATATCTCTTCAAAGGGCTAGAATTAGAGCCCCAGGCACAACAAAGGTTATTCGTGATATTTGAAATCCTATATTAAATCATAACCACTATATATAAATAAATTTTAAATAAATTATAATTAATTCTTTAATCTAGACAACTATATAGAATATAATAAAATAATCTATAATGTAATAAATCTCAAAACATCAGCAGCTCAATCCATCACACTCGAACTATGACCAAACACTCTCCAACACCCCCCAATACTTTTTAATCCCTTAAATGCGAATAATTGAACAAATGATTATTATAAAAAGACCTAAATAATTTAATTTTAGCCATAAATATTTATAAATTTATAATAGTTACATACCTCAATGAAATGGCATGTTTTGGAGTGTAGATATCCTCTTTGGCCACCATCTTCAAATGTAACATAAAATCACCACATATTGTATTGAATTTATCTATCCTATATTAGGCTTGGAAAGAAAATCCTTGTCTTGATTTACTAAAATTATATAAATAATGAGAATAAATTAATAGAGTATAATTGAGTTAATTATTTATATCTTGGATTCTAATGCATCTGATGTCATTTGATTCAGACCATGAACGAGGGTGATATCCCATGGAGGATGAGAGGAGGAAGATGAAACGTGTGGGAATATTTATTAATGAAAAGTCTGAGAAAATTCAATAATAAATTTGAATTTTGGATGGAAAATTTTTAATTATTACCCTTTTCAAGGATCCAAAATGTTAAAATGATTTTACACAAATTTATAGGGATTCACTATAGAAGAACATTAACCACGCACTATTGTAGTTCATGGATAGTCACACTATGAACCTATCATGTGGGTCCACATATACCAATTAAAAAACAACGTGTATTTTTATTTACCTTTTCATTTTTATAAAATACTATCACCTACACAAATAGACCATATAATCATTGGAAAATGTTTATCAAACCCATGCATTAGTCGTTCTCCCCATGCCCCTTTCAACTGAAACCATGGTTTGAAGCCTGATGTTATTAATACTGAATCATGCACCAAAGGAAATTTTCTGTCATCATAAAAGTATCCAATAAAAATTTATTATGGTTATGAAACTCTCATATTCCATTTTAAAGAACATTTTTTAAAAATACCATTCCACTACATTGAAAATTCAAATTCCTTCTAAAAGATAAAACTCATATAACATGTTCATACAAGATATATTACCATAACACTAGCTATGTTTGACTATTTATATGTATAATTTATATATGAAATTTTTTAAATGATAAATTCTTATTGAATTATATTATCTTTGGAAGTACAAGGGTATATTAGGGACCTTTGAACACTACATAGTTTCGCTTATTATCAATAAAAATAACCTTGAACATTATGTTGATTCCTTATACCATATAAAACTATTGAGTATTGTGGCTAGATTTTTATAAACTACTATTTTGTACGTTGGAACAAATCATCACATCTAATTAAAGGTGATTTATTAAATGATTTTGTGTGTCAAATTTATAAATTATGAGAGCCCCTCGAGTAACCTTGGGTATTTTCCTCATTGAGACATAGAAGGGATTATGTTACCTTGGGTGATGGGTTGATGTGATTGGAGGGACCCTAGTAGTGTGTCATGTTGTCATGTTAATTAAAAATCACATGTGGATGCCTTTTATATGTTTTATCTTAGATAATTTGAGTGGGTGTAAAAGGTGTATATCGACCATACCGATAGGGAGTTCATGGGTATAGATGGTGGTAATGTGTGAAACATTTGGTCCGAACCTATTCATGTTTTATTTATGATGGATTATGGTGTACATCATTGGGGTAAGACTATATGAAATAAAATTCCCAGATATAGGAAATTTATTATTTGTCTACATAAAATTCCATTGGTGATGAACTTATTTTATACATTGAAAAATATGAAATAGCATTGATTTATTATGTGTAACTACTATTTGAGAAAACTCCCATAGATCTGGTATATCATAATTCAGGATGAGAAATATCACTTATGGGTGTTATGTGATAATGTTAGTGTGGAATATATGAATTTTTAGATGTATTTGAGCATGTTTTCTTACTTGAGTCTTTCTAAGATAATTCACCAAGTTGGTGTTACATGGTATATATTCCCAAGAGATCCAAGACTTTTATATTTGGAAAAAATATCCTGATGTTTTTCATATAGGAACCCCAATATTATACAAATTATATATGGGTGATTAGGTTCATGGAATTAATTATTTAAAGTTTTATGGTCCATGGTACAAGGGATAGAATGACCACCATTATGTGTTAAAAGACAATCCACAATCTAGTCGAAGTACATAGTGATTTCAGTTTTTTTATTAAAAATAATTTATTTCAGTCATTCCACATGAATATATGACTAAATTATGGGGTATGTATGATATCACATTAGTGATTCCCAACCATTTATATTAATCACACCATACCTAGACTTCCATTAAAATTGAGTTCACATGTAGACCTCACTTTTTACAGGTTCGTGTTTTGGTGAGGAATGAGATTGTGGGATAAATTCATTTAATATAAGAAATAATTGAGTTGGGATGAGGTGAGTTTTGGTGTCTATAGAGGATCCTATAAAACTGCAATTCCTTGAAAATTCTGTCTAATTTTTTTAATTATATATATTTAATTTGAGACCGCGAAATTTTACGGCGCCCGCTTTGGAGGCCCAGAGTGCCTGGAATGATCCTTTGAAGTTTGAATGAGTTTTAATTAGAGCGTATAAGTAGTCTTCATAAAAAAGTGGAATATTTTTTTAATGGAAAATCAGATCAAAAATCTAAGGGAACCATTGTGTTCAGGATGGTGGGTTTACCCTTGTTGCGACTTTAGTTCAGTTGACGCGGGCCTCCTATGAGAAATTCTAAAAAAGGAATAACCTTAAATAAATTAAATAAAAGAATTATTTTATTTTTAAAATTCTTATGACATAGAAATGGTATCATAGATTTAATGTCTAATACCTCTGCTGAACTCATGATGTCATGATTTATTTAAGAATATACAAACTTTGTCCGGCGCAGGCCACCAATGAATGTTAGTTTTTTGGTGTAAATAAAATAATTAAGTGACAATTATTTTATTGTAAAATAAATAAAATTTAAACAGTAACTCGAATAAGAAGTCCAAGAGTACCATTTTGTTTTTTGGGGCATGTTTTACTTTGGCAGAGCCAAACCTCGACCAGCGTTGGTCGAGGGTGACTTTTAATAATTTTCCGAACTTTTATTTAGGTACGTTCAGTAAACGCCCGACCAGAGTTTGGTAACTTTTGAAACGAATTTCGGAATTGAAATTTGAGGACACCATTTAACATGAAATGTCGATATGCGCATAAGGATTACTTCACCTTGGCAATACTGGGTCGAGTGTGGTAGTTATTTTTTCAGATTTTTGTGAGAGAAGAAAAAAAATAAAAAAAATTGAATTTTTACTTATTTTATTTGAAATCACCATTTTGAATTCATGGTGGTGGGGACCACCCGAACTCCCAATTAATGTGGGAAAACCCTTGGTCATCCCCTAGTTGATGTGACAAACTCAATATACATAATGATGGAAGATAAATTGTTAAATTAAAAAACATAATTTAATAAGATAGATCCCCTTTTTCTAAAGTTTGGGGGAAGCATTGGCAAAGGGAGAATTGGGGATAGATTTTGTAGGATCATCTTCTCTAATAACAAACACTCTCCAACGAAGTGAATCCTTTGAAATTAGAGAATTAGTATGATTCTTGATCTTGGATTGGAATCATCTTGCGGGAGCAATGAACGCCGATGTCACCATCTCATTGACTTCATCTTCTTCCTCGTGCCACCTCCAATGGACAATCGAGGTAGGTGTTTTTATATATGTTTTAATTTGTTTTATTGATTATTAATATCATAAATTCACGATGATGATGGCCAAAAGAACATGGCCATCATCCAGCACATATACCATACTCCACTTTCTTTTTATTTTTCAGACGTTCTTCATGCATTCTTTAGCGCCTAATATTTATTAGCACTAGAAACATGATGTTTTGTTGGATACGATATATGGAAATGAAGCCCTCTACACAAGAATCCAAAATATGTGATCATTTAGTTTTTTGGGCTTAGAATGTAGTTGTAATGGCTCGCAGAAGGAGGTGGTAAAACATTTATTTGTTCATGAAACACAACATTCTGTTGAGCGTGACATATGGACGCAAATGCCTCAACCCTAGGATTGTGAATATGTATGCATTTTATTTTTCAGGTTTAGAATGAAGATGAATTGGGCCATCGAAAGGGAAATATGGAGGTGAAATCCATGTGTGTCTTTGGGGCATAGCTCTAGGCAAGAATGGCAGTGCGATAATGGTTCTTGATGTATGAAAAAATCATGGGGTTAGAGTTGTGGGAGAAGTCAAGGGTTTGATTTCTTGCTGGAATAATGCGTGAGAATTGTGGGGAAATAAGAGTTAATAATAGAGATGAATATTTGAAAAGAAATGAATTAAAAGTCTAATGAAATAAAAAAGGCAATTGATGGAATAAGGGGAGGTTTTACCCTAGTGTGTGAATCTCAATTGAGATGGGTTACATAGAAAAACTAATAAAATAATAATAATATAAACAATGTTATTATTATTTTTTGTAGTAAAACTATAATTTGTCTGTAACTTAACCTTGCAACCTCGGTATCACGAACCATCAGCGATGGTATGACCTTGAAATAGAGAGAGTAATTATGAGTTCAATATTGGATGTCTTTTTTTGTGGTTTTAGATTGGGTACCCGAAATGCTCAAAAAATAATAATAATATATTATTATTATTAAATCATAGACCCTACTGGACTACTTCATGTGACTTTTGATCGAATTAACATTTGTGGAGACATGATACTATATTTATGACGATCAATTTATGTCTAATTTTGAGTATTAAATTATAATTCATGTCTTGGGTTCACGAAACACCCAATAATATTATTATTTTTGTAACGGGATATTGTATTCGAAATATCTCCCTCATACAGTGTCAAAATGAAACACTATATGTGGAAATAGAAACCTTGCATCGAGATATTATTTTTGGTATACCCCACAAGGGTTTTCAATAATGTTGGTGTATGGTTGTGTTGGATCAAAAATTAATCCAACTGGGCCCCTAGGAATAAAATGCGAATAACATAAGGACCGAGCGTCTGATTGATTCACTATCTGTTGCACTGAGTCCCCAATTACATGGTGGTTCTTTCAGATACATCTTCCTGGGACTTTATGGAATTTAGAGTATCAACCAGTGTATTGAAGAGCAGATCCTCCCAGAATCAAGCGAGCATTTGTGGTAACCCTGTAGCTGGATCTAACATTAGAAAAGGATCTTGTGAGGGTCTATGATTTGGGATCATGAGTTGGTCTGTGATGGAGTGTCTCACTTGGATCTACTCTATGAATCCACATGGGACTAATATTGAATCCTACGTGGGTCTACTATACTAGGATCATGTTTTGGTCAGATGATTTAGGATCATTTGTGGGTCTGATGATTTAGGATCATATGTTGGTCTGATGATTTAGGATCTTGTGTGGGACCGATGATTTAGGATTCTGTGTGGGTCTAAATATTAACAGTGTAAGACGATTCAGTAGTTACATCTAATCATCTTTACTACTATGCCTTAGTTATACCAAGTGTGAGATGGGTCCTTACCTTCGTGGTGATACCTTAGTGGTTTTCTTTTGTGTGGGGGACCTGTGTGGTACTTACCTTCATGGTGATACATTTGTGGTATTCTTCTATGTGGAATACATGTTTGGTACTTTTCTTCATGGTGAATCCATTGTGGTATTCTTCTGTGTGGTGTTACCTTTGTGGTACTCACCTTTGGGGTGTTACCATCGTGGTATTCCTTACTTTGAAGAATAGTTGAGCTTTGTGATTTTCAGTTGGACCATCTGTTTTCTCAGGAATGAGACAGGTATACTTGATAACATGGGTATATTTACGGTCATATACATTTGTAGGGTAGTTGTTGGTTTACATGATTTTTTGTTTATCCTTTGATGATTTTGTGAGACCTTGATGGTCTCGGGGGTCCCTAATGAGTATTGTTATTTTCACCTCTACACGGGAATTTCCCACACCTTGCTGTGTTTGGTGAAGACAATGGACAGCACTAAACGGGGCTAAGGTTACCATGATTGGATGGTTTTTGGAGGTGGACCATACAGCATTTCGGTATGCAGATGAGACGGGTGGGCATGGAGTGCTTAAGAGGTTATTTGAACCTACCTTTCAGGTAGGGACCTCAGTGTGAAAATTGGTAGCTATCTTTCTCTTTTTCAGTTGTATTGTATTTCTAGTTGTACTTGTACCTTTACTATTGGTCTTGTATTCTGACCCCTCATAATTTCGGCACTCTTTTTTCTATATAGTTTACTTGTGTTATTATCATGTTGTGTTCTGGGTTGAGTGTGTTTTTATGATATAGAGGCAATGCCTTCTCGGTTTTAAGAGATACGCATTTCAGTGCTAGTCACCAGCCCTTGGCCTATTGAAGAAGGACTCGGGGTAGTCACGACACGGGCCCCAGGGGACAGGTCGTGACAAATTGGGATCAGAGGAGTTGGTTCTACCATAGAACATATGACTCTGATTTCTTTACTAGAAATAGTGTTTAATGTATTGAGTGTGTTTACCAGTTTAGGGAATCTATTGTTTCTACGATGACCGACGTATCCATACACCTAGACCCTGACTTTTGATTTCTGACTCAATGCACGAAATCAAAGATTGTGTGTATATTTTGAAATGTTTTATTGTGTTTTATTTGAGTCAGCTCACCAGGTATAACTTAATGACCGTGGCACATTTTTTCATTATCTGGATGCCACATCATAGATAGCCGTCTAGGATTCTCAAATGAGTACATGATGACGGCCCACCAAGCGACGAGGATCCATTGCAGGGCCCTCATACTATGTTGGAACATTCTGGTGGTGTACCAGTACCACAACCACCCATTGGGCATCATTTACCACCAACCACACTGGCAGAAAGTGCAAGCTGACTGAGCGCATTGCACGATTTCTAGTGGCGGAGACCACTATGTTTTCCTGGCGAGAAAGATTCCCACACTGCTGAGGGCTAGATGGAGGTGGATGCTAGGTTTTTCCACCGAGTTGGGACACCAGTAGAGCATTGTGTGAAATTATATAATAGAATATTTTAGGGAGTGACCATGAGGATGGCCCACATAGTGATGAGGCCTCAGTAAGTGGACTATTACCCGAGATAGTACTATCGGGTTGTGTGTCAGCTATATCACCACACTTTGGTCAGTTGTTACAACCGACAGTACTGGTAAAGGACACATATAGGATTAGTTCCTTACATGTGATTTAGTTTCAGATACCCCCCGGTTCCAAGGAGTGCCCGACTCACAGGCGGCTGAGGACTGGCCTGAGGAGGTGGCTAAAAGTTCTCTAGAGCTTCTATAGCTTTGGTCGGATGACATGTCGGTAGCTGATTATTCATTGAGGCATTCCAATAATTCCTGGTACACGATGAATATGATATGATCGGTGCTTCAGATCTTGAACTTCAATGTGAAGTTTCTTTAGGGAAATTTGATATTGAGATATTTTTTTATGCATCCCTACTTATGTAAAGGTTCTAGAGAGAACCTTTGTGGTTGAATATTCATTGGCCGATAAGATGCATCCACTGAATATTAGTATTGGGAAAGTAGTAAACTGGTGCCAGTCTTAGATACTTGGGTGGGTAAAAATGTATCAAGAATAAGAAGTGTTAGGGAAATATGAATCTGAAGGGCTGCAGACGTGGAAGCAGAGCTAGGGGAGAAACATGAGGTGGTGTACATTTTGACATGTTACAACCATCCCCCATTCTGGTCCCCATAAGTCTCAGGGAGATAGAGGAAAAGGGTAGAGAGTAGCTGCATGTGGTCAAGGAGTGCAACCTAAGGGATCTATGAATGATTCATGGTATGGTCTGTGTCTACTACTAGATGTCGTATCAATAGACATAGGTATAAATCATTCATTCCATCCATTAATCTTGTCCATGGCCTAGAGTTTCTGGTAAAAACATTAACTTGACCCTCATGTCTGGAGATTGATTTTGGAGGAGAATCGAAAATCAAACTTATGCCGACGGTGTGATTTGACCCTTCAGGTGAGAGTTGTAGTTGGAACCTCTTGATGACATCGTCGAGGCCTTACGACGTTAGTTTTGGTATGACTATACATCCAAAATTTATACTCAGAATGTATATATTAGGAAAAAAGGTTGTGGTTATCTACAATAATGGTATGGGGTTTTCCATAGTTGGTGAGAAAGGAATCCCAGTAAGCAAATGATAAACTGCTATATCGGAGGGTGTGGCTGATCCCTCATGAGTCGCCCAGACTCACCCTCGTGGCAGCATAAGTTTTTTGTTTTCTGTTCCCAATAGTAGTGGCACGAGTTAATCCAAGACTATTAATTTGAGATAGTCTATACTCTTGGGAAGGGGAACATGGTAGTAGACACACTCAGTAGGAGATCAATCATGCAGCTATTGAGTGAGGTGATAGATCATCTAGCCTCTTTGTAGATATCCTTTGTGGATCAAGATAAAGCATATTTTTTCATTCTCTTGCAGTCACTCCCCCACTTCATCAGTGTGTTAGGGAGGCACAATGTGGGGACTCTGACTACAAGGCTCGACAAGCTTATATATCCTCAGGGCAGACAACTGATTGATTTTCTGAAGGTGTGGATCATGTTGTCCTCTTCAAGGTACATACCATGTTACTTGTAGAACAACACAAGGAGGTGTTGAGGGAGTACTATACGCCCCCTCTTGTAGTACATCCTGGTGTAGGGAAGATGTACCGGGCCCTTCAGTGTCTGTACTAGTGGCCAGGGATACAGAAAGTAGTGGCCGATTTTGTATCACGATGTCTCACTTGTTATCAAGTGAAATTTTCTCATAGCCGGAATAAGTCTTATGCCAACATGAGGAGGTAGATCACGTATTCCTATAGGTCTCACCTTGATGAGGTTTGTGATGATTTGACCAAGGGGGAAAGTTATCACTGAGTTATATCGGTACTTTTTTTATCCTTCAAAGGGTAGGTGAGGTGACATACCACTTGGCTCTTACAACATAGTTCAAGAGTGTGTGCAGCGTCTTCCACGTATCCCAGCTGAGGGATACGTGTACGACCCATCTCACATCATTGACCATGTCAAGCTCTACTTAGACGATGGGGAATCATTTACAGAGGTTTTAATAGAGATCGAGAATCGATAGGAGAGAGTCATTCATGGGCAATGAATACCTTTGGTATGTGTATGTTGCTAGCATAGGAACATCCAAGAGAGCACATGGGAGTGGGAGACTATGATTCATGCTCAGTACCCTCTATTGGTTGTTTTTCCATTATCGTGGAATTTAGGGATGTATATCCCTAAGGTGGGGAGAATGAAATGTCCATAGAATTCTGTATATTTTCTCTAATTATATCGAATTATTTCAAGATAGTAAAATCTGATGGCAAGTGATTTCGAGGCAGAGAGTACGCGGTATGATCCGTCGAAATTTGGTTGAGTTTTAATTTGTGCGTGTAAGCTATTTTCCTAAAAATGTGGAATAACTCTTAAATGGTAACTCAGATCAGACATCTGAGTGAACCGTTGCATTCATGATAGTGGGTTTACCCAATACGTGGCTTATGTTTTGTCGATGCAGGCCTCCTGAGAGAAAACATAAAAATGGAATAACCCTAAATAAAATAATTAAAAAATTATACTATTTTTCAAATACATATAACTCACAAACGGTAGCTCAAATTGAAAATCTGAGACCATCTCTAAACACATGGGGGAATTTTTTATTTAATCATATACAAAATTTGGATGGCACAGTCCACTTGAGAATTTTTGTTTTTGGCTGTAAATAAAATAAATTAGTGAAAATTAATTTATTTTAAAATCCATACCATTTAAACGGTAACTCAGATTATATATCCGAGAGTAACATTGGTTTCGTTCGGGCATGTTTCACTTGGGAAGTGCCTAACCTCAACTGATGCAGGTCAAAGGTGGCAGTTACTAATTTTTCAAACCTTTTTTGGGTACGTTCAAAAAAATGTGCGAGCCATGTTTTTTAACTTTTGAACTGGTATTGGGAATTGAAATCTGAGGACACTATTGAACTCACAGTACAGATGTTTTATCAAGGAGGCCATCACCTTGACTGTAGTGGATCAAGGGAGGAGGCCAGTTTTTCGGATTTTTGTGGGAGATGGAAAAAAATTAATTAAATGTTTATTGAAACCGCCATTTTGAATGAATGGTGGTGGGGACCACCCAAACTCTCAATTAATGTGGGGAAACCCTTTGTATTCCCCAATTTAATGTTCCAACTTCAATTTACAAAATGAGACAACTTTACATGTTAAATTAATAAACTTTATTTAATAATTTTGATCCTATTTTTCTGTAGTTTGGGGAATGCTTTGGTAAAGAGAGAATCTGGGATAGGTTTTGGAGGATCTTCTTATCCAACGAAAAACACTCTATAACGAAGAGTATCAACTGGAATCGATGAACGATGATGATTCATGAGCCTGAATTGGAAAAATATTTCTGGAGAAATGAACATCGACGTCACCATATCATCAAATTCGTCTTCTTCCTCGCGCCACCTCCAATGGACAAACGATATTGGGGTTTTTATATATGTTTTAATTTTTTTATTGATTCTTCATATCCTAAATTCTTAGTGATGATGGAAAACAAACATGTCAACCATCCTGCCCATAAAAATTTCTCCTATTTCTTTTTATTCTACACGTGTTCTTCCTGTGTTCTTCAACGCCTAAAATTTATTGGTGCTAGAAACATAGTGTTTTGCTGAGCGTGATATATGGACGTGAATCCCTTAATGCTAGGATGGAAAATATAAGATCGTTTAATTTTTATAACCTATAATGTATCCGGAATGGCTTGTAGATGGAGGAAGATAAACATTTATTGGTGATGGAAACACAATATTATGTTGAGCATGATATATGGATGTAGAACCGTGGACCCTAGGATTGTGAATATTGGATCATTTTATTTATCAGTTTTAGAAATAAGCTGAAGTGGTACACATGAAGGTTCATTGTGGTGGTGCAATTCCATCCTGTCTTTTGTGTGTAGATCTGGGCGAGATAAGTGGTGCAACAATGGTTCTAAATGTGTGGAAGAAGCCTGTAGTTTGAGTTGCAGGAGAAGTTGTGCCTTGATTGCTTGGTGGAACAGTGCATGAGAATTTTGGGTAAAGAAGTTTTAATTGGATAGTGGAATAGTTGAAAAGAAATGAATTAAAAATCTAAAAATTTTAAAAATAAAATTGTTGGAATAAGGGGGAGGTTCTACCCTTATGCGTGAATCACAATTTAGATGGGTTATAAGGGAAAAAATATAATAATTATAATATATATAATGTTATTGTTATTTTTTGTTGTAAAACCATAATTTTTTCGTAACATATCTGTGCGACCTTGGTTTCATGAATCATCATTAGTAGTATGATCCTGACTTTGAGAGAAAAATTATGAGTCCAATATTGGATGTATTTTTTGGGTTTTTGGATCGGGTAACCGAAACACTCAAATAATAATAATATATTATGATTATTAAATCTTTGACCCTCCATAATGCATATGTGTGATGTCTAATTGACTTAAAATCTATGGAGACATTATCCTATCATTAAGATAGTCTATTTAATTCTAATGTTGAATATTAAATGCTAGTTCATGGCTCAGGTTCACGAAACACCCAATAATAAACATATAGTTTTTGCGGGATCTTGAATTCGATATATCATCCTCATATAGTGTCGAAATGATGAATCATCTACCTCACCAGAAACTATGGTTTGAGACAGTCCTTTTGGTATACTCCACTTGGGATTTCAAAAAAGATGGAGTATGATCAGATTGGATCAAACAAAAATCCAACCGAGTCCTTGGGATTAATAGACGAAAAAATTACAGAGCAGGTGTCTGATTGACACACCGTCTATTGAATTGAGACACCTTTTACATGGAGGTCCTTTGGTATAATTTTTCAAGGGAAAAAATGACATTTAAATTATCTTTCAATGGCTTGAGTAGAATATCTTCCAGGAATCAAGAGATCTTTGTGTGGAAACCTTGTAGCTAACTGTAACCAGAGAAAAGGATCAAGTGTGGGTCTGTTCTTTTGGATCCTGTGTGGGTATGTGTTCAAGTGTCTCTCATTGATCTGATTTAGGAATCCATGTGGTACTACTCTAGGATCCTATGTGGGTCTTCTATACATGGATCCTATGTGGGACTGATTATTTAGGATCCTGTGTGGGTTTGATGATTTAGGATCTTGTGTGGGTATGATGATTTAGGATTCTGTGTGAGTATGGTGATTTAGGATCCTTTGTGGGTCAGCCTTTTAATAGAGTAAGATGATTCAGTAGTTACATATGATCAGCATTACTACTTTTCCTTAGTTATACCTGGTGGGAGATGTGTCCTTACCTTTGTGGTATTCTTCTGTTCGGAATACCTGTGTGGTAATTTCCTTCGTGGAGATACGTTGGTGGTATTCTTCTGTGTGGTGTACCAATGTGGTACATACCTTCATGTTGATACCTTTGTGGTATTCTTTTTTGTGGCTTACATGTGTGGTAATTTCCTTCATGGTGATAAGTTGGTGGTATTCTTATGTGTTGTGGACTTTTGTGGTACTTTCCTTCGTGGTGATACGTTTGTGGTTTTCTTCTCTGTGGCGTACCTGTGTGGTACTTTACTTCATGGTGAAAACATTGTGTTATTCTTCTGTGTTTCATACCTATGTGGTACTTTCCATTGTGGTGATACCTTTGTGATATTATTTTGTTTGGAATACGTGTGTGATACATACCTTCGTGGTGATATTTTTTTGGTAATCTTTAGTGTTGCCTACCTATATTGTACTTTACTTCATGGTGATACCATTATGTTATATTTTTTTGTTGAATTACCATTAAGGTGCTCATCTTTGATTTGTTTCCTTCGTGGTATTCCTTCCGTTTTGGAACAGTTAAGAATTGGGATTTTGATTTGGACCTTGTGTTTCCTCCTGAATGAGACGAGTATACTTGATAACTAGCGTATTTGTATGGGCATATAACTATGTAGGGTTGTAATTGGTTTAAATGCTTTGTGGTTTATATTTTGTGGATTTTTTGAGACCTTGAGTGTCTCGGGGTCCATACTGAGTATCATTATACTCACCCCTGCATGGTCTTTGCATGCACCATGTTGTGTTTGGTGGAGACGACGGATAGTGATGATCGAGACCGAGGGTACCAGTACTAGATGACGCCTAGAGGGTGAACATATGGTGTGTCGGTACGTAGAGGAGATAGGCAGACGTGGAGTGCTGAGGAGGTGATCTTTACCTACCATTCAGGTAAGAACATCAAAGGTAGACCCAGTAGATATCATTCTCTTTGTTCAGTGGTATTTTATTTTCAGTTGTAATTGTTCCTCTTACTATTGGTCTTGTATTCGGGACCCTCTTACTTTCATCACTCTTTTTTCTATATATTTTACATGTGTTAGTATATTGGTGCGTGCTTGGATGAATGTGTTTATAAGATATAAAGGCAAAGACTTCCTTGTTTTACATGGTATGACCTTCTGAGCAACTTTCCATCCCCTTTAAAATTGAAAGAGGGCATGGGGAAGTCACGACACGAGACCTAGGGGATTTTTCATGACAAAAACATCCTTATATTTTTTGAGTTATTGTATTTCAATTAATTTTAATGTTTTTGTTATTTTTTATTTCACACAACACTAAAAATAGTTTATTTTATATTAAGTCAAAATGTATGTATTGATTTATACACAACAATAAGTTAATAGTTCTTTACAAAGAACATAAATTTTATCTTTCTCTACATGGAACACCATGGTTTTCATAGGTTACATGCAAGACTATCGTTCCTCGTAGTTCGACATATCATGAAAGACCGAGTGTTATAGAAAAAAAATTCATTATTAAAATACCATTATTTAATAGGACATGACATTGAAATTAAATTTAATATTATAGTATCAAATAACATATAAATATATATATTTTAATTCATTGGTAACATATTTTTTAGAATAGGATATTGAAACCAAAGGAATATAACAACACTTATTTTTAATGTCTATTTTTAGATGAGAATACATTTTATATTAATAATTAAAATTTATTAATAATATTGAATGTAATTAATTATAAATATATGTTTTATAATAAAATTTCTATATTTTTAAAATAATCCAATTTATTTCATAGATATAAGGTAAGAACAACCCCAATTTTATGTTTAAAACCCAATAATTTAGGAAAATTAGTTTTACCATATTATAAAGGAGTACCCATTTTAATCATATTTAGGAACTTTTATAGATTTATAATTTCAAATGAAATTTCATATTTGAAATAGATATATAATAATTAGGTTAGTATAAATTTTAAGTATTTTTTTAAGGTTTTATTTCTTAATAAATAATTATAAATACTGAATTTCAATGAAAAAATGTTTTCCATATGATTAATTTATAAGGATAAATTATATTTTAAATTTCATTTAAACATTAACTAGAAAATAATTTTACAGCTTAACCCAATTTTGGTCATTTGAAAAAAAACTTACTTTGAAATTGAGTATAAAAAATAGAAAACATTTGGACCCTGTTACATTAAAACCCCACTATTTCATCCTATCAGTGGGATTATTTTTAAATTATTTTCTTATATTTATATAATTAGAATTGGGAATATTGGACGACATATTTGGAATGAGTAAAATTTTGTATTTATATGAAGGTCAAGTTTGTTTTTTCCAGAAATATTACGGAATGTGATGAAAATAAATTACAACGATTAAGTAAAAAAATTTGCTTAAAAAAGTATTAAAACTTAAATTTAACAACCAAAAACGACCTAGAATCTTGTCAAACACCAATTTTATGGTAATTATTCATCCTTTAATGTTCCATTATATAGTTCTTTTATGTTTTTTTAGGTAAATTTGTGGGTATGCCAAACATCTTTTAAAAAATTCCATGTGTATCATTTCCCATACCTATAAAAGGGCACCCATCTCCCTCTTCATAACACATATGAAAAAATTATGTTCATCAAATATCCTATCAATAAAAATACCAAAAACCCTACCATACTCTTATAGTCCACTTTTTGGGAATAAATCCATATAGGGAATATTTTTGGCATAAAAAGGGGTCACCCAGTTTAGCGGTAATGTCTTCTATCATGCTCTTTTATTTTATTTTCCTTCTCCTCTCCCCCAAATATTATTATTCCATTATTTTATAAAAACTAGCATCTTAAATATACTAGGATGTTTTAAAGATTTGGTTTCATCCTAAACATACACACACACACAACAATCTAATGGGTAATGAACATACAGTTTATGTGTAGGACGAACTACCACTTTACTAAATGACGATTGCTCATTTTTCATTCACTACAAATTAGGGTGGAATTTATAGTGGGAATACTATTTATATATGTAATATATTATAATTATTATTTCTTTATTCTTTTTATTACTTTTAAAATACTTATCTTTTTTACTTTCCATTTCATGTAAATATTATAATTTCGTTTCAGGATGTGTGGACTACTGTCCCTTAAAGTGATGTGATTCGTTTACAGGTTACATGGAATATATATGGAATGTGTTTATGAAAATTATATGAAATATATGATATAAATTCTCTACTATAATAACAATACATATACATATATATACATATATTTTAGTTACTTTATTTATTTCTACACAACAATAATAATGGAAAAGATCATCATGCGTATGTACGACTTACCGGCTTCATAAATGATGTTTTCATATTATAATTCTATATTTTATATATTATTGTATTTAAAATATATTGAATATAAATTATATTTATATAATTTTTAATATTATTTAAATCATTAATATATTTTAACTACCAAATATATAACTAATTAAGATATGAAAACAACAAGGAGAATATTACATGAATATTAACCATAACATGGAATTACTAACAAGAGTTTTATATAATGTCATAATAAAACTAAATATTATATTATATATAGTACTATATTTCTTTTTTTTTTGAAAAATAAAATTATATTAATTATGTAGGATGTTTGAACAAGTATGATGAGGGTCGAGATACCAGCACAATTCATTTTATCTCACATTTAATATTTGTGAGATACATGCCATGTTAACCAATAATTTTTATTGTGTGGGGTATATATATCCATGAATTTAGTCTATTATTATTATTCATAAATTTTTGGTTATTTTAGTATTCATTATGTGAACATTATTTCCTGATATTTATTTTTCAAATGTCACCAAATGGTAAAGTTATTTCGTCTCAATTTTCCTTTATTGGGAAACATTCCATGTTATTCATCCATAAATTTATATATGGTGTATATAAAAAATTTTAAATGTAACATTATGAATATAATTCTATTAATGGTATTTTAGGATTAATTTTATTTAATTTTATGACATGAGTTGTGTGATTCAATGTTACCACGTGATATGATGTTTATTGAAACAATCTCACTATTAATCGCGATATTGTATGATTATATTTCTATTTATGAAATAATATTATCCCTATTTAATTAATAGAAATAATTTTATTTCTAAAATATTTATTCATGATATATTCATTTATTGGAACCATTTTTCATACTCTTTGGTATGTAATATATTTATGAAATCATTTTTATGAAATCCAAACATCTCCCTCTTTTCGTTTAGATATCTATATTCATTAAAAAGCTTGTTTTAAAAAAAAGTGAATCCAAGAATATTCTAGTATTCAGGTATAATCATAAAAGTATATTTTTTTCATGTTTTTTTTAACAAATTTATATAATAAAATATTTTTATCAGTTTCTCAAAAAATCATTTTTCTATACTTTGACCTTGTAAAAGAAATGTTTTTCATACCTCATAGTACATTTAAAAAATTAACCACCATCATATTTTTTGATTCATCATTTTCATGATTTAAAGGATAATATTTATGGAATTTTATTTTATAAATAATTTTCCATGAAATGGTTTTCAAACTATTTTCAAGCTTATTTTATATTTTTCAATGAAAATTATTCTCAAAATGTTTTCAATATTCATTTTTATATTTTCATGAAAAACCATACCAAAATGAATTTATGCCTCATTTAAAAATTGTCTATTATTAGGAAATAAATTTTTTCCAAATATTTTTCAATCAACTTTTATATTCTTTCATGTCAAAATGTTTTAAATCTCTTTTCATATATTATCAATGAAAATGTTTTCTTAAATTTTGTAAATCTTCCTTTATATGTTTTCAATGAAAACTATTTTCAAATTGTTTTCAAGATTATTTTATAGGTTTTCATGGAATATGGTTCTCCAAATGATTTAAATAATCATTTATAAGTATTAAATAAATTTTCAAATAAATGGTTTTTAAATGGTTTTGAATCTACTTATATAAGTTTTTAATGAAAATGGTTTTCAAAATTTTTTGAAGCTAATTATATATTTTTTCAGGGATTGTGGTTTTTAAAACTATTTTGTTCTCAATTTATATGTTTTTAATAAAAATGGTTGTCAAAATTTTGTAAGATCTATTTATATTTTTTCAACGAAAAATTATTCCAATTGGTTTTGAATGCATTCATTATAATATTTCTACATTATTTTCATGAAAATATTTTCAATTTTTTATGCTTTAAATACATTTTTTCAATGATGAATGGATATTTTCCTCATGAAATGTTTTTAAAATAACATTCTATGTTAGTTTACATCTATGATTACATCGATTTTTGTTACAAATTACCATTTTAGAAAGGAACCAATTGTTCAATTCATATTATTTAATAAATGGGTTATGTTTTTCTATAATGATGATTATGACTCCCATTTACATTCCCTTAGTTTTCCACTTTTGAAAACCGATTTTTTAATTGGTTATACATTCATGAAGTCATTATATGTCCTATATATTTTAATAGGTTATGATGTGTTGAAATTTTTACAAATCAAATTTCATGTCATTTCATGGGTTATGATTTGATGTTTATATAACCTACCTCTTTTTATGGGTCATGATATGATGAATATTTTATTTTGTGGAATATGAATGAATTATTTTATTATGAGATGGGTGTGGCTGATATATCCCTCTAATGCATTGGGTAATGATTTTGTTTTTTGGATCAATGGAGACATTATTATATATACCAATCCCATAAGGCTACACGAGAGGAAATCACATGATTGAAGAAAGATGGTACAAGAGAGTACATCACAAGATCAAAAGAGTAGGGTACATGCGAGGAAGTCAAATTCCTTAAATAAGAAGCTACATGTGAGGTATCCCAAGCATGGATTAGGTAATCAAGTGATTATCCTATTCATAACATGTTACTATGGTCTTTCTAGGTATCATAACATTATATTTTCAATCCATATGTTTTTATAGAATTCCATGTTTTATTCTTGTTCTATGATTTCATGGATTATATTTATTTCATTTTGTTCCATGTCTTCTGTAATCCTATGATTTCTTCCAGGATACATATTTTGGATATTTTATTTGAAGGGTATGATATTTTAATATTATTATCACATTCTCATAGCCATATGATGATTTATATATATATTTCTCCATTATTGGCCCTTACTAATAATATGAGATCAACTCTTTATATGATTCCTTCAACTGGTTATGAGGATATGTATTAAGTGTGATGAATCTAGGAAGGTTTCTAGTCATGATTGACCTAGTGGGAGATAATATAGCTTGAATATGTACCAATTAGTATGTTTCAATGATTCCAATGGAAATAAACTAATATGTTCCATGGGGGATTCTTTGTTATATGTTTCATTCATGATGAATACATTATGTAATGACAATATATGGAAACAATGGGGAATTTATAGTTGGTATCAGGGAAAATGATTATTTAATAGTTGTAAAAAAGGATGATAAAAATTTAGAAATATATATAGGTATGTTTATAAGGATATGTCAAGGGAAATATCAATGTATAAGTATAAATATGAGTAAAAATTTAATAAAATGTCCTCCAATTTTGCTAACGGATGGAGTGAGTGGTTTCCTATAAAAACATATCTGTCTGGAAATATCAAGTGGATTTGGATCTAACACAGATATTTCTCAGGGTAGAAAATCCTATAAGATGTATTTGGATTGACTTAAGGTAATATGTTATATAACAATGTTCCTTGTTGAACATGTAGTTTAAAACACCAACGAGATATGATGTTGAAATTCAAAAACGCTTAAAGATCCACAATGTGGGATTTAAATATATTATGACTGTGAATAACCTAGGATAATCCTATAGTTTTATTGATTAGAGAATTATGATCCATGATTTAGGCAACCTATAATAAATTTTCATGATTATATGGTATCATAATATGGATAAATGTTTCTCCCACTATGCTTTATGGTTTTAATAGTGGGAAATTTCTATGAGGTACTTGGTTAAAATCTAATGTTTCATTTGGGGACGGTGTGGGAATTATGAGAATCAATTTCCATAGGGTCAATCTCATAAATCGAATCAAGAACATGGTATGAGTATTGGTTATACTTATGAAGATAAAGAGACCTCAAAAAACTTGTGAATGATATGTGATGTTCATTCAATGTTGTTTACATTAAAAAAAATAATCATGACTAGACTATGGTTGATAAAACATATGACATGATACATATTAATTATTCTTGGAATGATGTGTTAAGGAATATGTTGTTGAATCCAATGTAATGGTTTAAAAATAAATTTTGAATAAGAAAATATTTATACTTTCATATGAAAACATTATTTTATGCGAATCCTGTAATATATATGTATTTTTAGTATGTATTATTAATAATTATTGAAAAAGGCTATAATGATTAGTGATTTCATAGCTTTTTTATATTTTATTTATGTTTTGGTATCCCTTAATTAATGTGTGATGTTGAGATAATGATCTTTGGATAAAGATATTATTGATATGAATAAGTAAATGGGACTTACTTATTACCATGGAATAATTTAAGGACCTATTGACAAGTAGTTTATGCTATCATGGATGAAGGTAAAAACATAGTGGATTTATGGAAAACATCTAGTAATCTATAGAATAAAAAAGAATTCATTTTTTCTAGAATTATTTATGGTAATCCATGTTATTTATATGTTTCAATAGAATATATTACAAGGGAATTGACATGTCTGGAAGGTGACAACCAAAAGTCACATTGTGATATATGAGGGATAAATGTTAAGTATTTTTCATAAAATTGTTTCTAATGTTTTGGGTTTTATACTTATGAATGTTTATAAGCATAACCATTATTGAGAAGATTAAATTATTCTTCAGATAAAGTATTTATGTTTTGATATTGAATTGAAAACCATAGTTAAATGTATATTTATTGATTAAATGTACTGAAATGATGTCTATCATATTTATTTTTGGAAATTATTTTAGTTTAGTTTTAGGGAAGGATAACTGTATTCTGAGTGACAACCATTCAAGTAAAATAATATCGCGGGTCTTAAACCCATTACCAGCGGATGATGAGTTGTTCAAGCCTAACATCTATCAATGATATGTACTTGTTGTTGTATAATTATTATTCATAAATAAATATTTGTGATGAAAAAATTATGTTGAATTTTATGTTCAGAGATTAATATAATAACCATATTGTTTTTTTGGGATTTTTAGTGAAAAATAGTTATACATTTCCTTCTTTTTCACTTCTTAAGATATGTTAAAATTGTATTTTAGTGCCTTGGTAATCAATGTTAAAATCTGGACATCAATTCAATGAAGTTATGGATGAATTAATGGTTTTTAAAAGCACAACTAATGAAGGAATTTTTTTTAATATAATTAGGAAAAGTTATTATATTTCCTTATATTCTTTGTCAATAATATAATTACTCAAGGATAAGATAATCATAAAAAATCATTATTAATACAATAATTTTTTTGACTGAATGAGTTTATAAATCGTTATAGATTTATTATTTAGAGGCCATAAAATTTTCCATTATCAATCAATTTTCTGTGACTGATGATCTCAATCACCCCTATGAATATTTATGATTTTCCTCTAAGACTATGTTTCCACATTCCACTAATGTTCTCCTATGTGTAACCCTACTTATATGTTACTTTCTGTAACTGTTATGTTTTTAACATTCCAATTTTAAATGAGATTTTATGGTTCAATTTTACAATCTAGTTTTCCATTGAATGAAATTAAAAATATTAAAACATTGATAAACCAAATGAATTTATAGGGATAAATTCATTTTAGGGGAGTAGAATTTAATTCCCCAAGATTTCGTGAATATTTGTTTTGAATTAATTTAATCTTTTTTATATTTTTCTATTAAAACAACACAGAAAATAGATAATTTTATATAAAATCACTATGTATGTATCTATTTATATTCATGAAATGTTAACTGTGAAATTCACAAAACATAAATTTTATTTTTCTCTACATGGAACACCGAGTTTAGCTTATGTTAAACAAAAGAATAACTTTATTTGATGGATGTCATAGAACACAAGACTAACTGTTAGAGAAAAATAATTCATTATTAAAACAATATTATTTATTAAAATATGACAAGAATAATAAATATAATACCATAGTATTAGATAACTTATTAATATCTACAGTCGAATTGATTTTTTACCTATAAATTAGAAAATAATATATAAACCAAATTAGTAAAATTAGACTGATTTTGTAAAAGTATTTTCATGGTGGAAAGACGATATATGTTTCTAATTAAAAATAATTACAAATAGTGAACTAAATTAATTAGGTCTATATTTTATATATTCAAAGAAATATTTTTGATAATAATCCATTATATTTGATAGTTATAATAAAAGAAAAAAACTCATTTTATGCTTGAAAACCTATATTTTTTAAGGTAGTTTTACAACATTTTAATCTAGATTCAATTTTAAAGAATTGTTTTTAAAATTTTATATATTTCATATTTCAAATATAATTTCATCTTTCAATTTGAGACAAAAAAATTTAGGTTAGTAGATTGTTTTTTATTTTTATTTAAGGATTCATTTTTTATTGAGTAGTTAAAAATAATAATTTATATTTCAAAGATGCTCTGTCATATAATTCATTTAAAAGGATAAATTATATTTCAAATTTTTTGTAATGATTAATTAGAAAATAATTTTATAAATTAATCATTTTTAGTTCTTTGCACTCAATTTTACTTTGAAATTTTGTACAAGAATATAGAAAATTTTAAAAGTTTTTACAATACAAATATGAAGTGTCGTCTTTCAATAAGGATAATTTTTATATTATTTTTTTCTAGATATGTGGTTAAAATTTGGGAATATGGATTACATATATGGAATCATCATAATTTATAATTTCTTACAAGTTCAATGTGTTTGACCAAATTTTTTTGTGAATGTGGATAAAATTATATACAACAATTAATATAAAATTTTGCTTAACAATGTACTAAACTTTTAATTTAATAAAAAAAGACGTAGATAAATATCGAAAACCGACTAGATGAAACTTTTTTTACCATTAACCATCCATTAATTTTTTTATTCTTCTTTATGATTTTTTTGGTAAACACATTGTTACACGAAACCTATTGTCAAATATTCTAATTGTATGCTTTCACATCTGTATAAAACACATCCAAATATCCCTATTCTTAACACCTCTAAAAAACAATGGTATGACCAATATCAAAAATATAAACATTCCAATATAACTCCATTCATACTTTAAAACTATTCTATGGAATAAACTAACCCATATAGGCCTTTTTGAACAATCCAAAAGGAGATACCATATTAAAATACAACATCTTCTTCCATGTTCCTTTCATTTTTTTTCATTATCCACTCCCCCTAATATTATAATTCCATGAGTCTAAAAATATATTTTCATTTTACTTTTATATCACTATTATAAGGGTTTTACTTGCACTTTCAAATGCATATATCTAAAGTGTAACGAATTTACTATTTCTGTATATGGTGAACTACAACCTCACTAAACGATGATTGAATTTTTTTTCCATTACCACCAATAATAGTGGAAACTAGTATGCAAAATGAATTTTTATTATCAATATGTTATATTTATTATGTATTTAAAATTCTATATTACTTTTAAAATTCATATATTCGTTTACAATACATTTTGTGTAAATATTATAATTTTGTTTGATGAAGTGCGGATTATCGCCCCCTGGAAGAGATGTGATTCATTCACATATTACATGGAATGTGTAAATAATGGGTTTAGTGAACTTATATAATTAATATTATAGAATAATTATACTGGAATTGTGATATATATACATATATATATATGTCAGGTTCATTGTTTCGTTCAATATGATAAAAAAAGAAATAGCTCTCATGGGTATGTATGGTATACCGTTACCATGAACATTGCATTCCGTTCCATTTTTATGACATACTATTATATTATTATGATAAAAATGTCAAAAGTATAAAGGCTATTTATAAAAAGGATTTAATTATGAAAATGATGTTATAAATAAAATGACTAAATATGAAAAAAATTAAGAAACATGTGACTAAAAAGCAAATGTCAACTAAAGAATATACTTAACATGGAATTAATAAAAATATGGTAATATAAAGTTATAATAAAACCATATATGGTATTATATATACATATTATTATATGTCATATGTATAAAAAATTTATATATTTTATATAGGAGATTAAAATGAGTACAATGAGAGTCAACACACAATATAAGGGGATTTCAACTCACTTTTTTTTATTTGTGAGATACATGTCATGTTTATCACACTTATTTCTTTTGTGGTGTACATATAACACAAAAATGTATTACAAGATTCATAATGTTAAATTTTTTTATTTAAAAATTCATCCTATGATATTTCATTCATGGTATTTTTGATTCAAATGTCACCATATCATTAATGTAATTTCGTCTCAATTTTCCTTCATTGAGACACATGCCATGGTGAAAACCAATGATTTTATATATAGTTAATCCACTAAATTATATATGTTATACATGGAATTTAAATTATTTAATGATATTTTATGTTTCATTTAATTTATTTTTCTTACATTAGGAGTGTGATTCAAATTTACCATGTGATAACATGTTTATTGAAACAATCTCATTGTTTAGGAAAATGTTTTACCATTATGCTTCCATTGATCAAAATTTGTTATCCTTATTTATATTACACTACTGAATATTATTATACAATATTTATTCATTATATAATCATTTACTTGTAACATTTATCTAATATCTTTAATATAAGATAGTAATGAAAGTGTTTTTATGAAATCCTCGAAATACTATCTCTTCGGTCGGAAATTTGTATTCCGTCAAAACCATGTTATCATAAAATGGTATCCATGATTTTTGTAATAATATCTTATAATATTTAAAATAAAAATTTATTATTATTAATTTTTTATCTAAATAACCGTTCTAGTCTCTTTTCTAATAATTAAATTTTCAAGCCTTTTAACTTGCAAAAATAATGTTCTTCTATCCACATACATATTTTATGAATTTATCCACTCTCAATTTTTTAGAAACATCTTATAAGGCCCCAGACTTAAACCTTACTTAATCTTGAGTTATTACAAGATTACACATTGAGGATCTTTTCGGTTTTAGAGTTTTAGAGAATTAGATCATAAAACATGCATTACATTCCACATATAAACAAAGTGGTTACATAAAGATAGTATTCTTCATTCCCATCAATGGAAACACATTTAAAATAAAACATGGATTATTTCTTGACACATCCTTGACTCTATCATATTATCATGTACCTTTCCCTTGACCTGTGAAAAACATTTCAAAAACTTGGGATGAGCATAAAAACTCAGTATGGGTTATAAAAACATGGAAAGGAAACATGGGTACATACATACATAAGAGTGAAATCATACTTTACCCATAAAACATAATCACTTTAACATACCTCATCAAATCATGAATAAATCATAGAAATCATAAGACATAAAGGTAACTTGAGGCATTCATAACATTCTTACGTAGGGAGTAACCCTCTTGGTTACGTTTGGAATACCCATCACTGTATATTCCCTAAAATCACTTCGGAGAAACCTTAACGTTTCACTCCTTCGCGTTACCCAATGCATTGAAGAGCTATAACGGGCTCACCCGCCCTTAGTTTATCACGGAACCACCCGTCTTCATAATAATGCCCAAGAACCATAACATAGTCATATCACATAAAACATGCATAAAGGAAACATAACATTTCCACATTTCAATCACGAGATATCATTAAAACACATTGATATAATAAAAACATTATGAAAACCATTTTCAATACCAAAGTATAACATGGTATTTATTTTTCTTTTAAAAAGAAGGTATGGCTTGTAGAGGAAGCTGAAACTCAAATAACGGTCACGACGGCGGAGAAGTCGTTGTCGCCGCATACGTAAGACAAAAACATTCCCATTTAGTCGTTTAGTAAACGCTTCGTATAAAAAAGATTCCTTTTGAATAAACGTAAAAGTCAAAGGGGTTTATACACTGTATAAAAGAAAGTTGTGTATAAAATAAAATATGCCTCAATGAAAGGAGATTGAGACGAAGTCCCATACCTCGTATCCGACTTGACCCGACTGTTCTTTAATATCCTGAATAATAAACTTGAGTTAATCTCTACTTTCTTATGAATCTTTTTCAAGTTCATTATTCCTTTTATACCATGTTATGAACATCATGTAATCAGTTAAGTTAATAATGTTTATTTTTTCGGTATTTGGTTCTTAAGTCAAAAATAGACTTCTTACACTTACATGTTGTTAATTTGGTCAAAGTTTCACTATATCTAGAATGGTATTCATGATGTAGATATCATATATGTCATATATATCTAGTACATACATGCATTTATAATATTACCTCATATTTAGAGGTAAGAAATGAAATGCACCGTTCATGGAGACGGTAAGCCGTACGTACGCATGAACGCTACTTCCATTTCTATTTCATATTTTCTGGAATGGAATCATAATGATATAAGAGTATATTATAATTCCAGTATAATAACATATATAATATCATTAACTTTATCCTTTACACATCCCACATATGGTATTAACGAATCAAATCACTTTTAGGGGGCGGTAGTCCGCACTTCCTAAAATGAAGATATCGTGTTTTACCCATAATGGAATCCATAAAGGTATGACCAAAATGAAAAAAACAGATGCTTAAGGAAAACATAAACATATTATATAGCATATATGAAAATAGTTACATCATAATGGCCACCTTTGAAGGTGTTAAATGAGTGTTGAACAATCATCGTTTCGGGAGGCAGAATTTCACCATCCACGGAAACCATATGTTCTTTAACCATTTGATGTAGTTGTGTGAGAGTTTAGCTCAAATAAATATTATAACAACATCCTTGTATATTTAAAATACTGGTGTTGTTACAAAATAAGTAAATAAAAAGATTTTAGGGGGCTGGAGAAGCAAAATAAAACAAATGAACATTAGAGAATGAATTACCTTAAAAAGTGTAACTCCTTTTGATTTGAGCCTAAAGGCTTCCTTTGAAAGGATTCTTCCCAAAGGGAATCCTCTAGGATGAGGAGAGGGATGTGGAGAGAGTAATTGGGCAGGGGTTGGACGAGCCAAAGGCTTGAGAAGTGTGTGAAATGGGGTAGAGTTGGGGGCCTTTTATAAGAGGAGAGGAGGGGCACTTTTGGAAAGTAAAGAAATATTACATTATTTGAAAATGTGTTTCGGTTTTAAAAGGTCCCACATTGATATAATTCGTGGATAAGGTGATAAGGGTTCGAAATCAACTCATCCAAATGGTTTTGGCAATGTGTAGTTCATAGACTTTACATTATCTTCCCATTTTATTTAAATCGTCAAATAATGATGTCATCGCTGCATCATTATTATGTAATAAATAATTTAATTTATTTAATTTCTAAAAATCATAAAAAAAAATACTATGATGTAGGAAATCTTTTTAGATTTCCAATGACTATTTATAATCAAAATCTGGACATGTATAACCCCACTTAAAAATTGTTTTCGTAAAACATATTATGTTTGTGTCATTTTCACTTTAACATTAAATAAAAAGTAACTTATGTCATTTCCCAACAAAAGTGGATCCATGGGGTCCCCAAGTTGACCAATGGCATTTAATGGTCGGCCATGACACAACCAATGAGTTTGGGACATGTGTCTAGGTCATTTCATTTTATTAAAGTATTATTTATACCTTAAACTACCCTAATTACCACTAATCGTGATTAAGAACTTAATAAGTTACTATTCACCAAAAAATTATTATTATCTCATTGAACCACATTTTACATACTAATGACAACCATTTATGTCGGATTTTTAAAATTCAATACACATTAGTGGTAAACATTCATTTAACTGAAAAATCAGTTTGCTTGATTACCACTTAGTGGTTTCACTATTCATCAAAAATTGATGTTTTTCATAAAATTACCAAAAATTCACCCTAAGCTATATTTGATATTCCTAATTCAAAAATGAAGTCTATTTTACAAAATTCAAATCATATAAGTCACATTAAATAATTTAATAATTAATTCCCGCTGCCAGAGCAAAAAGCTTGTTTTTACAAAACAATAAGTATCAAAAGATTGACACCAGTTTAAGTCTAATTTCAAAGTGAAATTGATTCCAATGACCACCATTGGATAAAATGGTAAAAATATATTCTAATATCACTTAAAAACCAATTAAAAACATAATCTAATAATATAAATAAATTAGGTTAAAAAGCAGTTTTGATGTAAAATGCAGTATTTTTCACTATTCATTAAAAAATGAACATTGTCAGAAAAATACCAAAAATTCACACAAGGTAAATTTTGATGTCCCAATCATAAAGGATAAGTTTATTTTGACAAACATGGTTTATAAGATTGTCAAAATATAGATTCAAAAATGGTTTTCCATCAAAAGGCAGTAAAACAATCTTTTAAGAATATTAGTGTATTCCATGCATAAGATTGTATTTATTTTCATTTTAAGCCTCTATAACACTATCTTAATCATTAATAGACATAGATAAAAATATCTATTATTCATTACTTACATGGGATGTTACATCCTTCCCCCCTTTAGAATATTGCGTCCCTGTAATTTATTTACTTATCGAATAAATGGGGGTACTTATCCCTCATTGCATTTTCAGATTCCCATGTTGCCTCTTCAACCATGTGGTTTTTCCAAAAAACCTTTACCTGATGAATCACTTTATTCCGTAACACATGCTCCCTGTGGTCAAGAATCTGGACCGGTTGTTCCTCATAAGATAGGTTCTCTTCCAGCTGAAATACCTCTGGACTCAAAACATGAGATGGATCTGGCATATACTTTATCAACATCGAAACGTGAAAAACATTGTGTACCTGAGATAAACTCGGAGGTAAAGCCAATCGGTATGCAACTGATCCAACTCTCTCCAGAATTTCGTATGGTCCAACAAACCTTGGACTCAACTTTCCTTTCTTACCAAATCTCATCACTCTTTTCCAAGGAGAAACCTTGAGAAAAACATGATCACCTACCTCGAAAGATAGATCCTTCCTCCGGTTATCCGCATAACTCTTCTGCCTGCTCTGAGCTGTTCTCATGTGTTTCTGAATCAGCTGAACTTTTTCTACCATCTCTTCTACCAATTATGGTCCCATCAACTTCCTTTCACCCACTTCATCCCAGAAAGCTGGAGTTCGACACTGCTTCCCATATAATTCCTGAAATGGTGCCATCTGTATACTGGAATGAAAACTGTTATTATATGAAAACTCAACCAAAGAAAGAAGTTGGTCCCAACTTCCCTGATAATCCATAGAACAAGCTCGTAGCATATCCTCCAATGTCTGAATTGTTCGTTCTGACTGCCCATCTGATTGAGGATGAAAAGCTGTACTAAAATTTAACTCAGTACCCAAAGACTTCTGAAGGCCTTTCCAAAAGATAGAAGTAAACCTGGGATCACGATCCGATACAATGGAGAGAGGAACTCCATGTAACCTGACTATCTCTTTAAGATACAAACGGGAAAGTTGATCAAGAGAGAAAGTATCTCGTATAGCAAGGAAATGAGCAGATTTGGTCAAGCGATCAACAATAACCCAGATTTCATTATTACCTCGAGATTTCTTCTGTAATCCAACAACAAAGTCCATGGATATATTCTCCCATTTCCACTCTGGTACTGGTAAACGCTGAAGCATCCCTTTCGGTAACTGCTGGTCTGATTTAACCTACTGACAAGTCAAACACTTCACAGTAAAATCAGCAATGTCTCTTTTCATTCCATCCCACCAGTAATACTCCCGCAGATATCTATAAATCTTAGTACTGCCCGGATGAACTGAAAACGGAGAACTATGAGCTTCACATAACAACTCTCTCTTCAACTGTGAATCACAAGGCACACACAATCTCTTCCCAAATCTCAAAACGCAATCATTATAAATGTTGAATTCAGGCAACTTACCTTTCTGAACCAGTTCTACCCTTTTCTGCAACTCACTGTCTTGCTTCTGTGCGTGCTTGATTCTATCTGATAGAGAAGATCTCACTGATACCTGAAACAAAACAGAAGGACTTCCTGCACCAACAACTTCTATGCCAAAGTTCATCAAATCCTTAACCAAAGGATCACGTTCCAAACGCAACATTGTTAATGAAGCATTACTTTTTCGACTCAAAGCATCAGCCACTTTATTTCCTTTTCCCGGATGGTAATGAATTGTACAATCATAATCCTTGATTAATTCCAGCCATCTCCTTTGTCTCATGTTTAACTCTTTCTGAGTGAATATATACTTTAAACTTTTGTGATCGGTATATATTTCACACTTTACTCCATACAAATGATGCCTCCAAATTTTTAAAGCAAAAACAACAGCAGCTAATTCCAAATCATGTGTAGGGTAATTTACCTCATGAGTTTTCAACTGTCGTGAAGCATAAGCAATTACCTGATCATTCTGCATTAGGATGCAACCAAGTCCTTTCAATGAAGCATCACTATATATAACAAACTCACCATTCCTGGAAGGTAGTGCCAAAACTGGAGCATTCACCAATCTTCTTTTCAATTCCTGAAAACAATCATCACATTCTTTTGTCCAGATAAACTTAACACCCTTCCGAGTTAGCTTAGTCATTGGACTAGATAACCGTGAAAAATTTCTAACAAACCTTCGGTAATAGCCCGCCAAACCAAGGAAGCTACGAATCTCGGTTACATTTGTGGGTCTTGGCCATTCTTCCACAACTTTTGTTTTTGCAGGATCAACAGTTATTCCATCTTTAGAAACAATGTGACCAAGGAAAGAAATTTGTTGCAACCAAAACTCACACTTACTGAATTTCACATACAGTTTCTTTTCTTTTAAGGTTTTCAAGATAACCCTTAAATGTTTTTCATGCTCCTCTTTACTTTTAGAAAACACCAAAATATCATCAATGAAAACCACCACAAACTTATCAATGAACTCATGGAAAATTCTATTCATTAAGTCCATGAATACAGCAAGTGCATTGGTTAGCCCAAAAGGCATTACTACAAATTCATAATGGCCATATCTCGTACGGAACGCGGTATTCAGAATATCTGCCTCCTTTACCTTCAGCTGATGGTACCCCAATCTCAAGTCAATCATTGAAAAAAACTGAGCTCCCCGGAGCTGATCAAACAAATCATCGATATGAGGCAAAGGATATTTGTTCTTAACAGTGATATTATTCAAGGCTCTATAATCAATGCAAAGTCTCATAGAACCATCTTTCTTTTTAACAAATAAAATAGGAGCACCCCATGGTGATGTGCTAGGTCTAATGAAACCTTTTCTAATAAATCTTGCAATTGCTCCTTCAACTCTAAAAGTTCAATTTGTTCCATTCGATAAGGGGGTTTTGAAATTGGTTTAGCATCAGGAACTAAGTCAACAGTGAACTCAACTTCCCGATCTGGTATTATTCCAGGAAACTCATCAGGAAAAACATCAGGATACTCATTTACCACTGGCACATCATTAATCTAAACAGTTCCTTTATTTTCAACGACGTGTGCAAGGTAACATTCATTTCCATATTTTACATGTTTCTCGGCCTCTTGATATGTTATAAAAAGTAAGGGTTCATTCTTGTAAACAAACTGAAAGTCTTTCTGAAAAGAAACTTCTTTAGCTCTACAGTCAATCTTAGCATGGTAAATTGAGATCCAATCCATACCCAGGATAACATCAAACTCTACTAGAGGTAGAACAATAAGGTTTTCAAGTAGGTTCTTTCCACAGATAAGGATAGGAAGATTCTTATAAATTCTTTTTTCCTCGACATTTCCCCCAGGTGTTTTTACCAAAAGTTCAGGAGTCATTTCTTGAGATGGTATTCCCATTTTACTAGAAAAGGTTTCAGAGATGAAAGAATGTGTAGACCCCGAATCAATCAACACACTGGCATAATCTGAAAAAACAAACAAAGTACCTGATACAACATCATTTGATGGCCCGACATCTGCTGAAGTAGTTTCAAAGGATTTCACCACCCCCTTCTGCTTGTAGTCTAACTGCTTCCCATCACTCAAGCTCCTTGTCGGACACTCGTTTGCATAGTGACCCATCTCATTGCACTTATAACAATTCACTAACTGTAAATCAAATTTGTTCTTACCTTCACCTTGATCCTTTTCAGTGCAATCAAGAGCCTTATGTCCCATCTTACCACATCGGTAGTACTTCCCATAATTCAGAAGACATTCCCCAGCATGCCTTTTGCCACATTTATCACAAACTGGAAACTTAGTTCTCTTACCATCAGACATTTTTGAAGAATTCTTACCTTTCTCCTGCCACCTCAGTCTCTTCTTCTGCTGGTTGTTATAGAACACTTTGTCATCGGCAAACTCCATTTCCACCTTCTCAGCACATCGGACAAGCTTTTCATAACTTTTAAACTCACGAGAAGCTAATTCCCTTCGATATTTTGTCTTTAATCCTGAGTAAAAATGATTGATTTTAATATCAAGGTCTCGAATAAAATTTGGAGCATACCTTGCCAATCGAGTGAACCTTTCTTCATAAGCAGCCACTGAGTCTTCCTCTTGCCTCAATTCCAAGAATTGCTTTTCCATCCTAAGTGGAACAGCCTTAGGAAAATACTTCTCAAGAAACATACCTTTGAATTCATACCAGTCAAGAGCATCAATCTCATCGGCATCCCTGATATTTTTAACCATAGAACACCACTGATCTGCTTCACCCTCCAAACGGTAAATAGCAAGACTAACCTTTTAATTGTTTGAACACCTCATGACATCAAAAATCTTCTCCAGTGATTTAATCCACCCTTCAGCTAGTACAGGGTCAGATGATCCTCTGAATGATGGTGGATGTTGCCTCATGAAATCTTCCACCACTGACATGTTCCTCTGCGGTTGGTCTGGCTGATCTCGTGTATGGATACCACCGCCATTTATCGCTTGATTCAACTGCGCCATTACTGCAACAAACTGTTCAGTTCCAATTCCGACCATTTCTGGATGCTGATTCGGAAGGTTATTTCCTTCTGTATGCCTTCCTAGCACTGCTTCCCTGTTTCCTCTGCGGAAACCCATTCTGAACAAACATGTCTTAGATGAAGCAACATGGTAATCTTTTAATGCTTTATCATTTCAAAAAAATATATATATATATTTTTGGATAATCATTTAATAGAATTATAACTCCTAAAGTTATCTAAACCGACCTCTGATGCCAACTATAAGGCCCCAGCCTTAAACCTAACTTAATCTTGAGTTATTACAAGATTACACATTGAGGATCTTTTCGGGTTTAGAGTTTTAGAGAATTAGATCATAAAACTTGCATTACATTCCACATATAAACAAAGTGGTTACATAAAGATAGTATTCTTCATTCCCATCAATGGAAACACATTTAAAATAAAACATGGATTATTTCTTGACACATCCTTGACTCTATCATCTTATCATGTACCTTTCCCTTGACCTGTGAAAAACATTTCAAAAACTTGGGATGAGCATAAAAACTCAGTATGAGTTATAAAAACATGGAAAAGAAACATGGGTACATACATACATAAGAGTGAAATCATACTTTACCCATAAAACATAATCACTTTAACATACCTCATCAAATCATGAATAAATCATAGAAATCATAAGACATAAAGGTAACATGAGGCATTCATAACATTCTTACGTAGGGAGTAACCCTCTTGGTTACGTTTGGAATACCCATCACAGTATATTCCCTAAAATATCTTCAGAGAAACCTTAACATTTCACTCCTTCGCGTTACCCAATGCATTGGAGAGCTATAACGGGCTCACCCGCCCTTAGTTTATCATTGAACCACCCGTCATCATAATAATGCCCAAGAACCATAACATAATCATATCACATAAAACATGCATAAAGGAAACATAACATTTCCACATTTCAATCACGAGATATCAATAAAACACATTGATATAATAAAAACAATATGAAAACCATTTTCAATACCAAAGTAAAACATGGTATTTATTTTTCTTTTAAAAAGAAGGTATGGCTTGTAGAGGAAGCTGAAACTCAAATAACAGTCACGACGGCGGAGAAGTCGTTGTCGCCGCATACGTAAGACAAAAACATTCCCTTTTGTCGTTTAGTAAAAGCTTCGTATAAAAAAGATTCCTTTTGAATAAACGTAAAAGTCAAAGGGGTTTATACACCGTATAAAAGAAAGTTGTGTATAAAATAAAATATGCCTCAATGAAAGGAGATTGAGACGATGTCCCATACCTCGTATTCGACTTGACCCGACCATTCTTTAATCGCCTGAATAATAAACTTGAGTTAATCTCTACTTTCTTATGAATCTTTTTCAAGTTCATTATTCCTTTTATACCATGTTATGAACATCATGTAATCAGTTAAGTTAATAATGTTTATTTTGTCGGTATTTGGTTCTTAAGTCAAAAATAGACATCTTACACTTACATGTTGTTAATTTGGTCAAAGGTTCACTATATCCAGAATGGTATTCATGATGTAGATATCATATATGTCATATATATCCAGTACATACATGCATTTATAATATTACCTCACATTTAGAGGTATGAAATGAAATGCACCGTTCATGGAGACGGTAAGCCGTACGTACTCATGAACACTACTTCCATTTCTATTTCATATTTTCTGGAATGGAATCATAATGATATAAGAGTATATTATAATTCCAGTATAATAACATATATAATATCATTAAATTTATCCTTTACACATCCCACATATGGTATTAACGAATCAAATCACTTTTAGGGGGCGGTAGTCCGCACTTCCTAAAATGAAGATATCGTGTTTTACCCATAATGGAAACCAAAATGGTATGCCCAAAATGAAAAAAACAGAAGCTTAAGGAAAACATAAACATATTATATATCATATATGAAAATAGTGACATCATAATGGCCACCTTTGAAAGTGTTAAATGAGTGTTGAACAATCATCGTTTCGGGAGGCATAATTTCACCATCCACGGAAACCGTATGTTCTTTAACCATTTGATGTAGTTGTGTGAGAGTGTATCTCAAATAAATATTATAAAAACATCCTTGTATATTTAAGATACTGGTTTTGTTACAAAATAAGTAAATAAAAAGAGTTTAGGGGGTTGGAGAAGCAAAATAAAACAAATGAACATTAGAGAATGAATTACCTTAAAAAGTGTAACTCATTTTGATTTTAGCCTAAAGGCATCCTTTGAAAGGATTCTGCCCAAAGGTAATCCTCTTGGATGAGGAGAGGGATGTGTATAGAGTAATTGGGTAGGGGTTGGCCGATCCAAAGGCTTGAGAAGTGTGTGAAATGAGGTAGAGGTGGGGGCCTTTTATAAGAGGAGAGGAGGGGCACTTTTGGAAAGTAAAGAAATATTACATTATTTGAAAATGTGTTTCGGTTTTAAAAGGTCCCACATTGATATAATTCGTGGATAAGGTGATAAGGGTTCGAAATACACTCATCCAATTGGTTTTGGCCATGTGTAGTTCATAGATTTTACATTATCTTCCCATTTAATTTAAATCGTCAAATAATGATGTCATCGCTGCATCATTATTATGTCATAAATAATTTAATTTATATAATGTCTAAAAACATAAAAAAATACTATGATGTAGGAAATCTTTTTAGATTTCCAATGACTATTTATAATCAAAATCTGGACTTGTATAACCCCACTTAAAAATTGTTTTCGTAAAACATATTATGTTTGTGTCATTTTCACTTTAACATTAAATAAAAAGTAATTTATGTCATTTCCCATCAAAAGTGGATCCATGGGGTCCCCAAGTTGACCCATGGCATGTCATGGTCGGCCATGACACAACCAATGAGGTTGGGACATGTGTCTAGGTCATTTCATTTTATTAAAGTATTATTTATACCTTAAACTACCCTAATTACCACTAATCGTGATTAAGAACTTAATAAGTTACTATTCACCAAAAAATTATTATAATCTCATTGAACCAAATTTTACATACTAATGACAACCATGTATGTCGGATTTTTAAAATTCAATACACATTAGTGGTAAACTTTCATTTAACTGAAAAATCAGTTTGCTTGATTACCACTTAGTGGTTTCACTATTCATCAAAAATTGAAGTTTTTCAGAAAATTACCAAAAATTCACCCTAAGCTATATTTGATATTCCGAATTCAAAAATGAAGTCTATTTTACAAAATTCAAATCATATAAGTCACATTAATTAATTTAATAATTAATTCCCGCTGCCAGAGCAAAAAGCGTGTTTTTACAAAACAATAAGTATCAAAAGATTGACACCAGTTTTAGTCTAATTTCAAAGTGAAATTGATTCCAAAGACCACCATTGGATAAAATGGTAAAAATATATTCTAATTTCACTTCAAAACCAATTCAAAACATAATCTATTCATATAAATAAATTAGGTTAAAAAGCAGTTTTGATGTAATATGCAGTATTTTTCACTATTCATTAAAAAATGAACATTGTCAGAAAAATACCAAAAATTCACACAAGGTAAATTTTGATGTCCCAATCATAAAGGATAAGTTTAGTTTGACAAACATAGTTTATAAAATTGTCAAAATATAGATTCAAAAATGGTTTTCCATCAAAAGGCAGTAAAACAATCTTTTAAGAATATTTGTGTATTCTATGCATAAGATTGTATTTATTTTCATTTTAAGCCTCTATAACACTATCTTAATCATTAATAGACATAGATAAAAATATCTATTATTCATTACTTACTTGGGATGTTACACATCCTCTAGATATTTTCATGGTTAATTAAAAAAATGATTTTTTTTTCAAATATAAATTTTTCATTATGTTTTTAATCTTATTTAACATATTTTAAAGGAATTGTTTTTTAAAAATGTTTTCATGTTTCTATTATAATTTATTATGTAAAATGGGGTTCAAAATTATTTATATCCTCATTTATAAGATTGGAAAATAGTTTCTATGAAATTTGATTAAATTTTTTTAATCTCCAATTATTAATTATCAAGGAAAATGTTTTTCAAAATGTTTTCAAACTTCTTATATCAGTTTTCGTGGAAAAATGTGTTTTAAATGTTATCAAGAACCTTAAATATGTTTTAAATAAAAATTGGTTTTAAAATAATTTCAAGATTATTTTTTTCATTTTTCAAAATTAATCAATGAATACATTAATAGTTTTTATTTTATATTTAAAGAAACATTTTTAAAATCATTATCAGGATCTTTTATATGTTTTCAATGAAAATGACTTCCAAATTTATTCAAGATTATTTTATTTGTTTTCAACAAAAAAGGTTCTCAAAACCTGTTATATATCCATTTATATGTTTTCAAAAGAAATGGTTTTGAATACATTTCAAATATTTCATTATTTTTTTCCAATGAAAAAGTTTTTAAAATAAATTCAATGATTTATTTATAATCCTTCATGTTTATTTTAAATAATATGGTATTCAATTTTTTTATGTTCTAGATAGATTATTTCCAAAGAAAAAAATTATATTTTTAAATAAAATGTTTTAAAAATATAATTATAAGTTAATTTCTATATAATATGACATCTGTTAATTTTACACATGACCTTCTAGAAAATTATCCAAATGTTCTAGTAATATTCATTCATAAATGGGTTATTTTTTGAATGAATGATTATTATGACTCCCATTTATCTTCCACGTGTTTTACGATTTAGAAGTATACTCCTTTTTTGGGTTATTCTTTCTATAAGTTATTATGAGACCTATATTTTTTTCATAGTTTATGATGTGTTGAAATATTAATGATAAAAAATTCATTTCATGGGTTGTGATTTGATATTTCAAAACCAATTTATTTTTGTGGTTCCTTATATGGTCAATGTTTTATTTTGTGTGACAAGTATGCATGATTTTATAATGAGATGGGTGGGGCCAATATATCCCTCAAATGCATTCGGTAACAATAGATTTTTTAAGAGCTCATGGTGTACATGGGAGGTAATTCCAAGACTGAATAAAGTGTCTACATGGGAGGATATTCCATGCCTGAAATAAGAGGGTACACAAGAGTATATCCCAAGCCTGAAAGAGGATGGTACATGAGAAGATATCCCACAACTGAAATAAGAGGGTGCAAAGATGGGCTTCCCATGTTTGAAAAAGCTAAATGGGTTATTATCCCAAGACTAACAAGTTACATTAGACTTGGTTGGTATCATAGACATAACATTTTCTATCCTTATGTGTTTTCCAAAATTCTATGTTTTATTCATATTCTATAATTTAATTTATTATGTTCATTATTTATTTATGACTCATGTCTTATGAATATCCATTATTTATGCCATGTTTCATGTTTATTATCATTAATATTCTAGGTATCATATTATAATATTATGATCATCTTTTAATAAACCTAGGCTCAAATTTATGCCTACATGTCTCCCTTATTTACCCTTACTATACATATGATATCATTTCATTTTTTGTTTCCTTCCATAGTGTCATGACCCATCCCCTGGGTACCATGTCGTTTCTATCCCAAGCTTGTCTTCTATTGTCTAGGGGCAGGCAACAACCACTGAAAGGTGTATTTCCTAAAACGGGAAGAATTTTTTTTTAAACTTGTACAAACACACGGTCTAAGAAGACAACAAGAAGAAAATGTGAAGTAAACTACTATAGAAAAAAGGAGTTCTAGACGTAAAAGTTGTCAGAATACAATCCCAACTGAAAGTATGAGTACAACATAAAAAATCAAATACAACTAAAGGAAAAATACTACTAAAAATGGGAAAAAACTACATAGTCTTCTTATGGGGATCCTAACTTAAGGGTATATACAGATCACTTCCTCAGCACTCCATTCCCACCATTCTCCTCTTCATACCACTTTGTTCTGGCTCCCTCAAACCTCAGTCATGTTGGTCATCTTCTCCACAAGACACAATAAGGTGCGGGCATAGCCTGTGTAGGGGTGAGTATAAAGATACTCAGTAGTTATCCCAAGACACCCGATGGTCTCTTAGAACTATACAAGGGAAATCACAAGGAATTATCCCAATAACAATCCACAAATCAATTATCATAGCTCAAACTAGGTATACAACTTAGAGAAACAATATTATGATGCTGAACCACACAATATCGCCATGAATTCAGATATCCGACAATGGATTGATTAGGCCTAGGAATAAGTAAAATTCCTTTCCACAATGTTTAACACCTGGATGATGGATAACTCATTCCATAATGAGTACAATGGGCCTGATGTCTCACATTGAGGATCATCTTACTAACCTTGGACCGCTGAGGTACTCCTCCTATAAAGAACCATGGATCTTCCACATCACAAAAAGGTGGTCCCCTCTGTGGGTCTGCCATGTCACACAGAGGCTCTCCCCCTCTTGGAATGCTGAGTTAATCCTCCTGTAGTGTATTATGGTTTTACAACATATCATATGGGTGGTCCCCACCACGGGTCTTCCGCGTCACACAGAGTCGCTCCCCACTGGGTTATTTAGTCACTCTGAGTCCATAGGTTTACAATCGTCAAGTCTCAGCTAGTATCACGGTTCTGTATGTAGTACGCATGGGCGAACCGCTCACCAAGACATTAGTTGTTTCTAAGATATCATGATTACTCACAAAAAAAATTACATGATGATCTATCTTGTCATAAGTGTTCCAATGCAATAGACGATGCGTCAATCGGATGCCCAGTCTGGTTATTGGAATTTTACTGTTGAGGGCTAGAGTTGATTCAGGTGAGATCCAACCGGGCCATACTATATGTTTCTCCAAAACACTCATTGACTAAGACGAAGGGACCATCTCACTCTATAGATCCTGACAAAATAGATGGTCTCTAAAATGGACGTATGGTTTGGAGAAGTGGTATTTTTTGGTGTTACTGGTCGGTACTGAGTTCGGATCTGGTCTGCCTCGGTCAAATGGGTCCCACTCAGGTTCTACCCAACCAGGGTCAATCAATCCTTCTAGGTATGGCCCGACCCGGCTAGCCGGTAGGTCATGCCACTGGGCTGGGGTTCGGCCCGCTGGGCAGTTGGTCAATCCGCTTGGTCAACCAGGCGATGCCACCCAACTAGCGGTGTGTTCCGCTAGGGATACTAAGACGTTGCGTTTCTAGGTAGGGATGACATTCCATGGACCCATGTTAGTCGGTCAACCCACATGGGGTTGACCTAACGTGGTGCCAAGATATGCCACAGGTCCTCTGTGCCCCACCCGACGGGCTACAGCTTTACCGCCGGCGTGCCGCTGTCGCGCGCCCCTTCCACCAGCAGTTGGTCGATCCAGCGACCCCTACTATGGCCACAACCAACATAGGATGTGAACCTACTACCCCATGGGCACGTCGTTGGGGGCATTCCCTATACCTTCTGGATCTTTTGTGGCCGACCATAGTGCTGGCCGACTTCTCTAGTGGCAAGCGACATCACGTTGCACTGTCACCCGCACCAGGCCGGTGTGTTGGCCGCCTTCATCCAATCGCTACAGCTGCTGGGCCATGGCCTCCATTTTTCATCAATAGCACGCGATGTCATGGCACTCTTCCTATGCGGTCGGCTGGTGCATGCTACTATGATGACCGCCATGGCCTTGTGTCCCGGACTCCTCCTGCGCATTGCATCGATGTGCTATTCACAACGTAGACGGTCGGTATTGCCACCCCATCGATGTTCTTTAGAGGAGAAAAAACAGAAAAGTAGTAGAGGGTTTGGGATGGGATTTTTTGGCATGCGCCATCCGCGTTAGCTCAAAAGCATGATGTGGTTAAGGGTTTAAAAAACTCATGGAATTAAAATCATGATAAACCCCCACAAAGATAACCTGTAATAACCTACTATAAAACAAATAAATCGTGGGTATACCCATTAGTCGGTGGACCCATGTTTTTCATATTATTTATGAATGGGGAATATGGAAATCATTTAAAATGCATAAATGAATAAAATCCCTACACTGTAAACCCATTGGAGAGAATCCATTCTTGAGGGTAGATCTTGTTCTTCGTTCCCACAATCAGTTCCCAATGACTCCACTCGTACTTCATTCTTCAATTCGTAGTTCAGTGTCCCTTTTCACCTCTCACTAGGATCAGCTCCATCCTCTAAGGGTTAAGCTTCACGGACCTCCTTCAACACTTCATTTCTTAGAAATGCAGTGTCTATATCCCCCCCTAATCAACATATATATATATATAATATGGGGAGGTTATGTAACGACCATGGTGTTTGATGGGGATCAACAGTTAGGATGATTTCTAATTCCCCAATGATGTCAATACATAAGGATGGTAGGTCAAGCCATTTATTGTTTTGACACCTAGATGGCCAACTCCTTTGCTTGTCCGTTGGAAGATATGAAAAATAAAACAATAAAATTATTTCATTTCATTTCTTTTTAAAAGTTTCAAAACATAACTTTTTCTTTGGACATACATCGGCCAAGGTATTTCCTCCATTAATCAAATCCCAACACTGTAGATTCAACAGTGCCCTCAAATTTCTAATCCGTGAAATGATTCAAAACTTAACAAATGTCACCCACAAGTTTACTGAGCGTACCCAAAAAAAGGATGAAAAATTCATTTTGGGCACTCCAGGCCTAGGATACACATGCCGTCAATTGTTGCAGACTCATAATAATTTCATATAAGTAAAAATATTACATGGAAAATATGGGTCTTTACTATCTCCTAACCATAGGTAGTTTGATCCCAAAACCCCATAACATAGAAATTAGAAAACAAATGGGGGGTACTGAGCACAAATCAGAGCCTCCCATTCTCATGTGCTCCCCATGAGGTTCCTATGTATCTTGTGAACGTGTACTAGAGGTATCGACTACTCATGAAGGCCTACACCTGTAGATCCTCAATCTCTACTGGAAACTCCATAAAGTTCTCCCCATCGTGTATGTCCAGCTCTCCATGTTCAATGATGTGAGATGGGTTGTGTATGTATCTCTTCAACTAGGATACGTGGAATACTTCGTGCACCCTCTTCATCTGCTGTAGAAGTTTCAAGAGGTAATAGGCCTCGTCTATCCTCCAAAGTATAAGAAATGTTCCAATAAAACACAATGATAACTTGATGCCTCGACCAAATCTCGGTAGTCCCCGATGGGGCGAGACTCCAAATAAAATGTGGTCTCCAGACAAGGACTCCATAGGTCTCCATATCCTGTCGGCATATGACTTAGGTCTACACTGTGTAGTCTTCATCCCCTCCTTGATGGTCTACACCTTCTCAGTAGTGGCTCATACCATCTATGTACCCATAAGTGCTGACTCCCTTAGGTCTGTCCAACATAGAGGTGATCTGCATGGTCGACCGTATAGGGCCTAGAAAGGTTCCATAAAAATGGTGGAGTGATAATTGTTGTTGTATGCGAAATCCACCAAGTAAAGTGATCCCCCCTACTATGGACAAAAGCTTGGACGCATGCATGTAGAATGTTCCCCAGTGTCTGTATGGTCTTCTCTGTATGATCGTTCGTCTGTGGATGGAAGGTGGAGCTAAAATGATGTTCAGTTCTGAATACTTCATTTAATCCCTTCCACAACCACGATGTAAAACATGCATCACGGTCAGAGACAATCATCAATGTCACCCGATAAAGTCTCGAAATCTCCAATATGTAGAGGCATCTCACTCCCATTATTGATCCCTGCTCTCGAATACTTAATAAGTGGGACGACATGGTGAGTCTGTCAACGATCTCCCAAATGAATTCATGTCCCCAGGACATACGTGGAATCAATATAAAAAATTCCATAGGGATCCCATCCCACTTCCTCTCTGACACCTCTAGTGGATGAGCTAAGCATGGTGTAACCTAATGCTCGGACTTCACTTGCTGAAAAGTGTGGCATCATGAAACGAACTCTACCACTCCCTTAATCATCCATGGCCACTAGTTCAGACATCGAAGGTCTGATTACATCATCACCACAATAGGTTGTACCGCCAGAGGGGACATATGGAACTCCTTCAACAACAACTCACGTAGTGCCACTGCTTCCATGGTACATCCACTGAAGAGGATTTGATGCTCCCCACCATCAGATAACCAATCAAGTTCCTGACCTAATGATATCTGAGAATGATGAGCCTCATAACCAATCTCCCCAAGTTGTGCTTCCCAGATTCACTAATGGATTGGGGGAGTGACTGTCATTGACTGGAGATATACTACTCTATCTCTATCCACGAAGGATATCAACAATGAAGCTAGTTGCTATGTTTCATCACACAACAATTGAAACCAAACCTCATATTGATTGAATATATTACCACATTCCCCTTCCCATGATTATAGACTATCTCAAATTCATAGTCCCATAAGATCATTATCCATCGCTGCTATCTCAGGTTCAAGTCCTTCAGAGAGAAGATATACCTGAGACCCACGTGATCAGAGTGGACAATAAAATGTTCTCCCATCATGTAATGTCACCATATCTTCAAGGCGAAGACCACTGCTCCTAACTCTTGGTTGTGGGTAGAGTAGCTATTCTCATGTTGTCTCAACTGTCACAAACTATATGTGATTACTACTCAATCCTACACCAGGACATACCTAGTCTAGTCCCTAAATTGTCGCAGTTGACTACAAACCCAACTCCATCATCTGGTTGCCTCAATATGGGGTCACGCGTCAGTATCTACCTCAACCCCTAGAAATATTGCTAGAATCTCTCTATATATACTAAGGGATTACCCTTCTTTTTCAATTCCAACAATGGTGCAGCCACTCTGGAAAAGTCAGGCACAAATCTCTGGTAGTATCCAGCCAACACCCAAAAACTACACAGCTTGACCACACACTTTTGTGACTCCCAACAAAGAACAACATTTATCTTAGCTGGATCCACAGAAACTCTAGCCTCTGAGGTAACTTGTCCTAGAATGTGGACCTCTTGTATCTACAAATATATCTTTGAGAGCTTACCATAATTATTATGCTCTAATATTAAATCCAGAACTATCTGTAGATGATAGGAATGCTCCTACCCCTTCGCGGAGTATATCAAATTTCATCAATGAAACCCACAAAAAAGGGATAGAGGTATGGCTAAAGGATCCTATTCATGAGTCCCGTGAAAACTACTAGGGTGTTGGTCACTCCAAAAGGAATAACCAAGAACTCATAATGGCTCTACCATTATCTGAAGAACATATTTTGCACACCCCCATATTGTATCCTAAGGTGGAGTAGACATATATCATACCTCTAATAAACTCTAGAGTGACATGGTCATTGGGCACAACTACCTCGAGCTGATCTCATCCCTATACGCATGCTCCCTCTAGTAGGGTGGAACACCTGACAGTGGTGGCACTAGAAGGTCAATATGTTGTCCACCACCTACTGAACGGCCATATCCTTTGTCAAATATTCCTGAGGCATGAAAAACTCCTCGCTCGAACCTCTTCCTCTGCCTTCGTGGTGCCTCGTCTGTCTGCTAGTCATCTGTACTATGGGTCGCATAATCACAAGCCATGTGACCCTGGCCGCCACATGTGTAGCACTGCTTGTCCCTCACCAGACATCCTCTACCTCGTGAGCTCTAAACCTCCAACACAACACCCAAGGCCCATCCACTAGAAGGTTGGGTTCACGTGGTCCTCTGTGTCATTTAGCTACTACCAGCCATATATGACTCTACCTTGTTTCACCTAGTTCCGGGTCTCACTACCGTTGCTTGGTCAGCTAGAAAGATCTCCACCAAAAAGAAACCACTCTAGCACCACCTCCTGAGACGGTATGCTTAGTGATACCATCGATGCTTTGATCTCCCATTAGAGACCCTGCTCAAAGGTTTGAGCCCACAAGAATGTCTTTGGTACCATGTCGGTGGAGTAGGAGGAGAGATCAGTGAACCTCGATGATTACTGGGCCAGTGTCATACTACTCTACTATAAGTGAAGCAACTCCTGTATAGGAACAGAGCGTATGGTTTATGAGATGATATCTTCCCTGAATAGGCCCTATAATTCTTCCCAGATGAGGGTCACCTCATCATGCGTCTACATCATATGGCGCCACCATCTCTCTAATGCTACCTTAAAACGGCTAGCTTCTAGGTTCACAATAAAATTATCTAGTGTCCCAAATATGCGAAAAAATATAGCCACAGCCTCCAGCAAGTCTTCAGCTACCTGCATAACTGGCTCGCCTCAGAACCATAGAGGCCCCTATCATTGGAACTCACGGAACATGCTCAGTCGGCATGCATCCTCTGCTTATGGGGCTGGTGGCATCGATTTCCTAATGAGCAAGGGCGCGGCTGGTACACCACCCGAAGATGCTAACACCATAAGAGGTCCCTATAGTAACATCGCATCACTTGGTTGGCCTTCATTTCATACTCTCTTAGGAATCATGGAGGGATTTCAACATTGTGGCATCCTAAAAGAAGACAGGTGTTCCATGGGCAATAAGTTATATATATTGAGCTGACTCATAGGAACAAAATGAAAACATATTAAAACACACACAATCATTGGTTTCATGCACTACGGAAGAAATAAAAATTCATGGTCCTGGTGTATGGATACATTAGCCACCGGACCAATAGTAGATTCCCCAAACTGAAAACCACACTCATAACACATAATCATATTTCCACACAGAAAAGTTTAGAGTCATAGTTCTATTGATAACCTGAACTCATCTGATACCACTTTGTCACGGCCCATCCCTCGGGGAACATGTTGTGACTACCCCACACCCGCCTTCCATTGGATGGGACTGGAAACTGACACCAAATGTCATATTCCCTAAAACATGAAGGAATTTTCATTAAACTTTTACAAATGCATTGTCCAAGAACCCAACAAGAAAAACATGTGATGTAAACTAATTTAGAAAAAGGAGTTCTGGATGTAAAAGTAGCCCGAATACAAGCCCAACTGAAAGTACTCATACAAATAAAAAGCAAAAATACAACTGAAAGGAATAATAAAAATGTAAAGGTGAAGAGGATAATGAGTCATCCTCCAGGGATCCCTTATGAAGGGTAGGTATAGATCACCTCCTCATCACTCCATGCAATCCTATATCATCTACATACCTCTTAGTCATGTATCCCTTAAAACTCAGTCCAACTGCTCATCATCTCTACAAGAAACAACAAGGTGTGGGAACAACCCATACAAGGGTGAGTATAACAATACTCAATAGGGACCCTGAGAACCCTGAAGGTCTCTCAGAATTCTACAATGAAAACCACAATTAATGATCCCAATAACCACTTACAATGAAATGGACACAGGTCAGAACAGTTATAATACTCCAAGAAATAAGATTATGATGCTGACCCACCCATGATTGATATGATTGCTGATATTCGGCTACATATTCATTAGGCCTAAGAACAAGTAACATTCCCATTAACAATGTTGAAATCCTCAGATGTTGGAGAACTCCTCTTATAATGGGTACAGTGGGCCTGCTGCATCACACAGAGGCACTTCCCACTAACTATGGACTGTTGAGGAACTCCTCCTATCGAGTACCGTGGGTCTCCCACGTCGCAGAGAGGCACTCTTATTGTGGGTATGCCGAGTCACATAGAGGTGCTCCCCTCGTGGTCTTCTGAGGTACTCATTCTATCATGTACGAGGGATCTACCACATCACATAGAGGAACTCCCCATCATTTTTTTATCAAGCCACACAGAGTTACTCGACACTGTGCTATCGAGTCACTCTGAGTCTAATGGTCAACAGTCATCAAGTCTCAACCGGTCACAATGTTCCATACGTAGTGCGCATGGTAGAACCACTCCACAATCCATTAGTACTATTTCAAACATCATTATGTATCACAAATAAATAACCTGAAGATCCATAATTATATAAGGGTTACAATGCAATAGATGTCGCATCAATCAGACACCCAACTTATCCATTATTGGCATTTCAGTGCCGAGGGATTCGTTGGATTCAGATGAAATCCAATACATAAATATAAAAATATTTCAAAAACTCACATTGATTATGTCAAAGGCCCCATCTCAATCCAAGGATCCCATCATTTTATATGATTCATCAAACAGATGTATGGTTAAGAAGCTAGGGAATGTTTTGTGTAACTGGTCGGTACTCGGTCCTGGTCAAGTCTGCCTCGGTTAGACCGACCCAACCTGGTTTGGTATGGGATAATTGTGATCTTCATGTTTCAACACATACCATATCAAGTCCAACCCTACATGAATGGGTCCTGGGTCATCCCGCTGGGTGGCGGGTTGTTCTGCTGGTCCGACCAGGTGGTGCCACCAGCCTGGCAGTGTTGGATGCGAGGGATACTCGGATATGACGCCATTAGATAGGGCTGATGTGGCGAAAATCCAGGTCACTGTGAAAACCCACTGGGGTTCAACCAATGTGGTTTCACATGGATCTACGGGTCCCCCATGCCATGGCAGACGGGTCGCAGCTTTGCCGTCGGGAGCGACGATAGTGCAAGCCCCGTCCACCGGCCACCGGTCAATTCGGCTGCCCCTACTCCCATTGTGGCCAAGGTAGGCCATGACCCTGTTACTGCATGGGTGAGCATATTAGGGTGTTCCCCAACCATGCATGTTCCATCATAGATGGATGAACTGTCCACCGGTGCGCGATGGCGCGCTACACTGTCCCCCACAGATGGGAGTTGTGCCGACCACATTCCTTCAGTCCCACGGCTGATGAGCCACATCCTCCTTTCTTCATGGACGGCATGATACGATGTGCCACGCCTCTTCTAAAACCAGCTGGTGATGACATATCCAATGTTCTCCATATATTTGTGTGATTCCATTTTCTTAGGGAGTGTGTCGAAGCGCTATCCTAAACGTATCTAGTCGTTATCGCCATCTCATCGTTATTCTATGGAGGTGAAAAATTAGCAAAGTAGCAGAGGGTTCAGGCCAGGTTCGTTAGGCCCGCACCCTCTGTGTTATATCATAAACATTAGGGGGTTTTGTGTTTACTAAACTATTGGAATTTAAATGAATATAAACCCCAAAAAGATACCTTGCAATAACCTCTTTGAAAAACAAATGAGTCGTGGGTCAACCCCTTAGTCGATTAAACCATGTTCTTCATATTATTCAAGAACAGGGAAGAGGAAAATAATTTTTAATGAATAATCCTTCTACGTTGTAAACCCAAAGGAGAGCATCCACACCTGATGGTGGATCCTGTTCTTCATTCCCACAATTGGTTCCCAATGATGCCACTTCTATGTTGTCCTTCAGTTTTTGGTTCAGTGTCTCCCTTCACCTCCTGCAAGGTTCGGCTCTATCCTTTAAGGTTTCTGTGTTGTGTAACTCCTTCATCACATGGCTTCTTGAAGGAGCTATGTTGATACCCGTCGCAAGCTCCATATATATAGGAGGGTGTGAGGGGATGTAATGACGTTGGAGTTTAATGGGGCTCATCAATTAGGAAGATTCTTATTTCCACAACGACATAGTTAAATTGGCTGGGAAGTTCATGCCATTTATTGGCATGAAACATTGCTGGCCTCACCCCTTTTATAGTCTATTAGAGAAAAAGAAATAGAATAATAAAATTATTTCATTTAATTTCTTTTAAAATTTCACAATACAAAATTTTTTTCTACACCTAATGTGGTCAAGGTAAAGCCTTAGGAGAATCTCGGAGTTATGGAATGAACAGTTCTCTCTGATTTTTAATCAGATCAACGTATCAATTGTTATAAAATTATTACCTTGTGTTTACTACATGTAGATATAAATAATTGTTCATAAATTCATCCCAGGAACTCTGGGCCTCAGATTCAGACACTGTTAATTTTCACAGACTCGTAATATTTCCATATAATTAATAAAATTACATGGAAAATCCATGTATTTATACATATTTTATATGGATATTAATTAGGTGTGGTGCATTTATGAATGGTTCTAGTCATGATGAAACTATGGAGATAATGTAGCTCACTTATTTACCAATGTTTATGTTTCCATGATTCCAAATTCACTAAAATAATATGATGATTGGGTGCTGGTTCATATCATTTTTTATGTATTCTGCAAATTTTATGTAACATATATGTACCATAAAGAGAGTTTCACAATATCCTCATTAAAGTTTATTCTAGTATTTATTATTTCATTGTTATATGAATATCATCGACCTAGTGGATGATTGAGCATGATTAAATCTATATGTATCCCAAAAAATCACCATGAGATATACTTTATTTTTTCCAATCCATTTTATATGAACAATCTTACCCTTTGGCTTCTCCTTGATAAATTTCTACTTCATCTCTTACTATATGACGTGATGGTAAATTTTCAATACCTAAGAGCCATAATTGAATGATAGGTCATTCCATCCATTATTAAATAACATCACAAAAAATGGTTAGCACAGGATGTTCTATATCCATAAATCCTCATATAGAGAGATAATACTTTAATCTATAAAAAATCATCTAATGTTTATGAAAAATCATTCTATAAGTCGTTAACTTTATAACCCATCCAAATGGTAAAAAATAAAAAATAATATAGTCAAGGTCACTAGATTTCCAAAAATCATTATAAAATTGATCTTTATGTATCATAAATTATCTCTTGGTTTTCATATATAATAAATTTTAATGCCCTCATCATGTATTCACATCAAATAGGTTAATAACATTAATTTACATAAATCCTTATTGAATTCATGATAGTTTTCTAATTCAAAATATTATTGGATATATTCCTTAAAACAATGAATGTTATAAAATCCATCTATCATAGAATGAACTAATTTATTAGTAAATAATTAATCTATTTCCAATGTATTATATACTATACATTTTAATTTATTCTTATCCAAATTCTATTAATGTAAAAAGCACAATTTTCCAACATCTGGAATATATTAATGGTTAACATACCTTAATCCACTATTTTTAATAAAATATAACCATACCATTAAAAAATACTACGAAATAAGAACCATTAAACATACTTACTCATATCCTTAACTAAAAAAATTATTGAATAATCATTATATATTTCAAAATTATGAATCAGAATTAATAAAAAGAAAATACAATTACATAATTGATTTTAATAGAATAAGTTCTTACTTGTATTTGAACTAAATAACTTAGTTAGGGAGTTGAGTTCTGAAATACCCATGTTCTCTATAGTTAAGACATAGAAATCCTTGTCAATTAATTACTCTATAACTCCATTTTCATTATAGGTAACATTATCTCCTTTATTTAATGTATTCCTCAATGCACTTCATCCCTTTTTCCTGACCTGTATTAAGTTGAATAGATTTTATAATATGTTCATTTCCATTTTAATTTCAGAAAATTAGTCCTTATTCATATTAAATGAGTTAAAAATACCACCAATATTTATGTTTAAAATTTTATAATGTGATAGATGATTTGAGATAAACAGAATATCTTTCTCTATAGTCATCGTAATATTTGGTTTCTCATAGTAACCAAATTTTCCAACATATTCACTATTATCATTATTCATTCTTTTTTAAGCCATTAACTAAACCCGAAATCATACTATGCTTAACACTGATCATAAAGAAAAATAATATAATCCTAAAAAATTACTTATTGATTGTTTAAATCATTCCACTAGATTCTTTAACCTATTACACCATTGATTAATCTTGTTTTATTTATAGTCATAATTATTTAAATCCTTAATGATAGTTCAATAAGAGTTTTTTAATTTGAATGGAATAACCCCTGAGAGTGTCAAACCAATTCTACAGAATGACATGTTGCCATGCACCTTTTACCGATCGAGTCATTCTCAATAAAATTTTCACAATGTGATTACCCGTATGTACATATACTCTAGATACACATACAATTTTAGTATCTAAACATGTATTTATTTCTATAAAACAACTTGATCTATCATTTAATAAAATTACTGGAAATTTCCTATATATTAACTCATCAATAAACTTGTCCTTAGAAATATCATCATATATATCACTACAAATTTCCCTAGGTTCATCATTAAAGTTTTCTCATCTTAGTTTTCAAAGGATGTCTAAACCATTCAATTTATACCAATTATAGCGAACCAGGATTAACATATATAGAAATCAAAACATTTTAAATGAATATTAGACACATTAACAAAGGATATGGTTGAGGATAATATTATTTTAGTGTCCTTGGAAATATGGGAAGAAATGATTATTTAATGGTGAAAAATATTAAATTATTCCCAAAAATAACTTCTCATTTATTAATCATACATAAAATGTTTCAACACAACTTTGGAAAATGAAAATTAATAAATTGTGAGTTGAATACTCAGTTAGGGTAAGTAAAGGGTATTAAAAACATAACATAAATATTAGGGTATGAGAACATTCAAATAAAATTTTAATATTATACACATCATATCAATTATCATACACATGTATCATGAAATAGAGATATGAAAATCATAAAACATGAATCATATGGTAATAAAATAGTATAATAATTGATATAATAAAATAGGTCCCCAGTCATAGTCTTCTCCTTGTAGGGGATCTGGATACAACTTCTTCCCATTGTGGATCAGTTAAACCATAGTAACATTGTTTAGGATTTAAAAACCTCTTCTCATAGGGGATTAATACTGTTAACCTATTTCACATCATTAACTCATGAGATATAAATCATTATGAAATTCATTGGAGGGAGATATAGGTCCCACATGTCACATAATGAAACTATACAAACATATTCACCTAGATCATAAATAATAATTATATGATGACACATCAAATGAAATCAGTATCATAAACAGGTCATCATATCCTAAAATATGGAAAAGGGATAGTCTTTATAATGGTGTCATCAATGTATAAACAGTGAAAAAAGAGGGATTCATAAGCATTTTACCATTTAACAACCCATGGATGGGGAACAACTTTCATAAGAAACTATTTATCATAAAAACAATATAAAATAATATGAAATGGTTTTTGGATGATATCCTTGTTAAGGTATGGGTACTGTCAGCTGTTGGAATCATAAATGGAAAATATTTTTGAAATACCAATTAGAAAAATTCCATAGTAAAATAACATTTAAAATTTTATTTTTTAAAAACATAAAATATTTCAATATCTTTTACCTTGAAAATAAAATTAAAAATTATAAAATATTCTTTGAAACATTTTTAAAACCATTTTATTTGAAAATATAATTACAATCATAAAAAATAATTATGAAAACATTTTTGAAAACAATTTTCTTTGAAATTATCCTTTAGAACATATAATAGAATCAAGGAATCATTTCAACTAACATTTTATTTGAAAATATCCATGAAACATACAAACAAAAAAAAATTGAAAATAATTTTCATATAAAATATACATCCACACATATAAAGGAATCTTGAAACCATTTTGAAAACATTTTCTTTAACATCATCCTTGAATAAATATAAAACAGTCCTCAAAACATTTTAAGAACCTTATTTTTTGAAAAAATTATTAAAAACAGATAAAGAATTATTTATTAAAATTTGAAAACTTTTTATATTGAAAATATCCTTGAAATATTATAAAGGATTCTTGAAAAGATTATTAAACCCTTTCCATCAAAAATTTCCTTCAAAACACATAAAAGAAGCATTGAAGACCATATTAAAAACTTTTAGAACGTAAAAAATCAAATTCCATTCCAATGAAAAAGTAATTATTATAGAGACCAAAATAATTACATTACTTTTTCAGAATATCTAATACATAACAAAAACAGACACCAAAGGACCGTAATAGTTTATTGTCTTTGGAAACTCGAAATATAATTTTCTAATCGTGGTGAAAGATCTTCAACATCTCCCATAACGATCATCCTTTTTATCCTACCTAAAACCAATCTGTATATCTTGGAGAAAAGAAAACATATAAAGGGTGATCTCAAATTCTTAGTTAGGTTAAACATAGTGAAAATAAAACAAAACATATACATTTGAACTTCAAAACATGAACATAATATTTAAACATCAAAATCATGAGCAATGACATAAAACATGGCAGTACTTAAGGCATATATCATAATGGAACATCAATCATGATAAAATATAATTATAATAATGAATTTAATTGTGGATACCATTAATAACATGTTATGATTTCCTTAGTATCCAAGGTATTGCTACCAAGACCATCTTAGAGGACATAGTCCCTTTCTGAATCGAGTTCACTCCTTGTCCTAGTCCTTTATCACTGAACCAGATTAACATACCATTCCAGCCATGTCTATCTCATGAGATAAAATATTTAACCAATGCATTGGAGGTATATATATGTCCCACCCATCTCATAATGAAATCATTCTTACTTTCACCACAACAAGAACATAAATCATTCATCATTACCGAATGTATAAAATGGGTTTAGTAAACATCATCCAATCAAAAAAAATCCATACCAAAAAAATGGATATCATTTCATCATAATAAAAGTAAAACCATGTAAATCATAGAGAAATTATATTTGAAACATTCTCTTATGAAATAATTCCATCTTATATGGAAAATGGTTTTGATAAAACACTTGAAATGAATTCTTGAAGAAAATATCATTTCTTCTTCAAAATCAATTTTTTTTCAAAAAATTCCATGAAATTTTAAATGAAAAGGATTTGTTTGAATATATTCCTTAAATATTGACGAGTAAGCTCCATGAAAATAAGGTGTTATGAAACTGTAAAAATCTGTTCATGCTGTTTAAGATAAAAAAAATATTTTCCCCGTCCTTTTGTCGGAAAAGTCAAAAAGTTCCTCGTATGGTACACAAAAGTAATATTCCTTTCATAACATGTTTTAAAAGTCAAAAATGTGAAAAAACGATGTTAAGAATACATAAAAACACTTTTAGAAAACATGTACATGGATGATAATAATAACCCCAGTAATTACTTACGAATAAACAATCTCGAATAAGAATGAGATTGGAATAATTATCCCTTACCTTATGTACAATTTCTTCCATATGTGTCTGAGACTCATGTATAGTGGGATTAAAAATATTATTCACTTGTAATATAACCATAATAATATTTATGATATCATATATGATTCATTTACGACTTAATATTATCCGTTCATTTGGCAATTCCATGTTAAAGCAGCGTTTTGGGTAAAATCATTTCATTTATCGTCTGTGTTTTGACTTGTAATTATCAATATCATTACATAGATCATGATTACTTAATTAAAGAATAAAAAAATGATATATATATAATATATATTTTTAATATACATATATATAATAGATTGATAGATGGAAAGAAATACAATGGTCATGGAGACGGTAGGCCGTACGTACGCATGAATGCTGTTTTTCGTTTCCTTATTGAATTGAATGGAATTAAGTAGGTGACATATATATATATATATATATATATATATAAAGTAGCATTATTATTTCATATATTTCATCATTAACTACTATATATACTTTATAATCATTCTTGAATTTTTGAAATGGAAAATGAATCTCATCGCGTCGTGGAGATGGTAATCTGTACGTATGCACGAGTGATGATATCATTCCCATATTTATTAAATGGAATTGTAGTAGATGATATAATATCTCAGAATCAGTATGATTTTATAATAACTATATATATTTATTCTTTACACCATTATACCCATCCAAGTAAGGTGGTGGTGGAAAAACAGATTACACCACGGCGTGGAGATGGTATTCCGTATGTACGCACGCGTGGGGATTTCATTTTCTGTAGGATGGATATAATGTCAAATGTGGTTGTTTAATATTTAAAATAACATATCAGTATATTAGTGATTCTGATGTTTTTACTTTATAATGAAATATATAAATAAGATGATGATTAAGAAGAAAGAGAACTTGAGAGAATCGGTAAAAGAGATTACCTCTTCTTTGACACACCTCCTTTAAGGTTCCTCATAAGGGACTAGAGTTGGTCATTTGAGAAGACCAGAACCTCCAGAATGTCTCTAGGGATGTGGAGAAGTGAAATGGGCAGGTTTTGTAATAGTATCAAGGCTCAAAAGGGTGTGAAGAGAAGACGGAAGGGGTGCCCTTTTTATAAGGGAGGTTAGGGGAACCTTAGAAAAAACATAAAATATTATTTTATAATAAAGTAATATTCGGTTTATAATAGCTCAAAATTAATTTATTTCGAAGCTAAAGAGGTTATGGGTCTAAATCCTTTCAAAAAATTAGTTTTATACAAGTTTAGTTTCCTATTTTAACCTTGTCATTTAGATTTAACTCTATGTTAAATAATTTAACATTTACCGCATCTTCTGCTTTTCTTACACTATATGGTTAATAAACGTACTATAACATGCCAAAAGAATCCCAAGTGGCTCATTATTAATATATATAACATTATCTAACTAATTTTTACTATCCTTATATTTTGAAGAATATAATAATAATTAATAATTGAATATTTCTTTTAAAAACTATTTTATGTCAATTTTGACACTATTTGGTAATTGATTTTTTTGAAAATAATAACCACATGATAAGTTAGAAATAAGAAAATTGAATCAATGATAACATGTCATATTAACCTATAAAAATAGTTTAATTCATAAAAAGTCTCATATTACATTTATTTGGGTATGTATAACATAAATTATATTAATATTTCATTAATAATGTAATTACTAGATCATCATTGTGTCATAAATAAATTAAATTATATAATGTATAAAAATTATTAACCAAATACCATTATGTAGGAAATATATTTAGATTTCTAATTAATATTTATAGTAGAATTTACCTTATGTATAATCCTATATTAAAAATGTTTTAGTTATTAGACATTGATTTTAGATATTTTAACTCTTTATTAAATAAAATAATAATAAGTGTCGAAATCTAATCCAACTGGACCAAAATGATAATATTATATTCCTAAGGTTGTATTTGGTCGAATTATACTTATCCAATAGAATTATGACATGTTTATGGGTAATAATAATATCATTTCCCCCCTTAATTACCCTATTTACTTTTAGCCGTGGTAAATAAACGCAAAAAGTTACTATTCACCAAAAATAATTTTTATCTTATTGAACCTCATTTTACTCCTTGATATTAACCATGTCTTTTGAATTTTATAAATTCCACTTACAGAAGCGGTTAAATTATGTTTTATGTAAATTTTCAAATTCTCATAAGAGTTGGGTAAAAGATGGTGAAAAGATCAATAAATTTTTTATATATTTAAAATTATTATAAAATGAATAAAATGAATTAAATTAAACTTATATAGGTATTATGTATAAATTTTTACCAAAAATAAATTTAAATACAATAAATAATTATTTAAATAAAAATTTGGTTTTTAAATAGTAACCCAGTGTTTTCACTGTTCATAAAAAATTGAACGTTTTCAGAAAAATACCGAAAATTAACTATAGGCCAATTTTGATATTTCAAATACAAAAATGAAGTCCACATTGAAGATAAAATTTATAAAATTTCAAAAAGTGGGTATTACTATTCATAATGGCTAGTTCATAATAATATTATAATAATATCTCGTTTAGTGAAATTCGGTATTACGTACTACACACGCTATGGTGGAAGGTCGTGATTGCATGTAATGTAAGCCATGTCCGGGTTGCTAGTAGTGAAAGACTCCTCTGTTGTTGCGTATAACATAAATAAAACTTATTTCTTTTATACATTAAACAAAATCTATAAATAATGTTGCGTAAATTAATTTCCACAAAACGAACTTGAAATTGTGTGTAGCACGATCCAATAATAGTGTTGTGTATACTGAAAGCTAATACGGTGTTGCATATAGTACAAGCTAATCTTGGTGTAGTGTATAATATAATACATCAATGAAACTAAAAAACATATATCTCACAAAATCTCGGGGTGTTTAAATTCTATAACCATTTAAAAATTTTTAAACCATTTTCAAAACATAGATTTTTAATTAAATAGATTTACATCCAAAGAGAGAATTAAAGTCTTATTTTATTAAATACATTTTATGAATGATATATAAAACCCAGAAGTGGTAAATTTGTAACATTAAATAAGGATAATGATGAAGTACTGGAGAAGAAGAAAATTCAAGAGAGTTATTGAGAGGTGGATCATAAGGTTTCACCAATTGATTCATAATTTTAAAAAATCTCGATAAATGGTATAATTATAGGAAAAAACTCATACCACTTTAGTATCATTGAACTATAATACCCACGAGAGAATAAAAATATATTAAGCATAATATATAATAACAATAAAGATATTAATGGCCAAAATGTAAAAGGAAAGCATATATACCTAATAAATAAATTTACATGAGTAGCATAACATGTGTCTCAAGGATGGAAAATTGAGAAAAAAATACCTAATTGATTTGGTATATTTTTGAACCATAAATAACCTAAAAGAAAAATCATAAAATATATGATTTAATACTAAATATTTTATATAGATGACTAATATAGTACATCAATGGTCATTATATACACCATATAGAAGAAATGTGTGGTGAATTTAGCTTGGGTATCACAGAAGTAAAAAGTGAGACTTAAACCTATTAAAAAATGATTATCCATTGAACCATGAGATCAGTGAAATATAATAATCTATTGAAAAATCTCATATCATGAAATAAATTAAATTAATGATATCAAATTTCATAGGGAAGTATATACATTACAAAAAATAGATGAGTGGTGAATATTTCATTTGTGTCTTGGAAATAAAATCAATACTACAGTTCCCTTAACCTCAAGTATTGACATTAATTGTACACATTCAATCCTCCAATATAATAAATAAAAATTTATTAAAAAGATACCAGAAAAAATTATTATTAAATATGATACCATATATTATTTCATTATGATATTATATTACCCATTTATTAACAATTCTCTATTAATATATTATTCTCGGGTAATAAAAACATTCTCTTTATAATATGTTTTGGCTTTTACTTTTTGTTTATTATTGTGTGATCGTTATTTAAATATTTAAAAAATCTATAATATTATATAAATATCATATATATTTATTATTTATTTATTTATTATAATCCATAAATGTTATTAATAGGAAATAAAAGACACTATTCATTGAGATGGTTAACCATACGTATGTATGAATATTGTTTCATTTTTTAATTGTATTTTGAGTGAATGAAAAGTAAATTATATATGTATATATATATATTATGTTTCTATAATCATTATTATGTCATATATGTATAAGAAATTTTTATAAGAAAAAAAATTTTCATTAATACATTTTAATGAATGAATTATTACACTATATTACACTTAATACAAGCTAGAAGATCAAGAAGCCTAGTATATTTTTGAATTATGTACATTAGATAAAAACATAAAACATAAAATATATCAACTTTTTTTAAATCTTCCTAAACATGATCATAATTAAAACTAAATTTTACAACCTGGGGATGTGTATAACGGCGTGGTGAGCTATAATTCCTAGTAAGGGAATAAACATCTCATTACCTGATGGAATTTATACATGTTAAAAAATTAGAATATAAATGGGGAATAAAAGATGTTAGAAATATAATCATTTATAATAAGTCATGATATAGAATGATAATTAAAAAAATGGGAACTTCAGAAATGAGGTTAAAACATAAAAAGTTCCTCAGAAACATCCACTATGGCTAACTCTCCCCCAAATAATGGTGAAAAGAGTTCCATCATGGATTAAGTTAACTCCCTAATCCATTTATTTAAATATACTAATAAAAATTAATTGCCTAAGAATTAGAAGACTATATAATTTCTATTTCACCCATACCTTCGATTTCCTTCTCATTATTAAGTGTTCCACATTTTTCAAACAACATAGATTCCTTCATCATCATATCTTATTACATGATCAAGGATTGTTGAAAACAAAAATGTAAATCCATATTCAAATAATTATAAGATTATAAAGGTTAAAACCATTTATTGTAATTAGGTATCATATTCATATAGAATTGTTCTTCCGTGGAAAATCACTGTGAATATTAGGTAGCATAACGGTGTCACATGAAGATTCATAAGATTTGTTGATTAGAGAAAAGGGGTATCTATCCATTTAAAAACAAAATAGATAGTACTTGGTATATTTAAAAACCTATTTCTACTTTAACAATGAATAATTTAAAGAATAACTTTATAGATAAACATGAATAAATATGATAATGAAATGCACCCATACCCTAAGAGTCTAACACCCAATACAAGGGAGGTGATTCTTGAGATCAGGGGGGCACCTTTGGAGGACTATTTAGAGGGGAGGGAAGAGTATGGACATTCTAAAAGTATTTTTAGTTATGATAAATGGTGTCTTGGGAGGGTGTGTATATGAAATGAGTGAGGAATTCATTATTATTTCACACACTAGTTTGGGACACTATAATAAATTAACCAAACCCACAATCCATTCCATGATTTTTGACCATGGGTTCAAAAAAATGAGATTGTTTTTCATTATAATAAATTTCCAATTGGTAAAAATAATTAAATCATACCCTTGGTGATGTGTAATTGTGTCATACTCTTAAAGAAATGATTTAGAACCTTAAAATCTATTAATGATTTTGGATGATTCATAAAGGCATTATAAAATTAATAAATTTAAAAAATAACATTATTTTAATTGTAAAAAATATATTTATTCATGGATACAATTTATAGTATTTATTACATCACATATGGGCCATTATTATGTCATAATACATACAATATAATTATATTGTATTAATGTTTTTCCAAAAAATTTGACAGTTTTAAAATTATGAAAATTTCCCCCTTCGATAATTTATACATTCTAATTCCAAAAATTTAATTTATTTTATAAAAATAATTTTATATATATATTTTTTTACACTGTTTATATAACAATGAATATTTATAGTGGAATAATGGCTTCCAAAAAATAAAAAATTTCAAACCCTTATAAAAATTACATTTGACATCATAATAATTATATGAGAGTTTTTATTTAATATAATTTTATTGATTAATATTATATTATTAAAGTATATATTTTTTCATAAATTCAATTATTCAACAAAATAATCATCTTATTTGAATTTGAATTCTAATTAATATATATTTTTTATTTTTTATTATAAAATTAAAAATCATTTATAAGGTAATAATTAGAATAAAATATGGACATTATTCTATAGAATAAAAAATATAAATATTCACAATATTATTTTATTCATAGTTGTCCCATTAATACACATGAAAACTCTCTAAGGGTAAGGTGTGGGATTGTCAGACATTCATTTGGTGGTTTGGCATACATGGTTTGGTCTATGATCAGGATGTGCTTTCACTTCTCCCATAAATGGTTTTACTCATTATTAATTTGTTGGATATTAGATTGGGCTTGGTAAAGTGAAAGTATTACGGATTTTATCTCCCCCATGAAGCCCAGATAAATGGGAATCATGGGGTATGATTTTATAGGTTAAGGCCATCACTTACTTAATTCATGTTAATTAGATTTGTTTCAGCCTTATATTTTTAATTAAAATGTGATTAGAGTTCAGTGAATATACTGTGAATGGAAAGGATTCATAATATTATATTAAATATGATATGATATAATAAAACCAAATAAGAGCATGATTTTTTTATTACAACACTACATTATCAGACATTTATTTAAATCATAAGGGGAGTATTATTTATAAAATTTCAAGTCAGTATAGTATCCCTTAATTTATAATTTTTTCCATTAAAAATTTAATTTCTTGAACTAAAACAGATGAGGGTAATTTTTTTCATCACCTCATACAGTTCCCACATCACTTCTTTTAACTTATGGTTTATCCAACACACTTCGACTATGTTAGTTGTCTCATTTTGTATAAATTTGTCTCTACTGTATAACATTTTACCTGAATGATGCTAAAATGAGATATCATTTTCCAATAGTAACACATATGGATAGAGTATAAGAAAAGGGTCTATTACATAAAATCTCAATTGGGATACACAGAACAAATCATTTACTTATGATAGTTTATGTGGGGGTTGTAGTGTAACACCCCGACCTTTTAATGTGTTATAATAATTATTTTAGTTTTTAATTATCATGTTAACCAGTGTAGTTATCAGAGTAAATATTATCTCACCTTGTTTAAAAAAATAATTTAAGAATAAATTTTTCAGTCAAATATAATTTATTAATTAATTATTTTAAATAATAATTACACTACTATAATAATACAACGAATTTTTTGCTCTTTTCCAAATATGATATATTCATATATTCAAATGTAAACATGATTTTAAATAAAAGTATATAAAACTAATACTGTAATTTTATAAATAACATTGGGAATTATTGCTTTAAAATATTTTAATGCCATTATTTTGTAAACGTTAATTGTTATAATTATGCGAACAATTACTAAATCTATTATATGTGTTTTATATATTTTCAAATATATATTTATATATGTGTGAGTGTGTGATTTTATATTTTATTTGAATTATATAATTATAATTTTATAATTCGGTTATACATTACATCGATGATTGTTATTTTAAAATATTTTAATGACATTATTATTTCCTTTTTTCTATACACATAGCTATTTAAACAAATATTTGAATATTTATATGGGATTTATACAATATTATTATATTAACTAACACTTTGAATTTTTCATAATAAAATATATATATATATACATTAATAGAATGAATAAAATTGTACATACGAAATTTTAATAAAATTATAAACATAACATATTAACATTTGGTTGAATGTTTCAAAATTACAAATATGTGGTACAAAATTGGATAATAAAATTTCAAATATCAATTTTATTTTAACATTATAAGCATATAATATTAAGTATACAAATATATTTGTTTTATAAATTAATTCAATAAATTTTACTTTTTATAAAAAAGTATTAATAAATAAGTTTAATAGATTATTTTTTTTAATTTTGAGTTTTTCTAAAGCTAATAATAATATAATATATTATATAATGAAATAGGAATAAAATATAATATTATCAATATTATAATGGCAATATAGGATGAAATCGGGCAAAAAAGGGAGAGGAATCCCGTAGGAGACTCGGATTATGGTTTGGCGCAAATGGTACAAAAAAATAAAAATAATATAAAACAACAATAAAAAGGTGAAAATCAGAAAAAAAAAAAACGAAAAAAGATGAATCCAGTATAGGGTATATGGGTGTCTGTGTTCGTGCAGCGCCACGGAGAGGGAGAGAGGGTGGTCTGACCATGGACGGGTTTCAGCACGTCGTAAGGGTGATCGGCGTCGGGAGTCTCGAGAGGGTCTAGGAGGACACGCCAAGGCCATAGTTGAGCGGGCTGAGCGACATCAGACTAGTGGAGTCGAGGTCTCTGAGTCACACACTTGGGATGCATATCTTTATACCAGTGGAGTGGGGGTCGAGCTGCGATGGGGTTTCATCCAAGGGTAGATGATGAGCTGTCTGGGCATCGTTGAAGGGTCCAGATCAAGGTTTGAGATTCAATTTTTCAGGTTGTGGGTAGGATCTAGGTCTCTATTCTTCATCAATATAAATGGGTAGGGTTTTTAGATATAGACTGTTTTGGTGATTGTTGAAATATTTTATGTATTTTGTAGTTTTTTTCTTTGTTATTATCAGTATGTGGTCCACCTTACACCTAACTATACAAATATGATCAACTTATGTTTGTTTGTTTATTGATTTTTCTCGTCAAGTTTCATTATCATAACTTAATACCTATTTTTTTATAAATGGATTATCGTCTTTTTTTCATTTTGGATTCTAAAAATATTCTAAAAGAATTTGATCCATTGATATCAATATCAACAGGAATATATATTTTTTATGTTTGAATTTATGTTAATAATTTTTATGATTACCTTATTTCAAATCCTTATTAGGGAAGCTTTTTTGAGTGTATATATATACAAGAGAATGTAATTTCTAAGGGGGATCTATGGTTGAGTTCTTCACTACCTTCTCATATTTTATTTTTGTGTTTCCTCTGAGATTATTTCATACCCAACTTCCACAACCATGATTAATGTATCCAAGCATCATGATCCATCAAGGTAATGGAAACATGTTTTAGTGTTCATATTTTACAAAGTATTATTTTCAAATTGTAAAATTTTTTGTAAGTGTTATTTTGTATTGCTTATGTGGTTTTATGTTTGGTATATAAATTTGTATAAATTTGTGATATAAGATACATCACCACATATTTAGAGCTTAATTCCTTCAATAAGTGTTTATTATAATCTATCTAATGTTTATTTATAAGGATTCTATTTATTATTGATTATATACATTACAGAAAATATGTAATCATATAAATATATATATTTATGTAAGATCATATATCGATATTTAAAAATTCATATATGAACTATGTTCTTGTACTAAAATTTTATTTCTAAGTCAAATGATTTGTAAGGGGTTATCCTTATCTTTCTTTTGATTTTAAGATGTATAAAAAAATATGTATACACGTATATACATGTTAATGAAATATTAAATATCTAATCATATATGTTCTTATTAATATGGAAATACATAGTATAAATAAGATTTTTAGTAGATTTTATCATTTTTCGTGAACACAGACACATATATATATAGGTATGTATATATATGCGTGTGTGTGTGTAAAACCATATCTTCTTAATCCAATTTATATACAACATATGACTTCTTCATTTAAATGATATTTCTCATATTATCTTATTTTTGTAAGGGTCCTATTGTATCTTTTCAAAACATCCAAGTTTTACTATGTTTTCTGAGTATATATATATATACATATATGTATATAAATATATATAAGTATATAATATGGACTCATTGATTTTCATGAAATTCATAAGCCTAAATTAAGGATTTTGTTATGATTTGAATTGGGAGATGATAAAGAATTAAAATGTTTGGAGTAAATTTGTGTAGAAATTTTTGTACACCTAATCATGCATGAGCACACATAAAATATTTTCAAATTTTAAAAAAATCCAATATTTTCACCCTAATAGTTATATCCATGTTTTTACAAGTGTCAATCTAACTACGAATGAAAACCTTGAATAAAAATGGGGCATTTAATAGGGTACGAGGGTACGTTTGTATTTATTCTAACAATAATAACAATTTTTATTGTTAATGTTCTGTGGTTGGAAAATAAATAACTAATCATATGTTTCAAATTTTTTGTCTTAACCAATCACTATTTTTATGCATGCCCCATTGGATGAATATCTGCACAACATAAAACCCTAATCATTGTTGTCCTTAATCTTTCAATTTATGTTCTTAGTTCATGAATATAGATTTTGGAAGCTTGTGGATTCATGTTCATAGGAACTCATTACTCTTCACATTTATAGAAAATGATAATGTTAAAAGGTTTAGTCTTATACATTAATGTTTTGACATTTAATGTACTAAAAAAGGGATTAATTAAAACTAATGATTGATATAATGTATGTTTAGTAAACTGCATTAAATGATATGTTTACCTCTTTATTTATTATTTTATGTTAATATTATTATTTGATCATTAATTTTCTTGATTAATATGCTTATGGACATTGTCCTTTATGAAATCAAAATGGAATTTCATGTTGATTATTTAACATCATGTGTACTCTTAATTTATGTACTAATTAATGACTTGACCACACAATTAATTATTTTGTTCCAGACTCACTACATATGATTAAAAGTCGATGATTGTAATTATAAACTTATATGTCTGAATCTGAGATTATGGATTTAATTGTTCAAGGTGGTGTGGGACACCTTGAATAGAATATAAGCTAAAATACAAAACCATGTATTTTATATACTTTGTTTGATATGTGATAAGTAAGTAATAAATCAATGTGGTATGTGCACTTTTATTTATAGGTATTAGGAACGCATTGCACCTAGTATGTTATGGGGTAGGGACAGGTAAAATTAATCCCTCCGGGTTGGGTTCCAGTTACAGCAGACCCTCCGGGGTGGTGTCTGGTTATTAGAGGCACTCCGGGATGGAGTCCAGTTACAGAGGCTCTCTGGTTTGGGGTGCAGTTATAGTTATCCCCTAGGTCTTGGAATGAGGCATTGACATGTTATGACATATGCACTTCCATCATCATCACTATGTTAATTAATTAATGAGAAAAATGTTTGTCTAGTAGAATATTTTTTAAAACATCTTATGGATTTTAGGATGAGGCCTTATATCATTTGACATCTTTGATAAGGACTTGATAAAATGTTTTAGAATGTCCTGAATATTTATGGCATGACATATGTTTATAACTCATTGATTTATTATTCTGTTTATGAAATTTATGTTATTATTTTATGCGCTAATATGATAATTAATTACACTTATTTGTTTAATTTTTGATTACATATACTCATGATATACATTTTTAGAATTTTGTTTATTTAGCATGCCTATATTCGAATAGTGTATCCTTGTGATTTTGTTATATTGTTTTAAATTGAGCACCGTTATGATGTGTACATGTGTTAAAATTTTTATTTAATATGATTGTTTTATGAAGTGGTTTAAAAAATGTTTTCAAAAAGTAATATTGGTTTATTTTAAACCCCTTACTGGGCATTTTTATGATCACCCTACGTTTCTGGTTAAATTTTTTCTGTTATGTGATTTTATTAAAGAAGTTTTTAAGAAGTAGCTTGTTTATCAGAGCCCAATCCGAATTCAATCCTCTATATGGAACCGGCTCCGAGTACTTGGAAGCTAGTGTGTGACAGTTGGTATCAGAGGATTCAGTTTAGATAACTCTGGAAAACAAGAACTGAACAAAGAAAAATTTATTAAAGAATTATTTAGTATGATGTTCATGGAAACAAATATTCCAGTCTAATGCCTCTTTGGAGACATTTGATAAAATTAAAACAATAAAAAATACTTTTTTATGTGTTACAAAATAGTAGTATCCTTAAATTTTCAGATGGCCGATGCATCATGCCTTTGGAATCTTCCAATGGAGATAGCCGAAACTATAATGGTAATATCATGTTCAAGGGACTATGAGGATCTAAAAAAACATAGGTTGTCTTGTAAAAAACTACATAACATGTCGAACTGCCTAAACATTCTCCATATTTACCAATGTTTCAATCATTTCTATTATAGTATAGAAAATTAATAGTTTGCAACATATAGGAAAATAGGGATGTTTCATGAAGCTCTTTTTCTATGTTTTACATTGGATGATAACTACCGAGTTGTATGTAAATTTCTATAAGTTGCTTTGTATGGTGACTATCGTGCGACCTAAATATTACTGGTCCCGAGTTTTAGTATGTACGGAGAATTCTATGACATCAATATTTTAAAGAACAACGTGGTGAGTAAAAAATATAGGGATTCAGTCCATTCTGAAATTTTCGACCTCCACACTTCTCGTGCCTCTCTATGGAAGGTCGAGTGCTTTAGGCACAGGTACGACCCCAACTGATCAAAGTGTGTCTGGGTCAAAGAGATAGAGCAGCTGAATACTACCATTAGAATCCATTAGAAGTCGTCCGCAAACTACCATCAGTGGTGTTCCCAGTAAAGGGACCTTGAGAGTGATGTGTGTCTGGTGTTGCTATGGTTTGTGTACAAATATTTTAGAATTTTGAGGACGCAATTCATCGAATGGGGGAATAATGTAATGCCCTGAACTTTTTATGTGTTATAATAATAATTTAATGTTATAATTATCATCTTAACCAGTGCAGTTTTTAGAGTTAATATTATCTCACCTTGTTTAAAAAAATAATTTAAGAATAACGATTTCATTCAAATATAATTTCTTGATAAAATATTTTAAATAATATTTATACTAATATAATAATACAGCTAAGTTGATACTCGTTTCCATATATGAAATATACATATATTCATATGTATACAAGAATTTAATTAAAGTAATATAAAACTAATACTATAATTTTATAAATAACATTAGGAATTATTGCTTTTAAATTTTTTAACGTCATTGTTTTGTAAACGTGAACTGTTTTAATTATGCAAAAAATTACGTAATCTATTATATGGGTTCTATATATTTTCATATATATATATATATATATCAGTGTGTATATATTTGTTATGAATTATATAATTATAATTTTATAATGCAGTTATACATGGAATCGATGATTGTTATTTCAAAATATTTTAATGACATTATTATTGCGTTATTTTCTATGTATATAGAAATTTAAACAAATATATGAATAATTATATGGGATTTATAGATAATTATTAGATTAATTAACACTTTTAATTTTTCTTAATAAAATTATATATATATATATATTAATAGAATGATTAAAATTTTACATATAAACTTTTAATAAAATTATAATCATAACATATTAATATTTTTTAAATGATTCAAAATTACAATATGTGGTAAAAAAAGGATAATACAGTTCCAAATATCAATTTAATTTTAACATTACAAGAATATAATATGTATTATACAAATATATATATTTTTAAATGAATTAAATATATATTATTTTTTTAAAATAAAATTTATTAATAAATAAGTTTAATAGATTATTAAATTTGGTTTCAAATTTTGACTTTTCCTAAAGCTAAAGATAATATAATATATGATACAATGAACTAAGAATAAAGTATAAAATAAAAATATAAAAATGGTAATATAGGATGAAATCCGACAAAAAATGGGGGAGAAATCTCATAGGAGACTCGGAATAGGGTTAGGTGAAAACTGACCAATAAAAAAAGGAAAATAAAACTATAATAAAAAGGGAAAAATCAGACAAAAGAAATAAAAAATGAGGATTATCGTAGAGGTTTTCTGGGTGTATGCATTTTTGTAGCATCGTGAAGAGGGAGAGAGGGTCATTGGGTCGTGTGAAGTGTTTTAGCACGTCACAAGGGAGACTGGCGTCGCGGGTCTCGAGCCGGTCTGCGAGGTCACACCAAGGCAATAGACGAGAAGGCCGAGCGACTTCGGTGGTTTAGCACAGAGTCTTGTTGGTTGAGGTCATCGAGTCACACTATTGAGGTGAATAACATTAGACAGGTTGAGTCGGGGTGGAGGCAAGAGATGGTTTCATCAGGGGGGTAGAAGATGAGCTTCCTGAGCATTGTTGAAGGGTATTGTTCGTGGGTTGACTATCAATTTTTCCAGTCATGGGTTGGATCTAGATCTATGTTCTTCTTCAACCTAAATATGTAGGTTTTTAGATATAGACCATTTTGGACATTGTTGATGTATTTTATGTATTTTTCCAATTTTTTCTTTGATATTGTCAGTATGAGGTCTGCCTTCCACCTTAATTTAGGACTACGAACAACTTGTGTTTGTTTGTTTATTGATTTTTTTCAATGGGTTTCATTGTCATAACTGCATACCTATTTTGTTTATGGATGGATTGTCATATTTTTTTCTCTCTTTTTGGATTATAAAAAGACTGGAAATGACTTTGTTTTATTGATGTCAAAATCAGGCAGAAGATATATTTATTACATTTGAATTTATGTTAATAAATTATATGATTACCTTATTTCATAGCTTTCATAGGTAAGCTTCATTGAGTGTATATATATACCAACAAATGAAATTTATTAGGGGGATCTGTGGTAGAGTTCCACAATACATTCTAGTGTTTTATTTTTTGTATTTTTTCATAGATTATTGCATACTCAGCTTCCACAACCATCATTAGTGTATCAAAGCATCAGGGTACATCATGGTAAGGGAAATATGTTTTAGTGTGCATATTTTACAAAGTATTATTTTTGGATTTTAATTTATGTTTTTCTAGGGTTATTTTTTCTTGCTTTTGTGGTTTTATGTTTTGTATATATATGTATATAAATTTTTGATATAAGATACATCACCACACAGTTGTAGATTAATTCCTTCAATAAGGGTTTATTATAATCTATCTAACTTTTATTTCAAAGTATTATTTTTATTTTTGATCATATACTTTGCAGAAAATATGTATAAATATAAATATATATATTCATGTAATATCAAATATCACTATTTGAAATCTCATATTTGAACTAAGATCTTGTACTAAAATTTTATTTCTAAATCATATGATTTCTAAGGGTTTAACCTTTTCTTGATTTCAGTTTTAGGATGTATAAAACAATTTGTATACACAAGTATACATTTGAAAGAATGATTTTATATCCAATCATCTATGGTATTAAAAATATCGACATACATAGTATAAAAAAGATTTGTAAGGGATTTAATCATTTTTCGTGAATATATATATATATATGTATATATATATATGTAGTTATATATATGTGATTGTGTGTGTAAACCATATCTCCTTAATCAAATTTATATACATGACATGACTTCTTGATTTAAACGATATTTCTTCTAATATCTTATTGTTGTGAAGAGACTACTGTATCTTTTCAAAACATCCTTGTTTTACTATGTTTTCCAATTATATATATATATACATATATGTATATCAAAATATATAAGTATAAAATACAGACTCTGTGATTTGCATGCAATTCATAAGCCCAGATTGAGGATTTTGTTATGATTTGAATTGTGAGATATCAAAGGATTAAAATGTATGGTGTCACTTTGTGTAGGAAAAGTCATACACCTAATCAAGTACGAGCACACATAAAATATTTACGGATTCTAAATCAATCCAATATTTTCACCCCTAATATTTAAATCCATATTTTTACAAGTGTCAATCTAACTACGATTGAGAACCTTTCATAAACATGTGGTGTGTAATTGGGTATGAGGGTACATGTGTATGTATTCAAACATTTATATCTATTTTTATTGATAAATTTCAGTTGTTTTCAAAGAAAGAACTAAACATACATTTCAAATGTTTCTTCTTGACCAATCACTACTTTTAGGCATGTCCCATCGGATGAATATCTTCACAACATGAATCCCTAATCATGGTTGTCCTAATTATTTCATTTTATGTGCTTAGTTTTCGAATATATATTTTCGAAGAATGTGGTTTCATGTTCATAAAATCTCATTACTTATCATTTTTAAAGAAAATGATAATGTTTAATGGATGGGTCGTATACATTTATGTTTTGAAATTTAATGTAGAAAATAAGGGCAAAATTAAAACTAATGATTGAGATAATTTAGTTTAGTAAACCACATGAAATGATATGTTTTCCTCTTTATTTATTATATTAAGTTTATCTTTTTTATTTAGTTATGAATGTTCTTGATTAATATGGTTATGGAATTTTTCAATTTAATAAATCAAAATGGTATTTCATGTATTTTAGTTAACATCACATGGACTCTTAATTTATGTACTAATTAATGGCTTAACCACAAAATTAATTGCATTGTGCCAGACTCACTGCATATGCTTATATGTGGATGATTGTAATAATAATCTTATATGACCTAATCTGAGTTTATGGATTTAATTGTTCAAGGTTCTGTGGGTCACCTTGAATGGAATGTATAGAAAAATAAGAAACCATGTAATTTATATACTTGGTTTGATATGTGATATGTAATTAATAAATCAATGTGGTATGTGAACATTGATTTAGAGATATCAGCAATTCATTGGACCTAGTATGTTCTGGTATGGTGACCGGTAAATATAAGCCCTCTGGGTTGGGGTCCAGGTATAGCAGAACCTTCGGGTTGGTATCTGGTTATTAATGGCACACCGGTTTGGAGTCCGGTTATAGAGGCTCTCCGTGTTGGGGTCCGGTTACAGTTAACCCCTAGGTCTTGGCACGAGGCCTTGACCTGGTCCGACATATGCACTTCCCTCATTATGACTATGCAAATTATTAACTATAAAAATATTTGACTGGTAGAATATATGGTTAAAAGAGCTTATTGATTTTCATCCAAGGCCATAAATCATTATACGTCTTGTCCAAGGCCTTGATAAAATGATTTAGAATGTCCTGTATATTTATGGTATGACATGTGTTTATAACTCCGTGATTTATTATTCAGTGTATGAAATTGAAGTTTTATATTATGTGAAACTCTGATAATTCATTACCCTTGGCTGTTTAATTTGTTCTTACATATACTCATTACATACATGATTATAATTTCTTTTATTCAGAATGCCAATGTTCGAATCATGTATCCATGTGATTATGTTATCATGTTTTAAATTGATCACCATTATGATGTGTACATGTATTACATCATTTATTTAAGAATATTGTTTTATTAAATGGTTTAAAAAATGTGTTCAAAAAGTTATATTGGTTTATTTTAAACCCCTTACTAGGCATTCTTATGCTCACCCTACATTTTTGGTTTAAATTTTTCAGGTATAGGATTTTTACTAAAGAAGTTCTTTAGAATTAGCTAGTTTTTGAGAGCCCATACTGAATTCTATCCTCTATATGGCACCAGCTCTGGGTACTTGGATGATGGGGTGTGACATCTAGTCAGTAGTCTACCATTCAGATGTGACCAATTATATCTAAGGAACAAATGTTTCTTGTACTATACTATCCCATTATACCAAATCACATGACATTAATCCATAGAGATATATATATGAATAAATTATTTCTAATATAAAGACCTAGGTATCATCGATTCATATCATCATATCTCTTATTTAGACTCTGATAAACCTTTATGGGTTGCTGAATGGTCTTATCCTTTTCTACATTTTTTTCAACTATTTCAGGACCTATTAGTTTTTGGTCCCCAACATCATCCCAACATGAAATTGTTATTCCCATATTCCCCTAAATGGATTCATAAGAAGCCACATGGATTATTTATTGGAACTATTATTTTATGAGAACATAGAAATAGTATGATGTTGGTCCCATCATCCATTGAATTTAATTTATGATGCTCTAAATATTTTCTTGAGAGTTTAGATAGTCCACTCAGACTGTCCGTCAATTTGGGGGGAGATAATTCATGATGAGGTTCAAATCTTTATATACAGCATGATGGAGACACATCCAAAACATAGACGTATATCTTGTATCTAAATCAGATATAGTCGGTCATGGTGTTTAATGAAGCATAACCACTTATCTAATGTATATCCATTCAACATGATCAAGTCATAAGTCCTCTCTAATTAAAAAGAAGTGATAAGTATTCTAAAGATGATCCCCTAGAATCCATGCTGAATTATTTCCTCCTGATGCCTGTAGAGTACCAGTGATAATGAACATGGTGATGTTATCAAATTTATTTTATTTTTATTGTTAATGGTTTCATCATCCATTTATAATATTATTCTACCATTTTCTAACACACAATACTACTTGAGATATATTTTTAATGACACTTCTTCAAATTTTCCCACCAATAGTGTTATTGAATATCTAAATACAACATTTTTCTTACTATTTGGATTGAGAAGGTTGAGCTGTGTGCATCATATGACAGGATGTTCATTAAGTTATGATTTTATTTTACACAATTAACTGACCCAAATATAACAACATCATCATTAAAATTAAACAATTATTATGTCATTATTCTGATTAATTCAACATTCCATGGAATTTCTATATAATCTTATAGGCAATACTAAATCCTCTCTAGAAGGTATGGTTGAGAAATCATTTGTTAAATGTTAGATCATTTTATTTCATTTATAATTCTTATTTATATAATTTTCAAATCTAAGAGGAACAAATCCTTATCAATTGACATCAATGACAAAAAAAAATCACTCATCTATACATACATATTATTCTATGTTATTTGATATCTTATGCTATTGGTGGATAGAAAAGTTATTGAACTTTATCTTCTCTAACAATCATTATTGGAACATATTCTTCTCCTTCAATGTGAATGCATACTTAAGGCATTTGTTATCCATTTATATTACATTTATCTATGATAAAAGATAATTTCCCAATATATTCAATTAAAATATCAACTAATCAAACACTAGATCATGTTTGTAGTTATATTTGTAAAAATTAAACTACATTGAATCATCGACAATCAATTTGTAATGTTATATTAACACACTACCTGGTACCTTCTTTGAAGCATCACTAAATAAAACAAAAATCACTCCAATTGTGGGTAGTGTGAGTATATGTGTAGAGATAATCCTCCTTTTCTACTCCTTGAATCTCTATTCACATTTATCATTCAACAAAAAATTAAATTTCATATATGTTTTCTTGGTTATATGATTAGAAAATGTGAGAAATTTCTACCAAACTGATGATAATAACTTTCCAATCCATGTAAACTATGGATATATGTCATAGATATTGGGCTTAAACATCCTTTAATTTCGTCCATATTCTAAGTGTCTAAAAGTATTCAATTTCTTGAGATAATATACTCCAATATTGAGACATACTTTAACCAAAACACACATTCAGTGTACGTGGCATAAACATTCTCATTTTATAAGGTATTTAGCATAGTTCTCAGATGCTTCTCATTCCCCTCCTTGATTTTGGAGTATATTGTAATATCATCTATAAAGACAACCAAATAAATTTCATGGTAATAACTAAATACTATATTAATCAATTTCATGAATATATTTGTAGTATTAGTTAGTTTGAATAGATTTATTATGACTTTATAGTTCTTCTGCCTTGTATGAAACCAATATTGGGGATATCCTCTTTCATTACCCTATATTGTTAATATCCTATCCATATAACCCCCCTAAAAGATTTATTGTTTTTTACATATCCAATAAAAAATGACATAAATCTATGTTATTGGATACTTGTAATTAATCAGGACATTTTTATTCTCATGACAATAAATGAAAAGTCACATTGAACCATACTTCTTCTTGAAGAATAGGACCAGTTCATCCCAAAGAGAAGAACATGGTCACATGAAACAATTATCTATATTCTGAAGTAGTTGTCTATTTAGTTCACCATGATCCAAAAAATACATTTTAAATGTATTGTTGGATAATTTTAACACAATAGGTATAATCTGGATTGAAAATTAAACCAATCAGCTATAAGGTAGACCATAAAATTTTTATGAAAAACAACAGTGTTTTCCCTCACAATGGGAATGACTTCATGGCTAGTTCATTTATTAAATTAAATCATTTAAAACATATATTCATTGTTTTAGGGAAATAATATCCATGATTGAGTTGTAGTTTATAAAAAATATACATTCATCTCCTTGCACATGTATATAATCAGAAGGCGATTCAAGATACATAGAGTGTTTTATTAAAGTAGAAATTTATGTTGGATCTATATAGGAAAAGCCAATCCATACCAAAAATTGCATCAATTTACAAAAAAGGGAGCATGACTGAGTTAATTTGTATGTTTATCCCATAAATTTTGATTATAGAGGTGTTATATCCTTAGGATGCAATATTTTCCCTATTTTTTAATTTCACCAACAACTCTACTTCCACAATTTGAAGAGGTATTTGAATATTTCTATTAAACATTAATGAATTTAAGGACTATATAGAAATATAATAAAAAATTAGGTTCTCTATTATTGAATTAATATCTATAATGCATTTCCCCACATCATTATTTTCCTCCACTTCAGTAGTAATGATGGAATGTGATGGCCTTTACTTCCATGGATGTTGTTGGTTGTCTTTGAAATGTCATGTTTTAGTGCATTGGTTTTCAACGATCATTGGATTATTAGAATTAAATAAATGAAAAATGTGATGAGGTGTGTATGGTAATTTCCTTTCCTCAAATCTATAATTGGGTTTCTCGAATCAATAATTTTTTTCCATGTGTCATTTGTTCCCACATATATATCATTTCCACATTCTTATTAGGCAATTTTTGGGGTGCTTCTACCCACACCAATGACATTTGGGATGTTGAAATTTATTACCACAATTATATATCTCTATTATAAGGTATTATGTAAGCTCCATTTTCATCTTATTATCCCCTTGATTTCCTTGATATTATTAGTTCTCTATTTTGACTTCGAGGGAACTTCAGACAATTTTTTCATAGCTATCAATGTCTCTGATCAAAATATATTTTGAAAGACTTGGTTTTAATCTAGAAAACATGTGGTGAAAAATACAATCAAGGGTAAAAAATATCAAAGGCCAATAAAGAAGGTATTATGTTGTTTTTCTCATAATTCATTATAGAATCTTCATCCATTTTCTTAAGGGAAATAAAATATCGTTCAAATTTATGTGAGAGATTGCAAGAATTTTTTTTTATCAAAATCATTTTCTGGAATTCGTTCCACCACATCCCTTCAATATAATCATTAGGCTTTAGGATCTTGATCAACATCCACCACTGATTTTCTTCAACATCTTTATACTAAACAACCCTTAGAACCTTATTTTTTTCACCAAATTTAAGGATATAGAATATAATCATGATGGATTTCATCCATTGTTCCATAATTAAGGGACTTGATGATTAATTTAAAGATGAACTATTTATTCATAAAAAATCATCAACCAAAACTTCTTCATTATTAGGATGATTTGGGTGCACCTCTTGATTTAATATTCTATTAATAACCTCATTCAGTTGAGTGAGTATCATCACAATGTTTTATATTCTCACTCCCATCACGTTGGGAATCTAACTGGGGAAGTCATCATATTTCTCATTACATTTGTTGTTTACATGATTTCACATATTTTCGAAAAACAATTATAGAATAATATAAAATTTATGAATGAAGATATTTAATTTATTAACCAAAAAATAGAAATCCAATGACATTAAAAAGATAACATATAAATTATATGTATTTACTTAGCATACGATTTTCTAGGATTCCATATTTGTTACCCATGATCTATTTTCATACATATGTTCTTAGGGTATTTTTTGTTCCCTTAATAATGGTTTATAATGAGATTATGAATTTACCAAAGCATATACCCTAGTATTTTGAATCCAATTATGAAACAATGATTGATGTTGTCCACTAATTCCTAATCATTCCAAGATCAACGCAGTGTTTTTGGGTTTTACCCTTATGTACATTTGTTTCAGAGTCACATACACTTATAATATCATGACATGGATGTATTTTCCTCATATAGCACTAAATATATACATAAAAAATTTAGTAATTTTTTATTATACTTGTTTTAACCTTAATGATTTCACTATAGATTTCAAATCTTATTCTCAAATATAACTAAACATTTCCTTAGATATCAACTTTAACAACACTTCTATTTATTACATATTAATACATGATTTATTATATAATATATCCATTAATACAACCCAAAAGATCAATATTTAGTATTTGTTTGGGAATAGGTACATTAAATAACAAAACCAAATAATAAATTGATAATATTTGTTGATAACTTCATTAATATTCTCATTCTTAAATCTGCTTGGGATATCCTGGGGACATACATAAGAAATGTTTGAGCTATAATGTCTAGAAATAGAATAAACAAATATTAAAAAGAATAATTTAAGTAATTTTTTAAAATAATAATATCAGTGGGTGAAAATATATTTAGAATCACAATAATTAATAACAAGGTATGATATAATGTGATAATCATACAAGAAACATGGGAAATATCGAAAGAACAAAAAATATTATGTCATAAACATAGATCAAGGATATCCCACCAAGAATTATTAGAGGAAAAGTCATATTTTCATTAAGTAAACTCTTAAATACTTTTAATTATGTATGATGAGAATAATACATTACCCAATTCATTATAGAACTATATAATTCTGGGTGATCTTTTCACTTTCATGTCATTCTCATGCTTAATTGTGTCACATAAATCATACCCCATGGATTCATTCATCATAATATTATATTTCATGATTAAGGAGTGTGGAATAAATAATTTTTATTATCCAAATATATAATTATAAGTATGATATGTTGAATATTGTTGATATTAAATGGGTATGGTATTAACTATATAATTATTCTAAAAGGGTAAATCGCAGTAATATTTCGATGGCATAATGTCATCACTTAAATAATAATGAAATGCATTGATGATATTGAAATGGGTATATAATATTTTTTAAATCATATAGGAACTAATAGGGAAACATAAAAACATATCATATTATTAGGAACTAGAAATTGAAGTAATAAGGTAATGCAGAATCCTGAATAAAGAGGGAAAAGAAAAAACCCATCACTTTGAGAGTGTTACTCAAAATGAATGGGATAAAATTATTAGGAGCATCAGGAACCTCAGGAGGACTATAAAGATATTATTGAATAGTAAATATGTAATCTAAGGATTTTTAGAAAATATTTATGGGATCTTGGTCTGGTTAATATTAGAAATGTGTAGGAGAATTATTTATCATTTCTCAAACATAGGTTTTGGAATCTATATAATAAAAAAACCAAAAACCATTCTATGGTTTATCTTATGTTTTCTATGAAAATGGAAGTATTTTATTGTTTTCTAACACTATGGTCATAATGTAATATGACAATTCCCTTTTTGATCTGTAAGTGAGTAACACTAACAAAGAAGTTATTTTTAATCTATAAAATATATTAATTTTTTTGGAGGATTCATAATGAAGTTTTGAAATAAAGAAAATAAACATAAAATCCAATTATTTTAATATAAAATCATATATTCTGTCAAGGATACCATTTAATGTATTTAATATATCACATTATTTGTAATTATGATGTCATAATATACACCATATATTTATACGGTATTTAATTTTTACCAAAAAATTCAACTATATTAGAAAATTATGAAAAACCACCATTGGATAAATTTATTATTTTTATTCCATAAATAATATTTATTTTAAAAAAAATATATATAAATATGTTAATTTTTTCTTTTGTAATAGTAATTGACATTTATTAGGAATAGTTGTGTTTATTTAACATGATAGTTTTCATACACTTCTAAAAATTATATAAGACATTATGAAAATTATATAGTCATTTATATTTTAAATTTATAATAATAATTTTATTTTAATAAAATATTATTTATTTATGAAATACATTAATTCAAAAAATTATAAATATTAATTAAAATTGTATACTTAATAAAAATAATTATTTTGTTTATTTCATAAAAATAAAAATCAATAACAAAGTAATGATAAAAAATAGATATGCTATTTTTTTGAAAAGAAAACATAAAAATTCCCATTATTATGTTCTTGATCGATGTCCATTTAATATAATATAAAACGCTTTAAGGGTAAGGTGGGTGATAGTGAGACTTCCATGGGTTGGTTCAGCATACATTTTTTGGGTCGTAAACTCAATGAGAATGAACATCCCTCATAAATGGCTTCTCTAATTATTAAGTTGTTAGATTTAATATTGTGATTTGTCAAGGAAAAATACTAGTGATTCTATCTCCCTCAGATGCTATAATAAATTGGCTTCATATGGTATATTCCATGTGTTTCAGTGCATCACTTCCTTTCCCTCTGTCAGTCATAATTCTTAAAACACTATTTCATATTAATTATGTGATAATTGTTCAATGGGGGTTTTATCGATAGTTAACGTTATTAATAGTATTATAAATAAGATTTGATAGAATAAAACCAAATAAGTGAATGATATTTTAAAAACCATAACACATAATAATAAATTTAATTATATTATAATGGGAATTTTGATTATGAATTTTTAGGTCATTACATTTATTAAATCCATCCTTAATACTTTCCATTTAATGATTGAATGAATCACGATTCCTTGAGAAGATTGGGGTCCACCCATCTGCAAACAATGTTATCATATTCCAACAAAATGGAAATCACGACAGAATATGTCAAATAATAATTACATAAGAATAAATAAATCCTAAATATCGTAAATATCGTATATATCATATGAAAACAGTATTTTCATACTTATTATCAACTAATAGAGGTGGTAATGGAATACTAATGATATCGGTGTACGAGGTGGTAGTATTTCATTAAAACGAATGATGATTCCATTTCTGATTTTAGGGATGTGTGAAAAGGGGTTGGTCTTACCGTAACATACTAATATCTTTTTAAATTTATGATTATTTGGTTATTATATAGTTGTAATATAATAATAATTTAATGAGTGTAAAATTAATTATTACTAATGTTCACATTTAAGAACATTATCTATTTATTGGGAAAATTATTTTGGTATTAACCACAGGACATATATGGTTTTATTTCATCGAAAAGTGCGTATTATTGAAGTAGAGGAGGGATGTCTGGATCTTATTTGGTGTTTTTTTGGAAGATAAAATGGTCTTCAGAGTTGTTAGCAACTGATGTGTGAGGTTTCCCTTTTATATTAAGGGTGGAGTGACATTCATGAAAATAAGGAAACGTAAACACTATTTGAAGGTCTCCCTTACATCATGTACCTCCAATGGAACAAACTATAATTGTATCAATGGAACTTCACCATTTTTATAGAAATATAATTTAGTATAAATCACATCAAATAACTTATAGACCATAATAGAAACATTATAAATATACAATTAATAAAATAAGATGTATTTCTAGAATTTAAGGAACCCTTATAGATTAAATATTGAATTTCCATTAGGAATTTTAATATGAACATTATGGATGGTATACCAACCAAATGAATTGTAAATTCACCCATTAATAAAAATTAGGTATCATACTAATAAATGTTTTATATAATTATATAATAGTCCTTTTAAATAAATGTGTATAAATTTTTTAATTATGTGTTGGTATTTTTGTAAGTTATAAATATTATGATTAACTAAAAAATATAAAATAAAATATATTTTCCTAAAATTTATTCTTAAATAATTATTTTAATGTATTATTATTTTATGATTATATTATGAGGGCTTAAATATTTTTCAATATTTTATAAAATCTATTATAATTTTAAAATATGTACTTTTTGAGTAAAATAATATTTAAATTTAAAACTAAATTTCTCAGATTTATAAAAAAAATTTCAAATTTTTTTTATTTTTTAATTTTAAGATTTGAAAATTGGTTAGTGTGATTTTATTGTAGTTTTCTAAAATACATGAATTTTTTATGAATAGTGAAATATAATAACTCACAATAAAAAATGGATTTTGGATTCATAAATTATGTTTGGATGATGTAAGCCCAAAATCTAGAAAACTCCTTAATTTTTTTATTATAGTTAGTGATAATTCTAAAACTACTCAAATATTGTAGAAAATTAATAATCTAATGAATATAATAATTAGAAAACACACATCTCATCCACTATAAATACCACCACTCACCAACTATTTCCTCACACTAATCAAGAAATCATAGTGGTAAAAATAATTACCAATTAGCTTCCCTCTCCCCTCCCCCATTTCCATCAACTATTTTTATCATCAAAAGAACTAAATTTTTTCCTTAATGAGGATATCAAGGGGGAGATATTTATGTGGTAAAATCCTCTTCCTTGTAATTTTAATATTTTTTCGTTTATTATTCCTTCTATTCATGAACTATAAATACATTCATGATAACAGAAGTATATTTTATATACTGTTATAATATAATTAAAATTTAATATCCATCAAATAAATTCCCCCACTCCCTGTTTTAATCTAAAAATTAAATTGTCGGTCGTGAAGTGTCAATTTACCGCCATCTTGGGCAGTGTGCTTTAATTTTCCATTAACTCAAAAAATTATTTTTTAAAAATAATTTTAATGGTTGAAAAATATTTTAAATTTAATCTTTCAACACTTTTTATAATATAAAACTAACATATATACATACATATAAATTATTAATCAAAATTAGTTCATTGTAATGGAAGAAACACAAAAATTTTCCAATAAAATATCATCATTGACATTTATCTAATGATTAATCTATAAAAAATTTAAAAAAATTATTTATAAGATCATTTAAACATATTCATGATCATTAGAAACATATATTTAAAATTATGTATATTTATCTAAATTTTACATGATCTTTCATTCATGTATACAAGTGAACTAATCATGAAAACTAAAAATTTAAAAACTCCCATGTGAAGGAAATAAACTATAAAACTCATCAAAAATACCGTAAATTAATTTAATAAAACTATTATTAATTAAATTAATGTATAAAACGTTATTTATTTGTTAGTTAATTAATCTATTGTGATTATATAGGCTATTAATGCGAATAAAGCATTCAGACATTAGGTAAGGTGAATTCTGAAACCCAACTCCATTTACATGGGTTTTCCCTCTTTCACACCAATTTTACTATATATATTCATTTAAAAATACATAAACTTAATCTCGTTATTATCCCTTTCCTTTTTGGGATATTAATGTTTTCTACATGCCTTTACAATCAACACAATTTTTTCCAAAAGATTTTTTTTCCAAAAACACATGTTTTACTTCTCTTGTGATTTTTTCTTATTTACACAACATTTATGACTCCGATATATAGAATATTATTTCATTTTTATAACCAAAATGTTATTCAGGAATATATTATTTATGTAATGAAACCCATTCATTTTTATGGGTTACATTATGTTCAATATTGGTATACATTCTATGTGACATTCAGGATTATGTAAATGATATGACAAGATAGGTGTTCCTGAAATTATATATTGAAATGTAAAATTTATGATCTGATGGTTTCTCCCAGAATTATACATCATGAAAATGAATTGGATAATGTGATGTAAATAATGAAAATAAGTGGAATATGTATAAACATGATATCGTCTTTGTTCACCAATATGTATGGTAGTTAACCACTGAGACATGATGTTTTATTTTATATGTGTCTCCACATTTCATGCCATTATCTATTTCTTCATCTATTTATTATAATGATTATAATATGTCTATTTAATTAATATTATTATTATGCTCACCTGTTTTATGTACACTCATGATATCATCTATCATCATTAATGGATTTTAGTTCATCCCTTTCTTTACTATATATCCTTAGGAGACTACATGTAATAATGTGAATTCAAGGGCCAATAACAAGCATGAGAATAAGGAATTAATTAATTTTTATATTTTACTATGTAATTTTTAGGTACGATCTTAATTTTCCCATTACACTTCACCATTGATTCCTTGTTTTATAAAACTATTATGTGGTTATATTTAACATGATAAAATGGTCATGTATAAAAATTTTGGGTCTCTATAATTGGTTTTAGAGTTTATTCTAGTTAATTTGGGATGTAGGATTAGAGAACCTTAGTGAAAACCATTAGTATTACACTACGAATTTGTATGCATCAATGATTTTTTTAGAATATTCTAAACAGAGGGATCCCATGAGAAATAATTTTAGAATTAATTGCACAAAGTAATAAATTCTATATTCATAAATTGTTAACTTGTGTTTTTTCTATCCTTTTCTATTATAGAATGTTGTTGAAATTATGTGAAACAACACCAACAACCCATTAGTGAGACAATGAAACAATTGTTTTAATGAAATACCTGATGCATGGGGGTGGAGTTCAAAATTTCATTATGATGCTTACCCAACTATCTTAGGTAATGAACAATATCCTGAATAACATGGAACACCCATCTTTACCTTATAGATTGAAACAATCCATAGGGTCCATTTATGAGGGAAAATCCAACAACAGTTAGTGGATCTAACATTCCAATATTCTTCAAATAATGGGTCAAATCAATAGACCCCATCTTTTTTGTACATCATTTTTCTATGATATAGAAGTTGAACCTTTTAATTTACCATTTCGATATAGAGGATATCCAATTGTGGGTGTTGATTAGGAACACCATACCAAAGGGTGAAATTAAATAGATTGAGTGGGAAGACACTAATATATTGTTTCATTTCAATTATTTCCCTCAAAACTATTCATAAAAATATAGAGATATGATACATTGAGATTAATCGAAAGTAAGGATAATTTTTTATTCCTTATAGAGAATTCATAAGTCTTGCAAGGTATTCTTTGGATTTTATTATCCAGAATGATATGAAAATTGATAGATTCATAAGTGAACTAAAACAAAACCATTGAAAGGATATTGATATTTGATACACTCTGAGGTATAAAAGAATTGTTATATGGGCTCTCAAAGAGGATTTAGATTTTGTAGAATGGCATCGTTGATATGTTGATTATAAATGAATAATGGAGTTCAAGACATATGATCAAATTAGAAATGTGGAAATAAAAATCAACCACCCAAATGTCAAACATATGGGAAGAATCATCATGGAAAATAACTCAAATGGATAAAAAAATAATTCATGTGTGGGAGAGAAGACCACATAGCTCATAAATATCAAAAAGGCGTGAGGAATATGGAAAATGTGGAGGAGAAAAAGAGATAGCCACTAAAATTCTAATTCTACAACTATTGGATGGAGTATAATACTCAAGATGGGGGGTGAATTGAGTATCTATTGAACTATTTGGTTAAAAAGGGTGTTCTTAAAAAGATTTTAACTTCATGATAAATACAACCCAGTTAATAAATTTAATATGGTTTTAAAGGTTTTACTATTTAAATAACTTCTTAGAATATTCATTAGTTCTCAGTAATAATAACATTTATTAATATTAATTTTGAAACTATTTTACTAAGACAGAGCAATTATAACTTCTTTACAAGATTAACTATCAAATTAATTTTAGTGATTTCTGAATTATACATTTAAGTATTAAAATAGAGAAAACTAAATTAATCATCAAAATGGATGTATAGAAAGTGGTTTAGTCTCAGGCCGATACCTAATCCAGACCACATTGTCATCATCTAACACCAAGAAGATTATATAAATAAAATTTTTCCACCCCCTATATTGGGGTTAAACAATAGTACACATGACTGTACAGGTCACCCAAGGACCTCTTTTATAGTTATTCGTGGGTACAAACTACCAGGCCACACAGGGACCTCTAATACACTTTTATGTGGGTATACACAATAGAAACACTATGTTTGAGTAAGGATATCTTGTATCCTTTAATTTGATGAAGGAGACAGAGTTTTTTATTATTCAAAAACACACACTTCTCGAATGTTAATAAAAGTATACACAATATAGTAGAATGATTGAGATAGGTTTAGATGTTCTATGAGGGTTAGTCGTTGCAGCTCAGGACTTCTCAAATGATGCAGATGTAGAGCTTGGGTCCTCTTTTGGAAAACAGAGTGTCATAACTCAGATAGATCTAGTTTTTGTTCTTCATGATGTATGAAAATGTTAAGATTCTCCCGGGATTCTAGTATGGTTTGTGTGTTCTTCAATAGAATTGAGTTGGATGAGCCAGTTCATATGAAAGTATTTTATTGTATCTCTCACACTAACCAGCTTGTTCTTTTGTATCGTGTTTTTCCTACATGCTTTTTCCACTGTCTGTTTTGGGAAACACTACAATTTTTTTCTTGGATTGCATGTTTTGGAGCTGATATATTGCATGTATTATGTACCTCATACCTCGTACTATATAATGATATGTCAACAAAGAAACATAAATTATGTGAGTGCAATAAAATCTTCAAATATGACCATTAGAGATTAAACTGAAAGTTGACAAAAAAATATATTAGGATATGGAATCTCATGGCCATAGTGTCTCATGGTCATAGTTTCTCATGGCCAGGATGTCTCATGGTCATGGTGTCTCAAGGTCACGGTGTCTTGTTCGTGGTGTCTTGTTCACTGTGTCTGGATATTCACAGTGTTTTCTTCACAGTATCTGAATGTTCATGGTGTCTGATTAAAAGTAACTAATTGTCATGATGTTTGATCCTTTATGGTGTCTGATCCTTCACGGTTTTGGTTCCTTCATGGTGTCTGATTTACTTTTCCAGAAAGACATAACCAGTGGCAGACTCACAATGTCTCAGACCTTTTGTAAATAAATGTATTCAGACTTAAGCAATGATGATCATAGATGGAATTAAACATAATAATTTTTCAAAGAAGGTATTGTAAAAGTAAATCAAGGATAATATAAAGTAATTAAACTGAATTTAGAGAAAATAAGTTCTTGAATGGTTCTTTTTAAATAAGGAGAATACTTAAACAATAATGCACATGATTTGATATAATTTACAGGATATAACCAGGTTGAATATGATTTTTGACAATTAAAACATGATTAGTACAAGAGGATTCCAACAATCTCTCCCTTTTTGATGATCTCAAATCATGTTGATTTAACGTGTATATTTGATTCATATATTGATATGGAGATAAATGTATAAAATATATAGATTTCTACCCATTGTGGGAGTATCAAAAAGTTTAAATAAGAGAATTCATGAAAAGTGCACATTTCATTAAAGAAAATAAGAACTAGTATAAAAAGAAATAAAAAAACAAAAGTAACATCATTCTTATCAAAAAGGATTAAACACAATCCTTATTCACTTACTAGTCTTATCATTGCCTTTATCAGTAGTAGTAGAAGAGGAAGCCATAGGATATGAAGTGGTTGTAGAATAAGGGAGTGAGGTGGTTGATAGAGATGGTAAAGGAAGGCCTTCAAAAATAGAGGGACCCAGAGTAGGTGCAATAGAAACCCGAGGCAGTTGTTGACCAAGGATCACATGCCTAATTTGACTCAGTTCCTGACTAACATACATGGAAGTGGAGGCGATGGTAGAGGTGAAGCTAAGAAATATAGGTCTTAGAGGTGCAGTGACAGGAGAGATAATGGTTATACTTTGTAAATGAATATAGGGCCTCAAGAGTTTTATAAAATCTGCAACAATCTCTCCACCATACTGCATGGGTTTCTCAAAATCATCCTAGTTATCTATAATCTTTTCCAGCAACCGATTAAACTCTGTTGGTTTTTTATCTTGGGTCATAAAAGCATTAGTAATAAAAATAATCTATATGTTTTCAACAAGATATATGAAGGTATTACACATGTTAGTCTTGGAGAAGATTATGTTGTAGTGTAAATCATCTTCCATGGAAATCTATAGATGAGCATCATTAGAAATTTTAGAATGGATTTGGAAGAGGTAATGAACTATGTCACAGTTCTTGATAACAGCAGAGAAAGAATCATTATTGAAGCCACTATGCATAGTCTGATTCTTTTCTTTGATTATTGTTCTTATAAGATCACTGTATAATGAGGGTTGAGAGGATTGACTAGAGGATTTAGAAGCATTGACAATTGTGGTGACAGAATTCAGTTGATTTAGAACTTTCTGTAGACACCCCGTATACTCATCAGTGTGTTTTTTAAGATTGACAACAGTCTCCTTCATATCCTTCACAATCTATTTTTTCATTTCAGTGACCTTTTTAAATAAGGAATCTAAGTGTGGCTGAATCACATAAACAACATTCTGTGGTGTTTGAGGAACAAGAGATTCTATAGGATGAGAATTATGCTCTGATCTCAAAATAATTACTTTCTCTATGTATTAAATCATACCTCTTGGGGTCTTCACTTAACCACAAAGAAGTCCTTTCTCCACACTTACTTCTTGATTCTCATGAAGCATTTTGGGTTTTATTTTCCAAATAACATTATATATCAGTAATGAGGCATCTTTATCACTTAGATGAGTCATAATAGAAGGTTTCGAATTCATAACTTTTTCAAAACCAGACAAAAGGGCAGCATAAAATTTATTTAGATCATCCTTACTCACAAAGGATGGTTGTTTTGATGATGGTTCAAAAACCAGGGTAGATACGGTTTCAGGTTCCTTTGAAGGGTGATAATAGTGACCAATTTCATGTGAAACAATAATTAAAGGCAAAGGCCTTTTGCTGAGACTTGATGAGAGTCCTCTACGTCATAGAAACATGGGAACTTATATCAAGAGTATACCGGGCTCAGATCAACCATATTTGGTACTTCGATAGATTCATGATTTGGGGGATTCTCCTCCTTAAAAGTAACATCCTTCTCATAACATAGAGGTTTAGGATCATGATATAATTTCACAAAATCATCTTGAATTTCATCACCCTTTTCCTGACAAGACAACTAAAAAACTAGCTCCATCCTTTCCTTAGACGAAGGAACGATTTTAGGAACAAATTGTTCAACTGGGAGTTTCTCATGGTTAGCTTATTTCATAATAGGAAGCTCTTCCACTATAGGTTCTTCCAAAACATTCTACCTAGTTTCTTGGGAAGAAAAACATTGATTCATCCTCAGGATGAGCCTCCAGAGTAACAACTTCTGTAGGATCAGGGACCTCTTCTTTAATAAGATCATGAGGAACATTAGTATTATCTTCCTCGATATAAATTGATTCCCTAGGAGGCATAGTAGCCTATTCTTCTTCTTCTTCTTTAGAAGAGTATTCAAGAACCTCATCTGGTTCCAAACCAGGATCAACAATATCTCTTGGTCTTGATGGATGTTCAACAGTATTTATTTTTTCATAAAGATTATCATTGTCTTCTAACCATTCCTTTTTCCAAGGGTTTCAATTTATCTTCATCTTCTTGAATGTGATTATTGAAAGGCAGTAATCACAATCCTTTATAACTTCCTCATTAGGTCCAACAATACCTTTGTAAAAAAGAATGGCTGAGATAAGCCTAGAGAAAAACAGGGAGGTTGATTGGGATATTTCTTTGACCAGTTCACACATGTGGTGAATGATATACTTGAAAAGGTTGATCATATGACCATTTTTCATAAGGTGGATCAAAAAAACATATTGTTATTTCAATATATCAAAATCACCTTTTCTGGGGCTAACCAGATTCTAAATAAACTTTAATAGAAGCATTGATTATCCATCTAGTTCAGCAGAAATGGCTCTCCTCTTGGTTCCATTTCTAGTTAAGTCTTTTAAAGAATCATTCAAATCAATGAATTTGGTTGTAAGTGGAGGTCCTCTCTGATAATCCTCACATATTCCTTCAGGAGGTATCCTAAGGCACACTTCCCATAACATCAAAAATAATTAGCATTTATCCCATTTATCTAGATTCTCACAACATATCCATCTTTATACTCAAAGGTGAATTGATCATATTGATTAAACTGAGCCACTAACATAGGATAGATAGGTCTATCTTCTTTTGAAAACTCCTCTTTCTAGACTTTATCTTTTTAGACTTTCAGAACCAGAGACTTACATTGTAGATGTCATTTGGGGAAAACCTCTTTCTTAGGTACAAAAACTAGGTTTACTAGATTTTGGTATAGTGGACCTTTGGGTTCTAGTTAGGGTGTAATTTTCTTCTTCTCTGTGCTACATTTCACAGGATTTGATGATGGCAGGCGTTTCAACCTATGTATCCACTGAAGGTTAGGGAGAGGGGCAGGGGATGTAGGTTTGATGAGAGGTTACGAATGAGTGAATAAAAGAATGCTCTCATGAAGGACAAATTAGATATCATTTATTTTATCAATTAGGAATACCATACGTTGTAGGAGTAAAAGTGTGGGATTACTAAAAGGTGAAAAGGATAATTAGCGAGATCCAGATTTTAATTCAAATATAAAAAACCTAAATAATTATTTCAGTGATTTTATATTGGGTCTTTAATGTGAGAAAGAGAATGAATGTTATTGTGAGACAGTAAGTGTTTGTTATGGTGTGATAGTAACTGAGCGGTACGGTGAGACAGTAACTGAGCGTTATGGTGAGATAGTAATCATAAACTTTATGGTGAGACATTAAACATAAACTTTATGATGAGATAGTAAACGTTAGACGGTAGTCCTGAAGTCCTAATTCTGAGACAGTAATCATGATATAGTAAGATATTTACTTAAGATTTATCATGTTTAATTCTTGTATCAAGTAGTCTATTATTTTAGAATTTTATTATTTGGGAAATATATCAGCAAGTTGATACTCAGTACCAATGAATTTAAAAATGATATCACCTTTTTATAATGATATCTCAAAAAGTTATGTCTTATATCAATAAGCCTTGTCCTAGAATGTGAAATGGGTTTCTTAGAGATGTTAATAGAACTTGTGTTGACATAGTTTATTGGTACATGCTTGAATTGATATCCATAATCGTGTAATTTATGTTTCATACACAAAATTTGAGAACCGCAACTTCCAGCAGCTATGTATTCATCTTCTGCAGTAGGCAATGCAACCAAATATTTTTTCATACTACACCATCATACTACTGGCTTTCCTAAAAAGTGACATGTTATTGAGGTGTTTTTTCTATCTAACTTAAAACCACTGAATTTATGATCAGAATAACTAAATAATTCAAATGATTGCCCAACAGGAACGAAAAATCAAAGATTCGATGTATGTTTGAGGTATTTGAAAGTTCTCTTTACAAAACATAAATGAGATTCCTTAATATTTTTATGAAAACAATTACAAAAACACAGACTAAACATAACGTCATGTCGACTAGAAGACAAGTAGAATAACTTCCCATTATTCATCTATAAGTGGTTTATAAATATATTTTCTAACTTCATTAATATCTAACTTACAAGTGGTACTCATGGGAGTGTTACAACTTTTAATGTTATCCAATCCAAAAACTTTTAGAAAATCACTAATATTTTTACTTTGATTAAAAATAATTCCATCATTATTTTGAATGATTTGAAATCCAATAAAGAATTTTAGATCACCAATTAAACTCATTTCAAAATCATTTTTCATCATTTTAGAAAAGTCAACAAATAATGAATATTTTGAAGATCGAATAATAATTTCATCTCTGTATATTTGAAAAACTAAAACATCATTAAAAATTCGTTTTATAATAAGGGTAAGATCAACTATTCCTTTCATAAACCATTGGAAATAAGAAAAGTACTCAATCTATCATTCCAGGCTCATGGAGCTTGTTTTAATCCATATAAAGATTTGGATATTTTAAAAATATGATTTATAAATGTAGTGTTTGTAAATATATGGGGTTGTTCAAAAAACAACCTCATCTATATACCCATTTATGAATGCACTTTTAACATCGATTTTAAATATTTTTAAATTCATATGTGTAGCATAGGCAAACATGATTCTAATGGCTTCAAGCCTAGCTACTGGTGCAAATGTCTCCTCTTAGTGAATTACTTCTTCATGACTATATATCTGAGCAACCAATCTGACCTCGTTTCTAACTATGTTACCAGCCTCATTTACCTTATTTCTAAACACCCATTTAGTTCCTATGATGAATTTGTCCTTAGGTGTTTCCAAAAGATTCCAAACATTTTTACTTTCAAACAGATTAATTTCTTCTTGCATATCCATCACCCAAAATTCATCATTGATAGCATCAATAATGTTTTTAGGTTCATGTTGTGACAAGAAGACTTGATGTTCAACCTAATTTCTAGGAGAAGCTATAGATTGTGTTCCTTTGTCTACCTCTCCTACAAAATCATATTAAAGATGGTTCTTAAGAGTTCTAACTATTCTAGAAAAGGATGGACTAGTGATTCCAGGTTCATCGACAGGTCCAGATTCATTGTGAGTTGATTCATAGGAATTTTCAGAACATGATGTTTTCATAGATTCTTTCAATGAATTTTTTGAGGATTTTGAATTGATGTTCAGATTTGATACACCATCCTCTGGGTTTTATAGAGTAGTTTTAGGCACATGTGGATCTCTTTCATAACATTATACATGAATAGATTCTTCTACACATTCTGTTTTTTTTTATCGAACACTCTATGGGATTTACTATATAGGGAATATCCTAAAACGATACCTTCATCCCTTTTGGGTGTAAAATTTTTAGGATTTACCTTAGTATTAGGAATACAATCTTTACATCAAAAGACATTTAAGTAATTAACATTGGGTTTTCTAATGATTAAAAAATCATAAGGTGTTCTCTAATGAATGGGTCTAATCGACACTCTATTGATTATTTAGCATGTTGTATTGACAGCTTCGGGCCAAAAATAAATAGGCAGGTCATTTTCACTGAGCATTGTTCTATCAATATCTTGTAGGGTTCTATTTCTTCTCTTTACTACTCCATTATGTTTAGGTATTTTAGGGGTAGATAAATTTTGATTATAACCATTTTGTGATAAAGATTATTCAAACTCTTTATTTTCAAACTCACCACCATGATCACTTCTTAAGGATTTAATTCTCTGTCCTCTATGATTTTCTACGGAACTGGAATATTTATTAAAATTAGTTAAGGATTCACTCTTGTGAGCCATAACGAAGATCCAAGTATATCTAGAAATGTCATTTACAAGAAGATACAAATAGTAATTCCAATTTATACTAGATACACTATATGGTCCAAATAAATCCATGTGAACCAATTAAAGAGGTTGAGAAGATAACACTTCACTCTTGGTTTTGAAGGAAATGTTGTGTTGGATTCTCTTTTGATAGGGATTAAACACTTTGTCATTTGGAAACTCATGTTTGGGTATATCGTTAACTATGATTTTTAAAGATAACTTTCTAAGTGAGTAAATATTACACTGTCGAAGTTTCCTATACCATAGCCAAGACTCTTCATGAAATACACTTAAACAAGAATCATTTTGAGAACCTAAGGAATCTATGTTAAAAGAGTAATAATTTTTATTTCATAAAGAATAAAACACAAATTTATCTTTAGAGTTAAATATGTTGCAACCATCATTTTCAAATATAACCTGATATCCTTCATCAAATAATTATGAGATACTAAGAAAATTATATTTTATTCCATCAACAAACAATACTTTAGAAATTGAAACTAAGTTAGAGTTATCGATTTGTCTAAGGCCAATAATATTTCCATTTGAATTCTCACCAAATGTGAAATGTCATCCATCAATTTTTAATATATTTGTGAAGCATGAGTAGTTTACTTTCATGTGTCTTGAACATCTATTGTCCAAGTACCATAGACTTCTACCGGAACTCTTTAAGCAACGTTCCTAAAAATTGATCTAGAAAAAATAGATTTTGGTACCCATACATGTTTGGGTCTAGTAATATTAGTAATAAGTGATTTGGGGACCCATATTTTCCTCATAGGTTTCCTATAATCATTAAGTAATTTATTTGAAAAATAAAAACTATTCGGTCTGAAAAAACAAGAAATAGTTTAGAATGTATCATATCATAAATTAGATGATTTGTGTTCAGAATTGGAAGTAAAACTACATGTCCTAGATCTAGAAAAAAAAAATTTCTACCCATTTTTATATTCCTAGGTTGATAACTAATTCCAGTGTTGCATTTAGGGGAAATTTGTTTTCCTCAAATTTGATTTATGGTATTTTTCCCATCGGTAAACGTTTTAAGGTCATTCTTTAATTTATCATTAGTCATTTTTAATTCATTATTTTCTTTGAGCAGTGGAGAATTTTTTAATTTTTCAGTTGTGAGTTCAGATTTAATAGTCACAGAGAGAGCATAGTATTTATTTAATGATTTATATTTTCATTTTAGTTTATTACTTGTTTCTTTAAGCATGTTATAGTATTGAAACATTTCTCCGTTATTCATGTTCTTATAGTCACTCTCATATCCAGAATAGTATGAATTATGTACATAGGATTCCATTGTTTCCTCAGAGGTGTTTTTCATAAAACACATATTGGATTTATTTTCCTGTTAATCATGTGATGTTTCTGAGTCACATGAACTATCCTCAGAATCAATCCAGGTTGCTTTCATTTCCTTTTTATACATCCTATCCTTTTCATCATATTAATTTTATAAATTATCTTTGGATAGTAATCCTTGATATGTTATTTGTGCTTAAATTCAGAGCAGACAATCTCATCATTCTTGCCACATATTTTCCAATCCTTCTTTGAAATTCCTTTTTTGATATATTTTCCCTAGAAGATAAAAATATGGAAAAATTTCGTCTCTTTGTAATATATTTTAAATCTTATATCTAATTCATCCATCTCCTCATCACTGTCTTGGGATGATTATTCACTAGTAGATCTTTCTATATAATCTTGAAGTTTCACTTTATCTTTGTGCATTTTGGTGGCGGTCTTGAATGCAACTGATTTATTATCATTCATCCTACTCCTCCTTGTTGACAATCAGTTCCTCTTCATACATAAACAGTTTCCCAATCAGTTCATTTATGGGTAGCCCGCTGATGTCACATGATTTTCTAATAGAGACATAGGTTCCCCTCCATCTATTGGGTAGACATCTACGAATTATCATGATTTTTTTCCTTGTCGGTGATTTCTCTTCCATGTGAGATGATTGTGTTGAAAAAATCATTGACCCTAAGATACATGTCATAAATAGGCTCATCAGGTTTTGTTTAAAAATTATCACATTGATAGTATAATTATTATGTCTCCTTTATTTTACAGTTTTTGTTCCTTCATGTGAAACTGACAGGGTATCCTAAATCTCATGGTCAATTTGAAAATAAGAAATTCTATTGAATCCCACATCTCTTAAGGATAAGTATATAGAATTCATAGCTTTGTTATTGTTATTGTATTCAGTTTTTTTAGGTTTATCCCATGTGATTCTATCTATATATGGAATATTCTATTCATCTATAATGGAAGACCAAATTGCAAAAAGAATACTCTCTAATTGCATTTTAATTTTAATTTTCCATTGAGCATAGTTGGTTCTATTAAAGAATTGTTGTTTGTTGGATTCCACACCTTCAAATATATTATCCATAATAATAGAATAGGATTAAAGATATTTAAATTTAGATTTAATAGAAATATAAATATCTTTAAAGTACAACTACAATCACATTCACAAAAGATTAAAATGTGTCTTAATAAAAAAACATCGGATACCAAATTTTGGTCGGAGAATAATACTCAATAAGGGGTGGTGAATTGAGTATCTAAAAAAATTCTGTTTAAAAAGGGTGGTCTTAAAAATATATCCCCTTCAAGTTAAATACAACTAAGTTAATCAAAGTAATATAGTTATAAAAGACTTACTGTTTATATAACTTCTTATAATATTGATTATTTTTCAGTAATAAAAATAGTTATTAATATACAAGAAGTGGTTTTGTCTTATGTTGAGACCTAATCCACTCTATTTGGTGATCACCTGCCACCAAGCAGTTTATATAAATAAACTTGATCCACACCCATGATCAGGGTTAAACAACATTACACAAGACTATCTAGGTCTTACAAGGACCACATCCACATTTCATCGTGTGTACAAACTACCAGGCCACAAAGGGACCTCTTCCACACTTATCTGTGGGTTTACACATGAGTAAAAGTATTTTTGAGCAAGGATATATTGTATCCTTCAGTTTGATGAATGAGAAAGAGTGTGTTATTATTCAGAAACACACACTTCTCTAATGCTAAAAAAAGATATACAATAGATAAAAATGATTGATATAGGTTTAGAAGTTCTCTGGGTGTTAGTCTTGGTAGCTTTGGACTTCTGAGATGAATTTGATTTAGAACTCGGGTCCTCATATAGAAAATAGAGTACTGTAAGTAAGACAGATCCATCTTTTGTTTTTCATGATGTTTGACAGTGTGAATATGTTATCAGGATTCCTATATGGTTAATGTGTTGTTTAATATAATTGGGTTGCATGATCCAATTCGTATGAAAGTATTCTCTTGTATCGCTCATGCCCACCAGCTTGTTCTTTTGTATCATGTTTTTCCTAAAACCATTTCCCACTGTCTGTTTCCTGGCAGCACTACTATTTTTATCTTAGAGTTCATTTGTTAGAGACGATAGGTTTCATATATTCTAGACCTCATACATCATACTATCTGATGAGAGGTCTACAAAGAAATATTAATTATGTTAGTGCATTAAAATCATCAAATATGACTGTTAGAGATTAAACGAAATGACGAAAAATATATATTAGAAAATGGGGTCTCATGGTCGCGGTGTCTCAAGGTAATGATGTCTCATGGTAATTATGTCTCATGGTCAAGGTGTCTCATGGTAATGGTGTCTCATGGTCACTATGTATTGTTCATGGTGTCTTATTCACGGTGTCTGGATATTCACGGTGTCTCCTGGTCATAGTGACTCATTGTCATGGTGACTAAGGGTCATAGTGTCTTGTTCACGGTGTCTTGTTCAAAGTGTCTGGATATTCACGACATCTGCTTCACAGTGTCTAAATGTTCATGGTGTCTACATCATGGTGTCTGATTGTCGTAGTGTCTGATCCTGCATGGTGTCTAATCCATCATACTGTCTGATTCTTCACAGTGTTTGATTTACTTTTCCAAAATACATTACCAGAGGAAGACAAACGGTGTCTCGGAATTTCAAAAAATAACTATATTATGACTTATGCAATGATGATCATAAAATTAATTGTACTTAATCATTTTTCAAAGAAGGTATTATAAAAGTAAATCAAGGATATTATAATGTAATTAAACTGAATGTAGAAAAATTAAGATCTTGAATGTTTCTTCTAAAATAATGAGAATACATAAATAATAATACCCATGATTTGATATAATTTACATGATATAACCAGGTTGAATATGATTTGTGATCATTAAAACTTGATTAGTACATGAGGAGTCAAATGACATCTATTATGATAAAGGGTACTATACAATCCAGTTTAGTAATCCTAAAGTCCGCAAGGTTAATCAACATCAATATCAACTAAGTAAAAAATGTGAAAGGAAATCCTTACTCTATCACTACTGCTAAAGTGTAGGTAGAAAACGAAGTCATGGAAGGTACACATCCATTGCAATACAGAATGGTGAATGACTTATTTGATTCTGGTTTTACGCATTCATTTAACTGTTACAATTTTTCTAAAACTATTTATTCAAATCCCCAAACCATAAATTAGATATATCTGTAAAAAAATATTGTTAAATTATTTCAACCAAACTGTAGGAATCTTTTCTTATTGTCCTATGGATAAAGATTCTTCCAGAAAATCACGTGATAGTACCATTAGTTTAATTTTATATTGTAATGGGAATGGATTTGGTCTCATTATATAGATCACATATAAAATGTCTAGTGAAGTAAATATCATTTAAAATTCCAATCCATCACATACTCCAATACAAATGAAAATAAGATCAAGAATATCCATTGGAAAATGCATCAAAATGTGGGGCTTGATTCCATGTGAAGAATCATACCTATTTGAAATGGTTGAGTCAAAGTAAGGTATAAACCTCGGGGAGATTACCATTGCGAGGTAATACATGGATTTATTTCATGAATAGTCACCTAGACATCCCCTTGATCATGATTTAAGTTATAAATATAACTAATTCTTGGTGTTACTCCTATCTCACATTGTCCCTATAGGATGGATCCTATCGAACTGGAGGAGTTAATGAAGTGGATAAAAGGGAATTTGAAAAAAATGGATCATACGGTTAGTTCTCTTTGTAAATAATAAGGATGGATCAACACATATGTTTAATTATTATCAGGAAATCAACCAGACAACCATACAGAAAAAATATCCTCTTCCAAGTATTAATGACTTGATCGATATGCTATGATGAGCTCAATACTTCTCAAAGGTCGATTTATGTCCTTGATATCATAATCTAAACATAAATAAATAAGTTATTCACAAGGGTTCCATCCATATATGGAATGGGATTTATGAATTTCTAGTGATGCCCTTAAGAATTAAAAATGGCCCCAAAATCATCATGTATTTTATAAATTTATTCTTTAGAAATTACCTCAAAAAATTTTTGGTAGTTCATATTGATGATATTCTCATATACTCTAATAGTAAGAAGGAACATGAATATTATCTATGGATTATTTTTTCAATATTGTGGAAGGAAACATTGTATACAATGTTTAGAAAGTTTTACTTTTGGATTCTCAAATTCAAATTATTGGTAGAAATGATCATGAGTGAGTCAATATATATATACCCCTAAAAAGGTGATTGGGGTATAGAACATACACTCTAGTGTCACAAAAATACATTGTAATATTTGTTTTTCTAGGTACCATCATCATTTTTTGAAAAAAATATTATGATATTTAGTACCTATAACTACGTTAATAGGAAAATGTATAAATTGTTTCTAGACTGAAGAATGTGAGGTAAGCAACAAGTAATTAAATTAGTGGCTCAGAACAACATCTGTAATATCATTACACAAATATAGTGAATTTGTTTGATATACAATGAAGCCTTAATGAATATATTGTGTTTATAACTCATGAAAAATGATAATGTTATAGAATATTCCTCATAGTAGTTATAGATCCATGAGATGAACAACTTGAAACATGGTCTAGACCCGATTGCTGTAATTATTCCCTTGAAAATCTGGTGACACTACCTCGATAGTGAGAAGTGTGTCATATATAATGGTCCCAAGAGCCTAATGTATATATTCAAAAAAAGATCTAAAAATGAGTCAAAGGGTATGTTTGTAGCTCAATAAGGTCTACAATTTCATTATTAACTATCATCCAAGAAATCTGAACAAGGTAGTTGATGTTCTTGGTAGAAAATAACCTACTAACCTACCCATTTTGGGGATTGAGAACGAATATATCATCATGAATATGAAAAGGATGGATTTTTAAATCATAATTGTAGGGAAAAAATCCTACCATTCCAAAATTATTTCCCAATAATATATAGACGATATGATTAAGGAGGCACAAAAGGATAATCCAGAGTGAAAAAATAAGGTGAACATAACAAAAGAATGAAATCTAGAAGAGTTCCATAAATATGATGTTGTGATTTGGTTGGAACAAGGATTTTTTTAATCTTCATCACATTGGATAAAGAAGAATCTATTGGATCATGCAAATAGCTCAAATTTCACTATCTGTCATGGGAGTACTGAGATGTATCATTATCATTAAGAAAACATCTGGTGGGATAAAATAAAGAATGAGATAGCAGAGTATATCTCTAAGTTCATAATATGATAGAATGGTAAATTATATTGTTATAAGCTTAAGGATACGAGACAAATTTTTCATTTACCCATGTGGAAATGGGATAATGTCTATATGGACATTGTCAGGTGTCTCCCAAAGACATGAAAAAGAAACAATGTGATATAGTTTGTGGTGGACTGACTAACCAAGATATCCTGCGTTATCACAATTGAAGAAGATCTATCACTTGAGTTACTTTAAATGATATATGTAAATAAAGTGGTGATAATTCATGGTGTTCCACTCTCTATTACCTCTAATTTTGATACCATGTAAGAATCTAAATTTTGGTGGAGTCTTCAATATTCGTTGAGTACTGTATTAAATTTAAGTATGTCCTATATCCCCCAAAATGATTGAAAATATTAAAAGACTATTCAAATTTTCAATGACACTCTATGAGACCACAAATGATAATTGTAAATTGGATATTATTATCATATCCCATTAGATGCGTTGTTATACAACAACATCTTCCACTCGAGTATTCAGACATCTCCATATAAAAAGCTATATAGAAATTGATGTTTAAATGCATCCTATTGGAATGAATTTTGTGAATGGAAGGTACTAGGAAATGATCTTATACAAGAGATTGCAGACATGGTTCAAGCCCCCTAAAAACATATCAATTCTTTCGAGAGTTGGAAGAAGATTAAAAATGAAAACCATCAAAGGGACATAGAGATTGACTTTGGAGATAATGTCTTCCTTCTTATATCACTTTTTAAATGATTCATGAGGTTTTGAAAGGAAAGAGAAGCTATTCCCAAGGTACATTTGACTCATTGTTCTCTTTAATTGAATATGATATATACCTTTTCTGCTTGAACATCCAAAGAATATTCCTCAAGTTATTGATGTGTTCCATGTATCACTCTCTAGGAAGTACATACCAGATACCTAACATGTACTAACTTCATTTGTGGTAGATCTAGAAGATAATATCTCTTATAAGGAGAAACAAGTAAAGATTTTAGATTATAGAGATAATGTTCTATGCAATTAGACAACACACATTTTAATTTTTTTGTGGTGGAACCGTAAGTACTAAGATGTATCTTCAAAACCAAATGAGCTGATGTTAGAGATATACCCACATCTGTATATTGAATATGAAATTTTATGGGAGAAATTTCAAAAGGGGGAAGAATGTAACCACCCAAACATTAATCAATGGAATTTCTCATTTTGTGTAATAATTTAATATATTATAAATCATATAAAATCACATATAGTACATAATAAAAAAAAATTAAATAAAGAATTAATGAAATAATAATTATTCTTAGAAGTTAAGGATCTCATACCAATGAAATAATAACATAACCTTAAGAACAATTATATAAAAATGTGGAATAATAAATTATATAAATGAATAGTATCCACTCCCATGAAGGTATATATAAAATTTTAAAATGTAATAAATTAATATTTCGTATGATTATATCTTAATCGATGTAAATAAATTTTTTAACAATTACTAATTATTTGATGGTATTTTAGTAAGTCATACATATTTAAATATAATTTAATAAATAATTAAATAATTAAAGAACAATTTTATTTTCATAATATGTATTCAAAAATTAATATTTATATGTCTTATTATTTTTTAATATTTTTACGAGTCCTTATTTAAATTTTCAAAATGTTATAAAATCAAATATAATTTGAAAAAATATATTTTTCATGTAAAAGATGATTTAAATGAAAAAAATAAATTCATCATATTTATAATATTATTTTTATAAATGATTTTCTTTTTGTATTATAAACACAGAAAAATGTTTAGGATTAATTTGTGAGAGTTTTTTTAGAATACATAAATTACTTATAAATAGTAAAATATGAAAATTTATTATAAATGCTAAATACATAAATTATGGAGTCATAGATGATATATGGCTGATGTAAGCCTTAAATTTTTATTTATACATCATTAATTTGATATATTAATGAATAATTATCAATCTATTCCTAGTCTTGATCCAAAATAATAATCTAATGAATATAATAATTTTAAAAAACACCTCTAATACACTATAAATACTACGTATCACCACCCCTTTCCAAAACATGTATCAAGAATTTAATCTTGTCTTAATAATGAAAAATACTTATAGAAAGCCCCACATTTCTATGGGATTTCATAATAATCATTAGGAAAAATCCTTTTACCTATAAATATTCTCTACGAGCAGTGATTTATGTTGTAAAATCCTCTTCCACAGTCTTTTTAGTTGTTTCAATTTTTTAAATTTCATATTATCTCCTCACATCCCATATAATAATTTTAATGATAAATCCTTTATATTTTATTTATAATAATTTTATCATGCTAATGGATGATCCATTCTCAAATTCCTCTCAATATCTCTTTTATTCTAAAAATGAAATTGTCACTCGTGATGTGTCAATTTACCGACATCGAGGGCGATACCCATTCATTTTCCATTAACGCCTTCTAGGATGTTTATAAAACCATTATAATTGTTGAAAAGTATTGAGAAAATTATGTTACGACAATATTTAAGTTCTAAATAAAACATATATACTTAATGATAAATAATAAAACAAAACAACTTCACTGTGATCGAATATCTCAAAAATTAACCTAAAATATTCATCATTAACATTTTTTTAATGATTTATCCTCATAAAATGTAAGATATTTTTTAATAAGATTATTTAAAATTATGTAACATAATTAAGATCATATTATTACAATTCTGAATATTTATTTATATTTTATTGGAATTTTCATTCATGTATACAAGTGAAATGGTAACAAAATCTAAGAAAACAAAAAATCTGAAATGATGAAATTAAACTATATACCTCATAAGAAAACCATAAATATAATTAATATAACAAAAATTAATCAAATTAATCTATAAATGGTTCTTTATTTTTCAATTAACGAATCTAATCTGATTATACATCATATTAAAGTGAAAAAATCATTCAGGCATAATGTAAGTGGAATTATTGAACCCAACTCTATTTCTTTTGGGTTTCCTACTTTAACACTAATTTTAGTATGTATATTCAATTAATGACACATAAATTTAACTTCCATATTCTTATCATTATTTTTATTGGTTATACATGTTTTTTTCTTGAGTTTATGGATGAAACAATGATTTCCAGAGGAACCATTCTTTCAAAAACTCAACATTTACTTCACATAGGATCATTTCATCTTCACTCATGAATTATGATTCTTATAAATGGAAAAAGATATCCTTTTTTATTTCAAAATTTTCATCAATGAATTTATTATTTATTATATGAAACTTATTAATTTATCTGGGATATTTTATTATCACGATTGATATACATTATATAACGAAAGAATGATAATGGAAATGTTACGATGTGATTGGGGTGCCTATAATTATATTAGAAAATGTGAATTTTATAATGTGATGGGTGCACCCTGAATTATATAGAGGCCCGATGAATTAGCTAATTTAATTAATCTCATGACAAAAATTGAAAAATGTGTGATTATGGTGATATTTATTTTCACGAGTATGTGTGGTAATTGACTACTAAGACATAATGTTTCATTATTTGTGTTTCCACATTCCATTAATTTATCTTATTCTTTTTACTTAGATTTTGATGGTGATACAATGATTATTTTATAATGATGATGAATATGCTCATCCATGTTATATTGATTCATGTTCTTATCTGTCCTCTTACTATACATTTATCTCACCCCATAATTTGATGTATATCCATAGGTGACTACATATACTAAGGATAATTAAATGGACAATAAGAATTTATGGAAGAAGAAATTAAATAATTTTTATGTTTTATTAATTAAAATACATGCATGGTACTATTTCTCCCAAGACATTAAACATTTAATTCCTAGTTTTTGACGCTATTATGTTATAATCATTAAAATGATGTAATATTCATGTAAGAAAAAGAAGGGTCTCTATATAAAATATTGAACATTCTATAATAAAATAGTGAATATGATCGGAATATCTCCATTAAATGGGATTATATATATTTCAATGGTCATTTATTCCATTGAGAGAATGTTTAGTATCTTATTAAACACATTTTTATTGTAATCGATGCAAAAAAACTAATTTGTTTACATTTTGCATATTTCTATAGAAATATGTTAAATTCATTAGAAATTAAATATTAATCTATATTAAAAATATGTAATTCATTTTTTCAAATTCAAATCACATATATTTTATAAATTAATGAAAAATTAATCTCATGGACCAGACGAGAAAGCATATTTCTAAACTAAAAATGTTTAAAATTTTACTATATTTTCTTATGAAAATTAACGATATTAATAAATCCAATGATCTATTTTTGGTTAATGGAATTATAAAAAAATACTTTGAAATGAAATTCAATTCAATATATAATTTAACATTGAAATAGTTTTTGATGAAATGACAATTTTCTATTAAAATTTAGTATTTTTAATTGTTTATAAAGAAAATTATTCAGAAAAATAAAAAACATCACCATATGGTAATTTTGACATTATGGTTTCTAAAAATAGGTATAATTATAGAAAATATAATTTATAAATGTAGAAAAATTTAGTTTCAAAATAGCAGTGTCAATAAAATGTAGGAAAACGTCCTTTATAAAAATAATACTTTTTATATATAATTTTTTTTTTGTTCTTATCTAATGCCTATGAAATCATTGATATGAATATAGAAGCATTTAATTGATTATATAATATATTAATTTTTTTAATCTCATCCCTCTATTTTAATTAATTTAATTTATTAATATTAAATGCATCATGAATATAAAAGTAATTTTTTATAAAAAAATACGTTATAACATGGTTCTATATTCATTTCATATTATCTGGCCACCAAAAATACATATAAACAAAATTTATCATTTTTTTCATAATTTAGGTAATATTATTCATTTTGATCATTCCAACAGCTAGGAAATAAATGTTATAATATTTTAATAATATTATTAATAATATATTATAAATCAATAAGACTCGATCTTGCATCTAACTTCAATTTTCAAAGGAACTCATCACTAAATTTTACATAAGCCAAATATAGTGTTTCTTATATAGAAAGATAATTTATTTTTTTTCATTCATCACATTATTAACATGGTGTTTCATATAAATAAATAATATCATGTTCTACTACGAAATTAAATAAATAAAATTAAATGATGTTATTCAAAAACAAATTACTCATAAAAACTCTAGGTGTTACATTATTGGTTCTCTAAGAATTATTTTTTTTCCATACACATAGTATTATTTATCGGATTCTAATGGATGATTCATATTTATTAATTGATTGAATTGGATTCATTGTATATATTCTATTTCCTTGAGTTAAAGAAATTGTTCAACTATTGAGAAATTTGACATGTCATTTTTATATCTTCATTTTGGAAAAAAATTATTGATATTTATTCATGTTTTAAAATATAATAAAATAGGTAGTGTTGTGATTCTATAAGAAAATATAATTCAGTTCAAAAATGATTAATGATAAAATAATGGATAAAATTATCCATATGCATCGTGAAACTATTGTACATGACATGTAATACTCGAATAGACCATATAATAGAAGAAACATCATGACATGAATCCCATATATATGGTTTGAACCAAGAACCTGACATGTATCTCGATTAAATGTCCTGGAATATTTAAATTCGATGATTTAATATTACAAGGTTTTAACAAATTACATGATATGATAGCATCAAAACCATATTGTTTGTAAATATTCATGATAAAAATCCATGATGATTAAAAATATTTTGAGGTTTTAAGGAATTTGAATAAAATGGAAAGAACAGTAGTTTCATTTCATTTACATTTCAATGTATAATCCACATTAAATTATTATGTGATGTGAAATAATTACATGTCACGTATATTTCAAGCTCTTTATATAAGTAACATGACCAATGTTCTATAGAACTATTCGGACTGAGAGATTCATTTATTTGATCTATCCATTATTCCTTGTTTTTATTTTATTTTCAATTCAGCATATATATACAAATTTATTTTATTTTTTTCACATTATGTTGTTTTTTATATTTATTCCATGACATGTTTGTTGATCATTTTTATTCCAACCTTCAATTTTCAATCATTGTTTCCATGTAACACTGAATTCCACTATGTTTTTTATTGTTTCTTCTCCCATGTTATTTATTCATTTTTTTTATGATTTCAATTGTGGAGTTCTATACTTTTTGTTATTTTAATCATGTTGTGATATATTTCCCGAAATTTATTCAATACATACATATTCATATAATCCTCATATGGTTAGTGTTTTAAAGTAGGGGTGGTTAATCCTAATTAAAAATTTATAATAGAAACCTAATAACCTTTTGGGTAGTAAATATCTTTTAAAAATATTTAATCTATTTCTCTAGAATTATCACTAAATAATGAACATTCAATTTGAATATGTATGAACTATTTGTAGACGATTACGGTAATACCAATATCTTGTTATTATTTCTTCCTGTGATCTAATATTCATCTACTTAGGTTTTATTACTCTAGACATAGGAGTATTTTAAAGCTTAGGTTGATCCAATTGGTTGACCCAAGATCAATTTGATTCTTTTCGGCACTTTTCAACCAACCAAAATGGCTTATACCATGGTATATCTATGAGTAACCTTTAAATTTACACTGAAATTGACCTCAAACCCATCCACTATTCAATTTTAAGATTCAATATACAACGTTTTAGCTGAACCAAACCAAAGAGTGTAAAAGTGCGGAAACTCCCAAAAATTTATGACCATTAGGATTATTTTTTAAAAATCTATATTTGGGGGGACCAACCTCGAACTACCACTTTCTATGCTTAAGTTTCTTGAGTTTATTTTTGGAAAATAATTATTAAATCTAATTGATGCCCAAATGAATCAATGACTTCTTATGGGCGAATAAACATTATCATAACCATTTTTTAATGTATGATTACCATATTTAATTAGTATATTAAAAAAGTATTTTGAGTGAAAGAAAATTATAGTATCTTAAATAAATTACATTATATATTTTTTCTCTTTCTACCATTTTTTATAGAAAATATATATTCAAAACACATCTCAACATCACTTCATGGAATTATTCCAGGCTTTCCTACAAGAGTTATTATTGAAATTTGGGAAATAATGCGATCCTCATTGTGATTTTACATGTGTTGGTCCCTAAAAAACAATATGTAAAAGTTATATGTTTCATGTCATAAGTGATAATAAGTTGATATTGAATGATAAATGTCATTACATTCCATGTATGAATCCTTGAAAACATCCAAAATTAAAAGTTGTATCCATTAATTTTTATTTTTATACTAGTATACTAATAATATACTCTTTAATATTACCCTCTAAGTGGTGCCAAAAAATATCTTTCAAAATATGTCACTAAAACTTTATTAATCGTTATAATTTTTTGTAATGTAATGTGATTTGACTATCACTCCCATAGATATCTCAAGGGAAACCTGACTTATTCAACACACCAAATTAATAATTTTCTTTCAAAACTCAGTATCAACCAATATAAAAATGTGAATTATATACTTTCAAGTATCTGTGATTTATCAAACAACCTTCAAATTAGAAAAATATACACTCTCCAATCAGACTCTAACTACTCGGTTCACCAAAATTAATTATTTATTATCCACAGTGTGAACATTACAAAATTATATAGAGAAAAAAATTCGAATGTATTATATTTCACCAATGGAGTTGTGGATTATCCCTAAATATATAGTCAAAGATTGAATTTGAGCATTAAAACTAAATAGAATATATATAACTTCTTCAAATATTGTATTTTAAAATAAAAATCTTCTAGAAGTTGTTCTTACGATAAAATTTTGATCTTCACAATAAATCCTGAGGTTCCAACTATAACCACAGTACTAATATATTTGAATAATTTCTTTTTCATTTAAATTTTCTCTACATATTTTCAACTTAATAACATGTATCATATTTATTTGGTGAACTTCTTATTCAATATATATTCAAAAAATTTCTCAAAGATCCCTAGACATCCTCTATTAATAGTTGTTTTTAAATATTATTGATATTTTCAAACAGTATTTTTTTACCTAAATAATTTCTCAATGATTTTTACTTCTCATCCCTTAATTATTAAAATAAAAATAATAAATAAAGTTTTTCAAACAATATAATAATTATAGAATTAAATTAAATCCAAATCATGTTAATTTAATAATCATGAACTACCATTTATCTCCTTTTCTTAATTCTTATAAGAAAAAAAGTTTAAATAAGTAAAAATTTGTTGAGTATAAATAGATTATCATACTTATTCATCTGAATGATTATAAGATACATTAAAATCGTCTTTTGTTGTTTGTTTAAGGACACATTCCATGATAATTACATACTTACATGATGAAAATGTTTTCTATCCCACTTTTCTGATTTATTAAATTTTAATTTTTTTGATTAGTTATAGTCTAGAAAACATAAATATCCTTTTTTGATCAGATAATAATCTATATTAATTTTCCTAAAAAATATTCTTCATTCAATCCTAAGAACTCAGACATTACATTATTCTATTCAAATATCACTGACAATATAATCTAAACTGAATCAAAACGGTAGGTAATATTGTGAGAGGTACTTCAATAAATTGAAATTTCTATACTTTGAAAAGTAGATTTGATACCGCTTTTTATTGGATACATACATAAAATAAAAAATTCACCAAGAAGTAAATCACTAAAATTGGTGATATTCAATCCATTAGATGTTTAACCTCCTGACATAACACATAGTGGAATGTAAAGAATCTTTGAATTAATGATATAAACAATATGAAATTAAAATATACTATAAATCATTTAATAATACTTATTCTTTAAAATCATAAAAACAAAATCACAAAAATAGAGCATTAGTCAATTTGGTTCTGATTTTTATCATATGTCAATGGTAGAAAATATTAATAATTTTCTTCCTATGTAATTAAATAATTAAAATAACTATGATTATAAATCTATATAAAAAACAAAATTTGGTGTTCTAACTAGGTTTTTATTTTGTAGTATCACCATATTTTTATAGAGCACTACAATGGGTCATCATGTTGCACTAAATTTTATAATTTTTCAAAGGTATTTCTTCTACATAATGAAAATTTCATGTCACAATATAATTCCTCAGTATGACCTTTAATCACTGGTGAAGAAACATTGTTTCGTACTTCTATCTTATTATATCATAACCAATGAAAATATTATTTTAATGGAATTCATGAAAAAAACTTATAATTATTTCAATATCAATATGGATTCCAATAAAATATCCTTAATCCTTCATTCATTGGAAAAAATCATTATCTGATAGCATCAATACCATCCTACTATATAATGCTAGTTTTACAAGAACATCATTCCATCATTAAACTTTTGATGACATTCATCATCTGTTGAACTATTATTGGTGAAAATATTATATATATATATATATATATTTTGGATACTCCAAACATTGTAATCCTAATTGAGGTACCTATGTAGACCATGAGGAAATTAAATGAAGAGTTAGTTGAACATCTATAACAATTTCTATAGGTGAACTCTAATGTAATAAATATAGATGGTTCACATGTGAGGTATCAAAATTAATTGGATACAAATTTCACTAAAATATATTGATTTTTATTTCATTAATAAAAATATATAAAATAGACGAAGTTTTATTCAATGTGGTGCTCATGTGAAATATTACACTCTAAATTCAATTACAATCCCAAACACCATTCACTCTATAATATTTCCACCTCAATATTATAGAACCCATTTTCATGTTATTCATTGAGTCATGTTTTGATTTTTATATTTTTCATTGTTTTTAGAGTACATGGAATGTTTCAATGATGATGGAAGTGACATATTTAATTCCTATTTTAAATTTTACTCAATAAAATATTAACATCGAGTTCGCAACACATTTTATATAGTAAAGATTCATCTTCTTCAAAAATAATAAAAGAAAAATAAAATAAATTTATAAAAAAAATTTAATGGAAATAATATAAATAAAATGATAAAATGGTAGGAAAATATTAGTTTTATATTAAATTCATATGTTTGGACGAAATAATAAAGAGGCGTCAATAGTTGAATTATTAAAGATGAGTGAGGGGAACACCATTCATAAGAGTAGTTTAATAATCCATTTTACTAAAATTTGGATCATAACCCAATAAAATTTTCCAAAGATGTTTTCATAATTAATATATATCAACCCTGAACCATATAATAACCCATTAAAACCTAATTATTAACACATTTTACTCTCTGAAGTGAAGAAAAAATTATACCATCATGTTTATAGATATCACTCATTTGTTTAGGAATTATAAAATATCCATTTAAATTATCAATGTAAAGAGAGAAATATTAGTCTAGGAAGGTTATTTATGAAATTTACATGTCGAATAACATGATATTGATTGGGGATTTATATTATTTGTTGGATTTATGGATGGATTTTTGTGTAAAGTGCATTATTTTTCCTTATAACTGGCAATTGACTATAATTTATATTTTTACCTACGGAGGTTTATTTTAACAGTAGTATATGTGGTTTTGTAGGTGTGTAATGTTTAATAATGAGCGGTTGGTAATGATTTTATTTTAAAAAAATTTGTTTTTCAATTATATTTTTGAATCAAAAAAATTTAGTATATCATAGGTAATTGTTATGTTTTTCAATTTTAAGAATATTTCGATATTCATTCTTAAAATGGTTTACTTTTATTTTTTTAGATCAGTTTGGTATTTTAGTTTTAAAATTACTAGACATGTCTATTTTTTCTTTTTTACTAATTTCACTCAGATAAATTTCATTTAACTAAACCAAATAATAAATCCCACTTTATAATTCCCAAATTAAGCTCCTACATAGCCCCTCACACTTTCTACATAGTTTTGATGAATTTTTTTAAGGGTCTCATATCTCATAAAAGAAAAAATATAAATGAGGTAAAACGTAACATGATTATATTGGAGTGGAATATAAACATTTTAATTATTTTTTGATTAAGGAGATTTATTTAAGGATTCTTATTCAAGGTAATAAAAATACTATTATTATAAATAGTCTATCTGGATTAAAAAAAATTCATTAATAATCTAGTCATAATGTTTAATACAAACACCCAATGAAGATAATATATTGTGGGAGAACATGGAAAAAAATATAAGAATAAATTTTTTGAATACCATATTTGAGTATTCATCCATTATATTGGGAATATATATTATAAATTTTTAAATATATAAATGGATGGTAGTATACATCATCATATCTTAGTAAATTAGTACCCCCACTTCTATTGTAAAAATTCGATCCTTTTCCTACTAAACATTGAGGGTTTTTCAGTTTTAATACACTTCTACATTTTTATTATTTTTATTATAATTTTATCTATTCAATTTTAGTTTATCTATTTTGTATTCCCTACCATGGTTTTTTATCTTTATAAATATAAAGATCTTAACATGGGTTATTTTGAAGTAATGTAGCTGTAAATATTTTTAATCTATTGAAATTCCATATCTTTCTTTATTCTATTTTGATTATTTCCATATTATTTAAATGAATTATGGTGAGTGATATGACCACATTATATAATATTTTCTTCTTCTTCTCTTTTATTTTTATTCATATCTCTCACAATACTGCTATGGTATATGGTGGAGTGTAATTATGATTATGTTGTCTAGAAAAGAGGTCTCTATGTAATAGTTCTTGTTAGTATTACCCCACATTTTGAGGTTTTCGTGTGGGATTTTAAAAATATAACCAGACAGAATTCACTAATATTTATTGATCTCAATATTGATTTTAATTTTGAGATTTATTCATTAAAATGATAGATTGAATAAGAACTCCTTATGATAATAAATTGTTTCCCACTAACGTATTTCTGTATTATACTTTTTATATACATTTTTATATAATATATATATATATATCGTATGAATTTTCCAAAACATCCATTTCATAATGTTTAAATTCTTATTATATTATATTTCATATGTAATTAAAATATAAATTAAGTGGGAGTATGTGGTATTCTTAAGTGATCAACCCTGAGTGTGCAAAATTATAAATTCATAGGAAAAATTGAGTTGGGATTTGAAAATAATATAAGCTCCATCAATTAAAATACTATTCTACATCCAAGGAGAGACTCTCAATCATCTAAAATAAATATTCCCACCCTACATTGAATACCCCCAACCAACTCAGGGTATTAGATAATAAGTTCTTCCATAGTAAATTGGATACATTTTAGTGTCTTGAAATAAAATGTCAGATAAGATGTCTGTTTGAATCAAATGAGTGTCCATTACTTGGTTAATTATTATATATAAAATAATATGATATAACAAAACCAATATAAAAATTAGTGTTTTAGGATAATATATATATATATGTGAACCATTCATAATGATATGTTTCATTAAGAAAATCGGGTTGAAAAATCATTTCCTTAATCGTCGTTTTAGGAGGTAGATATTTATATTATATATAATATTTCTAATAAAATCATTAAAATCCCAATGATCATTTTTTAATGGATTATTAGGATTTTTTCAATAATATAATTCTATATTAGGATATTATGAGGTAAAAACATATAGTCTATATGGGTAATAAAAATACTTTAAGAGTGAAATCATCTCTAGTGGGATGTGCCTTAAAGGATCCTAATATAGATGATGTTCCATTAATTCGAATAAAAATGTTGTTTTCCATTATATTATAATGATCAGTTTCTAAATGTGTATGATTTAAACATTGTGAGAAACAAAATTTTACCATCTAATAATGATATATAAAATCATGAACCTGGAGATGATCCTTTATAAATTAAATTTAAAATTAATAAAAATTTAATAAAAAATGTTATCATTTGTTTCGATATTTATTGGATAAAGGTATCGATCATCTGAAAACCTTTTTAGTATTATAATAATATTTTATAGAGAAATCAATATAAAACTCTTATAGAGGTGATCCACACATATTCCTTTTTAATAAAAACAACACTAAGGGAATGTTGGGTTCTAGCACAACATCTCAATTTTAGTGTGTTGTTATTCTAGATTAGTTCATGTTTATTTTTTCATGATAATTTAATATTAATATTATTCTTATTATAAGGATGATATAAAGATCAATGTAGAGAGAATCTCATTCTATGCAACAATTCTCAATTAACCAATCATAACAGACATATAAATCTATTTGTAGAGGTATGGTTAAGGATAAATTTATAATTTTTTTTTCACAACTACCTACAAATTAAATAAAAAAACATATCTAATTATATTTTATATAATAATATTAATATTGTTGTAGATATTTTATTATGTGTGCTAACCTGAAAATGATAAATATTATTTTATCATATTCAAAATTATTACTTATTATTAGGGAAAATCGTTGTCTTCTCATCCTCCTATGAATTCGTTAAATACCCAAATGGATATTTTATAAAATATTATTCATATATAAATATTATATTTCCAGTCTAAAGAATTAATGTTTAGGAAATATTTCATAAATAAATTAAATATTCTATTCATAATATGGAGGTGAAATTTTTATTAAATATTCACACAATTTAAAAAAAAAATTTATTAATTAATAATTAAAATTCATTAGATATTGAATATTTTTTATAAATACTTTTTGAAAAAATTGTTTATCACTCATGAGAATAATATATATTCCAAGAATTAAATTCATATTAAATTAAATTGCAATCAATGGAAACCTATAGTGTGTGATACTATATGCTTCTTTCTCACTTGTTTTAGTTGGCATTTATTAAAGACGAATACTACTATCTTGAAATGGGTCATAGAACCCAAATGAAGTAATCTATTGTTGACACACTAACAAAAACACATGGATTCATATTCCGTAATATAATCCCTTCTTCGAAATATCTCATCATGTAGGTTGTTGACATGTTTCATCAACAAATGTTTATGATTTATCATTATTTGATAATCCAATATAATATTATCAATATATTATTGACAAGGAATTTAATGTGATATTCCCTTTCAACCAATGTCATGAGATATCTTCATCTATATATATTGAATGGATAAATCCTTCCATAACTTATTCCTTAATAAAATTTCATTTAGGGTGCACACAATGTGACATACATTCCATGAACATGTGAAATCACATAATTAGTTAGTACATAAAAGTACGCAAGTAATGAAAATATTTAATAATAATGTTAATGTATATATACCATTTTAAATGCTCCAACATTTGAATATTTGGTGTTACACAGACATATATGATTACTACATGTTGTTTTGTTGTCATAATATACCATTTTAGAGATTACTAAGTGTAAAATTCATGAGTAAAATTCACATTCCATATGGAATAATCCGACATGACAATCAACATAAAATATTCCCCATCATATAGTGTTATATGGTCATAAATACAGGTTAATGAATATCACTATAGCATCTCAAGATTCACATTATAATGGAAAACATATATATCCTATTTTAATATGACACATTACCTAGGATATTATCTCATTAATGATATGAGGAGTTTTAATTAAAATGTTATACGGTATTTATATAAATATTAATATATTTTAATAATCTTTTTAATTTAAATAAGGACTAGTTAGTTTAAGGAAATAACTCAATAAAACACCCCTTTTCACAAAATCCAGTTTCTAATGATTAGGTAGTTCTGACATGTTATACATTCCTGTACTGAGTTTGACAATAGATTTTAGGCCTATCATTTTTCCATTAATAGGTATAGCAATGTAACATGTATGTGTAGTGAATTCTTTTATTGAAATAATAATACCATTAGAAAGTACCCCAGGTAGTTCTATAACTGAGTATCCACCTTATATTCCCATGTAATAGTGTTGAAATCCCGACTATGTCCACATTTAATGCTTCTAATAATGATGATAAAAATATTTCTTTTACTATAAGATATAATCTGAATATGGTATTCCAAAACAACTCCTTATACAAAGTTATATTTCACAAAAAAACACAGATATTATTGATGTTGAAACCAAGGGATGTAATAATATTAGGTTTCATATTAGATTAGCCTATCTGTGGTACTATGTTAAATTTAACTAAGTGCAGATAAGAGTTCAACTACCTTGATCACTAGTATCTACACTTATCCACACACCAAGAGCTCATTAAATTCTACTTTTTGATGTAAAATCAGATATTTGTAACTTCAATGAGATGGAGTTGTATTGGAAATATTTAACATTCAATTATTATACATTGTGAATTATTATAATAAAATATCATTATATTTCAAGCCATGTGAAACGAATTCATGTAAAATAATATTGTTAAATTCATTTAATCCCAGTTATCTCTTCACATTCCCATGAATTTTCCAATAGAAGGAAAATATGAAAACTACAATTCAGTATTGAATAGTTTATAGTTATATCTTAAAACACATTATTAATATATATGTTATGAATATATTTCGAAAACCCAGGGATCTATTCTATAGATCTTGATCCTTATAAAACTATTGTCACATTTATGTAAAGATTAGATAAATTTAAATATTTTATCTTAAAAAATTAGTAATATGAAGAAAAAAATTCTTTTGTTTACAACATATCTTTCTTGCAAGAAAATAGTTCCCCTTTAAATTGTTTTAGAATCATACAACTCTATGATTTCCATAATTCTATGATCACTAGAAAATATTTATTTATAATTGAATTTATGTGATCTATATATCATTGGAATGAATTGATGTCACCATCATTTTTTTGTTATTTTGTGTATACATATATGTTATTGTCTCAAATCAGGCAGGTCATATAGACATCATCCCAATGTATTCGTCAATGTGTGGTGGCCTTGATAATTTGATTCCCAAAATGATGATCATATAAGTATTCCATTAAATGTAAAATTCAAAAGGATTTTAGTTACAATGATTCGTGTATAGGTTTTCTCATATTCTAACCCTTTCATTAAACAATCATTTTTTATTGGTACCATATTGTACCATCCATGACTTATTTCTCTTAATTAGTAACATAAAGTATCAAATCATAAAACACTCAATATATAGTTCATAGACTATTGATACATTGAGTATATATCATGAATTTATACATACTTGTGATCTATATCATACTTCTATTTTTTTCTTATCTATAAGAATATTTATTCTTGAAATAATAACATATGTATCACCTACCACAGTAAATATAAACAACCTCTTCGGTTATAAATCCCCACATAGTACAAGTCTCTATAACTACTCCTCCCACTACACTAAATAGATTATGCCATTCCTATTCCAACTCATTTATATCCAGATCCTTAACCCATTAAAGTCACATAATCTCCCATTTCATTAAATATATATGATTTTTATAGGGATATATTGTCTTAATTGAAAATAATTAACATATTTCTTGTTTATAGGATCATTTACTATGATTAGCTAAAGTTTCTGATGTTATTTTGTTATGAAAATATATCATTAAACAAATAGTTATGAAAAATTGGTGGTGTCTTAATGGATTCTTATGATATCGAATTTGATACCATATCCATTAGAAATTAGAGTTCAGATATGGTGATTTGTTTCACTTTAATTTAAAAACCATGCCTTATAAGAAATAATACAAGACCTGAAATATATACAAGACTCAACATTAATAGTTCCATTAATACAATAATAGGTTTGTGGTAGAAATGAAAATATGACATTATTATTACCTTTACTCTATATATATGATCAATGAATACATGGATACAATTTTTTCTATGAATCCATATCCAAGATTCTAATTCTTTACCGAGTGCAATCATTAAAATCCCAGATAATTATTAAAATTTCATAAAATATATATATATATATATATATATATATGATTATACATTTTATGATTTTAATAATTCAAGTGTCTATGTTTTAACTAACTCTAACAGTCATTGTGGTGTACATTTATTTGTAAAGGTTTATCTAGAAAAAAAACTTTTTTTGTCTATATGTCCAGTATCAAAGATCAATTAAGACTAACAAATTTTTTTTGGTATGAACAATTCATCTACACTTATATTTATTTGAAATAGAATTATCACTAAAAAATTTTGTAAGTGACTTTTATTTTATATTCATTATTCATTAAAATGGATATATGGAATCAATCATTACTTAACCATTACTTATGTATTGATAAATTATAAAAATATTTATTCCAATTGAGAAAGAAATTATTTTATTCGATAAGTTAATATATAATTTTTTTGTTACTCTAAAAATAAAATAGATCCATTTTATAAATGATTAGTGATATTACCTTGTTTCACATATGATTTTTCCTTTCAGAGAATCTATTGAGTACATTCTATAACTGTTCTACTCTTGATCATTAATTTTATTAAAATACATGTATATTGTAATAGTATTTTAATATATTACATAAATAGATTATAGAAACATGATGAATATACAAAAACTAGAAAAATATTCATTTTTATTGAATTAATTGAAATTTCATTTCCAGTGTTCATTCATTCCATATATGAAACAAATAGCCTTCTGTTGTATCATAATCCATTGAATCTTTTGTTTATATGAAGGAACCTATAATGGTTCTTATAGATTTATATTATCTATGGGATATTAATTACTTTCCTTCACCCTTTTCACAATATGGGGTAGATAAATTGGATTTAACCAAACCTTATCCATTTGGTTATGTATAGAAAAAAGATTCATGAGTGAATTATCCAATTCATTTATTCTAGTGTGGATGAATACTAATAACTTTTTTGGTATAAAAAATAAATTAAAACTAATAATTTTTTTATCCAATTAAAATACATTTTTTTCTTGAAATATAACCTAGGACAATATTTGGAATTCATGATTGGAATTTAAACTACATTATTCCAATTTTCTCACAAATAGTGTGGTGAAAATATTTTTTTTTCAATTCATTCATTCTCTTTAAAAATAAAGAATGAAATTTAATGGTTTAAGATTCCTTGTGCCTTTGTTGTATCATTAATACATCCCATATATTGGATCATATAACACAACATATATAGGATGAATACCCCACATACATTTTGTAGGAATATATTTCAATATTTATTTCTTACTAGTGTTACTGAATAGTTATATTGTAATCCAACAGATAATATTTATTAACTGATAATAATTCTTCTCATAAATTATTCTTTTATATCTATAAAGTTTTATTTTTTATTTAATAACTTATATTGAGTAATGATTTCAGTGGTTTAATCGGATTTCTTCAAATTATTTTAACATGAATTAAAATAGATTATTAGTAATTTACGCGGTTACAATTTATATGAGACTAAATTAATTTAATTATTATTAAGTCTCCAAAAATTTTATCACATCCAAAAATCCCTCACCATTTGAATATAAATTTATTGTTTCTTGCACATTGTAAGGGAATGAATCCAAATTCACCTTCTCATAACCCTATTAAGGGATTTTAAAACTTCCAACATAAATTTTGGTCAATTTGTCTTTTTCAACAATAGGATTTAAACTCGGTGATCAGTTTAGTGGGATAACTAATACATAAATAATAACTGAGATTTTCACAAATCATTCCACAATATTAAAACAAGAACAGGAAGGCTTACTTGACATACTATAAAATGGTTACGTGAACCCAAACAATTCATATAATCCCCTAATAAAATTTAGTACCCCAATAAGGGTTGGTTAATCACATAGTTCTACGGTTTGAATTCCTAATTATGTAAAAAAAATACTTAATCATAACTAATACAAATTTAGATATTCTTATTCATTATAATAAATGATTATTTTTATTGGTTAGGTTTACTGTAAATATTATGTTTACTTTACTTAAGTGATTAACCATGTTCCGATGAAATATTTATTCATAATTTGTTTGTATAAATTCTATTTATTAATGTTATTATGTTAATTATTCTTTATAAAAGTCCTACATCTCTAAAATAAATAATGAATGTGATAGAAATTTGTAAATAAAAAAATGACCTAATCATTAGAATTAACTAATTCTTGATTTATCTAGTAAATAGTAAATAATCAAATTACCCTAGGGATAATCACTTTATCTAGGTCTTGACTTGAGTTGTATCGTCCCACCTATCCACCTATGCATCATCCATTTTAGTTTCATCTCAGTTGCATATTGAACTACCTTCATGATCATTTTAATACTAATCTTTATTACATGTGATTATAAATCAATTGAAGTTGTGGGAAACGAAAGTATTTGTTAATGGAAATTACATAAACAACCTTGGACACGCCGAACCTATACAGTAAAATAGAGAGGGATGACATGTATAACTTCATGTTTAATTAAATAATAAATAATTTCAAAAACAAGGAATAAATTTAAGTTAAATAAAACCATCTCATACACAAGTTTGGTAAAATATCATGATCGGTCATACAAATGAAAAAAATATGGAAATTTACATTAGATATCATTCAATTTTACTCATTCCTAATTATTAAAAAATATGTTCTTATATTAATTAATTAATCAATTATTTAATTAATTAGTCAATTTTCTTTTATCTTAATTCCTATCAAATGTCACATGGAGATATCCATCATAAAGGCACTCCTAGAAAATTAAATGTTATCATAAATAATTAATGATAATTCTAATAAAATAATTGAGCATATATTAAATATTTAAAACTTATATCAAATTGTAAAAAAAACAACCAGTCACAACATTGTAATTAGGTATTAATGTTAAAATATTTAATTTAAATGTAATATAATTATTTCTGATGTTGGGTGACTACATGGTGGGTACATAGAAACTATACATTATGTTCCTAATTTTTAATGTTCATGTGATAAATCATATATCTTATACTTGTATCTTGATCATATTAAAATATGTGTAGTAAAAAAGAAACGATCTATGTGTTCTACATATCATGTATCGATGTAACTCACTGATTGAAAAAATGTTTTATTTAGAATGAATAAGATGACATATAATCTAGTTGCACACAGTGTGTTCCTCTTCGTGTATTTCCTCTTAACTAGACGATTAACACGAATCAATCTTCTGAAATGCGAATTAATTAGTTATAAGACTTTAAAATTGGAAACACACCATGTGTTTCATTATTTATCCAAGATCATTCTCATATGCACTATGAAATTGTGTACTTTAACACACTATTAGTTTTACATACACCATTTAACAATGGATACTATATAATGTGTGTTCCTTACCCACACAGTGTAATTTGACAATCCATGTCTAATGTTAGCCTAGTCTTCATGTGTTGTATAATAAATTCACCATGTTTCATATATTAGATTATTTTTTATATAATGATATGTCATGGTTCATTGAATATAGGTACAATATGTATACTCTAACTATACACCATGTAACCGAATTAAGAGGCCAAAAAAATTATCACATCATGGTGGTATATTCAATCATTATCAATCTCTCTTATTCCTTAAAGAAATATTAATCTTTAATGATGAATTTTAAAATTTTAAAATATATATAAATAAACTCATATAAAAGAATTAATATTTTATAGATGAAAACTAAGAAAAATTGTGCATGATAAATAATCAAATAATTAAATATATGTTTAAATGTGGATACTTTCATACAATTTGAATATGTCGAATATAGCAGAGGAACCAAAATGGTGAATAATAATTAAGGGTTTATATTATTTGAAGAATTATTCACTATTTTTTTCAAAATTAAATAGCATCACTAAAGAAATGTATCCATCTAATACTGATATAGAAATCTAGTAACTTATTGATGATCATTTATACATTAAATTTATAATTAATTTCATTTATATCACAAGAAATATTACCTCATCATAGGATCTTTAATTGACGATAATTTTTATGATCAAACCCCCCATTTAAAAATATTTTCATTTTATAAAATGGACACTGATTTGATCTCCTTTGATAATGATTAACATGTGGTCCTTTGATCTACAAACAACATCGATGGTATGTCGGTTTCTTGTGTTGTTAATTGATCATCTTATGTTGTTCATCAAGATCATTGTTCTTCTCATTATTGATATTTTTATAAAATAATATATCTAGATAAGAATATGATGTGAACAATGTTTAACTAATATATATTAACCCAAAAGAATTATTAAAACATTCTATTTGTAATGATAGGGTTATGGTAGAAAATATTATTTAATTTCACAATGACCATGAAATTTTACATTATACCATATATGACTCCATTCTATATAGAATTTTTTTTATTAGTGTAGTTTTTAAAATGACTAGTGTAATGAAAAAAAATAAATTTACAATCCTTTAAATTAATATTTTTACCAGATTCTATCTAGGTCATGTCATTATCCTAAAATATTATTAAATACCTGAATAAATATTTGTTAAAATATTTCATTAATAAATATATATTAATTTCATAGACTGGTGATTAAATATTTTTTAGATAAAAAATAAATGAAATAAATATTTTATTCACAATCTTGGGAATAAATATTTATTAGACATTCATGCAATTAATTAAATTATTTATTAATTAAAAAAAATTTATTCACATGTAAATATTTCTGAAATATAATTCCAAAAAATAATTATTTCATAGTTTGGATAATTATATTTCTATTATGATTTATTTTGGTTTTCCTAATGCCTATTATTTTTATTTCCAAACATGTATAAGAACACAAGTTACGTGTTTACATTCATAACATTATAAACAATAGATTAACAAATATTGTGTAATATAATAATTTTTTCACATTATCTCATCATGAATGTCATACACTAGTGTCATAAACCAATGTTCTTGATTTGTTTTTCATTGAAAATTAGAAAAAAAATATTTTCATCACCATGACCATGAAATTTAATGCAACGATTCGATTTCAATAAAAGGGATAAGATATCTTCTTTAACAAATATTGACTGGAAATATCCTTCCTCGAAATATTCTTTAATAAAATTTCATTAATGAAGCTCCTAATATACCTTCCTTCCGGAAAACATATGACATAATTTATTTTGTACATCAAAGTATTTGAGTCATGAAAATACCTAATAATAATATTAATGTTAAAGAGACATTACACACAATCATATACAGGAATATATGATGACACATATAGAAAATAATTTCCTCTAGGATGGTATATTCTCATAATATCTTATCATGGAGAGAACCAAGTGTGAACATTAAGAGAAACATTCTCCGCCACATTTATGTAGTTTCACCTAACATTCAACACACTATATTACTTATTATATAACATTATTTGAAAATTGTACTGGGTTTAGGAAAATATAAATTGAATCTCAATGTTCCCATCATATAATGGAAATGATATGTCGACATTTTATTTTATAGATACTCAAACAAATTGTCACATTAATGTTTTTAAAATAGGAAATCAATTTTTTATAAGTTATTTACATTAATATCCATTTCTATTAATTTTCACTTACTATAATGTGAAATGTATTTGGTTTGAAGGAAAAAAATCCAACATAACACTTGTTTATAATTATCATCGAATATAGGTCATGTAAAAATAATATTCTAAAAATATAAATGTGTGACAATAGATTCCCTTGTGAGATTACTAGAATGACATTGGCTAGTAGGGTATGGGGAATATTTATCTCAACTACTATCCATGGAGCCATAAAAAAAGAAAGAGGGTGTATTTTTCAACAAACATAGAAAAATATTTATCCCTATATACCATGGAGACTGTGTTTTTGATTCTTCTTATGTCAAAAAAAATATAACCATTTTAAAAAATAAGAGCATATCAATTAGAATTACCCACATGGTTCACTCTACTAATGATTCATGACTCATATCTTCCATTAGGGTCATGTTTAGTTATATATATTCAGTAATCCTATAGGATTACAATCATCAAACATTTACTTTGGGATAATTGAGACAAAAAAGTAAAATCATAATATTATTCCTAAATTAATATTGTCTACCAAATGAAAAATGATTGAAGTGTATTTAAATGTATCCCATGAAGGATGGTCAACTACTGGTGGGGATACCAAGTGCTCTGATGAATAAGAGTATATGTCTCATACCATGAAATTTCTATCTAAAAATGTTTTTTATGTAATATAATTATATAATATAGATCACAAAATGATGAAAATATGATGATGAGGTTACATATATTAGAAAAATGGTTTTCATAAACAAGATATAATAGGGCATGTGAACCAAATATAAAATTAAGTGTCATGGAATGAGAGTTTCTCTGAAAAAATTAACAAACACCTACCAATAATTATATTATTAGTGATGGACATGTTTCACTATATCCACAACCCACTCTTTACTAGAAGAACATGAGTAAATTTCTACTTGGAAATATATATATTGGCACAATGTTATAGAAGTTTCTTCCAATAAATTATAAATTATATAGAGGTAATATGATAATTTTTAGAGACACTCATGATATTGATTGTATCCATTGTCTAGTTGATGTGAATAATCTACTACATGGGGTGGTGCTAAGAAATTCGACAAAATCGAGTCATAAGAAACTTGTAAAACTGAAATAAAAACTAATGGATTAACAATAATATATTCAATATTGCTATAAATTCCAATAAATTTATAGAAAACACCATTAAACAAATATAGTTTATTATCACCCACAACCACAACTAGGATTCTCTTACCAATAATTTATTTCTACCTCCACTCCAGTGCGATATCTGGAAAAAAAATATCTCTATATATTCATGTGTCCAATAAATCCATTGATTCCCTAAAAGAATCAATGGATGAATGATGTGAACCAGTAATTCATTATTAATAACCATATCCCATATGGAGGGATTTTAATCGTACACCACCAAAATTTAGAAATCCCATGTTCCTAATTTTTACCCATATATGATATCCAACAAAATATCTCTCACATTTTACTTCATGATGCATCATACGTACTAAATCATCTAAGAAAAAGGAGGTGGGAATAATGAGTTGTTTTGAAAAAAGCTATTTAGGACCCACACTAATCTGGTACTGAGACCTTTTGATTGGATACATAACCAATTGGGATGATCGTTTATGATATTACAGGTACCAATTTTGATTAGCGCTATAGAAGACCATGTTTCATTACTTCTCAATCTCTAAATAGTGTGGCAATGATAGATTTATAGACATAATGTTCATGTGTAATGGTTGATATTTTTATCTAATCGTAAAGATTCTAAATTAGATTCTACTAGAAATTTCTATAAATAATCTCTCAAATGATCATCTAATGAGAGTAAATTTTTTGATGTACCTTTATGGGATATTTAATTTTTAGTGGTATAGAAAATATTATATTGTTACATTTGTTTCATTAAATAAAAATCATTGATAATTTCTATTTCCTAATGGAATAAAGTTTTAAAATAAAAAAATATAATGGTTCCACTCACGCCAACATTAGTTTTAACTACATCCCCTAAGACCATTATCTATCATGAATTTCCTACACATAAACTAGAAAATATTGATAGCACGACAATAATAAAATGAAGAATATAATGAAAGAAAAATGTTTCAAGAATTTATAAAACTATGATAACAATCCATATTCACCCAAAAAATATTATATTTAAATTTCCATAGATAATAATATGTTCTCATTGGTTGAAATTGAAATACCAATCAAGGTATTATTGAATTATTTCAAGATCACGATCCATATCATTATATATTGGGATATAATATATAAGAATATTTCTAATTTAATTACATTATTATGAATATGATCTACATTGTTCATGTAAATCATAAAAAACCCTAGTTTTAAGCAGATTTAATCATTGATTAACCAATAAAGGAAGACGTAGAGTCAAATGATGTCCTAAATGGTGGATAATGAAAATTTGATGATTCCATAACCAAAAATTAATTTAATAATGTGCATGAAATTAGAAAGGAACAATTGAAATAGATTGTAATGATCATAATTACCTCTAAAAACCAATAAAAATATCATTATATTAAATATTATCTAAAATAAAATTCCATTCTCACTCATAAAAATATTGACCGATAAGAGGAGTCTTTGTAAAAACTCAATCTTGTATAATCCCATTTAGATTTTCTTACCCCATCACTAGGGGAATGATCACTACCCCACCAATTGAAATTTTAATCTTACGTGGACCTATAAGATGGTTCAGTTTATATCATCTTTCTAACAACAATCTTTCATGGTGAAGAATAAATACATTATTCTGAGTTCACCACTAATAATTGGGGAGGAGTCCATACAAGTTGTGGGAGGAATGTTTTTATTATCTATATAAATACCAGGGTTATTCCAATCATGTTCATATATAAAACCAAGACTGGAAGTAAAAAACTCAATCAAAATCAATGAGAACATTGATTTAATCCTCAACCATCATGCTATTTCATTAAAATGATCATACTAGATGAATAATTCCCAAATAAGTAGTTTTATGATCAGTAAAGAGATATTAGAAATAAAGTTCAATCAAACCAGTAGATAATAAAAACACCACTAATTTTTTCCAGTGGAAAAAACCATAAGCATGGTGATATCCATTTCATAGGAATCAAACCATATGAATAATACGTCGAATGAAGGACATTCCCTTGGACCAATAAAATGATAAATTTTTAAGAATATATTTTTCATCCCCACTAGGCATTTCAAATATGATAACATTAGAATATAAAAAGAACATTATGTGGGACTTAACATTTCAATATCTATGTACCAAATAATTAATGTATATAGTGGTAACAATGGAGACATATCATTAAAAAATGTTTTTTCGGGTGTTCGTTGTTCATTTGTTCGTAGTAAAGTACCAAAAAATTACCATACAGGGCCCATTGTTCCCTTGTATGGGTTAGGAAGACATGGTGATATAGATATATGTGTAATGATTAGTTGATATAGTTTTGGAATAAACATCAAGCTGAATTTGGATGTCTACCATTTAGGATATACAGAATTTAGGATGACTTTTTCTAGATAATAAAGTGAATGGCATGAGAAGAACTAGACAATTTCAAATGATATGACCAACATGAAGACTCAATTTGGGGATATATTTCTAAAACCAAATTAATGGGGTATAACTACATTATAAATGTAATTCATTTCAAGGCATGCCGTAGATATATACACACACAGTAGTTTCCCCTTCATATCACCAATTCCTAAAATACACTATTGAAAGTGAGGTTAGGTCACTCTATATTGATGTCTTCCTTTTTTTTCATTTTTAATTTTTCTAAATTGGTGAAAGGTACTATAAAAATTAGGATAAATTGGTTTTGGAAAATAAAAACATGAAAAAATTTTCCATTATTGGTAATGAAACTTTTGTTATCAATAATTAATTAGAACTATAAATTATTTCATATTTCCCACCAATCACAAATTTGTGAAAATATTAGATTTGGTAACTCATCATGTTTTATTACATAATTACATGAGCCATAAAATTAAATATATATTTAATGATTTTGTAATGGCCCGAACCTCTCGGGTCCATTACCTTGTGAAAATGTGGTGTTGGAGGAGTTCCGGGAGGTCAAGGTGATGTATCCCCAACACTTTTCAAAATTTCTAGTTTTATGAACAGTAAAAGATATGTTTCACAGATCGGTTTCAAAGATCGGTCTCACAGATCGGTGTCACATATCGGTTTTACAAATCGGTCTCACAGATCGGTTTCACATATCGGTTTCACATATCGGTTTCACATATCGGTTTCACAGATCACTTTCACAGATTGGTTTCATAGATCGGTTTCACAGATCTGTATCACAGATCAGTTACACAGATCGGTGACATAGATCATTCTCACAGATCAGTATCATAGATCGGTCTCAAAGATTAGTTTCAAAGATTCGTTTCACAGATCAGTTTCATAGATCAGTTTCACATATCGGTTTCACAGATCGGTTTCACAAATCGGTTTCCAAGATCGGTAGGTGCATAGTAACGGTAGGTGAACATTTTTTCCATCTTCATACAGTTTCTCCCTTTTTGACATTTTCGTTGATGTAAAATACATTTAAAGACTTATTTTAAGGACACTTAAGGCCGATTCAAATTCAATAAATATTATATTAATTATTCCTATGGATCAGGATGTTTTTACTGGTTCAAACCATGTTGTTTAATGCGATCCTATTTTAATGGGGAATTAATCATATCTTATACTGTCTCCCCATTAAAGCTTCAAAAGGGAAAAGATATCATCATCCCTTTTTCTTCCTCTTTGTTCTCAGCCATGAGATGCAAGAACCATTAAATCCTTCCCACAAGTTTTTCACAATAAAAAATTACTCCTCGGGTTGGATCCACTCTAATTTGGATGTAACCTAGTTGTATTGGTCAATCATCGATATAAGGTTTGTTTTACCATCATTCCATTGGGATCATCTCCTTATGTTTCTCCTTTACATATTATAGCATGTAATATCCATGCTTCTAATGGGTTTTTCTTGGCGGTTGGTTGGTGTTGTCGTACCGTGGCATCCACGGGTGGATGCAGATGTCGCGAGAGGAGGATTGTGACCCGTTGTGAGGATAAAGAACGTGAGGTTCTCTTTTCATTTACATGAAACTATATCATTATCTTTTTTTATCCCAGTGGATCACAATGGAAATTACATGATAAATATTGAACTGGATAAATAAATTGATATCTATCGTATGTTATTTCTTCTTCTTTTGATAGATAGTGTGATATCTATGCATGCTTTGTTTAGCTATTTTTTCTTGATCGAAATCAGTAAAGAACATAAACTGGGATTAATTGATAAGTATTGGAAAAATATAAAGAGGCATGAAAATTATTCTGGTTCATTTTGTAATTGGATGTTAATAAAATTATTATTGTAATCATGCATCTTTATAGGTGATAGCTTATTGATCAGGTTTCCTGAATTCGGATCCGACGAATAAAAAACCTGTTAATTCGAGATGGATGAATGAACGAATTGTTTGAAAATTTATTAAAGGATTCTGAATTAACCTTTTGATTGTTAATGGTCCAAGATCCCAGTGATGTGATGTTTTTTCCTGCTCTTTATGCTGTGATGTGAGCCTAGATGGCTGTTGTGATATGTGGAGGCCCTTTTAGTTGGGGAAGCAGATGATGCCTAGAGTGGAGAGATGCATCAGTTAATTCAAGTGGGTTTCGGGGAGGATACCAAGGTTGATGCATTGGGATGGATGCATTGTTGGATGCTTGCATATTCTTATTGATTGTTTATCTACTTTACGTTTCCCCACTACTCAAGGTAGCTGGTCTTTCTTACCCTTCTTCTAGTGGAGGTGAAGACGTGCAGGGTATGTCATGTGGTTTACTTGTTTAGCCTCTCAAAGGGAGAATGGGTCTACACTATTGCTATATGCAGCAAAGACGCGACGGGTAGTAAATCTACTCACCGTGTTGAGCCCCTTCTGTTTAGTATCAAAGGTTGCTTTTATAGAATTCCTGGGAATATGGGAAATTATTTATCTAATTAATGTTTGAATAAATGATGTTAACTCGTCAGGTTGGAGTTTGATGAAACATAATGATGTGTTTGAGAACATTGAAGGGACATTTGTTTTTGGATGTGATTTTAATGGAACTCAATATGGAATTGTTCTTGGTTAATTATTGTTCTAAAAATTAATTGCCGTACAGTGAAATTGAAAAAAAGGGTATCAATTAATCTAATATATCACTTTAAATGGTTGTGTGCTTATATGATACCTATTCTTAGAAGTGGAAACCTGGAGTCTTAGAGACGTTAGCTGCAGTCATGTCTAAGACTAGGTTATCCCCATAGTGTGGTTGAGAGTTATAATATATTCTATAATTTTTGTGTTTCCATACGCTACTCCACCATGTCAGTAAGGGAAACTGAGACCTCGGGGATTCTGAGCCCTGGGGGGAGTTTTCCCAAAAATTCTAGTGGGAGGATGAATGCATGACTACCACATTTGACCCCGCTCTCTTCTCTTGGTTGATGCTAGTTCCATTAGGCATAGCGGTTATTTTTCCCCATATATGTATGTAAAGGGATGTAATGTCTTGCGGTTATTCACACACACATATTATGGATATAGTTTCCTATGGACTACTATAGGTGTAACATGTATAGGCTATGATGGCTTGAGAATCCTTACTCAGTGTATGGGCTGTAATGGCTTGAGGTATAATACCTGACGTATGATAGACGTTATGCGAGATGTTGTGGCTCCTGGAAACTACCTAATAAATTTTGGTTGTGAGGATGTTGTGGTGTTTAGCCCAGGTGTCTTTGGGAAACCCTTTGTGGTGCAAGTGGTGCATATTGTGGATCTTAGCCCATGATTATATAGGCAATCCTTTGGAGAGAGATTCAAATGATGTATGTCATTGGGGAAAAGCGGAAAACCAACGGGGAAGTAGTAGTGGGGTACCCTTGATATTCTTTAAAATATGATATATTTTTGTATGCGTTACTTGGTGAGAGTATCCATGGTGAGGATTGGAACATAGTATACATGTATAGGTGACGAGTAAGTTTCAATGTTCTTCACTATTCTTTAGAATTCTTTCTTTCTTTTGCATGAGAGGCTTCAGGGAGGATCATATTGAGTATTCTGGTATACTCACCCTATGTATATATAAACTGTTTTTAGGTCACTTGGAGCAGGTTGGAGATCAAGCTGGTTTCTACTAGCTTGGGGTTGTAGGAGTTGTCTGGGCTTGTGGTTGTTGTTGTTTCTTTTACTTTCTTTTGGGTAATTTCATCTTTACCATTTCAGTTGTATTAATTTTTCATGGCATTTCATATATGAACTTGGATTTATTTTATATTTCAGTTCTGAGTTGGAGTTGGTTGGTTTCTATCTTATCTATCTCTTCTGCATGTGTTCTCTTAGAGGGCAATGCCTACCATTTGTGATTTTATTATACCCTCAGTGCTAGACTCCAACCCGGGGCCTACTAGAGGCGGGACTCGGGGGTCATTATCTCCATTTCACATTGTCGGCCTAGGATGGGTACACTTTGTGGGGAGGGGGTCGTGATAGGGTGGTATCAGAGGACTAGTTGAGGGTTAGTATGGAGTTTGGAGTTAGGTACAGGTGAGGTTTCATGGGTTGGTAGGGAAACGGTGTTATTCATGTTTACCAAGTGAGGTAAAAACTGGAGACTGGATGAGACATTGGTTTTAGGGCATTATGATTTTCTGTACAGACCTTTCTGTTTACAATTTCTACTAAACAGGGTGACACTGGTTACAAGGTAGAGACCTAGGAAAGGATCGTGCATCAGTCTTATTTGAGTTTCTGCTTGAATGAGTAGACCTTGGGATATGTTAACCTAAAACTAATTAAATAAAACAATTAATTAATTTATGTTGAGGCTTCCATATTCAAGGCTTAGGATCTCTAATTTTTTTTTATTTTGCAAGTATAGATCCAGGTCGATGTCCTCATCCGGGTTGCATAGTAGATGTCCAGTAGGCTGTTCCAGCGGGTCGCCGCATGGTAGAGGTTAATGAAGACGAAACCTAGAGGAATTCACTCCAAGAGTTTCAGTGCCAGAGTTTGCAGAAGCATGAGGGCTCCATTTCAGATGCAGTCACGGATGACTGGTTGGAGGAGGTCGTGATAGGCTTCAGTTCGATATGTGCTCGGAAGGTGCACTGAGTGTCCTTAGCTGTGATGATGTTGCATAGAGCATCAAGGCATTGGTGGTTCGTATTCCTTAGAAATCATGATGAATCAATGATCTCATTGGAGGTGTTCCAAAACAAGTTTAAAGCTAAGTTACTTTCTTCGACTGCGAAGGCATCTAGTCTCTAGGAGATTCTTACCCTTCGACAGGAGAGCACTACAATTTGATTGTTTGGAATCCATTACAGGAACCTTTTACAATATGCTTCAGACCAGTTACCAGATGAGGTGGCCAGGGAGAGGAATTTCAAGGAGGATTTTCATGTAGAGATCATGTTCCAGGTCACCCCATTTATGTTAAACACATATAATGAGGTGTTGTCGAAGGAAGAGGTTTTTGTGAGTACTTTGGCCAGGACCGGATCATCACAAGATGGGAATCATCATGATCCCTCACGAAGCAAGGCATTGGTCCGGGGTTCCCGGTTTTCTGGGAAGAAGAGTTTCGGTTCAGTCGGGGGTAGGTCCCATCCCTTCACAACTAGTTTCTATGGAGGAAGCAACTCTCAGACCTATGCCAAGGGGTCAGATGATTGTTTTTGTTATGGTAGTCATGGTCATCAGTAGCGGGAGTGCCTGACCATTCAGGGCGGTCATCGTGCATCGGGCGCTTCGCTCTAGGTTCCTCCTTTGAGGCAGTTCCAGCCAAGGAAGCAGCAGCAGGTTGCACCAGCTTTTGATTAGAAGAGGGTAGATGGGGCAGGCAGAGGATAGCCCCATGACGCTCCGCATCCTTAGAGAGAAGAGCGCGGCCATGGTGGTGGTCGTCATCAGGGTCACATAGGCCATAGAGGAGGCTGTGGTCAGCTTCATGCTCTAGCGTTTCCAGCTCCAGATGAGCCAGATGTCCTTCGAGGTACCCTTTGCTAGTTTTATACCTTGGTTTATGCTTTTTTTGATTCAGTAGTGACACACTCCTTCATATCACCTACCCTTGTCCATGCTTTGGGAATTGAGGTAGAGAGGCTTCCAGTTCCCTTCACGTGGACTATGCCAGTTAGAGGTCTATCTTGCTTTTTTGAAGTATTTAGAGATTGTGAGCTAGTGTTGGGGCATCACCGCTCTTGGGGATATTTCTTATGTTTACGACTACAACCATATGTGACATCCTTTGCATGGATTAGGTTGTATTCGGTGCAGGAGATCTTGGATTGCTTTAGGAGGAAGGTCGTCTTCATTGGTGGAGATGGAGAGGAAGTGGTGTTTGTTGGTGAGTGAGATCCTCAGATGGGTCGTAGGAATGTTCCATACATATAAACCATGGCGGATAAGATGATGTTGGGTTCTTCATAGGTTTGGCAATTGTCATTTCCTAGGGTCGTAGAGGAGTACCATGATGTTTTTTCAGAAGAGGTTGTAGCCTTACCCCCTCGACGAGAGATTGATTACGGGATCGAGCTATATACAGGATCGTATCCTATCTCAAAATATCCCTATAGGATGGCCCCTTCTGAGTTAGGAGTGCCACGTATACATCTCGATGGTCTATTATATTGTGGTTTTGTTTGGCCAAGTGTGTCACCGTGGGGTGCACCAGTTTTGTTCGTGAAGAAGGATGGTGTCAGTTTGTTGTTATGTGTCGATTATCGTCGCTTAAAGAATGTGAAAATAAAGAATTGTTATACTATTCCACGGATTGATGATTTATTCGATCAACTGAAGGGTGCATGTTGGTTCTCAAATATCGACATGCGGTCTGGATATCATCAAATGTATGTAAAGGAAGAGGATATCTTGAAGATTGCTTTTCGTTGTCGTCATGGGAATTATGAGTTCATTGTAATGTCGTTCTGTGTGATTAATGTGCATGTTGTGTTCATGGGATTGATGAATGCTATGTTCTGTGAGTTACTGGACACGTTTTTGGTGGTTTTCATCAACGATATCCGTGTGTACTCCACATTTGAAGTGGAGCATGTAGAGCATCTACATGCTATTTTTGGAGTTCTTCGTAAACATAAGTTGTTTGGGAAGTTGTCGAAGTGTGAGCATTGAGCTCGAGAAGTCCATTTCAAGGGGTATTCTATATCCCAATAGGGAGTAGTTGTGGATCCATTGATGATAGAAGCAGTGGTGTCTTGGGAATCCCCAAAGACATTGTCATAGGTGCGATGTTTCTTTGGTATTGTAAGCTGCTACAGGAGGATCGTAGCCAAATTCTCTCGAGTTGCGACTCTTCTGATAGATTTGACCAGGAATGATGATGCTTTCATATGGACTGATCAGTTTCATGCATCTTTCAAGTATCAAAAGGAGGAGACCCTTGGATTTTAATGTTTGGGATCATGTGTTTCTGAAGGTGACTCCACGTCGTGGGTAGCGAAGTATTGGTTGTGGAAGTAATATTTCTCCATAGTTTGTTGGGTCAATCGAGCTATTAGCTCATGTTTGAGCTATGGCGTATCGAGTAGCACTTCCCCCACAGATGAGATGGATAAATTATGTTTTCCATGTATCACATCTCTGCCGTTATCATCATGATGACTCTCACATAATAGATTAGGGAGAGATCGATGTTGATGATGATGCAACCTTCGAGGAGCGACCTGTGGAGATCCAAGACCGTAAGGAGATGGTGTTGGGAAGGCGTTATATTCCCTTGGTTAGTGTCTTGTGGCCACACGGTGGCATAGATGAGAGTTCCTGGGAATGTGACTCGCAGATGCATGTCCAGTACCCAGAGCTGTTTTAAGTTGTTATGCTGAGTTTTATTTGATCCTTTATTTTATGTAACTCTGATGTGATGTTATTCTTGAATTTTTTGGATATGGATTGTTTTTCCCATACTCTCGGAAGTCATGGTTTTGTCCCATCTTAATAACAACTCAAGGTGGTTTCCCCAAAGAGGTATCTTACGGGGTGGTTGTTTGGACACATTTTTTATTTAGGTTGGTTTTAAATTATCGTGGACAATAATTTTTTGAGAGGTATCTGATGTAATGGTCCGGACCTCTCTGGTCCATTAAATTGTGAAAATGTGGTGTTGGAGGTGTTCTGGGAGGTCAAGGTGACTTATCCTCAACACTTTGCCAAATTTCTAGTTATATGAACAGTAACAGATCGGTTTCACAGATCAGTCTCACAGATCGGTGTCACAGATCGGTCTCACAGATAGGTTTCACATATCGATTTTACAGAATGGTTTCACAGATCGGTGTCATAGATCAGTTCCACATATCAGTTTCATAGATCGGTCTCACAGATCAGTTTCACATATTGGTCTCAGAGATCGGTCTCACAGATTGGTTTTACTGATCGATTTCACAGATTGGTTTCACATATCGGTTTCATAGATCGGTTTCACAGATCAGATTCAAATATCTGTTTCACTTATCAGTTTCATAGATCACTTTCACAGATCGGTTTCACAGACTTGTAGGTTTACAGTAACAATAGGTGAACAATGTTTCCATCTTCCTATAGTTTCACCCCTTTGAAGTTTCCATTGATGTAAAATAAATTTAAAGCCTTATTTTAAGGACTCCTAAGGATGATTCAAAGCCCATAAATATTATATTAATTATTCCAATGGATCGGGATGTTTTTACTTCGTCAAACCGCATTGTTTAATGCGATCCGGTTTTAATGTGGAATTAAGCGTATCTTAAACTGTCACCCCATTAAATCTTCAAAAGGGAAAAGATATCATCCTCCCCTATTCTTCCACATTGTTCTTGGCTATGAGACGCTAGAACCATTCAATCCTTCCCACAAGATTTTCACAATCAAACTTTACTCCATGGGTTGGTTCCACTCTAATTTTGATGCAAACCAGTAGTATCTGTAAATCTTTGATATATGGTATGTTTTATCGTCATTCTATTGAAATCATCTACTTATTTTCCTCCTTTACATATTATAGCATGTAATCTCCATGCTTCTAATGGGTTTTTCTTGGGGTTTGGTTGGTGTTGTCATACTGTGGCATCCTCTGGTGGATGTAGTTGTTGTGAGAGGAGGATTGTGACCCGTTGTGAGAATAAAGAACGTGAGGAACTGTTTGAGGTAGGGGATTTGTTGTTTTTATTTTATTTTATGTTCAACTATATAGTTATCATGTTTTATCCCAGTGGATCACAATAGAATTGACATAATAAATATTGAACTGGATAAATAAATTATTATCGATCTTATGTTATTGCCTCTTGTTTTTCTACATAGTGTGATATCTATGCATGCTTTGTTTTGATGTTTTTTCTTGAAGGAAATCCGTAAAGAACGTAAAACAGGATTAATTCATAAGTGTTTTCTAATGATAAAGAGGCATGAAAATGAATCTGGTGCATGCTATAATTTGATGTTAATCAAATTAGTGCAGTAATCATGTTTATTTATTTGTTATATCTTACTGATTAGGTTTCTCGAAATTTGAACCTTCAAATAATTAACCTATTAATTCGAGATAGATTAAAGAATAGAATTTTTGATAATTTCTTAAAGGGTTCTGAGTTACCCTCTTGATTGTTAAACGGCCAAGAGACCATTGAAGTGATGTTTTGTTCCTACTGATTGTGTTGTGATGTGATCTTGGATGGTTGTTGTGATATGTGGATTCCCTTTTAGTGGTGGCAGTAGATGACGCCTAGAGTTGCGAGATGCATCGGTTAATGCATTAGGGTGTCGGGGAGGACACCAGGTTTGATGGATTGGGATGGATGTGTTGTTTGATGCTTGCGGATTCTTATTGATTGTTTATCTACTTTAATTTTCTCCTATACTCAAAGAAGCTTTTCTTGCTTACCCTTCTTCTGAAGGAGGTGAAGACACGCATGGTATGCCCCGTTCTTTCCGTGTTTAGCCTCTCAAGGGATAATGGGTCTGCGCTCTTGCTATAGGCAGCAAATACTCGACAGGTAGTACGTCTACACACCGTGTCGATCCCCTTGTGTATAGTAGCATAGGATACTTTTCTAGAATTCCTAGGAATATGGGAAAGTAATTATGTAATGAATGTTTGAATAAATGATGATAACCCATGGGGTTGGAGTTTGATGAAACATAATGATGAGGCAGATAACATTGAAGGGATAATGGTTTTTGGATGTGATGTTAATGGAACATAATGTGGAATTGTTCTTGGTTAATTAATGTTCTAAGAATTAATTAACGTACAGTGAAATTTGTAAATAGTGGAAGAAGTAATCTAATAAATCCCTTTAAATGGTTGGGTGCTTATAGGATACCAAGTCTTAGAAGTGGCAGCCCAGCGTCTGAGAGATGTCAGCTGCAGTCTTGTCTTAGACTAGGTTATGCCCATAGAGTGGATGTGAGTTATAATATATTCTGTACTTTTTGTATTTCCATACGCTACTCCTCCCTATCAGTAAGGGAAATTAACACCCTTGGGATTCTGATCCCTGAGGGTGTTTTCCCCAACATTCTGGTTGGAGGATGAATGGATGAATACCCCCTTTGACCATTCTCTCTTCTCTTGGTAGATACTAGTTCCATTTGGCACAATGGTTAGTTTTACCCATATATATGTGTAGAGGCTTGTAATTGCTTGTGGTTATTCACAAACATATATTCTGGATATAGTATCCTATGGACTACTATAGGTGTAACCTGTATAGGCTGTAATAGATTGAGGATCCTAATTCGGTGTATAGGCTATAATGGATTGAGGTATAATATCCGACATATGATACACGTTATGCGAGCTGTGGTGGCTCTCGGAGACTACCTTGTTACTTTTTTGTTGTGAGGATGGTGTGGTGCTTAGCCTAGGTGTCTACGGGAAACACTTTGTGTTGAACATGGTGCAGATTATGGAGCTTAGCCCATGTTTATTTGGAAAAGCCTTTGGACAGATATGCACAAGACGTATGTCATTAGGGCAAGGTGGAAAACCAGTGGGGAAGTAGTAGCGGGGTACCATTGATATTCTTTACTATATGATATATTCTTTTCTGCGTTACTTGGTTTGAGTAACCATGGTGAGGTTGCGAACATAGTATACCTGTTTAGGTGACGATTTAGATTCTCCATTGATCATTGTGATTTAGCATGCTTTCATTACATTTTCATGAGAGTCTTTGGGAAGGATCATACTGAGTATAATGTTATACTCACCCTACGTAAATATAAGTTGTTTTTCAGGTCAGTTGGAGGAGGTTGGAGATCATGGTGGTTTCTACTAGCTTTGGGTTGTAGGAGTTGTTCGGGCTTGTGGTTTCATCTGTTTTTTTACATTATTTTCAGTACTTGTTTTTTTCCCTTTTCGGTTGTAGTACTTTTGCATGGAATTTCATATATTTAATGGGTTTATTTTATATTTCAGTATTATGTTGGAGTTGGACGGTTTCTATCTTATCTCTCTCTCCCGAATGTGTTCTCTTAGAGGGTAATGCCTCCCATTTGTGTGTTTATTATACCCTCGGTGCTAGTCGCCAACCCGGGGCCTTCTAGAGGCGGGACTCAGGGGTCATTATCTCCCTTTTCGCATTGCCAACCTAGGGGTGGTACACTTTATGGGGAGGGGTCATTACAGTTTTCCATGAATAAGTTAATATTAAGTGACATACCTTACTATAATAAATCACCCATTTCTAGAACATATGTAACACCCCGAGATTTTGTGAAAAATATTATTTTTAATTTCATTAATGTCTTCTGTTGTACGCTACACCAAAAGGAGCTTGCACAACACGCATCCTTGACTTGTCTTGCATTACACGCAATCGCGACCTTCCTCGATAGCGTGTGTAGTACGCAATACCGAGTTTCACTAAACAACGATATGCTATTAAAATATTATTAAAACTAGCCGTTATGAATAGTAATAACCACTTTTTGAAATTTTTGTAAATTTTATTTTTCAAAATGGACTTCATTTATAGATTTGGAATATCGAAATTTTCTTAGGGTGAAATTTTGGTACTTTTCAGATAACTTTCATTTTCTGATGAATAGTGAAAATTACTAAATATTAATTAAAAACAACCTTTTTAATAGAAATAATTAATAGTGATAAATTATTAATTTGATTGGTTTAAAAGTATATTTAGAATATATTTTTACAATTTAATACAATGTTGGTTATTGGATGTAATATCACATTTAAACCAGACATAAACAACTGTCAATCTTTTGATAGTTATTATCTATTAAGAACACGCTATTTGTTTTGACGACGGGAATTAATTTTTAAATTAATTAATGCAACTAATATGTTTTGAATTTGGTAAAATAGACATCATTATTGAATTCATAATATCAAATATATCTTAGTCCTAATTTTTTGTATTTTTTTGGAAACTTTCATTTTTTTTATGAATAGTGAAACCACTAAGTGGTAGTTAAAAAAAATGAATTTTTCATAAAACTTAATTTTACCGCTTCTGTTTGTGGAATTTCAAAAATCTTAGAGACACGGTTGATGTCAGTAAGTAAAATGTGGTTCAATGAGATGAAAATAATTTTTGGTGAATATTAACTTTTTACTTTTTTTTACCACGGTTAAAAGTAAATAGGGTAATTAAGGGTAAAAATGATATTACTATTACCCTAACACATTTCCTAATTCTATTGGACAAGTGTAATTCGACAAAAAACAACCTTAGGAATAAAATATGACCATTTCTTCCCACATGGATTATATTAGGACATTTATTATTATTTAATTCAAAGAAGAGTTAAAAGAGTTAATATCAAAGTTTATTTACTAAAACATTTTTAATATAGGGTTATACATTATATATATACGATTGTAAATATTCATTAGAAATATAATAATATTTCCTAAATTATGGTATTTTATTTTTAATTTTTAGACATTAAATAATTTAATTTATTTATGACACAATGATGATGCAGTAATTATCTTATTAATGAAATATTGATATAATTGATGTTATAAATACCCAAATAAATGTAATTTGAGACTTTTTATGAATTACAATAATTTTATAAGTTAATATGACATGTTATTATTTATTTAATTATCCTTTTTTGAAATAATAATTCTGTTATGATTTTTACAAAAATAAATTTCTAAATAGTGTCAAAATTGACATAAAATAGTTTTTAAAACAAATATTATATTATTAATTGTTATTTTATTCCTAAAAATATAAGTTTCGACCAAATGACTTAGATAAGGTTATATATATTAATAATAAACAACTTGGGGTTCGTTTGGATTGTTATAGTATGTTTATTAACCTTATAGTGTAAGAACACAAGAAGACATGGTAAAAGTAAAATTATTTAACTAAATGTAAAATCTAAATGATAAGGTCCAAATAGGAACCTAAAATTGTCTAAATTCTATTGGATGATAGGATTTCGACCCATACCCACCTTAGATTTTAAATAAATTAATTTGGAGCTATTTAAAAAGGAATTTGGCTTTATAATAAAATAATATTTTTAGTTATTCCAAAGGTGCCCCTCTCCTCTCTTATAAAAGGGCACCTACTCCCCCTCTTCCTAACACAACTTTGAGCCTCCAAGCTCGGCCAACCCCTGCCAATTTATCCTCTCCAATTCCCTAGAAACATCCTAGAGGTTCCGGTATTCTTCAAAGTCCTATTTTAGGGCCCTAAAAAGAGGTCTCAAAGAAGCACTTCAAAGAAGAGGTAATGTCCGTTACCGATTCTTTCATCTTTATTTCATCTTCCAATTCTTCTTTATTAGTTGTTTCATTATGAAGTAATAAAATCAGTATCACTAATATACTGATATGTTATTATAAGTATTAAAGAACTCTATTTCACCATCTATCCATCCTACGGAAAATGAAATCACCGCGCGTGCTTACGTACGGAATACCGTCTCCACGCCGTGGTGTAATCTATTTTCCACCACCACCTTACTTGGATGGGAATAATGGTGTACATAATTACTATATTTGATTATTGTAAATTGATATTGATTATTAAATAGTATACATACACTCCAATACAATTCCACTATCATTAGAACGATATCATCGCTCGTGCGTATTTACGGACTACCGTCTCCACGACGCGATTAGATTCATTCTCCATGTTAACCATTCAAGAATGATTATAAAGTATATATAATAAGTAATCATGAAATATATTACATAATAATTATAATTTATTTATGTGTATATATATGTATGTCATCTACATAATTCCATTCAACTCAATAAGGAAACAAAAACAGAGTTCATGCATACGTACGACCTACTATCTCCATGGACGGTGTATTTCCTTCCATTTACTGATCCATTATATATTTGTATATTATGAATATATATTATATATAAATCATGTTTTATATTCTGTAATTAAGTAATCATGATCTATGTAATCATATGAATAATTACAAGTCAAAACACGGACGAAAAATGAAAGGATTTTACCCAAAACACTCTTTAACATGGAATTTACAAAAGAACGGTTAATATAAACCCATAAGTGAACCATATATGATATCATAATAATTAGTATGATTCTGGAATAAGTCAATGACATTATTTAAATCATTATACAGGAGTTTCAGACAATTATGAAGCAAATCGGACCTAAGGTAAGGGAAATATCACAATCTCATTTTTATCCGAGATTGTTTATACTTTAGTATTTACTGGGGTGTATTTTATCATCCACATCCATGATTCCTCAATATGTAATATTTATATCCTTCTAAAATAGTTTATATCAAATTTTACTCTTCAGTGATTTTTTTTAGTAAAAAATATGAATGGAATCTTTTTTCGTTTTTCGTACGAGGTACTTTTTGACTTTTCCGAAAAAAGTACGAGAAGAATGTTTTTTTAACTTATACGGCATGAATGGATTTTTTAAATCATTATTTACAAGAAGATACCTTTACAAGTTTTCAAGTTTATTTTTAATCAACTTCTTTTAGTTTAGAATTGTATGACATGTCAAGAAAGGAAAAGTGTTTTTGAAGTAGAAAGGATATTTTCCTCAAGAACGGAGTTCAAATGTTTTATTAAAATTATTTTCCATATAAGATAATAAAAGGGTTATATTTTTATCCCTATTATTAAATTTATTTTATTATGTTGTGATGGAATTATTTTTATGAATTCCTTTATCTTATATGAATTATTTTATGATGTCACGATGTTTAAGAATCCCATTTTTATTACATGGGTTATTCTGTGATGTATGGTTTATGATTTTGTGGCACACATAAGAATGGTATCATAATGGGATGGGTGGGACATATATATCCCTCCAATGCATTGGGTAAAGATTTTATATCTCATGAGATAGACATGGCTGGAACGGTAGGCTATACCGGTTCAGTGAAACCGGACTGAAACGAGGAGTGAACTCGGTTCAGAAAGGGACATTGTCCACTAAGATAGTCTTGGCAATGAGTCTTTACTAATAAGAAATGATTCTCTATGATTATGTGTGTATGCCACAAAGTTTCATGTTTTAAGTTATTATTGTTGGGATTACATTTCACTACTATGATTTATTCCATGTTATGAAATTATGATCTCATTTGCAGGTTAAGATTTCCAAAATATATGTTCTTATGAATATGACGTGATTGATATTTCTTTTGTTTACCCTTACTGAGCATTTGAGATCACCCTTTTATGTTTTCTTTTCCCCAGGACATAATGAAAGGATTTAGGATTAAAAAAAATATGATCTTTATGGGAGATGTTGAAGATCTTTCACCACGATTAGAAGATTATATTCCGAGTTTCCAAAGGCACTAAACTATTACGGTCCTTTTGTGTGTGTTTTTGTTATGTACTAAGTATTCTTCAAAAGTAATTTAATGTCCATGTACGTCATGTTTCGGGTCTCTACAGTTGGTATCAGAGGAAAAGTTTAGTCAACCATTGGAAACTACGATGCGAAAACGTTAGTGAGATCCCTAGAAATATTTCTATGGTATGTCTAGGGATGTCCGTAAGGATAAGTATACGTATAGGATATAGTCCTAGAACTATGGTAACGATATTTGATTAAACCAAAGATGTTAGATATTTAAGTTACTCCCCCTTTATTATGATTTTTTCCTCTCAAAGTATTCTTTTTGGGTTTTAGAAAATGGCTCGAAACAAGATGATTCACGATAATGGAGGATATGATGGACAATGGAATGATATTCTTCATGAGCAACCAAATTAAATGGGATTTGGAAGTCCAAACATAATTATTATGCCGAATCAGCAATCTCATAATATGATCAATAAAGTAAAATTTGGTAAGTTTCCTGACTCAGCTAATAAGAGAAAGATGGAGTTTCATGATGATCATAGAGGAAAGATAGTTCAATTTCCCATATGTTAATCATGTGGGAAGAGGCATCAAGGAGAATTTTTCAAAGGAACTGGAAGATGATTTGGGTGTGGAAAAGAAGGACACAAATCCAGTACGTGAAATGGGAAAGGTTCATTTAACACCAGGGATGAGGATAATGGTATTGCTACGACATCAACAATAGTTAAATGATTTAAATGTGGAATGTACGGGCATTATTCAAACCAATTCCCTAAGGGAAAGTCCCATGAAGAGAATCAATATGGTCGTATGGGTGGTATTTATGTGGATGATGATGAAGAGACTACAAATGATATGTGAGATGAAAGAATTGTTGAAGCTCGGTCAATGGTTTAAGAATGTAGTGGAATGATTACATGTTTATCATGTGTAATGTTGTATAAGTAATCTCATGGTACTATGGAATAAAGAGACATCTAAGGATTATTACACTGTTGTATTTCCTTGAGTTTTGAAAGTGTATGATTAATGTTACCAGTACCCATGAAAGGTTATTCAGATATTTTTGGAATGTAGATGATATGCTCATAATGAAGGGATAAGGAGAAAATTAAATGTTTTAATGAGCTCATTACTGATATAAGGAGAAGGTTATATCATGGTTTGAGTATGTAGAATTTTTGGATTTTGGTATTTGGAAAGAGTTAACTTTTTATAGCATTCATTTTTTCACTAAGGTTTAATGGGTATTCATTTTTCAGTAGAATACATCATTAAGGTATTCACATGATTGGAATGTGACAAACAAGATATATGGGGGATAAATGATGGTATTCACATTCTTGGTTGACGACATTTCAAGTAATCGTTTTCTTTATACTCTGAGCTTGGACCGAAGTATGTTAGATAAGCCTAAAGATTGGAATGGGTTATGTTAACCATATGCTAGTATTTTTTAAGGATAGAACTTTTTTTTGATATCATCTATGAGATGTAATAGTAATGTAGTTTTAGAAAAAGGACAACCTGCAGGACGGGCGACATCCCATCGCGTCGGCAAGGCTGTGGGAATCGAACCCACAACTGAAGTGCGACTGGCCTTTATCGCCTAAAACTGGCCTATATGAAGTCCCTGTTTAGTAGAAACTAGTTTTATTATATTAAGTAGTATGATATATGAAGTATAAGTCCATTTTAGGAACTATATATGATTAATCTCACTATATATGGACTTATATATTTTTTGATAACTTTTCTAACTTTTTGTTTGAGACAGATGGAATGACCCATCATTCTATCACATGATCTGCTAACACATTACGAATGAAAAATTCAATTTCATTTCATTAAGAGATGAAGTGGAAATTGTCCAAAGAGTGACCAATGGTGAGACTATACCAAAATCACGAAAGTATTTCTTCTAATTCCAATTTCATCAACTTTAGGGAAATGATCTTGAAAACCAAAAATGTTGTCCTAGTTCTCTTATATCTGATGAATCAGATGGTACCTTAGATCATCACAAATTTATGGCTTTGTGATTGCTGGCTTTTCCATAGCAATGTTCTCTACCACTATCCATCAGAACATGATGGTTAGATTTCTCTTCCATATCCATATTTTCACCTATGTGGAAACCCAGTGATTAGTTTATTTGGGTAACCATTACGTTTCATACATTTGTTTTTGGTTTTGGTATTACTTTTTACGATGTGGGTTTCTATTAAAGAAACTTTTTAATAGTAAACCATTTATAACCCCGACGAATTTCGAGGGCGAAATTCATTTTAAGGGGGGTAGAATGTAACGCCCCAAGATTTTATGAAAAATATTCTTTTTAATTTCATTAATGTCTTTTTTTGTATGCTACACCAAAAGGATATTTCAAAACATGAATCCTTGACTTGCCTTGCATTACACGCAATCACGACCTTCCTCGATAGTGTGTGTTGTACGCAATACCGAGTTTCACTAAACAACGATATGCTATTAAAATATTATTAAAACTAGCCGTTATGAATAGTAATAACCACTTTTTGAAATTATGTCAATTTAATTTTTCAAAATGGACTTCATTTCTGGATTTGGTATATCGAAATTAGCTTCGGGTGATATTTTGGTACATTTCGGATAACTTTCATTTCCTGATGAATAGTGAAAATTACTAAATTTTAATTAAAAACAACCTTTTTAATAGAAATAATTAATAGTGATAAATTATTAATTTTATTGGTTTTAAAGTATATTTAGAATATATTTATACAATTTAATACAATGTTGGTTATTGGATGTAATTTCACATTTAAACCAGACATAAACAACTGTCAATTTGTTGATAGTTATGATCTCTTAAGAACACGCTATTTTTTTTGACGATGGAAATTAATTTTTAAATTAATTAATGAAACTAATATGTAATTAATTTGGTATAATAGAAATAATTTTTTAATTCATAATATCAAATATTGCTTAGGCCGAATTTTTAGTATTTTTCTGGAAACATTCATTTTTTGATGAATAGTGAAACCACTAAGTGTTAGTTAAAAAAATGAATTTTTCATAAAACATAATTTTACCGCATCTGTGAGTGGAATTTCAAATATATTAGAGACATGATTGATGTCAGTAAGTAAAATGTGGTTCAATGAGGTGAAAATAATTTTTGATGAATAGTAACTTTTTACTTTTTTTTGCCACGGTTAAAAGTAAATAGGGTAATTAAGGGTAAAAATGATATTACTATTACCATAACACATGTATTAATTCTATTGGACAAGAGTAATTAGACCAAAAACAACCGTAGGAATAAAATATGACCATTTAGGCCCACTTGGATTAGATTTGGACATTTATTATTATTTAATTCAAAGAAGGGTTAAAAGAGTTAAAATCAAAGTTTATTTACTAAAACATTTTTAATATAGGTTTATACAGTATATAAAAACCATTGTACATATTCATTAGAAATATAATAAGATTTAATACATAATGTTATTTAATTTTTAGTTTTTAGACATTAAATAATTTAATTTATTTATGACACAACGATGATGCAGTAATTATCTTATTAATGAATTATTGACATAATTGATGTTATAAATACGAAAATAAATGTAATTTGAGACTTTTTATGAATTCCAATACTTTTATAGGTTAATATGACAAGTTATTATTGATTTAATTAACTTTTTTCGAACTAATCATTCTGTTATAAGTTTCAAAAAAATCAATTTCTAAATAGTGTCAAAATTGACATAAAATAGTCTTTAAAACAAATATTATATCATTAATTGTTATTTTATTCCTAAAAATCTAAGGTTAGGCCAAATGACTTAGATAAGGTTATATATATTAATAATAAACAACTTGGGGTTCGTTTGGATTGTTATAGTAATTTTATTAACCTTATAGTGTAAGAACAAAAGAAGACACGGTAAAAGTAAAATTATTTAACTTAATGTTAAATCTAAATGATAAGGTCAAAATAGGAATCTAAACTTGTCTAAATTATATTGGATGAGATGATTTCGACCCATACCCACCTTATATTAGAAATAAATCAATTTTGAGCTATTTAAAACCGAATTTGGCTTTATAATAAAATAATATTTTTAGTTATTCCAAAGGTGCCCCTCTCCTCTCTTATAAAAGGGCACCTCCTCCCCCTCTTCCTCACACCACATTGATCCTTAAAGTTCTGCCAAACCCTGCCAATTTCTCCTCTCCACTTCCCTAGAAACATTCTAGAGGTTCTGGTATTCTTCAAAGACCTATTTTAGTGCCCTAAAAGGAGGTCTCAAAGAAGCACTTCAAAGAAGAGGTAATGTCTGTTACCGATTCTTTCATCTTTATTTCTTCTTACACTTGTTCTTATTTAGTTGTTTCATTATGATGTAATAACATCAGTATCAATCATATACTGATATGTTATTATAATTATTAAACAACCCTATTTCACCATCTATCCATCCTACAGAAAACGAAATCACCGCGCGTGCGTACGTACGGAATACCGTCTCCAGGTCGTGGTGTAATCTATTTTCCACCACCACCTTACTTGTATGGGTATAATGGTGTACATAATAACTATATATGATTATTGTAAATTTATATTTATTCTGAAATAGTATACATAAACTCTAACACAATTCCACAATCATGAGAATGATATCATCACTCGTGCGTACGTACGGACTACGGTCTCCACGACGCGATGAGATTCATTCTCCACGTTAACCATTCATGAATGATTATAAAGTATATATAATAAGTAAAAATGAAATATATAACATAATAATTATACTGTATTTATGTGTATATATATGTATTTCATGTACTTAATTCCATTCAACTCAATAAGGAAACGAAAACAGCGTTCATGCGTACGTACGATCTACCGTCTCCATGAACTGTGTATTTCTTTCCATTTACTGATCTATTATATATATGTATATTCTGAATATATATTATATATTAATCATGTTTTATATTCTGTAATTAAGTAATCATATGAATAATTACAAGTCAAAACACGGACGAAAAATGAAACGATTTTACCCAAAACACTCTTTAACATGGAATTTACAAAAGAACGGATAATATAAAGTCATAAGTGAACCATATATGATATCATAATAATGAGTATGATTCTGGAATAAGTCCATGACATTATTTAAATCATTATACAGGAGGTTCAGACACTTACGAAGAAAATGAGACCTAAGGTAAGGGAAATATCACAATCTCATTTTTATCCGAGATTGTTTATACTTTAGTATTTACTGGGGTGTATTTTATCATCCACATCCATGTTTCCTCAATATGTAATATTTATATCCTTCTACAATAGTTTATATCATATTTTACTCTTCGGTGAATTTTTTTAGTAAAAAATATGAATGGAATCTTTTGTCGTCTTTCATACGAGATACTTTTTGACTTTTCTGACAAAAGTACAAGAAGAATGTTTTTTTAACTTATACGGCAAGAATGTTTTTTTAAAACATTATTTCCAAGAAGCTACCTTTACAATTTTTCAAGTTTATTTTTAATCAACTTTTTTTAGTTTATAATTGTATGACATGTTAAGTAAGTAAAAGTGTTTTTGAAGTAGAAAGGATATTTTCCTCAAGAATGGAGTTCAAGTGTTTTATTAAAAATATTTTCCATATAAGATAATAAAAGGGTTCTGTTTTTATCCCTATTATTACATTTATTTGATTATGTTGTGATGGAATTATTTTTATGAATTCCTTTATCTTATATGAATTGTTTTATGATTTCACGATGTTTAAGAATCCCATTTTTATTACATGGGTTATTCTATGATGTATAGTTTATGATTTTGTGGCACACATAAGAATGGTATCATTATGAGATGGGTGGGACCTATATCTCCCTCCAATGCATTGGGTAATGATTTTATATCTCATGAGATAGACATGGCTGGAACGGTAGGCTATACAGGTTTAGTGAAACAGGACTGAAACGAGAGTGAACTCGGTTCAGAAAGGGACTTTGTCCACTAAGATAGTCTTGGAAATGATTCATGACTAATAAGAAATTATTATCTATGATTATGGGTGTATGACAAAAAGTTTCATGTTTTATGTTATGATTATTGGGATTACATTTCACTACTATGATTTATCCCATGTTATGAAATTATGATCTCTTTTGCAGGTTAAGACTTCCAAAAGATATGTTCTTATGAATATGACGTGATTGATATTTCTTTTGGTTACCCTTACTGAGCATTTTAGCTCACCCTTTTATGTTTTCTTTTCCCTAGGACATAAAGAAAGGATTTAGGTTTAAAAAAAAGAATATCTTTATGGGAGATATTGAAGATCTTTCACCGCGATTAGAAGATTATATCCTGAGTTTCCAAAGGCACTAAACTATTACGGTCCTTGTGTGTGTGTTTTTGTGATGTACTAAGTATTCCGCAAAAGTAATGTAATTTCCATGTACGTTAAGCTTCGGGACTATACAACATATGTACAAATCTCACATATAAGTGCCTCTATATGAATAAAATTCTGACTAATATTTTATCAACATACACAAGGCTCATTGATTTGATTATTATGAACCCTCAATTATTAACGATGGGACTATACACATTTTGATCCATTCATTTAGTGTCTTCAATACATGATTACCCCTTTTATTCCCTATATAGATGTGATCCAATTAAATATGGTATATATTCTTCCACACCTCCCAAATCTCAAGGGTTGATTCATTCTTCTACACCACACAATGGTGATGATAAAGAAGTGTAAAATATTAGGGTCCCTCTTAAATCCTTCATCAAATGTTTTCAACAAATCATGATAATCCATGACTAGTGATTTTTATTATAGAGGGTAATTGATGAGACAAATTAAAAAGTTCTCCCTTTATCAATAAAGATATAGAAAATATATCTCTTTCTATAAGAAACATCATAGTATGTTTTCAAGAAATTTCACTAAAAGTGATGGGTCAGATAACTCATTTTCTACCCATCTCTTGGTTCATCTATGTAACAACCATACATAAAAGAAATTGGTATCAATAATGAATATACCCCATGAATCTAATATAGAATTTATGTTCAATAAGATTATAAAATTGGCTTAATTTGTTATTTTGAATACATGATGTGGCTTACTAATATTATCCACATCAAGATAAAAATTTCAAATTATAAAATTTAACTGATATTTTAAACATAAATCATTATTATCCTAAGGATTATTTCCATAAGAATGTAATGAAATTGTTTATCGATTCCATTATTTTTATCAATAAACACCTTCCATAGATGGATATTCAAGTTATAACCAGACACATATGAACCCTGAATATTAAGATTCCACTTTATTTAAAGCATAAAACCGGTATAATTATACAATGTTATACACTTTAGAATGAATAATTATGACACCAAATGTAACAATTCTGTGAAAAATATGTTTTGGTCATTTTTAAAGAAAACCAAAAATGATTATGTTGAATATTTGGTATTCAAATTCAATAAATATGTGATCCCTGCACAATTATTGAGGTATTTTCTAATAAACTATGTAGCAGAAATTTGGATATGAATCCTTAAAATGATCTTTTGGGATAAAATTTGGGAAACTACAATACCTCATAGTATGTCATATAAACATAGTGGTTGACATTGAAAGGCCATGGAAATACTAGACATTCCACACCCTCAAAACCATCATGAATTTAGGGGACTCAAGGAATGTATCATGTACATAATGTGATTCATATCCAAACTCACAATAAATTATTATCCCATAAATTATTTTAAGAATAATATAGTAACAAATTAATGGGATAATGATTTTCAAAAATCCTCTCATAACATAAAAATGTATCTATTATATACTCTAAATATTATGTCACTTATAATATTATATCCTTGTGTTTTCTATGTTTAAACCCTCGAGCTGTATCATATTTACCACATGACATAGAATAACGGTGTGTGTAAGGATAACAATATCTAATATCTTTGTATAATAATTGTTAAGGGTCACACATGATACTATTATATAGAGAAGAACTGCCATAAGTTGAAAAATATGGGGAATAATGATAGATATTATCTATAATATAATGAGGATCATCTAGCTTCCAACATTCATCCTCCCAAATATACCCTTAGTTATCAAATGCTAAATGGTTTTCTAATATTAATAGTAGTTATTCATTAATTTTTTTACATCCAATTTGATTTATTGATGGAATTAAAATAGAAGGAGGTGGTAGACTTTTGGTAGCACACTATCAAATATGAGTCACTATTAGATGTGTAAGTCCCTAATGATAAAAAAATATCCATATTCAAACACACATGTTAATTATAAATATTTTTTTATTATGATTTTAGGTTACCACCTGGTAGGATAATTTATGAAATTATGCTAAATACAGTCAGTTTGGGGGTTATGTTCTTCTCCCAAATAAATTAATTTTAACCCTACAAATTGAATCAATCAGAAGAATGTACCAATAGTAATGTAGAATGTCAATCCCTCAACATAGGATTATAATTCTCCTTGAAAATAATGAATTCCTAGTTGTATGGTAATGTTGATTTATATATGATAATAAATAAAATCAATAGTGACTTTTCCATAAAGAATGCATAGTTTATTCCATTTTATGATTATGTGTGATGTTGAATAGTATTTTTTTCCTCAGAGATGAAGTTGGTCTATTAAAGGCTCATAGAATTATCATGTATATGCATAATACTGTGTAGGTAAAACCTTTATAAACCTAGACCTATTTGATGTATATATTCATATCATGCATCATAGGGTGGTCTCTCAATACAATAATAATGATATAGGGGAAAAATTTGATGTTTCTTCTACCATAGATCAAATTTAATCCACCCAAAAGTCATTTAGGCTAGTGAGGACACCAGCAGACCTCATGGTGATCCTCGCGGCGAGCCTACTGCACGCAGCAGCAGGGCGATGGTGGAGCCTGATGCTCCAGGTACACGATGAGGCCACCCTCATCTAGATGGACTTCGAGAGCCTCTTCCGCTCAGAGTTCGTCCCGGCCACCCTCCGTGCGGTGTGCATTCCGGAGCTTCTTCAGCTGCGGCAGGGCAGCTTGACGGTCGCTCAGTATGCGGCGAGGTTCACCAACCTATCTCGCTACTCGACAGACATGGTACAGGACCCCTTCTTCCGGGCCCGGACCTTCGAGCAGGGATTGAGACACGAGATCAGGGCATCGCTGATCTCCCTCAGCATCCCGACCCAGGCATGAGTACTGGAGCGAGCCCTCCTGATTGAGAGCTTCCTGGCTGAGTCCACAGCGAGACCTACCGCAGGGCGGCAGGTAGCAGAGTCTTTGGAAACTGGTAGCCGACTGATGACTCAGGGTTCCAGGCAGACCAGGCCTTCCGGCAGACGACCCCAGGACACTGGCTCAGCGGTGCGGGGCACACAGCGCGGAGCCCGCCTTCCGAGGGGCAGGCAGTGCTACGAGTGCGGCGGGCAGTGCCACATGGCTCGTGACTGCCCGACCCGTCGTACCGAGGGGAAGAAGACGGTGGAGGGGCCACCCAGGAAGAGGCAGAGGGTCGACCGTGGCGGTCCGCAGGGAGGAGGCGGACGAGGCAGAGGAGGTGGCCGAGCAGTAGGTGGTGGGCGATGCTTTGAGGCTCTGCCACCACCACCACCAGGAGGCCCGCCCCGACCACAGGGAGCTGGCGGGCAGAGACAGGCTCAGCTCCAGGCAGCGGAGGCCTACGACCACGGCGTGCCAGAGATGATTCGAGGTACGATCTGTGTCTATTCCACCCTTGCTGCAGTTCTGATAGACACAGGAGTGAGTCACTATTTCATAGCCACTACCCTTGTTTGGAGCTCTGAGATTCCGACGGAGCCGTTGGCTCGATCCTTACGGCTAGAGACTCCTACGGGAGAAGACTCGACGATTACGCACTGGTGCCGGAAGTGTGAGCTTACTCTAGGAGGTGAGAGCTTCGGCTGGGATCTTCTTGTAGCAGCGTCGAGGCTTTACGACATCATCTTGGGCATGGATTGGTTATCTACTGTCCATGCTCAGATTGACTGCATTAGGCGCAAGGTGCGATGTGTGCGCACCGACGGGGAGCAGGTTCACCTTCACCGGCGAGAAGGGAGCCTTAGCAGCACAGGGTGGACTCACAAATAGGAGAGGTCAGCCCATCACTCAACAGTTGGCTAGCCTCATCCTGGGAGCAGTTGACGTGCGGAGTCCCAGTTTTCTGCAGTGGTGGATCAGTACGCGGACGTCTTTCTCGAAGACGTTCCAGGACTACCTCCTCGCAGAGAGGTAGACTTTTATTTTTGACCTGTAGCCCGGGACAGCCCCGATATCCACGCCAATATATCGGGTGGCCACCGCTGAGCTTCGAGAGCTGTAGGTAAAGTTGGAGGACTTGCAGGGCAAGGGGTTCATCCGACCCAGTGTTTCGCCCTGGGCTTCCCCAATTTTTTTCGCCAAGAAGGCGGACGGGAGCTTGCGAATGTGTGTCGAATATCGTCGCCTGAATCAGGTGACAGTGAGGAACAAGTATCCGCTAACCAGGATTGATGACCTCTTCGACCAGCTCAAGGGAGCACGGTGGTTCTCGAAGATAGACCTCAGGTCAGGCTATCATCAGCTTAGAGTTCGAGATGAGGATGTGCAGAAGACGGCCTTCAGGTGTCGGTATGGCCACTATGAGTTCTTGGTTATGCCTTTTGGCGTGACCAATGCTCCAGCAGTGTTCATGATCCTCATGAACAGGATCTTCCAGCCATACCTCGATCTATTTGTCGTGGTCTTCATCGACGACATTTTGGTGTACTCGACGACGGAGGAGGAGCACGCCTACCACCTGCGTGTTGTACTAGACACACTCCGAGAGCACCAGCTTTATGGAAAGATCTCGAAGTGTCAGTTCTGGTTACGTGAGGTCCACTTCTTGGGGCACGTCATTTCTGAGGCGGGAGTTGCAGTGGATCCCGCGAAGATCGAGGCGTTGTACGGCATACCTTTTAGATCTCCTTTGTGCTGGACAGACCCTGGAGAGTCAGCACTTGTGGTACCAGAGATGGTCCAGGCCACGACAGAGAAGGTCCAGGTCATCCAGGAGTGGATGAGGACAGCACAGAGCAGGCAGAAGTCATATTCTGACAGGAGGAGGAGGCCACAAGAGTTCGAGGATGGCGACCACGTCTTCTTGCGTGTCTCACCTCGACGTGGTTTGCAGAGATTTGGCCGAGGCGGCAAGTTGTCTCCACGCTTCATCGGGCCTTTCCAGGTCCTCAGCAGGATTGGCGAGGTGGCTTATCGCCTGGCTCTGCCACCTCAGTTGCACCGGGTGCACGACGTCTTCCACGTATCCCAGCTGAGGAGATACGTGCACGACCCGATGCACATCATTGACTATGGGGAGCTAGACGTGGATGATGGGGAGACTTTTGCGGAGGTCCTAGTGGAGATAGAGGATCGACAGGAGCGGGTCCTACGTGGGCGATCGATTCCTCTTGTGAACATAAGATGGCAGCACGGGAACCTCCAGGAGAGCACTTGGGAGCGGGAGGCTCAGATGCGTGCTCAGTACCCACATTTGTTTCCCTAGTTTATGATGCATCTTTACGGGGACGTAAAGTCCTGAGGTGGGAGTAATTTAAAGACCCTTAAATTTCAAGGAAATTTTCTTCTTAATTTTCTTTGGAATTTTACAAGAGCGCAGTTTCTGACGGCACCTGATTCTGAGGCCTGGTGTGCCCGGAATCATTTTCTGATGTTTGGCTCGGGTACGTTCAGTGAACGGATGAGCGGGTTTTTCTAACTATTGAACCGGTGCCCGGAATCGAATTCTGAGGGCACCGATTAAATCGCAGCGCCGGTATTCGCTTAGAAACGCCTCTTCCGGAGTTGCATTTGCTCGGGTGTGGTTTTTAATTTTCAGGCTTAAAGTTAAGAAATAAAATAATTTTGCGACAACTTTATTTTATTTCACTTAAGCCACTTGAATCCACTTAAAGGCGGCTTGAACTATGTTGAAGCGGATAGGATGCTATCCAGAAATATCCTACCCCCCTTGGTAGGATATTTGTGAGGTGGGGCCCGCACGAGCCCCGCCGTTTCTTTCCGCTACGAAACGCACCCATGAAAACCCGTCTTAATGAAGGTCAACCGACGCGTTTTCTAAATTCTTAACAGACCATTTAATTGGGTTGTTTCTTTCGTGAATTAAATGGGCTGTTTCTTTCGTGAATTTAAGGGCCTGTTTCTTTCGTTAAATTAAATCAACGAATTAATTCAATCGTTTCTTAACCGGTTTTCGTGTGTTGGCATGTTAATAAAATAAGACCAACCCAAAATCTTTTGAAAAGATTTGAGAGGATCCCTATTTCTTCAGCTCCCTCACGAAGAACCCGAAGAACGCGAAGAACGCGAAGAACGCGAAGAATGCCGAACCCGGAAATCGACGACGCCTTCGTCCGAGACGTTCTTCCGATCTCCGATCTCTGATCTCCGATCACCGACCATTTGAGGTGAGTGATTTCGGATTTCCGCTCAAGGTTCTTTTCTTTGGGTTTAAACACAGATTTAATTAATTATCATTTAAATCTGTTGTTCTTGGTTCGTTGAGCTCGCCGACTCAACGCCGGATTCCGAGACGACGCGACGCCTCCCCGCGACGACGCGACGATCCCTCCCTTCCGCGACGATCTTATCCGCGAAGAACGCCCGCGCGCAACGATCATCAAGGTAGGGATTTTATAATTTTGGAATACCCCTCTTTGTTATTCCCGTGAACTTTCTTTAAAAATTAAAGAACCGGATTCATGGAAACAATTTTATTTTATTATAATTAAAATTGTTGGTTCATGTGTTGAAAAATTTCTCCCGGTTGTTTATTTCTAACGCGGAGGGTGCGGGCCAAACGAACACGGCCCGACGACCCTCCGCCGTTCTTCATTTTGTGCGGATTTGGAGGGCGACGATGAAACATGCTGCAATGGGTGTTTGACGATCCCGCAGTAAAGAACGGATCCCGGGAGGAGCAACGGCGCAGACGGGAAAGAAAACGGGCCACCGGAGCGACGCCGGCGGCCGGAGGGGGCGGCGCCCCGGCGCGCCGCCCCACGAGCCCGCCGCGGCTGAACCCGCGGCGGCGGCGGCCAACGGACCCATGGCCGTACGGGTCCGGTTCGTCCAGGCGGGACGCGGCAGAGCCGCGTCCGCGGTTCGCCAGCGCGGCCCACGCGGACCGCGACTTTCCTCAGGTCGCGGGTCAACGCCCGCGGCACCTGGCGCTAGGCCGCCCGGCCGCGCCGAGCCAGGCCGGTCCGACCGGCCGGGCCGCGCCCCGGCCGGGCCGGACCGGTCCAACCGGGTCCAACCCGGGTCGGGTCGACCCGGTTCGGGCCGACCCGGGGGGGTCGGCCCGGGCCCGTACCCCCCTTCTTCGGACGTTTTCGTTCAAACGCACGTAACATGAGCTTCGTGCCTCCAAACGACTCTCCGTCAGTGGCAACGCGATCCTTGGATCGAGATGGTCGTTTTGGTATATCGCACTCAAGGTTTCGGAATACTTTGAGTTCGGCCGGGTTGGTTCGTACACGAAACCAACCGGGCCCCCGGAGCGGAAACGCTTATATCTTGAGCTACGGACGTCTGATTGACGTGCCGTCAGCTTTGATGAATTCCTCTAAGTGAGACGGATCTTTTGGCATACTCCGCCCGAGGTTTGGACACAGGTGGAGTGCAGTCGGGTTGGTTTTTCCTTAAAAACCAACCGGGCCCCTAGGACGAAAATGCCAATAACTCTCAGACCGGCCGTCCGATTGACGCGCCGTCTGCGACGTTGAGTTCCTGTTGACGATACAGATCTTTTGGATACATCAACTTCGGACTTTGTGTTAGTTGATGTATCAGCCTCTCGGCTCGTGGAGCGGACCCTCCCGAACGAGCTTGCTGTGTGCGGGAACCCTAGTGCTGGCTGCGACTACTACTTCGACAGCGACGACCGTGCAGAGATCCTCTGTGGACTCTGACAACGACCATGCAGAGATCCTCCGTGGACTGCGGTGACGACCGTGCAGAGATCCTCCGTGGACTACGGCGACGACTGTGCAGAGATCCTTAGTGGACTGCGATGACTACTGCACTCAGTGATCCTCCGTGGATCAGTGCTACCGGTCCTGTGTGGGCCCGATCCTGTGTGGGTCCGATCCCGCGTGGGTCAGCGCTCAGCGGTTCTGTGTGAGCCAGCGCCTACAGGTCCTGCGTGGGCCCGGTCCTGTGTGGGCCCGATCCTGTGTGGGTCTGATCCTGTGTGGGTCACTGCGGGGTTAGTACCTATCGATCCTTCGTGGGTCTGACGATTTAGATGATTCAGTGATCATCTTTATCGTCATCCGAAGAAGTATACCTGTGTGAGCTGAATCTTGTGTTTCTCTAATTTGTGGACTGTGTTGAGCTATCCTGTGTGGATTTACTGTTTACTCTCCTTTGTGGATTGTGTTGTTCTATCCTGCATGGGTATGCCTTTGGCTTTCCTGTGTGGACTGGGTTGTGCTAGGGCTCGGACGTTGGAGCCGATCGGGGAATTGATGACTTAGGTATATGTATGGGCATATACCTAAGCCGTGTCAGATGTTACTTCATGATTGTACCTATTCTTCGTGATTTATCCTTTGTGGATTTCGGGAGACCTTCGGGGGTCTCGGGGTCCCTACTGAGTAGCTTATACTCACCCCTGCACGGGCTATGCCCGCACTTCGTGGTGTTGGTTGCAGACGACGGACAACGCTGATCGTGGAGGAGGCGTGCGGAGCAGGACAGTACCTGGAGGTGGACCACTGGGCGGGACGTACTCAGAGCGGTTAGGTGGACCCGAGGAGCAGTGGAGGCTATCTGTACCCACCCCTCAGGTGGGACTTCCAGAGGACGGCTCGACGCTGCAGTTTTTTCCTTTCAGTTGCTGTTTTTCCTTTCAGTTGTACTTTACAGTTGGGCTTGTATTTCCGGTCCCTTTTACATTCAGCACAACTTGTACAGTTTTTACTTAGTGTTTACTTTTCCGCTTGCTTACTCTGTGGTGCTTGTTTACTTTTCAAAGGCAATGCCTTCCCTTTTTGTTGGGATTTACGCCTTGGTGCTAGTCGCCAGCCCCTGGCCTATGGTAGGCGGGCTTGGGGTAGTCACGGCACGGGCCCCGGGGACGGGTCGTGACAATTGGTATCAGAGGTGGTCGGTTCTACCACATACTCTGATCTTTCTTCTATGTGAAGCAATAGTGTTTAGCGTATTGAGTGTGGTTATCAGTCCAGGGAGTCCGGTGTTGGTGCGGCGGTCGACGTATCCATACACCAGGACCCTGACTTCTGATTTCCGACTTAATGCACGAAAACATTGATTGCATGTGTGTTTCATGTTTTCATTGTGATTACTTGTGTCAGCTCACCAGGTATACTGTTCTGACCGTGGCATACTTGTTTCCTTTTCAGGATGGCACGACGACAGCAGCCAGCTAGGGTTCCTAGAGTAGAGCGCAATGACAGCCCGCCGAGCGACGAGGCCTCGGTACAGGGCCCGTTGACAGCAGAGGCACCGGCGGTACCTTTACCCGCCGAGCCCCCGATGCTTCCAGCACTAGCATCTGACGACGCACGATGCCTCGGAGCTCTGCACGAGTTCTAGCGCCAGCGACCACCCAGGTTCCGTAGGGAGTCGGACCCCCAGGCAGCCGAGGACTGGCTGGAGGCGGTCGTCCGAGTTTTCAGGCTAGTGAGGACACCAGCAGACCTCATGGTGATCCTCGCGGCGAGCCTACTGCACACAGCAGCAGGGCGATGGTGGAGCCTGATGCTCCAGGTACACGATGAGGCCACCCTCATCTAGACGGACTTTGAGAGCCTCTTACGCTCAGAGTTCGTACCGGCCACCCTCCGTGCGGTGTGCATTCAGGAGCTTCTTCAGCTGCGGTAGGGCAGCTTGACGGTCGCTCAGTACGCGGCGAGGTTCACCGACCTATCTCGCTACTCGACAGACATGGTACGGGACCCCTTCTTCCGGGCCCGGACCATTGAGTAGGGATTGAGACACGAGATCAGGGCATCACTGATCTCCCTCAGCATCCCGACCCAGGCAGGAGTACTGGAGCGAGCCCTCCTGATTGAGAGCTTCCTGGCTGAGTCCATAGCGAGACCTACCGCAGGGCGGCAGGTAGCGGAGTCTTCGGAAGCTGGTAGCTGACGGATGACTCAGGGTTCCAGGAAGACCAGGCCTTCCGGCAGACGACCCCGGGACACTGGCTCAGCGGTGCGGGGCACACAGCGCGGAGCCCGCCTTCCGAGGGGCAGGCAGTGCTACAAGTGCGGAGGGCATGGCCACATGGCTCGTGACTGCCCGACCCGTCGTACCGAGGGGCAGCAGACGGTGGAGGGGCCACCCATGCAGAGGCAGAGGGTCGACCGTGGCGGTCCGTAGGGAGGAGGCGGACGAGGCAGAGGATCTGGCCGAGCAGCAGGTGTTGGGCGACGCTTTGAGGCTCTGCCACCACCACCACCAGGAAGCCTGCCCCGACCACAGGGAGCTGGCGGGCAGAGACAGGCTCAGCTCCAGGCAGCGAAGGCCTATGACCACGGCGCGCCAGAGATGATTCGAGGTACGATCTGTGTTTATTCCACCCTTGCTGCAGTTCTGATAGACACAGGAGCGAGTCACTCTTTCATAGCCACTGCCCTTGTTCGGAGCTCGGAGATTCCGACGGAGCCGTTGGCTCTATCCTTACGGCTAGAGACTCCTACGAGAGCAGACTCGACGATTACGCACTGGTGCCAGCAGTGTGAGCTTACTCTAGGAGGCGAGAGCTTCGGCTGGGATCTTCTTGTAGCAGCGTCGAGGCCTTACGACGTCATCTTGGGCATGGATTGGTTATCTACGGTCCATGCTCAGATTGACTGCATTAGGCGCAAGGTGCGACGTGTGTGAACCGACGGGAGCAGGTTCACCTTCACCGGCCAGAAGAGAGCCTTAGCAGAACAGGATGGACTCACACAGAGGAGAGGTCAGCCCATCACTCATCAGTTGGCTAGCCTCATCCTGGGAGCAGTTGACGTGCGGAGTCCCAGTTTTCCTGCAGTGGTGGATCAGTACGCGGACGTCTTTCCCGACGACGTTCCAGGACTACCTCCTCACAGAGAGGTAGGCTTTTATTTTTGACCTGTAGCCCGGGACAACCCCGATATCCACGCCAGCATATCGGGTGGCCACCGCTGAGCTTCGAGAGGTGCAGGTACAGTTGGAGGACTTGCAGGGCAAGGGGTTCATCCGACCTAGTGTTTCGCCCTGGGCTTCCCTGATTTTGTTCGCCAAGAAGGCAGACGGGAGCTTGCGACTGTGTGTCGAATATCGTCGCCTGAATCAGGTGATAGTGAGGAACAAGTATCCGCTACCCAGGATTGATGACCTCTTCGACCAGCTCAAGGGAGCACAGTGGTTCTCGAAGATAGACCTCAGGTCAGGCTATCATCAGCTTAGAGTTCGAGACGAGGATGTGCAGAAGACGGCCTTCAGGTGTCGGTATGGCCACTATGAGTTCTTGTTTATGCCTTTCGGCGTGACCAATGCTCCAGCAGTGTTCATGAGCCTCATGAACAGGATCTTCCAGCCATACCTCGATCGATTTGTCGTGGTCTTCATCGACGACATTTTGGTGTACTCGACGACGGAGGAGGAGCACGCCTACCACCTGCGTGTTGTACTAGACACACTCCGAGAGCACTAGCTTTATGGAAAGCTCTCGAAGTTTCAGTTATGGTTACGTGAGGTCCACTTCTTGGGGCACGTCATTTCTGAAGAGGGAGTTGCAGTGGATCCCGCAAAGATCGAGGCGTTGTACGGCAGGCCTTGCAGATCTCCTTTGTGCTGGACAGACCCAGGAGAGTCAGCACTTGTGGGACCAGAGATGGTTCGGCCCACGACAGAGAAGGTCCAGGTCATCCAGGAGTGGATGAGGACAGCACAGAGCCGGCCGAAGTCATATTCTGACCGGAGGCGGAGGCCACTAGAGTTCGAAGATGGCGACCACGTCTTCTTGCGTGTCTCACCTCGATGTGGTTTGCGGAGATTTGGCCGAGGCGGCAAGTTGTCTCCACGCTTCATCGGGCCTTTCCAGGTCCTCAGCAGGATTGGCGAGGTGGCTTATCACCTGGCTCTGCCACCTCAGTTGCACCGGGTGCACGACGTCTTCCACGTATCTCAGGTGAGGAGATACGTGCACGACCCGACGCACATCATTGACTATGGGGAGCTAGACGTGGATGATGGGGCGACTTTTGTGGAGGTCCTAGTGGAGATAGAGGATCGATAGGAGCGGGTCCTATGTGGGCGATCGATTCCTCTTGTGCACATCAGATGGCAGCACGGGAACCTCCAGGAGAGCACTTGGGAGCGTGAGGCTCAGATGCGTGCTCAGTACCCACATTTGTTTCCCTAGTTTATGATGTATCTTTACGGGGACGTAAAGTCCTGAGGTGGGATTAATGTAAAGACCCGTAAATTTCAAGGAAATTTTTTTCTTAATTTTCTTTGGAATTTTACAAGAGTGCAGTTTCTGACGGCACCTGATTCTGAGGCCTGGTGTGCCCGGAATCATTTTCCGAAGTTTGGCTCGGGTACGTTCAGTGAACGGATGAGCAGGTTTTTCTAACTTTTGAACCGGTGCCCGGAATCGAATTCTGAGGGCACCGATGAAATCGCAGCGCCGGTATTCGTTTAGAAACGCCTCTTCCGGAGTTGCGTTTTCCTGGGTGTGGTTTTTAATTTTCGGGCTTAAAGTTAAGAAATAAAATAATTTTGTGACAACTTTATTTTATTTCACTTAAGCCACTTGAAGCCACATAAAGGCGTCTTGAACTGAGTTGAAGCAGATAGGATGTTATCCAGAAATATCATACCCCCCTTGGTAGGATATTTGTGAGGTGGAGCCCGCACGAGCCCTGCCGTTTCTTTCCGCTATGAAACACACCCGTGAAAACCCGTCTTAATGAAGGTCAACCGACTCGTTTTCTAAATTCTTAACAGACCATTTAATTGGGATGTTTCTTTCGTGAATTAAATGGTCTGTTTCATTCGTGAATTAAATGGCCTGTTTCTTTCGTTGAATTAATTCAACGAATTAATTCAATCGTTTCTTAACCGGTTTTCGTCTGTTGGCATGTTAATAAAATAAGACCAACCCAAAATCTTTTGAAATGATTTGAGAGGATCCCTGTTTCTTCAGCTCCCTCGCGAAGAATGCGAAGAACGCGAAGAACGCGAAGAACGCGAAGAACGCCGAACCCGGAAATCGACGACGCCTTCGTCCGAGACGTTCTTCCGATCTCCGATCTCCAATCTCCGATCACCGACCATTTGAGGTGAGTGATTTCGGATTTGCGCTCAAGGTTCTTTTCTTTGGGTTTAAACACAGATTTAATTAATTATAATTTAAATCTGTTGTTCTTGGTTCGTTGAGATCGCCGACTCAACGCCGGATTCCGCGACGACGTGACGCCTCCCCGCGACGACGCGACGATCCCTCTCTTCCGCGACGATCTTATCCGCGAAAAACGCCCACGCGCGACGATCATCAAGGTAGGGATTTTATAATTTTGGAATACCCCTATTTGTTATTCCCTTGAACTTTGTTTAAAAATTAAAGAACCGGATTCATGGAAACAATTTTATTTTACTAAAATTAAAATTGTTGGTTCATGTGTTGAACAATTTCTCCCGGTTGTTTATTTCTAACGCGGAGGGTGCGGGCCAAACGAACACGGCCCGACGACCCTACGATGCTCTTCGTTTTGTGCGGATTTGGCGGGCGACGACGAAACATGCTGCAACGGGTGTTTGACGATCCCGCAGTAACGAATGGATCCCGGGAGGAGCAACGACGCAGATGGGAAGGAAAACGGGCCCCCGAAGCGACGTCGGCGGCCCGCGGAAGCTGCCGGTGGCGCGCCACCGGACGAGGCCGCCGCGGCTGAAGCCATGGCCGCGGCGGCCAACGGACCCACGGCCGCGCGGGTCCGGTTCGTCCAGGCGGGACGCGGCAGAGCCGCGTCCGCGGTTCGCCAGCGCGGCCCATGCGGGCCGCGACTTTCCTCAGGCCGCGGGTCAACGCCCGCGGCACCTGGCGCTCGGCCGCGCGGCCGAGCCGAGCCAGGCCGGTCCGACCGGCCGGGCCGGACCGGTCCCACCGGGTCGGACCCGGGTTGGGTCGACCCAGTTCGGGCTGACCCGGGTGGGGGGGGGGGGTCGGGCCGGGTCGTCCCGGGCCTGTACCCCCCTTCTTCGGACGTTTTTATTCAAACGCACGTAACTTGAGCTTCGTGCCTCCAAACGACTCGCCGTCAGTGGCAACACGATCCTTGGATCGAGGCGGTCGTTTCGGTATATCGCACTCAAGGTTTCGGAATACTTTGAGTTCGGCGTACACGAGACCAACCGGGCCCCCGGAGCGGAAACACTCATATCTTAAGCTACGGACGTCCGATTGACGTGCCGTCAGCTTTGTTGAATTCCTCTAAGTGAGACGGATCTTTTGGCATACTCCGCCCGAGGTTTGGACGCAGGTGGAGTGCGGTCGGGTTGGTTTTTCCTTAAAAACCAACCGGGCCCCTGGGACGAAAATGCCAATAACTCTCAGACCGGGCGTCCGATTGACGCGCCGTCTGCGACGTTGAGTTCCTATTGACGATACGGAACTTTTGGTTACATCAACTTCGGACTTTGTGTCAGTTGATGTATCAGACTCTCGGCTCGTGGAGCGGACCCTCCTGAACGAGCTTGCTGTGTGCGGGAACCCTAGTGCTGGCTGCGACTACTACTTCGACAGCGACGACCATGTAGACATCCTCCGTGGACTCCGACGACGACCGTGCAGAGATCCTCCGTGGACTGCGGCGACGACCGTGCAGAGATCCTCCGTGGACTGCGGCGACGACTGTGCAGAGATCCTCAGTGGACTGTGATGACTACTGCACTCAGTGATCCTCCGTGGATCAGTGCTACCGGTCCTGTGTTGGCCCGATCCTGTGTGGGTTCGATCCTGCGTGGGTCAGCACTCAGCGGTTCTGTGTGAGACAGCGCCTACAGGTCCTGCGTGGGCCCGGTCATGTGTAGGCCCGATCTTGTGTGGGTCCGATCCAGTGTGGGTCACTGCGGGGTTAGTACCTATCGATCCTTCGTGGGTCTGACGATTTAGATGATTCAGTGATCATCTTTATCGTCATCCGAAGAAGTATACCTGTTTGAGCTGAATCATGTGTTTCTCTCCTTTGTGGATTGTGTTGAGCTATCCTGTGTGGATTTACTGTTTACTCTCCTTTGTTGATTGTGTTGTTCTATCCTGCGTGGGTATGCGTTTTGCTTTCCTGTGTGGACTTGGTTGTGCTAGGGCTCGGACGTTGGAGCCGATCGGGGAATTGATGACTTAGGTATATGTATGGGCATATACCTAAGCCGTGTCAGATGTTACTTCGTGATTGTACCTCTTCTTCGTGATTTATCCTTTGTGGATTTCGGGAGACCTTCGGGGGTCTCGGGGTCCCTACTGAGTAGCTTATACTCACCCCTGCACGGGCTATGCCCGCACATCGTGGTGTTGGTTGAAGACGACGGACAACGCTGATCGTGGAGGAGGCGTGCAGAGCAGGACAGTACCTGGAGGTGGACCACTGGGCGGGACGTACTCGGAGCGGTTAGGTGGACCCGAGGAGCAGTGGAGGCTATCTGTACCCACCCCTCAGGTGGGACTTCCAGAGGACGGCTCGACGCTGCAGTTTTTTCCTTTCAGTTGCTGTTTTTCATTTCAGTTGTACTTTACAATTGGGCTTGTATTTCCGGCCCCTTTTACTTTCAGCACAGCTTGTACAGTTTTTAATTAGTGTTTACTTTTCTGCTTGCTTACTCTGTGGTGCTTGTTTACTTTTCAAAGGCAATGCCTCCCCTTTTTGTTGGGATTTACGCCTTGGTGCTAGTCGCCAGCCCCTGGCTTATGGAAGGCGGGCTTGGGGTAGTCACGACACGGGCCCCAAGGACGGGTCGTGACAAGTTATATATGATACTGCAACCCTAATTCTCCTATCACCACATGACTCTTATATTCAAAAAAAAAACTAGTCAAATATCTCCGAAAACACATATAAACATCATATAGTTTATTATCATCTTCTAATGAAATCACTCAATGACTTAATATAATTTGGAAAGGAGATTCTTCAAAGAGTAGGTCAAAATTCACAATTATTACTTTTCTATTTCATTTATTTTATTTCACCATTGACATTATAAAAATAATTTATAAAAATATTGAAATAATTATATCAATATCAATATTGAACTAAATTTTTATTATTCTTATGGGATAACCATTTTTTACATTCATCTCGACCATTCAGAAAATAAATTTGTCACATATGTTATGTGGTCACCACCTCCACCATAAGCGATGTTGTCCATTTCTGAAAACCACATTTCATGTATTAATAAAAATGGATTTTAATGGAATAATATTCTATTTATAACATTATATGTATGTTGAATATAATAATCATTCCCAATATTCCTCTTATTCTATGGAAATATACAATTCACCCATGAATACATGCAGACTATCACTTCCACGAAATTTGAATATTTCTTTTTTCATCTTGTCATTTATTATTTATAAAAACTATTAAAATATTTTTATGCAAAAAAAAATTAATAATAAAATTATGCTTTTTTAATAAATATATTATTCTAAAAAAGGGGTTTCTAAAAAATAGTCACCCATACTGTCTCCCCCAAGAAGAATTGTCTACAATGATTCCTTCATCCTGGATCTCGCCGACGTGACACTACAACCGTCGAGTGCGGCTTTCAGCCCTCAGATCCCATGACTGTTGGAGTGCGCAGTCATTTGGAGGATGCATCCCCATGGAGGCCCCTTCTTCCCTTGTTCTGGTATCCTCGGTGTCGTCTCTGGTGAGCTGTGTTAGCAATTCCTCATCGACCATTGTTTCTCCTTCGATGGGGTGATACCTCTCTGCAACTAGTTTTGGTTTTATTTCTTCACCTCAAACATTTTAGTTGCAGGTTTCCCTCAGCCTATTAGTTCAGTAATCCCTCAGTTCTGCATTAGGAGCCGTATGGATGAAACAACTACCATGGTCCACCTTTTTTTGTCGGTTTTCCATGTACGAATCTGCATTCTAGATTTCTTGTGGTCCTGATCAGGTAAATTTTTTTCTCACATGTCTTGTTGATTTTTCTTCAGATATACTGTTCATTATTCATCCTCTACCCTTATTTCACTGTTCCTCCACACACAACCCCATACTCATTAGGATCAAATGATTAATGGTATTTAGGGATGGTGATGGTATGTTCTTTTAACAGTAGTCTGATCATTAGGTTTTCATCTCAGTTTTCATGTTCTGTTCACACTTATCCATAAAGTGATGGTCATATGTTGCTTTGGTGTTTTTATGATGGGATTTGTCATGGACAAGGTTCTTTATCATGTCCATCTATAGCTCATTGTTATGGATTTCTGGTTCCCCCTTATCCATAAAGTGATTTTATACTCATGGGTTCCCAAATATCCAAAAAGTGTTTTCCAAAATTAAAAAAGTGGATTTTCATTCACTTCAGTCACCCATATATTACAGGTTCTTCTTTTTTTTCATTTCAAGTACCAACAAGAACAATACAACAAATTTCTATCATGGATAACTATGGAAGCATAAATAATGATTTTTTATACATTAATGAAGAAATAATTTTTGGTTTATAGTTCTAGAGATATTATATTAAATTTCAACTTATTGTTATCTTATAACTCATTTGTTCATTAAAAAATACCAAAACAACCTCATCCCTGGATTTTTCATAAAAAAAATAAGTACAATATTTACAAAATAAAATAATAGATTTATAAATAATAAAATTCAATATATTTTTTTACTTGAAATGACCTTATAATGATTAAATTTGAATATTTAAATAGGAATAAACATAACCATAATCAAACTACTATTAAAAAACTATCATTTATAATCAGAATAAATTTAAAACAACTTATATATTTGTAATAAATGATTATAAGTTATGTAGAAAAAGTTGTATATGTATGAATAAGTTTTTTGAATTCATTGTTATGTTTTTTATTTTTTTTAAAGATTATATGATATTCTGATGGGATTGAAAAATGTTCATGGTGTTTTGTCATAATTTACATTCATTTATAAATGCTTTGTTTTTGGAAAATTATTATAGAAAAATTAATTGTATACAATATATTAGATATATAATGTCTTAAAATATATTTTTTTCATTTAATTTTAAGTTAAGTTCCATTTTCTCTCATTCTGGGGGTTTATATAAAATGTTTCCTGGGTTTTATAAGGATTTTCATGACACAACATCTTTTCTTTAGTTATAGTGATTTGTTTTTTATTAAGATTAAAAAAATGGTTTTCTTATATTATATGATGATATTAAAAAATATATATCTATATGGGGAATATTAAATTTTGAATTAAAATATTTTATATTTATACAAACCACTCTCCAATATTATATATTTATTAACATTATTTATCATCTCCATTAATAATAGTATCCCTCCCATATCCAAACATGTTATCTTAGTGATGTTATATTTCCTTAAAACCATATTATGTGTTATTTAATTTTTAGTTTATACTTACCTTTTCCTCACTTCAAATGGACTTTTTAATCCAATTTTTATGATTATATATTTAAAAAAAGTGTTTTAAAATATTAATATTGTTTCCCTTACATGTTCTCTTTTTATGTATAACTATACATTTCTTAGAAATGGTATTTTTGTATTTTTCCATGAAAATTTATCAAAGGTTAATTTTTAAAGGTAAAAGTGCTAAAATAATTTAACATATTATTATTGAAAATAATTTTTGAATGTGACCTAAAACATTTTCATTTTAGGATAATATTAAAAAAGTTTTATGAATACTATTTTTTATTTGAACACATTATTTCTCATTTATAATATTTCTTCCCAAATTTGATTTCATTATATGTATTAAAATGGTTTAACAAAATAATTATTCCCTAATTATTATTAAAATAATAGTCAATAATTTTCTTGTTTTTCAAAATTCAAAGATTCATTTCAAAATTTACTTTTCTACTTTTTAAAATCATTATATATTTTTAGAAGTAATTATTCTATATTTTTATACCTTATCAAAGAAATTATTTTGAATGATTCTTACATTCAATTTTTTTTCATATAAATAGATTTTTTGTATAAATGTTAAAATACTAAAATTCTTTATTATACTTAATGTCGTTTATTTTTAATAATGAAATGATAAGATGGATTTCAAACATTTGAAAATGCGGTATTTTTCCCATTTTTCAATGTGATTCGTCCAATGATCCTCGATAAGTATTTTGATATATTCAACCATCATAATTGTCTTTATATTACATAAGGGATATTATATGATATTAATACTGATCATTATTCTTTGGATGTATTATTAATTATCAATGTATATTTTCATGAAATATATATATTTCAGGCATGTCTATTAAGTGATATTCAAAATATTAAAGTTTTAAATTACCCCTGGAACAAAAATATATAGATGATTATTATTTACTAGTGGGTCTCATTTATCCTTCCACCTCATTATTAAATGTTATATTTATCATGAGATTAAATATGTTACACATTTAGTATCCCATTCCCAACATGGTATCCAACTATATCTCTAGACCATGAGTTAACACTTGTAGAATTGCAACACTAATACGGTACACTGAATAAATTCGAAGCACAATATCATACACAGGTAGTAGTCCAACCAAGATGGTACATGAGATGTTTTCAAAATCCCAAGAGGGTGAAATGGATGCATCCCAACCCTAATAGGGTAGAAAATTAATAGATTAGGCAAAAGAGGGTATAGTGGGAGTGTCCTAATCCCGTGTGGGAGCATCAATTTTCATACCGAGCATAATAGGTTATATGATTTGTGATCCCTAGAACACTATTTTATGATAATCGTGTAGAAATACCAACTCCACCAGTTTATGTACTTCTATTCTTTCACATATAAATATTTTTTATGTTATATAATTATGATTTGATTCAATGTCTCGTGTTTATAATATATTGTTTCTATACTCAAATTCCAAAATATATTTTTAACTTTTTGATAACACATGTTATTAAATTATACCATTTAAAATAATATATATTCTTTCATGTTCAATTTAATAAGATATTTATCGCATTCTCGCATTTTCTCATATTCTTTTTTTTAACATTGATGATATTTTGATGGATTTTCCAGTTATTGGTCATTTGAAATAAATAAATTTTTATGTTTTAAATCGCTATGTTATGAAGATTAGTATGACTTCTGGGAACTATATAATATGGTATTGTTTAATTTGGTTATGAATAAATGTTAATGAATTTAATAAAATATATTTTTTTTCAACTAGTACATGAATAAATTAATCCTTTAGTTCAGGTGACTCTGTTAATATTTTTTCATTTGTAATGTTTTACTTATGTTAATTATATAAACTAATTTATTGTTAAACTCATTATTTATTAATCAACGTAATTCAAGAAATTGTATGAGCTTCAGATCAGGGTGTGTGTGTTTGGGGGCCCATAGTAGGTAATATAAAAGTATTACGTTATTTTTTATGTTTTGTATGGTTTTTTAGGGAGTGAGATAAGATAATAATTGTGAAACCCTTGGGGTTATTATTTATATAGAAAATAAATCCTAATGTGTTGGTAAATTTGATATTTGTTTTGGTTTCATATAAATAAAATCACTATCTAGATATCTGAAATTTTATGTGGCTATGTAATTGATGGATATTTGGGAAATCTTCTTTGAAAATTTTCGGTTGAGTATCATCATGATCATACCTCTATGAAATATGAGTGTTCTTAAGACTGTACTCCTAAATAGAAACTCACGAGTGATAACATTTAATTTTTTATAATCTATATATGAAAAATTATGATAAATTTGAATATATATATTGGTTAGAAATCACTATAGGGAAGAGATTATGGATAATCTCAATTAATTCCATTAGATTCCAATATTAGTTTATGCATGGAATATATGAGTTATTCATTCTAATATTATTATATTAACTTCAAATTTATTTATTAAATAACTCTAATATATAAATTATATTTATGTTATAGAATTTTAAAATCACAATGAAACCGAGTTGATAGAAGGGGAATAAAAAACGTGATGTTTCTCCCAACAAGAAACAGAATAAGATAGAATCAAGTGTTAAAAAAATGTGTGGTCATGACTAACCCTATCTCATGAGTTATGATTGAAAAATGGAACCATAAAATATTCAAAAAATATTAAATTAATAGAAGGAAATTCATTTTTGATGTTATGGGGATAAATAAAAAAGTGTAGTGGATATTTGGACCCCTATGTATCATGGATGTGAGAAGAAATTCCTATGTAAATGGATAAAAATATAAAATAAAATTCTTGATGTGTGGAATGAAAAACAATCAAATTAATTATTTTTGAAATGGGTTCATGAATTAGATCATGGAAACTAATTGTAAGAATTCATAATTCATACAATGATATGAGCTTGGGAATTATGAAAATCAATTCCCTAATAATGGTAAAACAGGGATTTCAAACCTCAAAACCACTTACATTAAGTGAATAAGGTATATCATAAAATAAAATAACTATTCATGTGGATTATGATAATTATGTGGCACAACATACACTAATCCCCAATTCTAGATATATAAATGTATTATTAAATTAAATTTTAACCAATATATTATATTTATGAATTTTTCTAAGAACATAAAATAACCACCCCATAATTTTGGTACTGGATTATCAATGAATTTATCTAGTTTTATGATTATTGTATCCCATGATTAATTTTATGGGAATGTTCTTTAAATATTATAATTTTTCATTATTCATATTTGTAGGTGATTTTTAGAAATAGATTGGTTCTCCATACGGATAGGAAAGACTGTATATTGGATTATAAAAATATTTATTATCAACATTTAATTTTCTATCAATGAAATGATTATTATGAATATCCTATAGAATAATATTCAATAATGTTTTTCTTATAAATATGTAATGATATCTTTTGGGATCAAAAGGTTTGGAAAAACTCTACAGAATAGATAAGTCTATTGTGATGAAAATGAAATATTTTCTGAGTAAAAAATTATTTCATGATTTATATCTATCTTATAGATAAACTTATCTTTTTTCATCTTATGTTATTATTAAAATTGTGTGGCTTAAATTATTTAATGGGGGTGAATCTAACAACAAGATATTTTAGAATATAGTTTTCCCTAAATTGGTATTATGTGTAATGTCTTACTTCAAATGAAACCAAAAAATAAATTGTGAAATAAAATATTAACTGAATATTATTAACATAATTATATGAATAATAAAATTTCCAATAAAAAAATTCGATAAGACTAAAAATTGCGTACATTTAGAGGAAAAATAATTAATTTAGTTTAATATAAAAAAGAATTGTTCTTGTTCAAATAATTGTTTCAATAAAGTGTTTTATATTTTAAAATAATAAGACAAATTGAAAAATATTTTTATATTTTTATATTGAATGATATAATTTAAAATTAATTTAATTATAAATTGATATGAAATAACATTAAGAACACTTAGTGATTAAGGACATCATTTTTTAGAAAATTAGTTTTCATTATATATTGTATTTTCATTTGTAGATAAATTAATAAATTTGAGAACATGAATTTCATAAAATGAAATTCAATATTTTTGATTATCTAAGTAAAAATTAACCTAAATTTAACTTTCAGGATTTTTCGTAATGAATTAATTTTTTAGGGTTAAAAATAATCATACATTTTAATAAAAGTATACATTTTAATAATAGATCATTTTAAAATAATGATATATAGGTATTTAAAAAAATCAAATTAGTTATTTATGTATTTAATAAGTAAAATTGTTCCATTATAAAACAATATTTAGATTTATATATCATATAATTAATATTTTCTGTACATAAGATATATTTTCAAATAAAACTATTTTTTCGTTTTATTTTTAATAAATATTATTTTGATAAAATTCGGTATTGGATTGATTTTAAAGAAAAATAACTATTATTAATATTTTTAATACTAGTTTAGGGTCAATAAATAAAAAAATTCACAATATAACCCTATACATAAATTTTAATCCTTTAAAAGCTCTTTTTAAAAAATAATATACACATTAGTACACTAATTTTAAAATTTATTTTTCTCCCCATTAGATGTATTTGATTTCATAATGTTATTCACTGATTTGAAATAATAATTTCCAAAATAGGGAATATGTCTTATTTTAATTTTGTTCCAACAAATTAAGTACTAGGGATACAAATGACTTTCGAGGGTAAAAGTATATGTGGGTAAGAAGCTAAAAATAAAAAATAAATTCCTCAGTTCACTCTCCATGTTTTTCCCCAAATATATTTTTTAAAATTATAGTAGATAATAAATTTTTTACATTTTATTATTTTATATTTCCATGTCTTTTTACCTTCAATATTTTTCTGAAATTATTTTAAATAAATATATTTTTACTATAATTCAATTTTCTTTATATAAAAATGCATTCATCCCCACCATACTTCTCCTCACACTCCTTGACTATTAAAATCAAAAACATTTTCCATAATAAGATAATATAAAATATAAATTCAAATTATTAGAGTTATTATTATTTTAAAATCACCTAACAAATCCATAATTCAATTTTCAATATAGCATTTCCTAGGAGTAAGGTAAAATTATCAATTACACATTTTCCATTACTTTTCCATTCCACATTCTTCTACTCCCAATGAATATGAAATTATAATATTTAACTAATTTTATTGTGTTTTATATGTATACTATAATATTATTATCTTAAGGGTATAAAATATTTATACCTTCCTTCGAACCATTTACAATATTAAAGATTCACTTGCGTAACATTTAGACTGTTGTCTCTATATGTGACATCAATTATTTTCCATAACTACAATGATTGGATGGTAAAATTGGGGTACATAATGGATTAATATGAAATTAATAACATTATTAATATTTCATAATTATAAACCATTCAATGTCTTAATTATGTTTTATTTAAATTAACTTGTCGCTCGTGCATACGTGCCGACAGTTGCCTATATAAAAGATACATATTTAATTTTTCAAATTTTTTTTATTTTGTATAAAAACCTATTAAAATTGAACTCATCACATAAATAATTAAATTATTATTCTTCAGTAGTAATTATTTATACCATTATAACCATTTTCATAACTATACTCACCCTTAGATTGTAGATTGTTCTCATGTGGGTCAGTTAAACAACAAAAATTAACACTAATAAAAATTATATCATGGAAGAAAATGATACATTAAATTATTGTTTTATTCAGAAGTAATTATTAAATAATATCTATTTTATCATTACAGAAATTGTATATTTATTTTAAAATTATTATTATTGTACCACACTTTTGTATATTAAAAATTACTGAAATAATCTCATCATCATTAATATTTCCATGAATCACAACAAAACAAATATGGAATGAAATTATAAAGTTATAAAAAATTAAAAAAAAATTAAATTACCTATAATGATCTTAGAATGATTAAAATTGAAACTATATATTGGAATTACCCCACCATTACAGAACTAGTACTAAAAATTCATTAATTATAAAGAAAATAGAATACAAAAAACTATTATATTTTTAATATATTATTATTATATATGTTTATAAATATATATATATATATATGAATAATTTTATAAATTAGTTTATTTATATATTTATATTTCTTTTTCATGATTTTAGAGAAATTTATCTCTATCAGAAAGAACCTAATGGTTTTTTGTAATAATTTCCTTTTCTGAGAAAAGTTTTGTGTTATACACCTGATTGCATTTTAATGTTCTATACTCAAATTAATGGATACATAATAACATGAAATAAATTTTATTAATGTTATTTTAAATTAAATTAAATTATTAATAGTTTAATGGGTTTAAATGAAAATTATTTCTATGTTGTAATAGGTTTTTTAACTAAAATACTTTCCTTGACTGATAATGATTACATTTTAAACATGGTATTACATGATTGTTCGATTACAATATATGGTGACATTTTAATACCATATCTCTCTTGGAAATGATATATTTTTAACTAATTTATATTACCTTGATGAAATTATTTCTCATTATGTATATTTTTTTAAGATTCATTATCACATTAATTAATGGTAGTTTCGTCTACAATTTCCATATTTTATCTTCCAAAAAATGTTCTGGTTTTTAAAAACCTAATTATGTTTTATATCAAGTGTAATTTTTATTTACCATTTCCTATTTTAAAAATTCTTTTTAATACTCATTTTACATTATGTGATTTCGACAAAAATGTTTTGAAATTTGTCAATTATTTTCTTTCCATGGTCATTTTTTATCTTCAACTCCAAATTTCAATAAGATAGACATTATTTTATTTCATGCATCCATTATTAATGAATATTTTACAAAAATAAATGTTTACAAAATATCTTCATTCATATTGTCACGACCCGTCCCCCGAGGCCCCTATAGTGACTAGCCCATGCCCCCTTCCATAGGCCAGGGGTTGGCGACTAGAAACAAAGGTGTAAATCCCTAAACTGAGAATGCATTGCCTTTATAACTTTTAACAAACAAATTAGAGTACACAACTGGAAGCGAAAAACAAAGAAAAAATTTTATACAAAAGAAGTATTGTAAAGTAAAAGGGGCTGGAAATACAAGCTAAACTGTAATTTACAATTACAACTAGAAATCAAGTACAACTGAAGGAAAGTAAAGCATCAATATGGTCATCCTCGATGGTTTCTACCAGAAGGGTAGGTACATATGGTATCCTCAACTCTCCACATCTGTCTGTCTACTCCATGTACCATCGCACTGAGTGGTCCACCTAAGGGTACAGTCTAGTCCTACTCTCTCTACCTCAGTCTGTGCTGTCTGTCATCTACAACCAAGAAAACAAGGTGCGAGCATAGCCCGTGCAGGGATGAGTATAAAGATACTCATTATGGACCCCGAGACCCTCAAGGTCTCTCAAAATGTCATCAAGGTTAAACCAAAAATTATGAAATCAACGGATTACCATTACAAAGGTTTATTCCCATATATATACCTATTTAATCTAGTAACCCATCTAAATCATGTGGAAAACACAAAAGTCATTTAATAATCTCGAACCAGGATTTTATTTATTGAAACCATGTATTCAGGTGATCTTCTCCTTTGTCGAGTACATTGGTCATGTCGCGACACCACGGTGCTTCTCACTAACCTTATACGGCTGAGGTACTCCTCCTGTCGAGTATCGCGAGTCTACTACCAACTACAAGGAGCTCCTCCACTACGGGTCTATTTCCAACTACTAGGTGCTCCCCCTAATAGCCTGCAGAGGTAATCCTCCTGTCATGTAATGCGTGTATTCCACCAACTAACAGGTGCTCCTCCATTGTGGGTCTGCCACCAACTACCAGGTGCTCCCCACTGGGCAAGTTGAATCACTTCAAGTGGAATTGGTCAAGCAGTCATCAGTTCTTCCAGCTACTAGGTCTCAACACTCTTTTTTCCCGTCCATTGACGGATCCAATCCATGAGATACTGGGAAATACTCAAACATTCATGAAGTGACACGAAAATGTATCTCAATGGTCTGTCATGTCATGGGGGTCTCAACGCAACTGACGACACATCAATCAGACACCCATTCTATTAGTTATTAGCTCTTTAGTCCCAGGGGCCCGATTGGATTTGTGTACGATCCAACCTGAACGTATCTCAACTAAACCTCAAACTCCAGTGGGGTACACTCAACGGGGCGGCTACGCTCCAATAAAACTGGTGACGCAGATGGTTCGTCAAACGGACGTCCCGTGCCAAAGCTATGACCCATATGATAATGTGTCAGTAATGGCCCCAAGTACGGTCCAACCCGGTCAGACCGACTCGGCCCAACCTAGTCGAGGTTGACCCGGTCTGGGTCGACTTGGTCAGAATCGTTGTGTCTGACCCAGCCCATTGGGCAGGTCATCCCGCTATGTTTTGAATTGGTCTGTTGCGCCCGTCCTAGCGGACCGTGATGGTGGTTTGGCCCTAGCTCGGGTCGAGTTCATCCTGGAGCGTTTCGAGGGCACGACCCAACATGGCTTGTCCCGGAGGGTGCGGCTCATCTGGTTCATCCAAGGTAACTCGATGGGGGTCGGGAAACTAGCTCGGTTGGGTGGCCGCGAGGGAGTCGGGACACCGCGGGGGCATCAGGCAGTGCGCAGGGGCACCGGGCAGGCGACGGGGGGGCACCGGGGGCAAGCTGCGGGTTTTGCCAGGGCGCTGGGTAGTGTGTAGCAGGGCGCTGGGGGAGCCCGGAAGCTCACATGACAGTGCGTAGGGGTGCAAGCTGCTCAGAGGGGCGCTGGACAGGGCGCCAGCGGAGACGGGCGGGCCGCGGGGTTGCGCCCAATGGCACGGGCAGTGTGCGCAGGTGTCGGGCAGGGCGTCGGCACGGCTGGGCATGCAGCAGGTCAGTGCGCAGGGGCGTGGGCATCGCGCGGGGACACCAGTGGAAGGTGCCGACAGGGCCTAGTAGGCTACCCATAGGACAGAGCAGGCTGCGGGGCAGCACGCAGGGGTGCGGGAAGCACGTGTGGCACCAGGAAGGGCGTTGGGGAGGCCATTCAGGCCACGGGTAGGTGGGTCAGGCACTTTGTGGCCGACGATGTTCAACTAGGAGAATCGGTGCGCCGTGGGGCAGCACAATTCATGGAGGTCGCAGGTCGTGCATCCTTTGTCGTTGTCGCCATCATCGCCTCGTCATTTTTACAAAGAAACAACACAACAAGAATGGCTAAGGGGTCGGGCCACGTTGGTTCGGCCCGCACCCTCCACGTTTAGGGTGGTAACAATTGTATCAAAAAGAAGAAGGGAGATGTTCTTCAATTGTTTAAGCCACACATCGATTCATTTATAATCCAAAGAATAGGAAAAGAAAAATGGCATAACACTAGAATAAAACTCCTACCTTTGATTCATACCTTGACATTCGTTGATAGAGTTGTGGGAAGAAGACAAAGACGTTCGTCATTCGTCGTTTTCGTCATGCACTCCAAATCCAAGCTTCTGCGTGGTTTTGTTGATGATGATGATGAGGGAGGTTTCTATATGTCAAAAATTGTATGGGGTAGAAGACCGAGGAAGAAGCATCGCCATCGTTCTTCACATTCTTCGTTGGGAGGATGGTTCTCCCTAGCTATCCTCTTCCTCTATTCCAACAAATGTGAATTCCGAAAAAATAACAATAATAGGTTGTCTATTATCTTATTGTTGGCATGTAATTCAAAAAGGTGAAATTAATAAACCCGACTCTACCAAATTAATTGCACAAGAGGTGTCACAATTAATTCGGATGATGTAAAGAGGTTCCCCATAATTAATTCACACGTGTTATCATGGTTAATTAGTGAAGATGGCACAAAAATTTAAAAAGAGGTATTTGGAAATTGAATTGGGTGGTGGTGCCACCCTTAATTTCAAGGGGAGTTTCATGGGCTGAAAGTCTGGTGGTCCCCACCAAAAAATATCCTCCCAAGGGAGGATATCCTCGTGTGGGCCCCACCACCATAACCTCTCATGGGAGGTTACTATGTGGTGACCCCCCACCTTTATCCTCTCCTTGGATATTTTAACCTCCACACATCAAATGGTGGATCAAATATAATAATGTTGTTGGATCACATTATTTTATTAATTTTTTTATAAAAAGCCAACAACTATCTTTTATTCTCGATCAACTTCTGTCGAGATGAATGTATTTTTAAAAGAATACAGGTGATGCAATTTCAACGGTGCCCTCATATTTAAATTGTGCTCACTAGTTAAAATGTTATAAAATCCTGCTCATACGTTTGATGAACATTCCCAAACAAAACATCAGAAATTGATTCCGGGCCCACCGGGCCTCGGAATCAAGCGTCGTAAATTTATGTCTACTAGTAAAATGAACATGTATTTAAAAAATATTCCATGGAAATTCTGGGTATTTACATTTTACCCACCTCAAGGATTTACATCCCTATAAGATATAACTAGAACTATGGGAACACTTGGTGGTACTGAGCACACATCTATGCATACCTCTCCCATGTGCTCTCCTAGAGGTTCCCATGCTTCTAGCGAATGTGTACTAGAGGTGTCGACCGTCCATGATGGACCTTCTCCTGTCAATCCAAGATCTCCATTGGAACCTTTGTAAAAGTCACCCAATCGTCGACGTACATATCTCCATGGTCGATGATGTGGGAAGGGTGATGCACGTATCTCCATAGGTGTGATACGTGGAAGACATGCACCTGATTCAACTAAGGTGGAATAGAAAAGTTTTATGCCACCTCGCCTACTCTAATGTGGACATGAAAAGGTCTGATGAATCACATAGATAGCTTGCCTCTCAGCCAAATCTCTATAGACCTCGTCAAGGTGAGACCCGTAAAGAGACGTGGTTGCCATCCTCGAACTCTATAGGTCTCTATCTCCTGTCATCATATGACTTCTACCTTCTCTATTAAGTCTTCATCCACTCCTTGATGACCTACACCATCTCAGTGGTAGCTCGTACCATCTCTGGTAATACTAGTGCAGACTCCCCAGGGTTTGTCCAGCAAAAGGGTGATCTATAAGATCGCCCCTACAACACCTCGAAAGGTGCCATGCCTATGGTGGAGTGATGGTTGTTGTTGTAAGAAAACACACACAATGGAATGTATCCTCCATGCTACGACTGAATTCTAGGACACATGCACGTAGCATGGCCTAGAGGTTGTGGATGGCCTTCTCGGTTTGACCATCTATATGAGATTGGAAGGCGGTGCTCAAGTGAAGATATGTTCCGAAAGCCTCCTGAAACCCCTTCCATGGTCGGGAGGTAAACCATGTGTCACAATCAGAGACAGTCATCGAAGGTATACCATGTAAATGCACAACCTCCTACACATAGAGGTTTCCCAAGCTCTCTACTGAACCCTTCTCTCTGATCGGTAGGAAGTGGGATGACATGGTGAGTCCATCAATGATAACCCAAATTAAGTCGTGACCCCTAGATGTACGTGGATGACCCTTCTCGAAGACCATGGATATTCAATACCACTTAAACAATGGTACCTATAAAGGTGAAACAAGCCTGCTAATACCTGGTGCTCTGCCTTCACTTGCAGAAAAATGAGGCACTATGAGACAAAATATGCTACTGCCTTCATAATACCTAGCCACCGGTGATGTCATCGAAGTTCCTGATACATCATTTCCACTCCTGGATGTACCTATAGTGGTGATGTTTGGATCTTTATCAACACAGGCTCCTGAAGATCCAATGGTACCATGGTATGTCCTCTAAAAAGGATGACGTGCTCCCTACCTACAGAAAATCCATCAAGTGCCTCCCCTGTGGATATCTGAGCATGTCGTGTCTCGCAGTCAGCATCCCCACGTTGTGCCTCCCTGACATGCTGAAGAATTAGGGGAGTGACTGTAAGAGACTATAGATAGGCTGCTCCATCTCAATCCAGAAAGGATATCTGTAAGGCAGCCAACTGCTCTGTCGCTTCACATTGCAGTTGTATACCTAATCTTACAATGAGAGAATTAGGTACAAATTTCCCCTTCCACATAGTATAGACTATCTAAATATCATATTCCGGAATAAACTACAGCCATCACCATTGTCTCAGGTTTAGGTCCTTCTAGGAGAATATATAAATGAGACCCTCGGGGTCAGAGTACACAGTAAAACGTTCACCCACCAGATAGTGTCTCTACATCTTCAAAAAAAGACCACTACTGCCAACTCCAGTTCACGGGTAGCAAAGTTTTTCTCATGGTATCTCAGCTGCCGAGAACCATATGTGATCACTACTCGCTACTGCATCAGGACACACCTGAGTCCAGCCCTTGATGCGTCGCAGTAAGCTATGTACCCTATGCCTTCCTCAATAAGCCTCAAGATGGGGGCACTAGTCACCCTTTGCCTCATCTCCTAAAAGATCTGCTGGCATCTCTCCGACCACACTAAGGGTTTCCCCTTCTTCATCAAGGCTGATAGTGGTACTCTAACTCTGGAAATATTTGTAACGAATCTCCGGTAGTACCCAGCCAAACCCAGGAAACTCTATACCTCCATCACACTCCTAGGTGGCTTCCAAAAAAGTACTGCCTCAATCTTCTCTATATCCACTGCAACTTCAGCCTCTGGGATGATGTGTCCCATGAATTAATCCTCTCGAATCCAAAATTGTCGCTTCGAGAGCATTCCATAAATATTTTTCTCTCAGAGTGTGTCCAGTACTACCCGCAAATTGTAGGCATGGTAATCATTAGTAGTCGAGAAGATCATAATGTCGTCGATGAATACTATAAAAAATCGATCGAGGCATGGCTGGAAAACCCTATTCATGATACTCATGGACATAGCTGGAGAATTGGTTATGCTAAAGGGCATAACCAAGAACTCTTAGTGGTCGTAATGACACATGATGTTCATCTTCTGCACATCCTTGTCTCGTACTCTGAGCTGGTGATAGCCTAATCTGAGGTTTATCTTCGTGAACTATCGTGCTCTCTTCAGCTGATCAAAGAGGCTGTTAATCCTTAGGAGTGGGTACTTGTTCTTTACGGTCAATTGGTTTAGGAGTTGGTACTCGACACAGAGCCTCAAGCTCCCATCCGCCTTCTTGGAGAACAGAATTGGGGCAACATAGAGTGAAACACGAGGCTGGATGAATACCTTTCCCTACAGGTACTCTAGTTGTAACCTCATCTCATGATGCTCAGCGAGATATATCGGATATGCTGAAGTAGATATCATTAACTTCTTGGGGTACATGTCAATGTATAAGTCCTCCTCTGTACAAGGCGGTTGTCCTAGAACATCATCAGGGAAAACATCCGCATACCGATCAACCACTACAGGATAAGTCAGAATCTCCACATCAACTGCTCCGAGGGTATGGAAAGACAACTGGTGAGGGATTAACTACACCCTATTCCGAGTAAGTCTGTCATGTGCTGCAAGTTCTCCCTTCTCGTCGGTGAAGGAAAACCCGGTCCCATCCAAGCCTACACATCACACTTTTCAACTAATAAAGTCAATCTGAGCATGAATTGTAGGTAACCAGTCTATACCCAGGATGACGTCGTAAGGCCTCAACACCAGTACTATGAGATTCTAGCCAAAGATCTTGCCTTCTATAGTAATATCTCACTACATTTAAGAGTTAGAAATCATCGAATCATCTTCCGTAGGAGTCTCTAGTCGTAAGGATCGATCTAACAGAGCATTTGGAATCTCCGAGCTCCAAAAGTGGGATGTGGCAATGAAAGAGTGACTAGAACATGTGTCTATAATAACCGTAGCTTAGGTGTACTAGACATAAATCATACCTCAAATCATCTCTGAAGCTACATGATCATAAACCTGAGCTTCCTGAAGCTGAGCTCTCCTCTATCCACCTACTCCTTGCGGTCAGGGTGGACCTCATGGTGGTGGTGGTGGTGGTAACCCCTCGAAAGGTCGTCCGACTCCATCTGCACATACAGCTCCTCTACCATGTCCTCATCCTCCCAGAGGACAACCTCTATGGAACCTCTGACTCTACCTGGGAGGTCCCTCAACCATCAGCTAATCATCAGAATGGTGGTTCAGACAGCCACGAATCACTTGACCCAGCCAAATGCATGAGTAACATCGTCTGCTTCTAGCATTCCTATCTATATCCCTACTATGGGTGCCCCGCACAAATGATCCTATGTTGTGCAGTCGACCACCTATAGGACTGGTCCTCTTGGACCTCTGCGACATCTGTCTGCTACCAGCTACAGAAGACTCTGCTTCATGTCGGGTAGCGGTGGGTCTCACTACTGGAGACTACTCAGCAATGAAACTCTCCACTATGAGGGCAGTATATAACACCCTCTCCTTCATCGGGATGCTAAGTGAGATCATCGGAGCACTTATATTTTTCCCGAGCCCCTAATCAAAGGTCCAGACCATGAAGAATGTGTCTTGTACTATATCTGTGGAGTAGCGTGAGAGGTCGGTCAACCTCACTGAGTACTGTGGAACTTTCATGCTTCCCTAGTGCTGATGAAATAGCTCATGTATCTGCACTGCGCGGTGAGTGTCTAGGAAAAACTCCACCAAAAACAGGCTCTCAAAATCTGTCCATAGTAGTGTTGCCTGGTCATGCACATAGAGCATCAAGCTGCACCATCTATCGGCTGCTTCCTGAAGGAGACTCACAGCAAGGATCACCATGAAGTCGGTTGGCGTCCCTACTAGCCTAAAAACAATCACCATATCCTCCAGACAATCCTCAGATACCTGTGGGTGCATCTCTCCCCGAAACCTTAGTGGCATCTGGCGATGGAACTCGTGCCAAGCGCACATGTCATGTGCATCGTCTGCTGTTGGGCCTAGTGGCATTGGTGGACCAACTGGGAGTAGTACCATTGGTGCCTTCGCTGGTGCCTCAACTGGATGTGGGCCCTACAATGAGGCCTCGTCGCTCGGTAGGCTGTTAGTGAATACTACACTCAGGGCACTAACTGGTCTCCCGCAGGGATGAATCTTGAAAGAAATATATGTGAAACGGTAAAATGATTATACCTAGTGAACTGACCTAGTTGAGCTAACATAAAGAGAATATTTTGAAAACACACATGCAATCAGTGTTTTCATGTACTGAGTCGAAAACCAAAAGTTAGGTTCCTATTGTATGGATACATCAGCCACCTGCACCAACACTGGACTCCCTGAACATAATACCACACTTATTACCCTTCACACGCTTGCTTCACAGAAAAGAAATATCAGTGTCTGATGTTCTGCTATAGAACTAACTCCTTTGATACCAATTTGTCACGACCCATCCCCCGGGGCCCATATCTTGACTACCTCAAGCACGCCTTCCATATTCTAGTGGTTGGAGACTAGCAACTAAGGCGTAAATACCTAAATAGAGAAGGCATGGATTTTTTTAACTTTAACCAAACACATCATAGTACACAACTGGATGCAAAATGCTAAGAAAAAACTATATACAAAAGAAGTGAAGGAAAGTAAAAGGGGCCGTAAATACAATCCCAACTGTAAAGTACATGTACAACTAGAAGGAATGTACAACAGAAGGAAAGTAAAGAAGCAACAGGGTCATCCTCCGAGGTTCCTACCTGAAGGGTAGGTACAAATGGTCCTCTCAGCACTCCACGTTATTCTGTCTCCTCCGTGAACCGTCTCACCTAGTAATCCACCTCTGAGTACTATCTAGTCCTTCTCTCTCTGCCTCTTTATGTGTTGTCCATCATCTATAACCATCAAAACAAGGTGCAGGAATAGCCCGTGAAAAGGTGATTATAACGATACTCAGTAGGGACCCCGAGAACCTCATGGTCTCACAAAAATACAACAAGGATAAACCTAAAAGTATGAAAACAATGGATAACCATTACTTAGGTATATTCCCATTCACATAACTATTTTATCTAGTAACCTGCCTCAATCATTAGGAAAACACAAAAGACAATGACTCAGCTCAAACCATGATTTTCATTATTGAAACCAGGGCTGTTGGAGAACTCCTCCCTGTAGAGTACAGTGGGCATGTTTTGACACCGAGTTGCTTCTCACTATCCTTAGACTGCTGAGGTACTCCTCCGGACAGGTATCGCGGGTCAACTTCCAACTACCAGGAGCTTTCCCACTGTGGGTCTGCAACAAAATACCAGGCGCTTCTCCACTGTGGGGCTGCCAGTGGGGTATACACCAGTGGTTTATACTAAAAGAGATGGCTACACTCCAAGAGAATTGGTGTCGCTGATGGTTCTTCAAATGGACATCTGGTGCCAAATATATGGCCCATGAAGATAATGGGTCAGTAATGGAACCGAGTCCAGTCCGACCCGGTCGGACCGACTCCGTCCAAACTAGTCTGGGCCATCCCGGTCAGACATACTGGGCCTGAACTAGCCCTTTGTGTGGGTAATCACACTATGTTTTGACCCGGTCTGCTAGGCCCGACCCTACGGACCGCGAGGGTCGTTCGGCCCGGGCTCGGGGCTAGCTCGGCTCAGAGCGTTTCGATGGATTGGAAAGGCACGGCTCGGACAGGAGAGTGCGGTTAGACCAGTTTGGATAAGGCACCGTGAGGGGGCCAGGACACTGGCTTGGCCGAGTGTTCGTGAGGGATCCGGGACGCCGCTGGGGCACCGGACAGGCCACAGAGGGCGCCGAGTAGGCCACGAAAGGGCACTGGGTAGGCCGTGGGTTCTGCTGGGGCATCAGGTAGGGCACAATAGGGCGCCGGTGGCACCAAGAAGTGCGTAGGGCAACGCGCAGGGGCGCCAGGTAGGGCGCCATTGGGGCCGGGCATGCCGCGGGTATAGGATTGAAATAATGATATTGATGCTCAATATACAAGACGGGGTGAATTGTACATTTTAAAAATTCATTAAACAAGGAAAGATCTATGTTTAATAATGTTAATCTAAGAAAATTCACAACACCTCTAATCACGAATTGTATAATTGGTATAGGGTATGACGTTACAAACTTCTAGATTTATGTACTTGCATAAATCTGGAACGTTATTCCGAAAAAGTAGTTCCAGAAATATGGATCCAGAAATTGAAACATAACCATAGATTACAATATGAGATTCTACCATAAAGCGTATAGAATCTAAACTAATCAGAGTACAAGTGTAAATAAATACAATAATGTTATACATTCATTACAAAACGAAATGCAGCAGAAAACAAGTAGTAAAACTACTAGTAACAATAAATAATTATTTTAACCCAAATAGAAGGGTATCCAAAAACCTTGGATAAAGGTCCTTTTATTTATACTTTCATGAAAGTATGTCTTACCCACACCAGGGTATTCCCTCGATACTAAGATCAGAGTTTCTGTCATGCTATCCCCACAAGCCATCAACTTCAATGTAGTTGGTACCTCTGTCTCCCTCGGCAAGGAAGCCCTCGAACTTCAAGGAAGTTCGCACCTCTGTCTTCTTATCCCCAGAAGCCCTCGAATGTAATCACGAAAATTCGGAGTCACAAAAACCAATCTGAATGAGTTTTTTAGTACACACAAGGCAGGAAAAGCTTCTCTCTCTAGAAATCACCTTAACTACGTGTGGTCTCAAGATTGATCAACTTCTATATCGAGCTCTTTCAAATGAGCTCATATTTATAAGCTCGGTTGGAATGGTCGGCTCCCTACTCCAACGATCATATTTTCCTAAAAATTTTGAGGGACCTGTACATGTGTCACTAAACCAACGGTTAGTTACAAACAGAATGGATGACATCGTTTTATAACAAAACATATGTAACTGAAAGCACGAAATTGTTTTATAATGAAATGAGTGTAAGAATAAGAAAAATAAAATGTTCTGAATGTATGAAAATAAAAAGTTCGGAGTCTAATAAAAATGGAATTCAGAGTCTATAATAAAAAGGATATTATGATTCTGTTTTATAGGAATTCGGAACCTGAATTCTGTAGAAATTTAGAGCCTAAATTTCTTAGGAAATTCGGATTATGGTTTCATCATAGTTAAGAATATGAACTTACAGAGTTCATAGTCATACTTATAAATGTTCTTAGTTAAACTCATAATAGTTCGAATTCGAACTAGTAAAAGATCAGAGTCAAACTCTTGAAAGTTAGGAGTTGAACATCATAAATGTTCGGAGTCAGACTAGTAAAAGGTCGAAGTCAAAATGATGAAAGTTCGTAGTAAAACTTCATAAATGTTCGGAGTTGAAATTTATAAAAGTTCGGATTCAACTTTATAAATGTTTGGAGTCTTGAATTTGGAGTTTAAATTTGTTAGAGATCATATCCAAAATTCGTAGTAGATCTTTATTACAGTTTATATCTAGAATTCAGATCCTAAAATAGAATGCTTCATATCTTAGCATCATATGATTCCAAGGTTTTGAGTATGAATCCGTTTTTATACTTAAGAAAAATATTGATATGTATAAGGAAATCTAGGTTAGGGAAAATTTCCTTAAAGAAGGAAATTTTCCTTTTAGAAGTAAAATATAGATTTGCATAATTATAAGGTGTTTGTGATTTTCAAAACAAGTAGGAATGGACAAGTCATAAGGAAAATCTTATTGACTCAACAATCTCCCCCTTTTTGGAAAGCACAAACATCCTTATGAAAAAAAATATGTGAACTTTAAAAAAAATTCATTAGACTTTGAAATTAAAACTTATTTCCCTTTGTTCATGGATGAATACAAATACAACTAACTCCCCCTTAGGCATTGAAACTCTAAGAATTGTATTCTGAATTTATGGATTGGTGTTTTTATTATCATGGTAATGAAAAACTTCTTAATGAGAAACTCCCCCTTAATTTAAGTATATTTTACTTAGAAATTTTTCTTCTCCATTTTGATTTTTCTTGTCTGCCCTTTTAAGTAGTTCTTTTTCCTTCTAACCCTTTGTGATTTCAAAAATAATTTAAGAGAATGGAAAAGAAAATATGGTACCTGAAGTATTAGTCTATAACAAGATACAACCAACCGAATTTTCATTAGAGTTGAGAAAATATTTACAAGGTAAAAAAATAAAACAAAATATTGCAGTGAGTTTATTTGTCTTCCATTTACATTGGAATTATCTTCTTCAACAACATCTTCAATTTCATCAGATCTCTCTGATCCCCCTCATCTTGCCCCTCCAAAGCTTTTATCTTTTCATCTTGAGTTTGAAAGAATCAGCCTGAGCCCTCAGGGTATCTTCCTGCATTTTTATTAACTCCTATTGCTATTACAGCTTCTTTTTAAACTCAAACTAGAAATCTCTTTCCTCTTTCGAGTTCTGGGAAACCATGTTAAGCATCCCATTCAGATCTCTGACCTGTTGATTCCGAGAACATTCCTCAATGATCAGCTCATCCTGAATATTCGTAATCATGTTATCCTCGGTGTGAAAGGCATCTTTTACCTCATTCTGAAAACGTTCAAAGTCAGCGATGTCTTCTTCAACTTTCTTAGACCATAAAGTGATTTTTCTTCATGATTTCCTATGCACATCATAATTGATAAGGAAATTTTTATGGTCTGATTCAATCTTCACAAACTTTTCCATCACTATGGATAATGATTCTGACTTCTGATTCAAACTATGCTGTATAATCTGGCATCTGGAATCTATATTTATAAAAATCAGAATGGTGTCCACCAACTTATTCAGAGATTACACCTCAAAATCATGACCATGACCTGATGACTCCGAATCAGATAATTTTCTTAGATATTTCTCTTCCTCAACCTGGACTAGCTTCCTTCTAGATGAACCACCAACCTATTTCTTCTTGATGATATCTTTTATTGGAGTCTCAATGAGAACATTCTTTCCTTTGTCAATTTTTGGAATGGGTTGCTCATCCAGAGATTCTTCCTCACTTTATGATAATTGAAAAATCTGTTCTTTATCTGGTTTCTCCTATTCTGCCCCTTCTTCATGGAAACTATTCTCATAAGATTCTTCCTTATAAGATTAAACATTTTCTTCCTCTTCCTATTTCTTTTCATCATCCTTTCTACTTTCTTCCCAAAATTCTTTTCCCGGAATGATTAACTTTGATGATTCAGCCATTTCTTAATAATCTTATACTTCCTTGATCAAGTCATCCTGATTATCACTTCCTTCTTCTTCTTCTACTACTACTTTCTTCTTTTACTTCTTCAACAACTGTTTTCTCTACTTCTTGAACAACTTCTTTACACTTATGCTTTTCCGGGGTGAAGTACTTCTTTCCAGGAGTTTCTGGTAATGATTGAACAACAAAGGATTCTGGAATGGGAATTTTCTCAGAAGCTAACTTTGTTGCTTCCAAAAGAGATTGAACAATCTCCACTTCTGACATCTTTTTCTTCTACATATTTTCTCTTGCTTGTTTTTCTAAATCATCAGCAGCTCTTTCCCTTAAGGCCTTAGCCGCAGCAGGGTCCAATCCGAACTGTGTATCCCTTTATTTTCTCTTCTCTTTGACTTCCCTCCTGTTGGCAGCCACATTATCTGAATAAGCTTTTTGTTTCTTTTTCTTGGGTGGTTTAGATTGATTTTTCTTAGAAATGGAGGTTTTTTAATCACCCACCACTTCCTTAAGCTTCCTCTTCTTAGAAACTTTTTTCACTGGTTCATCCTTTTCCACATTCTCTGGAATGACATCTGCCTCTCCATCTCGCAAGCTATAAAATTTAAATGTTTCCTTATAAAAATCCATATTCATTATTTTCAGTGTATCGTCACTCAAAGGAATAAGCTTACAATTACAAATTTTAGACTTATATTCAACCTTGAAATAATCTAAGCACTGAACTATTAGCTTTGATAGTAAGACAGGGTACATGATGATTTGAGCTATCAAGTTTACTTCCTTGATATTCTTGATAGTCACATGGAAATGCCTCATCAGATTTATTTTTCTTTGAATCACCAAGAATTCTAAGAAGTAAATGTCACATTTCGTCAGGGTATCTTTATCACCCTTTCTCGGAACCAATAATCATTGTACCCAAAGATGAAAATCTTATTATTAGGTGAAAGATTGGAAATATTTTATATCTTGACATTCGCAATTCCAAGACATTTTAATGCCTTAAACTTAACAAAACATCCTTGATCATCTGGGAGTTTGTGTGAACAAAATTCGGCTTCTCCTTCATATGCTTTCCCCACCATGTTTTCCGCCTTGGTATGAGTACGTTTATAAGTCTTTCCATAAGACATGAAATAAAAAATTTCTCTTCGATCTTCCTCATAAAAACTTGATGACTCATAATATTCTACTAGTAACTCTGGATACAATGCATCTTGATCACCTTCCTGGAAAACACATGCATCTTCTCAACCATTTAGCTTGATATTCTTGGTGATGATAGAATCGTACATGTAGAAGTTCGGATGAACCAGTCTCTCTCTGTACACTTGACATTTTGAAATTGGATTTGATGTAGAAATATATTGGGAAGTTTCTTCAATATACATTCAGAATAGATAGTTCTAGAGGATTCGGAAGAGACTTAAGAAAGATCATAATTGTCCTTAAGAAGAGAGTCAATGCTTCGAGACGCGAAAGCTTTGAAAAACCGATCTGGGACAACACTTGGGGGTCCCCATTATATAGGCATTGGGGTTGAATTTTGAGCTTCCAAAAACAATATAATAGTTGAGAAACACTTTTATTTGATCTGGTGGTTGAAAATAAACCACAAGGAAAACTGTACTTCGATCGTTTGAGGTTTTAGAAAAAAACACTCAGATATTAGAAAATTAGAATCCAAAAAAATTAAAAACTTATAGTAAAATACCAGTAAGAAAAATATGTCTACAAATATTTGAGAAAGAAAATCATACCTTTCTAATTGTCCAGGAACTTTGTTCGTAATTAGTAATATTATTTTTAATGAAAAAAAATTGACTATGAAAAACGTACAACGACAAACATGAGTACAAAAAAAGTTCATTACGAAAGTTCTCATACAAAAATTTCATTACGAATGTTCCAGTACGAAAATCTCATTACAAATGTTTTAGTACGAAAATCTCATTACGAATTTTCTAGTATGAAAATCTCATTATGAAAGTTTCAGTACAAAAATCCTCAGTACGAAAAGTTCGTCACAAAAATTCTCAGTACGATAATTTCATTACAAAAAATCTCAGTACGAAAATTTCATTATGAAAATTCTCAGTAAGAAAATTTCCTTACAAAAATTCTCAGTACAAAAATTTCATTACGAAAGTTCTCAATACGAAAATTTCATTACAAAAATTTTGAGATTAAACTCATTATGAAAAAAAAATTAGTTAAAAAGGATGGAAAAACTGACTACAAAAATTTTTATTATGATAACAAGAAAATGTACCCCCCCTATGTAAAAATGATTATTACTGTAAGGATAATTGTTCACATAGAAGTTAATAAAGAATGATTACAATATGGTTATCATTTCTAACTTTTGTTTAATGTAATCAAATCATTAGGAAGATAAATATTTTTTGAAAATAACAACAAGTTGATCTTGAGTTTCGATAAACTGATGAATGATATCTCCTTTAAGTGTGTGTTCCCTAAGAAAGTGGTGCCAAATATCTATGTACATTCCACGAGAGTGATGTCCATGACCATTACCAAGGGAAATGGCACTTGTGTTATCAAAAAAAAATTGAGTCTTAGTAAAACTCAAGCCCTAGTCTGTGAGTGTGTGTCGCATCCACAACACTTGGGCACAACAACTTCCAGTTGCTATATATTCAGCTTCAGCAGTGGAGTGTTCTACAGAATGTTTCTTCTTGAATGACCAAGAAACTAAAGAATCTCATAAGAAATGACAACTTCTGGATATACTTTTTTTATCTATTCCATATCCACCAATGTCATCATCCGACAAAATTTTTAGGATAAATTCATTTCCATAATTATAGAATAATCCTAGATCAATTGTTCCCTTTAAATAGAAAAAAATTCTATTCACTTCCATTAAATGAGATTGGTTAGGAATAGATTGATATCTGGAACATAAGCATACTGAATACATTATGTCTAGTCAACTAGCTGTTATGTAAAGTATACTTTCTATCATACCTCTAAAAGATGTTTGATCTACTAGTTTCCCAGCTTCATCAAGATCAAGTGTATTTGAGGTACCAATAGAAGTACTTATACTGTTACTGTTGTCATAAACATACATTTTAAAAAGATCTTTTATATACTTAAGTTGGGATATATATATTACTTCTGGTTTTTGAGATATTTGAAAACCAAGGAAAAATGTTAACTCACCCATCATACTCATTTCAAACTCAGATTTCATTAGATTGTTAGAAGAATCAGTTAATGATTGCTGAGTTGAACCAAATATGATGTCATCAACATAAATTTGAATAATCAAAATATTTTTCTTATCTTTATTTATAAAAAGTGTTGGATCTGCATTTCCTTTAACATAGTTATTTTTTATGAAAAAATTTTATAGGTCTATCATACCAAGCTCGTGGGGATTGTTTGAGGCCATACAATGATTTGGTACGTCTAAAAACATGATCAGGATATTTTTTATTTTCAAATCCAGGAGGTTGTTCATCAAAAACATCCTCTTGAACATAACCATTAAGAAAAGAAAATTTTACATCCTTTTGAAAGAGTATAAATAAAACTAATGATGCAAAGGCATGTAAGATACGAATAGATTCAAGTCTAGATACAGGAGAATATGTTTTTTCATAGTCTATTACTTCTTGTTGATTACTTCCATTAGCAACTATTATAGATTTATCTATAGAAATGAATCCATTTTCATCACACTTATTTCTGACGACCCACTTTAATCCAATGACAGAAGTTTCCTTAGGTCTTTCAACAAAGTTCCAGAGTTTATTCCATTTGAATTCATTTAGCTCATCTTGCATGGCCTTTATCCAATCATCATCACCTAAATCTTCATCAATGATTTTTGGTTCCAATTAGGATAGAATTGCTAGATGTTCTATTTCATTCCTCAAGGAACTTCTAGTCCTTACCGGTTTATTGACATCATCAATGATACTATCACTGTGACGATTCTTAAGAAAAACGTGACTTGGGTTTTTTAAAACCTTTTCATCAACATAGGGTAGAAAGTCTTCTGGGTAAATGTTTCAGAAGTATCTTCTTGAACATTTTTCATTATAAGAAGGATCTTCTATCAATGTTTGATAATCAGGTTTTGAAAACACATCTGAGAATATGGGTAGAGATGGTTTAAAAACAAAAAGGATCAGGCTCATCAAATTTTACATGTACTGTTTCCTCAATGGTACAAGTGTTTTTATTAAAAACTATATAAGCCTTAGAATTTGTTGAGTAACCTAAGAAAATTCCTTCATCAAATATTGGTGTGAATTTGTGTAGATTATCATTAGTATTCAGGATTAATACATTGCATCCAAAAACCATGAAGTAGGGAAGTTTTTTTCTACCATTCCATAACTCATAAAGAGTTTTATTAAGAAAAGGTCTAATCAAAACTCGATTTATAGTATAACAAGCAGTACTTACAACTTCAGCCCAAAAATGTCTAGATATAGAATATTCACATAACATGGTTCTAGTTATCTCTTGAATAATTATATTTCTTCCTTCAACTACACCATTTTTTGATGAGTTCTAGGTGCTGAAAATTTGTGAGTAATAACTTTTCTACTACAAAAAGATTCAAAATCAGAATTTTGAAATCTTCCACCATGATCACTATGAATAGTTTTCAATGGAAGATTTTTCTCATTTTTTAATTGGGCTCTAAAAATTTTAAAATAGGAAGAAACTTCAGAATTCTTTGCTAGAATATAGACCCATGTAAATCTAGTGTAATCATCAACAAGAACAAACACATAGTATTTGCCTCCAATGCTTCCAGTTTGTGTTGGACCAAAAAGATTCATGTGAACCAACTATAATGTATTAGTTTTTGAGACTTCACTAATTGATTTAAAAATAGATTTATGTTTCTTTCCATATTGACAAGGATAACAAACATTATTAGAATCAAATCTATGCTTTGGTAGATCCTTAACTAAACCATTTTTAGAGAGTTTTCCTAGGATCCTAAGGTTACAGTGACCTAGACTTCTATGCCATATTGATGAATGACCTTCCATTTCACTATGGAATGTTAGGTCTTGGATCCTAAGATCTTCTAAGTTCAAAGTGAAAACATTCTCTTTCCTATTGGCAGAAAGAATAAATTCTTCCTTGGAATTGTGTACTAGACACTTATCATTCCTAAAATTTACATGGTATACTTCATCACATAATTGACTTATGCTAATGAGGTTTTTTTAAGACCCTTAACAAAATATTTGATATCAATGTGTTACCAAGAAGAACAATATTACATATACCAAAAATTTCTCCCTAAGAATTATCTCTAAAAGTTACTTTCCCTCCTTTCGTCTTGATAATATTTTCGAATTATTTTGTGATACAAGTCATGTTCTGAGAACATCCACTATCCATGGTCAATGTATTGTTGTTGGTACTTCCTATATCTTCCTGAAAAGGAGAAAAGAATTCGATTCTCGGAATCCAACCTTTTTTGGATCCGAGATTTTCAGATAGAAAAATTTTGGGTATCCACATTTGTTTAATGAAATAATCTTTATCAAACCCTATATATTTAACTTTGTTGAAAGAACAATTTTTCTTCCAATTCCCACCACATTGACACTTAGTGAAAAAAGGGTCTCTAGAAGGAACAAAATAGTTGTTTTTGAAAACTGGTTTTTGACGAGTATAACCCACTCTAGTAGTGTTTCCATGAGGTTTATTTTGAGAAAACATTTTGTCAAAATTTTCCTTCCCATAGGTTAATTTTTAAAGAAGCTTCTTAAGGGAAAAAATTTTGGATTATATTATAATGACTAAATTCCTATCCTCAGGAATAATTTCCTTAATGTTAGATTTTTCCTCAAAGATTTTCATTTTTTAAATAGAATTCATAAGTTTTTTATAAATATTATCTTTATCGGAATTTTCTTTCTGAAGGTCTTTTGAATGTTCTCATAAAAGCTCTTCTTTATCTTTAAGATCTGTAGAAATATCTGAAGTCTCTTTTTTAAGAAATTATTCCCTATATTTTTCCTTGTCTAATTTTTTAGAAATTGTAATATTTTTTCCCTTCAAGTAACTTGGAAAATATAGATAATTATTCATATGAAGGTTCTTCATTTTCTGAGGATGAGGTATCTTCATTAGAATACTATTTTCAGAATAGTAATTCTTATCAAGAGATAAATTGGTTAATGCTTCAGAAGAGCGTACCTTAGCCATAAGACATGTATGTGGAATATAAGTATTATCAAATAATCTCATATTCATCTGAGCTGATGAATCATATTTTGAAGATTGACTTTAAGAAGAGTCCCCATAGCAAGCACCCCAAGTAGTATTAGTTTTCAGACTTTTCTTAGATTTGGCTTTGTGGAACATCATCATGTTCCTTTTATAATGCCTCTATTTTCTCTATTTATTTTTAAGAATAGGGAAATACAGCCGTATGTTTCCACTTCTCTTGCACTCATAGCATGTGACCTCTGAATCTTTCATATATTTCATCTCCTTCTTCTTATACCTGGATTGGAAATTTCGTTGGCCAACAATATTGTTCATTCTTCGAGTATGATTTTCTAACTCATTCTCAGAGACTTCACTTTCACTAGATTCGGATTGGATTGTAACCTTCTTAGACTTGGATCTGGTTACTCTCTTAGAAGTATTTTCTTTCATGTGATTTGATGTTGTAGTAAAAGAAAAAGTACCATTCCCATTCTTATTTTTGATGTTGTCAACATCTCCCTTCATTATCGTTTCATGTTGGAGAAGAGTTACTAACAACTCATCTATAGAAATTTGAGTGACCTTCCTATTCTCATCAATAGTTGTTCTCTTTGATTCCCACTCATTTGGTATAATATCAATAATCTTATCCACAAGAGATTCATCATCCATACGATTTTCTCCAATATATTGTAATCTATTCACGATAGTAATAAATCTTTGTTTCACTTTTCTTATAGGTTCTCTATAAGGAAAGTTAAAACCATCGTATTCTGCTATCAGCATATATCTTCTTGTCTTAATCACATTAGATGTACAAAAATTAGTAAACTCATGTTTCTTCCATATATAGTTTGCTATTTCACATGAAATTTTTTTTCTATATCTCTTCCTAGTCATTGAACATAGTAGAGTATTGTGTACCTTGTAGTTTAATTGATAATCATGTTTCTCTTGGTTTCTGAACGCAGTCACATCCTGGTCAGGAATTTTATAACCATCAGTAAGAATAAAAATGTAATCTACTCCATTATTTATAATGAATGTCTTCATTCAATCTCTCAGGTACTCGTAATCATTTCCATCAAAAATCGGTGGTCTTGTAGGATTTTAATTGTCGATGGAACCAACATTTAATCCTTCCATCTTTTAGAAAATATTTCTACACAAAAACTTATTAACAAAAGATTTGATTCAAGGAAAATATTCCTAAGCAAGGAAAATATAGAGCATGGAAAAAATGATCAAGAAAAACTTATATGTGAGTATAAGTATTTTGGAAACCTCACTCTGATTCAAATTGTAGGATCGAAATAATGATGTAGATGATCGATATACAAGAGGGGTGGGGGTGAATTTTACACTTTAAAAATTACATAAACAAGGAATGATCTATGATTAACAATGTTAAACTAAGAAAATTCACAACACATCTAATCACCAATTGTAAAATTGGTATTGGGTATGATGTTAAAAACTTCTAGTTCTATGCACCTGCTTAAATATGGAATGTGATTCTGAAAATGTGGTTCTGGAAATATGGATCCATAAATTGAAACTTAACCAAAGTTTACAATATGAGATTCTACCTTAAAGCATATAGAATCTAAACTAATCAGAGTACAAGTGTAAGGAAATACTAGAATATTATACTTTCCTTACAATATGAAATGTAGTGAAAAACAAGTAGTAAAACTACTAGTAACAATATATAAGTCTTCTAACCCAAAGAGAAGGGTATCCAACAACCTTGGATAATGGTCCCATGATTTATACTTTCAAGGATGTCCGTCTTACCCACACCAGGGTAAGCCCTCGATACTAAGATCCATGTTTCTGGCTTGCTATCCCTGAAGGACCTCAACTTCAAGGTAGTTGGTACCTCTGTCTCCCTTAGCAAGGACGCCCTCAAACTTCAACGAAGTTGGAACCTCTGTCTTCCTATCCCCGGATGCCCTATAATTTAATCACCAACACTCAAAGTCGCACGAAGCTATCTGAACGAGCAGTTCGGTATGCACAATGCATCAAAAGATTCTCTCTCTTGAAATCACCTTAATAGCGTGTGGTCTCTAGACTGATCAACTTCTATATCAATCTCTTTCAAATGAGCTCTTATTTATAGGGTCGGTTGGAATGGTTGGCTCCAACATCCAATGGTTATATTTTACTAAAAATTCATAGGGAAATGTACACGTGTCACTAAACCAATGTAATGTTAGAAACAGAATGGAAAAGCTCATTTTATAAAAAAACATATGTAACTAAAAGCATGGCATCGTTTTATAATCAAATGAGTTTAATCATATGAAAAATAAAAAGTTTAGAATGTAAGAAAATAAAATCTTCACAGTGTAACCAAAATGGAATTTGGAGTCTATAATAAAAAGGATATTGGGATTCTGTTTTATAGAATACGGAACCAGAATTATGTAGAAATCCGGAGTCTGTATTTCTATGGAAATTCGGAGTCTAGTTTCATCAGAGTTCTGAATCTGAACTTACAGAGTTTGGAGTCAAACTAATAAAAGTTCGGAGATGAACTCAAAATAGTCCGGAGTCGAATTAGTAAAAGTTCGGAGTCGAACTCATTAAAGTTCAAAGTCGAACATCAAAAAAGTTCGGAGTCGAACGTTAAAAATATTCGGAGTCAAACTTTATAAAAGTTCGGAGACTAGAATTCGGAGTTGAACTTTTTTAGAGTTCATATCTAGAATTCAGAGTGGAAATTCATTAGAGTTTGTATCCAGAATTCAGAGTGGAACTTTATTAAAGTTCATATATATAATTCCGATCGTAAAACAGAATGCTTCATATCTTAGCATCATATGATTCCGAGGTTTTGAGTATGAAACTAGTTTTTATACATAAGAAAATTTTTGATATGTATAAGTTAATCTAGGTTAGGGTAAATTTCCCTAAGTAAATTTTCCTTATAAAAGTAAAATATATATTTTCTTATGTATAAGTTTTTTTTCATTTTCAAAACAAGAAGGAATAGAAACTACCTAAGGAAAACCTTATTGACTCAACAGCAGGGTAGCACACAGGGTGGAACAGAGCGAGCGGGGGTGTGGAGCAGCGTGCTGGAAGGGCCGGACAGGCCGCGGGGCAGCACACAGGGGTGCGGGCTGCACACAGGGGCACCCGACAGGGCATCGATGGGGCCGGGCAGGCCGTTGGCAGGCGGGCCAGACACTTCTAGGCCGGCAGTTTTCAGCCGGAAGTACCGGTGCGCTGTGGGGGAGGCGTGATTCCCAGAGGCTGTAGGTAGAATGACCTTTGTCATCGTTACCATTGTTCACTCGCTGTTCATCCAAAGAAACAATAGAACAATAATGAAAGTGGGGTCGGGCCATGTTGGTTTTTCCTGAATCCTCCAAGTTTAGGCTGGTAACAATTGTCTCAAAGAGAAAAAGGCAGATGTTCTTCATTTTTTTAAGCCATGCATCCATTCCTTTCCAATCCAAAGAAGTGGAAAAGGTAAAAGGAATTACACTAGAATAAAATCCCTACCTTTGATTCACTGCTAGATGTTTGTTGATGGAGTTGCTGGAAGAAGATTATGTTATTCGTCGTTCGCCAGTTTCGTCATGCACTCCAAATCTAAGATTGTTTGTCGGTTCGTTAACGATGACGAGGAGGGATGTTTATCTACGTCAAGAAGTGTCCAGGGTAGATGACCGAGGAACAATTGTGCCCATTGTTCTTCATGTTCTTTGTTGGGAGGATGGTTCTCCCTAACTATCTTCTTCTTCTGTTCCAACAAAAGAGAATGCCAATAGAATAATAATAATAGGTCGTGTATTATTTTATTATTAGAACATAATTCAAAAATGTGAAATTAATTAACCTGGCACCAACAAATTATTTGCATGAGAGGTGTCAGATTTAATTTGGAGGATGTCAAGAGGCTCCGAATAATTAATTCACACGTGTTGGTGCAGTTAATTTGCAGAGATGGCACAAAAATTCAAAAAGATTGTTTTGGAAAATGATGAGGGTGGTGGTGGCACTATTAATTTCTAGTAGAGTTTCATTGGTTAAAAGTTTGATGGTATCCACCAAAAAAATATCCTCCCATGGGAGGTTACGCTCAGTGGGCCCCACAATTATAACCTCTCATGGGAGGTTATGGTGTAGTGGCCCCCACATCCAACCTCCGCTTGGAGGTTTTAACCTCCATACACCCAAAGGGGACTCAAATAAAATAAAGTTGTTGGGACACTTTATTTTATTAATTTTTTATAAAAATAGAAAAACTAACTTTTATTCTCGACTAACTACCATCGAGATGATAGTATTATTAAGCGAATATCATCGATGCGAGCTCAACGGTGCCATTTAATTTCTTTTATGAGTACCGGTTCAAAAGTTGTAAAACCCCGCTCACACGTTTGTTAAACGTACTATAACAAATTTTAAAAAATTGATTCCGGGAACACTGGGCCTCATAATCAAGTGCTATAAATTTTCACATACTTGTAAAATTCCCATGTATTTAAAAAAAATACCATGTAATTTAAGGGTCATTAAACATATTTTTAAAATTATTTTTAAAAGTCACTCATAAGTTCCTCTTTTTTAAATAATGTTAAAATAATGAACATAAATCTATTTTCTATATAATTGAATTATTTCACCATTATGGTATTTATTCTCAATGATTCTTCCATTATATATTTTAGAATTATTTACCATAATATTTTTATTTTTAACTATTTTAAAAATAATATAAAATTGTATTATATTTTTTTAAAATAAATATTTTTATGTTAAGAATTTATTATGTACTTTTAAATGTAATATTAGCAGATTTTTTTATAATTATTTATTTATTGTTTTAAGGATTCTATAATAAAATATTATAAATATTCTCTATTCAATATTTTTTCCCTAATGATGATGTTTTGGATTAAGAGGTAATTTATTAAATATTTATCATGTTCAAATATTTTAATTTTAAATAATGATCAATAATTGGGATTGTAAGAAATAATATATGGATATTTCTACCTATTTATTGAATTTATTTATTATATAATAATAATAATATATTTTCATCATTAAAAAATATTGAAATTCTATATGTTAGGAAAATATATATATATTTATACCTCCATTATACTTTTTTCTATATATATTTTATTAAATGATCAATTAAAATGTTTCTTAAAACAATATTTTTTTAAATGATAATTAATTAATGATTTATATATGAAAATTATCATTTTCAATAACATGAAAAATGTATAAATGATTATTATTGAGTGGTGGGATCTTATATCACCTTTTGAGGAATTTTTGGATGTTTAATGTATAATTATATAAAAGAGAGTATATAGGTATTATCCTATTACTAGAGGTTATGAGGGTATTATCCCATGAAAATGTGTGGATAAAATTAGTATCCTAAACCCATGAGGGTAAACTGCAAGTATCTTAGGCCCAAAATGGTAAACATGTTGTTAGACCAAATCCAAGAGGGTAACATTATAGTAGTCCAATCCCAAGAGGGTACAAGGGTAGTATCCCAAGCCAATGAGTGTATACGAGTTAACATAAAAGGATATTTAGGATATAGAGTTTGTAATCCCCATCCCAATATATTATAATAATTAATTATCTATTCATTATCTACTAGGTTATTATTTCCTATGATTTTATTTTTGGATTTGTTCTATGTTATATTCGACTGAATATAAATCATAGATATCATTTTTAGTACATGATCATACAATCCTATGCCATATCAAATGTTTCATAATTTTATAATAAATATTATTAAATTATTATTTTTGGAAAACTCTTCTTATTCCATGTCTTTATTAATATATTAATCCAGTGGTCTTATTTTCTCATATCCATACGATCTAACATTTGATGATAGTTTGATGGGTTTTCGACTTACTAATTATTTTATCTCAGAAATTTCTTATGAATATATTATATAGGTTATGAGTACGAGTATAACATTTGAAAATAATATTCAGGCATCTAGTGCTATTAGTTTTTTAAGAAATATTTTTTATTTTCAGAAAATATATTACTTATGTAAATATTCATGAATGTTATTTGACTTTCCATTCTTAGTATTGTGATATTATTAGTGAGATATAATTTAGAACATATGGAAATTATATAAAATAGAGGTAGTATTATCTCACATTGTATTAAATATAGATTTTAAAGAATGTATTTTTGAACTAAATCAACAAGTGTTAGTATAGTATATCGTAGTCCCCATAGAGGCTCTCATTGAATGTATATAGGGTTCCATTAGTGTCAGATTGAACTTTGTTCCATTACCAGCCTTATAGGGATGGAGGTTATAATATTAACCTATATTCTCTCATTGAACCTTACCATATTATTTGACCAATCCCTATCTCAGGGTTTCTCCCCACTTGACGTGGTATCATGTTATCCCCAATGGTTTCTCTATTTTCTATAGTAATCCCTTTACTTCAAATTTTCATCATAGAATTCCCCAAATATTTTCTCCTATATAATATCACCATTGATTATTTCTTATAATGGAATAGTCTCTCAGTGTATGTTGATGATAGATTCCTCAATAAACATTTTGGTCTCTGTTACCGTAGGAAGATTGGATTTATCAACTATCGAAAAATGATGATTTGTTTCATTTATATAGAAGATCGGTCTGTTTTTTGGCCAAATAGCTCGTACTCTATCAATTGATTATTTCATTTTCTATTTTAGTATTATAAACATCACATGAATCATGAACTAGAGACTACGGTGATTTGGGTTAATCTCTTATATTTTTTTCTCTATTTCAAAAATCCATTCATTTATCTGATTCTAGGAAATCATGTTAGTCGCTTCATATTTGCAGATCATTACCCCGATGTGATTTAAAATTCAATTGAATCTAAAATTTTTATTGAGGATGAAATATCCAAACACTATTTTATTTATTCTATATTGATATTTATGGATAATAGAGGAAATTAAAACTAATAATCTATGCATTTTGGAATCACTATTCTAATTACTACTACAAGAAAGGGAACTCACTTCAAAGATGACAACATAGAGGCATTTCACATTTGGGAATGCATATGATGAAATATGTTGTCTCACCATACAATAATGCTATATAGGCATATTATATTTTAATTTAAAGGTTTATCTCTTGATTTGTATCAATAAAAATGAAATTATTCAACCATCTTTTTTCAACCATTTATTCCACTACACCTCTCCGTAATGAGTTTGGAGGAATGTTCAGTATATGCATAACATTATGGTATGATGTAACACTCTTATTTGCGTTGTAAAATAATGACTGATGTAAAGGAATGTTAAAATAACGTTTCTAGCTAAGCCTGTAAACTAGAAATTTGAGATGGGACTATCTAGAATGTCGTTCAATGAGACAACTAATGGAGTTTCATTCCAGAATAGATTTTTTTTGTTTTAGGTGATGGTGATCCCACCCCACTCTAGAGAGGAAGTGGTGGGAATGTTGTTATTTTAGGGAAATGCATTCATGGAGGCTTATTGGATGAGAAGAAACCTAATAAGTAATCTAACCTTTAAAATAGGTCCACTGTGAGAAATAAAGTCGAAATATAAGATGAGTTCCTTCGATTATCTACATTGGAAGAAAAGAAGACTCTATATTGATAAATTGGGTTTCATTATTCATGTAAAGAGATTATACACATGAAAATTATACTCAAAATTACCCATTCATTCAGTTAAACTATCATCTAGAAAAGGTAACTTCATTCAAAAGACATGAATTATTTTTACTGATACACTAATGGAAAATGACACTGAAAATGGCCTCTATGAAATCAAAGATAATTTTTACTTGAGAACGAATGAAATTAAGTATTATTGTATTAAATTGAAAAATTATCTATAAACATGTTTCAATGATGAGGTTGTCGAATATTATGAAAATAGGGATACCATCCAAGATTCCAAGAAAACATCAGTTGTTAGTGTTCCAAACAATGAATATTAGGTGAAATCAAAATAGAAAATGTCTTAGTGTGACTCCTTAATTATATTAAATAATTTCATGATGAATATTTTTTGATCAATATTTCAAAGGAGGATTCCCATAGATTTTTTGAAAGTCCATTTCATGTTGATCTGAATGAAGAGAATGCTTCTTGGATCAATAAATCAAATTCTATATTGATAGGTTACTTCAATGATTATGAAAAAGTCATGTAGGAAAATTTAAAAACGTGCAAAAATATGGACATCCACATTGAGTATCTCATTAAGTAAATTCCATAAATTAAGGTATCATCCATAAAGTAGAGATTATATATGGATAAAAAATCTAAATATTTAAAACATATTGGAATTATTTGTTTATATCATACATGGTTTTACATTAATTTTGGTTTCCTGAATTTTTTTTTCTCCCACATTCCCTTAAAAGTGAAACATGAAATAAAAATGTTAAATTTCTAGTCAGTCAAGAGCTCTATCCTAGGTTCTATTTGATAGGCTCTATCTATTATGATAGAAGTCAACAATAGTGACATGGGTTGTCATTTGTCGAGGAAAAATATATTTTAATAGATCATAGAGATTTGATATTACAATTATTAATTGATTTTTTTATTTTAATATAATTAAGAAGAAGTTAATATCATTTGAAATCCATGAAAACACCATTCATAATACTTTAGATTTTTATACATACAACCAAGAAATCAATTTAATTTTTATATTAGGGACAAATAAAATGGAAATATACACTAAATCCATATCGAGGATGTTCAAATTCATAGATAATAGCAAAAACTTATTTTAAATGTGATTAAATTATTTTCTTAATTAGAATATGGAATACAGGATGTTATCAAATTAGAGAAGTCTAATAACATCACCAGAATTCATATTCCCTATTACAATACAAATAGGGAAATAATGCCACTTCATATAACAATGATCTTAAAGACGTATTCTAGGAGTATAATATTCAATCTAACTACTCATTTCTCTATAGTTTTGTTTCAAAACTTTTAGATATAGGATAATAATTAAACATTATCAAGCATCAATTAAAATATGGTGGATAAAACTAATAAAAATTCCATTGAAGATCATCTACATGGTTTCTAGGATAATCACACCAGGTCTTGTATGACTACATAAGAAACCCCATACATTTTCAGTATGGGTAAGAATTTCTCTTTCCAATTAATGTTCATTTGTCCTCACATCACGCTTACATCAACGAAAAACTATGTAAAAAAGAGTTTTCAAATATGATATATGATTTTATAGAGAAACTCAATGAGAGAATGTAACAATTATTTCATAAAATTGATAATTATCAAAATCACATTGAATGAAAATTAAATAAAATAGTATACCTTTTATTTTTAATATAAGGATAAATGGTGTTAACATTGAGAATTTAAATGATAAATAGTAAAAATTCCACAAATAAAATAAATTGGGTAAAATTATACACATGTTCTAATCAAATTGATATTATTACCTAACTAAAATGGTTAGAGAGTGTATCTCAACTTAAACCAATATAGGGTTTATAAATATATACTTTTCATAATTTTAAATGAAATTCCATTTTACCTTACTTTAGAGTACTTGGAATAGGACAGTGTTGCTTGACCCTAATCTGGAACCTGCATATTTAATAATAGAAACTAAACTAAAATCCATATTTTCCACCCCACCTGACTGTTTAACATCATTGAGTGGATTTTATGGTATTACCTAAGTTTCATACATGTGATATTGATCTATGTATGGTTACTAGTATTTTGTAGTATTTATCCAGATTCCAATGCTAGGATAAAAATTCCCCTATTCCTTGAACTAAATGTATCTTGGATCCAATACCCACATGATTTGTAGTGATGCTTAGAGGTCTTAATTTGGGTCCATCCATAGATAAAAAAGGAATCAATTCCAGTTTTTAATCCCATTATTATTTATATCCTGTTTTTTTATAATGGTGGAGTGCGATCAATCGGACATTGTTTGGAAAAATTTCTAAAAGATTGCATTATAAAAAATAACACAACTATCGTAGTTATATAATTATTGAATTACTTATTGTAAATATATAAGCTATTAATTTAAAGTGTGAACATAAGCATATTTACTATATTAGATATGTTTATTATCACTGATAGGGTACTTTTTATTTTTATACTTACAAACACTACTACTATAGCCTAGAAAAACAACTATAAAATATTGTAACTATAGAGATATGGGTTTATATAATATACCACATCTTTATGATCTCATTTTGAACATGGGTTTCTAGAAATATTAGTTTATCATTGTAATTTTCCTCCCAAAATAGTGATATTATTCTTTCTCTCCCAGGACGTAGGGATTATTCATTAACCGTGGTACATTTTAAATTTGATATATTTACAAATTTTTAAATTTTATATCTCTTATTATTACTTTTCAATCAATTAAATTCAGGTTTACATAAGTTCCAACAAAAAATAGCATTAGATCTTCAATTTACAATATTGGGATCAGATTTCTTGAATTCAATATTAAACATCATGTTATTCAAGGTGGATATCAATCATTTTGAAAGATCATGATTTATTCAATGAATTATGACGATCAAATATTATATTTATCAAAAAATGATTCATTTACAAAATTGGGTGTTATAACAACAATTATAATGAGTTATAATAATTATTTATGAGATTTATTTGTTGTAAGAGTTCTACAACGTAAATTTCATAAAAAACATAGAATTCAACATTAGAGTGGTGAATAAAATGGTTGGGATCATGAATGATCTCATGAATAATTACATGGATCCATTTATGTATGGTACAATGTACATTATGTGAAAATTATTTTATATGAATATAATGTAATAGAATAATGTATTTAGTCTTGTTGATGAAATCAACATCATCACATGTCAATTAATATTATTTTAATTTATTATAGACATATGTGAACTAGTTTTACAGTATTTGTTACCTGATATTTGAGAGAAAAATATATTTTCCATAATTACTTAAGTATAGAATAAACAAATAAATTAGAATGATTCAAAAGATGTGATACTCAATGAGGATATTTATAGAATACAGTATATCAGACTCTTTGGGTCTTCCCAAAACATACATGGAATATGTAAATATTTTAATGAGATAATCATATAGGATGATAAACATAAATAGGAAGGATCCAACATAACTAAATGGACATTATCCTGCCCACTATACATAGGTAATGAAATTAAACATCTGTAAGGAGTTCAGCAAAATAATTAAGACACTTAAAAACATTTATAAAAACATGGTAGGTAAAAGAAGTAATGATTTTTTCTTGTTGAATATGGGTATGCCATTGGAGTTCATGATTTTGAATATATAGAATCTATCTATTCAATATAATATAATTTATTTCAATATAATTATGTTTCAATGAGTTTTTAAGGGTTCATCTTTTGTATGATTAAAACTTTTGAATTTTTAGAATGGATGATGATGGAAAAAAATCAACTGTTATTGTTTTATCATTATGTAGAATGTGTTAAATATCACTGGACTATGAAGGAATATTATTTATTTCAAGACACATAATGATGTATGATTATTTACTGCATTTATCAGTAGGGCATTCAAAACTACTCTTGGTGTTATGATCATAGATCAATGTGTAAATAATGATACCTAATAATGAATAATAATAATTTTCAAGGCCATGTCGAAACAATAAAATTTTTGAGGGTTCACTATTATAGAGTAATTATTTATGGCTGACGAGTGAAATGAGAATGATATAGGTAAATACAAAACATATATAAAATCTAATTTTAGTGGATGATTTATTATCTAAGGGTTTATATATTAATAAACTATAATTAAGTATCCTTTTCAAAAAGGGTTATAACACAAAATATCAAGAATTATTACCTGGTGTCCACTAATATTTTATGGCATTTACCATTACATTACCTTTGGTGGTTACTAAATTATGTGAAACATATCAATGAAACAAAAAAAAATTCATTTAGAATACTTTATTAAGGAATTTTTTATATATATATCATGTTTTGTGAGTAATAGATTTTGATACAGAATGATTAATGACCAAGGCTAAAATGATTGTTTTCTAAAAAATAGTAGAGTGTGACAATAATTAGTGTAGATAATTATGTTCTAATAATAAAATTCAACGGGATAATATTCTTATAAGTACATGATAATAGCATTGGGTGGTTGGAAGGATAAATTTGAAATTTAATGAACATGCCTAGAGTATGAGGGTACACATTGTGTTACCTAGGTTGTTCAAATCAGAAGAAGTAAATATTTTACCATATCTCATTTATGGGATTCCATTTTTTAAAATGGGTCAATGTCATTAAGTTCATATCTTCTTTATAAAGTATTTTAGAATCACTTATCCTTTAGTCTTTTTTTATTTGTTATTTGTATATATAATGTTGATGGGAGTATGAAGACTTATTCTAAGTTTAAATAAAGTATTTTTATTGGTTACGTTGTTGGGTATTTTTTATATTAATTCAAGGATTATGATAATAATAAAATCATTAAAATAAAAAATGTGATATTTAATTAAAGAATCATATACATAAACAATCGTGTTGTATATAAAAAATTAATAAGGAATCATAGATTTGGGAGAATGTATAATATGTGGGTATAACAAAGAATGTAAAACAAGAAAATCTTGATCTTACTTCCCATGTTGATCTAATGTGATAAAAAAGATGATAAGTATTTTTTTAACGTATTCGTCATCCCAACATAATTTTCTAATTCATTTATAGTGATGTGACATAAATATTTTAATAGGAATTGTAGGTGTAATAGTTGAGAAAGTTGGATCGTAATAGGATGGAATGAATTTATCCATTTTATAACAAAAATGCAAGGGATTTCTTCCTCTACAAGGGAAGAAAGAGTTATTGAAAAAATAAGTATACCAGTAAATATAATTACATGTCAGAAGTATGATATATTAGTAAATTAATGTTGTTATTGTTTTGTAAAATAAGTAATTTGTGATTTCTATTTAAAAAATCAATTATAGTAATGACTACTACCCTCAGTAAATTTTTTACTATTGTTGGTTTAATTGATTTAAATCAAGGGGTCCTTGATTTAAATAATGGATTTCATCATGGATAATTTTAGGATGAAATTTGTACTAAATTTTCTGAAGTATTTTGAAGTATGTAAATTAATACAATTTTTGAAAACTCCATAAATTATTATATGGGGTAAAATGATAAACAAGATAGTTTATAATTATTTTAATTAAATATTAACTAAATATTAAATCAAATAATGTGATATGGATTAATGATTATATTTCATGATTTTTGGGTATGGATAAAATATAGTACTTGTCTTTGTATATGACACACACATTATAGGATAATTTATTTTCAGGAATAGTTACCTAGATGGGATGATGAAAAATGAGTTCAAATGACTAATCTCAAAAAATATAGTATGATTTTGGGGAATGAGATATAAAGAGTCATTTTTTCATGAATATTTAATTTTTTGAATACGGGTTACAATGGAATGGTTTTGAGTATATTTAGTATGTTGGAAGAAAAACTGTTTCAATTCCACTAGAATTATATCTCAATTTTTTATAGAGAAGGAATAAAAAATATAATAAGTGGTCTTGTACATTTATAAAATTACCATTTTATAATATATGGTAATAAGAATATATTCCATGGTACGTATGTGAAAAAATATTTATCAGGTAGTGGGAGTTGTGATAAGGTATATGGATATGCTTAAAAGGAAAATTTAGGAAGATGTGGAGTGGATAATGAGGTATTTGAAAGGAAGAAAGTATGTACCATCAATATTTTGGAAAGTAAAGTAATTATAAGGTTATATGAATGTTGAACATTGAGTGTCTCATGATTAAATGATGAGTACCATAGAAATTGAGTTTACTGGTATAAGGACTAAATTAATTTCAAATTCTCAATCACATAAATTGGTTGTGTTATATATCACCAATGCAGGTTACATTGTTATTTAAAGTAATTGAAGGACATGGTTTGTTTGAATAACATATTGGGTGATATGAATACAAATTGAGACGAAAAATGTATTCCACTATGATAGTATTAGGGTTATTAATATTGTAAATAATTTATTATTTCATGCCTTAATTAGTCATATTTAGTTAGTGCACAATATTAATATTGTATTAATCCAAGATGAATTGTTGGAAAAGAAAAATATATTTGGAACTAATTTTTTTATAGTTATATTGAAAACATAACATTTATTGAGAATTTGAGGTATTTTTATTACTCTATATGTCTTTATTGGGAAATAGATTTGATTGGAATACTATCGAAGAACAATGTTTGACCCTAGAAGGTGTAAAAGATTTTTTTTGAATCATGTGATTGAAGTTTATTATTTGAGAAGAATATAAAAATTGATGAGAATAAATAAGAGGATCTAAGATTAGGTCATTTTTATAATGTGAATAAAAAAAATAAGGAAATACTTTTTAATGGATCATGCTCCGAGTGGATGGTTATTTGAATGGTGGATGATAACATCTTGAATGATGTTATGCTAAATTTCTAATTACCTATATTATAAAGCACCCATTAATGATAATAGATTGACCTATATATAAATGTTAACATGGGGAAATGATAGTGGTCCTATAGTAGTATGGAATTAATCATGGTTACTATTGTAGATATTACTAAGTACATTGATAATAAAATATAGCTCCAAAAACATAAATCCTATATTACCATTGAACAACAAACCAATTGTGAGGATTTTCAACACTAGTAATTTGGGTATATATAGTATTGTTTTATATTATGAGTTCATTTCAAGATTAATATATCGTAACTCGGAGTTTTCACTATGTAACTTTTTCCTACACATATAGATATTAATCTACCTCTCCATGAATTTAATGATTATTCACAAACTATGTAAAAGTTTTTTTCCTATTCCTCCTCTTCATTTTCTCCCATTTACTCATATTATTATATTCACTATAAGTAGTTATACTTACATTTTCATTACATTATTTACCTCATCATCATGACCATGGATGAGGGGGCCTCTTTTATTTTATAAACAACTACATTATATATTAATATATCTTCTAAAACATATGTCTGTCTTGATTCCTATTATTTAAAGATATGTATTTATGTATGGATATACTATAATGGATCAAGCCACATATTCTGTTTTCACTTCAATTCCACAATATTTCTACACTATCCTAGTTTTTGGGAATGTACATTAATATTAGGTTTGTAAATTACCATATATTAGGATATTATATTTTCATATTACCATGGTGTTATATACCACTCCATCCATGATGTATTCCATTCTACCCATATTAATAAGACACCCAATTATTTTATCTCATTTTCATCTGAATCGTGATCTAGATTAGTGTCATGACCATTTAAAATAATATTGTGTGGATTGGATCCAATTATTTTAGGTTATGTAGTGGTTTATTGAACTCTAATTTTGGACCCGACTTCTAATTTTATCTCCATGAAATTCCATATCATTTTAGGGTCTCCTAATTCACATTATGCAATACTTGATTTAATTTCATATTATAATATTACATATAATTTTTGGAAAACAGGTGTCGTTTTTCATCTTATTGTATAATTTATACGGATCTCTATATCATATGTCCTAGACGCATTTCAAAACCCTTAACAACTAGTGTTTCATATTAATATTAAATAACAATACAACCTTGGATAGTTATGAACTGGATTTTCATAATCATGATTTGAAAATTATCATTGTATATAACGGACTTTATACCATGAATAATTGAATCACCAAAATTCTTTTATGGCTATTTGTACTAAGTACACCAAATCCTAAAAGACCACATTGTTGGTGAAAATTTGATATATCTATCGCACCTATAACTAATGTGAATAATTTTTTCATCGTTAAGAATATGATTATGTTTCCCCATGAACCATCAATATCATTATAGTGGAACAAATATTTTTTAGTTTTGCTAGCGGTTATCCATAGTATATATGTTTTGTGGAATAATATTGGGACCATCATTTAGTATATGGTCTGTAGTTTCCATAGAATATTATCATTCATTTCACTACATCCAAATTCATATAACAAAATTTTTTATTTATGTTAATTTCATCATTAATTTAAATTTGTAGGAAAACATCCACATTTGGAGCCCAAATTGGGTTATCACACTCTTTAATTTACTATCTAAATTTTGTTTTTTGGATTGAATATCTATGATTAATAATATGTCCATTGGATATATTTTTGTAAATATATATTATTTATGGTTGATAATGTATTTCATCACAAATTTTATTTTCAGTGGGAAAATGTCATGATAGAATATTATTTCATATATAATAACTTTAGTTGGAATGTGTGCTCAATGATGAGTTATAACTATTTATGAGAAAATTTATATTTTCATTTCTAATACTGTTCATTTTGTATATTTTGTGAAGAAATTATTCATACATTATGCATATTTTCTGTGTAATGTAATTCTTATTTATTCAGAATTAATTTCTTTCATGAATTATTTACAATGGAATTACTATACCTTCTATAACAATAATTTATTTACAACCAAAATATCACATCAATCGAAAAATACATTTTTACAAGTGAATAACCCAGTGTAAATATTTTCGTATATAATTCCCAGTTCATTACAAATAATTTTATAATGGGGAAATTTTTTTCTGAGTTATTATTTAATATGTATTTATTCAAAAAAATCATATTTGAAAAATATACCCTCTTGGAAAATGTCTACCATATATAAGTGAACACTATAAATATTCAAGAAGAGATTAATCTCTTGTGTTTCTTATGTATCCCCCAAATGATCTCCAAATTAATAACTTTCATTCTCGGTTAATCATTAAATTTTTTTAGGTTGTTATATTTTATTTTCAGTTTAGAATAAGAACTTATGGTTTTTGAAATACTATTTTATTTGTTGAATTCAAATATTAATTAGAGTTTGATGATTTCTTCTGTGATAGAAATATCAGTTTGAAGGTATTATTAATTTTTTATGTTTTAATTAGTGTCATTTATTTATTACATATTTATCATATAATTATTTCGATAAATTAATTTCTTAATTTTTAATTAAATTTTAATATCACATTATAAATATTTTCCTTTATTTATTCTTTATAATTATTAAATTCATTATAATTTTTAGTATATAAAATAACTGTTAGATTGATTTCAAATTATATTGAGAGTTAACTATTAAATGAATACATTATTTAGTATAATTTTTTTTAATATAATTATAATTGAATAATTAATAAATTAAATAAACCTATTAAAATAGTTTCGAATATAAAAAAGTAATTTTTAAAATAAAATTAATTTAATATAATAAATTTTTGTCACAAATCTAAAATAATAATAAAATTATAAATAATTTAATAAAAATTCATAATAAATAAAAAATTATTATTCCGAAAAAAATTACTATATATCATTAAAATTCAGCTAAATTTGGAAATGATCATTATAAAATTAAAAAAACAATAATAATATACATTATGTTCAATAAATACAATATTAAATGTTATTAATAATTATAAATTTGTAATAAATTAAAAAAATAATCCAAATAAATATAAAATTATTAATAGAAAATAATAATAGTGAATTTCTAATATGTCATATAAATAGTGAAAAAAAAACATAATTATTATTACTGTTTTTAATTAATGAAGAAAAATATTATTATAAATTATTGTAGTGTAAACTTTAAAACCTTATTTAAGTAGTCAATAATTTACTAATAATATTTTTATCAGATAATTTATTAAATATTTTTATTTTTTATTGTTATATTAAATCTATAACATTCATGAATAATTCTTTTCCTTTAATTTTCTACTTTTATTAAAAATTTTTGATTTATAATGATTTTAAGTTTATATCAATTATATATTTGTATAATTTAAAATTGTTAATATTAATTGAATTGATAATATATTTATGAAGGTAAAGATAATTATTAATGAATTAAATTCTAGTAATAGTAATAATAAGTATATATTAATTTTTTTAAAAATATTTATTAATATTTTAGTGGATATATGTATTAGCTATTATTTATGGATACTTTAAGTGTTTTTCAGGTAGATATGGAATATTATGATGAGTTTTTTCCTTTTATTACTAGTTTTTTTACATCCCATTGATCTACATAATCATATTTCATTTGACACACAAGATGTTGATACTGCACTTCCATCTAAGAGTGGTCATGGCCTAACTATATTGACGATTATTAATCCTATTCCCAAGTGACATCAATCCCTTAATTTTAATCCATACATTGAGAGGTACATTAAAGATTATAATTTAATTTATTTCCATTAAAATATAATAAATATTAATTTTAAATATATTGGTAATTATTTATAATTATTTTATGTATGGTTGATGGATAGGTTTGTGAAATTATGTAGAATTATTTTTTTGGATCATTGGTGTCATGGGATCGTTTTCCCACCAATGTTCAGTATCAGTTGTTTAGTCACTAGACTTTTTATTAATAAATAATATATTTTATTTTAAAATAATATGAATACTAAAATCTTGTTATTAATTATTTTTATAGTTTATGGTCTCTGATGATTATAGAAATAGGGTCCCAATGATAGAGTCATGGAAGATTTGTATACTTGGGTGGTTTTAAAAATATATACATAACCATATAATGTAATCAATAGAGAGAGCATCAGATACAATTTTTGAAGATTTTTTCTTCTAAAATAGACCACACTACATCATAGTCTAGATATGGGATTTATTTTTCAAATCGTGTGAAGAATAGACATTTCATAGGTTGTTATCATAGGGTCGATAAAATTGATAGAGGAAAGATGTCAAACAGATAGATAGGAGTTGTACATTTAGAATTCATCGATAAAATGGTGTTTGTAATAATCGTTTTTAATTAAAGACTCATTTAATAAAACATAATTCTATTATACTTTTATATTATTTTATAGATCATGTTATTATTGAGATTATTATTTAAAATATAATGTACATTTACACTTCTATAAGAGATACTCTTAGTGACATACATCGCTGTATTTTTGTTTGCATATTAATAAAACTAAATTTATTATTTTATAAAATAAAAATATAAAATCATACATAATGGATAATTATGAGACCATAACTTATCAAATTCAATATAATATTACCTAGATAGGTTAAAATATCCATCTTATTAAATATTTGGAGAGGAATCGTGAATATTAGTGATTATGTATGGTATCAAGAAAGGGTGGTTGATCAGTACAGGATAATGGTCAATGTCTATATATTATTACAGTATTATCATGATGTATTTATTCAGTACAATGGGATAACATGTAGAGTATACATATGATATAAAGTACAATTATATGCTACAAGACCATGATGTGATTATATGTATCATTTACATAGGGAAATAATTGTTGTATCAATAGAAATATGAACAATGTAATAAAAAGGAAAATATTATGTTGAAAATTTGATGAAGTGAATATAGTTATGGGATAATGTTCCATATTCTTGATCCTTCATCTAATCCCCTTCCATTAAATAGAAATATAAATATATAACGTGTTAAATTATTATTACTATTATTTATAAGAAAATATTTTATCTTTTTTATTTATTTTTAAAAATTCTTTTTTAATGTTTTTAATTTCTAATGATTGAAAAAATAGTTTTATAAAAATATATTTTTTGAAAATCATATTTAACTTAATCCCAAATAAATATTTATGATGGAATTTAACACCAATTTCAAAAATAATGTTTGGTCGATTTTTTCTTCATCTATAAATAACATTTGAAATTTTTTACAATAATATTTGTGAAAGATATAGTTGTATTTTACCAAAAAATATAGGAATAGTCTATTTAAATTAACAATTATTATGAATTCATTTACTATTTCGTTGTTTTTAAATTAAACCCCATTACTGAAATTCATTTTTAATTTGAATCTATGAAAAATCAACCATTAAAATGATGATAATTATTGTAATAATTAGTCTAATCATCATGACTCCAATCTATGTGGATATATCATTGAGAGAATCAATTTTAGTATTGGTATCTCTGGTAGGGTTGGTCCTACAGTTTTATAATTAATATCCAAATTACCCCATTTAGTATTCAAAACTATTTGAAAATAATACTTGATATAATTAATCCAATGTTGTCTAATATTAATAATTTCTCTCGTTAATACACATTGAATTGTATTAAACATCTAGAATAAATATACATATTAAAAAATAGGATTAATACTCATAGAGGGAATCTTGAGAAATAATCTAGTCACTACTCACCAGGACTTCACCTTTTATATCCTTGAAAAGATAATGAGTTTTTGAAATAATTTTGGTAAAAAAATTCATGTTGGAGATATGAAAAAGGTGTCCTGAGTAGGATTCAAAATTTTTCTATCAAAGTTAATATTTATCTATCTTATCAAAAATGTACTTATAAATGAAAAAAACATAAATCATTAGTGGATTACAATTTATCATGAAACATTTCAATCTATGATCTCCATGTCTACAGACATTGGAAAAATTAAAATAATTTTTATATTCACCACATACATATAGGTTTAAATAAATTTTTTGGAATAAATGGGGATGTAATTATGGGGTGAAAGGACCAATTTTGGATTCTTCTAACATATAGTGGGGTGAATTACTGTTAGGTAGATTTTAATTTAATTTAATTTTTTTATCCCAATACCACTATGACCTATTAGGATCATGATTCTATTATACAATTTTCCATGTCCCATTAATGTTTATGATGGAAGTTAAATATAGATTAATATATTTATATGAGTTTAAAAAGTCAGTGAGAGTATATAGTCTTTTCTATGTATAATTATGACTATAACACATGTTATCCACTATAATGTTGTACTAGTTTAAAATGGTGTGTCTAGGTAACAATCATTAGACATCTGTAAGTCCCTTTACATTACGAGGGTGGAAGAAAATAATTATTATTTCATTGAAGGGGGATCACTTTGTAAAACGTATATCTCAACACTGGTTAATTATACTACCTCTATATGTAGTCTTTAACTTCTTGATCAGGATTTTTTTAACACCAAAAATTGTTCCACCTATTGAGACTATTTTTTGTTATTATTGTGCCTCAAAATTATTTTTATAAATTATTTTTCATGTGGTTACATCTAAAATAGTTGGAAAGAAACCATCCACTTATTGACCAAATAAATATATAAGTTACACATTCTTCCTCATATTTTAGTTAACATGATATGAATTTTTTTGCACTGATAAACAAACAATACATCTAACCAAAATGATAATCAATTTATTAGATTTTGGTTAGGCACGTATTATTAGTCTATCATTCATCATCAATGAAATAACCTAAAAATAAGAAACATGACCATCCTCTTACTAAAATTGAAATGACCTTTTTTATTAATTAAACAATGATAGATTAGCAATGTCTAACTACATCAAAAATTTTCTACACTAAGTAATTAAGAATTTGTGTTATTATAAACCAGACTAATTATTGTGTGCTTATTTCATGTAATTAATTGTTCCATTCTAATAAAACCATAAAAAATTAATCAAATTGTATTATAATGTTATAATCTAGATTTTAATTTGTTTTGGATCTCTCAACTACTTCACTTATTATATATGCAAGAAGAAAAGCATGAACAATTCACAAATAGTTGTTTCTTCTCAGTGAAATCAGGTAATATGAACACTATATGAGTACATAATAATTTATTTAACATTTATTGGGAATATCAAAAGGACTCCTCCTCATCCACATATATTTTCACATGTTCAATAGTGTGGAAATACTTTTTCAAGAATAATAATTTGTCAATATAAACCATCTTGTATATGATTTCTAGTGCAGATCAATCATGAAAAAAGAAAGTGTATTTTTTAAAATATTATTTTTCTCCATGTATGGTTTCTATAATTGGTTCATTATATTCATGTAAAAACATGAGAATGTATTATAAAAATATTGTTATAATGATATATTCTTCATACATGTGTTGAGTATGTGATAAAGTCTTGAAGGTAATCTTAATATCTTTGGTGAAAACACAGTCATGTGAGACACATGTCATGTTTTTTCTATTCATCTTCATGAAATTGAGGAGAGTTCAGGAAATCCCATTAATCATAAATTCATAGAGGCTTCTCATTCTCAGTTCATTATTATCATAGGAATGCATCAATACTACCTTTTTGAATATGACATCTCTCAGTTGAAAATGTGAATGGATGCATCACCACTCAGCCGATGGTGTTATCCATTTATATGCTACGATAATAGCCTTTTCACAACCTCTATTCCATTATTATATCCATGTTAGTTTGGAAAAACAATACATTCAAAAGTCTCATTAAATGATCCAAAAATATTGATTTTAATTTTAGTAAACTCTTATTCCAATTATCATGTAATATTTTCTTCATGATATCATACTATCCTTTGAGTGATTATCACATGTATATGATAAAAAATGAACTCCCTTTAATTTGTTATACTCATCCATGATGGTAAAACATACCACTTGTCCTATAAAACAACATTTTCTTTTTGGCTAAGGAAATATATTCTATATCTTATGTGAATACATAGTGAAGGAAGACTATATATTAATCCATCGAGAATATATTATGAGGTTCATTATCTTAGAATGATAACTAGATTCGGTCTGAAATCTGTTGATGATTAAACAAAGGAAGTAGTGGAGTTCGAGATCTCTCTTGTAAAAAATATTAAAATAGGTTAATGATGAATACAAGGTGGCTCATGGATCTTTAGATCATGTTAGCTTGAACATATTTTTTATATCCATATCACTTTAATAGATGTGAGATTTTCACCCACATATGTTAACAACATAGATCATCCCGATCGTTTATTTTAGCAATACTAATGATCATGTTATCAATAGAACTTTATGTTGGAATTGAGGTTGATAACCAGATAAAATTCTCCTCACAACCACACAAGACGTGTCCTATTGTGTGGCCCACGAGCTTCGAATAAGGCCTAAACATTCATAACCTACAAACCTTCTAGGGAATTATACAAGTGCGTTATACACGGTCAAACCCAATTCTTGTGGCAGCAATGCACCTGTTTCCTCAAACCTTTGTTACCAAGTTCATTACTCAGTCTTCACCCTTATGTGTATAAGACATCTAAATCCCACATGTGTCCTTGGATGAGTCGACTATGAAACATTTGAGTGGGACATATATTTTTATCTATGTAATATAGAAAAAAATTGAAAATATATAATATATATTTCATGTAATAATGAATTATGATACCTTTCATCCATTCATCTTATTCTATTTTTTGGGAATAATTTATTAATAAAAAATTCAATATAAAATAAACCTTATTGTTTTTCCTAAACAAGGTTCAATTGTTGACAAATTTTTTTACATGAAGATAATTTAAAAAATATCTAGAGTTACTCAAAGAATTATTCATTTATCACATTCAGAATAATTCTATAAATCATGAACATTTATCATGGAATCATCTTTGAATATAGAAGTCCATAAACTATTCATATATTTATTCAAATTATAAGAATATTGAACTTCATACAAGATCCATTAAATGTTTAACTTTTTAATCATATTTACAATAATGAAATATTCTCATTTCATTTACTACCATTTACAACTAATGAAAAATAATTCACTATAAATAAAAATCATATAAAAAGTGGTCTCTTTAATCTCTTCATTTGTATTGGTTTGAAATACATTTAATTTTATTTTTTAAATTAGTTTGTAAATATGTTAATCTTTGATTTATCTCTCCAATAATTTGACAACATTAATTTCACTTTATCCACCCCTTATTGAAAATAATTTAAAATCTCATGGGAAAAGGTTATAAATATATACTTATGAAATGCATCATTTATCATTTCATTTTATGTATTCTTGATTCATGCTTGTTGAAGAATAAAACATGATTTATTTTGCTAAAAATATTCTCATTATGTAATGATCTTGATATAAGAAAAAATGAGAACTTATATACTTGTCATAATGTTTTTTCAACTTTCATTATTTCAAAAACAAATTTAAATATGATATAGATCCTTTTTAAAATAGACTGGCATGAAGCTCATGCACTTACTTCACCAAAAAGATAAATAATATTAAAGTGAAACATGTATTACAAATAGAATTGGGGGACATCCAATAATTTCACTTTTCTAATTTCATTGAATAATTAAATATTATCCCTTTGTATTATGTTTATTATTTTTTAAAACAAAGGATTAAAATTCCAAAGAGATATATTTTTCCTAGTGACATGATCATCATGCACATTCTTGAATAACTGAATTTTATATGAATTGATACAATGATTCTCTATGAAACATGATCATTGTTTTCTTATTTTTTCGAAAGGAATCACATATCAAAATCTTCATAATAGTGCATCTCATCATGAATGTATTGAATGATGCTCCAAAATAGCGAATACAACAGAATGGATCTTAAAAGTGTTAATTTCTAGATATTAAAAATTCTAAAAAATCACCAATAATGATCTTCTTCAATACATGTTCATCATGATACACAAAATAAGATCAGACCAAGATGATATATTCTTTATCCATGATTTCTAGGATATAACATCCAAGAATTTAACTTCATCATTGATAGTCTGATATAACATTTATATTTTAATATTAATTGAGTAATCATTCAAGGATGGTGACTTAATCATTTTTCTATCAATAACTAACAAAAATAATTATTTCTATGGTCTAAACCCATTAGAAACTAATTCACCTTCAAATACATTTATTATAGGAAAAAATAAAATATAAATAGAATAAGGGAAGATGGTGGATCTATCCTTTCATCTAAATTTCAATAGAAAGGTTGAGATATTTTTCTCAACCATGTCACTACATTTGGTCCAGTCTTCATTCTTACACATATGAACATCTATTCTGGCAAATAATGTAGTCTTATTGATCTCATTGCATTTTTTTTCTTCTTTTTGTGTTAATTTTTATACTTAATATTTTTTATGGATAATCTATTCATAATCATCCTAGGAACTGGTTATAATTTTGGAATAATGTTTAAACAATATTTTTTAATATGATATGATTTATAACATCTCTCACATGGAACATCATAAAAAATGATTTTCCTTTTGAAAAAATAATCTCAGTCAAATTTTATTCATCATTGGTTATCATTTATACTCATATTTCTCAAGCCTTAACCTGTGCTCAATCAAATATCCATATAATTTTCAAATCATATTGTTAGATATGTAACATGACATTAGGAACTGTGGAATAAGGCTCATATCCTCCACATTGGATCATTTAAGTTCAATACATTTAATTTGTTCTTATAGATAAATCACATTTAATTTTTATCATATATTTGTTATAAATGGTCTTGTCATCTACCTACCATAAAATATTCTGGAATATTTTTTTAAAAAACTATTCATCTAATTCACTTCCCAGGTCTCTTATTGATTCTTATCAAACTAATCTGGTATTATTTTCTTATAAACATAAGATACATGTTAATATGAGATTATGTATGCCATATTAATAGGTTTATTGCATGAATCACATATGTTTTTAAGCTTTCCAAATCTTTTTATAGTATATATATTCTTATAAACCTATGCACATTTCTTATTCTTATCCGATATTCTCCCCATTAAAATTGTATTCCTTTGTGCCTTTAAATATGGATAATTGTACCAATAATACATATTTAAAATTCCCAAATCTATTATAGAACCAACATTTAACCAACAATATATATTTCATTATATATTTTGTACAACATTGTTAGGTCTTATTTAGTATTTTTTGAGCACATTTTGGGGAACCATAGTCTACATACTGTCTCCTATCAGCCATAGTCATGGTGGTAGGTTTCTTATCACCCTTATTCATCCATAATTGTTCATATATTGTTTTAAAATATACAGTGTTTCTGATATTATGATTTAAACATTATTACAAATTGTTATGGATGGTATCATTTCCTTCTATCCTACATGTAATAGATCATTAAATGAATTCATTATCTTTTTTTTTTCATATGTTGGTGTTCTTTTTTACCTTATATTCCTATAGTGAGTATTTAGTATCAACAATAATTGTCTTTTTCTTTAGTTAAGTGTCAATATTTATCTCATTATTACAAAATTGTTCTTCCAATTCTATCAATTTCATATTGAAGATGATTTTATAATATCCAATCATAATTTTAGACTCTACATAATTTTTTCACTTTTGAACCTAATATTTTACTAGATTAACTTATTTAGGAATTAAACTATCAAGTCACTTGTTCTTCGTAGACATTACTACAAATTTTGAAACCTTGACATCATTTTTTCAATTTTTCTTCAGGATAATATTATTTTATTAATTATTCATATTTTCCACCTATTTCACAACAAATTCATTGATCCATTTTGAAGAACATATTTCAATGTCTCTCTTGGATGATTGAAAGGATCCAACCAATATAAAGAGCATTAAAGATTAAAAAAACAGTTTCATATAATTATCTAAAACATTATCTTCACTATAAAAAAGGGGAATATATTTCCACCAAGATTGAAACACTCCACCAAAAAGGGAGACAATTTATTTGAAAAATATATATATATTATTTATTAATATATGAATTTATATTCCATGTGAAATTTTAGACTGTTCATAATATCCCAAAATTATATGAGCTTCATAATGAGTAAAATTTTAAAAGTTGATAACACATTCCTCTTGGTCACTAAATATCATGACTTTAAAGAGATATAATGATTATAATTTTTCTTGTTGGAAACATTAGTGTCGTTATCTTTACCTTAAAATCCAGATATCTGATCAATTTTCAAATAGAATGAAGATACAAATAGTTATGAATATTTAGATTAGACAGACATCTTTATTGGATTTATTCTCTCATTATTTCTCTGGTTCATTGCTGTCTTCATAGAAATATACTTCTACTCATAGATAACTGAATCATGACCAAAACATCACAACATTATTTACATAGTAAAGAAACAAAAATATTTGATTTAAAATGTATTAAACATAGGGAATCTAAAAAAGGAGAAACAAATTATTAATTACACGTTAATGTACCTTTTTGGGATATTCCAATCATTGGGGGTGATTTAGGGTTGGGTAATAATTAATCAAATTACCACATTTTATTCCTATACCTATTTGACCAATCATGTTCAAGATTTTCATATTCGATTTTCTGTATCAGAAGAGAGTATATAAAACCAATAAAATATGACTAACAATATTTTTAAAGGATCTACTAGTCACTGAGATTATCTAGACGATGTTGTGTATAATTATCTTGAGTACATTGACTCTCCACTATATGTTGTCTCATTTTACAGTGGCATGGATATAAAAAAATTCTTATCCAAGTTAGATTTCCTGAACATTAAATGGTGGATGAGACAATGATTCTTCCATAGACTAGTGATGGTCGAGTTCAACTTTATTATCCTCAATGGTTCTTTATACAAAATTTAAGTACACACATCACCTTCTTGATAAGGATTCTTATGAAACCAAAATGCATCACACCTATTGGGACTACTATTGTATTTAATGGAAATTCATAGTTCTTTAACTAACATCTTCGTTACTTCATAACTTGCAGAACGTCAGGAAAGAACCCTAATTATTCTTTATATAGGAAAACAATTAGTTTCCCTATATTCTTTTGTTTGTTAGTTATAATTATATAAAAACATTGCAGACCAATAAATAAAAAATTATTTACAAACCAAATGATAATAAAAAAATATCAATTGGTCAATCATAAATTATTCTTATATCATTATTCATCAATGAAAAATCATACTACACTAAAACTATGTCCCCTTAATTGATTCAAAATCTCATTTTTGATTATTGATCGAATGAAATTGTCGAATCTTAGAAATTGTTTCGTGTATCTCAAAATCATTACATTTTATGTATCCATGAAAAAATGAATGAAATGTTAACATATAATTAATCCATCAACACACAATACTATTATATTCACACTATCTGAGTATATAATATTTTATTTATCATGTAAATTAAATATCATGTGGATTCATTCTTCTTTATATATCATTATGTAAGGGAATCTCTGGTGTACTACTTCTTCCTGAAAAATATATGATCAATGTAAAAATTCATGAAAAATAGTTATGGCGTGAATAAATATTTAAAGAAATTTTTTTTTCATTCATGATTATTGCAATTCACCTAATAATTATAAATGCTGCTTAGTGTCTATAGATAACACAATATTATAGTCTTACATCATCAATATTATATGGAATTATTCTTCCCACAGGAGTGGAATGTGTGGTAAATGCATGCATGATATCACAACATCTTCATAATGCACTTGAGTGTGTTATTCACATGTCATGTGGTCATGGTTCCTCATCAAACAATCATGGAGGTTCGCAATACTCCCATTATTCAAAAGGCCTTGGAGAGTAATTTTTATCCTTTTGTTATTCATATAACTAGAATATGTGGATACTCTATTTTTGAAAATAAGAGATCTTAGTAGAAATTGTGAATAGAATAGACCCATTAATTTGATAGTTATATAACATTATATGAAAGGATAGTAACCCTTTCACCAGGCCTATACCAAGATTAATTCTATGTGATATCCAAAAAGCATTTTATGTTGATGAATCATCAAAAGAGTCTAACATATCATCATCAAAATCCTCAAACGTATACACTATATATCATGTTATAATTACATTATGCTACTCGATTCCCCTCTTAGTGAGTCTCATGTAAATAAAATTACTAAATGTATGAAAATTCATGCCTCAAACTCATTAATTAAGATCAGAAACATTACATGACCTCTAGAACCATGATTTATATTTATTTGTGGAAAATTATTTTAAAATTTCGTTGTATGAAATACGAATCGTGCTTGTATATTATTGCATGGTGATGATATTTTGGATATTTATATTTGAATGATCACTAGAAATGGATGAACCAAGAATTAATATTGTGATGAGGAACCATTTACATTGGGGAACTCTCGAGTGGGTATGATGAAAAGAGGTCGATTATAAATACATGGAATCTCAGGGATCATCAGATCGCATTAGATCAAATTGATTTATTATATATGTATTATTTTATAATAAGAGAGTTGTGCACCTGATCATGATTACCTTATTGACCTTCCATTTAGTTTAGTCGTGCTATATCAGTTATTAAGATCCCTTTAGAAAATTTTTCTAGCATGGGGGTTAGAATCCAGATACACATCACCTAATAAAAACATAGGTTGCTTCCAACTATTTGATCCATGGGCTTTCATGAGGTCCATATCTATCCCACCCTACACATCTTTACATGTGATCTTTTTAGGCTATATAACTGGCTTCAGACACTTCTTGTGAACACTATGCATAAACTACCTCATACCTATGCCACCCATGGGCTTGCAAAGGATTCTCCCTTGGGAGTGTTTTACATCTAGGCCCCACATGTTTTATTTGTCAAGTGGACTATGAATCTTGTGATTGAAATATATATTTTTATATAAGTCGTAAAAAATTTCAAGAATATAGATTATATATTTCAATTGTTTTCCCAACATATAATTTTCCATCTAGTTTATCTTCTTTCAAATTCATCATAAATATTATATAAAATCTAATTATTGAATGGACTCCATGGAAAAACTCATCAAGCAATAAATAATTTCCTGTCCATTCTTCAATTCAACATATTATATTCTTTTTTACTAATTTACAAAAAACATATCCAATACCAAATCATCCATATAATTTTTTGTAAGAAAGGTATAATTTTTGAAACGATCCATTTAAAATAATATTAGTTAAATAATTTATAGATTTACATGAAAAATTATTCATGAATGATTTCCAATTTAATTTAATTAATCAATAAAAATCCATCTGGCGTGACATTGAAACTCAAAGACTTAAACCCATTTATATATTTCTTAATATTATAATACATCCTCACATTTCCCATGAACCATTAACATTTGATAATATTCATCATATTGACAGTTCTGAAACAATATTTTTTTCATAGACCACAATGGATATCTAATGATAATCATGGAAACAAATACAACTCATAAACAAGTTGTGATATTAATAGTGCATATAAACGTTATTGAGAATTAATTCTTACATCAACTCCAACCCTACAATTTAGATTTGGATTATACTGATTCAATATATCTATCGTATATGAATAGATAAACTATTGTTTTTTAACAGTAAATATGCCACATATCCATCCTACCTATATCTATTGAAATCTTCAATTTCTGGGGGAATCCCAATTGTATAGTCTTTTATCCCAATGGATCACCAATTATTATTACAATAGTATATTAGTACTGTATCCATCCCATCAATATTTATCTCAGGAAACATACATTGAAAATAATAGATTTTTTTAATATATCAATTTTTACAAAAACATTCTAAAAATATGAATTACCTTACTAATTTTGATGTCATTATTATATCATTTCAATTATTTTTATATTACACCATTTTTATTTCACTGATATAAAAGCATAAATAGTTAATGTGATTCAATTTTAATGAAAATTATCAAAATATTGAGATAAGAAATTTTGTCATTCGTTAATAAATAAATAATGGAACATCCCAAAAATTGTAGTCTCATCTCAATTGTTAGTGATAGTAATTAGAAATAAAAATAACATAAAATCCACTAAAACATGTTTATTCCAAATCTCCAAGATAGATCAATGACTTCATTAGGTCATCAATGACCAGATCATGTTCATCTATCTTTGTATTGTATACCTCCCCTTAGATAGTATTTTGTTGGCTCTGATGGTGGCGTTATCTCCTATATTTACATCATATATGGAAATCCTCTAATATGTAGATAACTTCTAAAAAAACAATATAGATATTAAAAATGATGAATTTGAAAATATTATAATTTTATATATAATTATGTTTTCCCATCATTCTTCATTGTTTTCTGACATAGATCTTCATATTCCATGGCCCTTTGTTCTATGAGCTGACCCATAGTCTCAACATTTTCTTGACTCTTGAAGAATTTATATAATTGTTCCCGCCATAAATTTATATTACCAATGGTGAAATAGTTTTTTTTGTAAAATCTAATCATAAAAAACTATGTTAATGATAATGTTTTTAATCTTGGTATATTAATAAAATAGTCCTATCATGGGGGTATCATGGATTATCTGTCTGATTTCCTGCCACACTAACTTTTTCATAGACCACTAATGCATTGGAGACCCCGTGAGTGAGCTATAACCCACTCAGGAGACAAGAAAATTGGGGAACATAGAATAATTTAATGGAAACATGACATCAAAATAATCTTTTCATTTTAATTCCTCTAACGACAAGGAAAATGGAGTAGTAACCCTATCCATTTATCATTCAATATAAATTTGTGATACTACTTCATTTCTACACATAAAATATAAAAAACAGATAATTAGTCTAGTAATAAATGATAATAATTGGTGTCCCTTAACATCACTATCAATATTTAAAACACATCACATAAGCATCCCTCCAATGAATGGTATAAGGATAGAGTCTTCCTCAAATATCAACATTTACCCACCACATCACCATGTTTTGTGAAAGAGAAAATTTATTTCACTACTATAATTTCATTAGCATAAATGGATTAGGCATCCGCCCTAGGTATTTACCTTTCAAAATATTCAATCCATAATAATCAAAAGTCTAAAAATTTTTCTAGAGGGATATATTTATGAGTGTCATTGATATTAGCTAGTAAGGATGTAATATTCTAATCCTTCTATTCGAGAATCATTTAATGAACATTTACTATGGATATTGATGTAAAAAATCATGTTTTGATTTAGTATTCCATATAATGAAGTGAAAACCTGAATTGTGATATTAGGAATTTTGTTCCACAAAGTATTTATTGATTTATGTAATATCTTAGAATGATGCGGAATAGTCAGGTTCGGTCTCCCCAAGAGATCTCTAATTATATCCTCCAACAGCACATCCCTCTTAATTCCAATTGGACATATTTATTAAAGAAGGATAGAATCATCATGGAATTTTATAGGGGCCATCTAATAATGAAATACAAAGGCTTCCTCATTATTACCATATTATTAATGTGGGATCAAATTACATGTATCCTATACTATAATAATATTCTCCAAATGTTAAATAGATAATTCCACTACAAAATGTTTCATCATTGTGATTTTAACATTATTTTAAAAAACAAGTACAATATTGGTTATTATATAATGTTTTCCATATGAAAATACAGTTTCATTGAAAGAAATTTAGATTACCACCACTGGACCACTAAGAGTTATATGATCATAGTGATCCTCATCAACCTCACATGATATATAAATTCTTTTTATAGAGTATTTTTAGTTTTGAAATTAACAATATAGAATATGACTTCATTAGAGAAAATGATATATTTACCATGGATGTGTTCATTACCCATGAGAACCCAATATTCTACCTCATTTTCTAATATCACCTAATATTCTTTTCCCTCTCAGAATAAATCATCTACAATTAGAAATGTATGATGCAAATATCTAGATAATAAATTAACAAAAGATTTTGAATACTATCCTGTTTCACTAGTATCTATATTTGTAACTATTATATTATTACTTCATTAACTCCTGAAGTAATATAGTGAGATATCTTTTTTTATTTATTTTGTATGGTATAAAAACAAATCTGTTTTATAGTGGGTCTCATATATATAACACTAGTATTATTATGTGGTCTAAAGATTGATCCTTTTCCACCAAAGTCACTGATCCATATACATTTCCAGTTACGGTTCTACCCATACTATATAGGGGAGACTGTGATACTGAATGTTCCATACCCCTAATATACATGAATAAGAAAGTTTTTAAGATATAAATTAATTGAAAATTGAATAAAATACTTATATAGAATCATCCACTTATATCTTTAGGATTGAGGACATCATTACCCAATTTATCGGCTGATTGCTTGATGTCTCCTTCAATGATGGAAATATCTTGAATCCTCACACACATATTATTATGGGAACTAATAATTCCTAACATAAATAAAAATATCAAACACGTGAATATAAAAACCAACCCCATATATATTATTTTCTATGTTGGTATGGGTGGGTGACCTCAGATTACAAATCCTTATTATCTATATAACAACCTGAATCCAAGCCCTAATATGATTTGTTACTTCAGTGACCAGATAACACCTTAAAATGTGGATAAATTCATTATAAATATATATTTGTGGGAAAATTGACCACTCTATCTGATGATAGTATAAGTATAGTGTAATTGTATTTTTTGTTGTTTTCATATCCTTTAATCTCTGGCCTGAACATCGCTCTATTTACAATCAATGAAACTCTTAAGATCCAACCCAGGATGTGCTAGGTCATCAATTATGTTTCAATATATGGAATTAGTATTCTTATAAAGTATATGATTAGATTATTTTCCTCTATTAATACCCTTTTTATCATCATAGGTTCGAATCATCATCTTATTAGTATACCCCCACTTATTGACCCTATAAATATTTTTTACAAACTTTTCATGGGGATAGATTGGAATATGTGAATAGTTATATTCAGATACTAATCTAATACCAATATTTTTTTATTGAAAACATGATTTTATCACACGTTTAAACATTTACCATATCTTTATGGACATTATAGGGCTCTTTATTATCTTAGCATTTTCAAATAGTGATGTAACATAATACAATAGGTAGATAAAATGTTTGTAAATCATGTATGATGAATAAAACACATAAGTGAAGTAATTTCCAATATTATTTGATATGTTTTAGTCCCGTAGATCCAATATATATAATATAATTTTATATCCTTTAGGGTTTCCACCTCTAATAATCCCAAAATGTTTTTCTACATATGGGAAGAAATCGAACTCTAAAGGAATCTATAGAGTCTAAATGATTGTTAGATTGTCCATCAGATTCACATTGACTCTGGATATGGTTGGAATGTAAAGATTGAATCTACTCATAAGGATCCCATGTTTGTTGTGAAATTCATATTAATTGATGTGTATTGCTATCTATATATACAACACTTGGAACAATCTTGAAATATTGATCAACTACCTTCCCTAATGAAAATAACATTGGGCACCATAAAACTGTTTAAATAATTTAAATTAAAAATATAATGGGATTATATTATTCACTAATTTACATATATACCATTGAAAATGTGTTTTATATTAGAATTGTTGAGTATTGTAATTCCCCGACCCAAGTTACCCAGAGTCGGTGCATTATTACATAACATTGGCATGATTACAAAGGACCAAGTCTCGAAAGACTAATTAGTTTAGTAGTCTTGGAAACACTAGATATATTCATAAGTCTTACATTAACTCATATGTAACGAAAACTACAACAACATCTTGTCTTCATATCCCCTCATACTATCCCTACAAGTCATTCATAAATTACTTCTTCACATCCTTGGAAAAATAAAACATTGAAACGGGAGATCTCAGATGCTGAGTAAGGATAACAATATAGCATGAGCTTTCATAGATAAGAATAAACACTTAATGAAATTTATAACTAAATCAAAATCCTTTTAAACTTGAACATCAGCATAATATGGAAAAGCAAAAATGAAATAATGCCATTTACATATTCACATGAATATTATACTAGTTGAAAAATCACATGAAATATCAATAACCACTTTCATAATGATGGAATGCATAATTCCAAACTATCATAACCACATATCCAAGGCCTCGTGCCAAGACTACAAATAAGATTTTTCCAAGGCCTTGTGCCAAGACACTAGTTTGTCTCATGAGACCTACCGATTCATCGAGGAGCTATAGCGGGCTCCACACTTCACTTAATAAATCCAATGCATTCCTCATATGAAAAGTTTTAAACATAACATAAACATTCATATTAAAAAAAGCATATTAAATGTCAATACTTTATCCACAAACCATGAATGATATATAAATAGCACATCCACAGTCATACATAACTCATTCGATATAATATGGAATATTGTATTGTATCATATTAACCTCAATTGATAATGATGAAGGATATTGACATATATGAAAATAATCATCAAAACAATTAGAGTTAAATATCCCCCTTTTTCATGAAATCATTTAAAAGTCACACTATTTGTCAAGAATCCATTTAAAATAGATTTTAGAATCAAAGTGTCCCATGCCAGTTTGAAACTTTTAAAAGGAATTTTGATTTTAAAACATTAATGTTCATATAAATAAATCCTGAAAACCATTTTTAAAACATGGACATTAATGAGAATGATTTAGATTAATCAATGTTTAAAACACTTAAAAATGTATTTTAGTTAGAGTTTCTAACCAAAAGAGAGACACTTGAATACAAATAATTGAGGTTACCAAAAATTTATAATATCATGAGAATAATGGGATTCATGATATACTATGTCAAAGTACATTATATACACCATATAAAAGTGATTTGGTGTATGACAACAAAGAAGTCTCAATGGAATGTAAATTGAGATGAATTCTCTTACAAAGACCATATCCTTTGGTTAAGGATAAATCAACGACATAATTATGTGTGAAAAATGCAAATACACTCAATATTATTCGATATTTATTTTAAATCAATCAAATGAAATTCACACATATTCTTGTAAAAACAACACCAATGAATTGGATATTTAACTCAACAAATGGAAATTTAGTTAAAATTACTCCTATCAAGTTCATACCGATGATTTGAGAATTTATCAATGGAGTGATTATGTGTATAAAAATTATATCCCTATAAAGGGGATTGGAAATTATTACATAATCAAATGAATAGTGATTCTATACATAATCTTGGAGTAAAATAATCGATAAAGTATGTGTGAAGCTGAATGAGTGGAAATTGAAATTTCAAATTCCCTTATTGATTTGGTAATGTACAAAACATACACCCATGAAGGAAGGATCATACAATGATGATGTAAATATAAATTAATTAAATTATATTACACAATTAATACAAACATGGGATGTACACACACCACATGTAATAAATTAGTGGTGAACAATGGAATTCTCACAGAATTAAAAGTGAGATAAGAAACCCCTTACTTTGTACTTTTTCCTTGGTATACGGTAGGTTAACCTCATGTATAATGGTGGAATTATTGTTATGTAATTATACAAGAATCATATGCATTAATATGATATCATATATAATCTTCTAACATTGATTTGTTAATAATATCTTAGAATTATCGTCGTTTCGGTTGTTAACGGGTTCATTTTCCATTATATTCTTTTTTATGTGAGCCATGTTTGTTACTAATGGGATATATATTATTCATATACATAATTATTTCAAATCCTTAAACATAATTTTTTACTCATTAAATGAGAATTAGTCTTTAATGGATACGATGGATAATGAATCTCATCGCATTCGTGGAGACGGTAGTCCGTATGTACGCACGAGAGACAATATTATTCTTTTGATATTAAAATAATATTAAATTGGATTTTATATAATATATAAATAATATTTATCATGTTATATTTATTATTTACATTAATTACACATCAATATTATAACCGTCCAAATAATAATGTTTTGAATGACAATTACACCACGACGTGGAGACAGTAAGTCGTACGTATGCACGCATGGTGAAATTTCATTCAAAGGATGTATAGAATACTGAAATATGGTTTTACCATGTTTATAATAACATAATAGTATATATAATTTACTGGAGTTATTATTTTATAATGGTAATAACAAAGAATGAATAAGTGGAAGAAGAAAGGAACTTGAAAAAGGGTGGTTAAATCATTACCTCTTCTTCAGTTTCTTCCTTTTGATTTGATCAAGGGTCTCCATAGGATGGATTTATGACTATAGAAATGCCTCTATGATGATGTGATTGAATTTGAGAGCGTATTTTGGTTGGTTATGGCCGAACCAACAGGCTTTGAAGGTGTGAAGAATTGGTTAGAAGTTAGGTCCTTTTATAAGGGGGGGGGGGGCTCTTTATGAAAAAAATTAAAGTATTAATTTATAATAAATTCATATTCGGTTTCTAATATATCAAAAGTGGATTATTTAAAGTTTAAGGTGGGTATGGGTCGAAATACACTCAACCAATAGAATTTAGACAGGTTTGGGTTATTATACTAACCTTATCTTTGAGTATTAACTCTTAGTTAATTAGTTTCACTTTTACAATGTCTCTTTATATTTTTTATATTATATGGTTAATAAACTTACTATATAAATCCATGGGACCCCCAAGTGGTCCATTAATGATACACCTATCATTATATATGTCTCTTGGCCGAACCATAGATTTTCATGAATTTAATATCAATTAATAATATAATATTTTTTTTATAAACTTGTTTCTGTCAATATTGACACTATTCAAAAATTAATTTTTGTAAAAATCATTACAGAATTATTACTTAAAAAAAATTAATTAAATCAATCCTAACATGTCATATTATCCAATAAAATTATTGGTATTTATAAAAAGTCTCAAATTAAATTTATTTAGGTATTTATAATATCAATTATTCTAATTATTTATTATTATGGTAATTAATTTATCATCATTGGGTCATAAATAAATTAAATTATTTAATGACTAAAATTTATAAATAAAATAACATTATGTAGGAAATATTTTTAGCTTTCTAATTTATATTTATAGTCGAAAATACAACATATATAACCCTTTGTAAATTTTTTTTTTCTAAACGAGGACAAGGAATTCATATATGATATTGACTAAGAACATAAAGAGATATACTTACTTTTTAAGTAGAGTTTCATTATTTAATAGGTGTTTACCACTAACCCATTTTTTTAATAATGAGTATTCAAGAATACTTGGTCACAATGGAAGATCTATAATAAAATTATATAGAAATACATGATCCACGTAGGATAAACAATATATTTACCTTGTCTTTAGAGATAAATCAAAACCAATTTGGTTAGTATAATATCTGATGATCCCCCAAATGGATATTCCATTAGAGAAAAAAACTAATCTTAATTTCTTAAATTAAACCATCAATACCCCAATGTTAAATAAATACCATTCAATAATCAATTGTCCTTAAAATACTTCAATACAATCCAAAATAATATTGAAACACGAAACTTATAAGAATTTAGTCTTCCATGTTAAATTGTATCTCCAAATGACATTAATTACTCTTAAAGTCACATACATAAAAGTAATAAACCTAATGATTTCCATAAATAACCCAAATCACTCTAAATCCACAATAAAAAAATAGAAAAAAATCCACCATTACTCCTCAAATGAAATCCCATACTATTCTATTTTCTTTGGGCATATAGTGTTCACAACAAAGAAAAGAACTTCCAAATAACATTTATCACTTAATCACAAAATCATTTTCTTATACTAAGGGTATTCATTTGATAAGACATAAGATCCCAAATAATATTATTATTGATCAATAAAATAATTTAACTAAAAATAATAGTCACACTAACCAGGGACATCACGTAGTCCAGTGGTATGTGATAAATCCCAATCACACTTTGGTTGTGGGTTCGATTCCCACAGCTTTGTCTGACACGATGGGTTCTCACACGGTCTGCGTGTTGTCCTTTTTCAAAAACTATATTTTATAACATTACCAAAATGGGATAAATTCCTCAAAATATCCATAACATAATTTAACCATAAATCTTATCTCATACCTTGAAATTTCATCCCAAATTATAATAACTTATAATTGCCTCAAACCCAACGATCATATAAAACCAAATGGTTATTTATAACTATATCCACAAGAGAAAATATAATTCTTCCTCAAAAATCATTCGCACATGGAATATTTCAGGGTTAAAAATACAAGAGAAAATTATTACAAAGTAAACCCATCAACAATGAGCATTAATATTTTTTAAACATTTCTCCAACCATTTATTTCAACATAGCTTCTTATTTGACCAGGAAAATACCCTACAGAATAGGGAATTCACTCGGGTAATGTATAGGTCCCCTAAATTTATGGAAAATGAATGTAAATGGAGTCTTGGGACCATTATTATCTACTTCCATAGTACTATTCATTTTTCTTTAGGAATTCTTCACATTTTGTCCTTCCTTCCCACACGTAAAGAATTTATTTGTCCCATTGAGACACTTTCCTGGGTGTATCCTTCCACATTTCATGCATGATAGAAATTGAGGATTCCTTTCTCCATGGTCTCCACCGCAAGATATCTTATCATTCACCACCTATCAATTCTTTGTTGAGTCCAGGAATTGGTTAATATAAATATTGTTGATCATATTTTTGGAAAATTGATTTGGCATAAAGACGATATCTTTAATGCATATCAACATTCCATTTTGTTTCTCATTGGAACCACCATTCCCACCTTGTACATCATTCTCAAAGTCATTATGAAATCCTTGGAATCCAACCATTGACTAAAACCAGAATGCAATGTGTGAGTAACAGTAGTAAAAAATAATTTAGAGATTAACATGTCACCATATTCTCAATTTGAAACACATTAGGATTAACCAAGGTCATTTAATCTCATCTTAAATATATAATACATCAATTCGATTTGTAAAGAAAATGAAAATTATCCTAAGCATATCCCCAGGGAGTGTCATAACCAAGAGTGCAGTAAGGCCCGTTGTCGTGCAACAGTTCCCATTCGAGTCTATCTCAAAGCGGTGTTTTTGGGTTTTACCCCTAAGTACATCTGTGCCAAACCCGCCTCTACCTGCTTGTATCTAGAGAGGGATGTATTGCTCGGAAAACTCACAAAATCTCTACAACACCAAAATTCTAGGAAGTTCTTCTATACTAATACTCAAAGATCATCTTCGTTATACGTTCTCTAATCAGAGTTTATCTAAATCTAGCTTTCATGGTTTTTAATAAACTTCCTCTGATACCAACTGTAACGCCCCGACCCCAGTTACCCAGAATCAGTGAATTATTAAATAACATTAGCATGATCACAAAGGATCATGTCTCAAAAGACCAATTTGTTTAGTAGTCTTGGAAACATTAGATATATTCATAAGTCTTACATTACATCATAAGGTAAAAAAACTACAACAACATCTTGTCTTCATATCCCCTCATACGATCACTATAGGTCATTCATAAATTACTTCTTCACATCCTGAGAAGAATAAAAAATTGAAAGGGGTGATTTCAGATGCATAGTAAGGATAAAAATATAGAAGAATCTTTCATAGATAAGCATAAACACTTAATGAAATTTACAACTAAAACAAAAGCCTTTTAAACATGAACGTCAGCATAATATGGAAAAGATAAAATGAAATAATTCCATTAACATATTCACATGGATATTCTACTAGTCGAATAATCACATGAAATATCAATAACCACATTCATAATGATGGAATTCATAATGACACACTATCATAACCTCATAGCCAAGGCCTCGTGACAAGACTACAAATAAAATGGTGCCATGGCCTTGTTCCAAGACACTAGTTTGTCTCATGAGACCTACTGATGCATCGAGGAGCTATATCGGGCTCCACCCGTCACTTAATAAGTCTAATGAATTCCTCATTTGAAAAGTTTTAAACATTACATAAACATTCGTATTAAAACTTGCATATGAAATGTCAATACTTTATCCACAAACCATGAATGAAATAAAAATGGCACATCCACAGTCAAACATAACTCATTCGATACAATATGGAAGATTGTATTGTATCGTATTAACCTCAATAGATAATGATGAAGGATATTGACAAAGATGAGAATAATCATCAAAAAAATTAGAGTGAGATATCCCCCTTTTTCTTGAAATCATTTAAAAGTCACACTATTTTCCAAGAATCCATTTAAAATTGATTTTAGAATCAAAGGGTCTCATACCAATTTGAAACTTTTAAAAGGAATTTTTATTTTAAAACTTTAATGTCCATATAAATAAATCCTTAAAACCATTTTTAATACATGGAAATTAATGAGAATGATTTAGAATAATTAATCTTTAAAACACTTAAAAATGTATTTTAGTTAGAGTTTGTAACCAAAATAGATACACTTGAATTCAAATAATTGAGGTAATAAAAACATTATAATATCATTAGAATAAATGGATTCATGATATACTATTTCAAATTACATTATATACACCATATAAAAGTGATTTGGTGTATAACAACAAAGAAGACTCAATGGAATGTAAATTGAGATGAAAATAAATATTATTGGATATTTAGTGAAAATAAATCAGATGACATTCAAACATATTCTTGTAAAAACAGCACCAATTAATTGGATATTAATCTCAACAAATGGAGATTGAGTTAAAATTACTCTTATCAAGTTCATACCGATGAAATGAGAATTTATCAATGGAGTGATTATGTGTATAAAAATTATATCCACAGAAAGGGGTGTGGAAATTATGACATAATCAAATGAAAAGTGATTCTACACATAATCTTGGAGTAAAATAATCAATGAAGTATGTGTAAAGGTGTATGAGTGGAAATTGAAATTTCAAATTCCCTTATTGAGTTGGTAACGTACAAAAAATACACCCATGAAATAAGGATCATAAAATGATGATGTAAATGTACATGAATTAAAGTATACTACACAATCAATACAAACATGGGCAGTATACACACCTCATGTAATAAATAAGTGTTGAACAATGGAATTCTCACGGAATTAAAAGTGAGATAAAAAACCCCTTACTTTGTTATTTTTCCTTGGTCGAGGGTAGTTTAACCTCCTGTATAATGGTGAAATAATTTTTTTTAATTATAAAAGAAAAATATGAATTAATATGATATCATATATGATCTTTTAACATTGATTTGTTAATAATATCTTATAATTATCGTCGTTTCGGGTGTTAACTGGTTCATTTTCCTTTATATTCTTTGTTATTTGAGCCATATTTGTTACTAATGGGATGTATATTATTCATATCCATAATGATGTGAAATCTGTAAACATTATTTTTAATCATTAAATGAGAATTAGTATTAAATGGATACGATGAAGAATGAATCTCATCGCGTTCGTGGAGACGGTAGTCCGTACATACGCACGAGCGACAATATAATTATTTTGATAATAAAATAATATATAATTGGATGGTATATCATATATAAAGAATAATTATCATGTTATATTTATTATTTACATGAATTAAACAACATTACTTTACCCATACAAATAATAATGTTGTGAATAACAATTACACCACGACGTGGAGACGGTAAGCCGTACGTACGCACGTATGGTGACATGTCATTCAAAAGATGGATAGAATACTGAAATATGGTTGTAACATGTTTATAATAACAACATAGTACATATAATATACTTGAGTTATTATTTTATAATCGTAATAACAAAGAAAAAATAAGTGGATGAAGACAGGAACATGAAAAATGGTGGTGAAATCATTCACTCTTTTTCGGGTTCTTCCTTTTGATTTGATCAAAAGGGCTCCTTAGGTTCGATTTATGACTGAAGTAAGTCCTCTATGTTTAATTGAGGGAATTTGAAAGAGTATTTTGGCAGGGGTTTGCTGAACCAAAATGCTTTTAAGGTGTGAAGAATTGGTTAGAAGTTGGGTCCTTTTATAAGGGGGAGGTGGGGCTCTTTAGGAAAAACTTAAAGTATTAATTTATAATAAAATCATATTTGTTTTATAATAGCTCCAAAGTGGATTATTTAATGTTTTAGTAGGTTATGGATCTAAATACACTCATCCAATATAATTTAGAGAGGTATGGGTTATTATATTAACCATATCTTTAAGTATTAACTCTTAGTTAATTTGGTTCACTTTTACAATGTCTCCTTGTATTTTTATATTATATGGTTAATAAACATACTATATACATCCAAGAGACCCCCAAGTGGTCCATTAATGATACATATATCATTATATAAGTCTCTTGGACAAACCTTGTATTTTCAATATTTTAAGATATATTAATAATATAATATTTGTTTTAAAAACTATTTTATGTCAATTTTGACACTATTCAAAAATTGATTTCTCTAAAAATAATTACAGTATTATTACTTCAAACAAAGTAAATTAAATCAATCCTAACATGTCATATTATCCTATAAAATTATTGGTTTTTATAAAAAGTCTCAAATTACATTTATTTGGGTATTTATAATATCAATTATTCTAATTGTTTTTATTTTGGTAATTACTTCATCATCATCGGGTCATAAATAAATTAAATTATTTAATGTATAAAAATTATAAATAAAATACCATTATGTATGAAATCATTTTAGATTTATAATGAATATTTATAGTTGAAAATCCCACATATATAATCCTTTGTAAAAATTGTTTTTCTAAACGATATAGGCTTATGTCATTTTTGTATTTGTTTTATCTTAATTAAAATAAAGTGTCCCTATCACCTACAAGTGGCACCATGGGGTCCTAAAATCGACCCAAATATGCCAATGGTTGGACATGTATCCAAAAATAATGTTAGGAATCGTTTTAGGGTAATTATTATTATTATAATATTAATTTTTAACCCTTATTTACCATATTTACCATTTAACCGTGGTAAATAAAATATTTACCGAAATAATTATTCAAAATGTCTAAAAATAAAAGGTACCTATTTACACAATTTGGACATCCTGATTCAAAATATGGAATCCATTTTTCCAAATTCAAAACACAGAAGTAGTAGAAATTTATTTATAATTAATTCCCGCTGTCAAAACAAAAATCATGTTTCTAAGATATAATAACTATCAAAAGATTGATACTTGTTTATGTTCAGTTTAATTGTGAAATTATGTCCACTGACCAAAATTGTATTAAATGGTAAAAATATATTATAAATATACTTTAAAACTGCTCAAATTCAGAACTTATCATTATTAATTATTTTGATTGAAAAATTTGTTTTTAATTAAAATTTAGTAATTTTCACTATTCATCAAAATATGAAAGTTATCTGAAAAGTACCAAAATTTCACCCTAAGCTAATTTCGATATTAATAATCCAAAAATAAAATTTATTTTTAAATATAAATTGTATAAAATTTTAAAAAGTAGGTATTACTATTAATAACAGCTAGTTTGATCGGTTACGGTGTGTGTTAGAACTTTATGATGCGTACAACACAGTCATTGCATTATTCAAAGGGAAACATACCGTGGAAGCTTGGGGTGTTACATGTATAATGATATGGTATCATTTACCCACTATAAAACATGGATAAGAAACTTGTAAGATTAATGAATGATTATATGTTTGGTTTTATCCAATAACCCCACTCCTCACAAAGAACACCCTATAGTTATAGAGAGATTGATTCCAAGGTTACTCTATTATAAAATGTAAACCATACCAATAGATGTTTTTTATTTTATTTTATTATCATTATTGAAAAATAAAATTTCTATACACATATCATAATCTATTTTAGTACATGGGAAGGGCTCCTTCATTGATTATTTTTGGGGTTCCTTTAATAAGGCGTGTAATTGTGGTTGAATCCATTCATTATACCCCATGAATAATGGGGAATGAGTATATCATCTTATATTTATCTGAATATTAGTCCAAAATAAGACATGTGAACGTAAAATAAATTGATTTCCTCTTATCCATGTATAAGGTAAACCATATGGGTTTAAGGGCTCAACCAGGTGTGAAGGCTTGTGATAATGTATGATCCCATATTGGTGATTGGCTGTGATACCCAAATAGACATATATATTTCATATATCATAGATGGTTCTAAAAATAAATTATTTTTTTCTATAACATGTATGAAAACATCCACTCATCCCTAAATCATCCCCCAACATAAATATCCCAACCTTTATTCCATCACCGAAGCTAATCATTAACTATCTGACACTAAAACGAGGTGTACTAATATATTTTAGGATATAGTTGATTCTCAAGATTATCTAAGCTGAGATTTATGTACTACAAGATATGAATAGGTCCACATCAGAATTCCAAATTTATAGACCCATTATTTAATTATCATCAAATTCCATGATGAAATATCATGTTAAATAAAATGATGGAAGGTAGTGACTTGAGTGTGTGATATTTTTTTTAACCAATATCCCATAATATTACCAAGGATTAAAGTATGAAATATATAACATATGATGATTATATAGAGGATATTTCGGATTGAAATTATCAAATTAACCCATCCTCTAAGTAACTAATAATAACCTAGATACAACCATTCATGAAATCATTTAAATTTTTTATAAAAAACATCAATTTTTTATGAAATAATTATATAATTTTAAAATGATTTCTATAGTAGAATGAATATAAATGCATAGGTTCACGATAACACAATTTTTTGAAAACAATTAAATAGGTTGTGGTGGAAATTTCACTAAGTGTGGATTTTCATCAATTTAATCACACATAGGCCACATGGATCAAGTCATATTTATATGTTTCCTTGACATTGATACATGTGACCAAAAAATAAAAACAAATTATTATCTCCTAGGCCACATTCCAACGTGGTCAACTCCTATATTTCTCACTCATTTGTTCTCCCCTATACTCCATGGTCTTTTAACTATGATCAGTTCCAAAAGAAGTTTCACCCATATATTGAATAAATTAGAACACAAAATTAGAAAAACTAGAGGGATGTTTCAATATGATTAACCTAGGTTCAATGGGATCATCGTTGATGTAGTCCTGCTAAAATATCTCACGATCGAATGTTACCATATCCTATATTAGGGAACACACTAAATGAGTTTAAACGAACTGTGATATTTATTTTTAACAATTATATACTAGAACATTTTATTCGATGTGTGATTATAAATAATAATATTATAAAAAATATGTATAATGGGTTTATTTTTCATAAATTAACTGATAAATATGTACTCAGTTTTCAGTAAAATTATTATATTCATCAAAATATATATTTCCAAAAAATAATTTTTATCCATTTTTGAGATAAACAATTATAATTAATTTTGTAACCATATATAACATTTCTTATAAATAATATACTATTTTTTAAATCAATATATCAATATTATATTTGGGTGAAATTGTCGGATTCTTCTAAAAATATTGGTTTTACAGTAAATAGTGAAAATATATAATTTTTAAAAAAATTTAAATTTATTACATTGAAACATAACATAATAAATTTAACTATATACCATGCTAATATAAGAATCATTTATTTATAAATAATACAATTAATTACATTATAATAATCTTCATAGTTTATTTTAATATAAGTTCAGTTTTTTTTGGTTTAAAAGTGATTTTATTCTAAAAATAATTTTTGATTATAATTTACTTATTTATATGAAAATCAATTTATAACACATATTGAAATTGAATATTGTGAAATAAATTTAATTTTTTATCCTAAATAATTATTATAATTTTATAGGATCAAATTATAAATTTTTCATTAATAATGTTAACAATTGAACATGATTTTTTACATCATTAAAAGAGTTAAAATGTTTTACAACTATGGTTTAAAGTATTAAAATCTCTCTAACACATTTCTATCTCCAATTATATAATTGGTATTTATATAAATATATTTTAAATGTGTTAAATAATATATTTTCCATTTTCTATAAATTTTTATCCAAAACATAACTTTTGTGATGAAAAGTTATATTTTATTCAAATTTAAAACAATTTTTGGGTATTGGAATTTAATTGAATTGATGCATGATTCCATTCAATTTTTGTAGGATAAAAAATTAAAAAATTTTTTTTACTAGATAAATAATTTTCACCAACTGACTACTTCTTTTAATGATAAAATAATTAATACCTTTAAATCATGTAATTTTTTTTAAAATTGTTTTTAATGTGTTTTTTGTTCTTATATTAAAAGTAGTTCAAGATAACTATGTAAAAATTATCTGATAAAATGGATTCAATATTTCCCTTAATAATATTAACTTATTTTATAATTCCCCTTTTACTTATGTTTATATAATTATTTTATCATTGTAAAATGTTATGTCATCACGATTATGATTAAAATAGGTTTAAATGGGTCTATCTTAGAGATAAGGCATAAAATCTGTTCAAACATGCCTAAATTTTTTTGTTAATATTTTTTAGAACCTATAAAATATTATATATTATTTTATGGTGACTCTTTATCACATTAATATATTTTTATGTATATATATATATTATTTAATCATTTATGTAATTACATGTGTGTCATTTATGTCCCTTATAAATGGAGACCATGAATCCTCTCTTATCCAAACCTCAAAAGTCGTTTAACATAAAACATATCTACCATAACACCTTTATATATTCCTTTAAAAATCCCTTAATTTTATTTTCTTATCATATTTACATTATTTCAGGTTTTGTGTTGTAATATAAAATAAATTTTTACACAAATTGGTCTAACACTTAAGTGAGTTATTTCATTTTTATTTCTTATTCTACAACATATAAGGAAGTATTATTCGTTATAACAGAAATAATTCAGTATCGTATATATTATTAATTTTTATTATGACACTGTAACAACCAATATCCTTTCATTTTAAATCATATTAGAAATTACAACATCACTTGTGTGTACATGTGGACTACCACCTCCACAAATCAATGTGTTTCGTTTTTCAACACTGTTTATAATTTATGATTATAATGATGTATTGAATGATTATTTATGATATTTAAGATATAATTATTATTTTTTACATTTAATTTATTATTTATTTTTTTCATTCCATTAATCGAACATTTGATGCATCACTTATGCGTACATAAGGACTACCATATACATGATGTGTTGTATTTCAATTTGAATGAAAACTTTATATATAAAGTTATAAAATTGAATATAATGGTTAAATATTATACTCATTATAATATTAATGTTTTTATATTATGGATCCATTAAAAATGTATAAGGACCGGTTGTACCGAACAAAAACTTGTATGAAATGTGATACAATAATCACCCAGAACAGTGACATTAATAATGAGTAATTGATAAATTGTTAATAACATTTTATAAGTGAATCAAATATTTTATTATATAAATTAATATGGTTCAGTATTAAATTTATTATAAATATAAATTCATTATGCCTGATGTTCAAACACATATAAAGAAAGAAAAAACATTATGTATGAGATTTATGCATCAATCTGCTTTTAATGGGGATTTTTTGTGATTATAAAAAATTTTAATTTTTATTCTCTTATGGTTATCAATGATAATATTAATTTTTAATACCATTTTTCTCCCTTTGGTTCTCAAAATGGATCAATTTTTTTTGAAATTCTATCCTTATTTTACCTCATTGTGTAGGGAAATCATTTTCATCCATATCCGAATTTTATGAAATGTTTTGTCATTTTCTCTAATAATATTAAGTTACTTTATATCGTCATCAGTACAAATTTTTTTACCTTAAATTTTTTTTTCCAAATAAATTTATTATAATTATTGGAACATGTTACTTTTTACAGAATATGTAATCGTAATGTTGGTCTTAATAGTTATGAAAATAATGGAATTTCCTATCGTCATAGACACTCAATATATTGAAGATTACATTATATGTTTCCATATTTATTTTAATATTGAATATTTTACATCATATTTTTAAAATATATTGATTTTAGATTAGCGATTTCAAGATGAAAATGCTATTTTCAATATGAATTATTCTATTGATATTTTATGAAATATTTCATCCACGGTAACTTCCTTCATTGTTAATAAAGATTAAATAGATATTTGATCCAATGATTCCATATATTTTGTTTTTATGTATGGCTTATTATTTTAATTATCTTGTTTTTATTACCATTATTTTATCCATCTATTTTACTATGAATAAATGATAAAATATTTATGAAACCATTTTCCATTCCATAATTTATAACATGATTAATGTTTTCTGATCACATAACACACATATGTATTGTTTTCATTATATAACAAGTTGTAATAAAATATTATCCCCATCCAATGCATTGGGTAATGATTGAAATATCGTTAGTTAATAGTAACTATAAAGAGGAGTTATGCATGGTTTTCAAGGGACACCATGTATTATAAAAGTCTAGAATATGAATACTGAATAATGATATGATGGAAATTGGGGTAAACATGAAAGACAATTATTGTCCTAGAAGTGATCCTTTACTAAAGAATTTAATTTTTATACATATGTTAATGCTAAAATGTTATGTTTTATATTTATGATGCATTTTAATAGGTAATGATTAGTTAATGCTCATTACGCACACTTATGTATATATCTTTTTATTACAAAAACTTATACCATGAATTTATAGCAATAATCGTTTAATTTTTGTGAATGATTTTTTTATGTTATGAACACATTATAAAACCCTTGTGATTATATTAATGTCCTTTTAATCATTGATTTATATCTATCACTTTCACTATTACATTCATATGTTCTCACCCTTAATTATTTTTCCATTCCACATGTTATGAATATAATGTTAATGTTTAGTATATCTAAGATGTATACTATGTGATAAGACCATTTTGTACATGAAAAAGTTCATTCTTGAAATAATATTTTTATGTATCTAGTCTCTAAATACAATAACCATTTAAGGTCTCGGGATTGATCATTATGTAATGTATTGTAAATTCATCTAATAAGATGTCATTTTTATGTAAAAAATTATTGGACACTATACTTCTTATGAATGATGGGTTTATTTAATCATTTGATATTTTGATTAACGTTCTTGGTTGAAAACCATGGGGATATGTGTCAGTATAAGATATCATCCTAAGGATTGGGAATGGTAAACATTATTTGTCATACTAATTAATTTATACCCATCTTGATATTAAAAGTGGATTTGGTTTTGTAACATATTAATATAGGGTTAATAAAATCAAAAATATTTAGTGGATTATATCTTGGTCACTATTCCGGTTAATGTATAATGTTACCTTATGACAGAAATGGTTTGACACTATGGTGGGATATTAATGGGAAAAATCAAATTTTAGTTTTGAACCATTACAAATGACTATAATATATTATAACCAATGATGGACTAGATTGAACCAATTATGGAATAGATTGAAATTATACTGTCATGAATACGGCATCCTATAATTGTTTTCCCTTGATTTTTTTTTCTCAATGTGAATATTTTTACTCACAATATGCCTTTTTCTTATTAAATAGTTAGAAACTGAAGAAACCATGTTAATAAATAATGTGATGTAAAATGAAATTATTTTCTTCCTTAGAAAAAAATTCTAATATATATGGGTTGAAAGATATTATTAATACCCTTAAAAACAGTCTCATTATTTGAATCATTTCAAGCTTCCAAATAAAAAACTAGTGGAAATGTTTTTATTAATTTTATAATGAGGAATTTATGCCATATTTTAATTGGTATGTTTATCCAATAGTTTTGGAGAAATCAATTAGTACAATTGGAAATATTTTTTTTGTTATAGAGTGGTTATATCCTGAAAAGGTAATTTTCATTTTTTATTATTTGGATGGTGAAATAAATCACCAGTAGAATAAGATTAATTTCATGATGAAATTGGAATAATCTTACTCTATGATGTTGGTATTATTTGTATGAATATTTTTCAATGATTATTTCCCTCAAATTATTCATTTGAAAATAGATAAATAGTTCATTAAGCTAATGAAATAGTATAATGAATCCATCAGTAAAAATAAAACACGTTTTACAAAACATGTGAGATACCCTTCTGGTAATATACCAGAATTTTAATGTATGATAGATATATTATTAATTAGATTAATAAATTTCTCTAACTTTCATTAATAATCTGGTATATTAGTATATATGAATAAATAATTCGGTGTTCTACTAATTTATAACAATATTTGAGTAACCCATTAATCTCTGTTTTTGATAATAAAAAGAAATATGGGATTCAAATTGAAATATAATTTAAAATAATGGATAGAAGAAGACGTAATTTCATTTATGATAATAGTGATTAAGGAACAATGAGGAATTATTTTTACAGGTTTTGGTGAATATTAAAATAGTTGAAAATTATTCCATCAAGAAAAATACTAGGTTGATGGTGGTGGATATTTTTTGAAGCTACTAATGAACTTCAACAAGATTTTTTTATATAAACATTTCCCTTATTGTGGTATTTTGTTGGTAAAATGTTTTTCACATAACTTTATTAAGTACATAAATCATCAATCCATGATTTCCATAAAATACAATTAAATGGAGGAAGTCCATCGGATTGATAAATGTTATCAAATGCAGTTGGGAAACCAGAAAAATAAATTTAATTTATGATTTGACAACCCAATCCTCTCATTTTTACCAATTTCCACCAGACAATGATTTTAGTGTATAATAAATCTATTGATTATTTTCTAATCCCATGGTAGTAACATGAGATTTTTACACCCCATGAAATTTGTAATGGCATAGGGTGAACAAAATGAAAAGGTGAGTTTGAAAAACCATCTTTCTTATTATTATAACAAAATAATTTTTCTTATTGTTATAAAATATATTTCAATTTGAAATGTATGATATTGTGAAAAAAAAATTGTAAAATATTATCAGAGAAAATGACTCTATGTCATCTGATGAATGGTTATATGGGTGAAAAAAATTTCATGTTTTTTAAATAAAATATATGGAAAGTAATTCTTTAGAAAGACCATTGGTTTGAGTGATGTATATTAACTAAATGGTTGAAATTTTAAATTAAATTCCATTGTATGGAGTTCTATCAGATTGATGAAATAACATAATGTTTTATCAGTAGATGTATGGTTTGATGTTTGGAGTGGTAGGATGTTATTAATATTAGGATGGTATTTAATATGTTTTCGTAAATATATCAATGTGATTATGTTTTATTTATCATTCAATGTCCTAAATATCAATATAAGATCATCAATTATTATAGAAGAGTTTAAAGATGGTTTTTTAATGTTTTAGGCTTTTTATTTAGCACGGTTCATTAAGAATAATATAACTTTATTATAATTATTTCAATGATTTTTTAGGTGGGATATTTTAATTTCATGTTTCCATTGATTGGGATGTTAAAATAAAAATACTACCATCTCCTCATGTCATTAATCTATAAATACAATTCATGTTCAAATTAAAAAATTATAATATGCGCATGGTCACAAAGGAAGATGAGCTTTATAATTCATTTAAGATAGAGATATGTAATAACCTTCAATTAGCTACAGTTTTTAGGATGTTTTTACATAAAGGTTTTTTTAATGATTATGCTCCCAATAAATTCTTTTGAGTTGTTATTATAAGGCCCCTGCCTTAAACCTTACTTAATCTTGAGTTATTACATGATTACACATTGAGGATCTTTTCAGGTTTAGAGTTTTAGAGAATTAGAACATAAAACATTCATTACATTCCACATATAAACAAAGTGATTTCATAAAGATAGTATTCATTTTTACCATCAATGGAAACATATTTAAAATAAGACATGGATTCATTATTGATACTTACTTGACACTATAATCATATCATGTACCTTCCCCTTGACCTGTGTAAAACATTTCAAAAAAAACATGGAATGAGCATAAAAAGCTCAGTATGGGTTATAAAATATGGAAAAGAAACATAAGTTCATATATACATAAGAATGAAATCATAAATTACCCATAAAACATAATCACTTTAACATACCTCATCAAATCATGAATAAATCATAGAAATCATAAGACATAAAGGTAACTTGAGGCATTCATAACATTCTTACGTAGGGAGTAACCCTCTTGGTTACGTTTGGAATTCCCATCACAGTATATTCCCTAAATCACTTCGGAGAAACCTTAACGTTTCACTCCTTCGCATTACCCAATTCATTGGAGAACTATATCAGGCTCACCCGCCCTTAGTTTATCATGTAACCACCCGTCTTCATAATAACGCCCAAGAACCTCAACATAATCGTTTCACATAAAACATGCATAAAGGAAACATAAAATTTCCACCTTTCAATCACAAGATTTCAATACAAAACATTGATATAAAAACATTATGAAAACCATTTTCAATATCAATATAAAAGAAAAGTAAAACATGGTATTTATTTTTCTTTTTAAAAAAGGTATGGATTATAGAGGAAGCCGAAACTCAAATAATGGTCATGGCGGTGGAGAAGTTGTTGTCGCCGCATACGTTCGACAAAAACATTCCCTTTTTTCGTTTAGTAAAATGCTTTGTATAAAAATGATTTCTTTTGGATAAACGTAAAAGTCAAAGGGGTCTATACACCGTATAAAAGAAGGTTGTGAATAGAGCAAAATATGACTCAATGAAAGGAGATTGAGACGAAGTCCCATACCTTGGGTCCGACTTGACTCAGTCGTTCTTTAATCTCCTGAATAATAAACTTGAGATAATTTCTACTTCTTTAATCACCTTTTTAAATTTCATTATTCCTTTTATATCACTTATTGCCATGTCATGAACACTTTGTAATTTTTTATGTTAATAACGGTCGTTTTAACGATCATTGGTACTTGAGTCAAAAATAAACCCTTTATAATTATAAGTTGTTCATGTATCCATTATATCCAGAATTATAATCAGGATGTATATATCATATATATCATATATATCCAGTATATACATGCATTTATAATATTACATATTCATTTAGAGGTAAGAAATGAAATGCACCGTTCATTGAGACGGTAAGCCGTACGTACACATGAATGCTACTTTCATTTCTATTTATTATTTTATAGAATGGAATAATAATGATATAAAGGTATATTATAATTCCAGTGTAACATCATATATAATATCATAACTTCATTCTTTATACATCCCACATATGGTATTAATGAATCAAATCACTTTGAGGGGGAGGTAGTCCGCACTTCCTTAAATGAAGATATCGCATTTACCCATAATGGAAACCATAAAGGTATGACCAAAATAAAAAATACAGAAGCATAAGGTAAACATAAACATATTATATATCATATATAAATATAGTGTTATCTTAATGTCCACCTTTTATGGTGTTAAAAGAATGTTTAACAATCATCATTTCGGGAGGCAGAAATTCGCCATCCTCGGAAACAGTATGTTCTTTAACCATTAGATGTAGGTGTGTGTAGGTGTATCTCGAATCCTTCTGATAAAAACATCCTAGTATATTTAAGATACTGGAGTTGTTAGAAAATAAATGAATAAAAAGAGTTTAGGGGGTTAGAGAAGCAAAATAAAACAAAAGGACTCAAGTGAAGACATTACCTTAAAATCAGGTAACTCCCTTTGGTTTGAGCTCAAAGGATCCCTTGGGAAGACTTCTTCCCAAAGTGAGGATTCAAGGAGTAAAATGGGGATGTGGAGAGAAAAAATGGGAAGTGGTTGTCCAATCAAAAGGCATTGGAAGTGTGGGTCAGGTGGTAGAGGTGGAGGCCTTTTATAAGAGGGGATGAGGGGCACTCTCGGAAAGTAAAGAAATGTTACTTTATTTTAAAATGATTTTCGGATTCAAAAAGTCCCACATTGATATAATTCGAGGGTAAGGTGATAAGGGTTCGAAATCCACCCATCCAATAGGTTTTGGACATGTGTAGGTCATAGATTTTACATTATCATTTCATTTTATTTAAATCCTTTATTAATGAGGTAATTGATGCATCATCATGATGTCATAAATAATGTAATTTATTTAAAGTCCAAAAATTATAAAAAAAATACTATGATGTTGGAAATATTTTTATATTTTTAATTAATATTTATAATAAAAAATATGACTTGTATAACCCCATGTAAAAATTGTTTTAGTAAAATAACTCATGTTTGTTTCATTTTTACTTTAACATTAAATAAAAAGTTATTTATGTCATTTCCCAACCAATGTGGCTCCATGGGGTCCCCAATTTGACCCATGGATTTTCTTGGTCGTCCAAGAAACATAAAATGAGTTAAGGACATGTGTCAATATTATCTCATATTATTAAAACATTATTTTTATCTTAAACTACACTAATTACCTCTAATCACGATTAAGAACTTAAAAGTTACTATTCACCCAAAAAAATTTAATCTCATTGAACCACATTTTACTTCTTAATGAAAACCATGTATGTCGGATTTTTGAAAATCAAATCACAGAAGTGGAAAAGTTTTATTTAAACGAAAAATCAGTTTCTTTAACTACCACTTAGTTGTTTCACTATTCATCAAAAATTGAAGTTTTTATGAAAAATTCCAAAACATCACCATAACTTATATTTGATATTCGGAATTCAAAAATGATGTCGATTTTTAAAAATTCAAAACCTATAAGATGCATTAATTAATTTAATAACTAATTCCCGCTGTCATGACAAATAACGTGTTTTTATGAAACAATAAGTACCAAAATATTGACACTAGTTTAAGTCCAATTTCAAAGAGAAATTGATTCCAATGACCACCATTGGATTAAATGGTAAAAATATATTCTAATGTCACTTTAAAACCAATTCAAAAGATAATCTAATCATATAAATAAATTAGATAAAGAAGAGTTTTTGAATTAAAATACAACATTTTTAACTATTCATTAAAAAAATGAACATTATCGGAAAAATACCAAAAATTCACAAAAAGTAAATTTTTATGTCCCAATCCTAAATAATAGGTTTATTTTGACAAAAATAGCTTATGAAATTTTCAAAAGATAGATTTTAAAATTTTTTTCCATTAAAAGGCAGTAAAAAAATCTTTTAAAAATATTAGTGTATTCCATGATTAAGATTGGATTTATTTTCATTTTAAGCCTATAAAACACTATCTAATTCATTAATAAAAATAGATAATAATATATATTATTCATTACTTACTTGGGATGTTACATCCTTCCCCCCTTTAGAAAATTGTGTCCCCGCTATTTATTTACTTATCGAATAAATGAGGGTACTTATCCCTCATTGCATTTTTAGATTCCCATGTTGCCTCTTCCATCATGTGGTTTTTCCAAAACACCTTTTCCTGATTAATCACCTTATTCTGTAACACTTGCTCTATGTGGTCAAGAATCTGGACCGTTTGTTCCTCATAAGAGAGGTTCACTTCTAGCGTAACTACCTCTGGACTCAAAACATGAGATGGATCTAGCATGTACTTTCTCAGCATTGAAACATGAAAAACATTGTGTACCTGAGATAAACATGGAGGTAAAGCCACCCGGTATACAACTGATCCAACTCTCTCAAGAATTTCATATGGTCCAACGAACCTTGGACTCATCTTTCCTTTCTTACCAAATCGCATCACACTTTTCCATGGTGATACTTTGAGAAAAACAAGATCACCTACCTCGAAAGATAGATCCTTCCTCCGGTTATCCACATATCTCTTCTGCCTGCTCTGAGCTGTTCTCATGTGTTTCTGTATCTGCTGATCATTTTCTGCCTACTCTTCTACCAATTCTGGTCCCATAAACTTCCTTTCACCCACTTCATCCCAGAAAGCTGGAGTTCGACATCGCTTCCCATAAAATGCCTGAAATGGTGCCATCTGTATACTGGAATGAAAACTGTTATTATATGAAAATTCAACCAAAGAAAGATGTTGGTCCCAACATCCATGATAATCCATAGAGAAAGAACGTAGCATATCCTCCATTGTCTGAATTGTACATTCTGACTGCCCATCATATTGAGGATGAAAAGCTGTACTAAAATTTAATTCAGTACCCAACGACTTCTGAAGGCCTTTCCAAAAGTTAGAAATGAACCTGGGATCACGGTCAGATAAAATGGAGAGGGGAACTCCATGTAACCTGACTATATCATTATGATACAAACGGGAAAGTTGATCTAGGGAAAAAGTATCTCTTATAACAAAGAAATGAGCAGATTTAGTCAAGCGATCAACAATAACTCAGATTGCATTATTAACTCGAGGGGTCTTCGGTAATCCCACAACGAAGACCATGGATATATTCTCTCATTTCCACTCTGGCACTGGTAAATGATGAAGCATCCCTTTCGGTAACTGCCGCTCTGCTTTAACCTGTTGACAAGTCAAACACTTCACAGTAAAATCAGCAATATCTCTTTTAATTCCATCCCACCAATAATACTCCCACAGATCTCATAATATCTTAGTACTACCAGGATGAACTGAAAATGGAGAACTATGAGCTTCACATAACAACTCTCTCTTCAACTGCGAATCACAAGGCACACACAATATCTTACCAAATTTCAAAACACAATCATTATCAATGTTGAATTCAGTCAACTTACTTTTCTGTACCAGCTCTACCTTTTTCTGCAACTCACTGTCTTTCTTCTATGCTTGCTTGATTCTGTCTCATAGAGTAGATTTCACTGATACCTGAAACAAAACAGAAGAACATCCTGCACCAACAACTTCTATGCCAATGATCATAAAATCCTTAACCAAATGATCGCGTTCCAACTGCAACATTGGTAACGAATCATTACTTTTTCGACTCAAAGCAACAACCACATTATTTTATTTTCCCGAATGGTAATGAATTGTACAATCATATTCTTTGACTAATTCCTGCCATCGCCTCTGTCACATGTTTAACTTTTTCTGAGTGAATATATATATTAAACTTTTGTGATCAGTATGTTTTTCACACTTTACTCCATACAAATGATGCCTCCAAATTTTTAAAGCGAAAACCACAGCATCTAATTCCAAATCCTGTGTAGGGTAATTAATCTCATGAGTTTTCAACTGTCATGAAACATAAGCAATTACCTGATCATTCTGCATTTGGACGCAACCAAGTCCTTTCAATGAAGCATAAGAGTATATAAAAAACTCACCATTCATGGAAGGTAGTGCCAAAACCAGAGCATTCACCAATCTTCTTTTCAGTTCCTAAAAACAACAATCACATTCTTTTGTCTAGATAATCTTAACACCCTTCAGAGTTAGCTTAGTCATTGGACTAGATAACCGTGAAAAATTTCTAACAATCCTTCGATAATAGCCTTCCAAACCAAGGAAACTACGAATCTCTATTACATTTGTGGGTCTTGGCCATTCTTCAACAACCTTTGTTTTTGCAGGATCAACTTATCCCATCTTTAAAAAACAATGTGACCAAGGAAATAAATTTGTTGCAACCAAAACTCACACTTGCTGAATTTTCCATACAATTTATTTTCCTTCAAGGTTTGAAAAATAACCCTTAAATGTCTTTCATGCTTCTCTTTACTTATAGAAAACACCAAAATATCATCAATAAAAACAACCAACATTTTTCACCTGAGTCAACTGATCCATCACTGCAACAAACTGTTTAATTCTGATTCTGACCATCACAGGATACTAATTTGAATGGTCATTTCCCTCTTTATACCTTCCCAGAAAAGCTGATCTATTTCCTCTATGGAAAACCATTATTATAACAGAAATACCTTAGGTGAAGAAACATGGTAATCTTCAAATGCTATATTATTTCAAGAAATATATTTTTTGATTATCATTTAATAGGATTCTAACTCCTAAAGTTATCTAAACCAACCTATGATACCAACTATAATTCCCCAGCCTTAAACCTTACTTAATCTTGAGTTATTACAAGATTACACATTGAGGATTTTTTCAGGTTTAGATTTTTATAGAATTAGAACATAAAACTTGCATTACATTCTACATATAAAAAAAGTGGTTACATAAAGATAGTATTCATTTTTCCCATCAATGAAAACATATTTAAAATAATACATGGATTCATTCTTGACACTTCCATGAAACTATCATCATATCATGTACCTTCCCCTTGACCTATGAAAAACATTTCAAAAAAAAACTTGCGATGAGCATAAAAAGATCAGTATGGATTATAAAAATCTGGAAAGGAAACATAACTTCATATATACATAAGAATGAAATCATACTTTACCCATAAAACATAAGAACATTAACATACCTCATCAAATCATGAATAAATCATAGAGATCATAATACATAAAGGTAACTTGAGGCATTCATAACATTCTTACGTAGGTAATAACCCTCTTGGTTACGTTTGGAATACCCATCACAGTATATTCCCTAAATCTTTTCAGAGAAACCTTAACGTTTCACTCCTTCCTGTTACCCAATGCATTGGAGAGCTATATCGGGCTCACCCGCCCTTAGTTTATCACCGAACCACCCGTCATCATAATAATTCCCAACAACCTCAACATAATCGTATCACATAAAACATGCATAAAGGAAACATAACATTTCCACCTTTCAATCACAAGATATAAATATAAAACCTTGATATAAAAACATTATGAAAATAATTTTCAATACCAAAATAAAAGAAAAGTAAAACATGGTATTTATTTTTCTTTAAAAAAGGTATGGCTTGTAGAGGAAACTGAAACTCAACTAATGGTCATGACGGTGGAGAAGTCGTTGTCGCCGCATACGTACGACAAAAACATTCCCTTTTGTCGTTTAGTAAAACTCTTCGTATAAAAAATATTCCTTTTGGATAAACGTAAATGTAAAAGGGGTTTATACACCGTATAAAAGAAGGTTGTGTATAATACAAAATATGCCTCAATGAAAGGAGATTGAGACGATGTCCCATACCTCGGGTCCGACTTGACTCAGTCATTATTTAATCTCCTGAATAATAAACATGAGTTAATTTCTATTTGGTTAGGAACATTTTTAAAGTTCATTATTCCTTTTATATCACTTATTTTCGTGTCATGAACACTATTTAATTATTTAAGTTAATAATGGTCATTTTAACGATCATTGGTACTTGAGTAAAAAATAAACCATTTATAATAACAAGTTGTTCATGTATCCATTATATACAGAATTATAATTATGATGTATATATCATATATATCATATATATCCAGTATATACATGGATTTATAATATTACATAATCATTTAGAGGTAAGAAATGAAATGCACCGTTCATGGAGACGGTAAGCCGTACGTACGCATGAACGCTACTTTACATTCTATTTCGTATTTTATAGAATGGAATCATAATGATATAAAGGTATATTATAAATCCAGTGTAATATCGTATATAATATCATAACTTAATCCTTTATACGTCCCACATATTGTATTAACGAATCAAATCACTTTGAGGGGGCGGTAGTCCGCACTTCCTTAAATGAAGATATCGCGTTTACCCATAATAGAAACCATAATGGTTCGCCCAAAATGAAAAATACAGAAGCTTAAAGAAAGAAAAAACATATTATATATCATATATAAATATTGTGTCATCTTATTGGCCACCTTTTAAGGTGTTAAAATAATTTTGAACAATCATCGTATCGGGAGGCAGAAATTCGCCATCCACGGAAACAGTATGTTCTTTAACCATTTGATGTAGGTTGGTGTAGGTGTAGCTAAAATACTTCTTATAAAAACATCCTAGTATATTGAAGATACTATTGTTGTTACAAAAGAAATTAATAAAAAGTGTTTATGGGGTTGGAGAAGTAAAATAAAACAAAAGGACTCAAGTGAAGACATTACCTTAAAATCGGGTAACTCCCTTTGGTTTGAGCTCATAGGCTTCCTTGGGAAGACTTATTCCCAACATGAGGCTTGAGGGAGTAATATAGGGATGTGTAGAGACATAATGGGCGTGGGTTGCCCGAGCCAAAGGATTTGGAAGTGTGGGTAAGGAGGTAGAGGTGGGGGCCTTTTATAAGAGGAGAGGAGGGGCACTCTTGGAATGTAATGAAATGTTACTTTATTTTAAAATTATTTTCGCATTAAAAAGGTCCCACATTGATATAATTCTATGGTAAGGTGATAAGGGTTCTAAATACACCCATATAATAGGTTTTGGACATGTTTAGGGTATATATTTTACATTATCATTTCATTTTATTTAAATCCATTATTAATGAGGTAATCGTTGCATCATCATGATGTCATAAATAATTTAATATATTTAAAGTTTAAAAATTATAAAAAAAAATACTATGATATAGTAAATCTTCTTATCTTTCTAATGACTATTTATAATTAAAAATATGACTTGTATAACCTCATGTAAAAAGTATTTTAGTAAACACACTCATGTTTGTGTCATTTTTACTTTAACATTAAATAAAAAGTTATTTATGTCATTTCCCAACCCATGTGGCTCCATGGAGTCACCAAGTTGACCCATGGATTTTTTGGGTCGGCCACGACACATCCAATGAGGGTAAGACATGTGTCAAGCACATCTCATATTATTAAAACATTATTTTTACGTTAAACTACACTAATTACCTCTAATCGCGATTAAGAACTAAAAAGTTACTATTCACAGAAAAATTATTTTAATCTCATTGATCCACATTTTACTTCTTAATGAAATCTATGTATGTCAGATTTTTTAAAATAAAATCACAGATGTGGCAATGTTTCATTTAAATGAAAAATCAGTTTCTTTAACTGCCACTTAGTGGTTTCACTATTCATCAAAAATTGATGTTATTCAGAAAAATTCCAAATTTCCCCCTAAGATATTTTTGATATTATGAATTCAAAAATAATGTCTATTTTAAAAAATTAAAAACATATAAGATTCATTAATTAATATAATAATTAATTCCCGTTGTCATGACAAATAGCGTGTTTTTATGAAACAATAAGTATAAAAAGATTGACACTAGTTTAAGTCCAATTTCAAAGTGAAATTGATTCCAATGACCACCATTGGATTAAATGGTAAAAATATATTCTAATTTCACTTTAAAACCAATTCAAATGAATATATAATCATATAAATAAATTAGATTAAAAATAGGTTTTGAATTAAAATACACCATTTTTCACTATTCATTAAAAATGAACTTTATCGGATAAATACCAAAAATTCACACAATGTAAATTTTTATGTCCCAAACATAAAGAATATGTTTAATTTGACAGACATAGGTTATAAAATTGTTAAAATATAGATTTAAAAATGGTTTTCCATTAAAAGGTAGTAAAACAATCTTTTAAAAATATTAGTGTATTACATGCTTAAGATTGGATTTATTTTCAGTTTAAGCCTCTAAAATACAATCTAATTCATTAATATGCATAGATAAAAATATCTATTATTCATTACTTACTTGGGATGTTACAGTTTCCCAATTTTAGTACTAACTATTTCCCCACCATGCTCCCTACAAATAATGGACCCTTTCTTCACTTTTTCATGTCCAAAACTCCCCAAACACCCCCAAACTCCCCTATAATATACGTAAACATTTCATTAGAAATTATAATGGGAGTTAAGAAAGAATTTAAACTAGAATATACCACATCAAAAGGTCAAATAAAATACTACATCTTCACCTATGAAAAATTCTTCATCGAGATAAACTCTCATGAATTACTAAGAATCCATGGAAAAAAGATCGAGAAACTAAGAACACATAACCATTCATTAATCATTTATTTCCTCCTAAAAAATATCATGATACCATATCACAGCAAATAATGGAGTGTTGTTACCCTACACGACTCAATAAGATCCACCAAACACACCATATCCACCACAAAGTATATATCATCCCCAAGATCGATATCACCGATATCTCTCACATGAGAATGGTTGGAAAGATACTACTAAAGGATTGACACATAGAAAACATCATGAATGATACTATAACACTATGTATGATCCAGTTGATAATCCACCAATTTGATACTCTACATTGTCACATTGGACCGCACATACATAGTTCCCATCGTGCCATATTTATTAATTTTATGGTCAACCGCTCTCAGTGACACCCAAAGGAACAGACAATCACCCAATAGAAACTCAATATTTCAATGATGTTGATCAGTTTATGTTTCCTATATTCTTATTTACATATATATATCTTTATAAATCAATTGAAACAACTCCAACATATCATGCATAATACTCAACACCATCAACATTAATTCCCCCACCTATAACCAAGATAAAGGAGATCTACATGGCCTACCATATGGAATTTAGCATGGTTTCATCTTTATAGTCTTCTCAGAATTGTTTCTATAGTATAATTCGATGATAAATATATCTCTATCCTAATATTTATTAATGTCTCAAATTTTTTATTCTAATAAGTCCTATAGTCACTATATTGTATTTTCTTATTTCTACTCTATCTGTGTGTGGAATGTTGTACTAAAAAATCCATAAGTACCCAATGCCTTATTTAACCCCTACAGAAATTTCTATGCCAAACTCGTATCATAATCTAAAAAACACATTTAGGTACTCTATAAAAATTTTCTATCTCGTGGATAAAATATTCCCCCAACTAGTCAATGGTGAATGTATCTTATATTAGTAGGTAATGTGCTAATGTGGACAACTGATCCAAAATCACCCATATAATTTCATTATTCATAGGTGTACTCTGAAGACCCACAAAAAAATATATGATAATAAAATCCCAATTACTCTTTATAATGGGAAATAATTGTAACAAATGACCATTCCTCCAATTCTTATCCTTCACTTACTGATATGTTTAACATCATTTCAAAAAAAACTAAAATCACCTTTTTTTACCGACCACAAATATTGTATAAGATGATCATAGTACATTTTTTCAAAGCATTTTTTAACAACCTATTCATGGAATATTAATATTGAATCATTTCTTCCCATATACATTTATTCCCAAAAAAATGGCCACAAACATGAACAATCTAACCTCAGTAATAGTGTATTTAGAAGCTAGTTCCGAAACATGAGAACTATCTCTCAAAGCCAGAAATTCTACGTCTTCTTGCAATATCATTTTAAAATAAATAATAATGTAGATATAAACTAATAAATACATGGAGTTATCCACTCATGAAATTCATAAACATCTATATAAATCTTTTAAAATAAAACCAACATATTTCATGTGGAACTATACTCACGAACAACATGAGATTATGAATTTCGAATCAATTCATATAAAACACTTTTACATGTCACAAATGTGTAAGATATATCAGTGATAAAATGCTATAGGTAATCAACCCATCTATGATCTTAATGATTATAATAATACTACGATAGGTTGTAATTAAGTCTCATATAGTCGGTATAAACTAAAATATCCCCAACTAAATGATATTGACTATGAAATTTCATGTCATAAACTACTATGGGAATCTCATGATTGTGCATAGGATAGTTCCATTCGTGGGGACTTAACTTCCATGATGCATGCATCATGAATGGACCTCCCGGCATCAAAACATTCGCATGTCCAAACCAATATTCATCACAAATTAAAGTACATTCAGTTCCTAGATCAGTAATGTTCAAGATCAGTGTAGTGATCCAAATTAAAATTAGATCCCAAAAATAATATTCACATGATTCATACCACAATATAATTATACCCTTCTTGGGAAATCCTGAAAGTGATGGATCTAATAGATGAAGGTATCAGATGATCCTTTGATAATAAAAATAAAATAAAAAATGGTTCAATTATCAAAATCATTTCGTTGATGGTAACAAGATTCAAAAAACATGAACCTTCTCTAGATCAGCTTACCAACTTTCCTCTAAGATCATTTGACCCTAGAAATGTGCCTTGTTGATCCATAAATTACACTTAGATAACATGCATTATAGTCGATCCACTCTTACTATACTTAATATGATGTCTAGATATGTGGTAGGCTCGTCAATAGTCTCAGAAAACACCATGATTTCATCTATAAAAACTGTGACAAAATGAACCTTGTATGGGAAAAATATATAGTTTAACAATTCCATAAACATTATAGGAGTTTTTTTCAGTAAAAAGAGAAGTATGATGAACATATAAAAAACATTCCTACTCTAAAATTGTCCTCAATATATCACTATGTATAAACCTCATGTGATGATACTCTAACCTATGATAAATCTTTGAAAAAACACAATAATCCAAATGAGATTCAAAAAGTTCATCAGTATATATAGGTGGATATTTATTCTTAATCATCATGAAATTCAATTTCTAATAATTGGAACACTACCACAGTGGTCTACCATCCTTGATAGAAAAAAAATAATTGAACCCTAAGGGGACACACTGAAATGGATATATCTATTATCATGTAATTCCTCCAGTTATGTTTTGATATCTAGAATCCCAACAAGTGACATTGTATGAGGAGGAATATAAATTGTTTCAACTCTACTCATCATATGTGTCATGAAGACAACCATTATATTGGGTTAAAATCAAAATAAAAATCATCAGGAAACACATTTTAAAACCAATACACTATATGAGGAAATAAATCATGATATAATGCCTCAATATCATTCTCATAAAAACAAACATGGTATGGGATCACAGAAATTTTCATATGAACTGGGAGTACACATCCTAAAAAGTTGTCTCATTTGCCACACTAAACATAACTGTTACTCTCATGAGACGTAATACTCAAACTGTAGTGGTAAAAATCCGATGATTCTTGTATTTCACTTATTCTTCCATTCAATATAATATTTCAACACAAGTAATCTAATGAATATAAAAACTAAAAAGGATTTGATACCCACCAACATAAAGATAAAATTCCCTACATTGACAGATACCCTAATAGAATACTCTCAATAGAGTATCTATCAACATTATCCCATACACATACTCCATTTTCAGACCTAAAGAATAAAACCATCAAATTATATAACATAACAGGAAGCACCTATATAAAAAACACTAGGAAGAATTTATCCTACAAAAATCATACCTCGGACAGTCGATGGTGTGGCCATTCCATTAACATGAGCCTGTTTAATAGCATGATGTTGTTACATTCCACTATATTAGGATTATATTTGATTCCCTTATGACTTGATATCCTACTGAAAATATAACTCTTTAGATTAAGTACCATGTTTGTCACCCTAATTGGTATGGATGGTTGAACTCCAACTGGATGACTGATGCAGGGTAGTTGATCCCATATGAGTGGTCTATAATGGTTTAAATCCTCCATCTAAGCCCATATATTGGTATTTTCATTATACCCATTTAACATAACCCTTCATTCAATAGCATACACATTCCACTTGTGGATGGAGACATTTATGATACACGTGTACCAGCCTTATGAACTTATGGAATTTTCCTAAACTACCTCCCAAAGTGGTTGTTCCCCAAAACAGTCTAATCAATCCTCTATAACCTAATCTAATATTCTTATAAAAAGTCTTCCTACTATCATAAGTATTAACACTGTACTTCCTAATTTAAATATTTTTTCTTCCAATAGAATCCTTTTTTTGGCTTCCCACACAAATGATACCATAATCTAATATATCAGTAAAACAAATTAAATAAACGATATTTACTAGGGACTTGGTCATGCATATATAAATAAATACATATCCATATATTTCACATATCATGTAAACATAAAATTCAAAAATGTTAATGTTCTATGAAGTGTACATCATAATCCTACACCATCATACTTACCTAGTTCAATCAAATGAATTCTTTTACATTATCGGTATTTATCGTATGGGGGTAAAAGTGCTCCATGAAATTATCCAATATCTCATTTCATGTCATTCCCTTTATCTTCTTAAAAATATCATTAATATTCCACATGTTCTTCTATGGTAATCATAAAATATAGGATTCCAACAATAATAACATCTTGAGACGAGAATCTAAGTGACCCAATATCATTTAGATGGACTCAATACGTAACTCAGCTGAATCAGGTCCACCCTCTATGTGAATCATAATTGGGTGAAAAAAAAAAGAAAATATCTCATCTGGTCAAACATTTTTAATTAATCCCACCCTGCAACTCTCTATATAAACTGTACAAATTATAAATTTTATCAATAATCATCTCTTTGAATCTATTACCTAGAAAAAATTGGAGTTTTTATCCCACATCTAGAGTATAATTCTCTATGTTTTTCATGTTTCGATAAACTAGTAAATGTTGTCTTGGTGGAATCACTCTACAATTCCCAACACAAATCAAAAAATACATAACAAATAGATTTTAAATTTTATACAAAAGAAAAACCAAAACTGGTTATAAATAAAACTACACTACACACACTATCCCATCACATAAAATCATTCGCCATCACTAACTTCAACCATCCTAATCTAATCTAGGAATAATATATCCTAAAAAATACTTACATAACCACAAGTCATTTATTTAACACCATTTCAACCATTCCACTTTCAATTAATTTAACTAATTCTCATTTTGACATTATATTAGAAATTTTATTTATCCCATTTCAACATTAAAAATTCTTATTTCTATATTAGGATAATTTTTCTTAATACCCTATGAAAACCAAAACATCAATATAATTTTCCCATAACCCAAAAAACATGATTTTTTGTGAGGTCCTTACATCATGGTTGACACAAAAATCATGAGTGCCTAAAAATACCCTGGTATATGAAAATATCATTCCATACCATGAAATGATTAAAAAATGTAGAATTAATGACATAATAGAAAAAATGCATCACCCAATGTGAAATAATATCTGAGTATAACAAAAAAAATAGGAACAACATTCCTTACCTCGGTAATTAAGATTTTTCTTGCACATGGGTAAGATACGTACATGACTGAGCTCATCTCCAAGCCCTAAAACATTGTACTCTCATATCAACATTTCCTAATTAGTAATTATAGAGAAAATAAATTCCCTTTTCTACATGTTTTTAATACCTCGAATTTGGTTCCACTATAACCGGTACCTTGAACTTGTTCTCCACTTAACATCAAAAGTGCCACCCTATATCACACAGTAAACTTAAATATAGTAAGGTTATAATGAAACATATGAGGTAACTATAACCACTTAACCAAAGAAAACCATCATTGTAAATCACATTGAATGGTGAAACAAAATAATAATAACAACATAAACCTATCCTACAAAAATCCCAACATATTGTGTAATATCCAATCAAATTAGTATACATATAATGTCCTGATATTTTAATGTGACATAAAAAATACAAAATTATGTTTCAAAAGATAATCCTAAAATGCATCCTGATTTCATGAAAAGTACCCTCATATATTCCCATCCTAACTACCATTTGAGTCATCTTAAAAAATTCATTTTACAGTATCCAGAACTACAACCATGATGTCCACATGGGTACCCAACTGCGACCCAAGATGAGTGTGAGTAAAACCCACTAGGCAACCACCAATTGTGTCTATAACAGTATCAAATCATAAAAAATGTATTTAGAAGTACTGTAAATAATAAAAAACAAAAGAAAACCCAGATTATAATATTTAACAACATCTAAAATTAAACGCATTAGTTCGTACTTCAATTTATTACCGATACCCATCAATCCTTATTTTGTCCATATTGGTCATCTAAAGCACATGTCAAGGGGGTCTTAGGTCGACAAATATGGATCATTAGTCCATGTATTCAATCATGAATTGAATATTCATGTCCTAACAACCCAACCATGATATGATATTCTATACATATAACATTATAGAAAGGAACATCTTTCCATTCATTGAAAACTTATTATGAATTGGGGTGAACTGAGCATCAGTCTAGCCCATGCAATGGAGAGTTGCCTCATTCCAACAAACCACCAACCATTAGTCAATTTACCAAATCTAATAATTAATGACCCCTTATCAAATAAAAATTAAAAGGTTCACCTTTTCTTTTTATTACATTTTCATATTACATTATAATTAACTTGCTCTCAATTCTCATGGGAAGCTCAATTCCCAATTTAATCCATTACAACCAATTTTCACTCCATTAAAGTGAGTTAACCTCAACTAAAAACATATTTAACTATTCATCACATTTACCCTTTTACATTACATAACCCATGTAACACCCCAATATTTTATGTTATTTTTTCTTTTAAATAAATTTATTATCATTGATATCTTGCAAAGCATGCAACACCGAGTTCAAAGAAACCATGATCTATTATTATAAGATATGTATAACCTAGATTTTAAATTATATAGTATAAATAGAAATAAATATATTTTAAAAAAATTTGTCATACAAATTTATATAATAATTTATCTGTTCATCATTTGATTAGAAATAAAAATTATAAAATTAATCGATTTTTTTCTAAATTTTTTTTTCATAAAATATATTTATTTAGTTATAAAATACATTAGTTACTATTTTTCAATGATATTAATTATATGTAAATATATTATATATTATGTTTTAACATTCATATAATATTTATAATATGCATGTGTTAAGTATAAATAGAGTTTTTTTCTTAAAAACTACATTGTCTAAAATACGATTTTATCAATTTTTTCAAAATTATAGTATAACAAAATTATTCGACTTATAGGTGTTGAATATGAATAAATGGGTTAAATATTTTTAATTATAAGGATTAAATTTAGTAAATTGGTAAAATTAATTTTATACATTATGAATATTCACCATGAGAAATTTTAACACCTTAGTGAAGGGAACAATAGATTAATCCAGGATAAAACTAAGTGATAAGAGCATATATTTTCATAAAAATAATATTGAATTAATTTAACATATAAATTAACAGTTTAGGTTTTAAATGGAGTTTCTATGGTTCCACATTCCATTTAAATGTCTTTTGTATTATTTAATTCAAATTTTTTTACAAAATGCTACTCTCTGAGTTGTTAATATCTTTTTTCTATCCTCGTAGTGAAAAAAGAATGTTATGAATGAATATAAATATCTTTTTTATATTATTAATATTTTTTAAATATATAAATATAACTTAATTTTTTATAAATTATGTAATTATCATAATATATTATGCAACTGTAGTACAATATTTATTATAATTTAAATAAAAATAAAATAAATGATTATTAAAATTCTAATTTTTATATAATTTTTATATAATTTTTATGAATTAATTTTTTGAATTAATTTTAGGTTTATATTACATATTATAGTTATTTTAAATCATTATATTTTAATTTTCCCATTTTCTTGAGGTATTTTATGTTCAATTAAATAAAATATTGACAAACTTGAAAAAAAAATTATATTTTATCAAAATAAAAATACAATAAATTATTTTATCATTGGAAAATCATGATAACAAACAATGTAGATATTTTATGGTAAAAATATTCATGAATTGGTCATTTATTTTCCAATTACAAATATATATGTAAAAATTATAACTCTTTTATGTGTCATTAGTTTTTATAATAGTTAAAATTTAACAAGATTAACCAAGTGTAAATCAAAATGATAAGTTAAAAATGAATGCAAAAAATATTCTATATTCTACATGCTGAGGCGATTAAAACCCTATCCTACATTATATGATTACAACTTTCAAATTGGATTATTTTTACTTGCTATTGAGTTTATTATAATGAAATATTTTGAGAAATTCTAAAAAATTCCTCTCATGTCAATTATAAAAGGGAATATGCTCCCTCAATTAATCACACCATATTGTGACATAGAGATCTTCCAAAACATTCCAATTTATATTATAAATATCATTATATGTGTTATCAAGGGTTTTTCTCTTGAAAATATGAATATTAAGTATTCTACAAAAATTATCTAACAAAGGTCTCTAGAAAACAATGTAATTGTCACACCCATCCTATTTCAATTTATTCATTCTATTAACTCTTATATTGTGATTTTTTTATTTAAAACTGTATCTTCATTATCATTAATAAAATTATATTTTCTTATAATTATCCTCTATTTTTCTGATCAAATCGGAATTGAGTGCATCACTCGTGTGTACATACAATGTTCCATCACATTGTAGCAAAATATTTCATTTTTTATTATAATATAACATTTACATCAATTTAGACAGTTTTGATATTTATATTTAATATTTATATAATAATTATACTTCAAAAATAAAAAAAATTATATCTAAAATATTTCATTTTTAAGCACTTATAAATTCCAACATCGATTATGTGTACGTGTGGACTACCACGTCTATGAGGTGGTGTGATTCGTTTTTATTATCAATTTTACATTTATGGTAATAAGGAAGGAATTGAGAAAAATATATTATTTATATGATATAATAAGGATTTTATAATTACAAATTATATTTTATATTTCTTTTATTTCATCTGTAGAATAATTAAAACTGTATTCATGCATATAGGTTACCTACCGTCTCCATGAAAAATGATTCCCAATTATCTATATCTACCTTTATTGGATTAATTTAATTATTTATGTAGTGAATATATATGATATATATATATATATTAATATTCTGTATATGGTTGATCCTTGATCACTTAATGAATATCAAAACTATCAAACCAAAACATACATGAAAAATGAAGTAGTTATTCCCCAAAATAATGCCTCTTACAAGGATTTTTTTTGAAAAGAGAGATAAAAAATTATATTTTTTGTAAAAAATGTTTTGATATATATTTTTATGGATATAAAATATATTTATAATAAAAATAATTGGATTATATAGTGTTATTAAACACATATTATTGGATTCAGACTTTTGGGATGGGTTTATTTCTCAATCTCATCAATATTGATGATGTTTAATGTTTAAGTCATTATTGGAATAAAAATTATTCCAAGTACATAAATTTCATAAAATGTTTAAAAATTATTTTTAATTTAATCCTAATATTCTTTAAATTTATTTTTACCCATGTATAAATTCATAAAAATAGTTTTATTATAATATTATTTTCTTTTTCTATATAGGGTATTTTATGACTTTTCAAAAAAAAGTGTCCATAAAATGTGTTTCAAATTTATAAAAAATGAAAAAAATTCCTACTTTTATGAATAATTTTTATAAGTGTCCCTTTTATTTTTACCATGAACTATTAATATAATTTTTTTCATTCATACTTTTTTATTTTTGAAAATATAAATAATTTTTAAACTGAAAAGGTTATTTTCCACAATAATGTTTCTAAAAGACATTTTTACGGTATTTACATTCAACAGTGATAAAAAATAATTTTTTAATATTTCTCCACTTAAGGATATGTTATTATTACACCATTCTTATTATTTGTCTAAATGATTTGTGATCGATTTTATTGGGGATGAGGTATTTTATACCATTTAAAATATAAATTTGGATGGTTATGACTATGATTAATTATTACGAAAATTATTATCATTTCATATTCTTATTACAATATAAATGTTTATACTGATCATATTTCACCAATTTTATATGATAATGGAATTGGACATAGTAAGTGATGGTTGGGTCCAACTATATCCCATGAATGCATTGATATGTCTCAATTTGAAAACAAGAAGGGTTATTGAATAAGGCCTTATAAATTTATGTAATATATCCTGGAATGAGGCCTCAACATTATTTTTCCGATACCCAATATTTTCAATTACTTTCATTATGTGATTAGTTATTTATTTCTCTTAAAATATTGATTCTCTATGGAATTCATAGATACTTTTTTAGATCATGTTATTATGAAATTATTTTATTTCCATTTATATGCTTCTAGATTATTCATTGCTTATTTAGATTTTGTTGTTTGGGTACCCTTAATAAGCATCTAAGATCAAACTATTAATAATTAGTATTTCCCCAAGATTTTATTAAGTATATTATTATTTATATGTTCGTATAATATATAAGAATAATATTTTTCTCAAAGGAAATACTATGTTGTATTTTATGTTTTTATTTATAATGTAATATTAATGTATTTATATAGTCTTCCAATTGTGTTAAACCATTAGTTCCGTTGGGATGTTGTTATTTGTTTTGAATTTCAATGTAGTAGACTAACCACCAACATTAGGATATTGGGATGAATGTATTTATAGTTCGTATCAAAATATTTTTAGTATAAACTATAGGAATTACATTTAGGAAAACCTATACTAAGGAAATATTAGCTTATAACAGACATTTAAAATGTTACAAAAATAAATATTATGATATTGATAACAGTTATGTATAAATTATTAATTTACGTTAATTATTTCACTATTTTTGATATGTTACAATATTATTCATAATTTAATCAAGAGAATTACAATTTTTATAAATGGGGCATAGTGGAATGAATGAAAATTATATCAACGCACATAATCTATGTAGTGATTTCCATCCTAGAGATAGTATTGATGCTAGAGTAGGAGTTGTAGTTGGAGATGATAAAATTATAACTATATTGGGAAAACAAAATTAGGATATGATAAATAACATTGATTATATGGTGTATCCTATTGATCCACAATATATAGTGACAATGTAATACAACATCACGTTTCAAAAACATTCATCATTCAATGGGACAAAAATACATTTATAGCTATGTAATGAATATGTTCCTTAGGGAATGTATTCCACTTTTTGAGAATTTTATAAAAGGAGATTGTCTTTAAGGTATTATATAATTTTTATGGATACATTTATCAATATTGGATATTAATTCAAAATAGTACAAAAAAGAAAAAAAAGAAGTAAATGATGGATTTTGAGAAAAAATTATTGTGAAAATATTTTCCTCATAATGAATAAAAAGTCGTGGAAATTCAATTCCTAATACTAAGATAAAATTAGGTGGGAAGTATTTCTATGTATGAATCACTATTTTTAAGGTTAGTAAGGAATTATGTGAACTATATACATAATCTAAAGAGAAATATTGATCATTTTTATAGCAATAATCTAATAATTCAAAGGTAACTTTTATAACCAAAGAAATCCACGTATAATGATATATTATAATATTCTATAATGAAGGAGAAAGATTTATCCATGTATTATGGCTTTATTGAAAGTTATATTAAAATAGGGATGCTGAATACACCATGAAATTAAATAAGGAAAAGTGGAATAAAGGAAGGTTGTAATATACAAAGTCTAATAAATATGGAATGAAACCCAATAGAACATGATTATTTATAATGGACATTTTATATAAATGTTTAGATAAATTACACCATGGCGTTGATTACAAGGGAGATAAATAATATGAAAATTGGAAATACTTCATCTATATAGAGTTGGGATACGTTGAAAATGATTATCCTAGCTCTCAAGGAATCATTACCCGGAAAATGATAACAAATAAAAGCCAAGATTATGTGATCACACTAGTTGAGGTCGAATATCATAACTATGTAGTGGTAATTAGTTTAATAAAATCATTAAATTTAGTTAATAATTTATTTGATACTATATAGTAGAATTTCTTAATGTGTTCCATCCTTTCCTAAAAAATTAGACTTTACCCATTCACCTAAAGATTAAATATATTAGTTAAATACACTAGTGGAAACCCCACTTCAACATAGTTGTGTTAATAAGTTCTAATTATGACAAATAAACGTGATCTATTTGATTATTTAATTATAACACATTGGTTGAATTTAATATGATCATTGGTAAAGATTATATTTCAAAATATAATTCTGAATTTTGTTGAAAATAGAAGAAAATTATTATTTGTGATGAAGATATTTATTTCTTTATATTTAGATGGGTGACTTCATAATCTTAGTCATATCTGGATCCTACTCTTATAGATCATCTAAGTGAGATTCTTAGAGAATAATGTGATACACAATGTATATATGAAAAACTGTAAAATTAAATTTAAAGATTTAACAACTGTATATTAATACATATATGTATTTATTAAATAATTTTCAACATATAACCTGAAGTAATAAGGTCTGTTTTCCATTGATTTAATCCCTGATTCAGAACATATATAAAAGAATCATTATAGAATCACCATTAAGAATTATGTTTATTCAACTAAAAAACTATTATATTTTATTTGTAACGAACTATACATCCAAGTATTCTACTATAGGGATACCCTGTTCTTTTCATTATTAATAAATATAGATCAATGAAGTAGTGAATTTATTATTAAGAAATAAATTTGTTTATAAAAATAAAAATATATCTATTTCCTTGTGTTGATGGCATATTCAACCAATATAATATTCTATGATGGAAAGATCATATCTAGATACAGGTCTCTATTGAATGAGATTTGTGGAATTATAGGATTCATATGGTAAAGGTAATTTGTAAAAATCATATAATAAAAGATGCACATTGGGAACCTACAAAAATTAAAATGATATAATGCCCAAATCTATTTATTATGTGACAATCTAGAAATTTCTATAAGCAAATTGTTTTTATCTACGGATAAATTTTAAAATGAATTATTTTACATTATGTCTCTTTTTTAATTAATTTAATCTCTTTGTTAGCTTTCATATCACCCAACACTATGTTCAAATGAATTGTGAACTATTATTATAAGACAAATATAACATACCTAGGAAATTAGAAGGTAAAAACTGTAAAAACTATATTTTTAAATATTTATGGTTTATACATTTATGGAATGATTTATTAGGTTTTTTAATTGATCAATAATAAATATATTGAATATTTAAAATAATATTTTTCTAGAAAATGTTTTGGGGAACGCAATATATTTATATCATAATAATTTGAAATATTTATTATTGGTCACTTAATTTGAATAAATATATATATATATTATATTCAATAAAAAATTAATATTCATTTGATATTTCCAAAATTTGTGGGATAGGAAGGAATCCAATTTAATTCTAAAAAATCTAAATTTTAAAAAATGTATTTTTTTATCAGGATTTTAAGACTAATGATAATATTAATTTCTAATACATATAAGTATTTTAATTTTATTAAATGTATTCTAAATTTGTTTTGGAAAAAATTTTATTTAATAGTTCACTCTTATTTTATACATTATTTATATTAACCATGGTAAATTTCATTAAATTAGTAAAGGTTAAATCGGGTTAATCTAGGTTAATCCTATGTGATAAAATCATATCATTCAACAAAGTTCTTATTGTATTAAATTAATTAAGACCATAAAAACATTTTTTAGAAATATTTTTTTAATTGACATGTTTCCATCAAAATTTATTATATATAATTTTAATTAATGATATTTATAAAATATCTTCTATTGGTTTTTAATATATCTCATGTTTCTCATATAGGGAAAAAATCATGATATGAACAAAAAAATTAATATATCGAGATTAATGATATTAATTTCATTATATAAATTTACTATTTGTTCTTATAAATTTTATAACTTCCTTTATTGCTTATGAAACTATAATTCAATATTTATTTATTTAATAGAAAAATAAACAAATGATGAAAAATATTAATTTTAATATTATTTCAATTATTTAATGAGTAAAATGAATTCTAATGATATATATGACATATAATGGAGGATTTAAATTATTTAATTCTAATTATCCATTTTTATTGATATACTTGAATTCAAATTAAGTTAATAGCATGAAAATAGAAAAAATGTAATTTTTTAAAAATAATATATAATTAAATTATTTAAAAATAATAAAATCAAGAAATAAGACAAGGTTGATTTTATATGTTAGAAAATATTATAATTTACTAAGTTTTAGATTTTTTTTACCTTATTAGTAAACTTTTTAACTCTTTAATGAGGGAAAATTGTTACCAAATATAAAAAGTAAATTGACTAAGGGTTAATTGAAATTACAAAGTTTAAAATGAAACCAAATCATTATTAAATTCAATTGAATGATGGTATTAAAACCCCATATAAAATTATAATTTAGTATAAATCTAATGGGATGAATTATTCATGGGAATGAATTTATTATAATTTAATATTGTGAGAAATTTGAAAAAGTGCCCCTCACCAGTTTTATAAAAGGCCACTTCATCACTCATTTATTCACACAAAATTTAGCCATCTCGATCAAACAACACCGGCCCATTTATATAATAATTTTTTTATCCATGTAGTTATGGTATTAGTTTCCCAAAAATTCCAATGATATGTCCGTTAATAATTGATTTAAATAAAGCCACTAATAGAAGAGGTAATTTTCTAACTCGGCCTTTTTCAATTAACTCATTATTATGCATCTTCTATATATATGGATGTTATAAAAAAATTAATATCTGTATCCAAAATATAATAAAAAATTATTATAATTATTAAACCACCATTAAACACTTTTTTTCTATTCAAATGGGTAGTGAATGGGTCGCCCATGCATGTGAACGACATACCATGTCCATATAACGATACATGTATTTTTTATTAATATTTTTTATGGATGGTAATTATTATATGTGTAAAATTTATATATTATATTTATAATATAATTATACTTCATACATAATAAAATCATATGTGTCTTTTCACTACCAAACTTTTGGTAAAAATTCTCAGCATTCGTTCGTGTGTTATGACTACCACTTCCATGATGTGATTTGATTTTTTCATTTCTATTTTACATTGATGGTAATAAGGATGGATTTGATGAATATTTATTATTTATTTTATATAAAATTAATTTTGGGAATGGTAATTATTATTTATGTTACTTTCATTCCATCTGTAGAATAATTAATGAATCAATCATGCGTATTTTTGGTCTACCATATCCTTGAACAGTGTAATACATTTTTATCTAATTATTTAGTTGATTTATTTAAATACATAATTATCGAATATATATGATATTAAAAAAATTATTAACTTCTTATATATGATTTATCATTAATCATTTAACAATTACCAAAACTATTGAACCAAAACATACATGAAAAGTGAAGCTATTAGTAGAAGAAATAGTGAATTTTAACATATAATTATTAATAAAATATTGATTAAATACTATAATTATTTAATATATATATATATATATATTTATTAATATGGTTCATGAATATATTTATAATATAAGTTTATTTATTATCTAGGATTTTTAAACACAATCATTTGAATTTGGACCTGAGGTAATGGTTTATTTCCCAATCTCATCAATATGTTTTGTTGATTATTAATAAATATATTTTAGGGAATCCATTTATTTTATATCGATATATTCCAAAAAAATTAAATTTTTTTAATACACTCATAATATTTTCAGTGGTTTTTATCGCATTTTTATTTCTTAAAAATCATTTCTAAATGAATCCTTTTATCTATTTCCGAAAAATATTATTTTCAAATTTTATAAGAAATATTTAAATAAAATATTTATTAATTTCTATACAATGAATATTCAATCCTCCATGAATAATATTTTATTTTAATATTTTCTTAAAATTTTTAGTGTTTCTTTTAAAAAAGAATATATTCCTTCGTAATTGCATTATTTTTTATAAATATATGATTAATTAAGTGAAAAGGTTATTTTCCTCAGGATTGTTTTAAAAGGAAATATCTATGGGGTTTTTATCAAAAAATAAATAAATATTATTTTAATTTTTTCCAATAGATATATGTGTTTATGATATGATAAAAATTATGTATTTAGATTTTTTATAATCTACTTGACTAAGGATGTACATTTTTAATACCATTAAACATATTATAATTGACGATTATTAATTATATTTCTTTATTGTAAAAATTATTAACAATATATATTTTTTCTTAAATATTATTTTTTTATATGTAATATGTTTCACCCCTTTCATATGAGGAATTTATTCGCCTTCATAAGTGATGGAAAGGGCCTACAACCGCCCCTCGATGCATCGGTGGGTCTGATGAGACTAACAAGATTGGGTATTGGAAAAGGCCATTTGCATTTATGTAGGATTTATTGGAATGAGACAATGAAGGAATGATTCTGTTGTCTGAAATTTTTAATTTCCATATTTATTTTATTATTTATTCATTTTGTTGTTATTATGTTATTATTTATGATATCAATGTATATTTTTTAGCTCATGTGATTATAAATATATTTTAATTCCCTTTATTTCATGTCATATTATTCATGCTTTATTTTTCTTTTGATATACACATACCCTTTTTCCCTAGGATTCCAAGATTTATATTATGATTTATATGTAGGGATAATATATTTGAATAATGTTGCTATCCTTGATAATAATATGTTATGTTTTATATTTTCAATTGTAATGTAAGATTCATGAATGTGTCTATTATTCCCAAACTACTAATGTATTCAGTCCTTTGGGAGGTGATTATTTGTATATAATTCCAATGAAATAATGTAACCACTGACTATGGACTACTGGGCTCATAGTATTTAAAACTTATTTTATTCATTGATTTTAATGAAAACACACTTAATTACATGTTAAAATATTAAAAACAATTATCATTTCATTTATCTCATAATACAACAAATTCATCATTTGATAACCTAATTTAATGTTCAAAGGAGTGTCACACCCCATGGGTGGCCTTAAGCCCAGACTACACTTGCTCAATGAATCCAGTGAGAATCATAAATAATCCAATACATAATTTTGAAACCAAATTTATTATCCATATAAGTTGAATTAAATTCCTATCATAATGGGGATGAGATCACAACCACATACCCATATAAAAAATCCATAAAAAGGGATATAATTTTTATTCCACCTACGACATCTTTATATAAAAGTACCCACTCAGCATCATTCCATGATTAAATATAAAAGAAACAACAATGGAAAAAATATAAAATACCATAAAATAATGGTTTATAGTATTGAGGAAAAAATAAATAACAAACCACAATTCTATTATAAAGTATACTAAAATGAGGGATAGACTCCCTCAGAGCATCAATTTTCACCTAGTGGTTCTTCAAACAACTTATAATCGTAGGATAATGATACTTGGAATATGAGAGATCTCCTGGATCATCTCACAAGCGTCGTGATGTATAAAGGGGAAGAAAATTATTTAATAAACCATAATAATTAGGTAGTAAAATTGAAAATACCCAAAAATTATTAAGGAATAATGTACTGATGCACATGCAGTCAAACTATCATCCAACCGTGCAGCACCCTCTTTCCAAGACGGGCTAAGGATGCACAGTCTTCTAGGAATGTCGCATGGTTTTCAAAATTTTTTGAAGGCCATGTGTTTGTATCTTTCCATTTCTAGAATTTTTCTTCTCCTCCATTTCATGGGTTTTCAACTATGAAGCACCCTCTATAGGATGCAATGTTATGGATAAAATATAGTAATAAAAATAATCCCATCATTCTTCATACACACAATGAAAACATTCACACATTTCTTTATTTTTCGAATCCTCAGATCCCCCATGAGTCCTATCTGAAACATTGTAGAAATTTTTTAACCATTATAAAGGGAGTTAATACAATATTTTTACAATTACATAACACCTAAAATGTTTGGGATATTAAATCATTATTAAGTAAGATTCCCCCAAGAGTTGGTCAACTATTAAATTATTCCAGAGGCAAAATGATCTTCAAAATAACAAATATTTTTTTTTGAAAAGACCAATATAAGCCCAATACTATAATTTCCATAGTAACCCTATTTTTATTTTTTATGAAGTTTATCAGATCATTCTTAATCACTCTCATATAATGCATCGTGGTCCCTCTTATTAAATTAAATCCTCCCCACATGTAGTAATCCAACACGTATCTCCAAAAATTTCATCATCTATCCGAACATCCCCTGTTGGAGACCCACCACATTCCCACTAGTATGTTTTACATTATATACAACTAAAAACCACCCAAAAAATATTATTAATTTTACAATGAAATATCATCCGTTAAATAATGAAATCAACATTTTATGCAATAAATCAAGTAATTAAAATTTGATGTCACAGTCAGTAAAACACCACCTTCTTTGAAAATGGAGTGTAGGTTACACACATGATTTCACCACAAAACGTAATTCTTAGTCAGCTCGGATTTTTTCTCTTGAAACCATGTAATAAAATATTGAATACAATTGTTCATGTTTTCATCATCAAATATAGACTATATGTAATTTTAATTTATTATTAATTGTTTTTTATTATTATTCTATACTTTTTAAAACCATTAATCTTCTTTAATTTACTAAGAATACTTAATGAAATTTTATTATTTTTTATTACATACCCTAATAACATTCACATTTTATATCTTTTTTTATGTAATCCTCTAAAATTAAATAATTTGTGGACTTATATAAAAATATATTAAATATAGTATTTCTTATAACCACCTCCAATATTTTTCATGTTATACAATCAATATAAACGTTTTTCATTATATTTATTTTTTTGTTCAATATTCTGTTAATAATAAATGTTATAGATTTTTTTTCAAATTTAAAGAGGGTCTGATTCAATGGTGGTGTGTTATAAGTTCATATTAATAAATCATTAGACATTATATGAATTGTTAAATGATAGTAGTGTAACAATATGAGATTTTTATTGATTTGTAAGATAGACATTATATAATACGTTTTGATGGTATAAGACCATATAAAGACATTTACCCAAAGATGATGAATAGAATGAAAAGATTACATATGTTGAAATAAAAAATTATTTATAATAAAAAACAATGTTAATTGAATTCATTTAAATGGATTTATTTATATTGATACATTTAATATCAAGAGAGAAGATCTTTGAAACACCATAATAACTATGAAGGCTATAAAAAAGGAAATCTAAAAGAAAACATATAGGCTATCATCGATAATGTAAGAGGGAAATTTATATGTTGAAGATAGAATAAACATAAAAGAGTTAAAATATAAATTTCATTTGAAATAAAAATATTTAATTCAATTAAATATGTTACATATTTAAAATTAATAATTTATAAGCATGAATTGGGGTGTTTGATGAAGGTTAATATCCATTTTATTAATGTGGATGAAACCCACCCAAGGTCATTTGAATTTTTCAAACCATGTTTATAGATGAATGGTTGATGAATGAAAAATAAGGATAACCCATTTCATAGTTCATTAATGATCATCGTACAATGGAAATAATCTATGTGAGGATAAAATTTTAAAGAATACAATGTGTAAAATAATATATTTGCACTTTTGGATGAAAATACCATGTCATTATTTCAATTTCTAATTAGGAAAAATTTAAATATTTATCATCATCTAAGGCAAGTTATTAATGTTTTATCTGGGAAGATTATTGAAATTTCCAAGATAAAATTACAAATTTTTTACAAATCATTATTTATATGGATGTCTACAAAACTAGAATTAGGATTAACCAAATATTAATGAGAATCATAAATTAATATATATTATTATTGTGTTCCTCGATCAAATAATCATTATAAGAGTAATGGTTGGGTCCTCGGTTGTTTAAATGAAAAATAAAGAATATAATCATGGATATGACCACGGTAAATGTCATTATCTATAGATTTCAAATTTCATTATTCAATATAATATTTGAAATCCCAGTATATACACTATTGTAAACCACATCATTGTGTTAATGATATGTGACTAAAAGGATTTATAAATGGTAAATTTTCATGAATGATGTGGTATACTAACAATGGTTTTCAATATATATTTTTAAATAAATACAAGAGTATGGTTTTGTGTGGAATTCCATAGTATATATTTTATCTACAAATTTGGATGATTTTGTTATATTTTATAATATGAAAATATAAAGATCTAGATTTGTGAGTTTACCAAATGTGTGATGAAGTTTTTTACTACAACTAAATGTTTGTGAAATTTTATATATTTATATGAGGCCATGAAAATACAAATTAATTCTATCAATTTTCCCAAATGGTTTTAATATTACATGAATATATATATTCTTATATTAAAGAACATGTTCATGGTTATTGAACTATATATTGATATATCTGATTTATTACATTAGTATAATATATATTATAATAGTGAAAATTACCTTAATTAAGAATTTATCATATCTTTTCCCTAGTGAATGAGGCTTATGATTTTTAAAGGATAATTTTCTGAAAAAAGTTTCAACTCTATTTAAAAGGATTATATCACTTTTCTAATTAAAAATGGTATAATAGTGGAAAACATTGTTACATATTATCTATTATTTTTTATTCAATCAGATAGGATTATTTATTTGATATTGGAAATTACTGCATGTATATATATTGAATAATTGAACCCTTGTGATTTTTTTGGTGAAGGAGGAATAGAATTTAATTCTTGGGTGGTAGTTCTTCATATTAAAATCATTTAGAAGTAATTGCTCTTAATTATAAGATCATTTTTAGAAAACCATTTTGTATTACATAAAATATTGTGTTACTCGTAGATTTTAATCATTAGAAAACCTCACCATGTCTATGATTCATGGATGTATTCCACTACTGTGGAAAAAAATAAGAATTATTATATTAATGTGTAATTTATTTTTTATTATATTCATTATATTTAGAGTTGATCCAATTGTGTGAATTATGGATTAAAATGAGTTTTTAATAACATGGGAGAAATATTTAGTGAAAGATCATGATTATTAGAGAAAATAATGATTTTTTCACCACTATGACTCACCCCCTCCCACTCTTAGGGTGACTTTATTTCACATTTTAACTTAGCAGACATATCAAGTTGTGTTAGAGATGAAATAATCAAAATTATATTTTAATTAATAAAATATGTTTTTAAGATTAATTAACTTATGGATTTCAAATTGAATCGTGTTTTTTTATCAATCTAGAATTCAACACTACAATAATGAGATTATATAAAGTCTATAGGCAAGAGGATATGATGATAAAAAATATATATAACAAGGTTCAATTTCTAGAAGAAATATTTATATTTTTTTGATGAAAATATGAATAATATTATATTTTTTATTTTCATAAGTGTAAAATTTAAAAATGTTATTCAATATGCCCAAAATACTAAAGTATATAGAATTTGTTAAATGATATCTGTAGAAAACCTATTAAATTATAAGCCTTCTTGAATTATCATCCAAAGAATGAATTCAAATATTGTTATTTTATGTATGTTATGGAAAACATGGAGAACATTAACATTTGTAAAATAGAAAGAATATGAACTATAAATATTTTAAAAATCCTATAGAAACTATTTTTTTATTTGAATGAAATGGATTTCATTAATTTATATTGATCTAATATTATTTATGATGTTTCTTAAAAAACTATAAAGTTATATTATCACATAATGGTTGCAAGGTATGAAGAGAATTATAAAGATATGTTAATTACTATAAGTATAAAATCTTAATAATTATTTTTGAAAAAATAAATCGAGATTAATAAATTATAAATAACTTGGTCATCTAAAATAAAATAATAATATAATTTAGTTTTAACAATAAAATTGAGTATGGAAAATATTAAGATAATGTAAAATTTTTAACCCTTAAAAGGTTATATTGAACAATTTATTAAAAAGATAATGTACGAAACTATTTTACATGAAGAATACTCACATCTACATAATTATCTACTGGATAAAAAAGTGGAATTCAAATATAACTTGATCTCATTAAAGGCACATACTATACAGAAGTTCAATTCTACTTATGGTTTTTTTTAAACATTGTGTACATGACTTAAATAGAAAGGAAAATTAATTTATATTCAAGGATTTTTAAATGAAACAAAATTCATTAAATGTGATATATACATCACATGATAATCTAAAGAATAAATTTTTGTTATGGTAATAATCTATAATTAGTGTAGAGACCCGAAGCTTAACATACAAGTACATTACATTACTTTTGTGGAATACTTATTACATAACAAAAACACACACACAAGGACCATAATAGTTTAGTGTCTTTGAAAACTCGGAACGTAATCTTCTAATCATGGTGAAAGATCTTCCACATCTCCCATAAAGATCTTCCCTTTTTTTCATACCTAAAACCGTTCTTTATATCCTGGGGAAAAGAAAACATTAAAATGGTGAGCTCAAATGCTCAGTAAGGGTAAAAAAAAGAAAAATCAATCACATCATATTCATAAGAACATAACATTTTGGAAATCATAACCTGCAAAAGAGATCATAATATCATAACATGGGATAAATCATAGTAGTGAAATGAAATCCCAATAATCATAATATAAAACATGAAACTTTGTGGCATACACACATAATCATAGAGAATCATATCTTATTAGTCAAGACTCATTGCCAAGACATTCTTAGTGGACAAAGTCCATTTCTTAACCTAGTCACCCTTGTTTCAGTCCTGTTTCACTGAATCGGTATAACCTACCATTCCAGCCAGGTCTATCTAGTGAGATATAAAATCATTAACCAATTCATTTGAGGGAGATATAGGTCCCACCCATATCGTAATTATACCATTCTTATGTGTGCCACAAAACCATAAATCATACATCATTGCAAAACCCATGTAGTAAAAATGGGATTCTTAAACAACATGACATCATAAAACAATTCATATAAGATAAAGGAATAAAAATATTTCCATCACAACATAATCAAATCCATTTAATAATAGGGATAGAAACATAACCCTATATTATCTTAGATGGAAAATAATTTTGATAAATCACTTGAACTCCATTCTTGATGAAAATATCCTTTCTACTTCAAAAACACTTTTCCTTTCATAACATGTCATATAATTACAAACTAAAAGAAGTTGATTAAAAATTATCTTAAAAACTTATAAAGGAAGCTTCTTGGAAATAATTTTTTAAAAATACATTCATGCCATATAAGTAAAAAAACATTTTTCTCGTACTTTTGTCGGAAAAGTCAAAAAAGTACCTCGTACGAAAAACGACAAAAAATTCCTTTCATATATTTTACTAAAAACTCACCGAAGGGTAAAATTGGATTTAAAAAATTGTATGTGGATGGAAATAATATTACATATTCAGTAAACATGGATGTGGATGATAAAATACAACCCAGTAAATACCAAAGTATAAACAATCTCGGATAAAAATGAGATTGTGATATTTCCCTTACCTTATGTCTGATATGATTTTTACATATCCTAACCTCCTGTATAATGATTTAAATAATGTCTCTAAAATATTAAATAATCATATGCATTGTTATGATATCATATATGGTTTACTTATGACTTTATATTACACGTTATTTTGTAAATTCCATGTTAAAGAAGCGTTTTGGGTAAAATCGTTTCATTTATCCTAGGTGTATGGACTTGTTGTTCTTGACATTATTATTACTTATATCATGATTTAATAACTTCCATGATATAAAACATGATTTATATATCATATATATTCAGTATATATATATATAATAGATAGATAAATGAAATGAAACACACCATTCATGGAGACGGTAGTCCGTACGTACGCATGAACGCTGTTTTCCTTTCCATATTGTCTTGAATGGAAGTAAGTAAATGACATACATATATATATACATAATTCCAGTAGATTTAACATTTCATATATTTCATTATTATTAATTATATATACTTTATAATCATTCATGAATGGTTAATGTGGAGAATGAATCTCATCGCGTCGTGGAGACGGTAGTCCGTACGTACGTACGAACGATGATATCGTTCCCATGGTTGTGGAATTGTGTTGAAGTGTATGTATACTATTTATGTATAAATATAAATATATTATAATCATATATTGTTATTCATTACACCATTATACCCCTCCAATTATGGTGGTGGAGGAAAATAGATTACACCACGGTGTGGAGACGGTATTCCGTACGTACGCACGCGCGGTGATTTCCTTTTTCCGTAGGATGGATAGAAGGTTAATTGGAATTGTTTAATATTTATAATAACATATCTGTATATAAGAAATACTTATTTTATTACTTTACCATGAAACAACTAAATAATAATAAGTTGAAGAAGAAAGAAATTGAAATAGATCGGTAATGGATATTACCTCTTTTTGACGCGCCTTTACTTAACCTCCACTTAAGGAACTAAGGATGGTCTTTGAAGAATACCAAGACCACTAGGATGATAATAGGGAAGTGGAGAAGAGATTTTGGCAGGGGTTGGCCGAGCTTGAACACTCAAATTGGTGAGAGGAGGAGAGGGAGGAGGTGCCCTTTTATAAGGGAGGAGAGGGGCACCTTAGGAAAATCTCAAAATATAATTTTACATTAAGGTCAAATTCGGTTTATAATGGTTACAAAGGGTATTATTTAGATGCTAAAGTGGGGATGGGTCGAACTCCTCTCATCCAATAGAATTTAGACAAGTTTAGGTTATTATTTTAACCTTATCAATTAGATTTAACTCTAAGTTAAATAATTTAACTTTTACCGTGTCTTTTTGTTTTCTTACACAATATGGTTAATAAACTTACTATATCAAGAAAAACGAACCCAAAGTTGTTTATTATTAATATATATTACCTTATATAAGTCATTTGGCCTAACCTTATATTTTTAGGAATAAAATAACAATTAATAATAAAATATTTGTTTTAAAAACTAATTTATGTCAATTTTGACACTATTTGGTACATGATTTTTATGAAATTCATAACAGAATGATACGTTCGAACCAAGTTACTTAAATCAACAATAACATGTCATATTAACCTATAAAATTAGTTTAAGTCATAAAAAGTCTCAAATTACATTTATTTGGGCATTTATAACATTAATTATGTCAATATTTCATTAATAAGACAATTTCTGCATCATCATTGTGTCATAATAAATGATAATTTTTTAATCCCTAAAAATTCTAAATAAATTCCTATGATGTAGATAATTGTATTATATATCTTTAGAATATTCATTTTCGAAGTTTTCATCAAGTTTATCTCTAAATTAAAATTATTATACTTATAATATTTAAGAAAGTGACATGTTTTCACATTCTTTGGTTTTAATAATAATTAAATTATTTTCATGAAAAAAAGTCCATAAAATGAATCTAATCAGACCCTTAGGTTATATGGGTATAATTTTATCCATCCAATAGGATTTTTCCATGTTTTAGGGTAATTTTATAATCTTATATTTACCCTTAATTACCCGATTTACCTTTAACTATAGTAAATAAAATTTACCGTAGTTACTATTCACAATGCCGAAAAATAAAAAGTAGATTATTAACATAATTTGGACACAATGATTCCAAATATGGAATCCATTTTTCCAAATTCAATACACAAAAGATTCAGAAATTAAATTAAAATTAATACCGTTGGCGAAAGAAAACAGGTTTTTCTTTAAAACATTGCAAAAGATTGAATTGATTTAACCTACGAATTCAAGGTAAAATCAATGCTAATGGCATAAATTATATTAAATGGTAAAAATATATTCTATTTATACTTTAAAACCATTCAATATTATAATTTATCCACATAAGATATTACGATGAAAAAAGTTGTTTTTAATTAAAATGTAGCGTGTTTTTACTATTCATTAAAATATGAATGTTATCTTAAAAATATAAAAACTTTATCTAATGTAAATTTTTATATCCTGATTCAAAAGAAGAATTTTATTTTGTCAAATTGAACTTATAAACATGTAAAAAACTAGATTTAAAGTTCGTGCACCATCAAAAGGCGGCAAAACTGAATTTTTTTTTAAAATACTTATTTTACCCGAAAAAATTATTTTGTTCTTATAACATGTTCTAGAAATGTGTAAGATGAATAATAATGTTATAAAATTCAAAATTTAGTTAACACTATTCATAACGGCTAGTTCATAACAATATTATAATAATATATCGTTGGTTAGTAGAACCCGGTATTGCGTACAACACACGCTATCGAGGAAGGTCGCGATTGCGTGTAATGAAAGCCAAGTCAGGGTTACGTATAGTGCACAACTCCTTTGTTGTTGCATATAACATAATCCAACGATATTTTATTTATACATTGAATCTACATATATATATATATACACTCAATGTTTCATAGAATAACTTCTATCAAACGAACTTGAAATTGTGTGTAACAAGAGCCAAGAAAAGTGTTGCGTATACTGCAAGCTAATAAAGTGTTGTGTATAGAGCAAGATAATCTTGGTGTGTCGTATAATAGAAGATATTAATGAAATTAAAAAGAATGTATCTTATAAAATCTCGGGTTGTTACATTCTACCCCCCTTAAAATGAATTTTGCCCTCGAAATTCGTCGGGGTTATAAATCGTTTATTATTCATAAAAACCCACTTCGTAAAAAGAAATACCAAAACTGTACTTAAAAAACTAAAGTATGAAATATAACGGTTACCCAAATGAACTCATCACTGGGTTTCCATATAGGAGAAAATATGGACATGGAAGAGAAATCTAACCATCATGTTCTGATGGAGAGTGGTAGAGAACATGGCTATGAAAAAACCAACAATCACAAAGCTATTTATTTGTGGTGATCTAAGGTACAATCTGATTCATTGGATATAAGGACAGTTGGACAACATTTTTGGTTTTTTCAAGATCATTTCCCTAAAGTTGATGAAATTGGAATTAGAAGAAATACTTTTGTGATTTTGGTATAGTCTCACCGTTTTTCATTCTTTGATCAATTTCCACTTCATATCTTAAAGAAATGAAGATGAATTTGTCAATAGTGATGTGTTAGCAGATCATGTGATATAATGATCGGTCATTCCATCTGTCTCAAAAAAAAGGTTAGAAACGTTATCAAAAGAAAAATACATAAGTCCATATATAGTGAGATTATTCTTATATAGTTCCTAAAATAGACTTATACTACTAAATAAAATAAAACTAGTTTCTACTAAACAGGGACTTCCTGTAGGCCAATGGTAAGTGAAAAAGGCCAGTCGCACTTCGGTTGTGGGTTCGATTCCCACAGCCTTGTCTGACGCGATGGGCTGTCGCCTGTCCTACAGGTTGTCCTTTTTCTAAAACAACATTACTATAAAATCCCATCTATAATATCGAAAAAAGTTCTATCCTTAAACAATACTTAGCATATGTCCAACATAATCCATTCCAATATTTAAGCTTATCTAAAATACTTCGGTCCAAGCTCATAGTATAAAGAAAACGATTACTTGAAATGTCATCAACCAAGCATGTGAATACCATCATTTATCCCCCATATATATATATATTATTGGTCACATTCCAATCATGTGAATACCTTAATCATGCATTCTCTTGAAAAAATGAATACCCATTGAACCATAGTGAAAACTTGATTGCAGTTAAAAGTTAACACTTTCCATATTTCAAAATCCTCAAAATTCTATATACTCAAACCATGATATTACTTAGTCCTTATATCAATCATGAGCTCATGAATACTGTTAAACATTTCATTTTATTATTTTCACTTCATTATGCGCTTATCATCTTATTTCCTAAAATATCTCAATCACTTTGAATACCACATTATACCAATACATAAATATTCCAATACTCCATGATACAACATTATTTTGGAATCCCATTACATAAACACTTAATCATTCCACCACATCGTTGTCATATTCAACATCGCCAATAAGGATCACATGTGACTTCCCTTTGTCCTTTGCCTTAAGCGGTTGCTCATGTCGATCATCACTAACACTTTGATTAGGGAATTTATTTGCATAATTCCCCATTTCCTTACACTAGAAGAATTGAAGTGTTGGTGGTGCATTCTCTGCAGTGTTTTCTTTATTCACATCATTAGAAACCCTTTTTCCATTACTTCGACACTCAGCTGCTCGATGACCTTCTTTTCCACACATAAAACATTATCTAGTCCCTTTAAGACAATCTCCACCATGCTTCTTTCCACACTTTGTGCATAAGGAAACATTCATCTTCTTTTCACAATTATTCTGAGATTTCTCCTTGAACTCCATCTTTCGTTTCTTTTCAAAACAATGAGATGTATATGTAACACAAACTTCCATTTCTACCTTGATAGCACAATGCACAATTTCTTTATAGCTACTGAAGTCTCTTATAGCTAATGCCCTTAGAAGACTTGGTTTTAAGCCACTGAAAAATCGATCAACTTTACTTTCAGGTTGGATGATAATGTCAGATGCATACCTTGAAAGTCTTGTAAAATTCACTTCGTATATAGCAACAGATTCATCATCATTCTGCTTCAGCTCAAGAAACTCCTTTTCCATCTTTGTTCGAAGAATACGAGGGAAATACTTACTGAAAAATAAGTTCTTGAACTCGTCCCATTCCATGGACTCAATTTCATCTCTTGGCCTCGTATTCTTGATAAGATTCCACCATTGATCAGCTTCACCTTCCAAACGATATACTGCTAAGAAGACTTTATCATGCTCAGAACATTGAATAACTGAAAATATCTTTTCAGTGGTACTGAACCATTGTTCAGAATCAAGTGGATCGGAAGACCCACTGAAAGAAGGTGGGCGTTTCCTCACGAAGGACTCAATAGAATATTGTTCCCTTCTCTGCTCAATTGGAAGTCCAGAATGATTCATAGCTTGTGTATGTATAGAAATAAGATTTTGCACTCCATCTCCCATAACACTTGTTTGTTCAGGAGTACAATCATTGCATTGTCCATTACAGTGATCAACACTGTTCTTTCTGGTTCCAGTCATCGTCTAAAACCCTAAAAGAATAGTGTGAGAGGCAAAAATAATTCTAGGAGAAACAACATTGTAATGGGGGAGTGCCCTTAATATCTAACATCTTAGGTTAAATTCTAAGATCGTTACCGTAGTTCTAGGACTATATCCTATATGTATACTTATCCTTAGGGACATCCCTAGACATACCTTAGTAATATCTCTAGGGATCTCACTAACGTTTTCGCATCCTAGTTTCCAAAGGTTGACTAAACCTTTCCTTTGATACCAACTGTAGAGACCCGAAGCTTAACGTACAAGGACATTACATTACTTTTTCGGAATACTTATTACATAACAAAAACACACACACACAAGGACCGTAATAGTTTAGTGTCTTTGGAAACGCGGAACGTAATCTTCTAATCATGGTGAATGATCTTCAACATCTCTCATAATGATCTTCCATTTTTTTCTTACCTAAAACCTCTATTTATATCCTGGGGAAAATAAAACATAAAAAGGGTGAGCTCAAATGCTCAGTAAGGGTAAACAAAAGAAACATCAATCACATCATATTAATAAGAACATAACATTTTGGAAATATTAACCTGCAAAAGAGATCATAATATCATAACATGGGATAAATCATAGTAGGGAAATGAAATCCCAATAATCATAACTTAAACATGAAACTTTGTGGCATACACAAATAATCATAGAGAATCATATCTTATTAGTCAAGACTCATTTCCAAGACTATCTTAGTGGACAAAGTCCATTTCTGAACCGAGTCACCCTCATTTCAGTCCTGTTTCACTAAACTGGTATAACCTACCGTTCCAGCCATGTCTATATCATGAGATATAAAATCATTACACAATTCTTGGAGGAAGATATAGGTCCTACCCATCTCATAATGATACCATTCTTATGTGTTCCACAAAACCATAAATCATTCATCATTTCATAACCCATGTAGTAAAAATGGGATTCTTAAACAACATAACATCATAAAATAATTCATATAAGATAAAGGAATAAAAATATTTCCATCACAACATAATCAAATCCATGTAATAATACAGATTGAAACAGAACCCTATATTATCTTATATGGAAAATAAATTTGATAAAACACTGAAACTCCATTCTTGAAGAAAATATCCTTTCTACTTCAAAAACACTTTTCATTTCTTAACATGTATTACAATTACAAACTAAAATAAGATGATTAAAAATAAACTTGAAAACTTGTAAAGGAAGCTTCTTGGAAATAATATTTTAAAAATACATTCATGCCGTATAAGTAAAAAAAACATTCTTCTCGTACTTTTGTCAGAAAAGTCAAAAAAGTACCTCGTACGAAAAACGACAAAAGATTCCTTTCATATATTTTACTAAAAACTCACCGAAGGGTAAAATTGGATTTAAAAAATTGTAGGTGGATGGAAATTATATTACATATTGAGGAAACATGGATGTGGACGATAAAATACACCCCAGTAAATACCAAAGTATAAACAATCTCGGATGACAATGAGATTGTGATATTTCCCTTACCTTATGTCTGATATGTTTTGTACGTATCAGAACCTCATGTATAATGATTTAAATAATATCATTAACTTACTAAAGAATCATATTCATTGTTATGATATCATATATGGTTCACTTATGACTTTATATTACCTGTTCTTTTGTAAATTCCATGTTAAAGAAGCATTTTGGGTAAAATCGTTTCATTTATCGTAGGTGTTTGGACTTGTTGTTCATGAAATTATTATTACTTATATCATGATTTACTTACTTCCAGAATATAAAACAGGATTTATATATCATATATATTCAGTATATATATATATAATATATATATAAATGAAATAAAACACACCATTCATGGAGACGGTAGTCCGTACGTACGCATGAACGCTGCTTTCCTTTCCTTGTTGTCTTGAATAGAAGTAAGTAGATGACATAAATATATATATATACATAAATCCAGTAGATTTAACATGAAATATATTTCATTATTATTCATTATATATACTTTATAATCATTCATGAGTGGTTAATGTGGAGAATGAATCTCATCGCGTCGTGGAGACGGTAGTCCGTACGTACGCACGAGTGATGACATCGTTCCCATGGTCGTGGAATTGTTTTGAAGTGTATCTATACTATTTCAGTATCAATATAACTTTATAATAATCATATATAGTTATTAATTACACCATTATACCCATCCAATTAAGGGGGTGGCGGATAATAGATTACACCACGGCGTGGAGACGATATTCCGTATGTACGCACGCGCGGTGATTTCCTTTTTCCGTAGGATGGATAGAGGGATAATTAGATTTGTTTCATATTTATAATAACATATATTTATATTATAAATACTGATGTTATTAATTTATCATGAAACATCTAAATAAGAATAATTTGAAGAAGAAAGAAATTGAAAAAGATCGGTAATGGATATTACCTCTTTTTGGCGCGCCTTCACTTAACCTCTACTTAAATAACTATGGATGGTCTTTGAAGAAGACCAGGACCTATAGGATGATACTGGGGAAGTGGAGAAGAGATTTTGGCAGGTTTCGTCCGAGCTTGAATGCTCAAATTGGTGTGAGGAGGAGAGGGAGGTGGTGCCCTTTTATAAGGGAGGAGAGGGGCACCTTTGGAAAATCTCAAAATATTATTTTATATTAATGTCAAATTCAGTTTATAATGGTTCCAAAGGGTCTTATTTCGAAGCTTAAGTGGGGATGGGTCGAAATCCTCTCATCCAATTGTATTTAGAAAAGTTTAGGTTATTATTTTAACATTATCAATTAGATTTAACTCTAAGTTAAATAATTTAACTTTTACCGTTTCTTTTTGATTTCTTACACTATATGGTTAATAAAAGTACTATATCAAGCCAAAAGAACCCCAAGTTGTTTATTATTAATATATATAACCTTATCTAAGTAATTTGGCCGAATCCTAGATTTTTAGGAATAAAATAACAATTAATAATAAAATATTTGTTTTAAAAACTAATTTATGTCAATTTTGACACTATTTGGTACATGATTTTTATGAAATTCATAACAGAATGATAAGTTCTAAGAAAGTTACTTAAATCCACAATAACATGTCATATTAACCTATAAAATTAGTTTATGACATAAAAAGTCTCAAATTACATTTATTTGGGAATTTATAACATCAATTATGTCAATATTTCATTAATAAGACAATTACTGCATCATCTTTGTGTAATATTAAATGATAATTGTTTAATCCCTAAAAATTTTAAATAAATTCCTATGATGTAGATAATTGTATTATATTTCTAGAGACTATACATGTTCGATGTTTCATGAATTTTATCACTAAATTAAAATTATTATACTTATAAGATTTAAGAAAGTGACATGTTGTCACATTCTTTGGTTTTAGTAATAATTAAATTATTTTCATGAAAAAAAGTCCATAAAATTAATCTAATCTGACCATTAGGTTATATGGGTCTACTTTTATTCATACAATATGATTTTTCCAAGTGTTATGGTAATTTTATAATCTTATATTTACCCTTAATTAACTGATTTACCTTTAACTATAGTAAATAAAATTTACCATAGTTACTATTCACAATGCCCAAAAATAAAAAGTAGCTTATTAACATATTTTGGACCCACTGATTTTAAATTTGGAATCCATTTTTCCAAATTCAATACACAAAATATGCAGAAATTAAATTAAAATTAATCCCATTGGCGAAAGAAAATGGGTTTTTCTTTAAAACATTGCAAAAGATTGAATTGATATAACCTGCGAATTCAAGTTAAACTCAATGCTAATGACATAAATTATATTAAATGGTAAAAATATATTTTATTTATAATTTAAAACCATTAAATATTATAATTTAACCGCATAAGATATTACGATGAAAAAATTTGTTTTTAATTAAAATATAGCGTGTTTTTACTATTCATTAAAATATGAAAGTTATCAGAAAAATATCAAAACATTATCTAATGTAAATTTTTATATCCTGATTCAAAATAAGAATTTTCTTTTGTCAAATTTATGTTATAAGCATGTCAACAACTATATTTAATGTGGGTGCGCCATCAAAAGGCGGCAAAACTGCATTTTTTGAAAAAATACTTATTTTACCCGAAAAATTTATTTTGTTATTATAACATGTTCTAAAAATGTGTATGATGAATAATAATGTTATAAAATTTAAAATTTAGATAACACTATTCATAATGGCTAGTTCATAACAATATTATAATAATATATCGTTGTTTATTAAAACCCGGTATTGCGTACAACACACGCTATCGAGGAAGGTCGTGATTGCGTGTAAGCAAGCCAAGTCAGGGTTGTGTTCAGTGAACAACTCCTTTGTTGTTGCGTATAACAGAATACAACGAGATTTTATTTATACATTGAATATAAATATATATATAAATACAGTCAATGTTTCATAGAATAACTTCTATCAAACGAACTTGAAATTGTGTGTAACAAGAGCTAAGAAAAGTGGTGCGTATACTGCAAGCTAATACAGTGTTGCATATAGCGCAAGATAATCTTGGTGTGTCATAAAATAGAAGATATTAATTAAATTAAAAATAATGTATCTTATAAAATCTCAGGTTGTTACAATTAGTGTGTAAAAGAGGATTTATTGAGAAATGTAATGAAAAAGAATACCAAATGGCAATATCATAGAGATTACAATACAATTGAGGTATTGGATACACTATGTATATGTTTTTAGAGTTAAAAAATAAAATTTAAAGTGCAAATAAATCATTTAAGATATATTGCATGAAATTAGACTAGTAGGAATGATTTTTCAGATTCGGTTTACTTATGATAGCAATATTTTAACACACATTAAATTTATGATATCTTTCTGTTTAAATTTTTTTGGTGTTTAATAGATTTTGTAACACGCATCACTACTCTTATGGTATTAAAGATTATGTATTATATAATAAAGATAATTATATAGTATTTAAATTAAATTTAAATCAAAAAAAATATTCACCATGGAAATATAAATGATCATAAATAACAATTTTAAAATATTTTGTTTATAATCATTTTTTATCATGTATGTTTTAAAAAATTCCCACATTATATTGTTTAAAAAATAATTAAGAGTATTAAAAAAAATATTTTAATTACATTCAAAATGAATTAATCAGATATAGATGTTTTATAAATTAATATAATATCATTTAAAGGTAAAATGAGTTATTTTTTAAGGATCTACTTTTTGTATTAATGCAAAATGTTTTTATTATAATAAATGAAATAAATATATCATCATTTTCTATTTTAACTAAATTAAAATAATATATAATAATTAAAATATTCTTTCACTCATATGTTAGTTTTTACAAGGATGGGAATGTAGTAAAACTCATTTTTATAACTAAAAAATCATTTTCTAGGATAAAAAAATAATTTATTTTATTCACTAATTTAAAAATTATTTTCTTCCACTTATATAAGTTGAATATGATAAAATTGATTAAATATTATTACTCCACATATGTATCCTAAATTAACAGTCCTAACATACTTTTTGGTATTTTTGAATGGTGAAAGAAAATTAATTGTGTTACCACGGTTCGGGCTAGAAAGGGTTATCAGAGGGGGGGTAAACTAAGAGATAATTTTTAAAATGCCATATAAAAATCCAAATTATTATTATTTTTGAATATTTTTAGTCCATATATGTTCCTAAATTAAAATATATATGTATTTTCATCCACATTCACATTATGGTGACTTTTTATTCTGTTAATCATTTCTTATAATTCCATGTGTCCCCCACCACCCTCTTATAAAAGGGAACATATTATCAACCATTATTAAAAAACATCATCACTATATATTCTAAAATCCCTACCCACTAATATTTATATCTTCATTTCCTTCATTATTGATCTCCCATTATTACCCTAAGACTATCCTATAAAGGCCTAATGTGTAAGATAAAGTAGGTCTCTCAAAGAAGTGTAAATTGTTTTACCCTACTATTTCAAATTTTATATCACCATATAATTCCTAAAAATATATTATATCCATATTAAAATTATTAAAAATATTTCATAGATATATTGATATTATATAATGATTAATTTAAAAATAATTTTTACCTCCTCCAATCAAATGAGAAATGAAATTATTGATCACGTGCATGTGTGGACTATCGCCTCCATGTTTATATATGAATCATTATACGTAATCATCATTCATAGTAAGTTATTATTATAAATTTAGTGATTATATATGAAATATAACAAATTATTATAATTTTATGATTATAATATCATGTCCACAATTTTATCTTCCCATTATTTGGAAATTCATAATGTTTCTCATGCATATTTGTGGACTATATCCTCGGTTAAGTGATGTGATCCATTTAACATTTCATCTATACATAGATAAAAATTTGAAATATTTATGGTATATATAATATAATTATTATATAATAATGATTCTATAAATTTTAATTATTATTTATCATTCATTAGTTCAATACATAGAAAAGTTAAATTGTGAGTAGTGTATTCGTACAGACTACAATCTCTATGAATTGACATAATTTTATTTTTCATAACTTCTGTATATGAAATACTATAAAATTGTATACAATGAATATATATTATTATTTTATTTTTCATTAATATTATTGGTATGACTACTCCATGACCATGGTGAATGTTCAGAAATGATCTAACATAATATTCCTAGAAATATACCTATTTTCAGCCAAATGTATGTTTTATTGAATTAATTATTAATAAATGAATAATTATTAATAATAAAGGAATTATAGATTCAAATATATTTATTGATATATATTTTGAATAAATTTATAATAAATATATATTCATTATATATTATATTTTAATTTGAATGGCGAAATATTTGAATATAGGTAAGGGTTTTTAATACAATATCAATTCCTTTTGGGATTGTAAATGGTTGATTCCAATTGAGGTGAATAATATAAATCTTATCCATTACACAACTTTTATTTTTTCCACCTATGTTTATTCCTAGAATTTTCATGTAATGTTAATTGATTCATCTATATGGTTATTGAAATATGTCATGACCCACCCTCGGGGACCGTGCGTGACTACACCAAGCCCGCCTTCCATAGGCCAGGGGCTGGCGACTAGTACCAAGGAGTAATTCCTGATAAAAAAGAGAAGGCATTGCCTTTGTAAAGTAAACAAACACCACAGAGAAAGCAAGAAGAAGTAAACACTAAGTAAAACTGGGTACAATAGAAAGTGCGGTAATGTATGTGGGACAGAATACAAACCCAAACTGAATTAAATTGCAACTAAAAAAGGAAGTACAACAACTGAAAAGTAAAGCTGCAACGTCGAGCCTTCCACTGGTAGTCCCACCTGATGGGTGGGTACAGATAGCCACCTCAGCTCCTCGGGTCCAGCCGTCCGCTCCGTGTATGTCCCGCCCAGTGGTCCACCTCCAGGTACCGACTGCTCCTCTTGCCTCTACCACGATCAGCATTGTCCGTTGTCTATATCCAACACAACGTAGTGCGGGCATAGCCCATGCAGGGGTGAGTATACTCTACCTGGTAGGGACCCCGAGCCCCCTAAAGGTATCCCAGAATCCAAAAAGGAAAATCCAAAAAGGAAAGATAAAATCACGATGTAACATCTGACACTACTTTGGTATATTCCCATACATATACCTAAGTCATCAATTCCACTTCATCTCCAACATCTGAGCCCAAGTTCGATCACGTCCACACAGGATAGCACAACACAATCCACATAGTATAGCAAGTCAATCATATCGAAGATAATGATTGAAAGTCAAGAACCAGCTCAAATAGTTATACTTCTTCATAAGATGATAGAGTTGATCTGATATAGACACTGATTCATCTAAGCCATTGGACCCACACAAGATCATTAAGTACTAACCCCCGCAATGACCAATAAAGGATCGATAGGTACTAACCCCATAAATGAACCACAAACGATCAATAGGTACTAACCCATTTAATGACCTAAAAAGGATTGAAAGGTACTAACCCTAGCAATGACCCACACGGGATCTGACCCACACAGGATCGGTAGGTGCTGGCTCACACAGGACCACTGAGCGCTGACCCACACAGGATCTGACCCACATAGGATCGGTAGGCGCTGGCCCACACAAGACCACTGAGCACTGACCATCACAAGATCTGACCCACATAGGATTGGTAGCACTGATCCATGTAGGATCGCTGAGTGATGTAGTCATCGCCGTCGAAGCCACGGAGGATTTCTGTACAGTCGTCATCGTCGTCGTAGTTGCAGCGAGCTCTAGGGTTCCTAAACACAACAAGCTCATTCGAGAGGGTCCACTCCACGATCATAGGGGATGATACATCAAATTACATGATGTTCGGAGTTGAGGTATCCAAACGTTCTGTATCGTCAACAGAAACTCAATGTCACAGACGGCGCGTCAATCGGACGCCCGGTCTAAGAGTTATTGGCTTTTTCTTCCCAGGGGCCCGATTGGTTTTTTAAGTCAAACTAACCCGACCATACACCAACTACTTACAAAAGGACTTTCACACTTATAGTAATCCATCAAAGTCGACGGAACTTCAACCGAACGTCCGAAGCTCATGTTATAAGTGTTTCCGCTCAGAGGGCCCAGTTGGTTTCGTGTATGAACCAAACCAGCCGAACCCAGAGTTCTCCGAAACCTTGAGTGTAATATACCAAAATGACCATCTCAATCCAAGGATCGCATCGCAACTGATTGTGTGTCGATCAGAGGTCTGTATCCCATATTATTTGCAAAAGACTGATAGAGGACCGAAATAGGGGGTTCAGCCCCGGTCCGACCCGGCCCGATACCCCCTGGGTCGGCCCAAACCGGGTCGACCCGACCTGGGTCCAAGTCCGGCCCAAAAGTGCGCAGCCCGGCCTGGCCCTGCCGGCATGGCATGGCGCGCTCGGGCCAGCCAGCGTGGCCTGGCGGGTCGGCCATAACAGCCGAGCGGAAGAGGGGGGGGGGGGGCGCTGCCTCCCTGTGTGTAACCGCGGCCCCCATGTGGGGGGGGGTGCTCCAGTCGGCCAGTCGGGGGTTACGACCCCCGACCCTTCTCGGAAGCTGGTCGGCCCAGTCCGGCCAGCCGGTTGCTGCTGCCACGGGACCACCGGGGTCCCGCCCTCTTGCTCTGGCGCCGGTAGCCGGCCGCCGCTCCCTACTCTGCTGGGGCAAAAGGTCGCGGCCTTGGTCCATCCGGCGCGGCGCGACGGTGCCGCGCCCCTCCGCTGCATCCCCACTCTGGCTGTGGTCTCTTCCATGTTCTCCAGCTTGGCGTGACGGGGTCGTCGCTTGTTCGACTTCAACGGTGCCACGTGACGGCGCCGAGCTCCTTCTCCCAATCTCATAGTTTTCAGGCGGTGTAACTGCACCGCGCCGCCTTACATGTGCTGCAACAAAATCAAACAACCAAGGGGGGAGGAGGGTCAACCGTGTTCATCCGGTCCGACCTTCTCCCATTATTGGGATAACAGGCGGCCCCATTTGAAATGAATAAAGGATACAGAAGTAATCACGAACAAACAATAACCCCTACCTCAATTTTGAATCAAGGTTCGTCGCGGAATTGAACGTCGCGGAAGAAGAAATCGCGGAAGACGGTTCCATACACGTTGACGGAGATCATCCGAGGAGGAACGGTGTCTCCCTTCCTTTGAAACTAGAAGAAGGAACGAAGGAATGCGTGCCGGGTCGTCGATCTCCGAGGAAGGTGTCTATCAACATCATCTGTCGTCGGAGGTCGGTGTTCTTCGTGTTCTTCGTCGGGGAAGAAGAACTTGATGACTTTGAGAAATTCTCTCCATAATCCTCTCGCACAACCAAGACAACACTAATAAAATAAGCATTGCCTAATTTTATTACTCACGCCAAACGTTATGAAATTCAAAATTGAATCAATCAATTAATTGAATGAATTGAGAAGTTTTAAACTTCCCAATTAAAGAAGTGTTTAGTATTTAGTTAAACGCAAGAGTTGAATTTCATTTAAAGGGGGGTGCAGGTGCGTTACCTAATTAAAGGAGGGGGATTGATGGAGTTGAAAAGGTGTGGCTCGTGTGGTCCCCACCTCAAAAATATCCTACCTAGTAGAGTAGGATATAGTGGGTCCCACTCCAACAACTTATCATAGGTTAAACAACATTAAATAAGGTAAAATTGGTTGCACCATTTTATTTTATTCTTTTACTTAACCCATAATTTTAAAAACCACACCCAAGAAAACGAAACTTTGGAAAAGGTGTTCCTATGAAATTACTGACACTATGATTCCCTTGGTGTCCTCGGATTTTGATTCCAAGCACCGGTTCAAAAGTTAGGAAATCCCGCTCGTTCGTTCACAGATCGTACCCGAGCTAAATTTCAGAAAATGATTCTGGGCACACCGGTCCTCGGAATCAAGTGCCGTCAGAAACTGCGTTCTTCTAAAATCCAAAATAAAGATAATAAAAAACATTCCCTTGAATTTTACGGGTCCTTACATTACTCCCACCTTGGGTCTTTACGTCCCTATAAAGATACATCATAAACTAGGGAAACAAATGTGGGTACTGAGCACGAATTCGAGGCTCCCTCTCCCAAGTGCTCTCCTGGAGGATCCAGTGATGCAATCTGATGCACACTAGAGGAATCGACCATCCACGTATGACCCGCTCCTGTCAATCCTAAATCTCACCGGGACCTCCGAAAAAGTATCCACATAATCAATGTCCAGCTCCCCATGGTCAATAATATGCATCGGGTTGTGCATGTATCTCCTCAGCTGGGATACGTGGAAGATGTCACGCAACCTGTGCAACTGAGGTGGTAGAGAAATGCGGTAAGCCACCTATCCAATCCTGCTGAGGACCTGGAATGGTCCGATGAAGCACAGAGATAAATTTCCACCTCGTCTAATCTCTGTAATCCACATCGAGGTGAGACCCACAAGAAGACGTGGTCGCCATCCTCGAACTCCACTGGCCTCCGCCTCCTGTCAGCATAAGACTTCTGCCAGCTCTGAGCTATCCTCATCCACACTTGGATGACCTAGATCTTCTTTGTCGTGGCCTGGACCATCTCTGGTCCCAAAAGTGCTGAATCCCCAGGGTCTGTCCAGCACAACGGTGATCTGCATGGTCGGCCGTACAACACTTCGTATGGTGCCATCCCGATAGTGGAGTGGTATCTATTGTTGTACGCAAACTCCCCCAAGGGTAGGTGGTCCTCCCAGCTGTGACCAATGTCGAGGACACATGCACGGAGAATTTCCTCTAGATTTTGAATGGTCCTCTCCGTCTGACCATCTGTCTGAGGGTGAAAGGCGGTGCTCAGACGTAGAGGCGTCCCGAACGCCTCCTCCAACCCCTTCCAGAGCCGAGAAGTAAAGCGAGCATCTCGATCAGAGATGATAGATGATGGTACACAATGAATCCGTACAATCTCCTGAACTTAGAGGCATCCCATGCTCTCCACTGATCCATGCTCTCTGATGGGTAAGAATTGGGCCGACTTGGTGAGTCGGTCGAAAATCACCCAAATGGAGTCGTGACCTCTGGAGTGTGTGGAAATCCAGTAACGAATTCTATATATATCCCGTCCCACTTCCACTCTGGGACCTCCATGGGATGTACCAAGCCTGCTGGTACCTGGTGCTCTGCCTTCACCTGCTGACAGGTGGGGGATCGAGAAATGAACTCTGCCACTACTTTCATCATACCCGACCACCCGTGTTGTCTTCTGAGGTCCTGGTACATCTTCGCCACTCCTGGATGTACTGTTAAAGGGGAAGTCTGAAACACCCTCAGCACCTCATCCTATAAAGAAGACGGTACCATGGTACATCCTCTGAAAAGGATAACAGTCTCTCTTCCCACATAGAATCCATTAGGTGCCTGTCCTGAGGATATCTGTGCACGCCGTGTCTCACAGTCATCATCCCCATGATGTGCCTCTCTGACCTGCTGCAGTAGTGGAGGAGTGACTATGAGTAATTGAAGAATGGATGCTCCATCTATATCCACGAAGGATATCTACAAAGAGGCTAGATTCTTTGTCACCTCCCCGAGTAGATGAATTCCCTTCCTCCTGCTGAGAGCATCGACTACTACGTTCCCCTTTCCAGGAGTATAGACTATCTCAAAGTAATAGTCCGGGAGGAACTCGAGCTATCTCCATAGTCTCAGATTCATGTCTTTATGAGAGAATATGTACCTGAGACTCTAGTGGTCATAGTAGACTGTATAGCACTCACCCATAAGATAGTGTCGCCATATCTTCAGAGTGAAGACCACTGCTGCTAACTCCAGTTCATGGGTAGCGTAGTTCTGCTCATTCTGCCTCAACTGACTTGATCCATAGGCGATCACTGCCAGCTCCTACTTCAGGACACATCCTAGTCCAGTCCATGATGCATCGCAGTAAACTACGTACCCTACTCCCTCCTCCAGTAGCCTCAGGATAGGTGTGCTAGTCAATATCTGTCTCAGCTCCTAGAAACTCTGCTTAAATCAGTCGGACCACATGAAGGGTTTCCCCTTCTTCGTTAATGTTCTGAAAAGCTGCAAAGATTTCTCTTTTTCCGAAAATAGAAATCTGGTCTAATCCCCCGGATGAACCACATTCCTTACCTAATACAGTAAATCCCATCATGATCTGTAAATTCATGCCATGGATGACATCGTAAGGCCTCGATGCTAGTACCAAGATATCCAACCGTTACTCTCGCCTCCAAGGGTTGAGTCACACTGTCGAAATCAGTGTGTGGTCACTTGGTCTCCTTCGGTAGGAATCTCGTATGTAAGGGTCAAGTCAATAGTTTTTAACCAGAACCTCTTAGTATTAACATACAAAAGTAAAGACAGAAAACGTTACTATTGCAAGAGTCTTTTACTACTACAACTCAAAGAATAATAACACAAAGCAACACAAAAAATGAAGCTAGATGAATTATGGGAAAAGGCCTCCATGCCTGGAGCTAGTCACGCACATGTCCACCCGCTTCTGGAGCTCCATGATCATAAGCTTCAGCTGCCCGAAGTTGTGCTCTCCCCTGTGGTCGGGGTGGTCCTCCTGCTGGTGGTGGTGGTAGAGCCTCAAAATGTCGTCCACCACCAGCCACTCGACCAGCTCCTCGGCCTCATCCACCTGCTCCATGTGGACCGCCACCGTCGAACCTCTACCTCTGCCTGGGTGGTTCCTCAACCGTCTGCTGCCCCTCTGCATGGCGGGTCGGGCAGTCACGAGCCACGTGGCCCTGCCCGCCACATGCATAGCACTATCTTCTGCTCGAAAGAATGGTTCTGCGCGGTGTGCCCTGCACCTCTGAGCCAGTGTCTTGAGGTCGTCTGTCTGATGGCCTGGTCCTCTTGGACCTCGGTGACATCTGTCTACTGTCAGCTGCAAAAGACTCCGCTACGTGCTGCCATGCGGTAGGCCTCGCTGCTGGGGTAGGCTCAGCAAGAACGATCTCAATCACAAGGGCTCGCTCCAGTACCCCTGCCTATGTCGGAATGCTGAGGGAGATCAGAGATTCCTTGATCTCATGCATCAATCCCGGATCGAAGGTCCGGGACCAGATGAATGGGTCCCTTACCATGTCCTTCGAATAGCGCGAGAGGTCGGTAAATCTCGCCGAGTACTGGGCGACCGACAAGCTGCCCTGCCACAGCTGTAGTAGCTCCAGGATGTGCACCGCACAGAGGGTGGCTGGGAAGAACTCCGAGAAGAAGAGGCTCTAAATGTCCGTCTATAGGAGAGTTGCCTCGTCGTGCACCTAGAGCATCAAGAACCACCATCTGCCTGTTGCCGTGTGAGGGAGACTCGCTGCAAGGATCAGCATGAGGTATGCTGGTGTCACTACCAAACGGAAAACTCGTACAACTTCCTCCAGCCAATCCTCGGCTGCCTAAGGGTCCGTCTCCCCACGGAACCTAGGTGGTAGCTGATGCTGAAACATGTGTAGTGCACCAAGGAAACGTGCACTCTCATCGGCTAAGTCTCGTAGCATCGGTGGCTCAGCAAGTAGAGGTACTTCCGGTACCTCTACTATCAAAGGTCCCTACACCGAGGCCTCGTCACTCTGTAGGCTGTCGTCACGTACAAAACTTGGAACCCTAGCTAGTTGTCATCATGGGGACATCCTAAAAAAACAGGTGTGCCGCGATCAAGAGTATTCTTGGTGAGCTGACATAAAGTAATCATAAAGAAAACATGAAACACACATGCAAACAATATTTTCGTGCATTAAGTCAGAAATCTGAAGTCAGGGTCCTGGTGTACGGATTCATCGGCCATCGCACCAACACTAGAATCTCTAGACTAATAACCACACCCAATACCCTTAACACTATTTCATCTAATAGAAGAATGATCAGAGTCAAATGTTCTGTGGTAGAACCCAACTCATCTGATTCAAATTTGTCACGACCCGTACTCGGGGCCCGTGCCGTTACTAACCCAAGCCCTCCTTCCATAGGCCAGGGGCTGGCGACTAGCACCAAGGCGTAATTCCCAATAAAAAAGGGACGACATTTCCTTTTTAAAGTAAACAAACACCACAGAGAAAGCAATCAGAAGTAAACACTAAGTAAAACTGGGTACAATAGAATGTGCGGTAAAGTATGTGGGCCAGAATACAAACCCAAGCTGAAGTAAAGTACAACTAAAAAAGGAATTACTGCAACTGAAAATTAAATCCACGACGTCGAGCCATCCACTGGTAGTCCCACATGAATGGTGGGTATAGATAGCCGCCTCAGCTCCTCGGGTCCAGCCGTCCGCTCCGTGTAACTCTCGGCCAGTGGTCCACCTCCAGGTACCGACTGCTCCACTGGCCTCTACCACAATCAGCGATGTCCGTCGTCTACATCAAACACAACGTAGTGCGGGCATAGTCCGTGTAGGGGTGAGTATACTATACTCAATAGAGATCTCGGGTCCCCGAAGGTCTCCCAGAATCCACAAATGATAATCCAGAAAGGAAAGATACAATCACGAAGTAACATCTGAATCTACTTATGAATATGCCCATACATATACCTAAGCCATCAATTCTTGTTCGGCTCCAACATACGAGCCCATGTTTGATCATGTCAACAAAGGATAGCACAAGACATTCCACATAGGATAGAAAGTTAATCATATCGAAGATAATGATTTAAAGTCAAGAATCACCTCACATAGGTATACATCTTCGTAAGACGATAGAGATGATCCGATGTAGCCACTAATTCATCTAATTTTTCAGACCCACACAAGATCGTTAGGTACTAACCCCCACAATGACCCAAAAAGGATCGATAGTTACTAACCTCCGCAATGACCCACAAAGGATCGATATGTACGAACCCCCAGATTGACCCAGAAAGGATTGATAGGTACTAACCCCCCACCCCCCCCCCCCCAATGACCCACACAGGATCTGACCCACAAAGGATCAGTAGGCGCTGGCCCACATAAGACCGCTGAGCGCTGAACCACACAGGATCTGACCCACACATGATCGGTAGGCGCTGGCCCACACAGGACCGTTGAGCGCTGACCCACACAGGATATGACCCACATAGGATTAGTAGCATTGATCCACGTAGGATCGCTGAATTCTGTAGTCGTCTCCATCGAATCCACGGAGGATTTCTGTACAGTCGTCATCGTCATCGCCGTCGCAGCCAGCTCTAGGGTTCCAGCACACAATAAGCTCGTTCGGGAGGGTCCTCTCCACGAGCCTAAGGGATGATACATAAACTGACACGATGTCCAGAGTTAATGTATCCAAAAGATCCATATCGTCAACAGGATCTCAACATCACATACATCGCGTCAATCAGACACCCGGTCTGAGAGTTATTGGCTTTTTCGTCCAGGGGGGCGATTTGTTTTTAAGTCAAACCAACCCGACCGTACTCAAACTGCATTCGAACATCGAGCGGAGTAATCCAAAAGGCCCATCTCACTAAGAGGAATCCATCAAAGTCGATGGCACGTCAATCAGACGTCTGGAGCTCAAATTATAAGTGTTTTCACTCTGAGGACCCAGTTGGTTTCGTGTACGAACCATCCCGGCCGAACCCAAAGTTCTTAGAAACCTTGAGTGTAATATACCAAAACGACCATCTCGATCTAAGGATCGCATCGCAGATGACGGTGCGTCTATCGGAGTTCCGCAGCCCATGTTATGGGCAAAAGACCAGAAGAGGTCCGGAATAGGGGGTTGGAGCCCGGTCCGACTCGGCACAATACCCCATGGGTCGGCCCGAACCAGGCGACCCGACCCGGTTCCGGGTCCGTCCCAATAGGGCGCGGCCCGGACCCGCCGGCGCGGCCCGCCCCAGCCTTGGCGCAGCCCGCCCCGGCCTGTGCGCGGCCTGCCCCGGCCTGGCCACGGCCCGCCCCGGCCTGGGTGTGGCCTGGGTGCGGCCTGGCGGCCCGGCCGAGCAGAACAGGGGGGAGGGGGGCGCGACCCCCCAGTGTGTAACTGCGGCCCCGATATGGGGGGGGGGGGCGCTCTTGTCGGCCAGCCTGGGGTTATGACCCCCGGCCCTTCTCAAAAGTCGGCCGGTCCGGTCCGGCCGCCCGGTTGCTGCTGCCGCGGGACGGCCGGGGTCCCGCCCTCCTGCTCTGGCCCCAGCGGCCGGTAGTAGGCCGCCGCTGCCTACTCCGCTGCGGCGAAAGACCGCAGCCTTGGTCTGTCGGGCACAACGCAACGACGCCGCGCCCTTCCGCCGTAGCCCTGCTCCGGTCGTGGTCTATTCTAGGTTCTTCGGCATGGCGTGACGACGTCGGGGCTTGTTCGACTTCAACGGCACGGCGCGGCGACGCCGCGCTTCTTCACCCAATCTCTTAGTTTCCACGCGGTGCAATGGCACCGCGCCGCCTTACACGTGCCGCAACAAAATAAAACAACCAAGGGGCGAGGAGGGTCGGTCATGTTCTTGCGGTCCGATCTTCTCCCGTTTTTGCGATAACAGGTGGCCCAATTTAAATCGATGAAAGGCAACAGAAGTAATCACGAACAAACAATAACCCCTACCTCGATGCTGAACGAAGGTTCATCGCAGTATTGAACGTCGTGGACGAAGGCGTCGTGGAAGAAGGTTCCGTAAACATTTTCGGAGATCGTCCGAGGAGGAATGGTGTCTCCCTTCCTTTTACACGGGAAGAAGGAACGAAGGAATACGCGTCAGGTCGTCGATCTTCGAGGAAGGCGTCTCTCACCATCGTCTGTCATCAGAGGTCGGCGTTCTTCGCATTCTTCTTCGAGGAAGAATAACTTCAATTCATTGAGAAATTATCTCCAGAATCAGCTCGCACAACCAAGACAACACTAATAAAATAAGAGTTTCCTTATTTAATTACTCACGCTAAACGTTTTGAAATTCAAAATTGAATCAATCAATTAATTGAATGAATTGAGAAGTTTTAAACCGCCCAATTAAAGAGGCGTTTAGTATTTAGTTAAATGCAGGTGTTGACTTTCATTTAAAGGGGGGTGCGGGTGCATTACCTAATTAAAGGAGGGGGTTTGAGGGAGTTTAAAAGGTGGGGCTCTTGTGGTCCCTACATCAAAAATATCCTACCTAGTGGAGTAGGATATAGTGGGTCCCACTCCAACCACTTATCTTAGGTTAAACAACATTAAATAAAATAAAATTGGTTGCACCATTTTATTTTATTCTTTTACTTAACCAAAAATTTTAAAAACCACACCCGAGCAAAAGAAACTCCGGAAAAGGTGTTCATAAGCAATTATTGGCGTTGCGATTCCATTAGTGTCCTAGGATTTCGATTCTGAGCACCAGTACAAAAGTTAAGAAATCCCGCTCCTTTGTTCACTGAACGTACCCGAGCTAAATTTTGGAAAATGATTCCGGGCACACCGGGCATCGGAATCAGGTGCCTTCAGAAACTGAGTTCTTGTAAAATCGAAAAGAATATTATGGAAAAAAAATTCCCTTGAATTTTACTGGTATTTGAAAAATGGTCAATAATATTTTTTTAAGGAAAATCTGACTTTATTTGAACTTTGGTCGATTGAGCTTTTCTTCCATTTCCATGATCTTATACAGGGTTTGGAATATTTTGAATTTTATTGAATTTTTTTATGTATACCATTTTTATATATAATTAACCTATTTAGAACGGTATTAAATGAATAATTTCTATGAAATGAAATATAAAAAATAAGTTTTGTACATTTTAAAATGTGCTAAAATAATTTTCATTTTTAACATATTTGGTGGGAATATATTTTCTAATTATAATGAAATATATTTTTTTGTAGATTTATCTACAAATTTACATTATTTTTTTCAAATAATATATTTTTCAAAATATTATGGGAATTTTTAGTAAAAATATTTCCAAAGGAACCAGATATTTTTCTCATGTTTTCAAAGAAAGGTATGAATTTTCTTTAAATGTTATTTTTCATCTATATAAACTTCCATTAATAATTTCTATGTTTTCATATGGATTTGACCTTATAATGTTTTTTAAAAAAATTGATTAAATATGATGATAATGATCATAGAATTATTGTATGAAACCTATTTCCATCCCAAGGGTAAATTATTCTATGATGGGTTAATGGATACTTTTATGGCACCAACTATATTTTCTCTATCAATGGATTATGATTAGAAAATAATGATATGTTTAGAAAACATAGTTAATTATAATTGGTTATGATATAATGATATTTTGAAAATATTATGTTATCATTTTATACACATGTATGGATTTTATTATGTGATGGGTGGTCCTAGAATTTATATATCCCTCTAATTAATTGTCTAAATATTTATATATCATGATATAATAAAAAGTGGAATGGGGAATGATATTAGTTCATCTATCCACTCTTTCTAATATTATTTCCTTTAAGGAGAACCTTTAATAAAGAAAATATGGAATGCAGAATGAACACAATTCATTATAATAGTAGTGATAGTGAGAAACTACTAAGGAAATGATTTTCAATTCTTATGAGTGTAATACCTTGATTGATTTATTAATTATTATTTTTAGATAAATTTAAATTATTTTATTAATTTAGTTACATGATACACCAAGATAATATTTCTAAGAAAGAAACATAGTACATGAAACACTACATTTGGCTTCTGTTACTCATAATTCTTTGTACATCTTGTATTACAAACAACACCACGTTCTAATAAAGTGTTTTAGAGAATTAAAAAATTATTAATTAACAAGATATATATATATAACGTATCTTTTGGAATGAAAATTGTTTATATAATTAAAAAAATTAGAAAAATATTTTTTACAGACGTACATAAAATTAATTAACTGGTCATTAATTAATTAGAAAATACATTAAACCCCTTTGGAAAACTGTTGGAAATAATATTCTGTACAGCTATTATTATGCATACAAGTGTGTTCTATATTATTAAATTAACCAAATAATTTTTTTAATTGTTTTAATGAAATTTATTTATAATATATATTAAAAAAATTACATTCATATTATGTGTTTTCTTGAAAATAGATTACAATAAATTCAAATTTATACTTAAAATAATATATTTTCTGTAAACAAGAATTCCACTTTTTTATGGTGCACTAATTTAAAATATACATTTTTTCAATTTTATAAAATTAACTAGATAAAATAAAAACAAATTTCGTAAATTGGATTAACAAAATCATAGTTGGGTCAATGTTGTGGTTTTTTCAAAAAAAAATTAATGTACTGATGAATAATTGATATAATAGTGAATTTAATTTTAAAAAATTATATTTTCCCAAAAAATAACATTGCTAAATGATATTTTAGGTTTTTTATGTCAAATTATTTAATTTTAACATATCTCAAAAACTAGCTTTCTCATTTCTTTAATAAGATTTATTTTAAATTAATTTTTTCTATTTGTGGATAGAATTTGGAAAAATGGAATAAATATTTTTACCCATAATAATTTATATCATATAATACATTCAAATTCTTTTATCATAATATTTATTTCTGAAAATAGTTAAAATTAATTATTGTGTTTAAATTTTAAACATGATTTTGTTCATTACAGTTTCTTGTTAAAAAATAAATCATATACAAACATATAATTTATATTTAATAAATTTGGTTTAATATTTAGAATCATTTTGTCAAAATAATATAATAAATCTCTTTTAAACATAGTATTAAAGGATAAATCACTTTTGTAAAGAAAACGATACAGGTTACCTGGGTAAATAAAGAAAAAATTTAGTAAACTAAACACGATGGAATATATTGATAAAAATGTGTTAATTTTATTTATTTGAGGTGATTATTGACGGATTAATCCCTCCCATATATTATTAATCAATTTTGGAGACACATGAGATATGAGAGACCTCCCAATATTGAATAAATTTGTGTATTTATAAAAATTACACACCACATCAACTATAAAAGGGAACTCACTACCCTCCCTTAATCACACCTCTTAATAGATTTCGATCAACCAAAAATATATAAATAAAATATAAATTTTCATAACCTCATATTAAATTCCTTTTTGTTGAATAAAAAAAATCTTGGATTGATTTGGCTGAAACCTATGGTGTGGAATTGAATAAGAGAAAATTTTCATTAATGAATGTATTTATATTATTTGTTTCCCAACTTAATTTAATTATCATTAAAACATGATTATATAATTACCATAGTTTATTATATATATATATATATATTATGTCGCGTTTACTACATACTGCTACAAACACTTCCATAATATGTCTTTTTGAATCATCATTTTTGTGTACGGAAGACTACTGCCTCGCGAATCGATGTCATCAAATTTTCTATTACCTCATATCATGGTTGGAAATTATCTTGTGTTTATATATTATATATGTTTTTTTAATGAGTTTTGATATATTATATCACACATGACTTCATTATGACCATTTTTCTAGGAAAATGATAACATTGTTCATATTCAGAGGACTACTGCATCGCAAAGCGATGTGATTTGTTTATGTTATTAATGAAATGTATTAAAGACGGATTTAATAATAAAATATGATTTCTTTGAAATAAAATTTATACTGTAATGAACAAATATATTTATCTATATTATTTATTTTTTTCTTTCAAAATGATAATAAAATAGTAACAACATTTATTCTTATGTATGGTATACCATCATCATGAATGCTGACTTTCATTTTCTATTAATAATTATTATTGATTTGTTTTAATACATGTATACTAAATATACACGATAATCCTATCATTTTTTAAATAATTGAGGATATAAAATGATGACCAATGTAATAGGACCAAAAATTAACATGTCAAAGCATATATGAAAACCAAATGGTGATTACTAAAAACGTTACATTAACATGGAATAGTAAATAAACATGTAATAACGTGTCATAAGAAAAACATATATGATATTAGATATATGTATACTATTATTTGTTATATTTATAATAATTTTATATTTATTATATAGGGGGGTTGAATGAGTACATCAAAAATCAATACATAAGGTAAGGGATCTCTATCTCACATTATAATTCCATTAAAAAAATTTAAATTTTCTTAATGTTTATCAGATGAAGTTTATATAATTATGATGAATATATTTCATATGGTCTAAACATAAAATATTTTACTTTATATATCCTATTCAGAATCTCTCTTTAATTTGGTTTACGGTTCAAAATATACAAAATAAATAAGGGATTTTTTTCACAATTTTCATTCTTTTAGACTTCCAATTTGTTATAAACTGATATTCTTTTAGGAGAAGTTTATACATCCCCTTTGACTTCCAATAACCTGAATTTATTTATTTTTTATGATGATGTCTCTAAGGTTTAAATATAATGAAACAACACTAAATGGTTCTCTTGAAGTTTATTATCCACAACTTATTCTTGATATCATCATATTTTGGAACCATTTTCAAAAATTTTTACTTAAGAATCTTTTAAAAATTTATCTATAAAAATCTTAATTTATTTCTCTATTTTGTTGTAAATATTTTTTTTAAAAATCATATCTTATTTTAAATTATATTTTATAAAAAAATTCGAGGAAAATGTTTTGATTTTTTAAAAGCATATTAAATTAATATCAAACTTTCTTTTATAAATTTAAAATGTTATTTATAATGAGAATAATTTTTAAAATGATTTATGTTATTAAAATTGATTTAAATGGATTACAAATTATCCATAATAAGATTCAAAATAAATTTTCACTGAAAAATTGTAACGTCCTGGAACGGGTGCCACGCAATGGGTGCCCAGAGCCCGGTTCGCCACAAGACCTCAAGCAAATTTCCCCAAACGCCAGAGGCTGCTGACTAGCAGCGATGGACCACGTCTGATAGTGGGGAAACTATGCCCCCATTTTTCAATGTTTAGCGCAACATAATACAAACTAAAACATACAACAAACTACGGAAGCTGTAAACCAGACACAACTAAAATAAACTAAAGCAGTGGGTATAACCAACAGTATATAAGTGATGATGCTACATGTTTCAAGTTCTAAGAAAATAGCCAGAACATGTTATACATCAATACAGTATAACAAAATACAGAGTACAAAAAAAACAAGGAAAACATCTGGCAGCAGGATCGCGAGCCTAGGCTCGGTCCCATACCCTCCTACTCCTCAGCCACAGTCAAATGGGGTGTGAGAAATATATCCCTCTAGGCACCCACCAAAGGCTCGTGCCCAACTTCTTGTAAGCATGCGAAAACAGTATGAAATATCAAAATGCAATAAAGTAAGCTGTACTAAAAAGTAACTAACCTAAAAATTAAATTGCCCTTTTATTATTCATTTAATTCATTGAACTTAGTAACATTCTTGTGCTCTACAGCACCAAGCCCTCGGGCCAATCAAAACAGTGTCCTTTGGCTAAATAGTAAATCACGCCCTCAGGCTTACCCTTAGGCCATAGATAATCCCACCCGCAGGTATTCCCCTCAGGCATAACAGAAATTTCCCTCATGCATAGGAAGTGTCTCCCTCAGGCACAGAAGTCAAGACCCTAGGCATGAAAGGTTACCCTTAGGAGAAATACTACAGCCCTCAGGATAAATAGTGCAGTGCCCTCAGGCTAATCACAACAATGACCTCTGGCTAAATACAAAAATTCCCTCCGGAGAAACAGGTTATCGGGCTATTCCCAACAGGTAAACAAGCTGTAACAAGAAATTCCTATCAAAGAAAATTCTACAATTACTACTTTAAAGGCATACACTCGGGTATCCTGGCCAAACGGATAAACAGTGAAACACACCCCGGGGGTGGTTCTGGATCCAAGCAATGATCCCAAACAGCATTTTAATATCATAGTTTGATCACATATGAAATTCTAGGCATCAAACATAGCAACAACCTCAGCCACATGACACCCCAACATTGGTTCGTGGCACAAAAACACACAAAACACATATCAGTTGGAAAACTAAACACAAATCCTCCTACATTAGACTCCAACAAGCATTATACATGAACATCGGTTCACGAAAAGCCCATGAACGGTGTAGATATTACGAAGAACAAAACTCATTCAAACGTAAATAACTTACGTTAGGAGAATAATTGGTAAGAACGGTACCAGGAGAGGAGAGGGCATACCCATGCGGTTCCAATGAGATCATCTGAAGCCGAAACGGATTCCAGACGAATGCCCGGTGGATCTTCAAAGATCTGGCCTCCTCCTTTGGCTCCAAAATGTATCAAACTCCTCCTCTTCCAAATGAGGAGGCTACTGCATGTTTTATGCCGAAAAATAAAAGTACACAGCGTGCACTTCTGAGTACATGGCATGCAGTTCTGACTACACGCCGTGTACTTATTTCATTTAACTATTCATTTGGCGGCACCTCCACACTATTCATATGTCGACATGAGTACATGGCACGTACTGTCGCCCAGCTGGAGGCAACGCCACCACCTTATTATTTAAGCCTGCCGACTGACTACACGGCGTGTAAGGTACCACTACATGGCGTGTAGTCGGTTCTTACACCCTTCGTCGCCGGCATGGCTACACGCCCCGTGTACTCATCCAAACATGGCCAAAATTACAGGGCGTGTGGATAAAGTACACGACGTGTAGTTCCAAAATTTAGGATTTCCCCCATTTTCCATATTTTCTCCAAACACATAAGGAAAAGGAAAAAGAAGAATCACGTACCTCAAAAATAAGAACCGGGATATTACAAACTTCCCCCCTTATAGCGATTCGTCCCCGAATTTCCCTTCCAAGGGAGGCGAATAATAAGTTCAAAACAGCTCTGGACAATGAGGACGTACGCCGGCCTCCCATTCCCAGGTCTCTTCCTGCACTCGGCCATTCTTCTATAGCACTAGTACGAGAGGAACTGAACAGCCTCGGAGAACCTTCGTGCTCCTGTCAACGATACAGATCAGATGCTCTTCCAAGGACGCATCATGCTGAAGCTCAACCTCCTCTGGATGAAAGGTGTGTGATGGGTCTGAATGGTAGAAATGCAACTGAGACACATGGAAGACGTCGTGCATGGCTCGGTACTGCTGCGGTAACTGCAATGGATAGGCAACCAGCCCAACTCTCACCAGAATCTCAAATGGTCCCACATACCTCGATGAAAGATTACCATGTCTCCTGATCCGTTTGTGTCCCAGCCTCGGCGAAACACGCAAGAAAACCTGATCTCCCACCACAAACTCCAATGGTCGTCTACGGCGATCAACATAAGACTTCTGACGAGACTGTGCAGTAGCCATCCGCTTCCGAATCAACTGGACTTTCTCAGATGTCTCCTACATGAGTTGTGGCCCCAGTAAAGCTGCCTCACCTGCCTCTAACCAGCACAAAGGTGGAAGACATGGCCTCACAAGCTTCTGACCAAACGAACATCACCCCCTTCTTAGTCAGACCTGACAACAGTGCTACTAAGCAAGAGAAGTCATGTATGAGGCATCTGTAGTAACCATCCATCCATAAGAAAATTTGTATCTCAAACACGTTCTTGGCCTACACCCAGGAAACTACTGCTCTCACCTTCTCTGGGTCTTCTGCAACTCCTGCATCTGAGATAATATGACCCAGTAAGTGAATCTGGTCCATCCAAAAGTGGCACTTCGAGAGCTTAGCATATAGCCGATTATCTCTTAGTGTACTCTTTACGATCTCAAGATGGGTGGCATGGTCGTGTCGAGTGTGAGAGTACACCAAGAAGTCGTCATGAATACTACCACAAATGAATCAAGATACGGATGGAACACACGATTAATCAGAGCCATGAAAACTGCTGGAGCATTTGTGAGTCCGAACGGCATAACTGTTTGCTCATATAGACCATACCTACTCTAAAAAGCATTAAGTGGTATATCTGATGGTCTAATGCATAGCTGATGATATCCAGATCTCAAGTCAATCTTCTAGAACACTCATGCTCCATGAATCTGATCAAACGGATCATATATCCTCAGTAAGGGATATCCGTTATTAACAGTCAAATGGATCAGCTTCCGATAATCCACACAATGTCTCAGGGTACCATCCGCCTTCTTCACAAAAATGACCGAAGAACCCCAAGGATAAGTACTGGGTTGGATAAAACCATTTTCCTGTAACTCCTCTAACTGCCTCTTGAGCTCCTGCAACTTAGGATTGGCCATCCTATAAGGAATAATGGACACCGGTGCTGCTCCTGGCACTAGATCAGTATTGAAAAGCACCTCGCGCAGCGGAGGTAGACATGAAAAGTCATCTGGGAAGACATCCTTGAAACGATCAACAACTGGAGGGAAATCCGTCGGACAAGTCCCCTGGTCATCTAGATATAAGCTTGCAATCTGGGTTGTGACTTCACCTTGCCCATGACTCTCTGGTCCAGCTCGACTCGCCTGAACATCCTACTCTCCCTTGTATAGAATCTCCCCCCCCCCCCCCTTTGGTGATGTAAAACACACCTTGCGACGATAGTATTCTACAAAGGCTTGAAAGGGATCAAACCAGTCCGTCTAGAGAATGACGTCATAGATCGTCATCTCCAGGATATAGAGGTCCTAAAGGAAGTGACACCCACCAACCGCAAGGGGTACTCCTTGTACTGACGCACACCAACTGTCCTAGTCCCTAACGGAGTTTCTAGTGTCATGATATCAGAAAATGTTGAAAAAAAAGCCCATGGATCTCCACAATGGTTACAAATATGAAACTATGTGTAGCACCCGTATCAATGAGTACTGAAGACAAGACAGAAGCTAATAGAATAGTACCTATGACTGTAGAAGGTCCGAGATCCTGCCCCTGCTGGGTCTATTGCACTGCATATGACTCCCCAGTGCCATGGCCCTACGACACAGCCTGGCTACCCTAAGCTGTCCCGCCCTGCTGCCTCTGTGATCCTGGTCTCTGGCTACCATGGCCACGACCACCATCTCTTCCTGCACTCCCTAACATATTCCAGTTCCCTGTCTAGTAAGAATCCACTGGTCCTTCTCCCGCACGCGGAGTCTGCACAGAACCCCTCTCACTAGCCACTGGTAGAAACTCCCTACAAAAGTGTTGCATATGAACCATCTTGCCACAAGCTCGGCACTCCAATGGGTCTCGTGGACACTGTGGCCTCTTGTTCCCTACTCTGCCACACTGGTAGCACCTGACTGGTCCACCCGAAGAAGTTTCCTGGCTGGTACTGCCACCCTGAGAGAAGTCCATTTGACTCTTCCTCATGCCAGCAGAAATAGTACCACTAACTGGTGCTGAACCGCCCTGGCCCACACCACTTGATTCCCGCAGGTTCATCTCTATAATCAACACCTGGTTCAAAATCACGTGTACAGTAGGAAACCTGAAAACATTCAACAACACTCAGATGTCATACCGAATACCATCCTCAAAACGTCTGGCTCTCAATGTCTCGCCGCCCACCAGCACAGGTGAAAAAAGCTGAAGCTCCGTAAAACGAGCAGAATAGTCCATCACTGCCATAGCGCCCTGCTGTAGATTCATGAACTCTCGAGCTCTATCTGACCTCAGCATCTCGGGAAAGAAGAATTCATAGAAGACTGCTTAAAAATCTTCCCATGGCATGTCTCTGTGATGCTCTATCTGGGTTGTAACATCCCACCACCTCTTGGAGGAATCACACAACATGTAAGTCGCGGGATTGACCATTCACCCTGGAGGCGTCTCCAGATCCTTTAAAATAGTCTGCATCGATCCTAGCCAAGCCTCTGCAGCCTATGGTCCGCCATCCCCTGAAAAAGTAGGCGGATGCTGCTGCTGAAAGATACGTGTCAGCTCGGCCATAGATGTGGCAGCCTGCGGTGCTCCTTGAAAGGTCTGCATGAACCGCAATAAGCCTTCACAGAACTGCACCTCCGCGCCTATGTCTGGTATAACAGAAGGTGACACATCTGGCTCCACTGGTGGATCAACTGGTAGCCCATGGCCCACCATCCCCGGAGTATAATCATCGCCGCTCTCCTGGTGAACAACTTGCGGTCGTCTAGGCGGCATGACACTAAAAGGTCAAAAGCACACCTCTGATTAACGATTATTAAGACAAAAAAGCGAAGGAACCACAAATAAAATAAGAGGAAGGAAGAATTTAAAAAATTTCAAGACATGACTACACGGCGTGTACAATGACTACACGTTGTGTACTTGACTTCCCTTCCCCTTCCCGGGTCCTTCTACCCAGCTAAGCCACACGGAGTATGTTCAACAAAACTACATGATGTGTATAATATCTACATGGTGTGTGCTGTGTTATTTTCCAGTTGCCCGAGTCGTTTGTGACACGGCCGACTACTCGGCTTAACTCCACACGGTGTGTTACACCCACACATGGAGTGTTAAACACCCCATTTCCCAGCCACACGGTTAACCCCACACGGTGTGTTACACCCATACACGGCGTGTACAACACCCCGTTTTCCAGCCACACGGGTAACTCCACACGGTCTGCCCTTGGACCAAACTACACGGCATGTCCCACATGTACATGGCATGTTCAGGGAGAGGTGACACTGGTCCGTGTTGTTAGTTACATGGCTGAGTCCCCAGGTCACACTACACGGCATGTTCATCATTGACACGACGCGTTGTACAGGAGTTAACCGACCCGTTTTGTTAGTTACACGGCCGGACTATGTGTCAATCTACACAGCGTGCACAAAAACTACACGGAGTATTTTACACAAGCCCTTCCCTACCCCGTGTCGCCGCCCACACGGTTTGTGACATGGGAAGAGACTACATGGCGTATACTCGGGGTACACGGCGTGTACTCAAAAAGTTCATTTTTTCCCAAACACAAGAGCACACATGGCGTGTATGAGGTCCTACATGTCGTGTATTCTAGGTTTTCCTGAATCAATGCCTCAAAAACTTCCCCGGAACCCAGAAAATACTAAAAAAAACACATAAGTGTCAAATTCCAACCTATGGGGGCCCATACTCCCCACGAATCAATGTTTGGCAGCTTATCTGTGTTATAACCAATAACAGTCAATGATCCACCAAATTCCAGTCAATGGGGGCACATACTCCACAAAAACCAATGTTTGGAATCCATTTTATAAACAGGCTCAAACAAAAACACCATATCACAAGGCAGGTATTTATCAAGCAGCTATCACAACAATATGCTTAATTAGCACAACAATATGAAAATTCTAATGCACCTTCATGGCATTGAAACTATGCATGGCATGTGATATCTAGCATGTGCCTATATGATGCATGAGACGGAATAACCTCATCTCATCGGGTTGCAACTAGATAGCACACACAGATAAAATATAAATATCACAATCCAAGTGCATCACCCAACGGTGAAAACATATCAACCGTAAAATTGCAAAATCAACAAAATTGCAATAACAAGATAAATTGGCTTTTCCCTGTACATGGGTTAGCTACGCCTGGTCATAGCTTATTACCAACTACCGTTCCATCGTATCCCTAAATACGGCTACAAATAGTAAGTCAAAAAAAAAGAAACCACTCTGATACCACTTTGTAACATCCTGGACCTGGGTGCCACACAATGGGTGCCCCGAGCCCGGTTCGCCACAAGACCTCAAGAGCATTTTCCCAAACGCCAGAGGCTGCCGACAAGCAGCGAGAGACCAGGTCTGATAATGGGGAAACTATTCCCTCATTTTTCAAAGTGTAGCGTAGTGGAATACAAACTAAAACATACAAAAAATAGTGGAAGCTGTAAACCCGACACATGTTAAATAAACTACAACAGTGGGTATAATAAACATTATATAAGTGATGATGCTACATGTTTCATGTTCTAAGAAAAAAGCTAGAACATGTTATACATCAATACAGCACAACAAAATACAGAGTACATCAAAACAAGCAAAACATATGGAAGTGGAATCGCAAGCCTAGGATCGGTCCCATGCCCTCATACTCCTCAGCAACAGTCAAGTACATGTATAGGGACTCTTTCCCCTATTTACACCTCTAGCAACATAATCTATTTGGGCCGAAAAGCGTGACCCAAACAGGGTGTGACAAATATATCTCAGTAGGCACCCACCAAAGGCTCGTTCCCAACTGCGTGTAAGCATGCGACAACAGTATGCAATATCAAAATGCAATAAATCAAGCAGTACTGAAACGTATCTAACTTAACAATTAAATTGACATTTTATTAATCATTTAATTCTTTTAACTTTGTAATATTCTTGTGCTCAACAGCACCAAGCCCTCAGGCCAATCAGAACCGTGTCCTTCGACAAAATAGTAAATCACACCCTGAGGCTTGCCGACAGGCCATACAGAATCCAAACCGTAGGTATTTCCCTCAGGCGTAGGAAGTGTCGCCCTCAGGCACAAAAGTCAAGCCCTCAGGCACGAAAGGATTCCCTCAAATCAAATGCTATAGCCCTTCGGGCTAAATAGTATAGTGCCCTCAGGCTAATCACAACACGCCCTCATGATAAATACAATAATGCTCTCAAGCTAAACAGGTAATCGGGCCATGAACAATAGGTAAAAAAGTAGTAACAAGAAATTCCTCTCAAGGAAATTATCAAATTACTACTTTGAAGGCATACCCTCGGGTATCCGGGCCAAACGGCTAAACAGTGAAACACGCCCAGGGGTGGTTCCGAATCCAAGAAACGATCCCAACCAACATTTTAATATCATAGTTTAGTCACCTATGAAATTCTAGGAATTAAAAATAGAAACGGCCTTAGCCACATGACACCCCAACATGGGTTTGTGGAACAAAAACACACAAAACACACAATAGTTAGAAAACTAAACACAAAGACACCTACCTTATATGCCAACAAGCGTTATAAACAAACGTCGGTTCCTGAAATGCCCTTGAACACCGTAGATCTGATAGAGAACAAAACCCATTCAAATGTAAATAAACAAAGTTAAGAGAATAATTGGTACGAATGGTACCAGGAGAGTAGAGGGATTACCCGTGCGGTTCCAACGAGATCATCCGAAGCTTAAACGGATTCTAGAAGAACGCCTGATAGATCATCAAAGATTCGGCCTCCTACATTGGCTCCAAAATGGATCAAACGCCTCCTTTTCCAATTGAAGAGGCTACTGCCTATTTTATGCCAAAAAAACAATGTACACGTTGTGTACTTCTAAATACCCGGCGTGTACTTCTATCATATAACTGTTCATTTGGCAGCACCTCCACAGTGTTCATCCGTCGACATGAGTACACGGCATGTACTCTCATGTACATGGCGTGTACTGTCGCCCAGCTGGCGGCGACGCCACCGCCTTACTGTTTAAGCCTGCCGACTGACTACACGGCATGTAAGGTACCACTACTTGGCATATAGTCGGTTCCTACACCCTTCGTCTCCGGCATGGCTACATGCCCCATGTACTCATCCCAACATAGCCAAAAGTACACGGCGTGTGGATAAAGTACACGACGTGTTGTTCCAAAATTTAGGATTTTCCCCATTTTACATATATTCTCCTAACACTTAAGGAAAAGGAAAATGAAGAAGCTCGTACCTCTAAAATAAGAACCGGGTTCTTACAATTATATTTCAGTTTTTTTAAATTATAAAAAATGGTTTTGAATATTTAGAAAATTACTTTATAAGTATCAAAAGATATTTTCAATGAAATAGATCATAAATTTTTAAATGTTTTATAAATTTTTTTAAATTTTTTCAATGCATCAGTTTTATGTTTAAAATTTTATATTCCAATAGAAATATTTTGAAATGTTTTTATTATTATAATGTATTTTAAATGATTTTCAAATCTATCATTAAATGTTTAAAATTTTATTTATAATATAAATGATTTTAATTTTTTTTAATTTTTAATAATTTTTTTTAAATTACTTCTAATTATTACTTTATAATTTATCAAGTTTGTTACCTAATAAAGGGATCAAACCAATGTTTTATGCATTAAAAATATTTTTTCAATGTAGAAGGGATATTTTAAACAGGAATTTTTTTCAATTATTTTGAATGATTCCCTTATATGTTTTCAGATTTTATTTAAAATAAATGGTTTTAATAATATTTTGGGTTATAAATATATTTTTTAAATGATGAATGTATTGTTTCCTAAATAAATATTTTAAATTGTATTTCATTATAATATTATATTTGAGAATAAATCTATTAGTGTTTTGTATTCCTTATTAGGGATATGATTCAAGGAAACCATTTATATTATTTCTATAATGATTTATTATTTGATTTCATGGTATTTAGAAAAGTAATATCTATTCAAAAAGTTATACCATGATGAGATGTTTATAAAAATAACTTCTTTTGAGGATTTTTTATTTAATAAAAGTATTATGAAACCTGTATCTATTCCATTATTTATGATATGATGAATTTTTTTATAACCGTGTCATTTAAAGTGTTATTGTATGATCAATTATTATGATCTTAAGTAACACATAAATATGGATTTCATTGTATGGACAGTAAGACCTATGTATACCTCCAATGAATTGGGTAATTATTTATATGTCTCATAATATAGACGTGACTAAAAGGTGGAGTGATCCTGGAACTGTTAGATGATGATTCTATAGGGAACAGTGGCGTGTCCCACCTAGAATATGGATCCACCTAGGTGTGTACCAAATTACCTGTCAAAAGTGATATGTGTGAACTATATTACATGATAGTTGTGTTTGTGAAGAACATAATTAACTATTCACACTTTTATGTGTGAAACAAATTACATGTTCCAAATGTTGTGCACAATCCTCATTACAAGTTGACAATGTTATTCATGATCCTTATTATAAGTTCAAAATGTTATTCATGAAACTCATTATATGTTTATAATGGTGTATTTGACCATATTACATGTTCAAAATGTTATTCCTGGAAAGGGTTTCATGTCCATTAGTTTATGTAATGTCCTAATTTCCCAACATTAAAATAATTACTGAACACGTTTCTAATTACACATGTTCACAATGATTTTAGCTTATGTGTATGCTAGAAGTATACATTTTATATCTATTTAATTCATGAATGAATCATATTATATTATTATTTTATGATTAGTGCATTTTGAACATCCCATCATTATTTCAGGTTTCTGGTTTATGATCATTAACATGTATGGTATGGTTTTCCAGTATTACACACATTTTATGATACCTGTATGCTCACGTTAGGCCTATATATCTTCCTTTTTACCCTTATTTATTATTTCATCTCATCCTTACTTATGTTTCCCTTCTACATGTTATTAATATTTGTTTTACATAGGGTCTGTTTGTGAAGAGTAGTAAATGGTACTATATTTATGGGAGATGTTGAATATATTACACCGCGTTATAATATTGTGTATTTAGTCTCTAAATACACTAAATTATTGTAGTCAACTAGCTTGAAATTTTTTAATATATTGAATATTCATAAAAACTATGTAATACTTTTGCATGAATATCATGGGTTTCTATAATTGGTATCAAAGAAAGATATAGTAAAGCATTGTAAAATATGATGCAAAAGCATTAGTGAGATCCAAAGGGATAGTTCTAGGAGAATTTATTGTGATATTTCTAAGGGTAATTCTATGGACTAGTAAATGAAAAGACAAATAAAATAGAATTTTGGTTATAAATAGATTGATTGATTTTATAGAAACACGTCTCTATATGGATATCATAGGTCGATGTGGATCTATTATAGATTCAACAAGGGGTAACAACCCAAAAAATAGAATATTGATCTATAATTAATCAGGAACTGGTGCACATTAAGAATTACCACTATACACCTGGTCTAACACTCTTGAGGTATATAAATTTTAAATTCTCAAACTCTATAAAAATAATCACGATGGATTTAAATGGACTATGATTCTGAATAACAATTGACAAACTATACCTATCGTATATTTAATCTAATGTGTAATGATATATACATGCTACATGTGATTTTTCATGATTATGTAGTTTTCTAAAATGATATGTGTTACTCCCAAAAAAAATTTAGTCAGTTGATGAAACAATAAGGAACAATATTTTTAATGAATTTTGTATTGTTCAGTCAAATGAGATGAAGAATGGTGTGAAGGACCTGGTGATCATGCCTAATAAGTTATCAATGAACATGATAAAAAACATTCACCTTTTCCAACACTCAAACACACCAAATATTAGAAGAATATATTATGATTATATTTTGTGTAATTGATATCATGAATGAAATAATAGTTATATTCTATGTGCTCAAAATGTGATAATTACCATCAAGGATATTTCTCTTAATGGAACTGATATGTTATTTAAATATGGAAGGGCGAGTTATTAATCCCAAAAATATAAAATTTGATTAATGGTTTGGTTAATGAAATATAGGTGAAGAGGACACCAACTAATACTCTTCTTTTTATTCAGTTTTTCAAGTGAAATTATTTTGGGAATATTAAAATTCATTTTTTATGGGAAAATATATAGAAATGAATCAATAATGTTGTACTATAAATTGTTCTTCTAGAGACGATGTGATGACAAGATATGACACATGAAATTTATTTGATATCATAATAGTATTTTTATCTTAAACAAGTGGAGAATAATTAAATTTAGGTATATAAATTTTAATACAATATTATTTTTTCATAATGTATTAAAACATTATTATGGAATAAAAAATGAAGCATGGTTAATGGGTTATGGATTAGGTAGTAAAATTGATGTTTTTATGTATCAAGTTTCAGGAATTATGATATATATATATATAAGGATTTTTCATTGCAGTGTTTTTATTATGTGATTGAAAATTTTGGATGAATGGTACTGAGAACTTAGAAGAGTGATTCAATAAGAATATAAAATTTGGATTATGGGAAGCTATCCATTAATATATTTCTCTAATTTAGGAAAGGGTGTTTGTTTTGAATAAATATACTACAGATATGGATATATTAAATAAGATGGTATTTAAGACCTCATAACTAATAAAAAAATTCTTGAAAAAATAGTTTTTTTATTATTGATAGAGTTTACAACATTTTGGAATTAAGTAATATATCCAAAAACCTATGTTTCATGTATGGAATGAGAAAGCATGTATATTTTAAATAGGTTTTTATGGTAATTTTTGTTATTACAATGTTTAAAACGGACACATGATGAAAGAATTCACATGTTGGTTATATGACAGTCATGATCCACTTTATAATATATTGGGGTTTAATATAATTCTTATTTGGGAACATTTACTGACCCTACTTCCACATTTACAAATTTGTAGGGGTTATACGTCTTGCCATTTATAAAATGTTATATGTTGAAATTTAATTTTTTTGAAGAGATTAATTTATTATTTCAAAATATTATGATTAATTCATATTGGATTAGTTGATCTAATTTTTTTTATATTTCTATTACTAATGATAGATGAATGGAATTATTACTATATAAATTGATTTTATGATCTATTAGTGCATTATGAATAAAAACTCTACCTTAATTTCATGGAGAAATAGATGACGTGGAAATTGATCATGGAACATATAAAAACCCTAATCATTATTTCAAATTAATGCTTGATTTATTATATAAATATACATATTTGAAAATCATTATGATTGATAAGTATAGTGTCCTTGGGAATTTTGAATATACAATAACATCTTGAACATGATATACCCCAAAATTATTGAAAACATTGTTTACATGATTGTAAAATTCCATGGATTTTAAATCTACATAGGGTAACCTAAGGATATAGATAATAATGGGGTGAGATATAAATCCCATTAAGGGAATAAACAAGTAATAACATGATGGAGATAAATGTTAAGAAATTGTTATATAAGTGGTCCATAAAAGGGGTCAAATCATAAACATTAATAATAAGGCATGATATACTCTGATAATTAAAATGTGGGAAATATGGAAACAACTTAAAAAATTGTATCAAAATTATGATACAAAGATAATTGATAAGACATATTTATGGAAAAAGTATCATAAAGTAATTGAGTTCACTCCTTATCCTAATATGAAAACTCATGAGAATAAACATTACACATTTAATTAGAGCACTATATAATTCTAGGCTCACTCATCACATTTCTTTCATTCTCATTATTATGTGTGCCGTAATGATCATGCAACATGGATTCTTTATTTATAATATTTTATTCCATGATCATTGAGTGGGGAATAAATACATTTATTTATAACTTCAAAACTCTGAAGCATATAATGCTGAATACCCTTTATAAGAAATGGGTATAGTATTCACTACACAGTTGTTTTCGAATAGAAAAAATCAAGGTGTAATTTATGTAGAAAAATGATGTAACATAAGAATTCATAGATTTGGTTGATGTGAAAAAATTAATTATATCATAATTTTTTCATGAAATGGGAATTAATTGGGACATATAATTACATATTCCAACATAAGTAATTTGAATGAGAAATCATGAGATAATAAAGAATAGGAAAAATGGAGAGAAAGAAATGACCCCACATTTGAGTATGTTACTCCAAATGATTCAGAGGAGATTTTTGTGATATAAGTAGAACACTTGGAGTAATAAATATAGGGGAGGGATGATTAACGTTGTGATCCTTGGATTTTGAGTGAATAAAAATAGGATCATGGGTGGTGCTATATAGGAAGTGAGTGGAGATTTCAATATTATTACATGAAAATTAATTTTGGACTCTATATAATAAAATAACCAAACCCACTAACCTTCCCATGGTTATATACATGTTTTCTACTAGATGGAAATGGATTTCATTATATTATATGTCCATTATTATAATTTATTAAAATAATGCATGTGATTATGTACAGGTGAGTCATACTGTTAAAGAAATGATTTTAAAATGTGAAAATATATTAATCGTTTCAGAGGATTCATATTTTATTTATAAAATTAATAAAATAAACATAAAATCGCATTATTATAAATTTTAATCATAAATTTGGTTATGGATACCACTTATATATTTATTACATCATTTTGGGTTCATTTTGATGACATAATACCCAATGTATATTAATATGTTATTTGTTTTCTACTTGAATTTTTTTCTTACTCGTAGAATTATGAAAAAAATAATTGAATTATAAATTCGAAATTATAATTCCTAAAATAATATTCGTTTTATCTAAATAATTTTATAAAAAATGAAAATTTTTCTTTAAAATAATAACGAGTATTTATAAAAAGATATGGGTTTTTGAAACCTTGTCAAAAGTACATTTGACCTCAAAAAAATAAATAATAATTGATAATTAATATAAATTAATTATTAGTAATATTTTATTAATATAATATTTATTTCATGAATACATTAATTCATAAAAATAAATTTTTTTAATGAATTTTAATATTACCTAAAAATACTATATCTATTTTAATATATCAAAACAAAAATCATTTATAATTTAATAATAATATGATGAAAATATATTCATCATTATATTACAATATTTACATACTCATATTGCTAGGGTCTTGATACATGTCCCTTTTGTAAAAAGAATTTTCATAAGATTAATTTCTGTGGTGATGATACATTGATGGATTGGTTCAATGAATATGGTTTGGTTCATGATCTCAATGAGCTTTACCTTCTTCCATAAATGATTTCACTCATTCTTAAGTTGTTGGATCTCAAAATTGTATTGGTCATGGTAAAATATAAGAGATGTTATATCCCATAGAATCTCTAATAAGTGGGATTCACAGGGTTTGATCCTACTTGTTGAGGCTACCACCCCATTTTTATATGACAAATGTATTTGTTAATAAAAAATAATTTTACTTATCATATGATCACTACAAAACAACTCCATTATTAACAGAAATTATTTTTAATGGACATTTAAAAAGGATGTAATAATTCCAAAAGTGTGAATATATTTTCTATTACCATATTACAGAATAAGAATGTAAATCATAGGATGAATATTATTTTTTACCATTCTAGTCATTACAATCATTTCCCCTTTTGAAATTTCACACTTAAAATTTTAATTTCCCAAAGTAGAATATATCATGGAAACTCTATTTAATCACATCCTTTGGTTCCAACATCGCTTCATTAACCATTTTGTTTCTCCAATGCACTTAGACAAGGCGTGTTGTCTTAATTTATAGATCATTGTCTATACATTCTCAGACTTTCACTATCATCTATTATATTAAATATTATTCTCCAATGGTAAAACATTTATATTGAGTACATGTGAGGTGTTTGGAATATACTGCATTATGTGGGATTCATGGATTAAATCATGTATATGAGTTAGGTTGTGTGGGTGTGAAATTAAATAAGAATCCTCTCTAATGCGTCCTAGGAACTAAATGGGGTAGATGTATTGTGGACCAAGAATTCCCTTCTTCGAAAACCACATTGTGTTTTTCCAAGGAGATATGAAAATGAATATCATGTATCCAACATAAAATTACTTTTATCGTTGAGGATAGTTATGATATTTATAATATCGACTCTGAGTTTCCTTTATGTACTTATGAATGATATTCACATTTTACAGTATTTCCCTTATCATTTACAGACCTAATAGTTTCCATTACCAAACATCATCACAACATTCAGGTGTTCTTCAACTCTTCCTATAAATGGATTTATAGGGATCCATTTGGATCATATAGTGGAACATTTTATTACATGATAACATTACCATCATAATATATTGATCATATACTCTAATAATGTTTATATAAAATGATCTCAACATGTCATCTATGGTCTCAATATTCCACTAAGACTGGACATCTATTTGGGGATGATCATTTGTATTAATGGTCATCCTAGTGTTTAGAAGATGTTTAAGAATTTTTTAGAACATGGTGGTAAATCTCAGTTCTCTATTAGATATAATCTATAGTGGAACTCTATTAATTTTCAGCACTTCAATGATTTAAATCCATAAACATAGATCCAGTGAGAAGTTCTATAGAATCAAAATAAAGATTACAGTCATTATAAGATGATCCAACACGTCCAAAATAGAATTCATTCAGCTAGATGTCTTCGGAAACTCGATAAAAAAATACCATAATGGTTCTTTCTGATTTTCTTGTAGGTATGGGTAATGATTACATCATCCCCTTATATTTTTTTCTATCCCATATTCATTTTCTATCATATGATACATCATGATGTATATTATAAAATCACATGAATAATATTATACTACCAATAGTGTTCATTATGATATTTATACACCATTTTTCATCCAATATAGATAGAGAAAGTTGAGTTATGTGCATAATCCAACATCTACATCTTTACATTAGAATTTTAGGCTACTCATAGTAAGGAAAAAAGTCATAAAAACGCCTCTTTATTAACATTGAACTCTAGGGATTTCATTTTTCTTATAGTTTCCTTATTCATTTAAAATCCCACATCACTTATATTAGAATATTTTAAACTCTTCAAAATAGATATTTGAGAAATCATTTTTGAAAGGATTTATGGTGTTTCATTTTTTATGATTCCTCAATCCATCCTTTTCAAATATAAGAAGATTGGGTCCTTATCAATTCTCATCAATAACAGAATTTCTTGATTCTTTCTACTTAATGAATATAACAATTTACATACCTTAATAGGATGGTAGTATACTGAGAACTCATTTTCACTGATCATCTATAACCATTTATATTGGCTCATATACATCTATTTATGTTTCATTATAGAGTTTGGGATATTTTGATCTATATTTATCTCACAAATCTCACCAAAGAGATAATGCTACAAAATTTTCAATGAAAATATCACTGGAAGAAACTCCAGATTATATGATGGGTAGTTCTGTGCATTAAAATTCAACTATCTTGTAGTATAGAGTATAAAATTCTCATTTTTCATTAACACATTTCCTAACCCCTTCTTCAGAGCATCACTAAATAGAATTAAATGTTCTTTACTAACGTGTATTTGATCAAAGGGATAGTGATAAGCCTCCATTTAAAATCCATGAAGCACTCTTCAAATTCATCATTGTAAAAAAACGTGAATCCCTTCCATGTTATCTTGGTTATAGGTTTTGAAAATCCTGTGAAATTTCTCACAAATAGAAGATAACACCCAGATAATACATGGACACTAAGGATATAATTCATTGATATTGGACTCAGTCATACTTCATTGTTTATACCTTCTAAGGGTCCACAAATATATCATTTTGTGTGATGATATTCACAAATAATCATACATGCTTCTATAAAAACATTCATTTGTTGTACTTGCAATAAGTCTTATCCTTTCATAAGTTATTTAGAATAGTGATCATATAATCCTTTTAATACTTCTTGGATTTAATGTATATTCTAAAATAATCTATAAATACTACCATAATTTTTCCAATGTAATCTATAAAGACTATATTCGTTATGTCCATGAATATTTATGGAGAATTTGTTAGTCAGAATGGAATTAAATTGAAATCATATTTCATGTACATTGAATGAAAATTAATTTGTGGGAAATCATTATTTTTCACCATAAAATGAAATATCCTTACCAAAAATCCACCTTGGAGAAGTACTATGATACATTTATCTAATAAAACAAGTAATAAATATGAGGAAAGAAATAATTTTCTATATCATGATCTTTTTGATCTCATGATAATCAATACAAGGGCACATTGACTCGTACTACTTCTTGATGAAGAGGCCTTGTGCACCCCATATGGAGGAACATGATAGAATGAGACCATTATCTAGATTCTAATTTAGTTGTTTCTTAATGTCATAATTTTCTATAACAAACATTCTATATGGATTATTGTATAATTATAATTATCTAGGTATAAAATGAAAAACAATCAACATATAGACTTAGAGGGAGACTAGAAAATTCCTTGAAGAAAATATCAGCATATTCCATCAAAATGGTAAATTTTTCATGGATGATCATTTCCATAGACTCTATAATTTTAGAAATATATATATATATATATATATAATTTCTCATATGGAAATAATATCTATTTTTTATGTGTTGGAAATAAAAAATATTCTTCATTATCCTTGCACTTGTATAGAATCGGGGGTCGATTCATGATGCAATGAGTTATTTCCTTCTCGTATAATTATTTTTAGGCTATATATAGGGAACACCAATCCACACCCATAATTTCATAAAAGTATACAAAAGGGAGTATGGAAATGATTTCAAGGATATTCATATAAAAAATGAGACAGGGGAGGAGTTTTATACTCCAGATTCATTAATTGCACCTTTTTCTATTTTCCATGAATGCTTTACATCCATGATTTTTTGAGGTGTCTGAATAGTAATTATAAACCTTCGTGATATGATGTATTTCACTAAACTAGAATCAAATAGTAAATTCTCTATTGTTGAATGACGAAATAGTGTACCTGTCACGACATCATTGTTGGGATCCACCTAAACAGTTGTGATTGACAAAGCATACCCATACAACCAAGGAAGTTGTTGGTTGTCTCTGGAAACCCTTTCTTAGTGAATTGGTTTTTCAAAGAGCTCTGGTCTCTTACTATTGAGGAAATGAACAATTAACTGATGGTTGACTGAAGAATTAGTTTCCACCATCACTTTGATGGGTTTATCTTATAATTAATCACTAGCTAGGTCACCTCCCTTCCCACACCTAAATAATTTCTCTATCCCCTATAAGGAATTTAAACAGATCTTCTCTCCATACATTTAACAAGAGGGCTATTGAAATTACTTAGCAACATTATATTTATAAATAAATCCACCAAAATGAAACCACAATTTCCACTTCATATCCCCATGATACCATTCAAATACTTAAACTCCCATTTAATATTTATAGTAACAATAGTGAATATCATCATAGCTATCAAATAATCAAATGTCTAGGGATTTATGTAGACTGTGTTTTACCCTACCAAGGAAGTGGTCAACCTTGCATTCCTGTGTAACCACCCAGATGGATCTGTATCATGCAAGTCATATGAAGTTTTTATAAAGATCCATAAAATATTCATCACCGTTTTAATTGCGAGAATGAAAATACCTTTCCATTTTAAGATTTAGAGTGTGATGACTATATTTATAAAAAAACAGGAATACCTTCCACCCCATCACTTGGATTTCTTCCTCAAGATTCATATTTTTTTTATCAACTACCATCATTGGTAATATTTTTTTTCTATATGATAAACATCATGTAGAAAATTATATTTCTTTAAATAAATTTAATTTATATGATCTTTTCAATGCAGTTGATATGTTGTGATGCGATTACGAGATCAGACGATCCATTGAAAGTTGGATGATATTTTCTCATAATGGTCTCAATAGAAACCTATTATGTCTTAAATGATTTGGATGATTCTATTTATCATGTTTTAAATTCAAAACATGATTAATATGGGAGAGTATCACCACAATTTTTTTTGATTCATTCTGCCATAGGGATGGACCTCTTATCTCGACTATCATCACATTTCCCATCACATCGGTTGTTTTCCTAATTCCACCTATTTTCGGCCTTCATCATGTATAAAATAAAAACTAGGGATTAGTATTTATAAAATATTAATCAAATAAATAGGAATCTAATTTAATTAAAGATATAAATTATAAATTATAAATTATTTTAAAAATTTATTAATTTATTTGCATCTATATATGTTATCTAAGAACTATTTCCCAATATAGAATTTTAGGGACATTTTTCATTCAATCAATAATGGATCATAATGATAATTTGAATATAGAAAAGTATATCCCATGGGAGAGCCCAAATATGTATTATATAAGGCCCTTTATTGTGTACCAAGTTAGGCAAAGCCACGCCTGATACACATTTTTGGAGTTATTACCCCTAGGTACATTTGTGCCATAACCATGTCACAATGTATTATCTAGATAAGGTCATTTTGTCTAGTTAAACCAATTAAACTATACTTACAAACACCAATTGAAGCTTTCCTTAACATAGTTTTATCCCTAAGTCTTGGGATTCATATTTTTAATTATAATCCCTAAAATAAAGAGACTTATTAATTAATTAAAATTATAACAATTGTGCTATTTATTTCACCATAATATGTGATTTATTACATAAAAGTACACATAATAAAAACAAAATGATTAACAAGTATACTATATTTTAGAATTAATTGAATATAGTAACATCATTAAAATTAGATACAATATCATTTTTGAAAACATCCTCAACATTATTTTAAAATTCCATTGCATTTAATACTACACGTGATAACCTAGAGACAAACATATGAATCTGGTGATCCAAAAATCCCTGTAAGGGAATAAACATGGAATAAAAAAAATAAGATACTAAATTTTATACAATAGGAAGATCAATTGGTAATAATAGGTATGAAAGTCATAAACATAAATAATAATCCATGATATATCACGACAACCATAACATTGGAAATGTGGGAAGAATTTTAAATATTGGAACATAAACATGGGTCAATGATATGTTCCAAGACATCATGATAGAAATAGACAAGTAAATTAATTCACATCCAAAAAAATACATAAAATGACACTTAATTCACCTAATCATTACCCATTTATTATAGTGCTATATAATTTTGGGCGCCCCATTCACATTTTTTTAATTCTATCTTTTCAATGTTCCACATAGATCCTACAAAATTGATTTATTCATCAACATATTTTATTAAATAATAAAAGAGTGTGGAATACATTAATGTATGTCACTATTAAAATAATTCCATGTCTTTAAATATGAAGTCCCTTGATAAAAAAATTGGTTTGCTCTTCATTATACTAATGTTTTTGCGTGGAAAAAATCATGGAAAAATTTCAATATAATAACTTCATCCCATAAAAATTCTGAAAATGGGTTTGTGAAAGAGAGAATGTTCTCTAATAAATTTAAATTTAAATGGTTTGTAATAGGGACATGAAATGAAATATCATATCATTTTGAGTTGAAAATACAATATATGATATAGTAAGAAAAATTATATAATGTAGAGAAGGAAATTTTCTTTAACCTGAGTGTGTGAACCCAAATGCATGATAAGAAGTTATTGAGAGATTGGGGGTACCATTATAGGACTATAATATGGTTAGGTAAGATAAAGGAAATGATCCAAATATTTTTAGTAATGATTATTGGGAGATTGTGTTGGTTTATGTAACAAATAATTGTTGATTTATTTATTATTTATTTGATGTTTTTTTTGATTCAATTTCATAAAATTAAAAAAAACTCAAACATTACATTTGTTTCTACCCATGGTTTTATCCAAATAAGAGTGATTTTAATTGTTTTATAAGGCCAATAAAAAAATAAAAAATTAATTCCCTTGATTATATGGATGTGAGTAATACACTTAATGAAATGGAATTAAAACCTTATAATATATTAATGGTTTTAGAATATTATTAATGGAATTATTAAATTAATCAAATAAACATAAAAATACATTATTATAAAGTGAAAACAAAAGTTTTTTGTTAATACCCTTTGTATTATTTTTTACATTTCTTGTGGGTCATTATGGTGACATAATAAAAATTATATTTATAAGGTATTTAATTCTCACCTCAAAATTCTACTATATCAACAAATTATAAAAAATTAACAATTTTATTATTTCAACATTATGATTGATAAAATAATATTCAATTTATCTAAAAACATTTCTGTATATGTGAATTTTTTAGTCTAAAATAATAACTGCAATTTAATAATAATTATGGTTTTATTCTATAATTTTTTTAAAATAATTATAAAAATAGCATTTGGCATCATAAGAATTATATTGTCATTTATATTTATTAAAAAAAAATTATTAAAATATTATTTACATCAAAAATCCATTAATTTTTCAAAAATAAATTCCTTTATAGAATTTTAATATTTACCAAAAATACAATTTTTTATTGTATCAAAATAAAAAAATATAATGTAACAATAATTTGATAAAAAATATATGTTGGTATAAAAAAATAGTGTGCATAATAATACTACTATGGTCTTGATGAATATCCCATTAATACTCCTGTAAACTCCCCATCAGTAAGGTAAGTAATACTTAGGCCTTCATGGGTAGGGTCATCGTACATTGTTTGGGTCTTGATCTTGATGAACATGAACCTGTCTAATAAATAGATTAACACATGCTTATGTTTTTTTATCTCAGCAAGGGTATGGAAAATAGAAACAACATAGATTCTATAACCCTCATAAGCATTGATAAATGGGCTTTATAGGGTATGATTATTCTTATTGAAGTTGTCAATTCCTTTTCTTGTGTCAATTGTATTTGTTAAAACCCTATATTTATAATAATCATGTGATCACTATTAAATGAATATATTAAAACATAAAATTATTCTTAAACATCATTTAAATTGGATAAAATAACACTAAATAAGTTTATTTCCTTCAATATCCATATTATATAATAAGACATTAAATAATAAGATGAATGTTATTCATAATAGTTTGGGTCGTTACAAAAAAACAATAGGGTGAGATTGTGGTCATTAAATTGAATGAAATCAAGAAAGAATATTTTTTGATGAATATTATTAGACTTTAGTAAAGAGACCTTGAAATAAAATGTTTTTATATATCATTAATTTTAATGATATCAGTTTCCTTTTTTTGGGCCACATTGGGTTATGGTTTTCAGATTTTTGATATCCTCATGAACATGCTCTCTATCACTATCGATTTATATTTGGGTGTTATTTTTTTCTTCTATGTCCATACTTTAACTTATCACCAATGATCTCTTATTTGAAAATATATTATGTGTTATAAATAAACCAAAACACAACCATTATTCTATGTTTCATGAGGTTATTGTATTAACCTTTTTATAATGTCGGTTTCTATGAATGTAAAATTAATATATTTAACCATTGATAAGAGAGATAAATTTTAGGGTAAAATTTAGTTTAAGGGATATATAATGCCAGACCAAATGTTTTTTTATAAATAATTATTTTTCTCAAAAATTTAAATTAATTTATGGTTTCTGTTTCATGATACAATAATATTTTCATTATTTAGTGAAAACAATGAGTTTATCATTCCATACACACCATAGTAGGTTTTAATTTTGATACAGAAAATTCATTTTTCATATTGTGTTAAATGAAACACTTATTATAAACAAAATGTGTCATACTATTAAAATATAATTATTTAATATGATAGTTATCACCCAACTGTGGGTGTGAAAGGGTATGAAAATAATTAATTGAACTACTAAAATATGTTTTATACATGTATATAAATTTACATCATTAGTAACCAATTAATTATAAATTAAAAAAAACATATTTTAAAATATATGAAAATAATTTTATGAAAAAACTATTTTTATTTGAATAATTGTGTTTCATGTAAATACAAAAAGATAATTACTTGTGGTTAATGTATTTATTGAAATTAATATAGTATAAATATTCTAATAAATTATTAATAATCATATTATTTATTTTTTAGACAATATATAAAAATAAATCTAATTTTTGTCTTATAAATAGTATTTTTTTTAAAAAGAAGACTCTTTGTAGCCTTTTTATATAACACTTTTATTAATACTAAATTTTAAATAATTTATTGAATATATTTTACAAAATAAGAATAATCATTTTAAATTGTAATATAAAATTTATCATCTGGATAATTATTTTTTTCTAAAAAGATTCAGTTCTGGAAGAATAGGAAAAAACTCTAGATTTTTAATTGAAATCATATTATTACATAAATTATTTAACAAGTTAAATTATATATTGAAAATATTAAATTATATTTAGTTAAATTATACATATATTAATATAATTTAATTCATTTTAATCAACTTAATATTCATATCAGATTTAAAGGTTTATAAAATTTTTATAATTTTATCTTTAAATTCCCATTATTAGTCAAATCTCTGAGATTTATTTGACATTAAATTATTCTAATAATATGAATGGGACTTAGAAAATTGGAATAAATATTTTTAATTATTATATAATATATTATCTAATAAGGAAAATATAATTTTTTACCTAATTATATGTGAACATAGTTAAAATTAATTATCGTAGCTAAGGTTAAAACTGGATTTGGCGCATAACCTATGCTGTGTTAAAATGAATTTGACCCACTAATACGATTTATATTTAATTAATTAAATTTATTTTTAATAATAGTTAGGTCTAAATTATTTTAGAATTATCTTTTTATATTAGCCATAATGCTTAAATTACAAAGATAAATAAGAAGATACATGTTACTATGGTAATAACTATGAGGCTAAAACTGAGTAAACATATATAATAGAAATGTAATTTGCTACATAATGTGTTTATTTTATTTGTATGAGGAGTTTATAGACCAATTAATCCGTCTTATCCACTCTGAATATATTTTTATAACACATTATATAAGGGAGACCACCCAATAGTAAATTCTTTTAGGTATTAACAAAAACCCTACAAATCTACTTCCAAACTTCTCTACCCTCATCCTTTAATATTTATTCTAGGTATAAAGCCATTCTAGGATGACTTTAGTGAAAAACTATGGAGAATACATGAAGAATAGGTAATGTTATTGAATGTGCGCCTTCATTTTATTTATTTATCCACCTTCTAAAATTATTATTATAACATGATTATATAATAATCTAATTATGTTATATATAAATTTTATATGTTAAGGTTATGTCCTAAAACAACCCTCAAATCCATCAAGTGGGTTATAAAATGATCATCCCTGTGTATGGTAGACTACCACCTCCCAAACCGAAGACATTTGTTTTTTCCATTACATACCACTCACGGTTGGACAAAATGATGGATTAATATTTTATATAATATATTTATGATATTTATTATTTTGTTATTAATTTTAAATTATTATATCACAAATACCATTATTATTTCCATTTTTTGGAAATATGATTGTTTAGTTCAAGTGTAAAGTGGAATACCACCATATAAAGTGATGTAATCCGTTTAGGCTTTACACAAAATATATTAAAGATGTGTTAAAAAAATATATTTGATATATATTATATAAAAATTATATATTAATGTTAATATATATATATATATATATCATTTACATTTCTATCATTCAATATAATAAAAAAGAGAAACAGTATTCATGCGTACTTACTACATATCATCTCTACAAACATTGTGTATAATTTCCTATCACTAAATTTTATGGATTAATATAAATAAATATATATTGACTTTTTATGATATTTATATTAATGTTTAAATTCTATATATTATGAAACAAATATATTATTATGTGTTCCAAATATTTTATGTCAAAACATATACAAAAACAAGAGTCATTATTAACCGAAACGTAATATCAACATAGAATTGTTAATATTAATATAACTAGAAAACTTAATAAAATAATATATCTTATTATATATATGATTATGTTTCCATATTATATTAATAATAAAAATATATTTATTATATAGTAGGTTTGAACAAGTATAATATATTTAATGTCTTATGGTAGGTGATTTCCATCTAACTTTTACTTTTTGTGAGGAAAATGTTGTATTCACCACATATTCATTTTCTGTCGTTTATATACTGCACATGAATGTATATTATGATGAAAAAAATTAATATTATTTTTATTTTTACATTTATGTTTGTAATTATATGTCATGGGGTCTAAGGTTTAAAGTTACCAAAATGATAGGAGTTTTTTATCTCAATTTTCTTTTTCAGACGTGCATTATGTTATGAGTTGATATTATATAATGAGGTGTATATACATCTCATATATAATTTTATATTCTGAAAATATTTATCCTTATGATATTTTAATTTCCATTATATGTTATTCCTTTGTTGTTTTAATTATTCCACAATAACAAAGTGGTAAAAATTTTATGTTACAATCTCATCATTTATCATGATTGTTTACGATTATGTCTCAATTGTTGAAAGGTCATGATCCAGATTTGAATAATTATTAATGGTTTTGTTCTCCTATATTAATAAATTAAATCATGAATTAATGATAACATTTTTCTACTCTTTGGTACATAATATAATTATAAAAACACTTTTAAAAAAATGTAATTTTATTTCTCAATACAGTAGAAAATATGTTTTCTCAAAAAACCATATTTTAAAAAAACGTCAAAATTGTTTTTAAATAAAATAAAAAGATCATTTTAAATGAAAATTATTTTAATGATTTCTTATTTTTAAAAACTATTTTATATAATTTTCTTATATTTCATTGTATATTTCAAAATTTTATTTTCCAATAAGGGATTGGAAAAACAATTATGTTTTAAAATGTGTGTTAAAATATTTTAAAAGATTACTTTAAAAGATATGAAATTTAGTTCCAAAAAATTGGATATGAAAAAAACATATATTTTAAAAATTATTTTATATTATTTTTAATTTCCCTTCATATATTTCAAAATGTATTTTGAAATAAAATTATTAGAAAATGATTTATTTTTTAAAATGTTTTTAAATGTTTTTTAATGTATTCATTATAAGATTCAAAAAAAATTCAATGAAAATGACTTATAAAATGTTTAATGTTTTTGAATTTGTTTTAATTATATATACATATATATTCCTTTATATATTGAAAATGTTATTTTCAAATAATTATTGTTTTAAAAAAATAGGTTTTAAAAAGTGTTATAAATGATTTTCAAAGATTTTGCTATATGCTTTCAACGTTGTTTTCAATGAAATTTGTTTCAAAATTATTTATATTTTATAATCATTTTTCATAAATGAATTATTATTTTACTCCAATAATTCTTTAAATAATTTCATAATATTTGATTTTATTTTTTATTATCTATTTTCAATGAATTTTAAAATTTATTTATGTTTTTAAATAATTTTTCAAAGTAGAAAGTATATTTTCCTTAAGAAATATTTTAAATGACCATTCCAAATTATTTTCCATAGAATATAAAATCTGATGGTGTTACTTATTCCATATAAAGGATATAATCTTAGGATAAAATTCATATTATTTCATTGAATGGTTTTGGTTTTGATGTCATGGGGTTTTGGAAACCTATTTCACTTTTATAGGGTATACCATAAAGAAATACCTAATAAAACTGCTACTTTTCAGAGGTTATTCTATGACAAAATCATTATGAAACATGTAACTTTTTCTATTGTTTATGATGATTTGTAATTTTTATAATACCCATTTCATTTCATCGATTGTGATATTTTAAATTAGTATTGTCTTATGGAACACATAAATATAGTTTTCATTATGTGATGGCTGGGACCAATATCTCCCTCAAATGATTTAAATAAATTTTTATTTAGATCATGAAATAGTGATTGCTGGAATGATAAGGGGTTCCAGTACAGTAAGATAGATTTACCATTGAGGATGGTGGTGCGTCATGCCTAGTAGGTGCAACCACCTATGTGTGAACTTGATAATATTTTCAGAATTTTATTCTTGAACATGAATATAGATTCATAATGTTATATGTGATCTTAATTTTAAGTTCATTAATTTATTAGTGAACCTAATTATATGCTCAAAATGTTATGTGTGAACCTGAATACATGTTCACATTGTTATGCCAATGTCTGATTACATGTTCAAAATGTTTTGTGTAAACATGATTACATGTTCACAATATTATTCACAGACCGTGTTTCATGTCCACAATGTTATGTGAGTGAATAATTTCTTGTCCATATATTTATTAGAGGTCTTGGTTCGATGTCCATAACTTAACGAGTCATCATTTTTCTATTTACCAAAGTTCAAAACAGTGTATGATTATGTTTAAACCACTAGTCTATGTTTCATGGAAATGTTTTCCTCATATAACTCATGTTAATTAATTTCCTTTTGATTCATGACTTATGAACATCCATGATTTATTTCATGATTTATGTTTATGATTTTTTCTAGGAATGGTATGGTTTTACTAGGTTATGCAGATGTTCTCATGATCTTATGCTCATGTAATTCCTTTGTATCTCCATTTTTATCCTTAATAAGCATTTAAGCTCACCCTTTTTTATGTTTCGATTCCCCATGTTACGAATAATGTTTTTATATAGGGTATGTTGGTAAAAGTGAAAAATATGGAGATATTTTGATAGAGATGTTGAAGACATTTCACTAAATTATAAGATTATGTACCTAGTCTTCAAACACACTAAAATATTATATTCATCAAGAATATAATTTTGTAACGTATTTAATATTTACATAAAAAAAGAAATATTAATTTCTAAAAATATTTGGTTCGTATAATGTGAATGAAAAAAATTATAACATATAGTTATGATATTTTCGGAAGGAATGTGATTGAATATTTATGATATTACAAACATAATACTTATGTATATTGATATTTAAAATATTTATGCCATGATTTATTATTAATTAACATTGAATATATGAGAATTATATTCATATGTTTTGATCATGATCTAATAACCTTGTTCATATTTAATTCTCACTTATGATCATTTATTTATATCTCATATGGTCATTCTTACTAAGAATGGATTATTACCCTACTGTATGTTTACTTTCCCCAAGATATGAAGAAAAATTTAATGTTGGGTATATCTTTGATGGGTACAATTATAGAATAAAATTGAAAGAGATAAATAAAATGTTTCATGAAATATTTTGATTATGTATCTAGTATCCAAATAAATTTCACCATTATAGTTATAGAGCATCTATTTTTATGATATTGTTGATTATTTATATAAAATGAGGTAATATTTATCATCTAAATGCTTGGGTTTCCTTAGTAGGTATTAGACTAGGGTTTATTTATATTAAATTATTAGTATTTGATAATATTATTGAAAAAATTAGTTTAAGTATATGTATATGATAAAATCAAAAAATATTTGGTAATAAAGATAATTTAAGGTTTTCTTATAAAGTACATATATATATATGGAAACAAGAATATAGATGTAGCTCTAAAACAAATGAAACATGGGGTAATAACATTTAAATGGTTGAATTAATTGTTAAATAAATATTTCTTAGTGCCCAATGTGTGGGAATAATAATATATTACTAGCTTCTCAATCATGGGTTATAATATTGGGTTAATTTAAAATTTATTTATTAACTTTTTTTGAAGGATTCGAAAAGAGAATGTCCATGTATAACCATGTTTAATACTATGGTTTCATAGATTGAAAACATAGTGTCTTGATTTAGACATCATATTAATGATTTTTCATAATTAGATGATTATTAAATATGATTATGGTAGATCACACTATGATTATTATTTTTAGTAAATGGATGGGAATAGATGGAATCAAGTTAATGTTGGATTTTTTTATACTATTATTTTTTTCTTTGTGAGAAACCAAATGTTATTAGAGATTTAATGAAAATCATATTTTTTTATACAAAATTTTTATTAATTGAATAATATTTAACATCTAAATTAGAATATCATTGTACAATGTACTATTGCATCCTTTATAGGGAAATACTCACCTTCATTTAATGGATCATTAAATACACTAATTTCTATGAAATGGATTAGTACAACTAGAAGTATATTTTCTATGAATCAATTTTCAAAACATGAAAATTTTTTCATTATAAGATATCATTTCACAATTGAAGCATATTAATGGTTGACTCTTATCAATAATATAAGGGAGTAAGAAGAAATTGACTCCATCACTTTGGAGGTGTTTTTGAATTTATTTGTTTTAATATGTATTATCCTAGAAAAATTAATACTAATAAAGATTTGGAATAAATTTAACTAAATTATAACAATGATGAAACAATCAGTACTTATGATAAATATTTTATTGGTTTTAGATGGTATGCTTCAGGCCTTATCATAAATTCTAAACGAAACATTGATCAAATATTTAGTTTCTTAAATCCATATTTCAAACATGAATTTACAATAACTTTCATTGATAGTTATGATGACATCATTTTATATCCTATGATGTTAAATTTATTGATGGAAGACCCTCATTATTCTCATGTTTTTTTATATAAGAAGATAAATAAGAAATTTTAATGAAATTAAAATAATAAAACCCATGGATGAAAAAAATTAATCTTTGTTATTTCTATAAGTGTGGATGGAAGTACAGATTAAATAGTCTTATAGGGTATGGTAAATGAATTATTTGTAGAAAATTAGTTCATTGATCCAAAAAAAATTCAAGTGAAGTGAATAATATGGACAATTGAATGGAAAATTGAAAAATCATAATTGAATGTGTGACCCATGCTCCAATTAGATAAACTCATGAACTATTGACAATACATTAATTGAAAAACAAATATGATGGTTAATTTTTAATATTTGTTTCAATAACCTCTTTTGAAAAGAGATGAATGGAAATATAATGTGATCATAACTTCTGAAGTTGGTCATGAGAACAAAGAGGTGAGAGGCACACATAACATCCACTGTGAGATTCAAAATAACTAATTAAATTATGGCTTTATAGACTCTTTTATATTTGGGGAATTTTTGAAGTGTGATACATCACCACCTATAAGATTATATGTATATTTATTAGTAAAAAACATATTTTATAATGATCACATATCCTATTTATATCATTTAATTCATAAAGGTTTATGGGAATGAGATTCCTATAAATAATATAATTCTCCTTCTAGTTGAATGTGATGTGATTTCAAATAAATATTGACTATATCTATATAAATACCATATAAATATATATGGAAGGGAAGCCATGTTTTTTATTCTGAATCAACTTATGATCATCTTTTGGAGAGAGGATGAAATTTAACTTTTAATGGAATTTACCCTTATTGTATTGGTAATACTACATATTCAAGATGGGAATTTAACTAAAATGGTTGGGAAAATACTCACTATTTAAGATATCCTAATTTTTCATGGTTATGATGTTTTATTTACATAAAAATTTCCTTGATTCCTCTAAATCATGAACATGAATTATATATATATATTTCATACCTAATGCTACACGTATTTCAATGAATCAATATACAGTGGATCGAATTGATTTGTAATAATTAATGAATAAAATTCATGAGAATCGTTATAATAAATTCATATTCCATAGTTCATCACTATAAGAAAAACAATTCTTTTATCATTAGAATATATTTATAAAAATGGGAATTTTAATATATTATAAAAAATTAATAAGATAAATATAAGTAAAAACTATCTCATTCCATTTATTGATGACTTGTTTAACAAATTCTGCGGAACTCATTAATTTTAAAATATTCAAATTCATTATAGAACGCAACAATTGGGGGTCATGAAGGACTATATAATCAAGGCATACTTTTTTTGTGTGGTATGGTCATATTGAATATATATAGACCATTTCGACTCTCTAATACCCATGATATCTTCATATTTATAAATAATAATGTCTTTATAGATTACTACATTTAGGTTATGGTAGTCTTTATAAATAATATTATTATATATTCCTAGAGTAAGGAAGATAATAAATATTATTTGAGGATTGGGTTGAATATCTTGAGGAAGATTAGGTTTTCTACCATATTTATTGGTGTAAATTATGGCTTTAAAAATATTCATTCATATGTCATATAAAATCAAAATAGGTTATATTGATGGATCCCTTAATGATGGATTTTATTAAAAAATATATTATACATAAAATTGTGAAATATCTCTATAGTTTTCTTTATTTGGTTGGATACTACAAATTATTTCTGAGGTATTTCTCATGATTATATAATCTAATTACTATATTAGCTATTAAGGATGACATATTCTTTTGGACTAATGACTATGAGAGAAATTTTGAAAAGGTGAAAAATATATTTTTATTGAACTCGTCCTTGAACTACCACACAATGGAAAATGATTTATGATCTATTTTAATGCATCAATGAAGGTACTAATATAATTCCTCTTAGAAAATGATAGTATGGAAATTTATTCTTTTCTCTGATTCAAAATTTAAGAGAAAAATAACATGAATCATGATTTGGAGTTAGTAGTGTAAAATTATTCATTGAAAATATGAAGGAATTATTATTAAAGAAAGTTGTATGATATATATATATATATATATCCATGTGTTTGTGTGCCTGTGCCTGTGAATATGGGTACTAAATGTTTGAGGAATATATTCATAATAAAATTGTGGAATATGTACCAAATGAGATGGTTTGAATTTATTAAACAGTATGTACTCCAAATAAATTACCACCAAAATAAGGTGAATATGCTCGATGATGGTTTGATTCAAAAAAAATATTATATTTTTTCTATAATTAGGATTTACATTGAACCAATACTTTTTTATTTACAGGATATTGATCCTAAAATTGTGATTAGAGGGAAGAGATCATATCATTCATAGATGAATGGACAACCATCCATCCTTATGATTATTAATGAGGTGAAAATGGAATATGTAGAACTATATAAGAATTTGATGAATGTTTATAATTCCAAAATTGATTATGATGGCATGATAATGTTTAAGAACTAAGCATGATTCCCATCAATGACACATATGAAGAAAGATATTTTAGAATTATATAATATTATATCTTTTTCTATTTATCATTATAGTATACTGATCAATAGAGATCTAAAAGAGTAATTTTGTTAGAAAAATGAAGAACAATAGTGAAGAGTATATATCATGATGTCTAGTATGTTTGAAAGTAATGGATGAGAGACATATGTCTTAGTGAAAATTACAAACTATGCCAATATGAAAATGAAAATGGTAAAACATCACTATGGATTTCATCATTGAACTCCATTAAAAATATTAAGGTCATAACACTATATCAGATTTAATCGATCTCTTTTTTAATTTATCACATTTCATAGTAATCAAGGTATTTTTTTAGATTAACATTATATGATAAACATTAATAAAGTATTAAGGTAGTATGGAATACTATATTCTATTTAATTGAACTAGGATTTGAGATTTACAATGATGTTATAGAGAAGTTTTTAGTGAGATCTGAATAAATAAACTGAATATTATCAATACATGTCATCCAATTTTAGATGACTAATATGATATGAATATTCAACCAATATAAGATATGTTGAGATAGTGTTATATTGGAGACAATGGTGGTTGGGATAAAGACCTTCCTCTAGTTGAGTTTCCTCACACAGATAAATTTATTTAAGAATTTATATGTCTCTTTAAGAATACATCTCTAGTAAAAACCGTAGAACCCAAATGTGTTGTGATGGTGAAAGAGAAAAAATCTATTGGAACCGAGCTAGATAAGGAACTGGTATAAAAGGTTAGAGTCATTAAGAATCACATCAAGGTACCTCAAAGTCATTATACATTTTATACTGAAAATAATAAGTGATATATGAAGATTGATATTGGTCACAATATATTACTATGAATATCTCCACTGAATAAGTTTCTGTGATATGTAAATATGAGGATATTGAACCCTAGATATATTAGTCTGTTTGAAATTCATGATCATATGTGGAAGGCATCTTACCACTTTGAAATATTATTAAATCTTTCACATGTCCAAGATTTATTATTGTTATATATATTAAAAAATTTCATAAATAACGATTCAATTTTACTAATAAAATGGAATTAACAACTATAGAAGGATATCTGTTATGAGGAATCATGAGTATAGATTTTTGTTTTATGAGAGAAATTATTGAAAAATATGACCACTCACATGGTCAATGTTTTTTTGGGAAAACTCTAAATTTGATGATAATACAAAGGAGAATTACTATTTAATGAGTTATTACTATATTATTTTGTTTTCATTTTAAATAATATAATATAAGGGGTCAAGTTGTTATAATTGGGTAAAATATAACGCACCAATATTTTATGATTTATTTTTCTTTAATAAATCTGAATTATTCAATACCATTCATTTCCTGGTACATTTAATGTACATGATTAATTATTATAAATTATAAAATAAATCAAATTATACGATATTTATTTGAAATATGAATATAAAATAATTTCTAAATTTCTTATTAAATATTATTTATCCAAAAGTGCTATTTTGAAATATTTTTTTATGATCAATGTTTTCATGAAAAATATTTTATTCAATTCTTATATTCATTATTTTAGAAATTAAAATAGTGAAATGATCAAATAAAAATTTTTGTAACACATTAATAGATTAAATTAATTTTTAATTAGTTGGTTAGAAACAAAATAATATAATTTGAAGGAAGAAGTAGCTATTTCTTGGGAAGCTTTTTTTTATGATTGTGAAATGCATTTTAATCATCATAAATTATATAAATACCTATTTTTAAGGATGTTTATAATTTGATATAATATATAATCACTATTATATTTAAACCTTAATTTAATATTATTTTTATTCCATGTAATAATGTTGAACATAGTTTTATGATTTAATATAAATTTTCACAAATAATAGTTTACATTACATTTTCAGCACATATTATTAAATTAATTTATACTACTATTAGGAATGGAATCATTTATACTAGAATGCATAGTTATGATCATAATAATAAATATAATATAATTATAAAAATTGATATTTGGATATATGAATTGTAAAAATAAAAATTATACCGTAGTTAGGGCTAATAAGGGATTATCAAGAGTTAAACTAATAGATAAGGGTAAAAATGTCGTATAAACATGTATAGATCATTTTGGTTAAAGATATTTAACAATTATTTAATCCTAAATTTTTAATTATTCTCAATATAAATGAAAATTCATAATAAAGTGAGTTTATATTGTTTATATTTTTTTTTATTCCTTATGTGTCCCTCCCCTCACATTTAAAATAAATCATATTCTCCTCCATTATTCAAAACATTTCCACACTCTATCAAAATAAATACCTAAAAAATAATCTTAATAGATTCCTTCCATTACTTTTTAATATTCGTTTCTTACCCCTAATATCATATAAAGAAGGAATAAAATATAAGAAAATTGAGACCTCTCAAAATAGAGTTATTGATCTTACCAGAAACATTCAGTGTTCATTTATTATTTTACTTCCAATAAAAAAATTGTATATATCATAACATGATTACTCTTATATCATAAATATACATAGATTTTATTATTATTATTGAAAACAATTTCATCAAATTTCTATAAAATGGGAAATGAATATATCCCTTATGCATACATGTGAACTCAATCCTCTAGATAGTGATATAATTCAATTTCCATCACTGTTATTCAATGTTATTTATTATTATTTAATTAATGATTATGTTTGATAAATATTACATACATATGTTTCTAGAATTAAACGATCATATCTTCATATTTACATTCACATACATTAGTAAATGATAACAACAATCATGCATATGAGTGAACAACCACCTGCAAAAAGTAAGGTAAGTCATTTTAATTCATATAAAATGAATTACATCTATCAGAAATTAAAAACCTAACACATTCATGGGTCTGGAATATCACCCACAAAATATGATTTAATTCAATTTTTATCATCATTTTATGTGAATGACTATAAAAGTGTATATAGTGAATAATTATTATAATAATATCGTGAATATAAATATAGATATGGTGAAACTATGACCAATGCACATGTATCGTACCCATCAAACCAAAGCATGAATAGAAAATAGAATAGTTTTTACCCGAATAGTTATTTAAAATGAATATTTTCTCAATAAAACTATATTCATCTAATATAAATGAATTATAAATAGTATTTTGTATATGAATATGGTTTTTACTAAGATTATAATATATCTATATTTATTATACACATTAATTGAATGGAAATAATGAAAGATAAGACATAAGGTAAGATTTTATACTCAAATATCATTTATTATTAGGATTATACGTGTTAAATTTAAATTAGGGGAAATTATATTGAACATTTGTAGTGTCCCAGACCTCTCCTATCAATTCCAATGTGAAAATATAGTGTTTGAGGTTTTTTGGGAGTTCAAGGTGACTTATCCTCAACACTTTTCCAATTTTACCATTATGTGAACATCAAATCAGTAACCTTCTATGAATAGTGCCAACGGTGAGGTCTAACAGTGACCTCTCTATCCATTGCCAAATTTCCAGCTATATGAATAGTTCAATTGGTGAACATACCTATTTTTAAACTCTAACAGTAACCTCTCATTCCTTTCACAAATTTTGAGTTTGGTGAACAGTTCAATTAGTTAACACTTCTACTGGTAACCTCTAATGGTAACCTCTCTTTCCATTCCCAAATTTTGAGTTCTGTGAATAGTTCCATTATTGTATAGTACTATGAGTAACTTTTAACGGTTACCTTAATTTCGTTTGGAAAATTCTGGGTTCATAAATAGTGTTTCCAAAATGGTAAAATTTTGTTTCCTTTGCCAAATTTTGAGTTTGTGAGCAGTGTTTCATGAACGGTGACCATTTTATTCCTTTTCAAAATTTTGAGTTCATGACAACTGTTTCTGGAACAGTGACCATCTAATGGGGAGCTTCATGAATAATTTCTAAAGGTGAGCTTCATGAACAGTTTATAATAGTGATGTTCATGAACATGGTCTAATGGTGATATTTATGAAGAGTGTTTAATGTTGAGATTCAGGAATAGTGTCTAATGGTGAGCTTCATTAACAGTATCTAACGGTGAGCTTCAAGAACAACGTCTAACGGTGAGATTCAAGAACAGTTTCTAATGGTGAGCATCATGAACTGTCTCTAATGGTGAGCTTCATGAACACTATCCAACGGGGAGATTTATGAATAGTGTCTAACAGTGAGCTTCATTAACAGTGTCTAATGGTGTGCTTTATGAATAGTGTCTAATTGTGAGCATCATGAATAGTGTCTAACGGTGAGCATCATGAGTAGTTTCTAATGGTGTGCTTCATTATTAGTGTCTAATGGTGATCTTCATGAACAGTGTATAATAGTTATCTTCATGAACATTGTCTAAAGGTGAGCTTCATGAACAGTTTCTAATGGTGAGGTTCATAACAAGGTTTTTTCAATGCCAAAATTTTAGTTCGTGAAGAGTGTTTCCAGCATCCTATAGTTTCACCCATTTAGCATTTTCTTTTGATGTAAAATGAATTTATTTCCTCATTTTAAGTACTTTAATGTCGATTAAAATTCCATAAATCCTATATTAATTATTCCTATGGCTCGGGATGTTTTTACTTGTGAAACCCTGTGGTTTAATGTGATCCTCTTTTATGTGGAAATCAATTGTATCTTAAATTTCCAAACTGTTAAATCTTCTAATGGGACAGGATATATTTTTCATTAATTATTCCTCTTTTTTCTAGACTATAAGAAACTATAACCTTTCAATCCTTCTCATAAAAGTTGTAGAATCAAAATTTCCTCCTATGATTAGTTCTGCTCTGTTTTGATTCCACCGAGCTATATCGATCAATCTTTGTTATAAGGTATTTATTATCGTCCTTCTTTTAGGGGTCATCTTCTCCTAGTTCTCCTTTTCTATTAATAACATGTAATCTCTGTGATTCAAATATATTTTTCATGGGGTTTTATTGGTGTAGTCGTACTGTGGCATCCTCAGGATGATGTAGTTGACGTGAGAGGAGGATCGTGACCCGTTGTGGGGATAACAAACGTAAATAACTGTTTGAGGTAGGGGATTCAATTATTCCCTTTTATATTATACGAAATTGTATTTTTTCATGTTTAAGGACAATATATGCCAATGTATGTTAAATAATAAATATTTTAACTGGATAAATAAATTGATATCAATCATATATTATTTCCTTTTTTCTAGATAGTATGATATATATTCTTGCTTCATATAGTTGTTTGTTCATGAAACAAATTTGTAAAGAACATAAACCAGAATTAATTGATAATTGTTTGGATAAAGATAACAAGGCAGGTGGATGAATCTTGTTCTTCTTGTGGAAATTTTGATGTTAACCAAAATGGTGTAGTGAGTATGTTTAATTTATTTGTGATGGATTACTATTTAGGTTTCCCGAATGTGGATCTTATGTATAATAAATCAGATAATTCAAAATGGATATATTTTTTTGATAATTCCTTGAAGGGTTCTGAGTTACCCTCATGTGTGTAAAAGGGCCAAGAAGACAATTGTTAAGAAGTTTGTTTTCCTGCTGGTTGTGTTGTGATGTGATCCTAGATGGGTGTTGTGATATGTGGGGGGCATGGAGGCCATTTGGTTGCAGCAATAGATGATTCCTAGAGTGGATAGAGGATTTATTTTTTGCATGTGGGTGTTGGGGATGACACTAGAGATGATGGAATAGGATGGATGTGATTTTTGGATTCTTGCTGATTCTTATTGGTTGATTTTATGTTTTACTATTCCTCACTTCCAAATGCATCTTTTTTTCATACCCTTCTTCCAAAAGAGACGAAGTTGCACAGTGTTTGCCATTTGATTTATTTGTTTAGTTTCTCAAGGGAGGATGGGTCTAAGATCATGGAATAGGCTGCAAAGAATCGAAGGGTAGAACATCTACTCCCAGTGTTAATCCACCTTATGTTTAGTAGCATAGAATGGTCTTCTAGAATGCATGAGAATGTGGGAAAGTAATTATGTAATGAATAATTCATTAAACAGTGTTAACCCATGGGGTTGAAGTTTGTTGGAACATAATTATGAGGTTGTAATTATGAAGGAACAATGGAATTTGGGTGTGATGCTTATGAAATTTAATGTAGTATTTTTCATGGTTAATTAATGTTTAAATAATTAATTAACTTAATGTGGAACTGATAAAAAGGGAATGAAGTAATCTAATAAATGTCATTAAATTTTTGTGTTCTTATAGGATAACTAGTCTTAGAAGTGGCAGCCCAGAGTTCGAGGGGCATTATCTGAAGTTTATTATAAGTATAGGTTATGTATATAGTGTGGCTGTGAGATATAGTATATCCTATACTTTTTTTGTTTCTATACGCAACTCCAACCTGTTAGTAAGGGAAACTGACACCCCATGGATTCTTAACCCTGTGGTGTTTTTTCCAACATTCTGGTGGGAGGGCGAATGGATGACTACCCCATTTGGCCCCACTCTCATCACTTGGTTGATACTTGTGCTAGTAGGAACAATGGTTAGTTTTACCCATATATGTGTGAATAAGGATTTAATGTCTTGTGGTTATTCGCACACATATATTCAGGATATAGTAACCAATGGAAGACTATAGGTGTAATGTGTATAAGATGTGATGGCTTAAGGATCCTTACACGGTGTAATGGATGTAATGGATTGTGTTATAATACCCAATGTATGATACACATTATGCGAGCTATGGGGGTTCATGGAAACTACCTGGTTACTTTGGTGTGTGGAAGTGTTGGTTTTGTTGCACAAGGTGCATATTGTGGTGCTTCGACCAGGTATCTACAAGAAAGCCTTTTTGGACAGAGATTCTTAATCCGTACGATGATGTGGAAAAGTGGTAAACCAGTTGGGAAGTAGTAGTAGGGTACCCTTGATATGATTTATTATATGATATATTATTATATGTGTTACTTGGTGGGAGTATCCATGGAGAGGTTGGGAACATAGTTTACCTTTTAGGTGATGAGTTATTTTCACTTGTTGTTCACTGTTTTTTATCATGCTTTCTTTACATACGCATGAGAGGCTTCTAGGAGGATCTTACTGAGTATACTATTTTACACCCCCTATTTATATAAAAACTGTTTTTCAGGTCACATGGAGCAGGTTGGAGATCAAGCTGGTTTCTTCTAGCTTGGGGATGCAGGAGCTGTCTGGGCTAGTGGTTGCTGCTGTTTTCACATTCTTATAGATTCTTGTGGTTTACCCCTTCTAGTTTTATTACTTTTTCATGACATTACATATGTGCTCTTGGGTTTTCTTTTATATTTTAATTTCGATAAGGATTTGGTTGGTGTCTATATTTTCTCTCTCTTTCACATGTGTTCGCTTAGAGGGTAATGCCTCCCATTTGTGTGTTTACTATACCCTCAGGGTTAGACGCCAACCCAAGGCCTACTAGAGGCGGGAGTCAGGGGTCATTATTTCCCTTCTCACATTACCGACCCTAGAGTGGTACACTTTTGTGGAGGGGTTTCATGACATAGTGCTATCAGAGGTCTTGTTGAGGGACCAGATGGAGTTTGGAGTTAAGAAGAAGTGAGGTTGCAAGGGTTGGTAGGGAAACAATGTCATTCATGTTTAGAATGTGATGTAAACACTAGATACCGGCTGAGTCATATGCTTCTTAGGGCCCCCTGGGATATGATGTACAGACCTTTATTTTAATAATGGCTACTAAACAAGGTGATACTTATTGTAGGGTATTGACATAGGAAAGTATCGTGCATCATTCTTAGTTGTTCCAGAGTTTGAATGGGATGATGTTGGGATAGGTTAATATAAAATAAATGAATGAAATCACTTAATTAATTTATTTTGAGTCTTATATTTTCCAGTTTTAGGAGATCTGATGGGTGGCTGTTGTACAGGTATGGCTCCAGGTCGATGTCCTCATCAGTTTTGCGCAGAAAATGTCCAGCAGGTTGTTCCAATAGATCACCACAAGGTAGAGGTTGATGACAACGACACATGGAGGAATACTCTTTGGGTGTTTCTATGCCAGATTCTATAGAAGTACTAGTGCTACTTTTCAGATGCAATCACATAAGACTGTTTGGAGGAGGTCAAGATAGGCTTCAGTTTAATTGGTACTCGGATGGAGCACTGACTTTCCGTGGTTGTGACGATTTTTCATGGATCAGAAAGGCAGTGTTGGTTCTTGTTCATTGGGGATCACGAGGAGTCATCAATCTCATGGGAAGAGTTCTAAGACATGTTTAGAGTCGTGTTTCTTTCTTCGACTACGAATGAATCAATTACCAAGAGCTTCTTACCCTACGACATGGGAGCTTCAGTGTTCTAGAGTTTTTTATTTCATTGAGTAACCTTTTAGGATATGCTACGGACCTGTTTCCAGATGAGGAGGCCTGGGAGAGGCATTTTGTGGAGTCTATGAATCTATAGATCCGGTGCCAGGTCATCCCATTTATGCTGAAGTCATACCTTGAGGTGCTGGCGAGGGAAGAGGTTGTCAAGAAGACTTTAACCAGGACCAGATAATCACAAGAGGGGAATCGTCATGATTCCTCATGAAGTAGTGTTGTGGTTTGGAGTTCTTGGTTTCAGGGTAGAATAGTTTCCATTCAGTGGGTGGTAAGTCCCATCCCATCACATCTCAAATCTCTAGAGGCAGTAACTATCAGGAATATTCCAAGGGACTAGGTGCTTCTTTTTCTTATGGTGGTTGTGGTCATCAGCAACGTGAGTGCCCGACCTCAGTCATCATGCACCAGGTGCTACGCTCAATGTTCCTCCATTGAGGTAATTCCAACTGAGGCTGTAATAGAAAGTTTCACTTGCATTAGATCATTAGAGGGTAGATAGGGCAGGCAAAGGAAAACCCCATGACGCTTTCCTTCCACATAGATCAGATCGCGACCATGGTGGTGGTCGTCATTAGGGTCAAAGTGACGGTGGAGGATGTCATTGTTGGATTCATGCACTATCATTTCCAGCTCTAGGTGGGCCATATACCGGTCGAGGTACTATTTCCTTGTTTTCTACCTTGGTGTATGCCTTGTTTAATTCAAGAGCGATAAAATCCTTCATATCACCAACCCTTGTCCATGCTTTGGGGCTTGAGGTAGAGAGGCATGTAGTTCCCATGGCGTTGACTACGCCTGTTGGAGGTCGAGCAGACCTGTTTGAAGTATTGAGAGATTGTGAGCTAGTGATGGGGAAGCACCGCTCTTGGGGAGATTTCCTATGTTTATGAATACAACTATATGATTTCATCCTCTACATTGATTTTTTTAATTCATTGCAGGCTATTGTGGATTGATTCAAGAAGGTGGTTGTTTTCATTGGTGCAAATGGAGAGCTGGTGGTGTTTTTTGCGAGTGAGATCCTCAGATGGGTCATAGGCGCATTCCTTCCTTATCATCCATGATGGCTGAGATGATGTTGATTTCATTAGAGGTTCAGTAGTAGGCATTTCCTATGGTCATAGAGGAGTACCTGGATGTCCTACTAGAAGATGTTGTAGCATTAACCCCTCGATGAGAGATCAAGTTTGGGATCGAGCTACAACCATGAGCATCTCTTATCTTTATGTCTCTATATAGGATGTCCCATTTTTATTTTGCAGAGCTGTGTATACAGCTTGATGGTCTATTATAGTGGGGTTTTGATTGGCCAAGTGTGTCACCATGGAGTGAACCAGTTCTGTTCGTGAAGAAGGCTGACGGCAGTTTGCAGTTGTGTGTCGATTATCGCCACTTAAACAAAGTGACAATAAATAATTGCTATCCTCTTCCATTGATTAATGATTTATTCGATATAATGAAGGGTTAATGTTTGTTCTCAATGATAAAATTGCTGTCAAAATATCATCATATGCGTGTAAAGGATGAGGATATCCCAAACAAAGCTTTCCATTGTCGTCATGGGCATTATGTGTTCATTGTAATGTCGTTCGTTGTTATGAATGTTCCATTTGTGTTCATGGGATTGATGAATGCTGTGTTCTGTGAGTTCATGGAAATGTTTTTGGTACTTTTCATTGATGACATACTTGTGTACTCCACATCTGAGGAGGAGCATGAAAAGCATCTACACGTGGTTTTGGGAGTTCTTCTTCAATATCAGCAGTACGATAACTTGTCAAAGTATGGGTTTTGGGATCGAGATGTCCGTTTTGTCAGAATTGTTGTGTCCCAAGAGGTAGTAGCTATGGATCCATCAATGATTGAAGTTGTTGTGTCTTGAGCATCCCCGTAGATAGTGTCATAGGTGTGAAGTTTCTTTGGTCTTGCAGGCTACATCAAGTGGTTTGTAGCCGATTTCTCAAGAGTTGCAACTCCTCCTGAAACATTGACTAGGAAGGATAAGGAATTAATTTGGTCTGATAAGTGTCAGGAAGTGTTCGAGTATCTAAAGAAGAAGCTAGTAATTGTTCTGGTTTTTTGTCTTCGAGCTGAGGGAGTTCAGTTTGTTGTTTTCTACAACGCTTTGCATCTGGGGTTGTGAAGTGCTCTGATGCAGCAGAGATCACTTGTTTATTTTGTGTCTCAGCAGTTACATCCCTATGAAAATAACTATTCCACTCATGATCTTGATATTCCATCCAGGGTGTTTTCTATGATGTGGTGGATACATTAACACATTGGTGAGCGCATTTTTGTTTTCACCAATCAAAAGAGTTTGAGGTATGTTTTCTCCCAGTGTGACTAGATCTTACGACAATGTCGATGGATGGAGTTCTTATAGGAATACAACTTTGAAATATTGTATACACAAAGAAAAGGAAATGTTGTAGCTGATGCACTGAGTTGACTATCACGTAGTGATGCTATGCATGGATTCGGTGATTCGTGAGAGTAATGGAAGTGATGTTAGCATTATATCATGATATGGGAGATGTTGGGGGAAGAGGATTTCTTTTTCAGATGACGGTGAATTCATCCCTGGTGCAGATGTTGGAAGAGTCCCAGTTGTGGGATCTAGATGTGGAGGTCTGGAAAGACGAAGTTGAATGTGGTGAGGCCCATGATTGTTGGTCAGATGATCAACAACACCGAGTTTTGTATCACGAAAGGTTTTTTGTTCCTTTGAAAATGCCTGAGATGGTTCTCAGAGAGTTATATAGTTCTCTATTAGCTGTGCATCATGTCGTGAAAAAGTTGTACCGATCCTTGAGGAGCCTGTTTTGGCATCTAGGGCTGAGGCATACAGATGTAGAATTTGTGTCTCGATGATTGGTCTGCCGGATGGTGTAGGGCGAACACTGTGTCCCTAGTGGTCAACTTCATCCATTAGATATTATTCAGTGGAAGTGGGAGGACATATCAAATGACATTGTTACTGGTTTACCAAGAGCTACGGGAGGACATGATGCTATTTGGGTGGTAATGGATCGTTTAACAAAATTTTCCCACATCATAGTGATCAAGGAGTCGAGCTTAGTGGATGTTTTATCGAGAGTGTATCTAGAGGAGGTGGTGAGACTTCATGGATTCCCAAGGATGATCATTTCCGATTGATATCCTTTATTTACTTCCAGGTTATGGAGCGGTCTCCAGCATGCTTTCAGTTCTCAACTATGCCTTTGCACTTTTTTCATCTTCAAACGGATGGTCACACCAAGCAGACCATCTAGACTCATGAAGAAATGATACACTCTTGTGATGTTTATTTTGAAGGTTTGTGGAGGAAGCCCTTACCCTTGTTGGAGTTTTCTTTCAATAATATTTTTCACTCCACCATCAGTATAGAGGAGTTTTAAGCCTTGTTAGATGGCTATTCTATTCTCCATTATTCTAGAATGGGGTCAGAGAGTCATAAATGCTTTGATCAGAACTAGAGAAACATACAATAGAGATAGTTCGGGTTATTCATGAGAGGATGAAGACAGCACAAGATCGTCACAAAACATATGTTGATCAAAGAAGGAGACTCTTGGATTTTAATGTTGTGGATCTTGTGTTTCTGAGGTGACCCCCCAACATGGATAGTTATGGTTTGGTTGTGGGAGTAAGCTTTCTCCCTGGTTTGATGACCCTTTCGAGGTGTTAGCTCATGTTGGTGTTGTGGCGTATCGAGTAGCACTTCCCCTGCAGATGAGTCGAATACATGATGTTTTCCATGTATCACAGGTCTATTGTTATCTTTATGATGTCTCTCACATCATCTATTGGGGAGAGATCTATGTTGAGGATGATGAAACCATTGAGAAGTGACCTGTGGAGATCCAAGACCTCAAGGAGAAGGTGTTGCGTGGGCATTCTATCCCCTTGGTTCGTGTCTTGTGGCGACACGGTGGCATGGAGGAGAGTAAATGGGAACATGAGTCGCATATACATGCTAAGTACCAAGAGTTATTTGATGTTTTACTCTTTTCATGTAATGGTGTACCTTTGTGTTTATACCTTTCATGTAATTATTATGAATGTTCTTTTGTTGCTTTTGTGGCTTTCTCTATTTTTAAAGGTATCTCAATAGGTGGTTGTTCAGACCATGTTTCTCTTTCTTTAAGTGGGTTTTTGAACACTAAAGGATGAGAATGTTTTGAGAGGAATCTTATTTAATGTCCGGAACCTCTCCAGTCCATTCCATTGTGAAAATATGGTGTTTGAGGTGTTTTGGGATGTCAAGGTGATTTATCCCCGACAATTTTCCAATTTTCCCTTTCAGTGAACAGTGCATTAGTAGCCTTTTGTGAACAGTTCCAACAGAGTGGTCTAACGATGAACTATCTTTCCTTTTCTAAATATCCAATTTTGTGAATAGTTCCATTGTTGAATAGTTCTATCGGTGACCTCTAATGGTAACTTCTACATCCTTTGAAAAAATTTGAGTTCTGTGAACAGTGCCATCGGTGAACAGTTCTGTCGGTAACCTCTCTTTCCTTTTCCATATTTTGAGTTCTATGAATAATTACATCAGTGAACAGTACTATCGGTAACCTATAACATTAACCTTTCATTTCATTTCAAAATTTTGAGTTCATGAAAAGTGTTTCCAGAATGGTGACCATCTAATGGGGGAATTTTATTTCCTTTTCCAAATTTTGAGTTCGTGAACATTGTTTCTAGAATGGTGACCTTCTAACAGTGAACTTTTATTTCCTTTTACAAATTTGGAGTTCATGAATAGTGTTTCCAGAACAGTGGCATTTTAATGGCGAGATTTATGAACATTTTCTAATGGTGAGATTCATGAACAATGTGTAACAGTGAGCACCATGAACAGTGTCTAACGGCGAGATTCATGAACAATGTCTAATGGTGAGCTTTGTGAACAATTTCTAATGGTGAGCATCATGAACAGTGTCTAATGGTGAACTTCATGAACAATGTCTAATTTTGACCTTCATGATAAGTGTCTAAAGGTGAGCTTCATGAATAGTATCTAATGGTAAGATTCATGAACAATGTCTAACGGTGAGGTTCATGAAGAGTGTCCAACGGTGAGGTTCATGAATAGCGTCTATCGATGAGGTTCAAGAACACTTTCTAACGGCAAGGTTCATGAACAATTTTTTTATGTTGCTACATTTTGAGTTCATGAACAGTGTTTCCAGCTCCCTACAGTTTCACCCCTTTAGCGTTTTCTTTTGACATTAAATTCATTTAAGGATTCAATTTAAGGACTTAAGGCCGATTCAAAGTCCATAAATCCTATATTAATTATTCATAAGGCTCGGGATGCTTTTACATGGTCAAACCACATGGTTTAATGCGTTCTTCTTTTAATGGGAAATCAATCGTATCATAAACTTCCACTCCAATAAATCCTCTAAAGGGACGTGATATCTTCCTCCCTAATTATATCTCTTTGTTATCTACTATGAGATGTTATACCCTTTTAAGCCTTCTCATAGGTGTTGCAGAATAGAACATTCCTCCAAGGATTGGTTCTGCTCTGTTTTGAGGCAACAAAGTTGTATTAGTCATTCATTGATATAAGGTATATTTTATCATCATTCTTTTGGGGTTCATCTTCTCCTCATTCTCCTTTCCTTTTTATAACATGTAATATCCTTGCTTATAATGGATTTTTCATGGGGTTTACTTGGCACGGTCGTACTGTGGAATCCTCAGGTGGATGCAGTTGTCGCGAGAGGAGGATCATGACCCGTTGTGTTGATAGAGAATGTCAATATCTGTTTGAGGTAGGGGATTTATTTATTCTCTTTTATTTTATAGGTAACTATATTGTTAGCATGTTTAATCCCACTGTATGAAAATGGAATTGATATAATAAATATTTTAACCAGATAAATAAATTGATATCTATCGTATGTTATTGCCTCTTATTTTGATAGATAGTGTGATTTCTAGGCTTGCTTCATATAGCAGTTCATTCTAGATATAAATTTGTAAAGAACGTACACCATAATTAGTTGATAATTGTTTGGTTAAATATAAAGAGGCATGTTAATGAATCTAGTTCTTCTTGTGGTAATTTTTATGTTAACCAAAATGGTGTAGTAAGAATTTTCAATTTATTTGTGATATCTTACTTTTTTGGTTTCCCAAATTTGTAACCTATGAATGATAAATCAGTTAATTAAATACAGATTTATTTGAATGATAATTAATTGAAGGGTTCTGAGTTACCCTCTTGTTTGTAAAAGGGCTAAGAGCCCAATTGTTATGATGTTTTTATTCATGCTGCTTGTGTTGTGATGTGATTCTGGATGGGTGATGGGATATGTGGGGCGTGGAGGCCTTTTGGTTTTGTCATATAATGATGCCTAGAGTGGAGAGATGCATCTATTTAAGCATGTGGGTTTGAAGGTGGACAACATGGATGGTAGAATATGATGGATGTGATTGTTGGATGCTTGCTGATTCTTATTGTTTGATAATCTATTTTACTTTTCCTCACTCCCTAAGGAAGCTAGTCTAATTTACCCTTCTTCTGAAAGAGACGAAGGCGCATGGGGTATGCCATGTGATTTCCATTTTTAGTTTCTCAAGGAAGTATGAGTCTACTCTCTTTTTATAGGCAGACAAGAATCGATACGTAGAACATAAATACACTGTGATGATCCCCCTTGTGTTTAGTAACATAGAACGTTTTTCTAGATTTCTTGGGAATATGGGAATTTAATTCTTTAAATAATCATTGAATAAATTGTTTTAAACCATGGGGTTGGAGTTTTCCAGAACATAATGATGGGATTGTAATTATTATGAAACTGTGGACTTCGGTTGTGATGCTAATGAAATTTAATTTGGAATTGTTCATGGTTAATTAATGTTTATAGAATTAATTTATGTAAAGTGGAATTGATAAAAAGGGAATGAATTAATCTAATAAAGCTCTTTAAATGGTTGGGTGCTTATCGAATACCTAGTATTAGAAATGGCAACCCGGAGTCCGAGAGATGTTAGATGCAGTTGACTATAATACTAGGTAACTCCCATAGTGTGGTTGTGAGAGATAGATATCATGTACATTTTGTGTTTCTATACACTACTCCACCTTGTTAGTAAGGGAAACTGACACCCCAAGGATTCTAAGTCCTAGGGGTGTTTTTTCCAACATTTTGGTGGGATGGTGAATGGCTGACTACCCCCTTTGGACCTACTCTCTTCTCTTGGTAGACACTTGTGCCGGTAGGAACATTGGTTATTTTTCCCCATATATGTGGGTAGAGGGATGTAATGGCTTGTGGTTATTCACACGCATATTTTTTGGGACATAGTATTTTATGAACTACTATAGGTGTAACGTGTATAGGTTGTGATGGATTGAGGATCCTTACTCTGTGTATGGGTTTCAATGGCTTAAGGTATAATACCGGACATATGATACACGTTATGGGAGCTGTGGTGGCTCCAAGAATATACCATGTTACTTTTGTGTGTGGACATGGTGGTTTTGTTGCACGAGGTGCATATTGTGGTGCTTCTCCCAGTTGTCTGCGGGCAAGACTTTTTGGTAAGAGATGCTTATGAGGTACGACGTTGGGAAAAAGCGCCAAAACAGTGGAGAAGTAGTAGCAGGGTAGCCTTGATATTCATTATTATATAATATATTCTTGTATGAGTCACTTGGTGGGAGTATCCATGTAGAGGTTGGGAACATAGTATAACTTTTTAGGTGATGAGTTAGTTTCACTTATTTTTCAATGTGATTTAGCATGATTTATTTACTTTTTCACGAGATGATTCAGGGAGGATCCTACCGAGTATATTTTTGTACACAACTTATGTATATATAAACTGTTTTTCCGGTCACTTGGAGGAGGTTGGAGATCATGCTGGTTTTTACTACCTTGGGGTTGCAGGACCTGTTCGGGCTTGTAGTTGCTGCTGTTTTTACTTTCTTTTGGGTACTTGTAGTTTTCCCCTTCAAGTTGTAGTACCTTTCCATGACATTACATATGTGCCCTTGGGTTTTGTTTTATATTTCTGTAATGAGTTGGAGTAGGTTGGTGTCTATCATATATATCTCTTCCACATGTGTTCCCATATAGGATAATGCCTCCCATTTGTGTGATTATTACACCCTCAATTGTAGTTTCCAACCCTAGGCGTACTTGAGGCAGGACTCGAGGGACATTATCTCCCTTCTCACAATTCCATCCCAAGAGGGATACAATTTTTGGGGAGGGGGTAGTGAAAAAATTTAATTTAAAATCAATTTATTTAATTATCCTTAGTTTATTCTAATAATTTATAATAAATAATACATTTTTTACTTTGTGTTACACTAAATGATTAAGAAATTATTTATAAATAACATATAACATTATTTCCACATTGGGAGATGAAATTTTTATTCAATTTACATTATCTTAAAAATGATTTTATAGTCGTTATCAATAATTCATAAAATGTTGTAAAAACATAATTTTCATCACAATTTTCTTCATTTTCAAATGATTAAAGAGAATATTTTTCAAGAAAAATGTTATGAAAAAGTCATTTTTTGACATCATACAAAATATTTAAAAAAATATCATTAAAGTTGTTCATCTCAGATAATTTTTATTACGACTCTGTTGGTCTTAAAGTCTTGTGATTACCCTTATAGTGGAGTTTGATGGATATCTGAGCCATTTAATTAAACATGAATTTATTTTCCAATATTATTTATGATATATATTTTGAAATTGGTTTTGTGTATATATTATGTCTTCATTTGTTTTATTAAATTATGGTTTTCTCATAGTTGAGACATAATATCTTGATGATCATGGAGGCTAGGCTTGGGTGCATTTTTTTGTTTCTTTATTTTTATTTCTTTTATTTTTCATCTTTTTTTCTCTTTACCCCATGACTCCTCATTAATTCCCCCACTAACGGTTTTGAATTTACGAGGCCAATATAGAAAATGTATATAAATAGAGAGTGTGTGGGGATGAAGGGAATCATATGATTCCTGACGATTGCAAGGTTTCCCATTAGAAAATTCACAATCATAGGTCAAGTTGTTTTATTAACACACAAAATGTAATATTATTATTTAGGGAATATATTTTTTTAATTACATTCCATGTACATATATTACACCCCATGGTCTTGTACATGGCCATGTAGTTGAGTGCGTGAGAGGATACCTTTTTTGAACAACATGCCGCATACCTATGGTACACAAAATTTTTTAAACTCATTCATTTAGGTGAGTACATAGGTAGATAGAATGTGTAGGGAAACATTTCTATATAAGGTAATCTCTAATACCATTTATAGGTTAATAATTTTATTAATGTATATGTATAAAAAAAGACACATGGTCAATTTATGAATGGTAAACCTGTAGGTACCCTGTGTAGGGTACTTGAATTGTACATTATTTACATGTTGTTTACATAAGTTTTAAATGAAAATTCAAGATAAATTACTTTAACATGTGGGGATTTTTGGGTACACTCCTTGTACATCTGATAATCATGTCAGGTACTTCCACTTTGTGAACCTATTGAGGTTTCTATACACCAATTAGCCAAAATTGGAAACATGATATGTTTATTTTGAGTGTTTTTCATATAGATACTTATGGTTGAACCCATGGAGTAATTTGATTAATTTTTAGAGGCATTATAGAGTGACAAACATAGTAGAGGGGTTTTTCCACCAAAAAATTAGTATGGCCATATCTTGTAAGTGAGACATGAAATGAAGCTTCATTGAGGGTTATGGTGTATGGTTTGTTGAAATGGAATGAGGTATCATGTAACACCCTAATATTTCATTTGTTTGTCTTTTAATGAATTATATTATAATTTGATAGATTAAGTTTCACAAAATTGAGATCGTAAAAAAATAAATAATATTATTTAAATGTAACCATTGTAACATAGTCCATATATTATTATTTATGAATTTTTTTCACTATCTTAAGATAATATATGATTTATAAAATTATAATATTACCGGTTACCAGTTAATTATAAAGGAATATATAAACCAATTGAATATAAAATATGCTTTTAAATTTTTATGATCCCAATGGATTTTTGTCTTAATAATTTAAATTAATTTAATCTAATAAATGATATTCATGAAATTTATTTTTTATATATACAATAAACTATTTTTTTATATTCATAAAATAAATTTTATAGGAATAAAATATTGAAAAACGAAATTTTATGCCTAGAAAGTATATATTCTAAAGTAAATTTTACCTCCTTCTAATGAAGATCCTTTCTTAAATATTATTTATGATAATTTACATAATATATTAGAGAAAATAAACTTTTTATTTTAATTTTTAATATAAATATTTAATTTGGATAAATGTTTTGTACATTTCTAATATGATTCATGTTTTGATTAACAATCCAAAATGATAATTTTAAATAAAAAATTATGTTTTTCCCCCAAATAAATTATATTTTAAATTTATTACTTAATTTAGTTTTATTGTATAACTAGATAATTATTTTATAATTTTAATCCAATTTATGTCATTGGAATCTAATTAATATTAAATGTAGTTATATAAAGGATTCAATCTTTTTCATGTTTAATGTTTAACAAAATTTTTCCTCACCACATCAACATGGTTAATTTTAGATTAATTACTACATCTTATGTGTTTTAAATTTTGAAAAATAGATTACCCATTTGGAATCACTGCATAAAATTATTTAATTTTTTTTGTATATATTAATATAAGCATTAGTAATATTTTGTAGCTACCAGGGTCTAGGGTAAGTATGGTAATTAAGAGTAAAAAATAATATTATAAATATTAGAAAATTACCATAAAACTTGGCGTTAAATCATTTTATGTGTGTAATTCAACCAAATTAATTTCTATGAATAACTTATAACATTTTTTAACCAACTTGGGAGAGAGGATAACATTTATTGTATTTTTTATAAAAAGAGTAAAAGATATCATACTCATATTTTATGTAATATTCCATTTTCAATATAATGTTTTATATAGGATAAATTATACAATAAATATTAATTTTAAATATAAAATTATTTTATTTATCATGGTAATTTATATATAATTTTTTTGAAATAAATAAATACATTACAGTCTAATGCAATGATGATGGAGTAATTGTTTAATTAATGAAAATATAAAATAAATGATATTAAAAATATTAATATAAATATAATTTATCATTATTAATTACATATATGAACATTATATATGACTTATTAATATTATAGATATATGGAAATTTTATTTTTATGTTATCTTGTGCATTGATATATTTTAGAGAGTTTATAATTGAATATTATAAAAAAATTCATTAATAATTTATTAAAATAAATTATCTTTTAATAAATGAAATAAAACTCAAAAAAATATATAATTAGTTGATATGATTGGTATAAGGTTTATTTTTTCTTTAATGATCAATTTAGGGTCCTTTTGACATTTTATTGTCACTATATTATTCCTTAAAAAGTAAAAATCAAAGTTTACGTGCTATGTGTCAAAGGGTTTATGTAAGGGTTGAAACCAAATGTTAAGGGTATGAATATGACCTGAACATGTTTAAAAATATTGGATGAGTTTATTTTGATCCATACCCATCTTAAATTCTAAATAACTCACTTTGGATCCAATTTAATGTGAAAATTAATTTATATTAATTTAATATTTTGAGATCCTTCAAAAGTTCCCCTCACATCAACTATAAAGGTGCACATCCTCCCTCACCTACTAAAACAAATTGGAGACATTTAAATCGACCAAAACCTGAACAATTCTCCTAATAAAATGGTTATACATTTTATGGTCATCCAATAATTCCATAAACACTAAATCTATATCCCTTGAGAAGAGTTTAATGTAAGTCCACTAAAGAAGCGTCTAATATTTTAAAAACTCATTTAAAATAATTTCTATTTCAATTTTATATTTTTTCTGTTTAGCCATAAAAAAAGTAATAAAAGTAACATAATATATATAATTATATTTTATTATATTTATTTTACATCCATATTAATCATTTTATCCATCCTAAAAAAACCACTACGCGTGCATGCGTGCGACTTACCGTCTCCAATCTTTGGTGTAATTTTTTTCTTCATCACATTATTAGGATTGGTTAAACATTGGAAAAACTAAATATTAATAACAAATATGACCTGATATGTTTTCTTTATAATTATTATACCATATAATAACATACCCTAATGCTATTAATGTAATGATATCACCAGTCGTGTGTGTGTGGGGCCAACAGTCTCTACAATGCGATTTGATTTATTCTTCATGTTAACAATTAAATAATTATTATAAAAAGGTAAATAACTAATAAATTTAATATATATGAACTTAAAATCATTATACATATGAAAACATTCCATCATATGCATATGAAAGATGACTTTCATGAAACAACATGCATAAGAAAATGAAGAAGTTAACACCTAAAATGAGGGTAATAATGAAATATTATTAACAAAAGGATATTAGAAAATCATATATTATATAATAATTATGGATATAGTTATACTAAAATTTAATAACATTTCTTAAGCCATTATATTAGAGGTTAATGAACATTCAACTTTCATGAAAGTACAAGTTGATAATTATTTCATAATTTCATTAATATCTGATATTGTGTATCCATATGTATCTACTATGAACATTTCTCATCCATGTAAAATTTTCTTATAAATGTTTTCCAAAATATTTTTACTAATATAATATTAATTTTTAATGTCCTTTTTACCAAAGATTCTATTTTTATAAAATGATTATAAATGAATATGTTTTTCATTTTCCTATTTATTTACATTGATCCTTTTTTGATGGAAGGGATGTTTTTTTATCTAATACAACACAAGAACATATTTATACGATCATGAAATATTAATGTTTTGAAGAATCCTTTAAAGCATTACAACATTACTTATGTAAAATTATTTCATTTTAATTATTCAGTTTTTTATATAATGATTTGAAAGTAAAAAATATTATTTTTCCTCAAAAAACTAATGATTATAATAGAGTGCTTTAACCTATATCAAAAATCATCAGGTAATATTATGATTCATTTAGGCTGATCTATTATTATATTATTTAAAATATTTCATTGAATGATTTATAATTAATTTGACTATTGATATTCTGTTTATATACCATTAATTATTTACAGTGGATGTTTTCATATTCTGTATGATAGTTTTTCAATATAAATGTTTACATTGTTTATGTTGGATGATTTTCATTTGATACATGAATTTGACTTTTTATGTTATGGGTATGGACCACTATATCCAGTCAATGCATTGGTAGGTATCCTGAGATGAAATTAGTTTGTAAAAAACCCATCATGCTTATTTCCAATTTGTTTTAAATAATTTGGGGGATAGATCATAGTTGAAATCAGAATTTTTCTACACAAAGACTTACACTATCATGAGGATAGATCTTTGAAGTAGTTATCTTGAGGATTTATCTTGTAGTATAAACAATCCACATTTTTCATTAATTCATTAATATTATTTGATATAAATACCTGATTAGCTAATATATCTATGTTTCTGTTTTCTAGGTAATATAATTCTTTTAATGTCTTGTTCATCCGTTATTCACCTTCTTATATTTTATTTGACATATTTACCCATATGTTCCATTGTATTCTTACGCTTATTAAAAATTTGAGCTGACCAATTTAATTATTTTTTTTGTATGATATTTAGAAATATGTTATGACTGAGATGAATTATAACAGAAAAGGGGAATAATTAGTGACTCAATGAAATTGTTTTTATATTTTATGATTGAAAAATTAATGTGGATTACAGGTATGCATCCATTTTACAAATACTATTAAATTATTCAGTTCCTTGGGAAGCAATTACTTCTATCTAATTATAATGTATTAAATTAATGTACCGACTCAAGCCTACTTGGTTTGGGGTTATTATAATTGGTATCAGATTATGTTTAGCAGAAACATGGAAACTATATATAGAAAAGACAAATTAGGAAATATAATAAAAATAAAAGACCATCCATGATTTTTTGTATATTATATATCATTTGGGTATTCCTAGAATTATATCCATGTCTAGAAACTATAAGTCGATGTCATTTTAGAATGGATATAAATATGATTAATAACCCTGAAAAGGTGTATTGGGCCTACCATGACATAACCTAGTTCACAATAATGGGCATCACTACAGACATAGGTTGAAAAACCTATGGGTTATGATTTTTATAATTCACAGATTCATTATTAACTATTATAAAGGATTTAAAAGTAAATATTTCTCCAGAGAAACCATGTTTATGATCTTGAGATTCTCTATGAATAAAATTTTAACATTTTCAAGTGATTTAATAGTTTAATATTATGATTTTTCATTCATAACATTATTTATCATATGGAATTTTTTAAAAATGGTTCCTAGTGAACCAATGAAGCCCGTATCAATGCATATAATTCATATAAATATTTTTCTTCATATAAAGGATACTGATGTTGGAGCTGGATTTTCACCTTGTGCTGAGTAGCATTTTAATATAATTAGATAGTTTAATCATGTTATGAATAAAAACCATAACTGAATGGATAATCTATATCCACAACATGGAGGAAAAATGTTTGAATGCATCGTAAGAAAATAAACCACAACAATAAATGGTACAACAAATAGAATTTTATCTAGAGAATGGATAAGTTCCTTAGATAATATATATCATTTGTTGGGAAGTAATTAAAAGGAGATGGTTATCATGATAGTTTATTACCTCTCAGGAAAGGTAGATCAATGGTGGTCACTGTAATAAATCATGATGGAATATAATGAAATTTCAAGCATGGATTTGAAGGATTTTAAGGATATTTTACTGAAAATTTAAAACCCTCCTGAACAACAAGGGGATAAAAAGATATAATTATAGAATTTGAGTCAAAAGAAGTATGATATTGTTTTAAAATATTAATGCAACTTTACATGGAAAGGAAGGAATGATATATATTTTATACAAATTCTAAAGAGCTGTATGGATCGATTCTTTTATGGGTTAAAATCATTCCTCTGGTGGGAAATGGTCCCTAGAAAATATTATCATATAAAGATATATTCTTATGTGTTATCAAGACATAGAAGCAATTCTATATGTCTTATGACTTCAAGAAAAATAATGAGAATAAGAGGATGGTGGAGAAAGATATGTTGAATGGAAAAAAGGAAAGAAGGATTTCCACACATATGAAAATTGTTGAAAGAATAACCCAGAGAAGTAATTTAAAGGACTGGGTGTTTTTTATATATGCGGATAAAAGGGTCACATGGAAAAATAATGTTAAAGGCAGAAATAAAATACAGATATTCAGTTATTAAGTAAGAGAGAAATGGGGAAATACGCCAATAGATGTCATAAAAATAGATAATAAAAATAATAAAGATCAAGGTAGAACTTATGTTGTTACTACATTCAATGTATAATAATTGATGTAGTTGTGTTTTTGGATCAAATATTATTTCATTTTTAAGAATCATGAGATATATAAGGATTGTATTTCAGTACTTATTCTGTATGGATTTATAAGAATGGACCTTTTTTTTTCTTTTTATGGTGATCAAACATTTGGTATGTTTCAGTATGAGAAATATTATTTAGTATAGTGGATAAAGTGTTACAATTGATTTTGGAAATCTAGTGATCTTTTAAAATTATTAATTTGGAAAGAAGTATTTTAGATAAGTATTTTGGAGTGATTTGAGTATATTGAATATTTGATATTTTGTTGTTGTTAAATTATGATTTATTTTTTACTTTGGGATATACTTTTTTGTTTTAATAATTATTTATAGGGTGATTTAATTACATGAAATCGTTATGATTCATCAAAATTAAATCATGCATAAAAATTTAAATAGAAATTTTATTTCCAAGTGTAAGGGATGAAGTAAAAATAGATGAAATAACAACAAAAGTATTAGATTATTTGTATGAATTGGAATGAAATCAAATAAATACTTTTCTGTATAGTAAAATAATTCTCCAACTATAGGGGAAATATCATGAAACTCAAAATGTTATCCTAGTTCAGTATTTTTTGATGAATCAAATAGTCCCTTATATCATCAAATATTTATAGTTCTGTTATATTTTAAAAAAATTCTCTACATGTTATATATCACACTCTATTAGAACATTATATCATGATTTCTCTTTCATGCCAATATTTTCCTACATTTGACCCAAGTATGTGTTATCTAAAGGGACCTTCATGCATCCCATTATTTTAAAAATGATGTTTTTTCGACACTTTTTCTTATGTATGATTTTAATAAAAGTATTTCAAATTGACAAACCATAGTAACTGACCCCAAATTCAAAATTTAAGAGGATGAAAATTTTTTAAGGACGAGAAAATGTAATAGCCCATTATTTTTATGGTATATCATTTTTTAAATGAATTTTTTATAGCTTACATTTTGTGAAATCATGAGCTTAATAAAATAATAAATATTATTATTAAAATGTAACAATTATAACAGGGCCTTTAAATAAGTAGTTATGAATAGTGTTTAATAAGAAATAAAAATATGTGTTTTATAAAAATGTCCATTTAATTCATTGTTTACCTATTAATTAGACACGAAAACATAGACTAATTAGATATAATAGAAATATTTTTATTTTTATTCTCCCAATGGTATTTTCTATTGATATATTAAATTAATTACAATTAATAAATTATATTATTGAAATATAGTTTTTATATATTAAATAATATATTTTTAATATTAATCAAAAATATTTCAAATTTATAACAAACGAACAAAAATAGTTTTTGTATAAAAACGTATATTATTCTACATGTAATTTTACATCATTTTAACATAAAACATATTTTAAATCCAATTTTGACAGTAATATATATATTTTTAAATATAAAATAATTATTTTAAATTATAATATATAATTTAATTTTGTTTAATTTTAGATTTTTTGGGATAGATTTCATGTTTTGAAGAATAATGAAAAATACTAATTTTTATTTGTGAACAACATTTTTCATAGATATATTTAATAATGTTAAATTATATTTTCGATTTGTTTTAAAATGAAAATAGATTATTTTTCAACACTTTATACTATTTATTTAATTTTAATCAATCTTATTTTAGATTTAGTAATAAAATCCTTCCAATCATTTACATGTTTAAAATTTATTAACTCATTTTTTCAACATGTCAACATTATAATTATTTAATTAATTACTACAAAAAATATAGTTAAATTAGAAAATGAATTATATATTTTTAATTAGTTTCTCAATATTATTTATATAGGTTACTTTTATTTTTAGGAATATGAATAGTAAAGTTAGTAAAAAAAAATTTATTACGATGGTCACGAGTAAATATAGATAGGGAAGAAATAATATTATAAATATTTTAAAATTTCCCTAAAACTGGTACTAGTTTCATTTGATGTGTATATTTCGATAAAAATAACCATTGGGCCCAAATTATAACCTTTTTTATGTCACTTGTATGAGATAATTACATTTATTTTATTTTATTTAAATAAAAGTTAAAGATGTCAAAATAAAATTTTATTGACTATAACATTTTAATATAGGGTAATTCAAAATATAAATTCTATTAAAAAATTATATTTGATAGGTAATTTTTTTTATTTACCACAGTAATTAATCTTTAATTAAGAGGAAATAAATTGGTACTTTGACGGCTTATACAATGATGATGCATTAATTGTTTATTAATGAGAATATCAAATAAATGATATTAAAAATAACAAAATAAATATAATTTAGCATAATTAATGTTATATAGTAATTTTATAGATTAATTAGTCAGAATATAGATTTGTTAATTTTTTTTTCAAATTTATCTGGTTTGTGGATATTTTTTAAAAAGTCATTAAATTAATAGTTTCGAAATCCACATTAATAGCCATTGATATTAAATATTAATTTATTAAATGATATACAATTCATAAAAATATAAAATTCTACCAAAAATATTTTAAATGTTTAATTTAATTATTAATGAACAATTTAAGTTTATTTTGATATTTTATAGAATCTATATTTCCCACAAAGTGTAAAAATCCATGTTGTCAAGGTAAGAGATACATGGTTCAACTACGAGTTAAATCCAAAATATAAAGGATATAATGTTACCTAATCATTTATAAGAATTATTGTTCTAGAGTATTTTTATCCATTACCATATTATAATATAAATTAATCAATTTGTATCCATTTAAAGTTGAAAATAAATATATATTAATTTAATTTTTTGAGAGTTCACAAAAATTTCTCTCACATCAATTATAAAAGTGAACCTCAGCCCCCACATCCTCTCACCACATTGATCCATATATATAAAAATAAATATGAAAATGTATCCTCCATACATAATTATATTTGTATTTGTGGTCATGTTCTTCCAAAAATAATATATATATAAACCTTTATAAGATATCTAATGAAATCCTATTGAAGAATGGGTAAATGTTTTATCATCTTATTCAATATCATTTTGTATTCTACTTCATCTTTATGTATTTTTTCCATACTAAGGTAGCCAATATTGTATAATATATTTGATAATATTTTATTATTTTAATGGGACAACCATATTATACTTTTTATATGTCCTATGAAAAACAAAATCATTATACGTGCGTACATAGGGCTTACCCCCCCCCCCCACTGTGGTTTAATTTGTTTTTTATACCCACTTTATTTTCATGTTTATAATGACGGATATACTAGAAAAAAATAATAAAAATTACATGATAATTATTCTATATAATTAATATACCATCCAAGGCCTTATAATGTTTCTATTAAGGGCATGATGTTGTTGTTCGTGCGTATATATGGCCTACACACCCCATGGTTTAATGTGATTAATTATTCATTATAATAATTAAATAATGATTATAATAATTTATATTATGTATAAATATATTATATATGAACCTAATAAAATTCTTTAGGTGAAATATTTATATCATATTCATATGAAACAAGACTTACACGACAAATCATGCATAGGAAAATGAATTTATTAATACGTGAAACAATGGTTATAACGAAATATAATTAACAAATTGATATAAATTTATGATATATGATATAATAAATTTAAATGGTTCTATTATAATTTAATAACCATTTTTACACCATTAAACATGATTTTAATGAACAATTACCATATGGAATGTACACGGTAACAGTTATTTTACAATCTTATTATAATTCTGGACTGTTTATATATAAGTATCTATGGGGGAAATTTTATCGTACATGTCCATGATTCTTATAAATATTATACAAAATATTTTTCATATTATCCCATGTCATTATGATGTCCTTTTATCCATGATTTAATTTTTACAACATAGTTATAAAGGAATGTTATTTTCATTTTCCAAATGAGGTACTTCGTGACTTTTTTTATTTACGGTTTGTTTCTTTAACTTATGTTTCTTGTGTATATTTTTCATCTATCATTAAACCTTATCCTTTTAATGAATCATTTATAAGTTTAAAATGTATTTTCAAAAAAATTCCTTTATTTATAACTATGTGTGTTTTTAAATAAACGATTTAAATATAAAAAAGTGTATTTATATAAAAAATTACAATGATTTTTTAGAGTATTTTCATCAATTTCACCATCCTCTGTTAAATATTTTTCTTAATTGTGGTTTATCTATTAATACATAATTCATTATATTCCATTTAGGTTGTCTGATTAGTTTGACTATGGATATGTTATTTTTATACCATTCATGGTTTATGGTTGATGTATAAAAATTTCATATGATAGTTTATCAAGACAAATGTTTATGTTTCTTATGTTCCACCATTTTCAAATGAGGATTGTATTGGACTATGTAAATGACAGGAATGTCCTATTATAGCCCCTATATGCATTCTTATGTCTCATGAGAAGGAATTAGTTGGTGAAAATCCATTCACCTTTGTTTCTATGACGTTTTAAATTTTCATGATTATAGATCTTAATAGAAATAAGATGGGTTTCCACCCACAAACATAAACTAACGTAAGGATAGATCTTGATAGTAGCTATAATGAGGATAAATATTAATAGTGTAGACATCCAAATTTATTAAATCCTTTATTATTATTAAATGTTCTAATTTGATTATATAGAATATTCATGGTTATGTTTTCAAGATCATGTGACTATTTGAATGGAATGGGTATTAGTAATTTTTTGTGACATAATTTTTATGACATATTTACTCATATCATCAATATTATGCTTACACGTATTTAGAAATTGAGATCACCCATTACAAATATTTTATTTTATTCTCAGGATTCCAAGAAGTATGTTATAACTGAATTTACAATAATTTCATGTATTTACGATGAGACATTTGAGATGGAAAAATTTCCAATTACAAATAGTCTGTATAGAAGACCTATTTTCCATAGATGTAGAAATATATCACAAATAGTAAATTTTTTAGATGGAATTATATGTTAATCTCAAATATCTTTGGTGGGGTTTCCCTCCACTTAACGTGAAAATAATTCATGACGATTTTCCATGTCTGTCGCAAATGCCCTTTGATACGCTATTATTTGTGAAAAAATTCAATGATTTTCAAAAATAATTTCAATCGAAAGACATGTTTCGATATAATAAAGTATTTCATAATTAATACTTCGCAAAAGATATATTGAATTAATATCTTTCAACACAACCTTTCGCATTACTCATCTATTCTTCATTCCCTCTCCTGAACCATGATGTAACCTTACTGGCTACCTGACTCTGTGCAACCCCCAAAGGCTCTGTTTCTTCTGATTTTGGGCCGATTTCACACCGGATATGCAATGCATAGACTCTATATATATCCTTTGTTAGTTTTTAGCATATTTTTTTGATTGAAAAATAAAAAAACCATGGTTTCGAAATTTACCTCATTTTGAGGATTTATATGACTTGTAGGCTTAGTAAAATTTTTATTATTGTATATTTGTGTGTGTGTTGATTACACAAATTTTTTCTAAATTAATTTACATTATATTTTTAATTTTTCAATTTTAATAATGTATAATTCATTATTATGTTTTCGGTTGCTAAAACTATATTCTTTTATATTATTATTTGAAATATGATTATTATTTAAATATACTGGAAGATAGTATTTTTTTTTAAAACATGCCAGTTTAATGATCAAATTAATTTATTTCAATTTTATTGTTTTTTCAAAGTGGATTGAATTTTATTAAAATTCCACATGTTCTTTGTTGGTTATTGATTTATTGATTTATTTTTTTTATTTCCGTCTGTGTTCCATTTTTTTTTGTTTTCATGTATGTTTCCCAAAATATATTTATGTAAATTTTTTATAGTAATAATAATGGTTTGGATGCATAATATTTGTTTATAATAATATTTTTGCACCTGAATAATATTTTTTTATTATTTTAATTTTACATGCGCATAATACTAGTTTACAAGAATACTTATTTATAATGATTTTTTTGTGCATGTGCATGAATGAATGTGACTCTAAATAATTGTTATGCAATCTTTTTTAAACATCCATCTCTCTGATAATAAATATGATATTAATATATTTGATAAAGAAACAATGAAATGAATATTTATATATAGAATTTTTAATAAAAATAATTGATAGTTTTTTTAAAATTTATATGAATAGCCTGAAAAAATCATTTTAATAAATTGTTATTTATAAGAATTTTCTTATATAAAACATTTCAAAATTGGTTCAATAAAATAAAATCAGAAGTTAAAATATGTAATAATTATTAAATAAATTACTTAATAGTAATTAGTATATTTTTTTGTAATAGTTTGTAATAAAATATAACCAATATAAAATATATTTTATATATTCGTAAAAAATATTAATTTTTAAAAATGTAGTATTAATTTTTATATTTAGTATACATAATTAATTAATTAATAATATGAAATGATTAATGAGTTTTTGTTATAAATTAATTGTAAATATTAGTGATATTTATTAAATAATTATTATTTTTTAAAAAATAATAACAAAATATTACAACTTTAAGAAATTCATTATAATCCTTATAAAATGTTGTATTAATTAAAATTTTTAGTTTGAAAATTTTGTATAAAAGTTGTAAAAACACTCGACACATAAAACTATTATAATAAATCTAGGGTAAAAATTATTAATTTCAAAATTACTAATTCAAAATAATTTTGAATTCAAATTATTTATTAAATAAAAAATATGAACTTAATTTTATTTATAATTTATTTATATAAATAAAAAATTCAAGATAATATTTATATTCAAAATTAACAATATATAAAAATATTTATACCATAGGTACACACACACACACACACATATATATATATTCATATATATTTGATATTGGTATATTTGATTAAAAATGAGTCAGAATTTATATCTTGTATTTATATTTAATATTAAAAAATTATATTTATATAATAATAATTAAAATTTTATTCATAATTTAAATAAATTGATCATATCTATTACATAAATTATAATAATTTAAATAATTTACGAAATTGAAATTATAATAATCATTAAAAAACAAAATTGGAAGAATAAAATTTCAATAATTATTTATGAAATTCTAATATATAAATAAATATATTTATATAAATAATAATTACATAATTTATAATAATTTAAATAATTAATAAATATAAATACATAATTATAATTACCGATTTTATAAAAAATTATAATAAATAATAATATTCATTATATAATTAATTATAATAATCACTACATAATTAATAATATTCATTACATAATTTATAATAATTTATGATAGAGATATATATTGTAATTATTAATTAATTAATTAATAAATATTGACATATATATTTAATTAATTAAAATAATCCTTATTAATAATATGTATAAATATTCTAATTTATGTTTATATATATTTATATAAATAAATAATTGTATAAATAGTATTAATAAAAGATTAAAAATGATATTTCCACATGCGATGTAACAAAACACTCGATGAAAACAAAAATTATGTCTCACGTTAGAATAACCTCACATCCTAAACCTAAATGTGGTATTTAATTTTTCATATGATAATTTTTTTGGACATAGTTTAAATATTAATAAGAAATTATAATAAAAATTTGAAATGAATTACCCACACAGACAATCTAATGAAATACTCAATGCTTCTAAATATTATGTCACACCTATGATAAACCCCACATCTTGATCTAAATAGTGATCTCTGATTTGTCATTCGATACATATTTAGAATGATATATTGAATTATTATATCAATTTATAATACATATATTAAATGAATTACCCTTATCTGTATTGTAAATAAACACCTGATGCACCCAATTCTAATGTCTCATCTAGGTTAATCCTAACTTACCAGACCCACTGGTTGTAAAAAATTTATCATATGAGATTCCATATATAAGATAATTTATTATTATTTTAAAAAAATTATTTTTTTGTGCTGAGTTTTTGCGGGCCCGGTAAATTATTGTTAACCCAGTGTCTCACTCTTCTCATATTTCATTGAATTTTTCTATATGGTATAATATAATAATAATATTCTACTGGTCAAAATGATAAAAGTTAATTATTTGAATTTTTGTGTTTTAGATATCATTGGTCTTAGTATGTAGAAAACAATATCTATTACGTGATCGTGAATTGATGAATAATCAAAAAATTCCAAAAGATATGGTTTAAATCCTACCTAATTTGAAGGTATTGAAAACATTATATCATTTTCATCATCAAATTCAGATTTTATTTTTGAAGGAAATAATAAATATTTCTGTCACAAATATATTTTTTTGACATTTGAAACATTTGACAATGTTGGAATTTATCTATTTCATTCTGATTTTCAAAAAGATTTTATTTTTTGTTATCCTCATGGATAAACAAAATCAGTAGAATGTACAAATTTTTTATTCCACCACAATCATTTTAGAATTTAATACATGAGGCAGGTAGTCCATATATTCATAAAATAACAACTTAGAATGATATCACAATTCCTAAATTAGAAGCATCCCAATTTTATAATTTATTGAAATCCACTAGGGTTTACTTATATCAGAGAATCCATATGAACAAAATTGAATGTCTTCCAAAATTGATGGCTATCAAATATGATTTTTGAATTTCTAATTGTGGTGTCCATCATATTTTATAATTGGTTAAGTTGTTTTTTTATAATTGAAATACATTTTCTACATTTTTATATGAAATTAATGTGTTGGATTATATTAGGGGTCTATGTTTTCAGATGATCTATGTATGATCAAATTATATCATCTATATGGTGTTTATGAATCTTTGGTTAATTATCTATCATGTGGGGAATCAAGGTATAATGAGGTAAAAACAAAAATTTCAGAGTTATTGTGAAATAGTTGAGATATTTTCCAATTAAACCTCATTTATGGAATTTATTTATGTCTTGCTACATAGTTTGATTGATGACATGGTATAAATCAAATATTTCATCACAAAAAGATTAAATCATCACTATGATTGTGATTCATGGAATTATTTTGATCATATGCATCGTTTGTTTTCTTCATAACCCCATAACATACAATTGGGGCATTCTACTTAGGGTTTCTTCCATTTGGTTCTTATAGTAGTTAATACTCTTATTTTATAGATTTCATTATTCTTTATAACACTTATACATGGATTTTTATGAAAGTCCCATATATATAGTTGATGTTATTAATTCCAAGACATTCAAAGATGAATATTGACGTTTATTCGAATCCACTAATTGAATAGTTAATATAACTATGGATCAAAGAGATAAGTACATTTAAAATAACTCTAAATCAAAATATTATAATGAAGGATGAATTAATATAGATGATTAGTGACCTTCTAGTGCATGGTATGTTATCTAGTTGGATCCCACATTGTTTGAAATCATTTCCATTCTACATACTTGAGAACAAAGAATTAATTTATAGTAATGGGAGAAATGTTGGTTATTTTTAATTTAATCATATATTTCTTCTTACAGATCACCATTTTCGAAGTATTTCAATTTATTTTGAAAATTTTATAATTTAAAGAGACTCACCTCTTGTAGTGATCTCAGGTATTCTGGTAAACTCAATTGTTGTTTCATTATATCATGTTACTTTTGGACTGACCATAAATGAGAAAAAGATAAATGGTTTTTGGAAAGATCATTAATGTAAGAACTCGGTTCTTATTCTGGAGGTATGAGTTTATTATCTTCCTTTTTCCTTAAGTGGATTCATGAAAACAAGGAAAATGGGGAAAATCCAAAATTTTATGGGTACATGTCGTGTACTTTTCTACACGACATGCAATTTGGCCATGTGGGATGATAATAGAGGGTGTGTAGAACTGTCACCGATGAAGGGTGTAAAAAATGATTACACACCGTGTACTTTGAATATACACAACGTGTAATCGGTCGACTAGTGAACAGTAAGGCAATGGGAGTAGCAGCCAACGGAACGACAGTACACACCGTGTACTTAGAGATACACACTGTGTATTCAAGTTGAAAGATGAACAGTTATGTGGTAGAAAGTGGCCACTAGGTGAACAGCTAAAAAATGGAATGTACACACCGTGTACTTGAGAGTACATGCCATCTAGTCATTTTTTAACATAAAATAGGAAGTGGCCTCCTCATTCGGCATAGAAGTAAGAGAAAATGTTTTGGCACTCTAGAGAGGAGGATGAGGCTAGGAGGAGCTCCTGATCATACGCTAGAAATCGAATTCCTTCGCAGTCGATCTCGTTTAAACCTTGTGAGTGAGATCTTCTCACTTCTTGAACATCCAATTCCAATTTGTTCTCTAAAGGAAATTATTTTGGTTTGACCGAGTTGTTGTTATTCCCAGATCTACGTCGTTCTTGGATGTTTTTGGAGGTGTTGTTCATGTATATCGATCAGAGGAGATCAAGGTAGGTGGTCTAGTGTTAATTTCCAAATGTTGAGTTGTTTTTGTCTACCGCTGTGCTTTGGGATCATGTCTGCAGGGTCAAATGGAAGAGTCGTTAGCTGATAAGATATCTAGATTTCCATAGATAATCTAATGATAAATATAAACTGCTATTTGAGATTGTTGTTGGATCCAAGTCCACCATGTGGGTGTGTTTCCCTTGTTTAGTTGTTTGTCCTAGATACCCATCGGTATTCCATAATGATAGCATGTTTTGGGATTTTTCAGTGGAAACATATTTATTACTTACATATGTATTGGGCTTGGCCCGTTTAATTGGTTAGCCAGAGGGTAGTGTTTTTCTTAGCCTGAGGGCTGTGTTTTGTTTTTCCTGAGGTTAGTGTCTTATTTATCCTAAGAGAAACTCTTCTCATCCATGTGGGCAGTAGCATCTGTGCCTGAGGGTAACATTTAGTATTCCTAAGGGTGATATTTGATATGCCTATGGAAATTCCCCTATGGGTTTCGATTCTAATTGTTTGAGGGAATGGATTTTCATGTATAAGGACAATTTTTACATGAATATACAATGTGGCGACTTCTTATTTTTACATTCCAAGATAAATCACAATCTTGTAATTGAAAAATAATTATTAAAATGGAAATGTAACTCGAAGAGATAGTTACTATTGAGTACTACCTAATTACTACATTTTTATTATTGAACACTACTGCGGCACTTTTTCACTGAAAGTTGGGCACAGGCTTTTGGTGGTAGTCTAATGGGACTATTTCTCTCACCATGTTTGTGTTATGTCTTGGACCCAAACACATTATATTGCTCCAAGGGTCGATAAGGGAAAGAGTCCCTATACATGTGCATGATTGTTGCAGAGGAGTAGGAGAACATGTGAATGTCCTTAGGCTTGCGATGCTACTGAGTTCCTATTGCACTACTTTATTTTTCATTGTTGTTCTTGATACATTGTACTATATTGTATATGATTGTAGTGCATTCTATTTTGACTACTTTCTTAGAAATAGGACATATTGAATCATCATATATATATGATTTTTGATTATATTTTGCTTCAGTACCATATTCTTTTTAACTTTGTATTGTTATTGATTCCACTATTAGTATGTTTATATTTATTTACTACACTACACATTGAAAATTGAGGGCATAGTTTCCCCACTATCATACCTTTTCCCTCGCTGCTAGTCGGAAGGATCTGGCATTTGAGGAAATGTGCTTGAGGTCATGTGACAATCCAGGTTTTTGGCACCCGTTGTGTGGCTTCAGGAACCAGGACGTTAAAATGTGGTATTAAAGGAATTTCTTTTCATTGGCTTACTGTTTGGAGCTTATAGTAAGGGATAGGATGGAATTGTTATTTTTTAATTATCTATGCCCCGGATTAGCTTACATGTGTACCGGGAAAAGCCAATTTATCTCGTGTAGAAATTTTTCTGATTGTTCAATTTATAGTTGATTTGATTTTCACCGTTGGGTGATGTACTTTTGTTGTATTGTATATATTTTTATACTGGGTTCTATTTAGTCACAACCCTATGAGATGAGAGTATGCCATTTCATGCATCATTTTGGAACAAGTTAGAATCACATGCCATGCATAGTTTCCACGCCATGTAGGTGGATTAGAAATTTCATGTTGTTTTGATATATGATGTGCTAGAAAATGAATGTTGTGGTGATAGTTACCTTGTCAGATATGACCACTATTTATAGGGTACTGGTACATGTTATGGTTGAGTTTATGGATACTAAAATTTTCTTCCAGAAAAGTAAGGGCTCTCTTGGACCGGAATTTAGTGGATCATGATCCAACATTTAGTTGTGTTTTGTACTATAATGTGAACAATCTGGTGATAAAATTTGGTTTGTGGGGAGTATGGGCCACACATATCAAAATTTGGCATGTCAATGCTTGAAATTTAAGGGAAAAGTGGATCCTAAGATGTTTCTAAAATCTATTATCTGGAAACCCAAACAACAAGGTGTGTGGTTCTATGAACACACGCCATGTACTCTTCTGTTCAGGAAGAAATGGAAAATATTTATGTACACTCTGTGTACCATACCTACATGCCATATATTTTTTAACCGTTTCATCGGCCGTGTAGTTAGAAACAGAGGATAGGGAAACTCTTGATGGAACATGTCGTGTACCGATTGTACATGTCGTGTAATTTAATTTGGGGATCTATCCGTGTCACTAGAAACACGGGTCGGAGTTACCTCTTATTGGGCATGCAATGTACCTGTGGGATAGGTCGTGTGGTCTTGACTGGTGAGAGACTATGTGGACATGGTTGTGTGGCTAGGTAAATAGGTTGGTTTACATGCCGTGTGTGGGTGTAACACGCCGTGTAGAGTAAACCAAGTAGTCGGTCGTTTCATTAAAAAAAACGGGTAGTTAGAATCTAACTCAAACATGCCGTCTCTATATAGAACATGTTGTGTAGGGTGAACTGTATACCCTGCCGTGTCAAGAACAACACGAGTCGGTCATGCTCACCATGTGCACGCCGTCTAGGACTTATACACAGAGTGTAGTCTGTTTTTAAAGAGGTTCATGTGTCTTAGCCATGTAAAGTACTTGGGCTGGGGAAGAAAATTCATGTACACACTATATGTGTGGAAAAAACGCCATGTGTTTTGAGTGATACTCGACCAGTTATGGAATAAGTACACGCCCATAGGAAGGAATTAAGGGAACAAGTTGTCTAGTTATTATACCCGTCGTGTAGTCTTTTTTTGTAAAAATTGATTGTTTTCTATTCCTTGTTCCCTTCTTACGTTTCCATTTCTTAGTCCATGATGATCTTAATCTAATGTGTGTGGTTGACCTTATAGAGTCATGCCACTAGGAAAAACATGAGTTCTTCTCCAAGAGTGTGGAATCAATTATACACCAGAGACGGTAGGCCAAGGGCAACCGATGGATACTCCAGCAGTGCCAGATGTGGCGCCAACAGTTATACCGGACGTAGGCACAGATGTGCAGTTTCATGGAGGCTTCAAGCAGTTCATGAAGACCTTCCATAGAGCACCTCAAGTTGCCACATCTATGGCAGAACTAACAAGTATATTCAATCATCAGCATCCACATATATTTTCATGGGATGGAGGACCACATGATGTGGGGTCATGGATTGATTCATTGCAGTCTATCATTGAGCAGCTTCAGACGCCTCTAGGGAGGAGGTTCAATCTCACTACGTTCATGCTATGTTATTCCGCCAAGAGGTGGTGGGATGTTATGACCATGTTTGAGCATCATCGAGACGTGGCATGTGAAAATTTTCGGGTGGTCTTCTATGAATTTTTCTTTACCCTGACGCTAAGGGAAGATTGAGCTCTTGTGTTCATGAATCTGCAATAGGGCCCCTTGTGAGTGATGGATTATACTACATGCTTCACTGAGCTACAATGTTTTTCACCTGTTCTAGTGGGTGATGAGACGTTGAGGGCTAGACACTTTGAGGATGGTCTCTTATATTACATCCGAGCACTGGTGAAGGTTTTTAGGTTTCTTAAAGTGAATTCTATTGTGAACCAGGTGTTGATTTCTGAGTGAAACCTTCGAAAAGCTAGTGGTGCAGGCCTGGGTGATTAGAAACCAGTTTATTATACTCTTTCTACTAGTAGGATGATGAGGTAGACGAATTTATCTCATGGTGGTAGTACTAGACTGAAATAATTATCAGGTGGCCAGGTCTTGTTTTACTAGTGTGGTAAAGGGAAAAAAGACCTCAGTGTCCACATGACCTAGTGGGGTGCTGAGCTTGCGGCTTGGGGGTCCATCTCTAGAGTTTTTGTAGGGAGTTTCCACTAGAGACTATTTAGAGACGTTCTTTGGAGACTCTTTGTGCAGGATCAGGGCTAGCAGCTTCCTACCAGTTAAAAAATTGGAATACGTCTAGACGTTTAGGATGAGGTGGTGGTCGTGGCTGTGGCAGCCAGAAACAAGAATATTAAAGACAATAGGGTGGGTTATCTCTAGGTAGTCGGGTTGTGTCATAGGGCAACGACTCTAGGCAGGCATATGCTATGCAGTAGACCCAACAGAAGTAGGGTCATAAACCATCCACTGTTAGAGGTACAATACTAGTTTATTCTGTATTATCTTCGATACTTTTTGATACTGGTAATACACATAGCATTATAACTATACCCATCATAGAGAGACATGGGATCTGCATTTCTTCTTATTCTGATATCATAATGCTAGACACTCCATTGGTAATTAGAACATCATGTGTGAGTTAGTTCAATGAGTTACCCCTTGAGGTTGGTGGGTTTCACTTCCTATGGGACCTCTATGTCATAGAGATGACAGCCCATGATGTCATTATCAAGATGGATTAATTTGTACCCTTTCAAGTCTTTTTGGATTTCTATTGTCTCAGGGTGAGTTTCACATCACCAGAGGGAAGAGAGTTTCTATTCATGGGTGAATGGGATGTCCAGGCGAGCTGAGCTTGAACCGAGCATCATGGGTGAGGAGGAGGGAAATCCAATATTACGAGTATATATCTAGATGACCAGGGAACTGGTTATAATGATTTACCTCCAGTGGTTGATCATTTTAAATATGTCTTCTCTTCTACCTTTTCAGGTCTACCTCCTGAGCGAGAGGTGTAATTATCTATTGATCTTGTTCCATGAGAAGAACCATTGACCATTCCACATTATAAGATGGATATGACATAATTTTAGTATCTCACAGGGTTGTTAGAGGAGTTTCACAAAAAGGGTTTCATCATATCCATTACTTCTCCTTGGGGTTTTCTTGTACCCTTTATGATGATGTCGGACAATACCCTCAGACTCTGTGTGGATTATCAAAAACTAAACTAGTTAATGGTTAGGAACCGATATCTCTTACCATGGATTGATGATCTTTTTGACAAAAATTGAGGAGAGAGAGTGTTCTCGAATATTGACTTGAGATCTAGATATCATCAGTTTCACGTTAGACCATCATACATACCGCTTTCAACCTTTCATAGTAGATATGGTCTATACGAGTACTTGGTCATGCCGTTTGGACTCACAAACACACCAGAAGTTTTCATAGCTCTGATGAATCATGTGTTCCACCCTTAACTGGATTCTTTTCTGGTAGTCTTCGTCGACAATATCTTGTTTTACTCTCACACTCTACATGACCATGTTGGCTATCTTGAGATTGTACTGACAACACTAAGAGAGCATTAGTTATATGTTATTCTCACAAAATGCCATCTTTGGATGGACCAGATCACATCATGGGATATATTATCTCAGAGTGAAGAGTTTCGGTAGACTCAAAGAATGTGAGAGTAGTAGTTTCCTAGGATCAGCCTACGAACGTGGTTGAAATACAGATTTTCTGGGGGCTGGCTCGTTACTACAGATGGTTTATAGGGGACTTCTTCAAATTAGTAGCGTTGTTGACATTTTTGAGTAATAATTGTATGAAGTTTGTTTGGACAGAAGCTTGCGAGACAGCCACTTAGGATCTGAAGGGAAGGTTGAAATTAGCACCAGTCCTAATACTTCTAGAGAATGAGATGAGCAATACAGTTTTCTGTGATGCATAAGGTATTAGGATAAGATCAGTGCTGATTCAGGGCGATCAGGTAGTTGTGTACGATTCTTAGCAATTGAGGCCACATTAGAGGAATTACCCGACGCGTGATCTCGAGTTGGATGTAGTTGTTGATGCATTATGCTTTTGGAGACATTATCTCTTGGGAGAACATTTTGTGGTTTTTACAGACTACAAAATTATGAAATGCATCTTTACCCTGTGTGACTTCAACTTGAGATAGCGATGCTGGGTTGAATACCTTTAGTCCATCGACATTGATCATGTCTATACACTTGGTAAGGGTAATGTAGTAGCAGATGTACTGAGTAGGAGGACTCATATATAGTTTGTGCAGGAGGCCAGTGGTGAGTGGAAACTCTTGGCCTTGTTCACTGAGATGCATTTGGAGGTTCATGATAGTCAGGGGAGAGCCTATATTTCATCCTTATATGTGATTTCTACCCTCTAGGATAGAGTGAGGATGAGACGTCTGTCAGATTCAGGAGGCCTAGTTCTATGGAAGTCAGTGGCAAGTGAGGATTGTCCTCTTCCTTGGATGATAGTCAATGACGAGGTACTGCGTATCCATGGATGAGTGTGGGTTTTAGGTTATATATGTGGGGAGTTGATGTGGGAGTTTCATGGTTCATCTTGGGTAGTGAATCCCAGAGTTACCAAAATATACCGTGACTTGAGACATTAGTATTGGTGGCTGGGTATGAAAAGAGAGGTAGATAGTTTTGTATCCAGATGTTTCACCTGTTAGAAGGTGAATGTGGAGCATCAGAAGCCAACTAGACTGTAACAGTAGTTACCATTTCCGTAGTGTAAATGGGATGATTTCACGATGGTCTTCGTGACTGGGTTGCTGAGGTCACCTCGAGGCAATGATGTCCTATGGGTTTTTGTGGAGAGACATACTAAGGTGGCTCAGTTTTTTCCGATCAATGAGGCCTTTAGTGTTGAATAGATCAGGAAGTTGTATATCTGATAGGTAGTATATCATCATGGGGTCCCTCGTTCTATCTTTTTAGATATGGACTCCCGTTTTACATCTTGTTTATGGCAGAATTTTCAGTGGGCATTGGGTACACAAGTGCATCTGAGAAAACATTTCCACCCTCAGATTGATGTCCAGTCAGAGCGTACAATACAGGTGCTGGAGGACATGCTTCGTTCATGCTTCTTAGAATTTGGGGGATCTTGGGGGAAGAAAATACCCCTAGTAGAGTTTGTCTATATCAATAGTTTTCATGAAACTATTTAGATGACACCTTACAAGGATTTATATGGTAGGCAATGCTAATCACTCATGTTCTAGTTTGAGGCAGGTGAGGAAGCTTTACAAGGACCACGTCTAATGCAGAAAACTTCAGAGCAGGTCTAGTTGATTTAGAAGCAGATGGATACTCCACAGTCTCATCATAAATCTTATGTTTATCGCCGCCAAATATCCTTGGAGTTCATGATAGGGGGTCAGATTTTTTTGGGTGTTTCACCAATGTTGGGACACAGGTGGATCTGGAGACAGGGAAAATTTTCACTGAGGTATGTGGGACCGTTTGAGAATCTAGAGAGGGTTGGGCTGGATTCCTATTAGTTACATTTACCACAGAGGTACTATGAAATTCACGAAGACTTCCACATATCTCAGCTACACTATTATCACTTAGACCCATCTCACATTTTTCATCAAAATGATTTTGAACTTCTGGTCGATGCACTCTTTGAGGAGCATCTGATTCATATTGTTGATGTGAGCACAAAGGTTCTCCAAGGCTGGTCAGTTCCACTCATACAGGTGCTATGGTAGTATGGATGAGTGTAGGAAGAAACCTTTGAGCGGGAGACCAACGTACGTGCTCAATGGCCATAGTTGTTCTCAGCTTTATCTTCACCACCCTTGGATGGTCAATTCAGGGAATAATTTCTTTAAGTGGGGATGTTTGTAATAACTCGATACTTATTCTTAAGGTGAGGGTTAATTCTTTCCCTTTTTCCTTATGTGGTATCGAAAGAATAAGGAAAATGGGGAAAAATTACAAATTTTTTGGTTACATGCCATGTACTTTTCTACATGCCGTGTACATTGGCCATGTGGGATGAGAATATAGGGCGTGTAGGCCTGTCAGTGATGAAGGGTGTAAAAACTGATTACACTCTGTGTACATAGTATATATAGGTTGTTTATTCATTCAGTAGGTGAACAGTAAGGTGGTGGGAGTATCCGACATTAGAATGACAGTACATGTCATTTACTTAGAAATACACATCATGTAATCAAGTCGACAGATGAACAATGAGGTGGTGGAAAGTGACCGCCAGGGGAATAGTTAAAAAAATTTAAGGTACACATCGTGTACGTGAGATTTCACATTGTGTAGTCCTGTTTTTTCACTTCAAAAAGAAAGTATCCTCCTCATTAGGTAGAGGAGGTAGAGAACTCATTTTGGAGCTCAAGAGTGAAGGTTGATGCTTGGAGGAGGTCCCGATCGCACGTCGGAACTCTGATTCCTTCGTCGACGATCTCGTTTGAACCGCGCAGGTGATATCTTCTCTCTTCTTGAACCTCTACTTCTAATTATTTCCCTATGGGATGTTATTTAGGTTAGTGTGAGTTTTGTTTTATTCCTGATCTACTTTGTTCTTGAATGTTCTTGGTTTCAGAGTTCACATATATCGATCAGAGGAGATCGAGGTATGTGTTCTGGTGTTAATTTCCAACGGTTTAGTTGTTTTTGTCTGTTGTGGTGCTACGTTCCATTGTTGGGGTGTATTATGGTTGAGTTATTAGATGATATGATATCAATAATTTTATAGATAATCTAATGATAAATGTAAATTGTTGTTTGGGATCGTTCCTTGGATCCAGGGCCTCCCTGTGGGTGTGTTTCCCTTGTTTATCCATCTGTCCATGATACCCATGTGTATGCCGTAATGATATAGTGTGTTGGGTTTTCATGAGAGGAAACATATTTATTACTTTCTTATGCCTTGGTCATAGTCCGGTTACATGCTTAGCCTAATGGAAGTGTTTTTCTTACCATGGGGGTAGTGTTTTGTTTAGCCTGAGGGCAGTGTTTTGTTTAGCCTGAGGGAAACTCTTTTAATGTCTCTGGGCAGTAGCATCTGTGCCTGAGGGAAACATATCATATTCTTGATGGTGATATTCGTTATGCTTATGGGCAGTCACCTACGGGTTTCGATTATGATTGTCTGATGGTAAGGATTTGCATGTCTGAGGATAATGTTTACTTGAATATTCACTGTGGTGATTTCTTATGTTGAACCCACCAAGCTAAATCACAAGCTTGAAATTGATAAATAATTATTAAAATGGAAATGTAACTTCTACATATAGTTACTTTTGAGTACATCCTAGTCACTGCATTTTTATTATTGCACACTACTGCGGCACGCTTTCACTGACAGTTTGGAACAAGCCTTTGGTGGTTCCCTACAGGGATTATTTCTCACACCCAATTTGGGTCATGTCCTGTGCCCAAATAGATTATATTTCTACAGGTGTCGATAAGGGAAAGGATCCCTATACAAGTGAATGATTGTTGGAAAGGAGTAGGAGAGAATTGGACTGAGCTTGGGCTTGTGATGCTACTCAGTTCCTGTTGCACTGCTTTAGTTTTCTTTGTTGTACATGGAAATTTTTAATGTATTGTATCTCATTGTAGTGTATCCTGTTTTGAATGCTCTCTAAGAAATAGGACATATTGCATCATCATATAAATATGACTGTTGGTAAACTATTGCTTTAGTACTGATGTCTTATCTGCTTTGTATTGTTACTTCTTCCACTTTTAGTATGTTTATATTTTTTCGTTGTGTTACAAATTAACAAATGAGGTCGTAATTTTACCTCCATCAGTCCTAGTCCCTCGATGCTAGTCGGGAACCTATAGAGTTTGGGGAAATGCACTTGATGTCATGTGTCCAACTAGGTTTTGGGCACATGTTGTGTGGGTTCCAGAATCGGGACGTTACAATTATTGAACATAGATATTTTTTTGGGACCTAACATATTAGTCTGATATGATGGTACATCACATGTTTGATGTAACACATATTGAGAAAAAAAATTCGATATCATTTTTTATACTATGTTAAACACACCTGGTCAGACCAATGATAATTAAATGCATCTTCAGATCTTGAACAGATTTGCAGATGTTTGGAACTACAATTTTTTACAGATGAAAGATCACAAAAATTAGTGAATCCAAAATAAACATACTCACATAATAAAGAAAAATATTTATTGTCTTATCAATGGATTAGATATTTGAAGCTACGTGAGGGTTATGCTTCTAATTTGTCACGTTGTCTACGAAATGGGCATATTACTGAGTTAAAAAGTCTTGAATGTCATGTCATAATTGAAATATTTGATTCAAATTTTTTAGATATATACATTATTCATCAATCAAGGATGTGTTGATATAAATATCATATTTTTTATAAGATAATTGTGCATCAACATTCGATTATGATGAATTGAGTTTGATGGAAAAAGATGTTTTTTTAATTTTATATAAATTGGAGAATATATTCCCAGTAGTTTTATTTGATTCCATAGAACATATAATATTTCAACAACTATATGAAGATAAATGTGGATGGGATGTTAAATTATAGGGGATTTATCCATTTTATAGTTGTATTAAAAACTAAAATAAGAATGTACATAACAAAGCATCAGTTGATGTGTTGATTGTAGAAGCATACATGAAAAAGGAAATTTCATATTTTATCTCTTGTTATTCTCAGTCGGAATATCAATCAAAACAAAATCGCAAGGTTTTCAATGAGATAAATGATGATGATGTCACAGAACATCTATTTTTAGATTTTAATTATTCATGGCATGGTTTTAGTGGTTATCATGAGTGACTACTAATCGATGAAGAAATGGACAAAGCTCATACTTATGTTTTGCTAAATTTTGAAGAAATGACATGATTTTTGTACTAAGTAATATTTATTTATTATTTAAATAATAATTTATAAAATAAACCATTATTTATATAATATTTTTTATACTATATGGTGTCCATTTGAGAAAAAATTTATGCAAATTACATCTACAGCTTATGAAGAATGTCATTAACAAAATATTGAAAATATGTTTCAAAAACTGGTAAGATATGTTTTTTTTATAGAATATTAAATCAATTTATCAATGATATTTTTAATTTAGAAAAATTATTACTTTAATGTATCAAAACATTAAAATAAAATTGACATTTTATTATGTGTTTTCAAAAACCCACCATCAATATTGGTAATATCAAATTATGGGTATGTGGTTAATGGATTTTTATTCCATACATGCATATTTGGTGACCCAAAGATATAAAAGAATACCGGTGTTTGTTTGAAAGAATGCCATCATAAGGAAATTGAAGTAGACTTTTATGGTATACTAGATGAAATAATTGTGTTATTTTATCATGGAACAAATTATGTTACAAGGTTTAAATGTAATTTGTTTGATACAGATCACATGTTTTGAGTTCAACCACAAAATTGAGTTGTTGACAATAAATAAAATAATCTTATTTCATCAAATGAACTATTTTTTATGTCACATAATGTACATCAGGTTTAGTATGAAAATTACTGTGATATTTTGAGAGATTTAAATTATTGGAAGAATGTAATAAAAATGAAATCACATGATGATCAGTTTATTGAAAATAAAAATAGTTATGTGGATGTGAAATATATTGTAATTTACCAAAAGCCTCCCATAAAATATCTATTACTCGACCAGATATAAATATCGATGGTGAAGCCCCATAGTTAAGGGGTGAAGATATAGATAGTTTATATTAATTAATAATGGAATATGAAACTGAAAGTCATATGGAAGTTGTCGAGGCTGAAGATGAGGATCAAGAAATTAATGTTGATGAAAATAGTGATGAATATGATAATTTATATATTATATTTTGTTCTTTTGATATATGTAATTATTATATTATAATATATTTTTATTTTTATAATTTAAATTTTATATTTACAATTTTTTATGGGTAAAATTATTGTATTCTATGATTTATTATTTTTTTATATTTCATATATGTAATTAAAATCTCTTTCTGGTGATAATATTTGTTTCAAATGGATGGAGATGATCCTGCTGATCTATTACATTCTCTTACTACTGAAAGACATTCTACTAATGAGCCCAATTTAGATCCTCATACTAATGCTAGTGTACCTACTGGGGGGTGCAATCTTTCTCAATTACTGATTCTAGATCAGAATCATTATAGATGACCATATATGGATTTTGATCCTCATTTATAAAGGTATTTTAAATTATTTATTTATCTATATTATACTAACTAACTGTATTGATTTTAATAATAATTTTATGATTATATATTAGTTTCAATTTTAATTTTTCTTTCAAATTTATCCATTGGGTAGGATGGTTTGAATTTGATAAATTATGTTTCCAATCCATGTGGGTCATGGGACCTTGTAACCACCATCATTCTTGATCTGATGTTCACCCCCCCAGGGTTGTACATTATTAAATAGTATATAATTTTTAAAAAATTATTAAATTACTTAAATATTCTATTTTATTTACTTTTAGAATTTATTTTTTCCAATTTTTAATAGTCATAGATGTCCTATCTAAGAGTAATGAGATACTTGTACACATGAGTGATTTCATCAGTTTCTACACAACATCAGAATTCAAGCTATGAATAATGCTTATGCAACCATTATCGATCAGTCATGTGTCTCTAAAAATACTAAAAATATATTAGATTAAATATGGGATGGTTAGTTCTACTTTAGGATAGGATATACTTTTAGGAGGAGATGATTAGTAGGACATCCGAGATTGGGGAGTCAAGATGTCACTTCTAGGGAAGAGAGTCTAACATTTTTCATAATTCAACAACACATGGTAAGTGATTATATTTTATAATGAATATAAATTTTAATTATAATTATTTTTTTATTTTATATAGGATGTTATAGACCCATGTATTATAGCATTTGAAGTTTATAATAAGATGTATATTGATCCCCTTAAAGAAAAAGTAGTAGGCGAACGACAACACCATTTTTTAGTTAGATATATTGTTTAAAAATATAAAAAAATTAATTTTATTATTATTCTAATTGTTAATTATATTAAAAAAATCATATAAGCCTACGACATATCATTCATAGGACAGTCAAGCTGAGATTGATCAAGATTTTACTGCGGATTCAAGTTTTAATGAGGGGGCTTGGATATATGCGACATTTCAAGGTGTTGAGAAAGGTTGAGTGATTGGTATTGGTTCTTGATTGACACCTACGAGTTATTATGGTAAATCTATGATGGAATTAGTTAGTGAGAAGTGTGCTAATTGAGATTTATCATCGACGCCATCGACCACTACACATTTTGAGGAGATGTTGAGAGATCAAGATGAGATGATACATCATATTTCTAAGGATAGTGAGGAGGAGCGTGAGTAGGGGTGTTTGAGAGATGAGCAGTTGATGGGGTATATGCAGTGACTTACAAATGACATTGGTAAGAGTTTCCGCCCCATGTACCTTCAAGTGATACAACTCCATGAGATGATAAATGATGATTTATGATGTTTTTATGACATTTTCTAATTCGGTTTGAAATACATGTTCTTTTTTAACTTATATATCACTTTTATGCTTGTTTTAATTTATTAATTTTCTACAATACTTTTTAAGTAATTTTAAATTTATTAATTTTCTTATTGATTTATCATATTTTAATTAATATTACATTTTTAAAATTATTCATATATATATATATTGGTATATTATTTATTTAATATGTTAATTAATTTTAATAATTTTAATAATTTTATTTATTTTTAAGTATATTTAATTTAAAATTTTTTTTTAAAAAAAAATTTATATTTTTTAAATATATTTATTTTAAATTTTTAATTAGTTTTATTTTATATTTTTGAAGAGATTTTCAATTATTTTTATAATATTTTTAATTTTTTTGGAAGATTTCATTATTTCTGACAGATGGATTCATCTGTTGAAAAAAACCATTCATACATTTTGTGATGGATCATTATAAAAGGTTCTTTATAAACCCATATGAGAGTCTTTTGTGACCTACCAAGGGTCCATTGCCACTAAACACATGTGTGATGCCACTATTAGTGAAAGGGTATTTGCAACATACTCCAGTCACAAAAGACTTTTTCTATGGGATTCTGTCACAAATACTAAATCACAATTACCATAAAAACATATAGTGTGATATATATGATAACAAAAAAGGGGGAAAATTGAAGTCTTAATGATATTATCTGTGAATTTTAAGTTTCAAAATGTATTTATTATTAAATAAACGTATCAAGATTACCATGAATAATAAAATAATAGGTCCTATAATATGTGATTCTATGTATCTTATGAAAATATATTAATGTAAGAAACTGCCCCGACGCTATTGGGTTCAGGTTAATTACATCGAAATTTATCTCCTTTGGTGAATTTATTTCAATTGAATCAATTTTGTGGGTTTGGAATGTGATATGAGTATATGGATAGGATAGGCATTCATACCAACATAGACTGAGACCTTGAAATGAGAAGAGCTTGGAACTATCTCTCTTAACCAATACTTACATAGAATTTCTATTAATGATTACTAGATTGTGAGATATTCCCCTAGTTCCTAGAAGTGGGTGAGATTTTAGAGATAGGATAGTGAATTTTTTGTACAATAATATTTTAGTTCTGTCAAATTATCCCACATAATATGTCACTACTTTTTATTAATGAGGATCAAATAGTGGAAGAAGGGGGTTTTAAATCATGTTTTTTTGGGGGGTTTTACATTAGTTTCCTCATAATGTTATTAAAAGAAACATTATAAATATATTTTTTTCATTATTTATAAGATAACCAAATATATTAATGTGAAATATTTGAATGTGGGTTTTAACATTGGTTATATGAAATCCAATTTTGGAAAAAATTATTATATATCTTTTTAGAGAGAAAACCTAGTAATGATTAATGAATTTTGATGTTAGTTTTAAAATAACCGAGGTCATATTTTTTCTAAAAAATTTAATATAAAATAATTTAAAAATTGATATAAAATGTTTTTTTATGTATCATTTCAAATAATCAATGTTCAAAAAAATTATCATTTCATTTTTTTTTAAATATGGTATTATAATATATTTTTAAAGAATGTAATTAAAAACCACATGGGATAAATATTCTTTTTCAATTTTTCATATAGGTTATCAAAATAAATCACTTAAAAACATGTATTAATTGAAATAAAAAACATGAACACCCTATTAGAGCATAAGCAGACCCAATATATATAAGAAGAAAAAGAAAATTAAAAAAATAGTATCACAAAATGTAGGCATTTTTGCTTTACCACATGAAATTTAAACATTATGATGTATATTGAAAATAAAAAAAACATAATCATACTTATTAAATAATATTCTCATTCCATTTATTTTTTTATTTAACCATCCCCATTATATGTTTTAGGGTATTCAAAAATATAAATTAAAAAATCATTGAACATGTATTTTGAATATAATCAATGAAAAGTTAATGGAATGTTCCATAATAATTTTTAGGATTCATTAATTTCATAACTATCCTTGATTTAATTATTTGAAATGTTATTGTAAAAAATAGTGTCCATACTTATTTACTACATATTTCATATGAAAATTATTTTTAAGAAGAATTACTCAATTATAAGTAAAAGTTTAGTCACTTACTGCTAAAATATAATAATTATAAAATAGAATTAACCTTTTCGTTTACATTTATGATCATTCTAATCAGTTTTACTATAGATTTAATTTATTTTATATTTAATTTTTTTCAATATAATGTAATATCATTCCCCTTTTAAAAATAATATCTATTAAATAGATTAAAATTTCAATATAATATATAATATTATTCAAATATTCAGACATATGTAATCAATAAATTCATAAAATTAATTCACATGTCACCATGGATAGGGCATATTTTTTAAAGTTTCATCTATGATGTTAAAATATCATAAGACATCCAATATTCATTAATATGAACAGAAAATATAATATCAATAGGTATTTTATTAAGAGTTATTAAAATTTATGAAATATATTTTTCAAATCAATTATGATCAGGAGGCATCCAATACATAAATATATTATTTTGAAATCATTATGAAATATAATCTATCATTACATTTCAATAATTTTATTTATAGTATGTCAATTAAATTGTGGGTCCATAAAATCATATTCTCATGTTTTATGAGGCTGAAAAATTTTCTATAAATATACCTAACCGAAAATAATAATTATTATTAGTTTTCCACAAAATAAAATAATGAAAAAAATATATGATAATTGACTTAAATAGTAAATAATTTCTTCATTTTAATTCCAAAATCATCATCAATTATAAGCTCTTTGATATATTGGATTAAAAACATTACTATCATCCCATTCCCATAACCGTTAGGATCAAATGGAATGTCATAAAATTCAAATACAAAATATTAATATGTTAACAATCTAACATGTCCTGAATAAGTTGCATATGAAACCATAAAAATAGTTAATTATTTTTTTCTATAAATTATGTCTTTAACAATGAAGTATTACTTAAATAAAAATGGTACATTAAAAAAATTTAAAATGATTAAATCAATTTAATAATAATATGAAATATTGGATAAAACATAAACATAACTCAATGGTAACTCATCAAACATGTCTAGATGGTCGAACTAAAAATCATTTCATAGTTCTTCCAACTATAGTAACCTCGTCTGTAAAAAATGGTGTTCTTGAAAATCTATCTATAATATCAGATATATGGTCCCTAAGACTCTGTATCTCTATATTTTGATAATGAATAGTATCACCAATATAATATATTATATAATATACAATAATATGATGTTATAGATACTAAACATATAAATCATAGTAAATAGGAATCTCTCGAGGACATGGTGTAGTATTTGGATAAGTCAGAGTAGGTGGATAAATGGAATATATTATTAGAGGTGGAAGAAGGGGATCAATAATCTGAAAGGATCTTTTCTTGTCTACAAAAAATAGACTATACTGATGCTCTAATACTTTCCAATTTCATCTTACCCATATCAATAACTGTATATTATAAATATTCTATTTTAATTTCATAAAATGATTCCACTTAAGAAACTTGATAATGGCCAAACACTATTTTTGATGGTACCCCTTCCGGTTATCCTCAAACATGAACCAAACATTCATGATTTCACAATAAAGTTTCTATATTATCCTTCCTAACCTCATCTATAAGGATACAATATGTACTAACCTCCTCAAGGGTTTTCTATAGAGATCATTTAAAAAAAATTTAATAAAAAAATATAAATAATTAATTTAACATAAATAAGATAAATAAAATTAAATATCTTTTGTTATGCTTTCATCTAAGACACGTGACTCTTCTATATTGTCCATTTTTCTAATATGGGTCCTCTTCCATTTTTCATATCCATATAAGCGAAGGTGGGTCTACCACTACAGAGCCGAAAGACATGGACGTTGGTTTTTGAAACAATTTCAACTAACTTTTTTATTTAAATAATTTATACGCTTCAGGAGTAAAATTTTGAGGGTATACATTTTTCGATAGGACCGCATAATGAGATCTATTTAATTTTGTAAATTATAAATAAGCATATCATTAAAGGGATCATTAACATTAAAAAACTCTAATGGATAACATTTTACTTACCAAAAATTCTTCTTATAATCTAATTTATACAAACTACTTCTATTAATCCATATATATAAATGGTTATATCTGACATGGATTATTATTTTGTTTATCCCTATAAATGAAAGATAATTTTAGGTTTGATTTAAAATAACATTATGTCCTAATGTAAAACCTTAATCATTCCCTCCAGACTCCTCTTATATTATATATAAAATATTTAATTTGATAATAATTGTAATATATATATATATATTTGTAAAAAAATCATGAGTTGTAAAACAATAACAAGTAAATATATCAAAATTATCTCACATATTTGTGATAGTGTAACATTATCAATAATTCTAAAATTTGAAATTAAAATACTAATATTTTATTTATCATACGCTATTATATATGTCTTTAATTGTATTTAATTTGGAACCGTATAAATTTAATTATAATAAAATCCAATTGGTATCCTCTAGTATCGAATATGTGGAACTAATAATTTTAGTAAACAACTGTTTCCACATTTACTAATTCACAAAGTCTTCTCCCCAAATTGTAGTAGATGGATCTTGTGTAAATAGATGATGAAGATCCTCAATATGATTATTTTTGAAATCCTACATGGTTGTATGTTTATTGACCTCACAAGAATCTCATGTTGAGTCAGAGGTTCCATCCACAATTATATTACAAATAAATGGAACAAACAAGTAGTTCGAAAATATAAAAAAGTAAATTAAAACATATTAAATTACTTGAAAAATGAATAATGATCCATAAAAAAGTAAACAAAACCAGAAATATAATGAATCATATTTGATAATGTAGTTAACAAAAATTCTAATAACAATAGTGATATAATAAGTTAAATAAACAAATGAAACAATATCCAACAATTTTATAGAAATATTAATATCAAATTTAAATTGATAAACAAATAGTACTAAAAACCACTTTTTATAATATCCATTAAAGTATCTCCAGTGTAATTCTCAATTATGGAGCACTATAAATCCAAAAAAAATTACATCACTAGTTACTAATCTCAAATTTATTACACTATTTTTACACCAGAAAATAATATTCATCTAATATACACTTCATTTAATTTGTTTTTATTTTAAAATAAATTAAATTATAATAAATTTATTTCAAATTAAATCAAAAATTAAAAAAACTATATAAAGGTAAACAAAACTTAAAATAACGACAACATAAACATAACTAAACTAGTTTAAATAAAAATTATAAATTACTATTTTTAATAACTTTTTTAATACAAAAAATAAAACTATTATATGAAACAGTTTATGAATTTAAAAAAGAAAAAAAGAAACAAATATGTGTTACATGTAGTATTAATAAATTTCAAATTATTTTTTTCATATGTTCCTTCATTAAAATCATTATACATGGAACAAACCATGTCTAAAACATGGTTTTCAATATTCTCTATTCATCATTCAATTTGAGTAGGTATCTCACATAAATCTGTATCATTGTCAATATTTTCACCACTAATATAATATTTTTCCTTGTAAAATAGTATACAAATCCATATCTAATTATTCATGAAAATAGAAAATATATTCCTCATGTCATTCCATGATAAAAGGATCAATTGTTATTCAAATCTATTCATATTAACATTTATCATACATAGATATTCATGCCTAAAAATATTATGACTGTTAACTAATTTTTAGTTATATACTGTAACACAATATTTAATTTTATGAACCTCACATATTTTTCAATGACTCCATAATATTCACTTTTCCTAGGTTTTTGGTACATAATTAATTTATTTATTTTTGAACATTGAAAAAATATTATTTTGAAGCACACAATGGTTAAAATAATATTATTGGTGAAATTTATTTCCATAAATGTCAAACCCTGACCAAGTTATATATATTATAATTAGACTACCCACTAACCATCTCATTATTTCTATTACATATGATCTACCTTGGATGGTCTCTTTAATCCTTGAAAAAATGACTAATTTTTATTATTCAAAAACCACATATCATAATTATTTAAACAATATTTTTTAAAAAAGGTTTGGGCCGAAGACTTGTTTATTATTGAAGCAAATGAAATACCTCTTTAACTGGGTAGAGGGAGACCCATTACATATCCTGAAGGCCCATTGGACTTTTAGCCCATTAAATGGTCTGTATGCCCTTTTTTACCAAAGACCCATTATGTGAATAGTACTACTACAGTACCTATGCTGCAATAGTCGCACATAGTACTCGTCGCTGATATAGTGACTTGTCACCGCTACAGTGACTGTCATTGCTACAGTGTCGGCACTGCCACAGTGTAGTACAGTACCTCCTCCCAATGGGTTTTGAAATTTAATATATGAATTTTCACAATCATAATTATTAACGTCATATAATTTTATGTTATTTATCCTTAAACATGTCAATGTTTTCACTTTAATTACATTAATCCCCTTTCCCTCATAATTTATACGTATATGGTGAGATATAGAAAAAACATTATACCACTACTGTATTTATGTAGCTTATAAAAACTATGAAACCTCCTCATTGATGTACTTTTCATTAATGGAAGCTTCATATCGATATTAATTATTTATATGTAACATAAATATATATATACCTATCAAGAATATATATCCTATGTATACATACAAATCTAGAAATCATTATATCTCACCTAAAATTAACCATTAAATACAGCATGATTTCAAATAATAATAAAGAAGAAAATACTTTTTTAAATGATAAATTATAAAACCATCAAACTTATATAAATTGTTCAACTAATTAAAATGAAAATATTTGTTACAAATTGAATTGGGAAAATAAAACACCTTTAGGTAATTTATTCTAAGAAATACGGTAAAGATTCCATGAAATGAAATAAGTAATATTTATTTCATCATGACTTGACAATCATGAGATTCCATACATTTCATCTTAATATGTTTTAGTGACATATTTTTTGTTACATTTTAAAAATAAATTTCTGGAACACAGATTCTGTTAGGGCTTTGAAAAAATATAATTTTATCCATCTCAAATAATTTGTGATAATCCATAGGAATCTATTTCCATCTAAATTAGAGTGGGATCTAACTCCAAACGTATTCATTTTGAGATTAAGTATAATCATGCATTCAATCCATATTTTATCATTCCATTAATAACAAACAATTTTCCAGTAAACATATCATTTATAATATTTTCTACATTTATTATATCAATATAATCTTTGACTTCAAGAAGCCTCCATTAAGGATGTTTAAAAAATGATGACCATTAATTCAAACTATTTCCATCATTACACTATTTTTATTTCTTTCTAAATGTGACATAAATGTTTTTCACCCTCACAACATATTTATTAGTGAATAATAAATTAGAGAAATATCATGTTTTTAAGATACATTGAATTATGTTTTGAATCTTTATAAGAGTGACGCATAGAAAACGATCATCGATGACCCATGAATACATTTTTTTATCCTATGCTACAGAAGATAAAAAAAATGACTTTTGATCAAAAATTGAATAATCATTATGTCACTTAACACTATGTCGATAAAAATTTTCATATGCTAATAATTATTTTATACTGGAAATAATATTTAAAGTCAGTTCAAAATGTTCAATTTTGTATAAATAATACACTATAATACCATAGTACAATAAAATATTCAAATCATCAATTAATGGTTACCAAAAAACATCAGTATCATTTCTCGGATAATTTCGTCCAAAAATCATTAGACTAAACATTATATAATTATGTGTCAGAAAAATGTCTTATACTATGTCTTTTATATTGATTCATTCCATTAGACCACAAACCATGTTTGAATTTCTAAAATCATTACCTATTGTATAAAACTATTGATAATGTTTATTCCTTTGTGGGAAATCCAATGGATGGTAGAATTTTCCATCAGATTTCCCCTTATATACATTCTACCTCAATATTTTTTTATATTTAAAATTTTTGAATCAACACTTAAAATAATGGATTATAGGAATATAAAAAAGTTTCTTGGAATGAGTCTTTGTATCTACTAAATCAGAACATTTTTTTTATTCAATTTATATCATGATATCTAATATTTTATACAATTTGAAAAACCATTATATTCATTCATATATAGAACATGACCTTTTTTGAAGTCATGTATATTCTTTTACCCCAAACCTATCATGTATAATATTTTCATCAATTTATAATGTGAATATATATGGTCAGTGTCTTTAAGAAGTATGAATTTCAATAGATGTAGCAACTCTTTAAATATATTATCACCCCATTAATTTTTTTTCTATTATATTAATAAAAATGTCACAATTAATAAAATTTTATATTCCATACAACCAATATTCAATTTTGTTTCATCAATAACATATAGATGATAAATTATTTATTCCTTCCCAATTTATTTTACTTCAATATCACAAATAATTTACATAATTTAATATTACTTATCATCTTGAAAATAATTATCATCAATAGATCTATAATTCTTCCAATTTTCACCATGTGAATTCCAAGGGATATAACTGGGATTAATAAAATAAATATTAAATTATCGTTGTTTTCGATAATATTTAACATCAACATATTTAATCATTTTAATCATGAAATGAAAACGAAGTCGTGGTTTAGAACATTAAATTTGGAAATTATGAATATTCATCAATATAATCCTTATATTCATCACTTGTTCAAAATTTAGTAATCCAACTAAGAATCATTATAATATATAAAAAAATATTGGACTTAAGAAAAAGTTACCATATTATATAATTTAATTTATAATTTACCCTTATAAATTACTAAAAATTAATACAAAATTTTTTCAAAACAAAATGAAATAAGTTATATTTGATAAATAAATATCCCTTTAAACTTATTTACGTATCGTTAATTCATAAAAAATAAAAATATATCATATTGTTAGCATGATCACCTAAATAATTTCAAACATCAGAATCCATTATACATTTAAAATGATAATTTCTATGAATAATAAACTTACATTAGACATGCATTAATTATTAAATTATAATTATTTATAACATGAATTCTTAAAATATTCATTTAACCACACCTTATCCTCAAAAAATAGTACATCAATTAAAAAATTCCATAGATTCATGAATTAAAAAAATATATCCTACAAATAGTGATGATATGACATAATATAAATGTTATTATATATCATTAAATAAAATAAACCTAGCACACCAATCATTAATTAAAACATACCTAGATGCATGTAAAATTAAAAGTATAATTATGAAACACAAATAAATATTGGAAGGGGGATAAATATAATTCAAAATAATGGTAATGAGAAATAAATGGATTAAAAGTATCCCCCAAACAATTATGAGGGTTGATGACGTTGTTAATGAAAAATTAATGATATTAGAGTTAATTTGATCAATTAATGATGTGTTATGGTTCACCACATGAGAGAAAATAGATCACTGTCTCACGATAGAATGACCCCAAAATCATTCCACCCAATGTTTTATAAAAGTATACGAGGTATATATTGTCTGTTATTCAATAATAAAAGTAAAAAATATTTTCGACATATTCTATTAAAGACCAAAAGTGATAAACCTCATTTTACACATAAATTATCAAAAAAACTAACGTTGAAAATAACTACCGCATAATTTTTCATTTTTTTAAAGATATCTCATCATAAAAATACATTATTATGTCTATAATAAATAAACGATGTAAAAAATGTACCATGAAAAATATATTTTCTAATAGTGATCTAAAAAATGGTGCTTATTCTTAGGATTCAATGCATTGTATCCCAACATGAATTCCTTCATACCTATTTATACCATGAGGATCCCACATTGAAAGTATATCCAATGGATTAACCTAAGGGGCCCAAGTTGTAATACGTTGAAAACTCTTGGCTATTGACAATTGAATTAGAATATAACGACGTTGATGAATGAAAAGGGAAAAAATTATCAACCCTAGATAACCCATGAGAGATAAGAAATATGAGTGAGAGGCTCTATGTGAAGAGATAACACATCATATGGAATCCAATACACCCAGCGGCATCTCAATTAGATCTCGGGCAGAGGAATGAGAAGAACATGAAGATCTTTAACCATTCATTACTCTTTTGTACGAAACACATGCAGAGTAAGAGAATTCTAGAGATGATACATGTCCCAACTCTGATTGATCATTTAAAAAGAAAAGTACACCATGTGTACATTTAATGTACTCACCGTGTACAAGACAGAACTAGCTTCCACTTTTTTCAATCTTCCATGTCACCTACATGGCCATGTTTTTGGTCGTTACATGGGATGTACATGGCGTGCACTTATAGAATACCAATTTTCTTCTTTTATCACCAATACAACCTGAAATAAAGATCCATATCAAGAAAAATGGATCTGGGTTCTTAAAAACATCCCCCAATATAGTAATCCATCACAAAATTTCCCATCCATTATTGGTGAAGAATAAACTCCAAAAAACTATGGCCATTATGATCATAATTTAGCCTACCTCTCCTAATTAATGTCATATACTCACCCGTCATGCCACAACACCCAAAATTGAGGAACAGACCGGCCATGAAGAACCTTCATGTTACGATCCCCAATCCGAATAAGGTGATATTTGAATGACACGTTCACAAAATTTCACCTTCATCGGGTTAAAAAACATGAGACTGGTCTGTAATGAGATGCCATATTTTAGAAGCATGATAAATTTCATGCATATCCTTATTCCTCTCTAGTAACAAAAACTAATAAGAAACTGACCCGACTCTCTACAAAACCTCAAACGGCCTGATATATCTCTGTAAAATCATCACCTATCCCTTAATTCTATTGTGTCCCAACCTCGGAGTAACATGTAAGAAAACATGATCTCAAACCTCAAACACTAGAGGTTTTCTTCATCGATTAATATAATGCTTTTTGTGAGACTGAGTAATAGCCATCCCCTTCTGAATCAACTCCACCTAATCAGTGGTCTCTTAAAAGATATGAGGTCCCAGCATAGCTTCAACACTTGCCTCCAGCCAAGATAGGGGTGATCGTAATAGGCTACCATACAAAATTTTCCATCTAAATTGTTGACTGAAAAATGTTATTATTGGAAAAATACACTTGGGGTATGTGTTTCTACCAAGACCCCTTGAAATCTAGGATGCATGCTTAAAGCATGCCCTCTAAAACATAAATCGTATGCATGTACTAAACATTTGTTTGGGGATGGCACGCTATACTCAAGAGTACCTGTGTACCCTGAGACCTCAATAGTCCCTTCCAGACAAAAGAAGTAAACCGAGCTTCCCTGTCTAAAATTATTGAGTGTGGAATCCAATATAGACATACATTCGAACAGATGTAAAACCATCCAATATCATCAACATTGAAGGTCTCCATGATCAGTAGGAAGTTTGAAACCTTTGTGATCATGTTGAAAACAACCTGATCCACATCTTTTCGTCATGTATACCTCAGGAAACCTATCATAAAATCCATCGCGACATTATTCCACCCCCACTCATGATAGGGTAACTATTTTAAAATCCCTGTTAATCATTGTTACTCCTCCTTCACCTAATAGAAGGTGGAAAATATCACAACACAACCCGCAACAAACCTCTTCATGTCTGACGATAAATAATAATGTTGTAGATCTCATTACGTCTTGGTTACACGAGGATGAACTTCCCAAAATGAGGCATGAAAATCCTGTAAAATCTCCCCCTTTATGACTATTGACCCTATAAGAAATGATGAAATTGCAAAACCTCATCACCTCTTAGGGTCCACTCAAGAGTAGGGTTCTCTCATGAAACTCTCTCACATAGAACTAGGCCTTTCAGATCAAATAGTTTCCTCATCCGGACTCAGTCCAAGAGAGTTAAGGTAACAACAATAGAAGAAATAAAAATCTTCCCTATCTTTCATTCACCTCCACGGAATCCTAGAGAAAAATTCCATAAGCTATCACTCACTACTGGAATCCTAGACATGCTATATTTGAGTCCTCCTGCTTAACACATTAGCCTTTTCATTGGATTTTCCAGACATGTAGGAACGTTCAAAGTCAAAAGACAAAAGGTACTCAAACCACCATTGGTATCACAAATTCCAATCAAGCTGCGTAATGATATACACGAGACTTTTGTGTTCAGTAAATATCACAAAATGATCTACCAAAAAATAATGTTTCCAACAGTATAAATAATGATCATCTATAGCTAAATCAAGATTGTGCATCACGTAATTCTTCTCATGTGGCCTTAACTGTTGAGACTCATACATAACGAATCATTACCCTTTAATAAATAGTACTCCTAACCAGATTATTGATGCATCACAGTAAATAGTGTAACTCTTACCAGACTCTAAAATAATCAATATCAGTGCTGATGTAAATCACTCATTCAACTTATAAAAGGCTGAAACATAGGTATCATTACACATGTACATTTCACTCTTCTTAGTCAGGTCATCAGTGGAACTGGTAAAAGTGAAAATATATATATAGAGAACCATTAGTAACCATCTAGCCCTAAAATACTCCATACCTTGAGGACGTTCTTCAGCAGCTCCCAATAAACTACTACTGCCACATTCTCTGGGTATACTGATTCTCATGTCTCTAAGCTAACATGGCCTAATAATTGAATATGGTCCATAAAAAAGTGGCATTTTTGTGAGCGTACCATATAACTGATTCTCTCTCAGTGTACTCAAAACAATAACATGATGGATGTCATGGTCATGTTGAGTGTGAGAGTACACCATGATTCCATCCATGAACACAACCAAAAAAGTGTCCATTTCAGGATGGAACACTAAGTTCCTCAGTGAAATGGAATCTTCTGGTGAATTCGTGAGACCAAACGGAATAACCACATATTCATATAGACCATACCTACTCTGAAAAGTAGTAAGATGTATATCTAATGGTTTAATGAGCAGCTGATGATAACCAGATCACAAGTCAATATTCCAAAACAACCATGTTCATTGATGCTGATCAAAGTGTTTATCATTCCATGGCAAAGGATATCAGTTCTTCACGGTCAAGTGGGTCAGCTTTTGATAATCCATGCAATTTAAGAGGGTACCATACACCTTCATTGTAAAAAAATAAGTGAAACAAAAGGTAAGTATTGGGTTGGATGAAACCCTTAGCCAACAACTTCTCCCACTAATTCTTGATCTTCTGCGACTCTAGTGTAGGCATACTATAAGGTGTAATGGACACTGTTTCCAATCCTAACACACTATCAAAAGGAAAATGTACCCCTTACTCTGAAGGTAAACCTAAAATGTCATTTAGAAAGGCATTTATGAAATTATCCACCACTGGATGAATTTATATCTATGATGTCCCCTAGTCATTAAGATATAGACTAGCGATCTAGGCTATATTTACTCCCAATCCATGAGGATCAGGTCCATCTCTATTCGCTAGGACATACCATTCGAATTTTTGTAGAAATGAACCACCCTCTAGTGATGTGAAACAAACCCAATGACAATAGATGTCAAAAAATTCCTTAAAAGAGACCAACCAGTCCATTCCATGAATGAAATTGAAGCATGTAATATCTAATACATAATGGTCCCACAATAAGTGAAACCCACCAACCTCGAGAGGGAACTCCTTCTATTGCCGTAAAATAGTTTTCGTAATCCCCAATAGAGTGTCTAGTGTCATAACATCCTCAAAAGTAATGATACATAGAACCAGGCAATGAAAAATAGAGACAGATATAAAACTATGGGAACCCCCTATGTGAAAAATTGTATCTAATAAAACATTTGAAACAAATATTGTAGCTCTAACCATAGAGGGTCTAGGATCCTGCTCTTACTAGTTCTGCACTACTGCAAAAGACTAACATGTATCGTAGCACTGCAACACTTCCTAACAACAAAGAGATAATCCAACCTACTGTTATTGAAAAACAGATGTCTGCATAACTCGGCCTCAACTACCTACTCGACCTAAATGGTCTGACGAACACTAGTTACTTGAGTGATGAGATGTTGTTGGTCCTACTCCTGAACATGGAGTCATAACAGAACCCCTATAACTTGCTGCTGGTGAGAACACCCAATATAAAGGCTGAAGGTAACTGATCATGCCTCAACACTAGAACTGGAAATATTATTTAGGGTAATTTGGCCTTGTATTCCCACTATTCCATCAATGGAAACATACCAACTCGATACCTCTTGAAACATCACTGAAAATCACCATTTGAAACTTCCTGCTATCTATCGATGGAGTACCAGCCCTGGATGTTGAACCTCCCTAGCTCAATGCTCCCAACTCCATTAGATTGATCTCAATAATCAGTGCCTAGTTTACAATATAATTCCCCAAATCTAGTATGAATACATTTTTCTTTCATCTTATGTCATACATGAAACCATTCTCAATCCACCTATAAAAAGATAACTTGTCACCTCCTAGAACAAGTGTGAATCACTAATGATCTATAAAATGGTATGAGTACTCCATCACTGAATGTGATCCCTGCTCCAAATTTATGAATTCTTTGGATTGATTAACCCTTAAAGTCTTGATATATAAGTAATCGTATATGGTCCTATGAAATGTATTAGAAGCCATATCCTGAATACACCTCACCTATGAGATTACATCCCACCATCTCATGGGGGAATCACGTAATATGTATGTCATGCGATTAGCCATATTATCCAGAGTTGTCTCTAGATGCTCAAAGAGAGTAAGCATGGCCTCTAACCATGACTCTGTAGCCTATGCTCTTCCATCCCTAAAAAAAGTGGGAGGATGATGATGTTGGAGTACCTGCGTCAACATTGACATAGATGGTGTAAGATGTGGTGCTCACTGAAAAGTCTGTAACATCATCAAAAAACCATCATGGTACTATGAATCAGCACCAATGTGCAATACAATAGTTTGTTCCATGATGGGAACTATGGGAGGATCTTCTTGTATTCTCTGATCTACCCATTCAACTTTCTTGTCATTTCCCTGCACTTGGTGTACAAATAGATGACATGTTGGCGACATGAATCTGAAAGGTCAAGTGCACACCTCATTTCAATATTATCAGGGAAAACGACATAGATGTTAAATAAATTATGAATAAAATAAAAAATTCCAGTTTTACAAAATGATGTTACGTGACTTGTATATCCTCCACCCGACGTGTTCCTTTATGTTTCAACATGGGTGTTTACCACTTGCAAACATGGTCATGTAACACCCCTACACATGGAATGTTCATCCGCAGACATGGCTTGTACTTGAATTTTGCCTCATGCTGAACTTATTCTTTATGGCTCAAACTACACAATTCTCTCTTCAGTAACACTACACGGTGTGTTCACCCAAGACACGACATGCAGTACTTAATTTCTAACCACTTATGTCATCAGTCACAAGGTTATAGACACATTCTACTCTACTCAATGTGCATGAGCGGAACATGGTGTGTATATCTTAAGCTTCATCCACCCATTTTATTGGTCACATGGTGAGATACATTTATTATAAAACACGATGTGTAAATTCTAGACATGGGATGTTCTACCAAATGTTCCAACCCCTGGTCTAGTTTCACAAAGACAGTCAAATAGGTAAAGACTGCATGACATGTACATAATGTACACAGTGTTGCACCCATAAATTGGACATTAAAATGTATGATATAGTTGAAACATGGTACATGAACAATGAACAAGATTTTATTTAATATATGTATATATTTATTTAAGGTACTTCCTATGATCCAAATATTAATGCATACATGATTGAGTTGGTTGGACATGACACTCCAAGCCTATGATAAATGATATGACTGATATTAGAAGACATATCACATTATAGTTGTGGTTGATAAATGTGGAAATGGTATTCTATAGTGGAAATGGTGGTCCATAGTTATGTAGAAGATTAGTGAACATGGGATTTGGTCGTTAAAATTATTATATGGGAGACATTTAGCTGAGATTTATATATTGGGAAATTGTTGGTCAATTATGATGATCACCCTAAGGGATTAATAAGATACTCTGTATGTCATGGGTGGAAAAACATTACAACATTGTCCATAATTATCTAGAAATTTTGTTTTTCATCAATTTACTAAATCAATATCACATGATTTGAAATTTGTAATATTATTACATGGGTGATACTTAGATTATTTTATATAATTCATTAATTAGGCTCATATTAATGATGATATTATGGCATTTAATTGGTGACACATTGATTAATATATGAATAATCATATATATTCTCATAGGATATAGGATATTATGTAATTTCCTTGAGAAATTCATTGGAAATTTATATAGATTTCCTTAGATTGGATCATATGGAAAATTGAACTATATTACTCCTTGAGAAGTATTTGAATTACATGTACATATTACCACGTATATGATCATAATTATATATATTAAATTTTACTATGGTAGATATATGGGTTCCAAATATATAAATCCATAGATAGAATCATATGTAAAATGTAATTATAATGTTACTTGAGTGATAATTAGGTTTCTTACATGGAATTCAATGGATGAGATCATACTTCAAAAGGAATTATGTCAATCGTGATTTCAATTTAGTATACCCTCATCTTCTAAATGTTTAATATCATCAAACTGGTAGATCCCTATATTATTATCGTTATACATGTGTTTCATTCTAACACACCTTACATCATGAGTATATTAATAAATTATTTAATGATTTGAGATATTATGTTGCTACCCGAAGTATGTATTGTCGATTGGGATGCAAAACCTATGAAATAACTATGTTTTTTTTTTCTATTTTTTCGAGATAGGGTTATCATATTTCATGAGAATTCACCTATGATTTAATATTACAGGTTCACTATTTGGGGTGGCCTAATGATATTATTTCTCATCCTATATATGTGTACCTTAGTATAAATTCACACCTTGTGTATAATTTCAATGTTAGCATGGATATGCAATAGATAGTGTTGATTCCTAGTTTTTCATGATCCAATAGAGCCAATCATATAGGTTTGTATGATATAGTCGGACAATCTCGGTATAGTATTCACGTCTTGGTATTTGGTTCATATTTAAATTAGAAATATAATGTTGAACTTTTATATCGGTTTATCATATTTACACTTATATATGTTCTCATCATAGTAGGTGGTCATTGTGGAATGTATGATATATTTGTTGAGGATCATAATTCATTAAATTAATTTACTAAAACCATATATATATTTATTTATTCCAATATATAATTATTTACTTTTATATATTGTGTTGTTTTTTTTGCTTCATACTTTGATATGAGATAATTTCCACTACATGAACACAACATATTCCTTCACTTCTAGGACACTCCAACTATTTTATGGGAAGGAAATAATGATAAATTTTCACCAATATGTCTTGTTTCACTTTAATGAGTTGGATAGGTTAATAGTTGACCAATTGGTATCAAAACTATTCTTCCCCAATTATATTAAAATTTAGGACATTTTATATAAGAGTATTATAAATTTGTCAATTCATGTGAAGGATGTCATACAAGTGTGTCAAAACAAATTATCTAGTAATAAGTCAAAATTGTGAGGGATATGGGACTGTTATTTTTTGAACATTTATTCTATATATGTTATGATTTTCACATTTTGAAATAAAATTGTGGTATAACAAATTTAATGGTGTTTTCTCATATAGGATATTTGTGTAATTCTAATCAATTAGTCAATAATCTATTTATATTTTCTTTTGATGGTAGGTTATGTAGTTGTAGGATGATATTTTTGAATGTGAGGCTGATGAATTAACCCTCATGTATTGATGGTGTAGTGTCCCTTGTTTGTCGATTGGACACATGGTGAAAAAGTTTTCGACCTCTTTAAGGGTGTTTTAACATAGGTTATGTTATTTAAATTTCCTATAAAAACCTATATATAATTTTACCACATAATAAAGTAATTATATTATATGTAACAAAATCTCATGATTTTTGTTTGATATAGATCATCAACATGGTGTTGTGTGCATACTGTTGACACTCGTAGGTCAACACTATAGCATTATTCCTTTTTACAAGAACCTTTTAGGTGTATACTTTTATGGTGTGGATAATTAAATATTCATAACAAGATAAATAGAGTTCTCCCATATAGAATGTTATGATGTAAACTTATTTGGACTTCATTTATGGTTATTTAGTAAGATCCTATAGTGTGATGTTCATAGGATCGTAATGGGTTATATTGAATGAAGACCTCAAAAGGGTATTACCATAAGAGGATTCCTAATGATTTTTTCTCCTCGTCTATTCTAAATTTCATTCATTGATTTCTAGTAGTGTTTTATCTATAGGATACCCGTAGAAGATCAATTTTTGAAGGACTGGTTACCTATAGGTAATGCAACACGTTTTTTCCTAGTGTCATGATTTACTAATGTTTTCCACCTAAATGGGTTTCTAAATAATAAAAAAGGGGTTTTTACTCCATAATATTTAATTGAAACCATGTATAATAGTAACCATGTTTCCAAGTTATGACCATTGAATATTTATTTTACCCTTATATTTGTTAATAATGATTGGAATATGCATAATATGTCTTCTACTGAGATATTTCTTTGAATGATGCCTCGTGAGATATGACCTTGTTGGGAGGATTTAACAATGGGATAGGTGGTATTTCCTTATATCATATCTCGGTGCATGATCATAAGGACTATGTGGGATACCTAGAGGACCTTATTTTGGAGTCATACCTTTGTAGGATGATGTTTAGTTTGATAGAGGTAAACGTACAAGAGTTATTGGACCTAGTGTAAACTTTACATTTTAGGATGTGAAGTTTTTTGTAGGTTCATGTAGAGACATATGGAAGAGAGGTGGTCGGGTTTTGGGATATAGGAATTATTTTACCTTTATTTATTAAGGAATATCCTAGTGGGGTTGGATATTGAGACTTCCTTCCACGAGAATGAATTTTTGGGTTCCAAAATATCATGACCAGTTTTTGTGTGGTTGACACATAAAAATCACAAAAGGAATTTCCTATGATAGAATTATATGTAATTAATCATAGAACAAGTAAGGAGATCATTATTATGATGATTTCCAAGGTATATTCTAGATTAATGAGGCCAATGTTTCATATATCATGGCCATATTATACTTTTGATAGATGATTCGTGGGATTGTGTGTTAGTTTTTGATTTGGTTGTTAAATTATAATAAATATGTTCTCATAGGATAGATAGTAATGGTAAGTGTCACTTATGTATGGAAACATTTAAATTTCTAATCAGTGTGTGGATGTCTGAGAAATAAGGATCAATGTATTCAGAGACCTCTCATGGTCATTGTTTTCATAGTTTTTTTAGAATATATGAAAATATATCTTCACAGTAGAGATGTAATTGAGAATTGATTGGATGTTGGTACAATCTAGATGAAAATAAATCCCTGTCAGGTATTAGTAGAGTGGATACACGGATCGTTAGGAGTTACATACATTTAGAAATGGAATTTTATGTTTTCACTTGTGGATGGGAATATGGTAAGATATATAGTAATAATTCCAATACTGAATGTTTGAGTGTAGTGACCATCGACATGAATTTATATTTAGTGGTTTTCATTGAAGCCAATTGCAGTAGGTTGGAATGGGTGATGTTTCAAGTTAAAAATCTGGAATGAGTCGTTTTATCTATGTCATTTATACATTTCTGTGATGTTTGGGGTGTGGTACATTGATCTGGGAGTTTAGTTGTAAGGTGATCATATTAAAACTCCTATGGTAGGGGTATTAGATCAGTTATAGTTTAAATTCTTACATGATCGGTGAATTTTGGACACTATGAGGATGGTTCTTGGAATTTAAAGATTGTTTTGTTTTGCAGATACTCTGGGTGAGATCATGTATACTTTTTGACCACTAAGGATTCTGGGGGAAAATAAGGTCTATGGTGGGGAGGTTGTAATGACCCATGTTTTTTCATACTGTTAAATTATACAAAAATATGATTTTTTACATTCAATTTCTTATGAGGGGTAATATGGTGTTATTACCATATAATATGATCTTGGATAAATTCTTTGACCACTGTATTATAATATATATAGCCTTTTTAGCCTTTGGTAGGATTTTTGTGGAATGTTTTTCAATTCAAATTTACATAGAATAATTATTATTTTAATATTAATTTTATTATATATTAATGTTTTCACACGTGTTCTTTGAGATATATGTTTCTAAAATAGTATTTGATTGAGATTTCATCTTCATGTTTGAGTCCTAACTAAGTGGTTTTTCACTATTGGAGGCATAAACTCATGATTGGAACCATCCCAAAGACTCTTAACATTTTTATGTTATTTTCATTCTTTTCTTTTTTCTTTATTCCTTTTTCTCCTCCCATAAACATCTCATGTATAGACATTGTGTGTTTCTAAAAACCATCAACTATAAATAAATGGTGTATGAAAGGATGTATTGATATAGATATTGAGAGAGATGAAGGGAGAGTGATTAATAGAGGTTATACCTGGGAGCTTGGGAGGATTCAGATTGTTGTATGGCAGATGTAGAGTCTAAATATGGGAAAATATTTTATGATTTTCATGTAATGGTAGTATATATTGAATTTCATGAAATAAATCCTTTCATATTTTTCAATTTATAGTATTTATTCAATAATATTATGGTTATGGACCCACAATGGGTAGATCTATTATTAAAAGGGAGAAATATGAGTTTCGAGTGGATTGTAGGTGTTCCCATTAAGGAACTCCCAACACACGATGTGTGGTTCTATGGAAACACACCATGAATTCTTTATATTCAATGAATATGATAATTTATAAGTAGAATGTTTTTTATTGGTACATGTCCATGTAACCATGTACATGGAAATATGGAGTTTTTGGAATAACACCGCATGTACCTGAGTTACAAGTCCTGTAGTCATACTTGGCCATGTAGTTGGGTACAGGGCCCAAAATCCCATGTAGGAGATATTTTACCTGTGGGATACAAGGCTACACCTAATTTCAATTACAAATGAGGTAGAAGTCCATGAATAGGATAAGAAACATGGAATAACTACTTCAGATATAGGGGCATGTACCATTGGTACAGTATATTCCTTGTATATGATTTACAGACTGTGTATTAAGGTTTTACTTTCCATTTTAGGAAGAAGAACAATACCAGGTGGGAATTTGAGGGTACACCCCATGTACTTGAGTATATATGTCAGGTACTTCTCCCTTACCACCATTTAGAGGGGTTTTTCATGTTTTTTACCCTAGAGAGAGAATTAGACATATGAGTATTCCATTTTGATTATTTTATATATATTATGATGGTGTTACCCTTGGGTGTTTTAAGTGCTTTTAAGAGGTATTTTGTGTTAATAGAATAAATAGAGAGTTTTATACTCTTGAAAGAAAAATATTGTTATCTTATGTGAGTGATAAATGTATTGAGACCCCATTGAGGGATGTGATAAATGTTTTATGGAAATTGAATGAGGTCCCCAGTGTACTTTTTGGGTGACATAATTATGAAACTAAATGGTTAGAAGTAATGGAATTCAATTTATAGACACTACTGGGTTCAACATTCATAACAACCTTTTTATGATACCTTGAATTGATATGGGCCTTGAGATATCACTCATCAATGAAATTTATGTAGCTTTTCCCTTTAGGATGTATACCTTATTGTAATTCCTTTGATCCTAGGAAGTCATGAGATTTTAAAGGCATGGTTGTGGGATGTGATTCCACCAAGAAATTAGTTTATAATGATGATGATTCTTAAGAAACCTATACATACATGTATTTACAAGGATCCTGAGAGGGTTGAATTTTCTCATGTGTTGACTTATATGACCATAATTGGGATACCTTCATTTATGTGTGGTCCTCAAGGACCCAATGTAGGATTCATTTCTTATGTATTTTCCTACAGGACCCTAGTTGATTTCTTTGTGGCTGAATGGCCATGAGATAGTTTGTTATGGATATGGGTATAGATTGTAGGAAGTTTCACTTTAGAACCCTTAGAAAACATATAACCCTAAGAAGTTATGGATGTTTTGATATGTTTACGGTTCATCCACCCTTACTATTTCATTCATTATTTCTCTTGGTTACTGATAATGCAACTATTGTTTCCACAGGTTTTTTCTTGTACTTTTCGATGAGACTGACTCAAAGCGACATCTGACTAGAATTCGCAGACGTAATTCATAGGATCCATATTTTAATCCTTACAGGGTTTATTGGTTTGTACATGAATCTCACAACCCACTATATATTATATGAATGATATTTTTGGACATGATGATCTATATTTATCCTTGAGAATAGTTTACATCATATTCGAATAAGGAAATGGTTCTCCATGATTTTGATGATGACTACTATACATAGTGTTCCATAGATGATATTTCCATGTTTGTGAACATCCCCCAAGCATTAGGTAATATTATATTCCTTAGGATTGATGAATATATCCCCATGTTATTCTTGATATAATCCTTAGGATCTAAGTGGATGAAGTTTTAATTCATTTTCTCGATTGTTTTGGAAATGGGGGTTTTGATTTATTAACTATATTTATTTGACATAATTTTAGAAATAATTATATCATTACATGGGTGATACATAGATTCTAATATGGAATTCCATGGATGGGTTGATAGAAAAAAAGTGATTATGTCCTGCCATGGGATATTGTTATGACCCCATCCACATTATCCAAGAGCTGGTGCCTTAATTTTTTACATTGGTATTTGATATAAGGAATTACATCCCAACGAAACAAAAAGTTCATTAGTATTGGTACACGTGAAACATATTATAAATTCAAATTAAATTTTAAACCTAAAATAAACAAATAATTTCATTAGTCCATCCATTATTCCCCCTTTGTGTAACCATATATATTAGTCGTAATATAATTCATGTAATCATAGTGAAAATGAAAAATATGTAAGTGGAGAGATCAGATGCTCAGTAATGGTATACATACAACAGATGCTATTATGAACAATCATAAATGATTATAGAAAATATTATTAAATAAAACACATTATATTTAATCAATAACAAGAGCATAATATAGTACGACGAAAACATGATTAAATAACTACATACAAGTAGTCACATAAAAATGAAACATAACTGTGGATATTATACTATTCAAATAATAACAATGGATATAAATATATATTATCATATTGATGGAATGAATAATGTGGGATATTATAAAAAAATCTTCTTATATTTAGAAAATTCACCATACATAACTAAGTAAAACATTAGAAAAAACAAGAACTAGTTTGTCTCATGAGACCTATCGATACATTCCCCTAATGATTTGGGTGAAATATAATCAACATACTTATTCTTATTAGAAAATAGAACATAAAATGTGAAAAAATTGACCATAAACTATAAATAATGTCAAAATATCACATCCACAATCAAACTGAATCATAAACCATTTAATGAAATATTGTAAATGATATAATAATAGATCAAACTCAATCAAGAATTATATCTAACAATTTTTTTTAACATATATTAAATATTATAATAAATTTATTAAAATTTACATGGGTGAAATACCCTCCTTACATTGAAATAATTTATTTAAAATCTATTAATTTATAAAAGAAAAGATTTTATTTGAAAATAAACATATAATTAAATAAATGAATCTTGAAAAAATTCACTATCATGATGAATGAAAAGGTCACCAAGTCCATATAACTTAAAAATACATTCTTTACAATTTTTTTAAAAAAAATAATAAAGTACATAGTTTGGTAAATTCCAAAAATATTTCTTTGAAAACATTTTATTAAAAGTAGAATATTGGTAAAAATAATTTAAAATTTTGATTTATAATAGTAAAAAATTTGATATTTTCTATAAAACATGTACTTTGAAAAAATGGTTCCATAATGGAGACTTTAACTTTAAAAAATCAGTAATATTAACAAGATTTTGAAATAACCTATATCAGTTTATATTAATTCGAATCATATTCCGAATAAAATCAATAAAATTATATGGATATTAAAATGACATAATATTTAGAATATTACTCATAAAATATATTCATTGGTAGTATATACACCACAAAAATTAATCTTTAAATGTATATAGTATGTTCCCCATAGAAATAAAAGTGAGAGAAAAATTCCCTTATATTAGTTTTGACCTCCCCCATACATGACCAGAAAATCATGTATAATGGATTTTAAAATAATATTAACTAATAAAAAATTCACATTAATATTTATAATATGAAATATGATCCATTTATAATATTTCACTACTCATTTAGTAATGATAGTTGTTTCATTTTACAGTTTCTTGTGCTAATTTAAATATTTTATCTTGCTTGTTTTTTCATGAATGCCAAGGTTATATTTAATAGCATATATATCCAATATATCCATAAAAATATTTATTTCATAAAGATAATATTTAATCATTAAATACTTTTTTACAATAACTTTCAAATTTTTTATGTATAAACTGAATAACATCGTGTTATAGTGATGGTAGGTTGTATATACGCACGAGCAACGATATCATTCCCTTAATGGTAAATGTATAAGGAGATTAACGTTATTTTAATTTTTATTGAACAAAAATAATTTTATAATTAAGAAATATATAATATATTTACATCATTATACCCATCCATTTAATGTGGTTATGAAAAAAAAATTACACGATGATGTGTAGATGGTAAGTCATACCTATGCACGAGTAGTGTTTTCCCTATTTTTTGATGGATAAATCATTAAATATGGTTTTCCTATAGTCATAATAACATATCATAAAATATATTATACTAGATTTGTTAATTTATTGTGAAAAAACACAATAACTAGATGTAGATAAATAAATTAACTTTAATGAGTTGTAAAAATATTACCTCTTCTTTGATGGAAATCCTTTATATATATCCTTAAGGGAACTATAATTGGTCAATTATGAAGAATAGGACTACAATAACATGTTTTAAGATGTTTTTTGGGATAAATGGGTAGGTATTGGTTGAGTTATATGGATCATTGTGGTTTGAGGATGTGAGGATGGAGGTTCCCATTTATAATTTAGGTGAGGGAATCTTTTATAAACTCCCAAAATATTAAATTATTCTAAATTAATATCCAAATGGAAATGGATCAAAATCAAATTATCCAAAATATAATACTATTATTGGTATAAATCCTCCTAACCATTTTTTAAAAATGTTTATGTTACATTTAACCCTTGTCATTTGGATTTAACCCCCAGTTAAACCCTTTAACTATTACAATGAAAACATGTATTTTTACTCTTTAAATGTTAATATAGTAACTAGAATATGAAGTAATATTATTTAATGAGTAATTTAGAAACTTTTATTACTTTATACCAATATTTTGGACTAAATAATGATATTTACATATTTTAATTCATTTAATAAAATATTATTTAATTTAAAAGATCATTATTTTCATTAACACTATTCATTAAATGAATTTTAAAAATACAATAAAAATTTGAAAAAACTATAAAAAAACATTAATATATATATAATATGTTTATATCAACTATAGAATTTTTTTATGAAATTAATTATACGAAATTGTATTTCTTATAATATTGTTAATAAAATTTATTAGACATGTCAATTACTTAGATAATTACTAAAACATGATTATGAAATCCTTTAATTCAAATAATTCTTAAGAAAAAAATAGAAATAAATTATTACATATAAGATAAAAATTTATGATTTAAAATGAATATTTATAGGATAATTGTTCTTCTAAATATCAAATTATTAAAAATACAACACTTATTTAAAAAATAAGTATCCCACCATTAAATTTGGTTAGAATTAATGAATATAATAGTCATAATATTATCCAAGTGGATAGAAGAAGCAATAAAATCTTCCAAAGGTTGTTTTTGGTAAGAAATAACTCATCAAATAAAATAAAGAAATGTTTTATGGCTGTTTTATAAAACTTATAATTTTATTTTTTAACCTTAATTACACAATTTAAACATAACTTTGGTAATATTTTTTTAAAAAAGACTAATGTATTATTCACATTATTCAAAAAGGGGAATATTAAATAAATTTATAACTTATTTCTCCAAAAATGGAATCCATTTTTTCAAAATCAAGACACTACATTAGATCATATTAAATTAAAATTAATCAATTTTAAATAATTAGAAAATGAGTTCTTAATGTAAAAATATTAAAAATATTGAAATTTTATTTTATTTAAATTAAATATGAAAATCATAAAAATGAAATAAATTATAATAAATTGAAAAAAATTATCTAAATATACATTAAAACCAACCAATAATATTACATAACAACGTAAATTATTTAAATGAAAACGTGGGTTTCCATTAAAATGTAATAAATTTTTCACAATTCATCAAAATAAGAAATTTTTCAAAAAATACATAATACTCTACAATAGTAAATTTTTATATTCCAAATTATAATATAAATTTTTTTTTGTAAAATTAAATTATGAAAATTTATAATAAATTTGTTTAAAATAAGTGCTCCATCAGAAGGCGGAAAAAGAACCATTCGAAAAATATATCCCTTTATACATAGAATTACTTTTATTCTTATATTAAATATATCAAACTTATTGGATGAATATAAACCAAAATGATTATAAAACAGATATATTTCATTAAGATATTCTTCTTGTATTGATTAATTTAATATATTATGAAAAAAATACATTTATGGGCATAAAAATATTTTTTATGTAAATATTCATCCTTTATATGCAATTGATTATTATTTTCATTTTCAATGAATTTTTCAAAAAAAATTAAAATATGTTTTTATAATTCGGTTAATTATATTCATAATATTTATCATTATGGATAGTTTTAAAATAATAACATTTAATTCTATATCATGATTCATTTATGTTCTGTGAATCATTCAATGTATAATATCGATGAAATTGAATTTATTTATGAAGAGACATGTTGTAAAATTATTAGGTGTTACATTCTCCCATAAAAATATTAATTGAGTCCTCTAAATTTGAAATTACACTTAAAAAATCAATGGTTGATACATAATAATTCAATTATGGGAAACCCGCATCAGATACAGGGTTAATAAAACATCCTTCTAATAAGAAGAAAATGGAAATACAAAGGACACAAAAATGAAAACATTCGAATATGAATTCATTAGTGGATAGAGAAAACATGGATATGAAATAGAAATAAAACCATCTATTTATTATGGGGAGTGATTGAGAAAATGGTCATTAAAAATTATATCATTATAAGGCCCTAAATATATGATGGGTTAAAGAGGCCATTGATTTCATAATAATAAAATTGAAAAAATTGGGATTTCATTGAAAATTATATTCCTATAGTTTATGTAGCTGAATTTTATATACAAGAAGCAATATAATGAATCATATGATTCCCTATAAATTCTATTAACAATTTAATACAGAGTGAAACCAAAATGGAAATAAAAAATTTCAATAAATCATACATTAACCAATAAAATATAGTTTTCAACTTAATCCATTCAAAACATGACACATTGATAATAGTTTTTCACAAATTCATTATCCCGAAAGATTTCTAAATTTTCAAAAAAAAATATTAACAACATATTCCCCAAAAATAATAAACCTTTATATGATGAAAAACAACATTAATATCCAAAATAAAAAAATACTCAATGTTTGATATAGATTAATTAGAAAATAATTATCCTTCCTAAAAAATATTATAAACTAAGATTGAGATCAAAAAAATCAGATGTATTTGATCATATAACATCAATCACACTTACTTTAGTACACCAAAAATTTAATTTCTTATATCCCATAAGCTCTATGATATTTCCATAAATAACATTTATTTTCATAATTCCACAATAAAATCATATTTTAATCCCAAATTTAATTCACCATTTATTACTCAAAATATTGTTTTTACCAGGGTCATATATGATTCTAAAAATATATGACATATTTTATGAAATCATTAATCACTTAATCACAAAATCATTAATATGTCCCAATGTTACACATTTTATTCTAAAATGAACATAAATTAGAAATAAACATTATCAATTATATATTTTATTTTAAAAAATATCATCATAAATAAGACTTCACATAGTCTAGTGGTAGTAGAACAACCCTCATCACCCTTTGGATCTGGGTAAAAAACATGTGTCCTTTCAATATATGATGGGTTGTCTCCTGGCCTGCGGTCTGTCCACTTTCTAAAAATATATTAACAGAATCCAAAAATCTGATAACCATCCTAAAAAATATCATAGATATACTCAACATTAGGGAAATGTTTTAACAATAATGGATATCTTATATGTTTTATTTAATATTCAAAATAATTTAAATCCCCTTAATTACCTTACATTAAATGATAATATAAATTATAAAGTTATCCTTAACATTAAACATATGTATATGAAATCAATGTAATTATCTATTAAATAATATTTTCACACATAATAAATAGATGGGTTGTGTTACCTTAACTATATTTTCCTAAATATAGTTTCTATGGGTTCTACAAAACATCATCTGATTCCAACTATAATAACCCTGAACCTAGTAGCATGAACTCGATGAATTTTTCAATAAATTTTCCTAATTTAAAAGGAATATCATCTCGAAGGACAGAATAATTTTTTAGAAATTATAAACAATATACATATTTTAAATTTAAATTATATTTTTGAACATAAAATAGAAAAATAATTTCATTGAGTCTTCCATTATTTCCCTTTTGTAACAATTCATATATGTCATACTACACATCATGTAATCTTTGTTAAAAAGAATCTTATGAAATGGGTGATCTCAGATTCTCAGTAAGGGTATTCATACATCGAAAGATATTCTAAACAAGATTAAATAATTTTGTAAATGTGATTACCTAAAACATGTGAAATTCTATAAATAACCAAAACCTAATATGTTAGGAATGTAAGAAGATTAAATAATTCCATATAAAAAATCATATGGGAATGAAACATTTATGTGGATATTATTCTAGTAGAATAATCACATAGAATATGAATAATTAATCTCATAATGAGGGAATTCATTTTTAGAATCACGATGAACATATCTTCAAGGCTTTATCCAAGACAATATACCTAATCTGGTAAGGCACTGATAAAACACGAGCGACTTTTTCTCCTAATACAAACTCATGTAATGAAAGGGTACATTGGTTCCCACCTAATACATACATATTCTAATTCATTCCTCTTATAAAAGAGGGTAAAAATGACCAAAAGAAACATCTATATTAAAAATAACATATTTAATGTGAATAATTTAACTACAAATTTTGAATGGTATCAAAACATGACAACTACAGTAAGTCTGAATCATAATATATTTAATTACATATGTTAAATAATATCATAAAATATCAAACTCATTCAATAATAATATCTATTAATATATTTTTACGTAGATTAAATACTATAATAAAATCATTAAAATCTTCTTGAGATAAATCTCTTTTTTTACATTGAAACAATTTATTCAATATCAACACATTATAAAAATAAAAAAATATTATTTTAAAGTAACCTCTTAAACATTTAATTAATGCATTAAAACATTATATAATCATGATTTCAAGAAAATAACCTCATCCTCTATAAGTTAAAAAATATTTCTTCCTTATTTTTGTTAAAAAAAGTCATAATGTTCCTTGTTTAGGAAATGAAAAAAATATTCCTTACTAATTATTTTATAAAAATTTAATAATGGGTAAATAGACATAAAAATTTATATTAATATTGAAAACCATTTTGAAAAAGAATTTATATAACATGTAAATTGAAGATAAATGTTCCCTTGGTGAGACTTAAATATAAAAAATCTTCAATAGTAAAAATATTCTCAAATATCCATGTCCACATTATAATCAATAGTTTCATATTCCCCATGGAAGAAATAAAATTATATGGATATGAATATATCATAATATTTAGAATAATATTAATAAAATACATTCATGGTATGTATATACATCACATAAAAGAAACAAGTAATGCATAAGGTATGTGTCCCATATAAATAAAAGTAAGGCAAAAATCCCTTACCATAGGTCTGATTTCCTCCGTACATGTCCAAAAAACATATATAATATTTTTAATAATATTATAAACTTATAATAGAAATATTATAATATTTATAATATCATATATTATCCCCTTATAATATTTTTCCACTTTTTACTAATAATATTTTATTCATCTTACTATTTCCTGTGCTAATTTCCATGTATTTTCATGCTAGTTTTGTATTGAAATTATTGGTTATCTTGAATAGGATATATATATAACATCCTAAAAAAATGTCATAAATATAATATTTTGTCATTAAATAAATTTTAATAATCATTCATTTTTTGTTAACATTGAAAATGAATCACATCGCGTCGTGGAGACGGTTTCCATATGTACACACGGGTGAAAATATCATTTCCTTAATACATAAAGTGTAAAGGAGGAGATGTTATAATAATTTTTCTAAAAAAATATAATGTAATAATTATAATATATATATCAATTATTTTTATCATTATACCAATCCAAATATTTTTTTTATGAAAAACGTATTACACCACATCGTGGCTACATTTAGTCGTACGTACACACACGTGGTGTTTACATTTTTTATAAGATGGTAAATAATGGAATACGGTTATAAAATAATAATAATAAAATATAATCATATATATTTTAATTTATTCATTAATTTATTATTGAAAGAACACATGAAGAGGAAGTAAAAGAAAAAATTATCATGAATGAGTTTGTAAAACAATCGCCTTTTCTTAGGTGGATTTCCTTTAGATCTATTTTATGGGATATAGAGTTGGTATATTTGGAAGAAAATGACCACCAAAACATGGATAAAGATGTATATAAGAAAATTTCTTGTTTTTATCAATCTATAATGATAAATTTTGGGTTAGAAAGTGTGGGAGGAAGTGCCCTTTTATGTTGGGACCACTTTGTATATGAAGATTGTATTTGTTGTCAACAGTTGTCAATGCTGGTCAAAATGAAGAAGGATATGAAGAAGAACTCCAAAGTTAATGGAGATCGGTTGAAGTGAAGTTTCCTGGAGAATTGTTATGGAATCATAGCATTGGATTTCATAATTGAGCAATTCTCTTAGACGATAAATTCAGACGATTGTTGAGCTAATCCTAAGTTCAATGAACATGTGTCAATGGCGACACATTGTTTACAACAATAAATAATGGAGAAGTATCATCCATTTGAGGATGATTGGAGCAGAATGGTGAATTATCATCTATCTAAGGATGGTTGAAGAAGAATGAGGATTTGAAGAAGACAATGCAATGATTTATGATTGCATGTGAACCATGCAAGAGCTTTCTTGAAGAATAGAATCATATGATTTGCAGAATGATGGTTATGAAGAAGAGAAAATGTGGAAGGGCTTGACATTCTGAGGTAGACAGGCATTTCACATTGTATCTAAATCAGACGATGCTTTGCTGGTATGTATTTCACACAAATCATGAGTTAGGAGAACTTCTGATGCAAGCCTTATGAAGGAAAGGGGGAGAAATGATGATGCTAGTCAGATAATGTTTTGATTGGAAGGAATGATGCTGCTGGAAGATAGGAAATACTCAGTTCCCATTGCAACTCTGACGATGCTTAAGCTGATCTATCAAAGGATAAGTATCACGATAGTGGGATTCGTGATAAGAGCAGAAGAATGGTTATGGGAAGTAGTAAAGAGACAACATGACAAAGCAATAGACAATCTGGGGATGGCAGAAAAGCACAGTTTAAGGTGGCCCCCCTCTCAGTGTTAGGTATATCCCAAACTGTTCCTTTCAATTGGTATCAGAGGGACAGGTTCACCTCTATTGGATTCTCTATAGTGAAGTTATTCTCTTTTGAAGACCTGAGATTCTTTCCTGAGTTATCAATGAAGAGCAGTGTTTGTAAAGATTCAGCTATCTCTGAGCAGAAAGATATATCTACAAAGACCATGATGAACAGGAAAAAGAAAGAGAAGAGAAAGTTGAAGAAGAATTCCCTCGTATCTAAACAGGAGGAAGCATCTGGTTCTCCATATTTGGCTGATGTTGACGACACACCAGACTTGGAATGTTATGAGAAGGTGGCTCAAGTACCCACCAAGAAGATGGAAAACCTTACTACCTCAACTGATCAAGAGGTATGTGTTAGTACATTTGGAAATTACCCTCATGATGAAAATGCTAGCACAAGTGGTGATGAACAATCTACAACATCTCAAGAAATATCAGTTGATAGATTAAGAATTATTCTACATGGTATTCCTGAAAAGAGTGCATCCCTGGTTTGCGGGGTATTTCAATGCATGCAAGAAAATATCACTCAGTTGGAAGAAGAAACTGATGTTTTGGAGAAAGGCTTACAAGCAAAAATTGTCGAATGTTTAAAGCTCTCCAGACAGGTTGGAGCCTTTGAAGCAACAAAGAGGGTATTTGAAGAAAATTCTTCAAAGTGGCTCAAAGATGTTGAAGAAAAGGAGGGAGTCAACAAGACTCTGGAAGATAAGATCCATGCACTAGAAGATGAGCTGAAAAGGGGCAATGAAGTCAAGAAGTTATATTTGGAAGATAACTCCCAGAAGATCAATGAACTTGACTCTTTGTTACAAAACAAATTAAAGATGCATGAATATGATGTTGAAAGATTAAAGAAGTCTTGTGAAGAGAAGATGACTATGATTGAAAACCAGGAAGTCATCCTCAATATGAGATGTCTAGAATTGGAAGCTGAAATAACCAATCTTGAGAAGACACATATTGAGTCTCCACGAAAGAAGGAAATTGTAGCTGTTGGAACTCAATGTTCTCTGGAAAATTCTACTGTCAAAAGACCTCCAACATGTGATAAGAAGATCATGGATTCACTCATTGATCTATCACAAGTAGTTGATAAGAAGGTACTATCCATACCAACTTGTACTAATGTTTCGAAAATTGTTTCTACAAAAAGTGCAGGTTGGAAGAAAATTTCTAAACAAGTATGGATGAAGAAAAGTGATAAGAAACCTACCACCATGGCTAGGGTGGTTAGGGGAAATAGTGTGGAAGATATGTCCCCACAGAAATCACAACATACCAAGAAGAAGATTCAGCAACCTTATCAAGAAGATGACAAGAAGTCAAGGTTTGTTGGTCAATGCTGGTGCTGCAATAGATTTGGGCATTGTGCACTGGATTGTTGGTACAATCCCTTAAATGTAAAAGTACAGAGAAAGTACATTTCAAGGGAGAGAAATCCAGAAGAAAAGAAGCAACATCCACAGGTCCAAAGACATATGTTTACTGCAAATAGATTTGGATTACTTGACAACATCTGGGATGATTGCAAAAGTGGTCAAAAAGATACATGTCAATCTCCAACTGTATACAGAGCTAAAAAGAATAGAAGATCACTGAACCTGGCTAAAGTGGAATCCATGGGAAGCAAGAAGAAATTTAAAGATACTCCCAAGAAGGTTTTGAAAAAGGAAAAGAAGTCCTTGGAGTCTAAATCCAAGAAGGGTGATGCATCCAGAAGGACCACCAAGAAAACATGCTTCTACTGTGGAAAGAAAGGACACACCATGGATCTTTTTGAACAATCCATGGAACTGAATAGAAGCAGACTGGACTCAAACAGACAATCAATCCAGATGAAGCATAAGGGATTGATTGAAAACAAGTTGCCTAAGAAATGTAGCTTGAAAGCATCGAAGGAACAATGTGGAATATCCAGAACTGAGGCCACACTTCCAAGTGACTTACTAGTCATATGGCCAAATCAGTTGCAACTTGCCAAAGATCTGCAAAGAGCTGAAGATGAAGCACTGGCAATTCCTAAGGCAAAAAGGAAACAAAATATTTCACATGAAGATGTGTTGAGATCCACACCAGCACAATCATCATTGAAGATCAGATGTGCAAGTGTAAAGAATGATGAAAATGGGACATCTTGGTTGAGAGAATCTTCTCAACCTTGTTGTTCACATTGATGAACCAAGGAGGTTCCATCTTATTCCCTTATACTTCTGGTATTTACATGTGCTAACATTGCAGGGAATTGAAGATGATGATCATTCTCATCTGGAGAGTGGTTTGGACAGAATGGAGTGCACCCCTTAAGGGGGAGCCAATCTGTAGAAGATGGGATTCTGATAATATAGGGAATTGAAGGTGAAGCAAGATCTCAGGGGAGAGATCCTGAGATTCAATGATATGAAATGTTCCCTTGAGCGAGAGACACACGAAGAAGCTATCAGAGTCATTATCTCAATCAATATCAACATTTGTTGGTATAAAATTCAATTACTCTAAATATTGTCTGATGATCATGTTGTTGGAAAAGGTATGTCGTTTCTTAATCTCTCATCCTTGGTTACTCAAAATAAATATATTTTTATAAAGGGGGAGTAACAAAGATAATCAATGACATAAGAAGAGTGAAAGTTCCCCAAGGTCACTTATCCTGCCAATTGAACAAGAATGTTTTTGATCCATTTGTTGAAGTGAGTGCAGGAATTTCAGGTTGATTATTTCTTTCACACTCAATATCTTCGGCCTGGAATGAAAGTGAAAAACCCTTGAAGACAAGTGTATGAGTTCTCATCTCATGAGGTGTCATATTATGTGGGTAATGGACAGCTTTGTTGTCTAAATCAAATCCTCTTGTTTTCTACACCGAGCATTGCTCAAGTAGACTTAGAGTGAAAGGATTGATGGCACATTGCTTAAGTACGGAATGATACCCTCTCTACCATGATCTTTGTATTTCTTGTCAATAAGGGGGAGAGAAATGAAATGAATTTCTAGGAGAGAAAATCAAGTAAAGGGAGAGAGATTAGATTCTCATTTTGACATTGACACATTCATCTGAGAAGACTTTAATGTATTGACAACAAAATACAAAGGGGGAGATTGTTGGGACCACTTTGTATATGAAGATTGTATTTGTTGTCAACAGTTGTCAATGCTGGTCAAAATGAAGAAGGATATGAAGAAGAACTCCAAAGTTAATGGAGATCGGTTGAAGTGAAGTTGCCTGGAGAATTGTTATGGAATAATAGCATTGGATTTCATAATTGAGCAATTCTCTTAGACGATAAATTCAGACGATTGTTGAGCTAATCCTAAGTTCAATGAACATGTGTCAATGGCGACACATTGTTTACAACAATAAAGAATGGAGAAGTATCATCCATTTGAGGATGATTGGAGCAGAATGGTGAATTATCATCTATTTAAGGATGGTTGAAGAAGAATGAGGATTTGAAGAAGACAATGCAATGATTTATGATTGCATGTGAACCATGCAAGAGCTTTCTTGAAGAATAGAATCATATGATTTGCAGAATGATGGTTATGAAGAAGAGAAAATGTGGAAGGGCTTGACATTCTGAGGTAGACAGGCATTTCACATTGTATCTAAATCAGACGATGCTTTGCTGGTATGTATTTCACACAAATGATGAGTTAGGAGAACTTCTGATGCAAGCCTTATGAAGGAAAGGGGGAGAAATGATGATGCCAGTCAGATAATGTTTTGATTGGAAGGAATGATGCTGCTGGAAGATAGGAAATACTCAGTTCCCATTGCAACTCTGACGATGCTTAAGCTGATCTATCAAAGGATAAGTATCACGATAGTGGGATTCGTGATAAGAGCAGAAGAATGGTTATGGGAAGTAGTAAAGAGACAACATGACAAAGCAATAGACAATCTGGGGATGGCAGAAAAGCACAGTTTAAGGTGGCGCCGTTTTCCAGTGTTTGCCAAATTTTAGGGCCTGAAAATCGGGAGATGAAGAAATGTGCTTGGCAATGGATGTTGCACATACGATTGAAGATGGTTTATACGTGCAAAAGAGTTATTCAAGGTCAGAACTATGAAAAATGACAAAGGCATGGATTGCGTGGAAATTTAGGCACGTTTCGCGCAAAAATAAAGTGGTGCGCGCAATATCTGCGGGATGCGCGAAATAGTAGCGGGTTGCGCGAAAAATCTGCGGGATGCGCGAAATATTGGCATGGTGCGCGAAATTGAGGAATGATGTTTTCGCGCAAATGATGGTTCGAGATCAGAAGATCAAAAATTGGCAAAGGCATAAAATGCGCGAAATATTGGAGCAATGCGCGAAATCTGATGTTGCAGGAAAGATTGGGTTTGCGCGCAATATGGAACGCGGTGCGGAATTTTGCGCGCAATTGGTGCTTCATGCTTAGAAGGATAAAAAATGACAAAGGCATGAGGTGCGTGAAATATTGAAGCATGGCGCAAAATATGAAGTTTCATAAAAGAGTTTTTACGCGCATGGAGGAGGTTTTACGCGCAGGAAGAGGTTTTTATGCGCAAGGTCAAAACTGCCTATAAATATGGGGTGAACCCCTCTCATTATGTGAGACTCGACACTTAGACAAATCCCGAGCTCTGGCGTGCGGAAAATTGTAGTATAGAGCATTGCGCGAAAAGAAGAAGTGTTGCGCGGAAAAAGAATTGTTGCGCGAAATAGGATGTTCTGCGCGAAAAAGAAGAGTTGTGCGTGAAAAGGGTTTTTCGCGCCAAAAGGTGTTTTTACGCGCAAGGCTTGAATTTTATGCGCAAGTCGCCCAGAAGGGTGCGCGAAAAATTTGAGGGTACCTCAGGCCTTTGATAGGTGAATTTCACTCTCGAAGCAGCCTTGTGGAGGAAAAAGAACTGTGAACCATTCAGTTTCACAAAGAGAAGTTGAACCGCACTCACACGACTGGTGTTTAACACTCTCGTTGTGCTTTGCGAAGTGAAGAAGAACTAGACGTGCAATTGAACTCATATCTGCACAAGGGAAGAATTCAGTATACCAATACACTTAGGTGTTGGTATTGAGAAGATAAGGTAGAGAAGAAGAAGAATAGAGTATGCCCAACTGAAGGCTGACAATTATTCAGGGTAGTTTAATTCAGATGATGCTTTGTGAGCAGATCTTCAGTGTTTGAATAATCACATTGGTGTATGTGATTATAGCTAAAGAAAGAAGGTGATTAGTGCAGTCAGTTGTTGCACTAAGAGGAAGAAGGAAGAAGAAGTAGTGCAGTTTGTTTTTGCACTAGAGATGAAGAGAAAGTAAGAAGAGAATTCCTTGCCTACTGCTTTGCAAGTAATCAAGTGAAGAGCACTACAATAGATCTAGAGCAGAACCAACCTTTTGAAGAAAGAAGAATACTGTCTCGATAGGCAGTATAAAGAACCAGCTAGAGGCTGCAAGTTGGACTTGGCTTTCACCAGTCCAGGGAAGAGGATTGTTTCCCACCCCCCTCCAAAGTGTAGGGACTCACACTGGCTAGAGGATTGTTTTCCTAGCCACTCCATTGTAACAGCATTTTACTTTATAGTGGAGAATCCATGCAGTGGTCATACCCATGCATGGCAAGGACGTAGCTACTCTTATTGAGTGGTGAACCTTGTAAAAATATCGTGTGCACATTTTTTACTGCTTTCTATTATTGCATGCGACAAGGAAAAGAGAATAAGAGAATCAAGATTCTAACAGGTCTAGAGGTACAGGGATAAAAGTTGGAATTGGTTTAAAAAGTCCCCAACACTGATTCACCCCCCCTCTCAGTGTTAGGTATATCCCAAACTGGTCCTTTCATTTTATAATTCAGGGGAGGGGTACTTTTAGAAACTCTCAAAATATGAAATTGAGATAAATTAATTTTTAATTAAAAATTGATAAAAAGTTAGTTCGTTATAAAACTATATGTTTATGATTTTAAATATTCTAAAAAATAATTTTTATATATAATTAGTTTATTTTCTACCCATTTGTTTTGGCTTTAACATTTAGTTAAAACCTTTTACTCTTTCGGTAACAATATGGATTGTTTCACTTTAAGGGTTACTATACTTAATATAAAACTCTAAAAAACATTATACTAGTCAGGGATTGGAATTTTAAATTTATACAAATAATTTTTCAATATTTTATATTTTAATTAATTTTATATAAATTAATAAATTATTATTTATTTTTAAATATCATTAAAGATAATTTTGACACTATTCATTACATGAATTACTAGGAATATAAATGAAACAGAAAAAAATAGAAACAACGCCTTTAATACATCCATAATATGTATATGTAATCTATAAAATTAGTTTATGACATAAATTACATGAAATTATATTTATTATAGTATTTGTAATAACATTAATTTGATATGTCCATTAATTAAGAAATTACCGTATCATCATTGTGAAAGCCATAAATTTAAAAATTTATTACAAAAAAAATAAATCAAAAATTTTATGATGAATATAAACATATTAATTTTTAAATAAATGTTTATAGTTATGATTATATTTTTACTAAATATCTAAAAAATGTATCACTATTAAACACATGAGTTTGAAATATTTGACATTTTATATAATAAAATACAATAAAAGTTATAAGTTCATATTAGTGGAACCAAGAGGCCATGAAATCATCCCGATGATGATGTCGGATGATAATAACTCATCCAATGATGTTATTATTGGTGTTAGGGTTATTTTATGATACATAAAATATTATATTTATCCATAATTAATTTATTAACCCTTTATCGAGGTTATTAAAAAATTCCAAATTAAAATAATAATATTGTAAAAAAAGGAAATGTAAATACATATAAAATTTGGAATGTTGGATTAAAAATATGGAATCCATTTTCCAAAATAAGTAGCACATAATTTTCTAATGTTAATATACAATAAATTTTTTCGATTGAATATGAAAACCAGTTTTTAAAGTAAAAATGGTCAAAATATTGATATATTTTAATATACCAATTCAAGGTGAAATTTATTCCAATGAAAAAAATTGTAAAAAGTAGTAAAAATTTTATTTAATTAAATATTATATCAAATAAAAAACATAACATAAGACCATAATTATATATAATTAATATCTATATTCAATTAAAATGATATATATTTTTCAGAACTCATCAAAACATAAAACTTTTCAAAAAAATACCAAAAACTCAAAAAATGTAAAATTTGAAATTATTTGATAAAATAGAAGTATTATTTTTTCAAATATAATTTATAAAATATTCAGAAACAAGATTTTAAATAAGTTCACAATCAAATGATGTAAAATATTCATTTAGAAAAATATATCCATTTATGCTTAAAATTGGTATAATTATTATGTTAATATTATAAAAAGTATATGATGAATTTTTAAATTTTTTTGTATATATAAAATATATAATTAATTATAATCATTCAATAATAATGATTAATTTAATATATTATGGTAAAATACCATTGTGGGAATTAAATTGATTTTTAATAAAATGACTTACTTTCAGTTCAATATGTTATTATTTTCTTATCCAATAAAGACATTTAATAAAAATATGTAAAATATATTTTTAAAATTTAATTACTCCTATTAAAAGTCAATAAAATAACATGTAGTTTTAATATATTAATATGTAATACTAAATTGCAGTTAGTTTGTGTTTAGTGTTGCATGAATCGTATACATTCAGAGAAATTGAATTTATTTCAGAATATGTATAATATAAAATATTTCATTATTATATATATACATGGATTTTTATATAGAATGAATTGGATGGGCTTATTGGGAATATTAGATTATTTAATTACTTAATATATTCTTAGGTTCCATATGTGGAATGTCTTGGACTATCTTATTGGGGATATGTAATTATATTATTAATTGAGTGATACATGGATTCCATATATGGAATTGTCGGGCGAGATCAGAATGATATATATTATATTTTGACTTATGTGATATATCTTTTCCTTATACAATCTTCATTATATGGTCACAAAGGTTTAATAGAATAATGAATATCCTTGAGGTATATTGAGGTTTCTTACATAGAATTCTTTAGAAAGGCTCGTAATTTAAATAAATTATGTCATTACTAATTCAAAACAGATTTACCATAAATTTATAAATATTTAATATGATGAAACATTTTGAAAAAAAGAGGATTATCACTATATCTAGACTCCTTGGTTACATTGTTATGGTAAAAATTCAATAAATAAATTATTAAATTATCCTTGATATTCTTCTTCTAGTAGAAGAAGGTCATGTTGACTCGGAGCATGGACTCAAAAATCAACATTGGTTTGATTATATTTATTTATTCTAGTTGTTAATTGAATAATATATTTCATGGGAATACACATATGACAGAATATTATAGGATTGCTCTTAAGAGGATCCCTTCTATGATTATTTGTTACCACAGGTATTTGTTTCATAGTTTTCATGCTAAAGGTATCATTTTTTTAGGTTTACCATAGATGACCGATGGATAGGGTTGAGTCCCATGGTTGCATTATTGAGTTGATACAATCATGTGGATTATTATTATTGATAGGGAGCATCTCTGTAATGTCTCGATTACTGTGTATGTGGTTTGGCTCAAAATTAGCATTAGCGACATGTATTTTTTTCATTTTCTTGTATGTAATTATATATTATTGATCAACCAAGCGGTTGATTAGCGTGTTATGTTTGATATAATTTTAAGACATTTTATACATTATATTCAACAATTACAACCTTATTTATATTAATTTCTTATACATTCTAATTATTTACTACTATGGATAGTGATAGGTTATTTTCAAATTTTATAGCATATATATGAAGTCCTAGTCTATCTACTAAGACACTAAATCCTGTCAGAACACGTTTGAAGCCTATATAATATGGTGATTCATTATTGAGGCCTTTTCAACAATCAGTTTCGTTGTTTTATAATGAGTGAACGGGGTTCAGAAACCCCAATTACCTTTTAATGAATACAATATGAAAATATTTTCTAACATCAATGACAATAGTTTTATTTGAGTTTTCATTTCACCTTTCCATAATTATTTTCAAATAAAATTAATTTATGGTTATTATGGGATTTTTTATTAATAATATCATCAAAATAAAGGGATAATTTTTTATTCTATAAAAAATAATTTGATTGATATTTTCACGGTATGGTTTATATATGTAAATATCCTTCATATATTTTTATAGTTAACTTATATATTAATTTTGATGATGATGATATTTGGATAATTACATGAAACCAATTTCCATACAATGGTGAAATTATATGATGATGATATAACGAACTCTCTTCAGGATATTATCCTCATTATGTCTTTATATTTTATATCATTATGTGATGATGATATTTCTACGAAATTATTTTCATTCCCCAATGTAATTATAGAATGATATGATGAATGTTTGATGATTTTTTGGAACTCATATGTTTGGAGTTCATTATTATATGGGTGGTACTAAAGATATAAGGCCCACTAATTCATTATTTACAATGATATATGATGGGATAATAAAAAATAAATTTGGGATTGAACCTAGTTTAATAAGGAACTCTATCCACTATGATATTCCTGGGAGTGAACCATGATTATGGAAAAGATAAAAATGGGTGTAAACCCAATAAATTATTATTATTTTTGGATATGATACAAGATTAATGAAATTATTTCTATCCTTATGTGTATAACATAAACTTAGTTATTATGATTATTATTAGTTATCATGTAAAGCTTCTGAATATTGATCATTCCACACACATATGAATTATTTATTTTATATATTAAAAATCCATATAACATGATTTATGTTTAATGATCTTTGAGTGATCAAGTATGATTTTCATAACATATAATCATGTTCTCATATAATTATTCAAATATATTTCTCACTTATGATCATTGATTGATATATATTATTTTTACCATTACAATACATATAAACTCTCCCATTATTACTTTTAAATTACCTAGATTTTGAGGAAGGGGTGTATTTAGGAAATATATCTGAATTGTACTATGATAGATCAAATTGTGGGAGATAGTAAATATATTTTATTAATTAAGATGATTATGTGTCAAAAATCAAAATAAATAAGACTTTTTTATTCTATGGAATTTATTATTACAAGATGAATTGAATCTCTCCATTCAATGATTTAATATATATGTATAAAAAACTAAATTATCCCCAAATATTAATAAAATATATAGTAAAATAATTTATGTGATGATGGTGCCCTACGTAAATTTACCATTCCTATGATAATTATTCTATAATAACAAATTTAGTTAGAATTTAGTGTATGAAAAAATATTTCATGGAATTGGGGAATATATAGATGGTTGAACTAGAATGTATATTATCTACCAAAAGTATAAAACTCATAGTGTCTATATTTGAAGGATATAGACTAAATAAATAGAATATAGGATAAAATAATATACATGGAAATAATATGTAATAATAAAAAAATTATCATCAATGATGTATAAAATTGATGCATTTTAAGTGGGTAATTAATATATGTTGTATGCAGAATTATTAAGTGAATTAAAAAATAAAAATATGATGAAAAAGAATAAAATATGTGTACTTATTTCTCATTGATAATGAAAAATTAAGTGCATATTAATGAGAAAACATAGGTTATAAATTGTGTTTACAGGATTCAACTCACAACATATTGAGATTATAAATCAATGACGATGAATATTAATAATTAAAATTACTTGAAAGGGTATTATAGAATTGAAATCAGACAAAATTATTAGCAATGATGGTTTATAAAAAATTTAAAAAATGATTGGTTCATAATTAATAGAAATATTCCTTTAGATGTGGATAATCAATAGGAAACCACATCCCAAATGAGTTTTATTTAATATTGATGATGTTATGCATGATTAAGTGGGATATGCAATCGATGGGGTGAATATGTTGTAATTAAAAAAATTGTTTCAATAATGAAAAATCTATAAATCCTAGATGAAATATAGATGGATGGAAAATATAATATTTAACAATCATGTAATTATAGTACATGATAAGTTTCAAGATCTTCACATAAATAATCAAGAATTTTCATAGCCTAATTTTTAATATCAAGTGGATAATATTACTCTTTTGGAGAGGTGTTCTAATCTAAAATTTGGTTCCTATTCATCTACAAGTGATTTACACTGTTAGCACATTAATGTGAAATTATTAATTGATTAATAGAATTCATTTATTGATTATAATGGATTATTGAAAACATGTAAGATGAAATTTATATTATATATATATATATATTATTCAGTTGTATAATATATATTTATACATATTTATGTCACCAACTAACAGAAATTATATTATTTTTAATATAAATATTTTGCATACGTCTGTTATATTAGAAATTTAGAACAACGAGGTGTAATAATGATGTTTTTAATGTGAAGATGTAGTAGAGAAAACAGTCTTGGAGAGTATTATTTCTCATGTTATAAATAAAACATTTCATTATGGGATTTAAAGTCTAATAGGATAGAAAAATCATTTCAATTTTTTTTTGATAGAGATAATTATTAAAAGTAAACAGAGCATTTTTTACTCTTATTTCAGAGGAATAATAATTTAAATCAAAATAAGGGAAAAATGATATTTGAAATATTTATTAATTTTGGAGAAGGAAAATTCACGAATATTAGAAATAACCATCCATACATAATTGAGATATGATAAAAGTATTAAATCAATGGATTTAGTGTTAAAGGGAGAGAATTATACTAATAAATTGTGTAAAGGGGAATATTATGTTTGATATAGAGTCCTAAAAAATGTTTTCTAAAATTTCATAAATGATACTTTTCAATCAGTAATAAATTTATAATTAAAATGGGGAAAAAATTTCAACCTATAGGATTTGTGTTGAATTTTATCACAATTATAATGGTGTAGAACTTATTGGAACTCTAAATGTGGCTTGTTTCAATGGTTGTGTGTTGTTAGTTTATAATATCTAATTGTTTAAATTGTTATTAATGTTAAAAAGAGAAGATTTTTTCTTCAATGGGGCTTCTTCAAAGATAAATATGGATATAATATCAATAATTTTGATAATGGAAGGAAATTATAAGGCATTATCAAGGAAAAATAGAAGATAATGCATGGGTAAATCATTGAAATGTTTAAAGACCATGTTAATACATGAATACAGAAGTACATGGAATTGACATATAGAGATGAGTACAGTGATACATATAATATTTTTAAATCATTTATTAAATATATTATAATGACTCTAGTATCTGTGTAAAAGTAAATATTAAATTACATAAGGTACCAATCATGAAATGGATGATGAATTTATTACTACGATTCATATTTTTTTGAATATTATAGCATTACAATATAGGATTAATGAGAAATTAAAATTGGTAGATCTATTTATACATTCCAAAATTGGCATTGGGGAATGTGTGAGTATTTTGGGAGATGTTTTTTAAAATAAACTAGTCATTATATTGACATAGAGAAACCACTCCATAGTCATTGGTGTTTGAAAATTCATGGATATGGATTACTTTTTTGGGGAAAAAACTAGGAAACATGTTATTAGGATTCTAAAAGCCATATCATTTTTTTTGTAGACCACCTGTATGGTGGTCCCCATTTTTTGGACAAGGATGTTTTATAGAATCCATATACAACATTTTATTAAATAACAAATCTTGATTTTTGATAATGAATATATTTATAGTTTGTGACGGTAATGTGAATAATATTTTATGTGGATATGTTTATATAATTTATTAGTTCCAATCACCCCATTTGTATATGTCATAGGTTTTCTAGAATATTGAAAATAAGAAGATAGATTAAAAATATTAGAATAGACATCATAAAATAATATGTATATTTATGAATATATATATATAAATAATTGTAGAATCCCTATATTAAATGAGGATTTAAATAATTATGGTCATGGTTTCTGTAATGGTAAGGAAAAATGGAGAATCTTTTCAAAGAGATAATTATGGTACATTTCATTTTACAAGAGAGAAAAATTATTTGTACTGGGGATTAATATAAGAAAACATGATGTAGAATGGTGGAAACCAAATCATGGTTTTTTTTGAAATTAATGTGAAGATAATAATATATTAAATTTTTTATTGAATAGAAGATATGTCCATAGTTTTTATAGAGTCAATAAATTAACTGAACAAAACATGTTGTGGTTTGTTATTCCAAGACATAGTTTAATGGTTATCAACATATTTTTTATATTTATATATATTCTAAAATTTAGAAACATGTGAGTTGTGATTTTTGGATTTCAGTTGAAAATTTGGGAATTTTTTTACCCCATAAATATATATATGAATCATTGAATTATTATAATAAATTGCGACAAAATAGTAACAATAACCACTGGTTTATGGACTTTTAAACATGTCAAATCTTTATATTATTTTGTTGTAGAGCATATTCTGAAGGATTGAATGATATGATAACATATAAATCCAATTAGGGATAACATATATAGAGTACATTGAAGACAATTATTCGGTAATAAATTGATTATAAATAGACCTCATTGAAAAAGGATTATGTTTTTTAGAAGTTTATCTAAATGGAAATGTTCCATATCTCTGGAAAAAGAGTTCATCACACCATTATTGGAGAGAAATGACATATTGCTATGGATGAAATTGAATAAATATATCTAATGATGTAATCATTATAGTTTTATATATTGATCTCGTAGATATATATATATATATATGTGTATAAATCTTGAATCCTTAATTAATGTATTACATAATAAAGGGGAAGAAAAATTAATCATTGAGAGGAAATATAAAAAATAAAAAAATATTTTAGAGATAGTTATACTTTCTTAAGAGTTCCCTTTAATCCAACTTTTTGAGTCCAAAAAATGGTGAATTATCAATATATTTTGGGGACATTAACATATCATTATGTGTATACATAGATGATATAGATCAATGTGGGTAGACCAAGTAAACATACTTATGTTCTCATGTGTTTTATTTTACCCCATACACATTATATTTGATATGAATGCATTCTAGTAAATAATATAATGTAATGTATTCATGGTAAAATTGTAGAAATATCTAATACAAAATGAGGTTTAATAGAGGAAGGTTTAATTTTGTTGTCATCTTGATTTACAGCCTCCCCCATGATGTCTAAGTTTCACTTTATACTCTTATGGTCCCAAAAAATTTCTAGATAATTAAATTACATAATTAATATCATTATATTATTCTATATATGATATGAATAACTCATTTATTTTACATAAACACCAACTAGTCATTACATTTACCTTTGTTAATTCATTTATTAAAGATTATTATCATGTTTTTATCGTTTATTGAGTATATTTATTGACAATAATACCTCTATTTTTTATATATAGATTTTTTTTCCATTTTGATCTCCATATTTAACGAATTTTTTCCCTTTAAGTCAGATTAAATTTATTCATTTTCTAGATCATAATATATATATATAAACATTTCTAAAAAAAATCGATTATTCACTGTTGTTTTCTTAACATTTACCAAACATAAAAGTACCTATTTATAAACTAGTGAATATTATATTTTCTACCAATGAATATCATTTGTTTATTTATTTTATTATAACAGCTTCAAGAAAAATAATTTTCAAACATATGTCTACAGAGTGTTGAAAATAAAGTATTTTATATTTTTTATAGGTTTCACAATGAAAGAAATATGATTAGAATATTTATTTTATGTGTCATAAAATCTATATCAAATTTTAAAAAATCTTTTTGTAAATTTTTAGTTATTAATAAAATATGAAAATAAATACTATACTATAAGATTAATTGAACTTTCAATGTTAGAAAAACATTGCATAAAACTGAAGATAGTATATTATTTAAATTAATTTTCTATCCAATAGAACAGAATGACACACCCTAATTGGGATTGATTTAGGGTTATATATATATATATAAATATAAAACTATTTTATAGAATTTTTCTTGAAAATAACATTTTTATTAGATCAAGTATTTCAATTTCTATTTTCGATATATTTCTAATATTTCTAATTTTTTTGTTCACATAATATAATGCATTAAAATTCTAAATCATCTGTAAAAATGACTAAATAATAAAAGAAAAAAATTAATCAGTTCCAATGACAATCTGATCATGATTACTCAAACTATAATTTTCTTCAATCATTAGACAACATTAGTCATGCATCCTCCTATTATAGATACATTGATCTTGTATGGGGGGTCCGAAAAAGTTTCTAGGGAGACTACTCAACATATAAATTAAATTTCAAAAAAATATATTTATATATGTCCCCTTAAGGAATCACTCTAACATCTCTAACACATATCACATATACGTTACAATGAAATTTTTTATCAACAATGGACTATGTTATTTCATGCTATATTATATAATGACCACCCTTTATATAACAACCCAAATTTATAATGTTAAATTCTATTTAGATTCATGATAGCTTCTATTACACACAATATAGATCAAAAACAAACAATATAATATCTATTTATTTAAAGAAAGAAAAAAAATAAAAAAAATAATGAGAAAGATATATGAAACATGATAAAAATAATCAAATAATGAATCAAACCATATGAGATTAAGAATTATATGAATAAGAAATATTTTTATCAATTGTTTCCAATGATGATCATCCCACCTATTAAGGATACTGAATGATAGAAAAAAATTAAAAATATGATTGATATCATGAGATAATTGTTGAATTATTTTAGAGAAATATGTAAGGATATATTTCAAAATTGAAAAAGTTCAATATTTATATGGTAATTGGAATTATGGTTGTTGTGAATGTATGGTCATCTGGAATATATAAACATTGGTTATATACAAATTTTTGGTATCAAACATTAATGTAAATAAGAAGGATTAGAGAGTAAGGTTAGTAGACATTCGGTTTATAATTAAAATCTGACCTTTATAATATATCCATTTAATTTTGGAATATATATACGTGCACTGACTATAATATATATATATATATAAGAAGAAAAAATGAAATACATTTTTAAAAAACCTTCCTTATGAAACTCATTATAGATACCCAAGCTAAACATTCATAAATAATACATTATATGATGGTTTAATAAACATGTCTCACAAATATTCTCACAATCAATGGACTGAAATGTTTATTTTCCTAGATATTATCTACAAAAATATATTATTTTATAATAATTTATCTATAAAAAATCTTCTATAATGCCTTATAGACATTCCATTAGTTATACATATCATTAAAACAACGGTAAATTAAATTTTTAAAAAGTGGCAATCTGAAATGATCGGAATTAGAAAAATATTAAACATGTCATAAAATATAATATAATTAAAAAATAAGAAAACATGCGATTTTTTATCTTCTTTCATGTGATTATATTTTTTATTATATATTGATACTTAATGTTTTTGAGAATTACACACCCTTCATATATTATATGTAAAAATCAATTCTTACAAGATATCATTATTTTTATTGTATATTGATCTATATTGATCAGAATTTTATAATTCCTATTTTATATGAAATATATTAAGATTAAATAACATTAATTAAACTATGTAAAAGTTGAAATAAATCTATACAATGTTCTCTTTTTGGCTTGAATATGGTGCATATATTTTGATTCAAGATTAATATTTCGTTGAAACTACTATGTAGTTTCATTCTGTCGTTTAATAATAATATGAATTATATAGATTGGAATATCATAATAAATATTCTTTTTGATGTTTTATAGATTTATATACATCTTATATATAAAATGAATGTCTAAAATATATGCTTTAAGTCTTTAAAAAATTTATGAATTTCATTAAAATGTTTTGTAATTCTATAACTTATAAAATTTATGTTATTATTTTTTCACTGAATTATATTTTGATTTACATCAGAATAATACACCTTTTTCGATGATAAAAATATTTTGTTTTTATAAATTTCATTCAGGTTAATAAAAATCTAAAAATTCAGTTTACATTCCCTAAAAATGGATGAATCTATAAAACATTTCAATTAATAATTCTGCATCTTTTATTTTATATTTTCACAATTTTTTAGTCATATATTGTAACGCCCTTACCCCAGTTACCCATAGTCGGTGCATTATTACATAGCATTGGCATTGTCACAAGAAAGATCAAATCATGAAAGACCGATTGGTTTAGTATCCTTGGAAACACCAGATATATTCATAAAGTATTACATTACATCATGAAGTGAAAAACTTCAACAAAAACATATTGTCTCCATAATCTACACTATTATCCCCTTATAATATCCCTGCAAGTCATTCATAATTTACTTCTTTACATCCTGGGGAAAATAAAAAATAGAAAATGGGTGAGCTCAAATTCCCAGTAAGGATAACAATATATTGGAAACTTTCATAAATAAGAATAAATATTTAAGGCAGTGTATAACGAAAACAAAACCCTTTTAAACTTGAACTTCAACATAGTATGGAAAAAATAAAATGAAATAATTCCATTTACTTATTCACATGGATATTCCACTAATCAAATAATCACATTCAATATCAATAACCACTTTCATAATTATTGAATGCATAATTCCAGACTATCATAACCACATATCCAAGGCCTCGTGCCAAGACTACAAATAAGATGTTGCCAAGGCCTTGTGCCAAGACACTAGTTTGTCTCATAAGACCTACTGATGCATCGAGGAGCTATAGTGGGCTACACCCGTCACATATTAATTCCAATGAATTCCCATATGAAAAGGTTTAAACATAACATAAACATTCGTATTAAAACTAGTATACGAAATGTCAATACTTTCACCATAAACCATGAATGGTATAAAAATAACACATCCACAGTAAAACATATCACAAAACCTTCAATACAATACAAAAGTTTGTATCATAATAAATAAACTTCAAATAAGCTTAAAATCCATCAAAGGATGTTGACATAGATGAAAATCAAAACTATTTGAGAGAAATATCTCTTTTCTCAAAATCATTGAAAAGTCACACATTTAAAAAGGAAGTAATTTAAAAGAGGTTTTTGAATCAAAGTGTCCTATACCACATTGAAACTTTTGAAATGAAATATCATTTCAAAACATTCATGTCCATATAAATAATTCCTTAAAATCATTTTGAAAACATGGACATTAATTAAAAATATATTGAAAGATAAATATATAAAAAATGGTATCAAGTCCTTAAAAATTATTTTTAAATCATCAAATGATAATTATACTTGAATGGATACGATGGAGAATGAATCTCATCGCGTTCGTGGAGACGGTAGTCCGTACGTACGCACAAGCGACAATATCATTCTTTTGATATTAAAATAATATATTATTGGATATTATATCATATATACAGAATCATTATCATCTTATATTTATTATTTACATGAGTTGCACATAATTATTATACCCATCCAAATAATAATATATTTAATAACAATTACACCACGACGTGGAGACGGTAAGATTTACGTACGCATGTATGGTGACATGTTATTCAAAGGATGGATAGAATAATGAATATGATTGTACCATATTTGTAATAAAATAACAGTATATATAAGATACTGGAGTTATTATTTTAGAATGGTAATAACAAAGAAAGAAGAAGTGGAAGAAGAAATGAACTTGAAAAGGGGTGGTGAAATCATTACCTCTTCTTCAGGTTCTTCCATTTGATTTGATCAAAAGGGATCTTAGGATGGCTTTATGACTAAATTAAGGCCTCTAGGATGAAATTAGGGAAGTTGAGAGAGTATTTGGGCTGAGGTTTTTCGAACCAAAAGGCTTTGAAGGTGTGATGTAATGAGAAGGGGGAGTTCCCTTTTATAAGAGGGGTGAGGGGAACCTTTGGAAAAGCTTGAAATATTAATTTATAGTAAATTCATATTTGATTTATAATGGCCTCAAAGTTGATTATTTAAAGGTTAAGGTGTGTATAGTTCGAAAAAAATTCAACCAATAGAATTTATACAGGTTTTGGTTACTATATTAACCTTATCTTTTAGTTTTAACTCTTAGTTAATTAGTTTGACATTTACCATGTCACTTTGTATTTTTATATTATATAGTTAATAAAATAACTATATACATCCAAGAGACCCCCAAGTGGTCCATTAATGATACACCTATCATGATATAAGACTCTTGGCCGAACCTTATATTTTAAGGAATTTAATATCAATTAATAATATAATATTTGTTTTAAAAACTCTTTTATGTCAATTTTGACACTATTCAATAGTTGATTTTTTTGAAACTCATAACAGAATGATTACTTCAAAAAAAGTCAACTAAATAACTCTGAATATGTCATATTATCCTTTAAAATTAGTGTAATTCATTAAAAGTCTCAAATTATATATATTTGGTTATTTATAATATCAATTATTTTAAATTTTCGCTCTTATGGTAATTTCTGCATCATCATTGTGTCATAAATAAATTAACTTATATAATGTCTAAAAATTATATATAAAATATAATTATGTAGGAAATATTTTTATATTTATAATGACTAATTAAAATCTAAAATCCAACATATATAACCCTATGTAAAAATTTTGTTTCCAAAAGATATATGCTTGTGTCATTTTTGTATTCATTTTAACTTAATTAAAATAAAGTGTCCCTATCGCTTACAAGTGGGACCATGGGGTCCCAAAATTGACCCAAAGATGCCCATGGTCGAAAATGTATCAACAAATAAGGTTATCACAAGTTTTAGGGTAATTTTTAATTATTATAATATATTTTTTAACCCTTGTTTACCAGATTTACCCTTTAAAATGGTAAATAAAATATTTGCCGAAGTAATTATTCAAAATGTAAAAAAATAAAATTTACCTACTTACACAATTTGAACATCCTGATTAAAAATATGGAATAAATTTTTCCAAATTCTAAACAGATAAGTGGCAGAAATTAATTTAAAATTAATTCCCGTTGTTAAAACAAAACGCATGTTTTTAAGATATAATAACTATCAAAAGATTGATACTTGTTTATGTTCTGTTTAATTGTGAAATTATGTCCAATGACCAAAATTGTATTAAATGGTAAAAATATATTCTAAATATTCTTTAAAACCACTCAAATTCATAATTTATCACTATTAATTATTTTAATTAAAAAAGATGTTTTTAATTAAAATTTAGTAATTTTCACTATTCATCAAAATATGAAAGTTATCTGAAAAGTACCAAAATTTTTCCTAGGCTAATTTTGATATTCTGAATACAAAAATGAATTCCATTTTGGGAGATATAATTTATAAAATTTCAATAATTAGGTATTACTATTCATAACGGCTAGTTTGATTGGTTGTGGTGTGTGTTAGAACTCGAAGTTGCGTACAACACACGCTACTTTATTATTCAAAGAGAAGCATACCATGGAATCTTGGGGTGTTACATTGTATATTTTTTTATGTCCCCATTCTAGATAAATTTATTTAGTCACATAGAATATATAAAAGTTTAAAATATTGGATTTAAAAAGGGTTCACTATTAAAGTTGGTAAAAGTGCAATACTGAAAATGAATTTGTTCTTACATTATGTCTAAGAAACTCATAATATGGATTCTAAAATTATAGGGATTATATAATATTTAAAAATTATTTAATAATATTCATAACATCTTTTGAACGGCTTGTTTGGTAAGTACGGTGCACTTGAAGTCGGTGTTGTGTGTAGTGAAAGTTATTGAATTATTTTGAAGAAATAACACACTATGAAATCTTGGGGTGTTATATTCTCCCCTCATTCAATAAATTTCATCCTCTCAATTTGAAATTGTTCTTCGAAAATAAAAGGTTGAAAATAGAAAATATCTTTGTGGGAAAACCCACATCAGAAATTGGGTTACTAAAATTTATTCTTAACATGAGGAAAAGATAAATGAAAGGGTCACCACCAAATTATGATCTCGATTAGGAGATTATTGGTGGAAATTAGATAAATATAAGTGATTTAGGTCATCAATCACAAAAAAAGTTTAAAATTGAGGTCCTTAAATTCATCAGTCTATGATGATTTGAAATACCATCTGTTCAACAAAACATAGGGTATTAGGATAACACATTTTTGGTTTTAGGATTCCTTAAATAAAGTATAAGAATTAATTTCGTCATAGAACAAGAGGATAAGAAAAAATATGTTCTTGAAAAGTAGAGTTCCTTCCTTTAACTAATTTCTACTACAAACTCATCATTCACTCTAAAAGATAATAGAACATAAAAATAATATTCTATTTATCCTATTCGTATAGGGTTAAAAATTGAATTTATAATTCATCTAGAAGTACCATTAAAAAAATGACATTATTCAATCCATGACATCACATGGTTCAGTGGTAGGTGATACACCCTTATCTCCCTTCTGTTGTGGGTTCAAGTCTCACGGCCTTGCCGGATGCGACGGGTTGCTTCCCGACCTCCGGGTTGTCCTTTTATGGAAATCCAAAATAATACAAACTAGAACTATCAAAAATACTTCAGTCCAAAAATTATAAGGAAGGTAAACACAATAAAGATCCTTTTTTTCCGCGTAATAACATGTGAACACCTTCATCATGTATTCTTTTAAAACACTGCAACATCCTGAATTACCATGAAACCTTATTGATTACATTCATTATCCCTTATTCCTTAAAGAATAATTGATATACTCCTTCAATCCAAAAACGTTTTAAAATCCAACAATGATGGAATATACAAATCATTAATCAGTTTCAAGGTAGTCAAGAATATCCAATATAATTTATCCAAATCAATCATGTATTATTCCAAAATTACTACCTCGGTATCAGAACTATATTATGGTTTATCATTCTCTCAACCATATATTTTCCAAAAATTTATCCTGCTATTGAGTCACTTTTCTTTGTTCCACACAATCTCATGTCCTTAATAAAATAGTACTGTAGTACAATCCTTATATACTCTATAATTATTATAACAAGTACATTGTTCATACAACACTCAATTGACATAATCAACATAAGAACTCTAATCATTCCTCTTCATCTGTGGTAGTATCATAACTTTATTATTATCCAATAGCATCATTTGTGGCATTGTTTGATGACTGGGACATAGGTTCACGTAGTGTCAAAACTCCTTGAAAATTAGGAATTATACATTTGAAACCGTTTTTTTACCATTGCAGTCACATACATTGTGCCCTTTTCCTAAACAATTATAACAAACTCCCATTCCTTTCAGGCAAGTTCGAGGGTGTTTCTTCCCATAGTTATCACATATTGGAAAATTCTTCTTTTCCCTCTTCCCTTTATCCATCTTTCACTCTTCCATCCTTTACTTCTCTGGCTTCCCTTCAAATCCATAAGACTCAGTAAACTCTTTACTTATCTTATCAACACATGATATTATTTCTTCATATGATGATAATACATGGGAGCCTATTTCTCTTATAAATTATGGTTTAAGTCCATGAAATATATTATCCTTCTTTCTCTTTGGATCATGTGCATTGCTGGAGTTATCATTCCTTCTACTGGGCCCCATTTCTAAACAATGGAATACACTAGATTAGTTTATGAATAACAATACCTAATCTCAAACTTGTAAAACACATAAGATAAATTAAATATTTTATGGATATAATATATAATCATAAAAATGTCTCCTTTGAGGAAGTATATAATCATAAACCCTTAATAAATTTTTTTAATGAAAATGAGAATTATCCTAAGCATATCCCCCGGGAGTTTCGTAACCAAGTGTGCAGCAAGGCCCGTTTTCGTGCACTAGTTCCCATTCGAGTCTAGCTCAAAGCGGTGTTTTCGGGTTTTACCCCTATGTACATATGTGCTAGAGCCGCCTCTACCTTCTCATATAGAGACAGATATGTATTTCTCAGAAAAATCACAAAATCTCTACAATACCAAAATTCTTGGATGTTCTTATATACTAATCCTCAATGTTCGTCTTAGGTCTATGTGCTCTAATCAGAGTTTATCTAAATATAGATTCCAACGTTTGTACTAAACTTCCAATGATACCAACTGTAACACCCCGACCCTAGTTACCAAGAGTCGGTGCATTATTACATAACATTTTCATGATCACAAGAATGTTCAAATCTCGAAAGACCGATTGGTTTAGTAGCCTTGGAAACACTAGATACATTCATAAATTTTTACATTACATCATGAAGTGAAAATCAACTACAAAAACATATTGTCTCCATAATCTACACTATTATACCCTCATAATATCCCTGCAGGTCATTCATAATTTACTTCTTTACATCCTGGGGAAAATAAAACATATAAAGGGGGTGAGCTCAAATGCCCAGTAAGGATAAAAATATAGGGGAAACATTCATAAATAAGAATAGACATTTAAGAAAGTGTATAACCAAAACAAAACCCTTTTAAACTTGATATTCAACATAGTATGGAAAAAATAAAATGAAATAATGCCATTTACTTATTCACATGGATATTCAACTAACTGAATAATGACATGAAATATCAATAACCACTTTCATAATGATGGAATGTATAATTCCAGACTATCATAACCACATAGCCAAGGCCTCGTGCCAAGACTACAAATAAGATTTTTCCAAGGCCTTGTGCCAAGACACTAGATTGTCTCATGAGACCTACCGATGCATCGAGGAGCTATAGCGGGATCCACCCATCATATATTAAGTCCAATTCATTCCCAAATGAAAAGGTTTAAACATAACATAAACATTCGTATTAAAACTAGCATATGAAATGTCAATACATTCACCATAAACCATGAATGGTATAAAAATAACACATCCACAGTAAAACATATCAAAAAACCTTCAATACAATACAAAAGTTTGTATCATAATAAATAAACTTCAAATAAGCTTAAAATCCATCAAAGGATGTTGACATATATGAAAATCAAAACTATTTGAGAGAAATATCTCTTTTCTCGAAATCATTGAAAAGTCACACATTTATAAAGGAAGTAATTTAAAAGAGGTTTTTGAATAAATGTGTCCCATACCACTTTGAAACTTTTCAAAAGAAATACCATTTAAAAACATTCATGTCCATATAAATAAATCCTTAAAATCATTTTGAAAACATGGACATTAATTAAAAAGATTTAGAAAGATAAATATTTAAAACATTTAAAATTATGATCTTGATAAAGAGTACCTTTCACAAATTCTTAAAATATTCATTTTGAAATCATTTAAAAGTCACATAATTATAAAATAAAACATTTACTTTAAAAATATTCTTATAATCTTCTAAGGGAAGCTTTGACGATTTTATAACGGTGGTAAATAGCCGCACCTTCTATATATGTTAAAAAAAGAAATTCTTACCTTAAATTTGTCGAAAAGGTTAAAAGTGACTTGTTTGGAAAATGACGGAATGATTCCTTTCAAACCACGTAAGGGTATAAATGAATTTAACCCATTGTCTAGTAAATAGTAAAGATGTTTTAAATACATTTTTAAGGAGCATGGATGTTGATGATAAAGAGATCCCAGTAGATAATTGTGTATAAACAACCTCGGATAATGAAGAGATTATGAAATAAACCCTTAACTTGTAATTTTACTTCGTTTAGGGTAGGTTAACCTATTTTATAATGGTGAAATAATTCTTATTAAATTATAAAATAATCATATATATTAATATGATATCATATATGATCTTTTAACATTGATGTGTTAATAATATCATAGTATTATCGTCGTTTCGGGAGTTAATTTACTCATTTTTTTATATGTTTTGTTATGTAATCCATGTTTGTCATGGATAGGTTTTATCTAATTCATATCCAGAATTATATCAAGTCCATAAACATTATTTTTAAATCATAAAATTATAATTATTCTTGAATGGATATGATGGAGAATGAATCTAATCGCGTTCGTGGAGATGGTAGTCCGTACGTACGCACGAGCGATAATATCATTCTTTTGATATTAAAATAATATATAATTGGATAGTATATCATATATACATAATCATTATCATGTTATATTTATTATTTACATGAGTTATACATCATTATTATACCCATCCAAATAATAATATATTGAATAACAATTACACCACGACGTGGAGACGGTAAGCCGTACATACGCACGTATGGTGACATGTTATTCGATGGATGGATAGAATACTGAATATGATTGTACCATATTTATAATTACATCACAGTATATATAAGATACTGGAGTTATTATTTTAGAATTATAATAACAAAGAATGAAGAAGTGGAAGAAGAAAGGAACTTGAAAAAGGGTGGTGAAATCATTACCTCTTCTTCGGGTTCTTCCTTTTGATTTGATCAAAAGGGATCATAGGATGGCTTTCTGACTAAAGGAATGCCTCTAGGATGAAGTTAGGGATGTTGAGAGTGTATTTGGGAAGAGTTTGGCAGATCCAAAAGGCTTTGAAGGAGTGATGTAATGAGAAGGGGGAGTGCCCTTTTATAAGAGGGGTGAGGGGCACCTTTGGAAAAGCTAGAAATATTAATTTATAATAAATTCATATTCGGTTTATAATGGCTCCAAAGTTGATTATTTAAATTTTAAGGTGTGGAAAGGTCTAAAAAAATTCAACCAATAGAATTTATATAGTTTTGGGTTACTATATTAACCTTATATTTTAGTTTTAACTCTTAGTTAATTAGTTTGACATTTACCATGTCACTTTGTATTTTTATATTATATAGTTAATAAAATTAATATATACATCCAAGAGTCCCCCAAGTGGTCAATTAATTATAATAATATCATTATATAAGTCTCTTGTCCTACCCTTAGATTTTTAGGAATTTAATATCAATGAATAATATAATATTTGTTTTAAAAACTCTTTTATGTCAATTTTGACACTATTCAATAGTTGATTTTTGTGAAACTCATAACAGAATGATTACTTCTAAAAAAGTCATTTATATATATCCTAATATGTCATATTATCCTAGAAAATTAGTTTAATTAAATAAAAGTCTAAAATTATATTTATTTGGGTATTTATAATATCAATTATTTTAATTTTTCACTATTATGGTAATTTCTACATCCCCATTCTGTCATAAATAAATTAGATTATTTAATGTCTAAAAATTATAAAAAAAATATAATTATGTAGGAAATCTTTTTATAATTATAATGACTATTTAAAATTGAACATACAACATATATAACCCTATGTAAAAATTTATTTTCTAAAAGATATATGCTTGTGTCATTTTTGTATTTATTTTTACTTAATTAAAATAAAGTGTCCCTATCACTTACAAGTGGCACCATGGGGTCCCAAAATTGACCCAAAGATTCCCATGGTCGAAAATGTATCAACCAATAAGGTTATAACACATTTTAGGGTAATTTTGTATTATTATAATATATTTTTTTAACCCTTATTTACGGGATTTACCCTTTAACCATGGTAAATAAAATATTTACCGAAGTAATTATTCAAAATGTCAAAAAATAAATGATACCTATTTACACAATTTGAATATTCTTATTCCAAATATGGAATTAATTTTTCCAAATTCAAAACACAGAAGTGGCAGAAATTAATTTAAAATTAATTCCTGCTGTCAAAACAAAAAGCGTGTTTTTAAGATATAATTTCTATCAAAAGATTGATACTTGTTTATGTTCGGTTTAATTGTGAAATTATGTCCAATGACCAAAATTGTATTGAATGGTAAAAATATATTCTAAATATACTTTAAAACCACTCAAATTCATAATTTATCACTATTAATTATATTAATTAAAAAAGTTGTTTTTAATTAAAATTTAGTAATTTTCACTATTCATCAAAATATAAAAGTTATCCGAAAAGTACCAAAATTTCACCCTAGGCTAATTTCGATATTCCGAATACAAAAATGAAGTCCATTTTGAGAGATATAATTTATAAAATTTCAAAAATTAGGTATTACTATTCATAACGGCTAGTTTGATTGGTTGTGGTGTGTGTTAGAACTCGAAGTTGCGTACAACACACGCTACTGTATTATTCAAAGAGAAGCATACCATGGAAGATTGGGGTGTAAAATTTTATATTTTTTTTATTTCCCTATTCTAAATAAATTTATTTAGTCAAATAGAATATATAAAAGTTTAAAATATTGTATTTAAAAAGGGTTCACCATTAACGTTTGTAAAAGTGAAATTCTTAAAAGGAAGTTGTTCTTATATTATGTCTAAGAGACTCATAATATGGATTCTAAAATTATAGGGATTATATAAATATTAGAATTTAGTTTATACTATTCATAACATCTTTTGAATGGCTTTTTTGGTAAGTCGCGGTGCGCTTAAACTCGGTGTTGCGTGTAGTGCAAGTTATTGATTTATTTTGAAGAAATAACACACTATGCAATCTTGGGGTGTTAACTATATCATGATATTAATATCATATTGAAGATATTTTGGACCAAAAAAAATATATTGAGATTATATGTATTTAGCTATTCCTTGCCTTTTGATATTAAAGTCATTTATATGGGTTAAAACTTCACCAAATTTTAGGTTATATAACATGTGAATGAAATAATACACTACCCTTCATTGTCTGTATTTTGATACATATTCTCCTTTTACTAGAATCATTTCTCCTTAAATGTCTACAATTAATAATCACTTATTTACCTTGAAACAAATCCTTACTTCTCAAGATTCTCAACCTAGTTCCCATGAAATGGTAGGTCATAATGAAGTAATTGTAGGTCCTCTTCAAGGTGACATTATATAGTATTTAAATTGATATTAGATCATTCATTTACCCAATGGTATATCTCCATACACCATAACATGTTAGTTAAATATCGTTTTAATTGTATTTCATTTTTTCATGTTTCAATGATAAGTTATTTTTCAGGTTTCAATGGTACAATTTTCATTCAAGTATCAATAGTATATCCATTATTCATTTCCAATGGTAGGTCCTTTTATATTATCAAAAGAATGTTTGTTCTAGTATCAAAGGTATGCATTTTATAGTGATATGGTTGGTCTCATCCTTTCTTTTTTATCTTGAAAGCCTTCTGATTTTCATAAATTACAGATCATACCATACTATAATGATATATTATCATCACTGACACTAGCAATGCAATAGATGTAATAATATCTTTCAATGGTAAGTCATTTTTCCAAATGCATGTTATAATATTTTTATGATACTCCCTAGTATTTTTCTATGCATGCGTCAGTTTAAAATTTTCTAACTCCAGTGTAAAGAATGTACCCTACCAGTATTTGAATTTTGTTTTTGAAAAAAATTAATACTTTTTTCATTATATATAATATTTTGATTAATTGTATAATTAACATAATTATTTTAAGTGGTTTATTTTTTCTAACATTAATATATATAATATATATGTCTGAAAAATGGATTAAATTTTTATTAAATAGATTTAAAATATGTAATAATTTTCACTTTATTCATGCATATATTTATGTTATTTTGGAAATATAAATGTTATTTTACTTTTAGATAATTTATATGACTTAATCTATATTAAATTAATTTTAAATGAATTGAAATTTGTTTATGATTATTTTATATTATTTAATATATTATAATTTATGTTTTTAAATCATTTCATTAATGTATTTTTATATTTAAATATTCAAATTATCTTATGATGTTCATGGGATTTCTAGGACTATTATTACATAGTCTATATGAAATTTTATATATGAAATTCAAATTATATTGAATTAGTAAACCTATTCAAAATTTAAATTTATGTTTTTATGAATATTGTAGAGGATAATTTTCTCGCTCCTAGATAATTCTATATTTTTAAATTTGAACATCATTTCTAAATTGGATAATTTTTTATTTTTTTATATATTTTATTTAATGGTTTCAGGATATATTCAAATGATATTATACTATATCACATCTTCAACAATCTATTTTTCTTTGTGAAAAATATGTGATCTTTAAAAGTTTTGTACTAATTATAGATTCTTTTATAATTACTATTTCATCATCTGGTAGTTATATCATGTTCTGAATTAAATATTATTCAAATTATATTTCCTTGATGGAAGGTGATAATCCTCAACTCAAAAACCAAAACAGGTGCTTTCATCATTTATATTGTTCCTCATCATGTTTCATGTGTCTGTTAGAATTTATCTTATCATTCGCATGCAATAGGATTTCAATTTATTTTCATTTCACACACAATTATTTATTCTTATATTCCCTTAGTTAAGAATCAAATATTCTAAATTTACGAACATTGGGAATGTGATTCCCATATTATAAAGTCAGTGTTCAAATTGTGTTATTATTCTTTATAAAAAATTAAATTTCCTTGTGGTTGTAACTCCACTTTGTAAAAAATGATTTTTAGTCACCTTATGATTCCCCATTAATAGTTCATTAGTAAAAAACATATCCCTTTCCAAGTAGATATGTATAAAACTATACTCGGTCTACTTAAAGCTGAACTAGTTTAAAAAGCCTTATGTTAATTTCCTTTAATTCCACTGAAAACCTACAACAATAAGTATCATTCAAAATTTTATTAAATAGTCTATTACTTTATTGAGATTATTTAATATGGTCTATTCACCACTCTAACCAATAAATATATGTCAAATGTAGTTCCTTTTATAATTAGTCACCCCTATATAGAATCTTTTATTTAATTTTTTTGTTAATCTTTTCATATAATTCATTTTCTAATGAAAATAAATTTAATATCAATGGAATGAAGATTAATTATGGATGGGTTCTTAAAAATTTGACTCATTTTTATGGAAATAATTACAGATACTATAGTTTACATAGAGAAGTACACCACAAATAGAGAATCATATAACACTTTTTTATTATGGAAAATAGTATTCACTAACAGAAGATGACCCAGATACAGTTACAGGGACTGATGGTACTATATATTTTTTAAATTTCAAAGTTGTTATATTTTATATTCTAGAATTTAAAAAATTTTGATTTGTTAGTTGTCTGTCATTAATACAACTAATCAAAATTTTCATATTTTATATGTTACAAACTATGGTTCATTCAAATTTATTCAATCAAAAATTGAAATTTATGAAGATGAGTACCAGGACATGAAAATAGGTGATGATGATTCTGTGAACAAAATGTTCCACTGATTCACAAAAAGTGTAAATGAAATAAAATACATTTCATAATCCTGGAAAAATATAGTACATTTTGAACTATTCATATGAGAACTGAAAACCAAATGGAATAAAATTAAGATCTCCATTGATGAAAACAGAAACAATCAAAGGGTATACTATTGATGAATTGATTGGATCACTTATTCAATATAAACTAGAACTGATGAACATAGTCATTCTTTTTTTTAAATGTATTTATTTTTATAACATTATAAAAGAAACTTCATTTTGAAATGTTTATGATTAAAAATCATAAAATTGGTTACATTAGTATTTATTTGTTTTATAGTTATTATTTTAAATTAAAATGATTATTTAGATAAATTTTAAAAAAAATTGATGAAGATATATTTTTTTGGTTATTATAATAATATTATAATTAATATAGTTTTTAATGAATGAACAATAATTATTGAAGAAATCTTGTATGCCTTGTTTGATGAAAATAATGTGAAATTCAATTCTGATTTTATAGTGTTTGATGATGAATTTAGTGGTTTTTAATGTGTTAAAAAACATTAGGAAAAGGATGAATCAATTATGGGTGATATTACTCCATCATGGACGGATTTAATGTCATAGGGGATTCATAAAAATGATAATGTTAGAAAGGTTATTTTTATTGTTGATTGTGATACTTAAATTATAAATTTTGTTTTACTTTTTGTGAAATTATACATTCATTTGTGATTTTATTCAGTATAATGTTTCTATTACATTAGACATGGATAATTTTTATTATATTATATTTTAATTTTGGATGTTGGAAAAAAATATGTCTTCCATACATATGTATAAGTGGAATTTTTGTTTCATCTTTATGTTTATCGGTAAAAGGGGGGATGAAATAAAACATTCATAAATTTAAATCTTCGGTTTTGTAATAATAAAATATATAGATTATTTTTACATTTAATTTCAAGTATATCAATTTGTTTGGATTACAGATTGTCATTTTGTTTAAATATTTCAAACTGTTTCAATATTTAATTTGAAAATCAATTCTACGTGTCTTCTTATAATGCCATTATTTCTGGATATATAGTGATAATAATTATATAATTCCTATTTCATATGAAAAATATGATCAATATGTAACATTTTTTAATCTTATCGAATTTCCAATAAATATATTGGATGTTAATAATATTCCAAACATTCTAAATTCTATTTTTTCCAAAAAAAATTAAACTCCTTCATATATTGGTTTTTCTATTTATTTGTATAATGATTTATATTTATAAATTCAGAAAAAATGTTATGTTGGATATAAAATATATCTATCTACATTTTATATAATTAAATTTGTCTCATAAATTGTTATTTTAACACTCTAAATGTTATCAAAAGTTTATACAAAAGTTATCGAATTCTATAATTTTTTTATATAAAATTTTATTATTTCAATGATATATCTTTCAATATACATTATAATCAAACAAAAATTATTATATTGTAAATAGTTGATGTTTTATATATTTAACTAAACTATTTTAAATTATAGAAATGTTATTTACATTACTTAAAAAATATGAAATTCAATAATAATTCGATTATGTTTTCTAAAACCATATTTTTTTCACTACATTTAAATCAAATATCATTATATACATGTTGGATTGAATAATATTTTAAATCCATTATAAATATATGGAAATTATATTCATTTAATTATTTGAAAATGTTTGGTAATTTTATCATTTTATGGGTTAAAAAATCATCAAATTTTATGTTGTCTGGCCTATTAATGAAATAATTCACTATTAATCATCTTCAAAACTTGACAGCTTCTTCTCGATTGACCATATATCATTTCCCTCCATTGATAAAAATACACAATAAATGAATAAAATTACATTTTGTTCCCACTTCTCCATCTTGCCCACTTGGTTCTCATACAATGGTTGGTCGTACCGAAGTGATGATGTTTCCTCGTCAAAGTGATTGGAGTTCCTATTGAATGTGACAATAGGTATTTCCTATTTCCAATGATATATCTATATCCTCTATCAAATGGAAGGTATTTAAAATGTATATTTTATGTATATTTTATTTTTCAATTATAGGATATTTTGTATGTTTCAATGGTGGGTTTATTTTTCCTTTGTCACTAGTTAATCCTTTTTATATTTTCTCTATTTGGCCTTTATAATTTTTTAGTTGTATGAATTTTTTCAAATTATAAATTGGTTTTATTTTTAATTGAAACACTCAATCTCTTATTTTAAATGGTATCCTTTGTGTCATATATTTTCAATAACAGTAGTGCATCTTAGAGTACCGCAATTGAAAAATAGTTATGACACTCACAACGCCTCAGATGCAATTGTTGCTTTCCATGGTAACACATTTATCCTACCACCTAGTATTAATTTTTTATGTTGATTAAATGGACTACATTATCCTAAAAATAGTTTAAAATGTTCTACAGTTACATAAAAATAATCAACCTTTCTCCTATTAATGTTATCATTCTTATTTTTTCATTGATGTGTTTTTCATCATTTTTAATATTTTGATTAAATAAAATCATATTATAATTATTTTAATTATGTGACTATTTTAAAAAAATAATATATATAATATTTAATCCATGTGGCATTTATTAGAAATTATATTTATCCATTCATATAGAATTTAATAATTTACTCATTTTCATGCGTATACATAAACCCTATTTTGGAAATATTTATGTTTTTGTATTTCGAGGTAATTTCTTTGAAATATTATTTTATAAATTGATTTTTAATGAAATTGTATGTATAATAACTTATATTATATTATTTTGTTCATTTTAAGTTTTTTTATTAAGCACAAAATTAAAGTACATTGAAATTTTAATACTAAAATTATATTACTATATTCATGGGATGGACATGACCTATTATTATTAAGTTTATATGAAATATATAAATGGTAATTAAGATTAATTTGAATTGTTTTTTATATATTTAATTCAATAAAAATATGTTAATATTATTTTGGATGATAATTTTTTGTCTTCTATATAACATTATTATAATAAATTTGATTAGTTATTCTTTAGTGAAATTTTGATAGTTTTTTTATAGATTATATTTAATGGTTTTAGATAACAATAATATGATATGATACTAGATGACATCATCAAAACACTATTTTTTGGAGATGATTTTATGAAATTCCAAAGTGGTTTAAAAATTGCAATGTTTGATATCATCCATGTTTTATCATTTGGATGATATCTCATGTGTAGAATTAAATATTCTTTGACTTCTACTAAAATGGTGAGATGAGATGGTCCTTAACTCATGAACCAGTACCTTTGATTTATTTGTTAATATTCTATCTTTTATAAAACATATTTATTGCCTTCATATGTACTCTATTTTCTTATTATTATTTTACACATAAATTAATTTCTTAGTATCTTTCTTGAGTTTGGACTCAATGATTTTAAAGTCATGACCTTTATGGAAGTGACTATTATAGTCAACAGTTAGTGTTTTAATTTGGTTCTGACTTCCAATACAAATGTTAGTGTAAGTGTGGTTATCCAACCACTTTATTGAAAAATATTTTGTAATTTGGTTATGATTCCTATTTAAAATTTATGTAGTTCACAATGTATATCTCACTAAGTAGTGAGGTTTAATACTTGACTATGTCAACATTAGACTGAAACAATATAAAAATCATTATTTTTAATTTCATTCATTCCACTTCTTATTAACTCGAATAATTAATATTTATAATTGATTTTAATAATAAATTTTTTGATTAATTTTTTTAACCAAGTATATTCACCTCCCAATATACCATATTCCATTAAACTAGTTGACCTATCATTGGAAATATATAAAATTATTACATAAAAGTACATGGAAGAAATTCATTTTTCCATATGTCATGATACAGGTACATGTAATTTCAATTGCAAAAAACACACTATGGAAAATAGTGTGAGGAATCCTGAGATGTTATATTCAAGTGAATGAAAATAATAATATTCATAAGAATATGATATATGATTATGGAATAATCATAATTTTGGAAATGAGATACAAAATATACCCACAAATATATTCATCACATGGTAGTCTTGGGATAACCACCATTATGATGGTTTTAGGGAAATCAGAAGCATGTGATGGTGAGATTTATAATTAAAATTTCATTTAAAAATTTTCACTCGAAACCACAATAGAGGATAATTTAACATTAAATTTATAATTAATTTATTCAGATTAGACGAAATAAAATTCCTTGGCATAGGATCTATCATTTATTTTTATATTGATCATTCATAATGTTCTGTTCATATTTCAATCATTACATTGATCGAATACACGAATATAATCCCTCTAGAAGTGACCAACATCTAATTCATTGATCTCAAATAAATATTGGTCAAATTTATGGGTGATGGTGTTTTGAATTTATTAGCTTACATTGTTTCCGTTCACTAATAATCCTTCGGTCTTGAAGGAATCTCTCTTATGATTCTCATTCTTATGAGTGAGAGATAATAAGGATTCAAGAGAGAATGCATTGTTCACAAAAAATTCTCTATTGTCAATTAACCATTCATAATAGTTATAAAAGGATATTTATACATATCGGGTATTTATTACAACATATATTTTAATTAAATATTTTTCCTCAAAATAATATCAAATTCATAATAAACCCCATATAGAAAATTATTATTATATTTATTATAATTATTATTATTGCAATGTGTGACAACAAATTCTTATGATAAAAATTATTTACCAGGTTGTAAATAAATATCCATAATAGGAAAAAGACTTATTTTATTCAAACCTCCCAACATATATTGAATACCAAAGTATATATATTTTTGCTAAATTCATATTTTATTCACATAACTTCGAATAAATAATTTATTAAATATTCAAGAAAATAAATAAATATATTTAATTTAAAAAATAGAAAATAAATATTAATTTAATTTATGGGATCATTAACATTTAAATCCAATTATTCCAAAATCATGGGAATGATATTTATACTATTGATTAAAATAAAATTTAATTTAATTGAGGTCATCAAAAACAATTATTGTTTGACCCTCTCATATTCTTTCTCATTGGCATTATGTGGTAATTTTTAAAGTAAAATATTACTACCTAGAAATGGGACGAACAGTACTACTTAAAGAAAATAATGTTAAAATGATGAAAACCGCATTTGGAGAATCATTGTGAAATATTATCCCTTTATCACAATATCTCATCATAAATGTTCAAAACCAATTTCACCAATATATATGCTTAATACTTATTTCATTTACTATATAATAGAATCATCATCATGCCATGTAAAAAGAATTTACGGTGACATTCCTATTCCAATACAAGGGTTGATATATCATATTCCACAATGATGGAATGGAAAATTACTTCCTCGATATATCAATTAACAACATCTCATTCATGACGCACACAACACACCATAATTCCTAGCATGATATTGAAGGAAATTTTTTCCGATAAATTGAAGTGTACGAGAGAAGGGGATGGTGAATCCCTCCCTTGGGTGCTCTAGTTCTCTCGGCCTAGTCTCCCACTCCTAGGGTTTCAAAATCTCCCGATGATGGATCTATCTCTCTCTAGGATATATTCTCACTTGATCTTTTGTTTCTCTCTCATTATTCATTCCCAACTCTATGCAAGTGATCCAATCTTATCATCAACCTCCTTTCATCACTCTAATCATGCATTATTTAGCTCCCCCTAGGTCATATCTATAGAATGTGATATTGTGAGGTTTTGGGAGATTGGTTTAGAAGATGATAGATATATAGGTGCTACTGAGGATAGTCCTTATTTCTAAGGATTCTGTCCCACTCCCTTTCTGTGTTTTTTCCACTTTATTCTTTCTCCTAGTGCCGACTTTCCTTATGTCCCATTCACCTTCATGGGTTTGTGTTAGCATCTCATGTTTCACCATGTTTTTCTCTTAGTTATATGATCTTCCAATCCTAAACAACTCTCCCAGACAGTTTTGGAGACCAGAATTTGCTTAGATTTTGGGCATGCTGTTTTGTGGATGATAGGCTTCCTAGTGCTCCAGAGTTGTTTCTCCCTCCTTGGGTTTAAATTCTTTACCATTTTTAGTTTTGGTCCCACTTTCTTCTTTCTTATGTAGGATAATTTTTAAAGTGGTGTTTTTCTGTGGTGGTGATATGGGGGCTACATTGGATGTTTTTGAAGGTGTATTGATGGATTCTATCATCAGAAAATGTTTCGTATTTTTATCCTAGTTTAGTACATCTATGATGGTGGTTTTTGGTGGTCGTGTCAGTATGTGTGTGGTAGCTGGTATGTGGTCAGGTGATGGGGGATGATGACATGATTCTATTAGGGGGATACAATGTTCTTTTGTGGTATTGAGTGGAGACTAAAATGGCATGACTAGGGAGTCTCTATGAGATGGAGGAGAGAGTGTGATGGTCGTGGTCATCGATGAAGATGCCAGTGAGGATGATGACTTTGGTGATGTGATGACCGGATGGGGGTGACAGTGTTGTGATGATTGATGGTGAGGTGATGATGGTGGTCAGGAATCGTCTCGATGGTTGGGTTTTAGGGATTCTTTCTTGCCTGTATGTTTAATTGTTTCATTCTATGAATTAGAATTTTCAAATATAAATGTTACTTTTGGGATAGGGATTGTTGTGTAAGGATTTATGTGAGTGATGTTTGAAATTTTTTCTAGTTTTGGGGAGGTTCTCACTTAACCAAAAAGTGAAATTATAAATTAAAAAAAATGTGTTTTGGAGCCTAAATTTAAGGTTAAGGAAATGCATTGATGATAATATTAAAGTTTATGGATCATTATACACACCTGCAAAAATGAATTTATAATGACACCAAAACATTGAAAATTTATAGAGGTGTGTATGTTCTCATAATCTATCATCATGGATATTACAAAGTATGTAATTCATGAGATAATGCCTTAACTGCTTCTGAGTTCTAACACCTAACAGTATATGTACTATGTTATCGATCATAATAAATTATCCAACCATAGAACATTATTTAAGAATAACATCAAAGAACATCAATTATCTCATCATATCAGGGATGTGTTATGACCATATCGATAGAAAATACACAATATTACATTATTACATGAAATTCATGTAAAAAATGAACAATATGTAAGAATATATTTTATAAATATTCATTATATAGAATATACAGGTAATAAAAATATAAAAATTTAGTCTAAATACAGTAACTTCAACAAAACCCTTTGTGGAAAAGATCCAACTGCATGTGAGTTTCAATATGCAATACCACATTTGATAATAATGATTCTACTGGTTTAAGGAAATATTTAATATTTTTTCCTGTTTTTTTAAAAATAATAATGCCCACTTTAACCACACCTATATGAGGAAAATCCCTCAAGAGAAAATAATTCCAAATTATGTGATAGTTCCATTAATATGTCCTTGAATGTTTAAATTGATCCAACAATACTGTATTATCACAATATATTTTGATAAGATATTTACATCTACATAACATTTAAATTACTTAGATGATGTTTTCCATAAATAATTCTACTTTTTCTACCTTAAAATCCATGATATACTCATACTCATCTATAGAATCACAGACCACAACTTTCTTTTAGCTCTTCCTACTCACTACACGTCTATTTAAAGTGAATATATATAACATTTGTGACTCCAATTCATCACGATTTGTCTTGATATTAGAATCTTCATATCCTAAAATGAATATTTCATCATCTACTCCATAAAACATGAACATATCCTTAGTATGACTCAGATACTTAATTACATTTTGGACTTCCATCCAATGGTAGTCCCATAGGTCGACTTGCTATCATGAAAACTAACCAAATGTATATGGAACATCTCACCTAGTATATAATTCATATCAAACATGTCAGACAAAATACCATATGTGTATCAGATCCTTTCCATTCTATTTCATTCCTGGTATGTATAGTGAAACATTTTCATAGAAAGATAAATGCCATGTGATGCTAGAATCAAACCTCAATTCAATTGTTCCAAACCTAATATCATTATTATCGTGTCATTTTATGTACGTTGAATTATTAAGAGAAGTCTATTGGATATATCATGATGGATCTTAATCCCATGAATATAAACAGTATCACACATTTCTTTTATAGAGAACAATTTATTCAACAGTGTGGTAATAGAATTAAATATAGGCATTTCATATCCAATGAATAATTTTTCATCAACATATATTTTTAATAACTGACTACACTCCCATTAAACCATATAGAAATATAATTTTCACGCACAATCATTATGAAACATGAATCTATTATGGATTAATCCAAATAAACGTTCCATTATAAATATTTTTTCTCTAATAAATAAATGGATTGTTTTTTATTTTCATATCATGTTGAAATTCATTAGTGTCAAAAATGCATAGGGTTGTGCGATATATAAATCATCTTGAATGATTCCATTATCGAATAATATATTGAAATCCATCTTATAATTATTATAGTTATGGTTATCCATCGTGGAAAGTAGCACTCCAATGGAATTCAACATTGAAACTGGTGAAAAATTTTAATCGTAGCCAATTCCTCATTGTTATTTGAACCCTTTTGTAGCTCGTCTTGACTTATAGGTATATATTCCTCTATACGTGTCGTGTTTCTTATTGAATACCCATTTTCAACAAATAGGATTTACATCCACTGGAGGATCTACCAAAATGGATTCATGTATTTAATCTATGTAATCTATTTCATAAATCCTGGATTATTTCCACTTTGAATCATTTGTGACACTTACTTCTTCCTTATATGTTATAGGTTTGTTATTATCAACAAATAATGACTCATAATCCAAAATTAATATAATACCTTTCTGATCATGTTCCCTAAACTCTCTTGTAATCTTACATATTGTGCGGGTGTCATAAACTATTTCTTTTTTACAAGTATCTTTGGAATATATTCGTGTACCAACTATTGTATACCTTTAAAATTGAATGCATCAAAATCTATCTCTCTCCCAGTATTTCTTTTAGATTCGTTCTCCTTATGAATGAATATTTTATGTCATTCAAATATTACCTTTTCTATGAGCTTTTTTAAACGTAATATCCCCTTGTTTCCTAGGGTTTCCTATAAAGATAAACATTATGCCTTGGGGAATATTTTTTTCCTAATGATGCCTTAACAAATGATTAGAATTCCCACACCAGTAAAAAGAACAATATTTTATTTCTTCCTCTCCTAATTTCTCTTGTAATACCACATATTAATTTTATTAGTACATGGTTAATTATGTGTGATTTTTCTTGTAATGTATATTCTGAAAAGGATAATAGAATACATAAATGATGAATCATTAATCGAAAAACACCCAACAATTTTTTGTTACACTTTTCTATTACACTCTTCCACTAAGTCATATAAAGATGATTGATCTAGGAATGTGTCATGAACTACCATAAGTAATCATTTTATTATGGATAAATATATTCTCCACCACATACTTAGTGGGGTATATTATTCATTTTTATATGATAGTTCTCAAATTCATAATATTATTAGATTAAATTACCAAACGAGTCTCACTTATACCTAATTAAGTATATATATATCCAAATTTACTAAAATTACTGACAAAATTTATGAAGTATGAGTACCCACCCCTTACTTTCATAGGAAATAGTCCCAAAAAAATAATCATAATTAATTCATGACGGTCTATAGACCTTGTACCTTTGAAACTAAATGGGGCTTTGGTCATTTTCTCTTGTAATATTTAGGACACACACTGAGTGGATTTATTTTGAAAAATATAAAAATATTTCTTTATATAATCTAGTTATTAATTTTTTAATTACATAACCTAGATGTGGATTCCAAATTTTTATGTGGTATGAGTCATGAGAAGTTACTTTGTTATTGAATTCCATTACTTAGTTCATGTAATAAAGCACATACACACAATTATCAAAATGTGCATTAACAAAACCAATTATATGTATATAAAGAAAGAAACATTTACCCATGAACAATAAAATAAATACATATGTATCAATTATTGATATAGAAAAAATTTTATTGGTACAATATGGAACATAATAACAACCATTAAAAACCAAGATCATTCAGGTAAGCAATATGAGGTTATAGTCCTCGATCACTCCAATTTAAAGTTTAATTATGTTTTCTTCTCATAGATCTAACTCCCTTTTGAATTTTTTTTGAAATATACATGTTTCTTTTATTTCATAAAATATGTGATAACCACAAGCTATATCAATTAAAATAGTTATAAAAATTGAAAAAATTCACTCGATAACAAATAATAATAAAGACTCACCTTGTTCCATTGGTTGTTAGTAGTTTTTCTTCCAACATCCCTTCTTGACACATGAAAAACTGATTGATTATTATTATATTGATTTTCCCTTCATATTACTCTTATTAAATGTTAATTGTGAAGAATCCCTTAGGTCATTTCACATGTATATTAACTTTTTTCACCATTTGTTTAGAAGGATTCTAATGCTTTGTATCATTATTTATGTGGGTAAGGAGAGTGTGTAGATCTGTTAGAGACATCTAAATGATATGAATATTAAAATTTATAACAATTATAAACATATTTGAGTGGGTGATGTAAAAATAAATTATGAGACATCCTCTTTGGGGAAATTAAACCCCAAAAATTATAGGTGATCAATCTAGACAAGGAGCTTCACTGTGTGTGGCCTGGGTGGGCCACCCTCTCCATGATATTTCTAAAACAGATCCATGGAGATATCAAAAAACAATTTCCTACATCACTATTAACAATGTCTGTGTAGATTCTTGATCATGCTATAGGAACACATGACTTTGTTAGACATCATGATTTCCCTAAACAAAGGTGATAACATCAGTAATTGAAAAGAAACCACATCACTAATTTTATTCTGATGATAAGAAACACAACGTCACATACCTCCATATTAAGTAGATCTGGTTGTCATGATTCTATAATGGGATATATTTTTTTAGCACATAGCATAACCTAAAGGTTTCTAAACCACAACTGAATGTTACTTCTAGTGAGGATGTTATCTTTATCTAATATGGTTCATAGAGATAGTGTGGTTGATGATCATAAAATTTAAATATAAAATTAAAATAGCTCATTAAATTTAATTTTTCTAGATTATAAATTATATGGGAAATAATAAATTATTTTATTTTATTAATTCTGATACAATTTAAAAATGTCCTAATATCGGTCATCATTGATCTCAAATAAATATTTTATAGGTAATTCTTTTGAAAAGAACAATTCTTATTTGGATATCCCCAATTGGGTTCAATTAATCTATTTGAAGGTATTCATGTAGGTATGTCTTTTCGAATTTCCGATTTTCAACTCCTCGGTCCATTTAATGGATGTACCAATACGGAAAACATGAATTTAATTTCCCTAAAATTTACCTCTAAATTACACCAATTATAAAAAAGAAAGTATTATAGATATAAAATGGTTAATTAAACCACAATTCTTTATAAAAACATCCTTTATAAATGTAATCATCCAAAAAATGGTAGGTCAAGAACAAGGTTATATTGGTTTCATTGTTATTCATATAATGGAAGGTGATGTATGAAATAATATATATTTTATGGATTTTATTTTTATTATGCATTAATTTTATCTTTTTTGATCCGTTATAGTTCTTGTTAATATTTTTTCTATGTTACATAATTAATTAACCAAGTTGGATAAAATACTTGGGCATAATCTATTTTTTTGATTTCTTCCTTCTCACATTATTTCATTTATTTATGTGATCGTGGTCTTGAATCACTAAAATAAACAATTCATAGATAGAAATAAATAATTAATTAATTAATCTGATCAAGATATTATCTAATAGTTTTTTAATGACTGAGATTTAAATCAACCATTGACCTAGTGTAAGTAAATCATTATACTAAATGTGGCATGAGATATTCTTATCCACCAATGTATCACCTAAGATTGAATCATAATAGTTTCATCTTGATTTTCCTCCATTCATCTTGAGAAACTCCATTAGTTACATGTATTTACTACTCACTCATAGGATAGGGGAACCAATGAATTAGTCAAAGGGAAATTAAATAAATAACCATAGAAAAAGAGTTCCAAAATAATAATATAGGGAGGGGTGACTTGTAGTTCATAATATTTAATTTAATAATAATAAATTTTAAATTCATGAAATAAATTAAATGAAAACATCAAACACATACATGGGTATTTATAATTTTCTTGAATGTATATACATGATATATATATGGAAAATTAAATGCATGTCATTATTTTCTTATTAGGTTATTTTTTTTATGATTAACACAATGGGATTAATTAATTAATTTTTTATATTTTATCTTAATGACCATCTGAATCATCTTAGAGATAACCGTCATAATGTGATTAATGTAAAATAAATAGAAAATCCATATTTTCAGATTTATTATAATAAATTAATTATGATTTTGAAAATAATTAAAACCATTATACAATTTTTATTCACAAAAATATACAACCAATGAAATATGTATTTAATGATATAATTTTTAATTAATTTTTTTAATTATACCACTAATTGGGATACTACACAGTGTTTACTCATTAGCTAGATGATGTGTAACATGGTTTTTGTGTATCTGGGTTACCGGATATGGGCTTTGGCATGTTAAAATTTCTAGAAGACATTTATTGTTCATACCAGCTACACACCATGTATCCTCCCTTTATGTGGACAAGATACTCGCATGAGACTTCAATGTGTATCATTGATGAATAACATGACATGTACAAGCCAGCTACACACCATATATCCCTTATTTTATGTGACTAATATTATTTCTGAATTTTTCATTCCATATTTAAAACATTTGAAATGATAAACTATATTGTGTGTACACTTCATATAATTCATGTATATCATAAATTCTCTAGGATATTAGTGTCAAGAGGTTTTACTATCTATAATGTCCAGAAAAATTATTTTATTTATGCATCTAACCATGGTGGACTATAATGTGTCTACTCTAGCTACATGTAGTGTAATCATACATCTCATCTTCCATGGTGTCCTAATCTACATGCAGTGTGCAATAAATTCATCGTTTGTAATTAACTACTTTTGTGTTGTGTATCTCACAACATTTCCTCCTCTAGTTCACATTTGTACAAGTTGTGTACTCTAACTACCCATCTTGTAGCCTAGTTTTACTAGATATAAATTTTTGAACTTCCCAATGGAATACTTATTCATTATTCAGATGTTTATAGATCATTAAAGAAATTTCATAATGAACATGATTAATATGTTTAAAATATGTTAAATTCAAATATAATTAAAGAATAAATAATGTGAAATGAAATCATTCAATCCAGATTTCAAATAGATCAACAATAAAATAAATAAATATTAATATTAAAATTAACTTTTTTCTTACTACATTAATATTCTTAGCACAATAGTATCATGTGATGGTGAATAATATATTTTAAATTTATTTAAATGAAATGTATCATAACACATATATAAGAAAATTTCATTTTAAATATATAATCAATTTTTCGATCATAATAAATAAAATTCATTGGAGTAATATCACGCTTCAATATTGATTAGGATCATCCAAAAAGTTCTTTTTGAATTACATTGGTTGTGTTGTGAGGATCCATTAACGGATTCCCTCTAACAATGATCCACATGTCCTCCTTATATCTCAATGAAATTACAATCCATCTTTGGGTACTAGAATAGAGATCGACTACATTTCATTTTTTGTGTTTATATGTAATCTTTCATCCTTGAGGGGGTATCTTTTGTGTTTTTCATTCATTAGAAGATTTATAATGAGTAGTGGAGAGAGATTTTATGTGCGTAACAAATCTCTATTTTCATTACTTCCATGACATATATATAAAATATAATTTATTCAGAAAAGGTTTATATTAAGAAATATTTTAGTTTTACATTGAACACTAAATAAATATCAAATTCATAATATAAATGATTCAATAAAATAATTTTTTTTACCTTATACTGACATCCACATACGATAAATATTATATATCATCTTTTAAATAAATATACACCAATAGAAAAAGGAATACGTCCATTTGAACTCATCTCCATTTATTTAAAACGACAATAAATAGTTTATATAGAAATAAATCTATTATTCACGTAAAAAAGATTAAATTATTTATTAAATTATTAAAATAAATAAAAATATTATTATAAAATGTATAAGTTATTAATTATTTAATTAATTTCATCAATAAAATATTGAACAATAATAATTTCCCAAATTTTGGAATAATATTGACTCTATTAATAAAATTGAAACAGAAATTTTTGAAGATTATCAAAAACATTAAATTTGACCATGTAGGATTCATTTTCATTATAATTATGTGGGATTTCTTAAATTCCTAGATTACTATATAACAATGGTTCAAGTCACCCATGACATCCCGAACCCGGATGCCCCATAATGGGTGCCATGAGATCGATGGTTCAGATGTCCTCAAGCACATCTCCTTAAACTCTACAGGTTACCAACTAGATGTGAGGTACCAGGGTGTGTCTGTTGGGAGACTATTTCCTTATTATAAAAGTGTAGCGCATTATATTGATGTAACACAGTTTAGTAGAGGAAAAAATATAATTAAACAAAAAGAACAACAGATAAATATGGACTTTAATAATAATAACTAAAATAAATGGAAATATATTCAACAACTGGTGATGATATGTCATGTACTTGAAAACTAGGACACATGGATACTAGAAGGAATGCCTAACATGTTCCAAAAAAATTTATAAAGGAAATCAATCAGCTATCACATTAATCTCGAGATCCAATCAGTTCCTCTAATATCATGTTTCATAACAAACAGTATGCAATCAAGAGTTTGAAGCCATTTTCTTACCATTTTCAACACATGTACCTGTGTAATCTTCCCTGCGTACTAAATAGTTCCAAAAGTAGGTGTGAGATAAATCTTAGTGGGCCACCACATGTGGTGTCTATAAATATCATGTATGTGTGATGGAAATGTAATAGTGTCCAAGAATACATATAGATTGTAAATGAGTACAATCTTACTAAATACCCAAGTACCTTCTTTATCTCTCTGATGGGGTTAGAACATAACCAACCCTAAATTGATTATTACCAGTTTATATATATGTTACATTTTACAATAGTGAAGTTTCCATGACATAAAAAGGAAACCTATAATGACATATAATAGTGATGTCCCAAGGTAATAACCAAAGAACTGTATACATCAATGGTTTCCAGCTCAGTATTAACTGTAGCCTGGAATGGGTAAGTGTGTATTCCATTGAGAATATTTCATTGTATTGTACAATAGGGTTCCTATAGAATCCAAGGTCATATTCCAAGGTAAAATGGTGCTAAGCAGTGCTGGGGCCCTATGGGCTACAACCAATTGACCCACATGTCAATTCTGGATCTAAAGAGTGTATCTAAGACATCCTGTAATGATATTGAAGGGATATTACATTGTCATATCGGTCATCTAAATAATATAAAACTATTGAGATATAGGTGGATCTTAACCTATGTATGAAATATCATTGATTCATAATGGTGTTCCTGAGTGCTCATTGAATTCTCTGATCTGAATCAAAGGTGAGATCGAGTCAGCCCATTTGTGATTAATTATGAATTCCATAAATATTTCATTTGGGTCAATCCTTTTCGTTCATTAGTGTGATATGGTCATGTGGATTCTAACCTTTTAATAATGTTATTTGATTCATTCCTTTCCTTTCATTGGTGTCATAATGTCAAGTTGCATGAAAAAAATCATTTAATCCATTTAAATCATATTCTACATTCACAATTCATTCTTTTATGTTCTTGTAATGTGATAAATGAATCTATGGATATTAAACCTACAATTAATTAACATTTTTGTAAAAGTTATATAATTAGTATACATTCAAATTCAGATTTCACATTTCATTATCAAATTAAATTGAATGCCTTATATGGGAAATGTGGTGATCATACATGGTAATTTTCATTTTTCAATTAAAAATAATGATCAATCCATTTAATATAGATTATCCTGTCATTGTAATGGTTAATCCAAGGCACACCTGAACGATGGCCCAAATGTGTCAAAACACTAAACAAATTTTTTTTGAATAACATTATACAAGGAAAGGATTGAGTTTTTAATTTAACCTCTAATATCTAATAACATATTTGGAAATAGAATAAATATATGGTTCTAATTATTATAAACCTGGAATATAAATTCTCTAAATGTTACCTAATGAAATTGGTGGCCCCAAACGACAAATACCAATTCATATAACTTGGTGGATGAGTTATATACCACCCAACATAGTCTTTAATGACTCCCATCATCCGATATTCTCCATAGATATGGATTGGATTGGAGTAGACCTCATAAAAATAGAAAAATACTCATACCCTAATCACTCTATCGAAAACAAAAGAGAAATATAATGGCTCAAGAGGACACTACTAATTATCTTTGTGCATCCAAATCAACGAAAGGAAGATCAATTGGATCCTAGATAAAGAAGATATCTTGATTCATACCTTAGATATTTAATGTGTTCAAATACGAGAAAAATTTAATTTACTCTCATGATATATTAATTAGGGAGGATAAGGTGTTATAATAAGATCATTTATGGAATGATTGACAATATTACCCAAAAAAATGGTATGTGCACTATTTTTATACATGTTATGTAAAATGATGTGCGACTCGTGCATGGTTTACAAGGTAGAAGGGGAACATGAACGGTCATGACACATGGTTGAGTGCCAACCATGCGAGGTGGCCATGTCTGGAAAAACGCTATTTGTACAGTCATAAAAACATTGTTCCAACCATGAATCTTTGAAAATTTCCCCCAAATGTTGGTTGTCAAGCCCTAAATTTTCCCCAGACACCACTAAGACCATTTCTAAAATATTCTGCATCCAAAAAAGGACTATGATAAAGAATTACACTAAAACAGGTGGAAATGGAGGATTTCCCAATAGTTTTATTGCAACGGGTTGTTTAAACCATTAGAATACTATATATTGATCAACTATTTCCATCGGTTCGAACAAATCGTAGGTATAATTGTTTTAGAAATCCTTTTTTCCAATGGTTTGAGTAAACTATTGGGAAATCATTAATATTAAAACTGTATAACAACCGTTTTTTATAACTATTGGTAGTGAATATATTTCCAAACGGTTTTAAAAAAATATTCTGAATGGTTTCCCCAAATATACATCAGCTTGAGTTCCCCTGTTTTCCCGATTAGATCCCTAAACAAAAGCTCAGATGAAGCTCTCTCATTACACTAGGCTATGAAACTCCTTCCACCAGATAGACCAATCTTCAATCAAGTGATTTTTTAGTTCTATACATCAAATTAATATGTTCTATATTAGTTTTATTTCTCTCTATCTATTTTATCTATTTTCTGTTTTGATATGGTCGAAACAAGTGGTTTGTGCAGTCTGCGGCTGTTATACCCAATAAGTTCATTTTTATTTTCTTTTTTGTTCAACACATCATGCATCATGAGTGTGTGAATCACCTATATTTGATGTTCTCATAACCACTCCTTCTGTGTATAGTTAGTTGACCATATGAACTAATGGAGGTGTTTGTGTATCCCCACTCAATAATTGAAAAGGGTTCGTTTATTCATATTCTCTCGAGGTGTGTAATGGATATAAGGATGACCAATGTGTAGGGATTAGGGACCGTTGGGATAGTGGTGTAGGTGGTTTACCTTTTTCATAGTGGGGGTGATATGGTAGTATCTATAGATATAAGGTTAGTTGAAAATTCGATTTACATTTTGTATTTATATTTTTTGTTCAAGAAATAATGGAAGGGTACTTATATTGAGGATGAATTGGGTGTTTTATGAGTGATGGAATGGAATTGTGATAATGGTTGGATAAGGTATATGCAACATTCATGACATTATATGTGTATTGCCTCCCCTGAACTCCCAAAACCCTTACACCCCGGGACACCCCCACCCCTAGACACCCCACCCCTAGAACCCCCCCCCCAACACCACACTGGACAGCCCTGCTCGTTGAAATCCTCCTACTCCACCATCAACAACCTTAGTTAGACCCCACCCCATAGACTCCCCCCCCTTTGGTACCCCTGCCCCCAACCCCACTAGGACACCCCCTTGAAACCCCTCTCCCCTCATGGACATCCACCCCTCCCCTAACCGCAAAGGACACACCCAACCCTTGGACACCCCCACCCCTGGACACCCCCACCCCCAACACAAGGACACCCCCTAGACACCACCCTACCTTTTATGTGCTTGGTATAATATTTAATGTGAAATTATCCAAGTAAGTGATTCCCCCTATCCCTAATGACATTTCCTATGTTATCTATATAGCCTTATAAATTGAATTTGTGATGGTTTGATAAATTTAATGGGTTTTTAGAATGAAATGGATAATGATTTATGGTTTTCCTTTCTTAATGAATAAAATTGTTTCAAATAATATTACCCTAAGGGGAGGGTCTTATGGGGTAGGGGTTGTCCATGTTGGGGGGTGGGGGCTGTACAGGTGGGGGTGGCTGGGTTGTGCAGTGGGGTAGGGGGTTGAAGGGGTTAGGGGGCTATAGGGGTGTCGAGAAAGGGTGTGGGTTGTCCAAGGAGGGGTGTGGGCTGTCCAGGGGGTCATGGTGGGTTGTCCGAGAGGGGGAAGGGTGTAGGGTGTTCAAGGGGTGGTGTGTTCTATCTTTGTGGGGAAGGGGTGTGGACAGTCCAATGGGGTTGGGGTGGGTTGTTCAGATGGTGAAGGGGGTGTGGGCGATCCAGATATGGGGGAGGTTGTCTAAGTGGGGGTGGGGTTGGGTGGGAATTCTAGGGGTAGGGGGGCTGCAGGGGTGGGCTATCCAAGTAGAGGGTGGTATGTCCAAGTGGTGGGGGTGGACTGTCGATGTGGGGGAGGGGTGTGGTCAGTCTAGATGGTGGGTTGTCCAGGGGGTGGGGTGGGGTTTCTAGGTTGGGGAGGGGGTGTTGGTGGTCCATGTAGAGGGGGTGGGCTTTTCCAGGTGGTGTGGGAGCTTTGCAAGTCGGGGGTGATATATCTAGTGAGGCTATAGGGGGGCAGGGGCTGCTGGGGTGGGGGTGTGGGTTATCCTGTTTGGGGGTGGGTTTTCCACTCTAATACTCTACAAATATAGTAATCACATATATCTAATTTATATTATCTTTCACATGATATAAATGATATAGAGGTTCTGTACCAACACTCACTCTTACCCTTCCATGAAGAAGTGGTCTCTGCAATGGAATCTCACTTAGTTTCTTATCCACTATCTGAATTTATCTCATTAAAATCTAACATTTGTACAAATCCATATCACCTACTAATGTAACAAAGAACATACTCCCAAAAGAAGTGTCCCATCGAAACATGGTTAATATGCCTAAACAACATACATAGGATCATATTTTAAACACACACAAAATTTCATAAACATAAAAAATACTATATTTAAACCTTGTATCAAAACCCTGAATTATCTCTCAGTTTTCCTATCAAGGAATCAATAATCTATATACCTAACTCAAAATTTGTAGTTGTGTTTATAATTAGGTGTGTTTTCTTAGAATTATTATACAATATTTAGAGTGGGGGATAAAATACGATCAATGTATGGTATTTGGAGGTGTGTTTACAATTAGTTGTGTTGTGATTTATATGTATGATATTCTTGTTTTAAACCAACAACAATCTAGTTCATCTATAATAGCCATCATGTAATGATCCATGTAGACAGAGATTGGATTCTGTGACCCTAGATTGGGGGTAGGCACCCCCACCCCACTGAACACCCCCATCCCCCGGGACAACCCCATCCCCACCAACCCCCAAGGATAGCCCCCACTCCCTTTAATAGACCCCCACCCCATGGACACCCACCCACTTGGACAGCCCCCCTAGACACCACCCCAACCATTGGACACTCACACCCCATGTACACCACCCACCCACCAACTAGAAAACCCCCCATGTAATGACCCGGAATTTCAATGTATTTTTTTATTAAACAGAAATTTTACGTGTCCAGTAAAATTGACGACATGTGATTCCAAATACCAGAGTTCCTCGAATGAATTTTTGAAATTTTGTTCAGGTGCGTTCAGTAAACGTATGACCTGGGTTTTCTAACATTTGAATGGGTTCCTGGAATTGAAATATTAGGGCACGGTTGAACTCACATAGCCGTAATTTTCTTATGGAGAACATCACATGGACCACATTAGGTCAAGGGTGGATGTTAGTTTTTCAGTTATTCGTGAAAGTAAAAATTGAAATAAATTTGTGTAACATTTTTTTTATTTTTCTTTCTAAATATCCACATGGATGTCTCGTCGGTGGGGAACACCTGAACTAAACCTCCCATGAGAGGTTATGGTGGTGGGGACCACCTGCTCTAACCTCCCATGAGAGATTATGGTTGTCGGGACCACCATAGGCCAAACCCCTTGAACTCACTCTTAAGTGTTGGGAAGCCTCTTAATCTTTCCCCACATTAATGGTGCCACCCCCTCTAATATATTATGTCATCCACTAGGTAATTAATTAATCCAATTTGAAATTGTGCAAATAATTAAAATTTGGGAAACATAGTAGTTGGCTATTTTCATTTTGGTGGAATGTATTGGTAAAGGGGAGAGACCTTGGAGGATTTCTTTCTCCAACTAATATCTTATTCTCACACGAATTATCCTCTAATGATGAACACGGATGAACATCTACGACTTTGACATCTTCCTCGAGACATTCATTGATGAGGAACATATTCAACATCAGTGAAACGATGATCGAGGGAACGCTGACATCACCAATGTCAGTCTATCCCCAACAACATTGTCTCATTCCCCGCGACCTCAATCAATGATTTGTATTAAATTGTAGAGTTTTTCGTTCTTGAGTCTTTATTTTGTTCAGCTGCTTGCTACCACTCTAACACGGAGGGTGCGAGCCAAACAAATATTAGGGGGTGTAGGCTTCTTGAGCACGTTGCATGATTTCCAACACCAGAGGCCACCTAGTTTTAGTGGAGATATGGACACATATGTGGATGAGGATTGGATGGAGGCCTTGGTGAGTGCTTTATGATTGGCAGGGACACCAGCTGATCTCATGGTGTTCCATGCCTCCAGCCTTCCATAGGTAGTAGTAGGTAGATGGTGGAGCTTGAAGCTCCAAGTTCACGATGAGGTGAATCTTCTCTAGGAATACATATAGAGCATATTTTAGGTAGAGTATGTCCCAGTGAATCTTCACACAGTGCGCATACAGGAGATACATCTTCTGTAGTAGGGCAGCATGATTGTGGCTCAGTACTCATCAAGATTCGCCGACCACTCATCTTACTCCACTGATATGGTGTGGGACACATTAATCTTGGTCAAGACCTTAGATAAGTGACACAGGCTGGAGATTTGGGCTTCGATGATCTCACTCAGCATCCCGACGTAGGCGGTTTTATTAGAGAGAGCCCTCTTAGTGGAGAGTATTCATTCTGAGAAGTCGCCAATAGCGAGACCCACCACCATTCGTCATGTATCATATTCATCTGAATCTAACATAAAATAGATTTCATAGAGGTAAAAGTGGAACAGACCTACTGGTGGATGACCGCATGAATCGGGATCGGTTGTGCGGGGAACCTGAGATAGAGCCTGTAATTCTAGGAGGAGGTAGTGTTATGCATGATTCAGGTAGGGTCACATGGCTCATAACTATCTGACCCGTTATACAGATGATCAGTAGATGGTCATGGTACCACACAAGCATAGACAACGGTTCGACCAAGGAGGTCCTCATGGAGCAGGCGGACGTAGCCGAGTTGCTTACCGTACAACTGGTGGTGGGTGACGATTTGAGTTTTTACTGCCACCACCACCATGATGTCCACCCATATTGTAGGGTGTGGGTGGATAGGAGAAATCACATCTCCATGTAGCATAGGCCTATGATCACAAAACTTTGGAGATGATACAAGGTACAATCTGTGTCTACTCAACCATTGCAGAAGTTTTATGAGACACAAGTTCCGGTCATTCTTTTATTTCCACTAGCCTCATTCGGAGCCCAAATATTTTGAAATACTTTTTGGCTCGATCTTTATAGATAGAGACTCCTACGTGAGTGGATTCAATAATTATGTACTGGTATCAGTAGTGTGACCTTACTCTAGGAGGAGAGAGTTTCAGCTAGGATCTCTTAGTAGCAGTGTCGAGACCTTACGACGTCATCTTTGGTATGGACTGGTAATCTGTAGTCCATGCTCAGATATACTATATTAGGCAGAAATTGCATTATTCCCACAAGATGGGGCCAGGTTTAACATAACTGCCGAGAAGGGATCCTTTGCAGCACATGATGGACTTCCCCAGTGGAGTGTGTAGTGGATCACTCAATTAGTTGGCTAGCCTTACCCTTGGAGTAGTTGATTTGGAGAGGCCAAGTTATCCTGTAGTGGTGAACCATCACGTAGATGTCTTCCCTGATGATGTTCCTGGTCTACCTTGTCATATAGAGGTAAAATTTTACATTGATCTATACCCCAAGACGACACCGATATCTACACCAGCATGTCGGATTGCTCTCGCAGAGCTTCAAGAGCTGCGAGTACAGCTAGAGGACTTATCGGGGATAAGATTCATCTTGCCTAGTGTTTCCCCTTTGGTATCCCTGATTATATTCACCAAGAATTAATATGGGATCTTGAGACTTTGTTACGACTATTGGCGCCTGAACGAGGTGACTAGGAAGAATAAGTACCCAATCCCAAGGATTGAAAACCTCTATCATTAGCTGAAGGGATAAATTTGGTTCTCAAAGATAGACCACAGATTAGGCAATCAAAAACTCAGAGAATGAGATGAGGATGTGCAGAAGATGACATTCAGATGTCGTTACAGCCATTAGGATTTCGTGGTTATGTCATTATGTGTAATTAACGATACAGTAGTGTTCATGGGACTCATTTCCAGGATCTTTCTTCCATAACTAGATCGCTCTGTAGTAGTTTTCATCAACGACATTATGATCTACTCAGATACTGAGGATGAGCATGACTTCCATTTTCTTGTAGTATTGTACACACTTTGAGAGAGCCAGCATTATGGTATGCTCTTGAAGTGAAGGTTTTGGATCTGAGAGGTTCACTTTTTGGGACATTGCATCTCGGAGGCTGGAGTTATAGTGGATCATGTGATGATTGAGGCGGTACATGCTTCGGATCAACCCCGGAGTGTGAAGAAGGTACGTATTTTCTGGGTTTGACTAGATTCTACTAGAGGTTTGTGCTAGATTTCTACAGAGTTCTAGCTCCACTATCAACATTGATATAGAAGGTGCCACCCTTTCTATGGTCGAAGAGATTCCATCAGATTTTTCAGGTGCTAAGGAAGAGGTTGAATAGTTCCCCCATCATGAGGCTTCCAATGGAGGGCATGGGTACATAGTTCAATGTGACAAATCAGGGATCGAGGTCGGATGTGTCCTACTGTAAGAACAAGTAGTGATCACATATGGTTCACGATAGCTGAGACATAATGGGAATAAATACGCTACCCATAACCTGGAGTTAGTAGCAGTGGTCTTTTCCTTGAAGATGTGTTGACACTATCTGATGGGCGAACACTTTAAAGTGTACTCTGATCACAAGAGTCGCAGGTATATATTCTCTTAGAAGGACCTAAACCCAAGACAACGATGTTGGTTTGAGTTCCTCCAGGTCTATGAATTTGAGATAGTATATACTCATATGAAGAGGAACGTTGTAGTAGATGCACTTAGTAGGAGGTTTTGGTATATAGTTTCTATGCGAGGTGATGGAGAAGACGGCCGTTTGAAGATATCCTTTGTGGATAGAGATAGAGCATCTTTTATTTAGTCTCTTATAGTAACTCCCCCACTTCTTCAGTGATTCGGGGACGTGCATCATGGGGAATATTAATGCGAGATGCGACGTGCTCAGATAACCACAGAACATGCACCTGATAGATTTTCTAAAGGTGGGGAGAACGTCATATTATTTAGAGGATGTTCCATGGTACTAGTGCCAATTTAAGAGGAACTATTCAGGGAGTTCCACACATCACCTTTAGCAGTACATCCAAGAGTTGAGAAGATGTAACCGGATCTCCGATGACAGCACAGGTGGCCGGGAACAGAGAAATAGTTGTAGAGTTTTTCTCTCAGTTCCTCATTTGTCTTCATGTGAAGGTAGAGCATCAGGTACCAACTGTCTGGGTGTAGGATTTGGAGGCCCCAGTGTGAAATTAGGATGGCATATATGTGGAATTCATGATAGGACATCCACGTAAATCTAGGGGACATGAATCAATTTAGGAGATCCGATGACTGCACAGGTGGCCGGGAACGGAGAAAGCAATTGTAGAGTTTTCCTCTTGGTGACTCACATTTCATTATGTGAAGGTAGAGCATCAGGTACCAGCTATCTTGGTACGGGCTTTGGAGGTCCCAGTTGATATTAGTATGGCATATATGTGGAATTCGTGATAGGACTTCCACATACATCCATGGGACATGACTCGATTTGGGAGATCCTAGGATTCCTCTATGTGCAGGAGATTGTGCGGGTACATGGAGTACCCTCGACGAGTGTCTTCGATCGTGATGCATGTTTTACTTATCTTCTATGTAAGGGGTTGTTGGAGGCTTTCAGGATGCAGCTTCATATGAGCACCACATTCCATCCTTAGACAAATGCTCAGACTGAGCGGACCATTCATACCCTCGAGGACATGCTTCATGCTTATGTCCTCAACATCAATCATAGTTGAGATGATCACATGGAATTGGTGGAGTTTTCATAAAACAAAAGATATCACCCCATCATTGGGATTACACCTTTTGAGGAATTGTATGGGAGACCTTGAAGATCAACATTTTGTTGGAATGACCCAGGGGATTCAGCACTAGTGGGACCAAAGATGGTACAAGCTACCATATCAATGGTGAAAATCATCCAGGAGTGGATGAAGACTACACAGAGTAGGTATAAGTCATATTCTGATAGGATACGAATTACTGTAACACCCCAAGCTTCCATGGTATTCTTCTTTTAGAATAATACAGTAGCATATGTTATACGCAATATTGAGTTCTAACACACCACAACCAATCAAACTAGTCGTTATGAATATTAATACCCACCATTTGAAATTCTATACATTTTATCCTTCAAAATTGACTTCATTTTTGGATTCAAAATATCTAAATTATCCTACGGTGAAGCTTTGGTATTTTTCTAAAAACATTCAATTTTTGATGAATAGTGAAAAACACTAATTTATAGTTTAAAACCGAAATTTTATTTAAATGGTTATTTATTTTTAAAAAATTTATTTTAGGTCAAAATAGACACATAATACCTATATAATTTCAATGTAATTAATTGGAGTCAATTTATAATAATATTAGACATAAAAAAATTTTATTGAACTTTTCACCGACTTTTACCCATCTTCTACGAGAATTTGCAAATTTACATAAAACCAAATATTACCGCTTCTCATAGTGGAATTTAAAAAATCTGAGAGGCATGGTTTATATCAGTACGTAAAATGTGGTTCAATAAGATGAAAATATTTTTTGTGAATATTAACTTCATACTTTTATTTTCCACGGTTAAAAGTAAATAGGGCAATTAAGGGTAAAAATGATATTATTATTTTCCTAACACATGTCCTAATTCTATTGGATAAGTATAGTTTGACCAAAAATAGACTTAAGAATAAAACATGAACCTATTTGGTCCATATTGATTTGATTAGGACATTTTTTATTATTTTATTCAAAGAAGAGTTAAAAGAGTCAAAATCAATGTTTAATTACTAAATAATTTTTAATATAGGGTGATAAATAAGACAAATTCGATTGTAATTATTCATTAAAATGATATATATATCTACTACATAATGGTATTTTATTTATAATTTTTATATATTAAATAATTTAATTTATTTATGACAAAATGGTGAACGAGTAATTACCTACTTAATGAAATATTAAAATAATTGATATTATAAATATCCAAATAAATGTAATATTAGACTTTTTATGAATTAAAATAATTTTCTAGTTTAATATGACATATTATTATTGGTTATATGCATTTTTTTAGAAGTAATATGAATTTATCAAAAACAAAATACCCAATAGTGTCCAAATTGACATAAAATAACTTTTAAAACAAATATTATATTATTAATTGATATTCTTTTCCTAAAATTCAATGGTTCAGCCAATGGACATATATAATGATAGGTGTATCATTAATGGACCACTTTGGGGTCTCTTGGAAGTATATAGTAATATTATTAACTATATAATATAAAAATAAAAAGAGAAATGGTAAATGACATACTATTTAACTAAGAGTTAAATCAAAAAGATAATGTTATTATAGTAACCCAAACCAGTATAAAACATATTGGTTGAGTGTATTTCGACCTATCCCCACATTATACTTAAAATAATCAATTTTGGAGACATTAGAAATAGAAAATTATTTTATTATAAAATAATATTTCTAACATTTCCTAAGGTGCCCCTCACCCCTATTATAAAAGGGGACTCGCCCTTCTCTCTAATTCAAACCATCAAAGCTTTTTGGCTCGCCAAAAACCTGAAAAAATATTCTCTCATATTTCTTCACTTCAACCTAGAGGCCTTAGTTTCATTATAAATCCAACCTAAGGAGCCCTTTTGATCAAATAAATATAAAGAACCCGAAAAATAGTTAATGTTTTCACCACCCTCTTCCAAGTTCCTTTATTCTTCCAATTTGACATTCTTTTTTATTTCCATTATAAAATAATAACTCCCATATATTATATATACGGTGATGTTATTATAAATATGGTACAACCATATTCAGTATTCTATTCATCTTTTGAATGACATGTCACCATACGTGTGTAGGTACGACTTACCGTCTCCACGTCGTGGTGTAATTGTTATTCAAAACATTATTATTTGAATGTGTATGATAATGATGTGTAATTGAAGTAAATAATAAATATAAATTTATAATGATTCGGTATATATTATATACCATAAAATTATATATTATTTTAATATCAAAAGAATGATATTGTCGCTCGTGCGTACGTACGGACTACCGTCTCCACAAACGTGATGAGATCCATTCCCCATCGCATCCATTCAAGTATAATTCTAATTTGATGATTAAAAATAATGTCTAAAGAGATGATATCATTCTGGATATGAATAAGATACAACCTATCAATAACAAACACATCTTATATAACAAAACATATAAAATAAAATGAGTAAGTTAACACCCGAAACGATGATAATTCTAAGATATTATTAACAAAGCAATGTTAAAAGATCATATATGATATCATAATAATGTATATTATTCTTGTACAATTTAATAAAAATTATTTAACCATTATACAGGAGGTTTAACTACCCTCAACCAAGGAAAAGTACAAGGTAATGGTTTATTTGACAATCTCTTCATTATCTGAGGTTAATTATAGGTAATTATCTACTGGGACCTCTTTATCATCCACATCCAAGTTTCCTAAAAATGTATTTCAAAACATTCTTAATATTTTATAGACTATGGTTTAAAGTCATTTAAACCCTTGTTTTACATTTAATAAAATTTTTACAAACAAATCATTCCATAATTTTCCAAACAAGGTCCTTTCTAACCTTTTTGACATAATTAAGGCAAAAATGTATCTTTTAAACTAATACGGCAGGTGCGGCTATTTTCCGCCATTATAAAATAGTCAAAACATCCCTTACGTGCTTATAAGATTATTTTCAAAGTAATAGTATTAATTATGTATATTTTAAATGATTTAAAAATACATATTTCTCTCAAATAGTTTTGATTTCATCTATGTCGACATCATATGATGGATTTTAATCTTATTTGAAGTTGATGTATTATGATACCAAATGCCCATATTTTATTGATGTTATAGTGATATTTTTCATTGTGGATGTGTTATTTTTATACCATTCATGGTTTATGGAGAATGTATTGACATTTTATATGCTAGTTTTAATATGAATGTTTATGGTATGTTTAAACCTGTTCATATGAGGAATGCATTAGACATAATAAGTGACGGGTTGAGACTTCTATTGCTCCTCGATGCATCGGTAGGTCTCATGAAACAAACTAGTGTCTTGGAACAAGGCCTTGAAAAAATATTATTTGTAGTCTTGGAACAATACCTTGACTATGTGGTAATGATAGTCTGGCATTATGCATTCCATTATTATGAAAGTGGTTATTGATATTACATGTGATTATTTGATTAGTAGAATATCCATGTGAATAAGTAAATGGAATTATTTCATTTTATTTCTTCCATGTTATGCTGAAGTTCATGTTTAAAAGTCTTTTGTTTTAGTTATACATTGCCTTATATGATTATGCTTATTTATGAAAGTTTGGACTATATTTTTTTCCTTACTGGGCATTTGAGCTCACCCCTTTCTTTGTTTTATTTTCCTCATGATGTGAAGAAGTATTTTAAGAATGTCCTGTGGGGATTGTATGACGGGATACGAGTTTGGTCTATGGAGACAAGATGTTGTTGTAGTTTTTCATTTTTAGATGTAATGTAAACATTGTGAATATTTCTAGTGATTCAAAGGCTACTAAACGAATTGGTATTTCGAGAAATGATCTTTTGTGATCATTCCAATGTTATGTAATAATGCACCAAATCTAGGTTGCTGGGTTCAGGGCGTTATAGTTGGTATCAGAGAAATTTTAGTACAGATATTGGGAGCAGGATTTAGATAAACTCTGATTAGAGCACATGGAGCTAAGATTTAGTTTGAGGATTATTATGGAAGAACATCAAAGAATTATTGTATTGTATAGATTTTGTGAGTTTTCTGAGAAATACATCCCTGTATGGAAACGAGAAGGTAGAGGTGGCTCTGGCACAGATGTACCTAGGGGTAAAACATGAAAACAATGCTTTGAGCTAGACTCAAACAGGAACTGGTGCACGACAATGTGCCTTTCTACACTCTTGGTTACGAAACTCACATGGGATATGCTTAGGATAATTCTCATTTTCCTTAAAAACCATTATGACGGTTTTATGATTATATACTTCCTTAAAGAAATTTTTTTTATGATTATGGATTATATCCATAAAACATTCAATTTATGTTATGTGTTTTCCAAGTTTGGAATTTTGTATTTCAATTCATAAACTAATCTAGTGTATGCCATTGTTTATAAATGGCGACTAGTGGAAGGAATGTAAAGTGTATCAATGCACACACTCCATGTAGGGATTTCCCTCCAGCTCAAGATAATTATAGTGGAGATAGTGATGCAATTGGTGATAATCATCTTATCACCATACTTGGACAACTCACCCAGGTTATGAATAATAATCTTACCAGTATAGAGAACCATGATCCACAGTGTGGAGGATAAATTCTAGATAACCTTATGAGGCAAAAACCCCCCAAAATTAAATGGGGGTAGAAATCAACTATTAGCTGAGAAATGGATAAATTCCTTAGAAAAAATATTCCATGCCTTGAGTAATAGTTAAAGGAAAAAAGTTATCATGGCAGTTTACTGCCTCACTGGAGATGCGGATCAATGGTGGTCATTTATTCAAAAAAAAGAAGATTATGAAGTATCAAATATGGAATGGAAGGAGTTTAATGATCTTTTCAGAGAAAAATACTTTCCTTGTGACCATCGAGCAGATATGAAAAGACAATTTCTGTGTCTGATGAAAAAGGAGAACGAGAATGTTTCAAAGTATGAGGATGACATTACATGGTTATCAAGGCATGTTGATGATTATATACATAACCCAAAAAGTAAGATTTATTATTTCTATGATGGTTTAAAACCATTTCTCTATCAAGCATTTGTCTCACAATCATTCTCTTCATAAGAAGATATTGTCTCATGTGCTATCAAGACAGAAAAGGAATTCTCTATGTCTTATGACATTAAATCAAAGAAAGAGAAGAAGAGATCTACAGATCACTCTGGAAATGGATATAAAGAGAATAATGGAAAATTTGAATATCCATCCTATATTTAATGTCGGAAGAAACACCATGGTACGTTATTAAAGGTAATTAGAGTCTATTACAAGTGTGGTGGAAAAGGCCACCATGCTTGTGATTGTAAGGGGATGAAAAAATATACTTATGTCCAATGCTACAACTGCTGGGAGATGGTACATTATGCATATGAATTTCCTATGCATCAGGGGAACCTACCTCAGAAATGGCCAAGGGATCAAGGAAATGCATATGCTATCACTATTTTTGATGTAGAAGCTTCAAAAGACATGGTGGCAGGTAATTTAATGGTTTCCTCAAGTAAAGAAAATGCATTATTTGATTCTAGATCATCGCATTGTTTCATATATTATAAGTTTGATAAGAAAATTAGATATTTCCAATTTTTTTTAACAAGGGAGTTTCCAGTTAACACTCCTAAAGGAATTATCATTGCAACAATGTTCTTTGAATTAGTTCCCATTAGAGCATATAAATGTTCTTTATCTGCTGATCTCATCGTCATACCTATGATTGAGTTTGATATAATCCTCAGTATGGATCGGCTTTTGGACCATTATGTGAATATTTATTGTAAGAAGAAGGAGGTTACAATTTTTTATAATGATGATAAAGAACACCTTATCTTTAGAGCAGAATCGTCACCACCTAATTCTTATCTAGATCCATCCCCAATAGCTCAAATAAATTCAATTATCAGGGAGGAATAGAATAAAATAACTACGGGTGAGGAAAGGAATGTTCAAATAGAGGATGTAACTATTTTGAAAGATTATGTTGATGTGTTCCCGGATGATTTACCTGGACATCCTCCAGAATGAGAAATTGAGTTTTCCATTGATTTAATTCCTGGTTCAAGGCCTATATCAAAGACCCCTTATAGAATTCCCACTGTGGAATTAGTTTAACAAAAGTAAAAACTAGAAGAATTGAGTAATAAGGGAACTATTCTCCTAAGTGTTTCTCCATGGGGATCCCCTATACTTTTTGTTAGAAAAAGATGGATCTACGAGGTTATGTATCGACTATAGGTAGATCATTGTTATAACAATAAATAAAAGGTATCCCCTACCTCACATTGATGGTTTATTTGACCAACTGCATGGAGATCCATAATTTTCAAATATTGTCCTTTGATATGGATACCATCAGTTGTGTGTGAATAAGGAAGACATTATAAAGATAGTATTTCGAACTAGGTATGGGTATTACGAGTTTACAATAATGCCTTTTGGATTGACTATTTCACCCTCTATATTCATGGATCTAATAAAAATAGTATTCAAGGAATATCTCTATGAATTTTTAGTAGAATTTATTTTTGATATCTTGGAATACTCTAAAATATATGAAGATCATGAAAATATCTTGAACATTACCTTGAAGACTCTTAGAAGACCTGAATTATATGGGATGTTTAGGAAGAGTGAATTCTGGCTTCAAGAGAATTTTTTTTCTTTGACATATTGTCTCTAATTATGGAATGTTTTTTGATCCTTCTAAGACCAGGGAAATCCATGAATGGCCAGCACTGATGATTATATATGAGGTACGTAGTTTTGTTGTCTTAGTAGGTTATTATCGGCGATTCGTCCAGAACATTGCCCGATTGGCTAACCTATTAACAAAGATCACATGTAAAGGGGTTAAATTTGTTTGGACATAAGATTGTGAAGATTTTTTTGAAGAATGGAAGAGAAGATTAGTCAATGATCCTATATTGACTCTGCCAATAGGGAATGATGGATTTGTCATTTATAGTCATTCTTCAAAGAGAAGACTTGTTTGTGTCGTTATGCAGAATGATATGGTTATTGCTTATGCATCACAACAACTGAAAATTCATGATCAAAACTATCCTACTCATTGTCTTGTGTTAGCTGCGGTAATATTTGCATTGAATACATGGAGGCATTATCTTTGTGGTGAAGAATGTGAGATATCTACTGATAACATAAGTTTGAATTATATTTTCTCACAGAATGAACTCAACATGAGGCAAATGCGATGGATTGAACTACTAAAGGATTATGATTGCACGATACACTACCACCTGGGGAAGGCAAAAAAGATGGCAGATGCTTTGAGCAGAATGGATCATGGAGTTTTGAACATGATGAGAATTTAAAGGGATCCTATTTTCATGGATCTAGTGAAGATGGACATGGGAATAACCATGGAATTTGAAACATCAATAATTTTTCAAATGGTTTCCAAACTCTCTTTACTAGAAAAGATAAAGAGTTCTCAGATCGATGTTGAAGAATTTCAAAAGAAGAATAAAGCTATGAATGATGGGAGATTTAGTGACCTTGTGTTCTCGATATACATGATCTAAAAAGGGAATTTTTGGACGATGATCATAGTTCCTATTCTCTATACACAATGGGAGCACCAAAATGTATATAGATTTGAAGGAAAATTTTTGGTGGGACAACATGAATAGGGAGATTGCTGCTTTTTTGTCAATATGTGTGGTTGGTCAACAAGCGAAAGCTGGAAGGCAATAGCCTGGATAATTCATGAAACCTCTTCCCATACCTGAGTGGAAATGGGAAAATACTACTATAGACTTTTCCATAGGACTACCAAAGGCTCCTAGAAAAAAACGAAGCAATATGGGTCATTGTTGATCATCTTACCATGTCAACACATTTTCATGATATAAAAGAATATCTACCACTTGAACGTCTAGAAAGACTATATATTAATGAAGTTGTGAGATTTCATGGAGCACCCCTATCGATTGTTTCTGATCATGATCCCCATTTTACTTCATGATTCTAGAAATGTCTTCAGAAAGCACTGGATACTAAACTTCGTTTGAGCACTGCCTACCACCCATAAACTGATGGAAAATCAGAATAGACTATTCAAACTTTAGAAGGCATGTTGATATCTTTCTCACATGACTTTTAGGGTATGTGGGATCAATATTTAACTCTAGTATAATTTTCCTATAAAAATAGCTTCCATTCAAGTATTTGGATGGCAACGTATGAAGCGTTATATGGAAAGAGATGTCACACACCTACCTGTTGTGATGATGTTGTTGAAAGAAAACTCATAGGCCCAGAACTACTGGTGTAAATGATGTATAAGGTGAAGGTAACCCAAAGCCACATCAAAGCTGCTCAAAGTAGGTAGAAGAGCAATGTTGACAACTGAAGGAAGGATTTGAAATTTCAGGTAGGGGATCATGTTTTCATGAAGGTATCTCTAGGGAAGGGAGATATATGTTTCAATAAGAAGGTTAAATTGAGTCCTATGAACATAGGACCTTTAGAAATTCTAGAATGAATTGGGGATGTATCTTACCATTTGGAAATGTCGCCAAGTCTCAACAAAGGTCACGATGTGTTCCATGTATAACTATTGGGAAAATACATGCCTTACCCAATGCATGTACTCACTTATGAGGAAGTAGAACTTGAACCTGATCTTTATTATTGCAAAGAGCCCATCTGGATTCTTGATGAAAGATAACAAGTGATGAGTAACCAGACGACTCGTCTGGTAAAAGTTCTAGGGAGAAACCATAAGATGGAAGAGGCAATGTGGGAACCAGAGGAAAATATGATAATGAACCACCCATTTCTTTTCATGCGTTAGTATTATATTAATTTCTTTGACAAAATTATTTGAAATAGTGGAGAATTTAACACCCCAAGCTCACATCGCATTCTTCTCTTTGAATAATACAGTAGTGTGTGTTGTACGCAGCTTCGAGTTCTAACACACCACCACCAATCAAACTATCCATTATGAATAGTAATACCCACTTTTTAAAATTTTATACATTTCTTCATTCCAAATGGACTTCATTTTTGTATTTGAAATATCGAAAATATCTTATGGTTAAATTTTGGTATTTTTTAGAAAACATTCAATGTTTAATGAATAGTGAAAAACACTCAGTTATAGTTTAAAATCGAATTTTTATTTAAATAGTTGTTTATTTTATTTAAGTTTATTTTAGGGTAAAATATCCACATAATACCTAAATAATATCAATGTAATTCATTGGAGTCAATTAATAATAATTTTAGATAAATAAAAATTTCATTGAACTTTTCACCGTCTTTTACACATCTCCTAGGAGAATTTTAAAATTCACATAAAACTTAATTTTACCACTTCTGTGAGTGTAATTTCAAAAATATGAGACACACGGTTGATATCAGTAAGTAAAATTTTGTTCAATAAGAAGAAAATAATTTTTTTTGAATAATAACTTTTTACTTTTATTTACCATGGTTAAAAGTAAATATGGTAATTAATGGTTAAAATTATATTATTATTACCCTAACACATGTCCTAATTATATTGGATAAGTATAGTTCAACCAAAATCAACCTTAGAAATAAAATATGAACCTTTTTGGTCCGCATTGATTAGATTAGGACATTTATTATTATATAATTCAAAGAAGAGTTAAAAGAGTTAAAATCAAAGTTCATTTACAAATTCATTTTTAATATAGAGTTATACATAAGGTAAATTTGATTGTAAATATTCATTATAAATATGAAAATATTTCATACATAATGGGATTTTATTTATAATTTTTAGACATTAAATAATTAAATTTAATTATGACACATTGCTGATGCAGTAATTAAATAATTAATGAAATATTAAAATAATTGATATTATAATTATCCAAAGAAATGTAATTTGAGACTTTTTATGAATTAAAAAAAATTTATATGTTAATATGACATATTATTATTGGTTATATGAATTTTTATCGAACTAATAATTCTTTTATAAATTTATAAAAAACAAAATACCAAATAGTGTCAAAATTGACATAAAAGAGTTTTTAAAATAAATATTATATTATTAATTGATATTCTATTCCTAAAAATATATGGTATAACCAAAAGACTTCAATAATGATATTTTAATCATTAATGGATCACTTTGGGGGTCTCTTGGAAGTATATAGTATGTTTACTAACTATATAATTTAAAAATACAAAGTGACATGGTCAATGTCAAACTATTTAACAAAGATTTAAATCAAAAAGATAAAGTTAATATAGTGACCCAAGCCTATCTAAAACCTATTGGTTGAGTTGTTATATACCTATCCCTACCTTATCCTTTAATGAATCCATTTTCTAGCCATTAAGAACAGAAAAGTATTTTATTATAAAATAATATTTCTATCATTTCCTAAGGTGGCCATCACGCCTCTTATAAAAGGGCACTCACCCTTCTCTCAAATTGACACCTTCAAAGACATTTGACTTGACCAAAATCTACCCAAATATTCTCTCCACTTCACTAACATCATCTTATAGTCCTTGGTTTGATCCAAAATGCAGCCTACAGATTCCTTTTGATCAAATCAAAAGAAATAACTCGAAGAAGAGGTAATGTTCTCACCACCCTCTTCCAAGTTAATTTCTTCTTCCACTTCTTTTTTCATTGTTATTTCCATTATAAAATAATTACTCTAGAATATTATATATACTGTGATGTTATAATAAATATGGTACAACCATATTGATTATTCAATCCATCCAATGAATGACATGTCACCAGACGTGCATTCGCACGACTTCCCGTCTCCACGTTGTGGTGTAATTGTTACTCAAAACATTATTATTTGAATGTGTATGACAATGATGTGTAATTGAATTAAATAATAAAAATAACATTATAATGATTCTGTATATATGATATACCATCCAATTATATATTATTTTAATATCAAAAGAATGATATTGTTGCTCGTACGTATGTACGGACTACCGTCTACACGAACGCGATGAGATTCATTCCCCATCGCATCCATTCAAGTCTAATTCTCATTTGATGATGAAAAATAATGTTTAAAGACATGATATCTTTCTGGATATGAATAAGATACAAACTATACATAACGAACATGGCTTAGGTAACAAAACATATAAAAGAAAACAAGTAAGTTAACACCAAAAACGATGATAACACTAAGCTATTATTAACAAAGAAATGATAAAAGATCATATATGATATCATATTAATGTATATAATTCTTGTAAAATTTAATAAAAATTATTTCCACATTATATAGGTGGCTAAAATACCCTCTACCAAAGAAAAGTACACGGTAAGGTTTTATTTCACAATTTCTTCATTATCTGAGGTTGTTTATACGTAATTATTTACTGGGATCTGTTTATCATCCACATCCATGTTTCTTAAAAATGTATTTCAAAACAGTATTAAAATTGTATAGACTATGGTTTGAAGTCATTTATAACCTTGTTTGACTTTTTATAAAATGTTTACAAAGGAATCATTCTATCATTTTCCAAACAATTTCCTTTTTAACCTTTTCGACAGAATTAAGTTAAGAATGTCTCTTTTTAACTTATACGGTGGGTGCAGCTATTTTCCACCATTATAAAATTGTCAAAGCTTCCCTTAAAAGATTATAAGAATATTTTCAAAGTAAATGTTGTAATTATGTTTCTTTTAAATTATTTCAAAAAGAAGAGATATTTCTGTCAAATAGTTTTGATTTCATCTATGTCCACAACCATTGATGGATTTTAAGATTTTTTGATGTTGATTTATTATGATACAAAACATCCATATTTTATTGAAGATTTTGTGATATGTTTGACTGTGGACGTGTTATTTTTATACAATTCATGGTTTATGGAGAAATATTGACATTTCTTATGCTAGTTTTAATACGAATGTTTATGTTATGTTTAAACATGTTCATATGAGGAATGCATTGGACATAATAAGTTATAGGCAGAGCCCTGTATAGTTCCTCGATACATCGGTAGGTCTCATGAGACAAACTAGTGTCTTGGAATATGTCCTAGACAAAATGTTATTTGTAGTCATAGTGCAAGGCCTTGACTATGTTTTTATGATAGTCTAGAATTATGGATTCCATTATTATGAATGTGGTTATTGATATTGCATGTGATTATTTGACTAGTAGAATATCCACGTGAATAAGTAAATGACATTATTTCATTTTATTTCTACAATATTATGTTGAAGTTCAAGTTTAAAAGGATTTTGTTTTAGTTATACTTTTCCTTAAATGTTTATAATTATTTTTGAACGTTTCTTCTCTATTTTTATCCTTACTGGGGATTTGAGCTCATCCCTTTCTATGTTTTATTTTTCCTAGGATGTTAAGAAGTATTTTATTAATAATCTGTAGGGGTAGTATGAGGGGTTATGTGTGTGGTCTATGGAGACAACTTGTTGTTGTAGTTTTTCATTTTATGATGTAATGTAAATTTTATGAATTTATCAAGTGACTCCATGGCAAATAAACTAACCAGTCTTTCGATACATTATAATTTTTTATTATTCCAATGTTATGTAATAATGCACCGACATTGGGTAATAGGGGTCGGGGCATTACAACACATCTAGATTTGGAGGATGGTGACCATGTCTTTCTACATGTCTCACCCGATGAGGTTTATGGAGATTTGGCTGAGGAGGAAAGTTATCTCTGAGATTCATCAGACCTTTTCAGGTCCTCAACAGAGTTGGTGAGGAGGTATACTGCTTATCTCTTCCACCTTAGTTGCACTAGGTGGAAGACGTCTTCCATATATCCCAGCTGAGGAGATATGTGCGTGAATCTTCTCATGTTATCGACGACAACGATCTGGATATCATGAATGGGGAGGCTTTAATAAAGGTTCTTGTGGATATTGAGGATCGATAAGAGAGGGTCAATCAGGGGTGGTCGATACCTCTAGTGCAAATTAATTGGCAGAACAGAAACCTCCAGGAGAGCACGTTTGTGTGGGAGGATTAGATTCGTGCTCAGTACCTGCAGTTGTTTTCCTAGTTTTGTGATTTGGATTACATGGATGTAAAGCCTTGAGGTGGGGAGAATGTAAAGACCCAGAATTTCTATGTAAATTGTTTTTATTAAAGGGGAATTTTACGATTCCACGAAAGATGAAGGGGTGTGATTCTGAGGCCCAAAGTGGCCATAATTAATTTATGAACTTTTGTTTGGGTACATTCAATAAACATACAAGTGTGTTTTTTTAACTTTGGAACCAGTTAATGTAATTAAAATCTGAGGGCACTATTGAACTCACAAGACCGATATTCACTTAAGGATACATTCACCTCAACTGTAGTAGTTCGAGGGTGGAAGTTTGTTTTTCCCTTATTCGTGAAAGAATAAAATTAAATATAATGGTGTAAAGTTTTCATTTTCTTTTTCTTTTGAAACATCCTGTCGATGTTTAATAGGTGGGGAACACCTAAACTAAACCTACCATGAGAGGTTATAGTGGTGTGGACCACCTTAACTAACCTCCCCTGAGAGGTTATGGTGGTGGATACCACCTGAGGCTAAAACACCTTGACTCCCTCTTATATGTGGGGAAGCCTCTTAAACATCCCCCACTTTATTGGTGCCATACCCCTTTAATATATAATGACAACCACTATGTAATTAAATTATCCAATTTCAAATTGTGCCAACAATTAAAAATGGGGAAACACAACAGTTGGATATTTTGATTTTCAGGGAAAGTATTAGCAAAGGGGAGAGATATTGGAGGATTACTTTTTCCAACGAATAATTCTCCTCCAATGAAGAACGTCAACGTATGAATTCTACTTCAACTTCTTCATCAGGATATTCATTGATGAGGAACATCTTCAACATCAATGAACCAACGATTGGGGGAACACTGATGACACTAACATCCATTTATCCCCAACAACGTCATCCCATTCCTCGCAACCTCGGTCAACAAATCAAATGAGGTAGGGTTTATTATTGAATTCATGAATTATCTCAATTAATTTCCTCGTTTTTAGAAATCATGGAGAACGTGGATAAAAAAATGAGTTCATCTAGGATTTGTATTAAATTGTAGAGTTTGTAATTATTTACTGATGATTTTATTGAGCCTATTTCTACCACTCTAACGCAGAGGGTGTGGGCTAAACAAACATGTCCCAAACCTTCATTCATTTTATTTATTTCGTGTGTTCTTCGCAATGGAATACAGCGGTGACAGGTGTCAGATGGTCACAATGGTATAACATAAGAACCATAGTGATGGTGACGAAGGAAACAAAGGCACTGACACCTCTCTATGGCCACCACTACCCACGGCCACCACCAACCACATCACATGCTTCCGCTCGGGGCCTTCACGCCTTATGGTGCTACACTTCCTGTGGCCTTCGTGCCCTGTAGCGCTTCAACCCCCTTTTACTTTTCGCACCGCCCCATGGCTTAGTAATGCTGCCTACAGCCCTCCGAGCCACCCACACAGTCTCGCGGATCCCACGACCTTCCACGACCCCTGTGCCTCCCTCGTGGTAGCGAGGCCTTGCGCCACTCGTGGCCTCCGCGGCCTCCGCAGGCTCTGCCACACCACAGGCCATTGCCCAGGCTAGGTCACCCAGTGTGAGCCAGGCCAAAACCAGTGGTTCGGGCTGGGTCGACATGACCGGGTCAGCCCATGCTGGGTATGTCCGACAGGGTTGGACCAGACCCAGACCCAATTTGACCCATTTTCGCATCTTCAGACATATCATTAGCACCGAGCGTCATTTTTATTAACCATCTATGGTGCCGGGTACCATGGAGAGAGGTGGACCATTTGGAATAACCACTAGATTTTTGGATAAATTATGGGAATGTTCGAGTTGGATGGAGCACAAATCCATCGAGGCCCACGAGACTAAAAGGATAATAAATCACAGATTGGGCGTCTGATTGACATACAATATATTGAGTTGAGATCCCTATGACGTGGCGGTCCTTTGGGATACTTTTTCGTGATACTTCATGCCAATAAGAGTATCAAACAGTGTATTGTGGAGTGGAACCTCCCAGAGACAGGCGAGCCTAGTGCCAGAACCTAGTAGCCAGCTGTGACATGAAGAATGAAGAGCGATCATGTTTGGGGCAGCACCTAGAGATCTTGTGTGGGTCAGCACCGAGTGATCCTGTGTGGGTCAGCACCAAGTGAACCTGTGTGGGTCATCACTGATCGATCCTATGTGAGTAAGCACCTAGAAATCTAATGTGGGTTAGCAACGAGCGATCCTGTGTGGGTCTTCCTCTTAACAGAGTAATTTAATTCCATGGTAACATCTAATCATCTCTACTACTGTAGATACATTATACCTGGTGTGAGATGAGTTCATACCTGTGTGGTACATTCCTTTGTGGTAATACCTTATTGGTATTCTTATCTGGGGAATACCTGTATGGTACTTGCCTTTGTGTTATTCCTTCCATTAAGGAATAGTTGAGCTTTAGGATTTGGGTTAGAGAGTATGTTTCATCTTGATTTAGAGTGGTATACATGATAAATTTGGTATATGTATGGGCATACAACTAAGTAGGGTAGACAGCTGACTTAATGCTTTTTGGATTATCCTTTATGGATTTTGTGACACCTTGAGGGTCTCAGGGTCTCTTCTTGAGTATCTTTATACTCACATCTGCATGGTCTATGCTCGCACATTATCATTTTTGGTGGAGACGATAGACAACGTTGATTGAGACTGAGGGTGCCAGGAGTGGACAGTGCTCGGAGGGGGACCATATGATGAGTCGGTAAACCGAGGAGGTGGACTGATATGGAGTGCTGAGGAGGCGATATGTACCTAACATTCAGGTAGGAACCTCCTAGGATGACCCAACAGCTCCCTTCCTTTTTTCTATAGTTTACATGTACTTTAAATTTCTGGAAAAATTTAGTTGGGCTTGTATTATGGCCCCTTTTACTTATTGTACTCACTCTGTTTACTATTCAGTTTACTTGATTTCGTATCTTGATGTGTCTTTGTTGCTTGTACATATAAGTTATAAAGGCAATTCCTTCATAGTTATATGGATTATGCCTTTTGATGCTAGTCTCCAGCCCATGGCCTATGGAAGGCGGGCTTGGGGTAGTTACAGCACGGGCCCTGGTGGACGGGTCGTGACACCCCACCCCTGGACATCCCTCCCCCACCCACCCGGACACCACCCCACATCCATTATACATCCCCACCACCCTATATAGCCCCACCCACCTGAAATTACCCATCCTCTTGAACATCCCCCCTCCCCCTGGATAGCCCCACCATCACCCTGGACACCCCTACCCCACTGGATAGCCCCCCCAGACACCACCCAACCCCTTGGCCACCGACAACCCTTGGACACCCCACCCCTTGGACAACCCCCCGGGATATCCCCCAAAACCATGGACACCCCATCCCCTAGAAATCCCCACCCCCTTTGGTTAGGGTATTTGATCACTCAAATAATCTACAAAAATATAAAATTTCTTCAATCTAAAATTTACCCAACTCCAGAAAAATAATCCTCCACAAGTGTACATGATCATGTACACTGATGTATAGTTGTTCAAAAATATGATCTTTTAAATATATTATTTGGTTTTCTTTAATATTATTTTTCTCATATAGAGTAGTGTGTCATTTATGTTTTCATATATTGTGAAAAATTCTGATTTAATAAATATATTTTTGATGAATCTTTCATCTTATGTAATTGTTTTTGACGAAATTACATACAACATTTTTTTAAATGGATAAAAAGTTGGATGTATGAAACCGTTCAGATATAAATCAATTTTAATAACAATTTAGATGTATTTTTAAAATTTTTATTTCACGATGCTTCAGATAGTGGCCACATACACTTACCTTGTTACAATTGTGTTAGAAACATTGGATGAGCTATGAAGATGTCAGTTACCGCATAACCAAATATGTTTTTCATGAATACTAATTTGTGTGGTATCACAATGCGGATAAAATGAAATCTCAAATTACTAATGATCCAGTGGAGAGGACTGGATTAGAGAATTTTTTATAATAATGTTTTCTATTTATTTTTAATCAATAAAAAGAAAGGATTATGACTCAGGAAGACTTCCATACGAGAACACATGATGTGTCTTATTAAAATGAGGATATTGTCAGGTTGAAAAAATTGAATTATGATTCTGTGACTCTAGTATATCGACAATAAGATAAAATGAATAATCTATGATTTTTAATCCTATTGTTTCATGGGAAAATGTTATGTGGGATTTCTATTACTACCATTGATTACATTTTTACCTTCATGAAGGAATTACTTCTTGATAATGTAGATATTCCCTCAAAACACAGTATGGCATGGAAGTTAGTTGGGGAACTTAGACTATCAAGAAAAAAAATTATGATTTTCCAAATTATTGTAGTATATTCTTGGAGGAAAATTCCGAACATAATGATTATATAGAATGTGGTACATCCCGTTAGAAGCCAAAATCTGATGGAACACCATCCAGTGTTCAACAGAAAGTAATTTGGAACTTTCCATTGATCCCCAAACCCTAGAATATATTTATGTCTGATGAAATATCAAAAAAAAATTATGAAATTATACCAAGACAATGAAGACTAATGATTGTTTGGTTCACCCTGTAGATGTATTTTAATGGCATAGATTTTATGATCAATATCATGATTTTTTGGCTGATGTGCATAATGTGAGGCTGGGTTTTTCCTGTGACGGTTTTAATCTGTTTGGGAATATGCTTAATTCTCAGAGAACATGGCCGGTTTTTATACACATTTATAACCTTCCCCCTTGGTTGTGTATTAAAAAAACATTCACATTCATTAGTATACTAATATCTGGACCTTTTGATCCCACTAATGACATATAAGGATACATGAAACCTTTAATAAAATAGCTGAGACTTCTTTGGGTTGTGGGTGTGCGCACATATGATGCATGTTCGAAAGGCATATTTCAGATGTGTGATTCACTTCTTTGGATAATAAGTAATTTTACTACATATGCAATGACATCTTGATAGAGCATGAAGGGAAAACTATCATGTCCTTTTTATATGAATAATACACGATCTAGAAGAATAAAACATCGTTGTAGTTCTAGTTTTATGGGACATCGATGATTATTGCCAATAGACCATCCATATAGAAATAATCTTTCAATATATAACAATTCCATGGAGACCGGGTATCCACATTAGCGTATTTCTAGAACTAATATTCTTAATAAATTAGAAGATTTTAATTATTTGTTTGAGAATGTTAAAATTAAATCTCGAAAAATAAATAATGTTTCTACTGAAATGTAATATAATTTTTAGATAAGATGAATCTGTTTTTTTCATTATTGGTCAACCAATTTGTCAGGTCATTTCTTAGAAATAATGAACATTAAAAAATATGTGAACTGTTTATTTTGATTCTTCTAAATGTTAAGGGAAATAAAAATGATGATTTACGGTCTCGGTGTGAATTGGTGGATTAGGGCATTAGACTAGAATTATATCATTATTGTATCAGTGAAAATAAATGGCATGTTTTATGTGCTTCTTATGTGATGAAACCTACAACGAAAAATAAATTTCTAGATGTACAAGAGACTATTAATGATTCTGATTGCTATTCAAGAAACATATATAAACAGTTCAACTGAATAGTGTAGAAGATAAAATATTTGAAGACTCATGATTATCACATCCTTTTGCATGAGTTGATTCTAATAGCTATCTATCATATTTTTCCAATAATGTAATTGTGAATGTTATTTGGTTTTTCCATTTTATTAATGATTTTTTTCATATAAATTTTTCCAAGTCATGCAAAAAAGTTATGGAATATTCTCCATTAATTTTTTGTGGTTATATAAAATATTTTTTCCGTCATTTTTCACATGCATGTTTCATCTGATTTTCCATATTCTAGCTGAAATACTTCTCGGATGACATTTTATTTTGAGAAGGAGAGAGTCTTTTAATAGAATTAATTATTCTTCTTGGATAAAATATAAGTTAAAAATTTGAAATTTAAAATAATTAAATCAATATTTAATTAGGTTTAATATTAAATTATATTTCTGGTATTGAGTTCTCATGTTGAAACTGTCTCAACGGAAATATGAGCTTTGGATTTTGGTCCTAATATTGTGGCTCGTGACTGTAAATCAATTATTTTCAATGGGAACATATTTTTTTTCAATAAATGATCAATGAAAATTAGAAAACATCATGATGGTGTTATGGTTACTGCCAAAAAGGAATGTTATTCCAGTACATCAGATAGTATACCGTGATTTGAAATTTAATGTTATTATAGAGTTGTTGCAAAAATAATAATAATGGATTGTTAATCATAGGGAAGATAAATTGTGATGAAATGGATGTGGTTTGATTTGATTATGAGGTATGGAACATTTATTAATGATTGTGGATTTCAAGTATTTTATATGACTCACACACTTACTACATATAAACCATATGTATTGACATCAATGGCGAAACAAATTTTTTCTATCAAAGACCATACTCCTCCAAAATTTTTGTTACCCTTTAATTATAGGTTTACTGCTACTTTTTTGGGTTAAAAAAATGTCTAAAAAATCCCAAGTGATCCATAACATTGATAGAAATAATGAAATAGTCTAATAAGACGTAAAAGTAGAAATGAACATAAAAAATGCACAATGGTATCATGGGGAAATGAAGTGTAACGTAAGGATTAATTTTGGTCTTCTAATAGATAGATATAATAGTTGAATGAATTTTAAACATCCCACTTTTCAATAGTACAGGATGATGAAAAATATTATTTTCAAAATGGGAAGAAGTAAATGATTTTCATATGGGAAGGAAGGACACCTAGATAGAATTTTTTTTCAGGGGAAACCGAATAATGAAATGGAGGAATGAATTTCTCTATTTAACCCTCATCTCATTGTCCATTTCTTAAAATTAAAATAACCACATCACTTTGAAAAGAAATTCCCAAATCAAATGGTTTTCTATGACAAAAAACCACTTCAACGGTAACCCGATGATCTTTTTCTATCAATGCTACTGCGGTGAATCTCGACATTAATGTAGTGTTATGTTAACTAGTTATTCATTCAAGAATAGGGAATCCACTTTTTTGGACTTATACATGCATTAATATCAAAAATGTTGATTGGAACTATCCAAACACCACCAAAATTCTTGGAATTCGACTAGTTAGTGAAAAGCATAAATGGATAAATTATTGCATCCCAATGATATAACTCCTTTCCTATCAATTTTCATGGAATAAACATCCTAGAAAACCATGTAATACTCCAATTGGTGTAATTTATATACAATTATGGTAATGTAATTGATTTCCCTATACAGATCGAATACAAATTTCCTCTAGAACTAAAACACTCTTCATATGAAGATTCATCAACCGATTCTATACAAGTGAAATGAAAATGATGAATCTTCATTAGCCCTATTATCTCAAGCATGGATAGTTCTACCAAATAATAAAGATTATCATTCTCAAATTATTGAGTATAAGCAAAAAACCATCATCAAAGACATTACTATTGTGAGGTAATACCCTTATGTGTTTCCCAAATATTACCCTTGACTTCATTCTAGATGAGAGGTAGAATTTTCAATCAAGAATATTCCTGTGGTGTTTCCACAGTCTGATAATCTACATATAATGGTTTTTGTGAAGCTTGAGGAGATAAGGAAATAAGTAGTAGATATTTTGGATTAGGGGTCCTTACACCCTAGTGATTCTCTGTGGGGTGAACCAGTCATCTTCATTATGAATAAGGATGTATCAATGTTCCTTGTCATTGACTATCATGATCTCAAAAACATGATATTAAATATTAAGTATCCTCTAAAATGGATATATGAATTATTTGATATACTATGTGTACCACAACACTTCCCCAAGGTGGATCTTCTTCCATGATATTATCATGTATGGGTGATGAAAGATGATATCCCCATAACTGCTTTTTATACCACATATGGGAATTATGATTTTATACTGATTCTAGTAGGAATTACTAGTACTCTATCAATTTCCATGGACATGATGAATAGATTCTTTAGAGATTACTGCGAAATTTTTTTATGTCTTTATATATGATATTCTTATATATTATAAAATAATGTAGGTGCATGAGGATCATTTGAACATATTACTAATGGAATTTTGATAGTATAAGATTTATTACATATATTGAAAATGAGAGTTCAATTTGAAGGAAAAATATTTCCTGGGACACATCATCACAAGAAGTGGATATTTTGGACAATTAAAAGATACAAACTATTGAAGTTTGGTTGATTCCATAATTTGTAATGGGTATCCATAGTTTATATTGGTTAGCTTGGTATTAGCACTGATTTCTACGAAATATATCACAATTATTGAACAATATTACAAAGATAACATAGATGAAAGTCAATTTTTCTTAGAATAATTAATGTTAAGAAATATTCAATTTTCTAAAAAGGGGGTTTATCACTGACCTGATATTCAAACTTCACATAAGTGGTTTATATATCATAGTATTCAGCGATTCTTCTAAGAAGGGATTAGGAAATGTTTTAATGAATAGTGATAAATTCATTTCCCAATCCTCAAGGTAGTAGAAAATTCATGAGAAAAACTATCCCGTATATGATATGGAGTTGGAATCTATGATCATTACACTGAGAATATGGAAACATTATCAATATGGGGAGAAGTGTGAGATATATAATTATGATCAGACCATAAAATATATATTCCAACAGAAATAGCTTAGTATGTACCAGAAAATATGGTTAGAGATCATCAAGTATTATGACTTATCCATCAACTACCATACTATTAAATAAAATACGGTGTAAGATGCTCTTTTTAGAAAAGATGTAAATTGTTTATGAATGATGATAATTGATAAGGATCCAATCTTCCTAATTTTAAAAGGAAGTACTTGGTAAAAATAATTTAAGGAACATCATCAATCCTTTCAGAAATGATTTCTCAACCGTATCTTTTAGAAAAGATAAATAATGTGAAAAGAAATTATTTGGGAATTCAGAAGGAAGTGGAAATTATATATAATGTGAAATACCAAGATTTAAATATTGATAATGAATTAATTGTTGGATTTGGTTCATCAATATGTATTACATAAAATACATATATAAAGAAGTTGTTGTTGAATGATACACATAGATCCACTTTCACCATTCACTTATGAAGCAAAAAGATTTATCAAGATCTCTATGAGCACTATCTGTAGGAAAAAATGAATATGGTTATCGGTGAATATAAATTAAATTTTCTAGTATGTCATTAAGGGAATATTTAAATTTAAAAGTCTAAGGGGTGATGAAAACATTTCCCACACCAACATGGTAATGGGAGAACATCAACACGGATATTTGCACCATAACTCTAAAGAAATCAAGGGGAAACAATGCTACATGGGTTTTTGTGGATGTCTTATAATCGTATGACACTTTATTAAAATTATAGTGGACATATGTCTAGATCAACATGAATTGTTATACATTAGATAGTTGTTAAGACTTAATAGAGAACCACTATCAATTTTATGTGATAGAGATCTAAGATCCACATACATGTTCTGGAAAAGTATCCAGCAATATCTAAACACTAAGTTGTACTTCAGTACAACCATCATCATCAATCTGATGTCCACTCTTAGTGGACTATTCAAACACAGGAATACATGTTTTGACCATATTCTATGGCCTTAAAAGGTGGTTGGTACCAACATCTTTCTCTGGTAGAGTTCTCTTTCAATGCTATTTTCTAATCAAGCATCTAAATGGATACCTATGAAGCGGTTTATGGGAAGAGGTGTAGTACAAATACATGTTGGGAAGAATTTGGGGAGCAAATATTTCTAAGTCCTGAAATGGATCATTAAATGGTGGAGAATGTTAGGACTATTCATAATCACCTCAATGCTTCTTAGAGTCAACGTAAGATCTATGTTGTCATTCATCAATGAGACCAATTTTATTAATATTAGAGACATGTTATTCCTTTCCATATCTCTATGGAATAATGTGGTGAGATTTTGGGAAAATGAAATGATTGGAGAAAGGTTCATCATCACTTTGGAGATCCTTGATCACATCAGAGTGGTGACCTATCAAATGACACTCCCACCAAACCTATCTCAAGTACATAATATATTCTTAGTATCCCCCTTGAGAAAGTACATAACCAAACCCCCACATGTTGTAAATACATAGATTATAACATCGTGTAATAACCTTTATTGTGAGTATCATCCCCTGAAGATCTTAAATAGAGGATAAAATATTCAATGAAGTAATCCAATTCACCTTGTTAATGTGTTTTGGATAAACCAACAGTTAGAAGAAGATGCATGAGATCATTAAGAAGTGATGAAGAAGAGATACCGTCATGTATTTTAGTGTGGGAAATAAAAAATTTTGGGGAAATTTTTCTTAAGGTGGGGATGATTGTAATGAACAGGACTATTATAAATAAAATTACATTTTATTGATTTATTTAAATGTATTATTATGTATGGTAGAGATAGAAAAAAATAAACTTCTTCGGTTGTATCCTATTATATTTTACTTACAATTAATAATCATCACCATTGATAATACAATCATTTAATAGTTATCAAATGATTAGTATAAATATAGGGTCCTCACAAATATAATTTTCACAGATAAAGGATGTGATAAACTCAAATAGTTGGATCATTCCCTATAAAGCCCATTTATAAGAGTTTCTGAAGAAGATGTCATTTCATTTATTTTCCATTTACCAATACAATTATAAGATCTAACATGTTAATAATGTTCAAAACCATTTTCCAGAGAAGTTCAACTGCATCAAGATCACAACCCAAACCATGTTCACTGAAACACCCCTAAAAGCCCAATCCATGTTCACTTTACTCTAAGGAATTTTTCTGGTGTATTAAAGAGATATTTATCAAGACCATAGGAATTTGATTATATACATTATCTCATATTTAATGATGAATATATTATCATCCTATTATTGTTACTTTGTAAATGATTTTTATTTTGATTCAAAAAAGAACAAAATGTTTTTTGGTTAATATTCAAATATAATTAATGAATGTATTAATTAATGGAATCATAAAATTAAAAATATATTATTAAAATATAATTATTAAATAATATTTATCAAATAAGAAATTTCATATAATTTTTTATGATATCAAATGTAATTTTTTATCAGGATTCAAATAGTTTTTTTCCAAACCCTATAATTTTTCTTAAATGTCAATAATTATTTTAACATTGAAAATTTAAATATTTATAAAATTATTTAGATAAAATAAATATTATTTTTTTAATTATAATTTCATAATTATCAAACATTGAAATTTTCATAATTATTTGAGACATTCGAATTTTTTGGTAAACCTTAAATACTATATAAATATACTCAGTGTTTTATGACATCATAATGACTAAAATTATATGTAAAAAGTAATATAAACGGTATATATGACAAAATAAATGTTTTTCCATTAAAATAATTTTATTTTATATTTGTTTATTTGTTTTACAAATCCATTAAGAACCCTCCTGATCTTATGATATGTTTTAGGGTTTTAAAATAATTTCTCTTAGAGCGTGGATAACCACTACATCACCAATGACAATATTTTAATTATTTAGAACCGTATATATGTATAATACTTCAATCCACTATATTTGGTAATAACCATGGGAAAAATACATGTTATTTGTTTTCTTTTGGATATTTTATTTTGCAGTCTCCAAAACATAAATAATGATATAACCCCCACTTTTTTTTATATAAATCCATCAATGATCTATTTTATCATCACTAAAACTTCTTTTAGAATATCCATATTCTTAGATAAAATCTATATATTCCTCCTGGTGTTCCCCAAATATTTCAATAATCCCTTATTAAGCTATCGGTGTCACACATTCATGTAGTAGACCTTCATATCCTTTCAAATTCATGAATCTTCTTATAAATTAGTTAATATATTTTCAAATGGTTATATTTTCATTAATTTATTATAATTCCCTTAATATCCATTTGATGTTATTTTAATGAGTTATTATTTATCCTCCCACTCTTTTACCCATACCTATGATGATACTATCTCAAGATTTCCATAAGCGATCCACACCTTCTCTTCATTATTAAAGATTCTTTATAAAGATATGAACTCAATTTCCATTTTATAATGTTTGGAAATTTATTTACATGTCCCTATTAGTTTTTATTTTATGTTTAAATGATTAGAGGTGCATTTTTCTATCATCAACCATTTTTATAAATGTTTTGTAAGGTTGTGATGTAGCTCAAATTTCACCACGATTTTCTATGCCGACAAATTAGGTAGTGAATACCATTCATATTTTTGAATCAATGGATTACACCTTTTTTAACATATAATTATTTATATGGTACTTAAATTTATGTAATACACACTGCTTATTCTTGGACTAAATTATTGCGATGAATGAACCCATGTATCATGATCAATGCAGCATAGTTAAGTATGAAAATGAAATTAATATGATGGGTGCACCCAGATTGCGCTCAGATTCATTTTGTAATGTTTAGTACCATGATATGCCATGTTGGGATTAAGATTGAACATAAATCCCTTGTGGGACATTATCCACCAGTTTTTCTTGGATGATTTAACCATTACAAATGTTTATGATGTAATATTTTATGTTGTCACCTAATTTCCAATGTGGCCTTTTTGATATCCATGATATATGATGTCTCAATCTGCATGATTATGATTCATTCTCTTTCTATGACCCATTGATATTTTTATTGTCTAACATGTTTCATCTTTTATATATTATGAATTTCTTATTACTTTACGGGTCCTTATATATCGCACCTTTATTTTTTTTCTCCCTAGGTTATACCATGTAGTTTGATGTTTGTTGGAAGAAAATGATCATGTCATGAAATTCATAAATAATTTTTTGTATCCCATGTTATAAATTATTAGGTAATGTACCTAATTTTTTTAATCCACTAAATTTATTTATATTATTGAGTGTATTATTTGTACTTCTATGTAATAAAACATATATTAATGTGAAATAAACAAGAGTGTTGTTATTGTTGGTTTCAGAGAAAATATTTTGTTATTTTTTTGGATTAGGTTAAGATATATATAGATAAAATCTTTGGGAGAAGGCTAATTTTAATAATTATCCCTAAATGTTGGTTAGTATTGAGTACGTGCTTTTTTTATAAAATAAATCTAGGACTGGATACTAATGTTGGATGTGGTTCTGGAGAAATGTACCTAGATGTAACAACACTGGCATGGTGTTTCGACCCTTTCATGGGGAAACCTGTTACATGATAATGAGATTTACTAAATACCTAGTTTTATACTCTTATGGGATATATTTTAGTAAATTCATAATCTCATTCTGAACCCTTAATAAGGGAAAAAATTCCTATAAAAATAGGTGTCAGGAAATAGATCTGGGATAACATTTATTGAATTTTATAAATTCATATATTAATAAAATAAATGTAATATATAAGATATGACTTTATTGTAATTAGATTATCTTTTTGTGTTTGATAGTTAATAATATTCATAACAAATTATCCATTTATTATATTTAATGGCTTAATATAGGGTTAATGAGGTTAATAACTAATTTGATGGAAAATTTGATGACTGACCTAATGATATGCCCAATTCGATATGAGCGGGAATCATAAAAAACATTTTAGGATACACAACTATATAACTCTAGTTTTAAAATAAACCTAGATCAATAGGATATCCCTATCCCCATAAAAGACAAAAATTCTCAATTGATATCTTCATGAGACAATGTCCTCTTACATAAATGAATCATCTAATATCTTAATCAGGGAACAGTGGATCAACTCCACTGAGAATATAATCAACATATTTCAATGGTAATAATAATATATGTTTATATTAAATGTTTAACATATGGGAGGATAAGCTAATCAATGGGGTATAATGATAAAAAATTCTAATCCTTAAGAATGGATAAAAGATATTGTGTGGAAAAAATTCTACAAAAAAATTGATAAATATTTCCCTCACACCCTCTAACTTAAAATGGAAAGATATTTCTGTTACATTAAGAAAAAAGATTATGAATCGATTAGTTTGTACAAAAAAATCCCAATATTATCACGATATGCATCTAACATTATCATTTCCCCCTTAATTCATGGATGATTTATTATTTGGTGGGATATAAACTAAGAAAGGAAAATAAAAAACATTATGTGACATTGAATATTATGAATAAATTGTTAAATGTTCCCTCAAAGTTGTAATTAAAATTGGATAATTTTATGGGTTTCATGGTGATGTGAATATTAAAGTTGATATTAATTCTACCAATTTGATATTGAGATCTAACAATGCCAAGAAATTTCAAAATACCAATTTTCAAAAGATCAAAAAGAAACACATTAGAAAATCCCTTAAGGGAAAAAGAAATTCTTTGGGTGAGAGAATGAAGGATAAAACCCAAAAAATTACCATCTATAGAAAGCCACGAATCCAATAGTGGAATGGAAGACTCTAGTCAACTATCAATGAATTTTACATTGCTTCAACAACATAGAACTTTGGTACATTCCCAACCAATTCCTAAACACGATTTTTTTCAGAGAAAACCGACAATCTCGAAGGTGTAAAGGGTGATCTTATTATATCACTACCACGAAAGTAAATCTAAAAAAGGATGTGGTGGAAGGTACTCTAGTTATTATTTCATGAATAGTGATCTTGACTTTTTTAATCTAGATATACAAATTTCTTTATAACATGAATGTTTAGTTGAACTATCCATATAACACAAATAATCATGAATATAGAGATGTGAGTGGAAATAGAAAATGGGAAAATTATTGCATCCCAAGTATATAACTCATCCCATGTCAATGATTCTGGGATGAATATCCCTGTGAACCATGCCATACTTCCTTTACTGGAATTTGATGTAATTCTGGGCATGGATTGTCTTTACCTAAACAAATCGACCATAGATTTCTATGATAATGAAATCACTCTCTATAAGTATAATCGACCCCGGGTTATGTACAAGTGAAATAAAGAGGATGATTCTTATTTAGTACCATCATCTATAGCATGGATATTACTAACCTATGATCAATAATATATTTTTCAAATGATTGAATCTATGGATATTAAATTACTTGATGAAAATCCTATTATTAGGGAATAAATTAATAATTTCGTGAGGAATTTGTCTGGTCTTCCTTTTAGCCGAGAGGTTTAATTTTCAACTTATCATTTAAATAAGGTGTTACTGTTGTCCAAGACTCCACATAAAACTGTTTTCAAGGATATTGAGCAGCTGATGAAACAACAATAGGGAAATTTGGATAACGGGTTCAAACACTGAATTTCATCACCTTGCAGTCTGTCATCCCTCTTCGTCAGGAAGAAGGATGGGTCAGTTTACCTTTTCGTTGATTATTGTGAGCTCAACAAGATCACGACAAAGAAAAAGTATCATATATCAGGGATTAATGAATTTTTTGATCAGCTAGGTGGAGAAAAAAACTTTTGTACAGTGGATCTTTGGCCAGGATATTATAATGTAATGGTGAAAATTTAAGATATCCCCAAAACTGCTTTTCATACAAGGTACAAGTACTTGGATTTCTTAGTGATTCAATTCAAACTCACTCAATCATTAGAAATCATTGTAGACATGATTATTTAAGTCTTTAGATATTTCTTAGACAAATTATTTAATGTATTTAGAGATTATATTCTAATATACATCAATTTATATAAGTTTCATGATGAGAATTTTATTTAAAGACCATATGAAAGGATAAGATTTATGAAAATTATAGAAAATGTGATTTTTGTTTTATGAAAGTACCTTTCTTGGTACACATCATCACAATAAATGTGATATATATATACCCTTACATAATGGATGAAATTTGTGGATAGTTGAGTCCAGAATCTGTGATAGATATCTGTAGTTTACTTGGGTTAGCAGGGTGTTAGCACCGATTAGTAACACATTTCCTAGGATTATTGGCCCCTATTAAAAATATATCTCAGAAGGGAGTCAGAATTTATTGGAATGATGAATGTTAGGAAATATTGAAGGATTTAAAAAGGAATCATATTACTAACCCTAGGATTACAATACATATAAGTGGATATCATTTCATAGTATTCAGTTATTCTTTAAAGAAGGAACCAAGTAGTGTGTTAATTAATAATGAAATATTCCTTTCCTATTCCTTAACGTAGTTTAAAATTCAGGATCAAAACTATCCTACACATGATCTAGAGTTCGAATATATGAAATTTTCATTGAAAATATGGAAAAATTATCTATATAGTTATAAGTGTCATATATATATTGGTCAGAAGAGCCTCAAATATATATTAATACAAAAAGAGTTTAATTTGAAATAGAAAAGATTGTTAGATCTCATCAAGGAATATGAATTCCATATCCACTACAATCTTAGTAATTAAAATAAAAATCTGAATGCTCCAAAGTAGAAAAGAAAATGTATCTTTATCAATGATGAAAATTGAGACGGAGCAGTTCTTCTTAGATTTTAAAACGATTGACATGGGAATTATAAAATAATGAAATCATCTATCATTTCAAAAATCATTTCTCAACCATCACTTTTGTAGAATAAAAAATATGAGAAAATGAATGATGTTGGAATTCTGGGGAAAAGGTAATATATAATGAATTGGTAGTCGTTAGAGTATAATGTTGGCAAAGAAGTATTTATGATATTTGGTTCAAGACTATGTGTTACATCTAATACTATTTTATAGATAATGATTTTTTATTATGCACATAGTTTGAAAATCTCTATTATCCTTGGATGTACGAAGTTGTGTCAAGATATTTGTGAGATGAATTAATGTGATTATATAAAGAAGTAGATTGTTGAATATACAAAAAAAGTTCATGTTATATCAACAAGTGAAGGCTTAAAGTAACAGGTATAAGGGGACGATTAATCAATTACCCATACTAATATGAAAATGAGAGAACATCACTATATACTTTTTCACTAGACACCCAAATATTTCTAGGGGAATGAATTCTACAATGGTTTCTATGAATCATCATAAAAATACATCTCACTTTATTACAATTTAAGAGAATATCTCATCGGAACTACTTGCAAAAATATTCATCAGGGATGTGTTATGGTTGGATAGATTACCACTATCAATTTTTATCTGATAGGGATTTAATATTCACTTCCATGTTCTGGAAAAGACTCCAACATGATCTAAAAACTGATCTAGGATTCACCGTGGCCCATCATCCTCAAACGAATGACCAATCTGAGAAAACTATTTAGGCACTGGTATGAATTTTTTGAGCTTGTTCTATGGACATCAAAGGCATATGGGACAAATGTCTTCCTTTGGTGAAGTTATCTTACAAAAACAATTTCAACTTGAGTATACAAATGGCTATGTATGATTCTCTTAATGGGAAGATGTGTAGACCCATTTCATGTAGGGATGATGTTGGGGAATATAAACATGTATGTTCTAAAATGGTTGAGGAAATGGTGGAGAAGGTCAAGACCATTCAGCAACACATCAAGGATTATCAAAGTCAACATAAGAGATATGTTTCAAATAAAGGACAAGATCTAGTGTTTGATTTTTGGGATATGGTATACCAACACATATCTCCATGGAAGAAATTGTTGAGATTTAGGCATTTGGGAAGGCTTAGTCCAAGGTACGATGACCCTTTTGGGATCCTTAATCACATTAGGGTAGTGGCGTGTTTCCTAGCACCTCCACCAAACCTATCCCAAGTACATGATATATTCATTGTATACCTCTTCAGAAATAGTATACCATGACCCTCACATTAACTCAATCCATAGGTGGTACCCCAAGAGAATGATCCTTCCTATAAATATTTTACAATAAATATATTAGATCATAGAAAAAAGATTCTACAAATTAGACAATTCACCATTTTAATGTGTTATAGAGGAAAAAAATATCGAATAAGAGACATGGGAACTAGAGGATGTGATAAAGAAAAAGGTGGCCCTCGTTTGTTTTAGTTTGGGAAAAACATTAGGGATAATTTACTTAAGGGGGGTGATTATAGTGACCAGAACTATTGGAAATAAAATTACATTTTTTTGATTTATTTAAATGTCTTATTAAGTAAGATGGTTATAGAAATAACATGCATTCCATTGGTTTTATCATATAAGATTTAATTAGAAGTTATGAATCCATACTATTGATAACATTATCATAGAAAAGTGATCACATGATTAGTATAAATATAGGGGCCTAACAAATCCAGTTTACCCAAAAATAGTAATTGATGGCCTCAACATATAGGATCATTCCCAATGAATCCCATTTATCATAGCTTCAATGGAACATTAAATTTCAGTTATTTTATCCTGGCCCATTCCAGTATGATATCCAATAGCCTAATCAGGATTGAGACAGTTTCTGGTATAATTTCAACCTCATCAAGATCAAAACCCAAAGAATGTTCACCTAACCACCCCATCAATATCCTACTATTGTAAACCTTTCTCTTAGGGTGTTTTATGGTTTATTAATGGTAAATGTATTATGTCCCTTACTTTATGAGTATAGAAATTAATTTCTATTGAATAATGAATTTATTATTATCATATTTTTAATACTTTTTATATGATTAATATTATGATACAATAGAGAAAAAAAATTTATTTTTGGTTATTATTCTAATTCAATTAATGAAATCATCAATTAATTTTATTTTAAAACAATTTAAATATTAGTAAAATATTATTATTAAATAATATTTTATCAAATATAAATGATCATCTATTTTTTATGAAAAATGTATTTATTTATTAGGGAAAAAAATATTTTGGTAAAAAACCCAACATTTCCAATAAATATCGACAATTATATTAAAAGTAAAAATTAACATATTTTGAATTTTATTTAGTTAAAATTAATATTATTTTTTGGAATAATAATGTAGAAATTATGTAACAGTTACTATTTCATAATATCTTAAGACAGGTAAATTTTTGTGTAAAAATTAAAAACTATATAAAAATACATTGTGTAGTATGACTTCATAATGACAAAAATATGATGTAATAAGTAATTAAAATTGGATCAAAGAAAAAATATATGTTTTAAATTTAAAATAATTTGATTTTTTGTTTATTTTTGTTATTTTATAATGCCTTTGATAATCCATCAAAACCTATGATATATGATGTGTTTTTAAATTCATTTCTTTATATGTGTGACTCACCTAAAAATTACCAATGGTATTATTTTAATAACATCAATAGTTAGATATATAAAATCATGTAAACCAATCTATTTTAGATAAAATCATGGGAAAAACCATTGGATGGTTGTTGACGCTCCTTTGCGTCACAGAATCTAACGACTAAAATAGGGAAATACCTTAACACAAAGTGATTCATCCTTTGAAGAAACATCAAAAATTGACAAAGGCATGAACCTGGATTTGTTTCAACTTGGGTCACACAAGTTTTATCATGGCCTCGCAAGTATACTTACAGGCCTTATATTGGTCACGGAGGTGACATGCATGCCCTGACTTATTTTCTCCCAAGGTCTTCAAAGGCATATAAATACCCCTTCTGGGACCCCCATTTTGAGGACGAAAAATACAGGAACTCGGATTTGAGCGCTTGGTGTCCTAGTCTCTTATCAAAGCCTTCCAAACACTTCTACAGAAATTTATTACCAAGAATGGAAGGTATATAGAGAGGGAACAATGCCTCAGTGTTAAAATTCATCAACACCTATGCGCCTAATTGTCTAACACTTCAGGGAATTGATGAAACTTGCGCGCTGCCTTATCCCTTCAACAGAAATTGTGCGCCACTCATTTAAAAGTCATTAAGGATAACAGTAATGGCTTGAGATACGATTCTCCCATGTTTTACCCTATGGGTTGACTGTCACGCAGGTATACCCTGACCAGGACCTGCACACCCAATCAGGACATGTACGCCTACCTTCTTTTGGGTGTCCCTCTTGTCCATTCACCTATTTTCTTTTAATCCACCACTCCTCTTCATAATTTAGCCTTCAGAATCCACATCAAATCCATTTATTGCATGATTCCTTAGTTTTCTTCCTTATCTGAAAGGAATTCTTTGGAACATCTCTCAAAACCTAGTGATTTACATATATTTATGTCACTATGGTTAGATATTTCATTCATTAAAAGTCATCCTTTATGGTGAGAAAACTATTCATGGGAATCCTCTTCTGGAGTAAACCCCAAGTCCCAAATTCTTTTGAATCCTCCTAAGGAGTAAGCCCCAAGATTTCAAAATATGGGAATCCAATTTAGGAGTATGACCTAGTATTCAAGTTTCCTTAATTCTAGACCTCCTTCTTAGGAGTAAGTCCCAATCATAATTCCTTAATTTTGGGCCTCCTTTTCAGGAGTAAGCCCCAGTCCAAGTTCCCTAATTTTGGCATCCCATGTAAGAGTAAGCCCCAAATCCCAAATTCCCTTAACCTAGGCCTCCTTCTTAGGAGTAAGCCCCAGTTCTGAAGTCCCTTTAACCTAGGCCTCCTTATCAAAAATAATCCCCAGTCATAATTTCTCTAAATCAGTCTTAAATTATTTTTATTTTGGCTTCCTTCTTAGGAATAAAACCAAATCACAAGTCCCTTCTAATTTAGGCATCCTACTCAGGAGTAAGCCCCATGTTAGAGTATCCAAATCTCCATAATGAACATATACTATTATGGACATTGTTCATGGGATTCTTCTCTAAACTAAGTCCTGATATTTATCTATTTGGGAAATCATACATACATAATCACCACATCATTCCTTGTGACCGCATCTTTCATGACACAAATTTTCAGGTTTACTGATACCTCTTGATTCTCACACCGAGCATGAATCAAGTGGGATTAGAGTGTAAAAGTAACCATGACACATCTCTCTGGGATGTTAATCATACGTAAGCACCACAATAACAAACTGAACTACGTGGTCTTTGATCTCTACCTTAAAAGTAGAACACGTAGGAAGCCTTTCTGAGCTTCAAGACCATCACTCGTTGATTCTCATCCATCCCATATGACGTTAAACTATATCTTAATTCCCGAACTACCTGGGTTCTGATTCCTTTTCGAACAAGGATATATAGGTAGCCCATCGGCAGGTACGATCCCAACTTTAAAATACTTAATGTCCTTTTAAACTACAATTAACTTCAACTGCCCCATGGAGTGGCTTTAAAACTAGTATGGTTATCATAATGACCAAGAGATCATTATATAATGTGTTAAAGGATACAATTGACTAATAATCTATAACAAATACAGATCATTATATTTCTATGAATAACCTCAAATACATATAAAATATTCATTAAAAATCATACAAATTAATTATTGATTGTCAGATCTTAAAGAAAGATCATTTTCATACTTGGTAGTGTAATAAGGATTCACGAACATAACTTAAATCTATAAAGATAGTCCAGAAGTAGACAATAATTACCCCCAAAAAGGTGTGATGAGTCCGAACTCCCATCCTCTTGACCAATGAAAATTCTTAAGCCTCATCGGTACACAACTAATGAGCACCAACCTTTGGAAATTAGGTCCAAATGGATATAGAATCATTGGATGTTTCCGGTTCTACGAATAAACCTGTTAGAAAACTGATTTGAATGTTTGAACCTTAAAAAACAAGGTCATCCCCATTTATAGAGTAAACAAAAAATGGTGAACCCTACGTGAATCTTTAACCAAGATAAAACGATGTTTTACTTATTTGATAGGCCCCTTTTTCAACTCAACGAGAGGGCCAAAAAAAATAAATAACATATATTCTCATCCAATAGATGTAGGGGCCGAGCTTATCTTGATTATGTCTATTTTATCAAACATGAAATCTGTTTTCCAAGATCTTCTGCATTACAGAAATGGCTTCCCTAATGTTCACACCTATGAATGCCTCTGCTGTGAATACCTCTGCTGCTACTCCTTCTGGATCGTCATCCGCTCTAAGGAGGACATCACCTAATCAGAGACTTCAACACTGTATATCAAATTCACTGGTTAATAAATACCTTCGACGCGGATCCATTCCAACTCTGGAAACTACTTTTCAAGCCCTCCAAGTCAACAATTCACCCTGGTCATCCGGACAATGATGACCAGTGATCAAGAAGTAGATGGTGTCAACCACCGTCTCCAATCGTTTCAGGTCGTTATCCCCGGAACACAATCACCATTCCCTCCCATATTCCAAGGTGGTGAATGAGAAGGTCACTTAAGGCCTTAATTCTGAGAAACAGGAGTCCTTCCCAAGGGCTCTCACCAAAAATCACCGCCAGACTCGTGCGGCAGTGCGCCCTCAACATGATGATGGTTTTGTCTCTAGGCGTTTGGCTCTTGTTCCTCGAAACCGAGAATGCAAGGCAAACCACCAGAGGTGACGACTGGTCAACATTGATCAGGTTCTTATCTCTTCCATTTCTGGAGAAGTCCAACAACCTATCTTGGGTGAAATCAACGAGCGGGAACACACATCCATCCTTTTTATTTCGGCTGTTTAGCAAACTCGTCTGGTACCAACACGCCATTCCCTCCATGAAATTTCAGTGGAGTACTACAGACAAGAACATACACCAGTTTATAAATCATCAGTTAGTCAGTAGGCTTGTGTGACTACATAGGATGAACCCCGCCAACCCAATGTGTTGACAACTGGTAAACAGGCACATACACTTACATACACTCATCAATCCTACCAGCAGTCTCACCTACCAATATTTAAGGAAGATCATCAACCATGTTCGGCGGAGTGAAATCAGCAGGCACATACACCTTCTAGTATTCATCAAGCCTACCAATAATCTCGTTTGGTAGCACCTAGAGAAGTCAATTGGAAATCCCCACTGACAAGCAGGAGGCAGACTCAACTCTCTTCCCCCACATAGAAGTACTGTCAAAACTCACTGACATGATAAGGAGGATAGTAGCAGTAACACACACCTACTCCAAGCACGGAATGGACATATATTCTCGTTCCCATAGCTGAATTCACCAAGCATATTCTGAAAATTGTGTAGGAGTAGAAGAAAATCTCTGCTCATATTCTGGATTCCTTCTATGATATTATATCATCTTCAGCAGCATCACAGGGAAATAAATGCAAATATGTCCCTACCAATGGAGTGACACATCAATAGATCACTCAGGAACCGACACACACCTCTGTTCCAGTCCAAGAGGGTTGTGGTGCATAATCCCCCATATCATACAGACAACCATGTCAGGCACATACAACTGATTTGAGTGGAGATAATCAGCCTAACCTTACTATTTCTCTTGAGTAGGCACATAATCCTGCACATAATAACCACTATCTTCAACATGTTGTTCCCAAAGTGAGTAAGAAGGTGTCTATGAAAATGATCCATCTAGAACAGTCAAGAAATCAAGAGCCAATCTCTAAAAATGCCTTACTCGATGCTGGAGTTCTTGATGCACTCAGAAAATTATCTTTTGAAACTCCAAATTATACTCTCTCAGTTCCCAATAGTGGGAACATTAATTCCGAAGGTCTACATTAGACGCTTCCTCATGAAGTGTTGCTTTATGACAGTTCAGTCGATCTCAAAGTATTATCTTCAGATGAGAGCCCGGATAACCCTCTGCATGGACAGAAGACTATGTAGCAATAGGTTTCATCTTTTTTTGTAACCCACCATGGTGGTCCTCCACATGATGATGAATCTAGCTACGAATGTACTCTCCACAATAATAATTCACATTTACTGGAAAATTATCAAATGTATAATGTAGTGATGAGAAAGACCTCCTATCTTGAGCCACATGAAAATGTGATGCCAGTCATGTCTAATGCTTTACCACTATCAGGTGAAATAATTTTCAATCATAACATAGCCCGAGGTGTAGGACATTCTCTGAACCATCCCTGAGTCATGCATCTTCTAGTTTGATAAATGATTTCTCTACCAATATTGTTGAATATGATGAAGCAACAAAGAAGAACCAACATTGGTCTAATCAGGTAGAAGAATCTACACTGAAAGATAAAGATGAAGTACTGAATATGAGATTACAACTAACAAAAGGTGAAGTACCAGTGATGTTTTGGCCTTTGGCAGACTCTCAGTATGACATTCCAGAGATGTTTACATAATATTTTTTTCACGATATTCGTCTTAACATGTGGAAAACTCTTTGTCAATTGAAAAATAAAATATTGTCCTATGTTGAATATGAAAATCATGTCTCAATAATAAAAGGGTTAAAATGGAAAATTGATTTCGCATCTCTCTCAGTTTCTCGATATCTGATGGGTGAAAAGCAGCTAAGAGCCATTAATAATTCATACGTTGGTGCACTCAGAATATTACGCCAGTTAATTTCCAATGACCCATATTGTATTCATATCAAGGGATGAGGTGTTCATGGAGCACTGCATGTCAATGTACTCTCCAGTCAACAAAGCCTGCCAAAAGTGGTCTCATGAAATGTTATTGCCCACGGTCGGCCACAGCCAATTGGTTTTGTTTTTAATTAAAGGCTCGCTCAAGAACATGCCTCAACAAGTTCTTCTCAAAATACAGAATATAGAGGACAAGTTGTTGAATTACTCTTGAATCAGAAAAATGAGAATATCGAACATGCTTCTCATTTAGAGAATGCATATCATCAAGTGATAGTAGTGTCAGAAATCATCCAATGGATATTTGAACCAGGTGATTTGAGTGGATGTAGGTTAATGCATCCAGCCAATTTCCAGATTGAAGTCAGCATGATCATGGGATATTTTAAGAAATTATCAGATATAGAAACTCAAGAACCACCCCATCTTTCCATATTGGGGACTTTTTTAACCCAACCCTTAGAATCAACAAATAAAATTCGAGGAGTTGATTAGGAACAGCAGGAACAACCCCACTCCACCGAACTGGGGACGTTTTCAAATTGTAAATCACTTTCTCAGAGAATGTTAGTCTTTTCTCGATTAGGGAAGAATCCCCAAGAGGAATGAAGAGCCAAGTTATCAGGATATTCCCCCCAAATTATGATTCGTCAAGAATTTCCTTTGGGAACAACTCAACAGAAGGCAGTGTTTCACGAGGGACATTGAAGAATATAATATCGCAGAAATTCCAATAGAAGAGATGCAATGCGTTACACATCAATGAATGTCATCAATGCCGCTATTGCTGATCCTCCAGAATATGAGGCTCACTCAGAGGGATCAGATGAAGAGGTTCCTTCTCAAGAATTTTTACACACAGACACAAATGAAGAAGTTGTGCATATAAGAAATCAAAGTCTTACCCAGAATCTGGGTATTCCTTCAAATAACCAACTTCCCCCTCTCTTAAAGGCATCCAAAAAAGGAAAGGGATGAATCAGGTTACATAAACTTCCTCTGGAGAAGGCCAATCACTCTCACTAAAGTAAATATTCGCACAATAAGAGGAGGAAATGATGGAATTAAGGAGGTTGAATGCAGAACTAATTCAAAGTAATCATCATCCTAAGCATGCTGGAGTCAGTTAATCAAGAGAATTTTTTATGGCTACTGAGATGGATCAAGAATATACTCTTTTACTAGTATACCCTCACAGGTCTAATCCTATGGGTTATAAGCAACAACAACCGGAAATACTACCATCAGTGTCATCCCAGTCACCACACCTATCCAAGCTTTATTAATGGAACCTGCATTGGTCCAAGCTCAATTGGATGTTTCTCAAAAGTTAATGACTACCATTGAGTAATTAACAGCTCTGTTGGAAGCTATGGAAGGAAAGTGTGCACTTGTTCAACCAGAGAAGAGATCTTACCCTGAATGGGTAGATGCAATTCCTCCCCCATCAAATTTTTCAAGTACCACATTCCCTCTCTTTAATGGTTCGGGAAACCCATAGAATCACTTAACACATTTTGTTTTTCTTTTCAATCCAATAATGGGAACCCCATAGCAAGAAGAAGCAGTTAAGCTCAGATGTTTTGTATAGTCATTACAAGGTCATGCTTTTGTCTGGTATACAATCTTGCAACCCCAGTCAATTACTAGGTGGGAGGATATTTTTCAGCAATTACTTTTTTAATTCAGCTCAAATTTTTCATAGGCAATAGTTTTTTATCATACAAATTGTAAGCAAAGGAATCATGAAAGGGTTTCAGATTTCATTACTCACTGGAAGGGATACACATATTCCCTGAGTTTAGCACTCCGTCAAGAAGAGTTGTTGCCAATTTGTGTGGGAAATCTGCGTGATAAATTATGAACACTGTTGATCCCTCTGAAATACACAGTAGGGTTTTGATACCTTACTTCAATCACTCAACAGATTGAAGACCCTCCTAGAAAGACTAAGGATAAATCTCATCTAATTCCATCAGCTCCAGGAATAAGAATGGGAAAAGTAGAGACTGCTACAGTGATGCTTATACAAGCATCTGTACCTGCTTCTACTTCAAGACCATCATCTTCGTGAAGGGCTCTACCTCATGAGTGTCAAAAATAGAGACCATTTCGTCAAGATGATCAAAGAGATCAAAGACAGAAACAATTCGAGGATTTAAAGAGAAAAATTTACTCTTTCTGAAATGAACAAGTTCTAGGTTACTTCATTTTGGCTCTGGAAAATAATTTGGTTCAATTTCAAAGGACCAAAAGTCCAAACAAGGAATGAGATGAAAACCATCACAATTATTTCATATTTCCTCATATGTTGGGTCATCCCATTCAGGAGTGGTTTGTCTTCAAAGAACACCTGAAAAAGATGGTGGACTCGGGAAAAGTCAGAATGGAAGGTTCTTCAGCTCATGTAGCATGTGTTACTGCTAAAAATCCTGAGGAAGAAGGCGAGTGGGAAGAAGTAAAATAAAAATGCACAGAAATTTGATGATTGGATGGTCAGAAAAATGATCAACTGAACTCATGTCATTTTTCGAACGCAACTGAAGAAACCAATTGTGTCTTCTACTATGAATGTCACAGCAAAAACCTCTTCATCAGAGGGAAAATCCTCAAAGAAATGGTATAATTAAATGAAAGAGGAACAATCAGTAGAAGATGATATCGTGTCCAAGACCAAGTTGTCATTGACTCTAGCAGATTTCATGCCATCTAATTCAAAGCCACTAGCACCGCCCCGCCAAACGGCACAACATAAACGGGCTAATCAGGAAGAATCATCATCAGATAAATAGTTGAACTTTGGTTCTATTAACATGATTCATATAACAGATCCTTATGCTAGTCACAACTTCAATATTGACGAGCCTATGTTCCCTGTATCAAATAGAGGAAAACATGGATATCACAAAAACTATTATTCTTATTCTACCCATTCTAGAACTTTGTATGCAGTAGAAACTCGTGGTAAATCCCATCAGTGAACTCAACAAGAGCAAGAAAATTATTTCAACAATAGCAGATGCAGTCCTGGAAAAGTTATTCCGGAGGATCGGTTAAAGGTTCCACCTTCTTCCTCTAAGAAAGTAAATAGACTTATTCGGTCTAATATTCCAAATCCAGGAGTATTTTTAACTTCTACCCCGATATAAGAATCATCAACTTATAAAGCATCGAACTCTAAGGTACCTGCGAAACCACATGTTCCTATTGGAAAACGCAGACCGTTGGATCAAAAATTTGATGTCTTGAAGCATTTGGACCTAGTGTCAGCCAAGTTATCAATTCTGGATGCCTTGAATCTATCCAAGGTTCTTTGGGAGGCACTCATTGTGGATTTTTCAAGCCCTCATGCGTTCAAAACTGAAATTGATGCGGATGAAGTCTATCATGTAGAGAATAATCCTACATAATGTCATGCAGTGATATCTTTTACAAATGAATATAAAGATGACGTTATGCATGGACATATCAGACCTTTGTATTTATCTGGAAAGGTCAATGGTTTGGACATCCGAAGATCTTTCATTGATAATTGTTCAGGAGTCAACCTTTTCCCCTTTCGTACACATTGTCAATTGGGCCTTGAAAAATCTGATTTATCTCCTTTTACTCGGATGTTGCAAAGATACGATAAAAATGAAAAAGAACCACTGGGAGTGATTACACTCAGAACTCAGTATGGAGACCTTGTATCTAATTCAGATTTCATGGTTGTTGATCACGATACAACCTTTAATTTTTTTCATGGAAAACCTTGGCTATATCAACACACAACTATCCCTTCATCATACCATCAATGTATCAAATATTGTTTTGATGGTCAAATTGTAACATAGTAGGGTGATAAATCCCCCTTCAAAACATGTGAATCTCAATAAATTGAGGCGTAATTCTATCACCTGAAAGGTAAGGAGAAATCCAAGATAAGGGAGGTTACCAAGGTTAAATCTCCATATGGTTTGGAAAATATTCCAGTAAACCCATTCACACATGTGTGTACAGAATATGTGTTGACTATCATTCAAATTGACAGGATAGACCCGAATCCAAATACTCTTATAGAAACATCCATAATGTCAATTATGGCAATCAAGCAAGACAACATGGGAGAAATTAGTGATTTACCAAGAAATGATGAAAGCTCAAATGGAGATGTCATCATTTCATCCACTGAATCCAACAAGTATATACTTCACCGACCAGGCCAGAAGAAGTTATAACAATATCATAGGTAAATGATGATGTCGATTCTCAATCCATAATCTCCACTTTATTACCCAAGGAAGACCCTTCATCATCAATAGGGTCAGAAATGGAAGCCTCTTCTTCATGATTCTCAAATTTTAACATCTCTCATGATCATGGAAATTATACTTCATCATCTAATATGTATGAAGAAGCATAAGATATAACATGTGTTGAAGAAGAAGAGGAAGATCTTAGGGATGCTCCTCTAACTTTTTAAGAGGGTATCTCTACAATTGTGGATGAACTCGGAGAAATAAATCTGGGTACAAAAGAATATCCACACCCCCACTTTAATTAGTACGACCATGACTCTTGATGATCAAAAAATGCATATTTCATTTTTAATGAAAAATAGAAAAAAAATTTCTTGGAACTATACAGAAATTCCATGGCTTGATCCTGATGTTGCAACATAACATTTGGGTTGTCATAAGAACATCGAGGACTTAATCTAGCTGCAAGAATAACACACCCAACTTACTCTTCCATGATTGAATCTGAAGTGGATAATCATATCAAAGCTAACTTCATTTGATAAGTTCAATATCCCACGTGGTTGTCTAATATCATACCTGTGAAAAAAGAATAATGGACAAATTAGAATTTTCATTGATTTCATAGATCATAATCGGCATTGACCTAAGGATGATTTTCCAGTTCCGATTACAGAACTCTTGAATGATGCAATGGCTGTCTATGAAGCACTTTCTTTCATGGATTGATATTGCGGGTAAAATCAAATCTGAATGGCTCTAGAAGATGAATAATCTATAGCCTTCAGAGCACCTTAGCGTGTGCTTTGCTATTGGGTAGTTCCCTTTGGCCGGAAGAATGCTGGCACAACATATTAGCGTGCCATGCACTGTATCTTCAAACCCTTTTAATGAAAATTTTTTGAATGTTATGAGGATGATTTGGTGTTTAAATCCAAAAAATGTTCTAATCACTTGGATGATTTGGAATTCATATTCCAGAAACTTCGACAACATAATTTGTAGATGAACCCCTTGAAATGTGCTTTTGGGGTAACCTCAGGAATATCTGTCGGCTTTGTTGTACGCCATCATGGTATCGAAGTCAATCCTGAGAAGACAAAGTCAATACTTGCTATGTCACCTCCTCGGAATTTGAAATAATTAATAGTACTTCAAGGATACTTAGCCTATATTCGGCGTTTCATCGCCAATCTGGAAGGCAAGAGTTTACCCTTCACCAAATTGATGAAGAAAGGATTCACTTACAAGTGGACTGAATAATGTCAACAATCATTTGATATTCTCAAGAAATATCTCTTGAGTGAACCAGTATTAATGCCACCTGTTACAGGAAGACCAGTTATCCTCTATGTGGTAGCCTTAGAGAGATCATTGGGCGCCTTCCTTGCCCAGAAGAATGATGTTGGGAATGAAAACAACCATTATTATCTCAGTCAGACTATGCATGAAGTAGAAACCCAATATTCAATAATTGAAAAGTGTTGCCTGGCGTTAATCTTTACAGTTCAAAAGTTGAGACACTACATGAAACATCATGAGGTCCAATTGGTATCTCGCAATAACCCACTCAAATTCATCCTTAGTCATCCAATGCTTACAGGATTTCTGGAATGGTGGGTAGTTATTTTTCAGCAATTTCATATCTAGTATGTGTCTCAAAAGACAATAAAGGGCCTAGCTATAGCTGATTTCCTTGCTGAACACCCTACAACGGAAGATACATCATTATATATTGAACTTCCTATTAATGAAGTCATTTCTATTAAAGATAATCTTCAAACATGGGAAATGTACTTTAATGGTGCTTCCATAAGTCCAACATGGAAGAAAATGGAAGATCCAAAATTCAACAATGTTGGATTAGGAGTTGTACATATTTCCCAAGAAAAGGAAGTTCTACCTTATTTCTTCTCATTGTTGGGAGGTGGTACAAATAATGAAGCAGAATATCAAGCTCTCATCGCAGGATTAGAGTTGGAACATCAAGCACAAGTGAATCACATAAAGGTTAAAGGTGATTCAGACCTGGTAATAAAACAAGTCAATGGGTATTATGCAATCAGAAAAGAATAATTAATACCTTTGTATGATTATGTCAGAGAGTTAATGTTGGAATTTCCTTCAGAACCAATATTTTCTTATTTCCTGTGATCACAAAATTATCAAGATGATGCGCTGGCTAATATAGCCACATCTATGGTAGATTGAAATCAGGACGAGACATGCATTAGTATTGCCCACCATCATATAATTTCACCTTATGTTCAAGCTAGAACAGCGGAAATCAATGAAATTAGTCCCATTCCTAAACCATATGGTCATACTATAGGATGGATGACACCTATCAAGGAATACCTTCAAAATGGACCACTTCCCCCTAATAGAGCTGGGAAAGAACAAATCCAGTGAGTTGTGGTCAATTTTACTCTTTATGATAGCCCAAATCTACTAGAGAAAATTTTCTACAAAAGAGGTTTTGATGGAATTCTCTTCAGATGCATTGACGGTAAAGAGACAATGGTTGTCATGAAAGAAGTGCATGCATGAGTCTGTGGTGCCCTCCAGTCTGGACATAGACTATCTGATCAAATTCAAAGGCTTGGATACTTTTGGCCTTCAATTATACAAGATTGTGTTGATTTCACAAAGTAGTGTCATTCTTTCCAAGTACATGAAAACTTCATTCATCAACCCCCAGAGTTGCTTCATGCAGCTAAATACATGTGTCCATTTTCCACATAGGTAATGGATATAGTATGACCTTATCCTTCAGCTACATCCATGTAGTTTATGTACATTCTTACTGCTACTAACTTCTTTTACAAATGTGTAGAGGAAATAACTATCAAAAATGTTAGTTCTGAAGCATTGTTAGCTTCATCAAGCCTAACATCATTACCAGATTTTGTGTCCCTCGTACCATATTGACGGACGATGGCACCATCTTCTGTTCATCCGAGGAAAGGAAGTTGAATCAAGAATATAACATCAAATACAACCATTCCTCTTGGCATTATTCAGCAACCAATGGACAAATAGAAGCTTTTATCAAGACTCTTTCCAACATACTAAAAAAGATGGAGGATAAAGGTATGAAAACATGGCCTGATAAAATCTTTTATGCTTTATGGGCTTATCAGACCACCACCCTCACTGCAATGCGATCAACTCCAAATTCATTGGTATATAGAACTGAAGCAGTCTTGCCCATTGAGGATCAATTACCCTCACTCAGGTTAGCCATTTGTGATCAGTCATCTATAGATGAACAATCTCAAAAGAGATTGGATGAATTGGAATGATTAGATATGGAAAAATTGTGCACCCTTCATCACTTGGAAGTCTATCAGAATTTAATAGCTTGAGCATTCAACAAAAAAGATATTCTCCATTCATTCATTCAGAGAGAATTGGTATTGGTTCTTATAACTTGAATGATACCGAAAAAGAAACCTCCCAAGATGGATCCAAAATGGTAAGGACCTTATTCAATACATAAGGTCTACTCTAATGGAGCTTATTATTTAATCTCAATGGATGGATAACTCGTCACAACTCCAACCAATGCCATCTTTCTGAAGAAGTATTTTGTATAATAAAAATACATCTCACAGTCCATGCATATGACCTTAAACAATTTTCACCTATTATAGAGACCCGAAGCTTGACATAGAAGGACATTACATTACTTTTGCAGAATACTTAGTACATAACAAAAACACACACACAAGGACCATAATAGTTTAGTGTCTTTGGAAACTCGGAATGTAATCTTCTAATCATGGTGAAAGATCTTCAACATCTCCCATAACTATCTTCCCCTTTTTTCTTACCTAAAACATTTCTTTATAACCTGGGGAAAAGAAAACATAAAAGGGTGAGATCAAATGCTCAGTATAGGTAAGAAAAAGAAATATCAATCACATCATATTCATAAGAACATAACAATTTGGAAATCTTACCCATCAAAAGAGATCATAATTTCATAACATGGGATAAATCATTGTTGTGAAATGTAATCCCAATAATCATAACATAAAACATGAAACTTTTTGGAATGCACACATAATCATAGAGAATCATTTCTTATTAGTCATGACTCCCTGCCAAGACTATCTTAATGGACAATGTCCATTTCTGAACCGAGTTCACTCCTCGTTTTAGTCCTGTTTTACTGAACCTGTTTAACCTGCCGTTCCAGCCATGTCTATCTCATGAGATATAAATTATTTACCCAATACATTGGAGGGATATATAGGTCCCACCCTTCTCATAATGATACCATTCTTATGTATGCCACAAAATCATAAACCATACATCGTAGCATAACCCATGAAATAAAAATGGGATTTTTAACCAACATGACATCATAAAACAATTCATATAAGATAAAGGAATTCATAAAAATAATTCCATCACAACCTAATCAAATAAATGTAATAATATGGATAAAAACATAACCCTATATTATCTTAGATGGAAAATAATTTTGATAAAACACTTGAACTCCATTCTTGAGGAAAAAATACCCTTTCTACTTTAAAAACATTTTTCCTTTCATAATATGTCATACAATTTTAATCTAAAAGAAGTTGATTATAAATAAACTTGAAAACATGAAAATGAAGCATCTAGTAAATAATTTTTTAAAAATCCATTAATTCCATATAATTTAAAAAAACATTCTTCCCATACTTTTTTCGGAAAAGTCAAAAAGTACCTCGTATGAAAAATGACAAAGGATTCCTTTTATATCTATTACTAAAAACTCAACGTAGGGTAAAATTGTATTTAAACAATGGTAGGTGGATGGAAAAAATATTACAAATTGAGGAATCATGTATTTGGATGATAAAATACACCCCAGTAAAAACCAAAGTATAAACAATCTCGGATAAAATGAGATTGTGATATTTTCACTTACCTTAGGTTTGATTTGCTTCGTAAGAGTCCGAACCTCATGTATAATGATTTAAATAATGTAATTGACTTATTACATAATCATAATCATTGTTATGATATCATATATGGTCATATTCATAGCTTATTATTAGTAATATTTCATTGCTACTTCTTATTCGGGTGTTTATTACTTTTTGTTCTTATGCGTGTTTTGTCGAATAAATTCTTATTCATATTTTTAGGTTATAGATAACTCATTTCCATAATGGTATTACTGTAATATATCATATTAATTCATTCAATTCATTTATATAATTATTATGCAATGAAGATCATATAGAACGAGTCGCATCACATCATGGAGACGGTATTCCGTACGTATGCACGAGCGATGGTATCATTCCCATGATCGTGAAATTGTATTGGACTGTATGTATAATATTTCAGAATCAATATCAATTTACAATAATCATATATATTCATTATTTACACCATTATACCCATTCATGTAAGGTGGTGGTGGAAAATAGATTAAACCATGGCGTGGAGACGGTATTCCGTATGTACGCACGCGGGGTGATTTCATTTTCCGTAGGATAGATAGTTGGTGAAATAGGATTGTTTCATACTTATAATAACATATCATTATATTATTGATACTTATGTTATTACTTCATGATAAAACAACTAAAGAAGAAGAAGTGGAATAAGAAATAAAGATGAAATAATCGGTAACGGGCATTACCTCTTCTTTGAAGCGCTTCTTTGAGACCTAGTTTTAGGGCACTAAAATTGGTCTTTGAAGATAACAAGGACCTCTAGGATGTCTCTAGGGAAGTGGAGAGAAGAAATATTCAGGGGTTGGCCGAGCTTGAAGGCTCAAAGTGGTGTGAGGAAGAGAGGGAGGAGGTTCCCTTTTATAAGGGAGGAGAGGGGCAACATTGGAATAACTAAAAATATTATTTTATTATAACGCCAAATTCAGTTTTAAATAGCTCCAAATTTATTTATTTTGAAGATAAGGTGGGGATGGGACGAAATAATCTCATAAAATAGAATTTATACAAGATTAGGTTCCTATTTTAACCTTATCATTTAGATTTAACATTAAGTTAAATAATTTTACTTTTACCATGTCTTCTTGTGTTCTTACACTATAAGGTTAATAAACCTACTATAACAAGCCAAAAGAATCCCAATTTGTTTATTATTAATATATATAACCTTATATAAGTCATTTGGACGAACCTTTGATTTTTAGGAATAAAATAACAATTAATAATATAATATTTGTTTTAAAAAATATTTTATGTCAATTTTGACACTATTTTGTAATTGATTTTTGTTAAAATTATAAAAGAATTATTAGTTAAAAAAAAGTATATTATATCCATACTAACATGTCATATTAACCTAGAAAATTTTTTTATTTCATAAAAAGTCTCAAATTATATTTATTTGGGTATATATAACATCAATTATGTCAATATATCATTAATAAGATAATTACTGCATCATCATTGTGTCATAAATAAATTAAATTATTTAATGTCTAAAAATTAGAAATAAAATACCATTATGTTGGAAATATTTTTAACTTTCTAATGAATATTTATAGTCTAATTTATATTAGGTATAACCCCATATTAAAAATTATTTACTTATTAAACTTTGATTTTAACTATTTTAACCCTTCTTTAAGTAAATTGATAATAAATGTCCTAACCTAATCCATGTGGGAAAAATTGTCATATTTTATTCCTAAGGTTGTTTTTGGTAGAATTACTCTTATACAATATAATTAGTACATGTGTTAGGGTAAAAATAATATCATTTTTACCCTTATTTACCCTATTTACTTTTAACCGTGGTAATAAAAGAAAAAAAGTTTCTATTCACCAAAAATTAATTTTCATCTCATTGAACCACATTTTACTATCTAAAATCAACCGTGTCTCTCGGATTTTTGAAATTCCACTCACAGAAGCGGTAAAATTATGTTGTATGAAAAATTCATTTTTTTGAACTACCACTTAGTGGATTCACTATTCATCAAAAAAAGAATGTTTCCAGAAAAATACCCAAAATTAGGCCAAAGCTATATTATATTATGAACTCAAAAATTATGTCTATTTTACAAAATTCAAAACATATCAGTTGTATTAATTAAATTGAAAATTAATTCCCGTCGTCAAAACAAATAGCGTTTTCTTAAGAGATAATAACTATCAAAAGATTGACACTTGTTTATGTCTGGTTTAAATGTGAAATTACATCCAATGAGAAACATTGTATTAAATTGTAAAAATATATTCTAAATATACTTTAAAACCACTAAAATTAATAATTTATCACTCTTAATTATTTCGATTAAAAAGGTTGTTTTTAATTAAAATTTAGTAATTTTCACTATTCATCAGAAAATGAAAGTTATCCGAAAAGTACCAAAATTTCACCCTAAGCTAATTTCGATATTCCAAATCCAAAAATGAAGTCCATTTTGAAAAATAAAATTTACATAATTTTATAAAGTGGTTTGTATTATTCTTAACGGCTAGTTTTAATAATATTTTAATAACATATCGTTGTTTAGTGAAACTCGGTATTGCGTACTACACACGCTATCGAGGAAGGTCGTGATTGCGTGTAATGCAAGGAAAGTCAAGGATGCTTGTTTTGCATGCTCCTTTTTGTGTAGCGTACAACACAAGACATTAATGAAATTAAAAAGAATATTTTTCATAAAATCTCAGGGTTTTACATTCTACCCCCCTTAAAATGAATTTCGCCCTCGAAATTCGTCAGGGTTATAAATGGTTTATTATTCTAAAGTTTATTTAATAGAGACCCACATCGTTAAAAGGAATACCAAAAACAATATTTAAAAACAAAATTATGAAATGTAATTGTTACCCAAATAAACTAATCATTGGGTTTCCACATAGGCGAAAATATGGATATGGAAGAGAAATCTAACCATCATGTTCTCATGGAGAGTGGTAGAGAACATGGCTATGGAAAATCCAGCAATCATAAAGACATAAAATTTTGACAATATAAGTTACCATCTGATTCATCAGATATAAAATCACTAGGACAACATTTTTGGTTTTCAAGAACGTTTCCCTAAAGATGATGAAATTGGAATTAGAAGAAATACTTTCGTGATTTCGGTATAGTCTCACTGTTGGTCGTTCTATGGAAAATTTACACTTCATCACTTAAAGAAATGAAGTTGAATTTGTCATTCGTGATGTATTAGCAGATCATGTGATAGAATGATGGGTCATTCCATCTGTCTCAAACAAAAGGTTAGAAAAGTTATTAAAAAATACATAAGTCCATCTATAGTGAGATTAATCATATATGGTTCCTAAAATGGACTTATACTTCATATATCATACTCCTTAATATAATAAAACTAGTATCTACTAAACAGGGACTTCATGTAGGCCAGTGGTAGGCGATAAAGGCCAGTCGCACTTCGGTTGTGGGTTCGATTCCCACAGCCTTGTCAGACGCGATGGGATGTCGCCCATCTGACAGTTTGTCCTTTTTCTAAAACTACATTATTATAACATCCCATAGATAATATCGAAAAAAACATCTATCCTTAAACAATACTAACTTATTTCCAACATAATCCATTCCAATCTTTAGGCTTATCTAAAATACTTCGGTTCAAGCTCATAGTATAAAGAAAATGATTACTTGAAATGTTACATAACAATCATGTGAATGCCATCATTTATCCCCCATATATCATAAGATATATCTTGTTGGTCAAATTACAAACACGTGATTACCTTAATCATGTATACCCATTAACCCTTAGTGAAAACATTAATGCAGTTAAAAGTTAACACTTTCCACAAACCAAAATCCTCAAAATTCTTTATACACAATCCCTGATATCACTTAGTCCTTATATCAATCATGAGCTCATGAATACTGTCAAACATTTCATTTTCTCTTTATCCCTTCATTATGAACATATTATCTGCTTTCCAAAAATTTTGAATCACTTCTCATGGTTACTGGTACCTTAAAATTATTGAAAACTACAATAGAATAATACAAATATATTCTAATACACAATAAAATTACCTCAACAACATTATTCTTGAATACCAATACAAAAACACTTCAATCCATCCTCTTCAATTATTGTCCTGGAATATGTCCTTCCTTGATTTAGAAGTAACTTTATATGTCATGGCATTGAGTTGGTTAATGCCCATGTTCTCCACAAATTATACATTGAACTCCATATTAGTATGTCACTATATGACCCTTTTCTCCACACAGATAACATCAGTCCCTACATTTGAGGTATTCCTCAAGGTTCTTCTTCCCTTCTTTAGAAATCTCAATCTTCCTTTCTTTATTCTCCTCAACATGCGAACATGCATAATATTTTATCATCCTCTTCTTTGATGAATTAGGCATACCACTAAATTTCACCTTGTTAATCATATATCGTGATGACTGATTCGGAATAATCACAATATCTTTCTCTATAGGAATTACACAATTTTTTTGCTCATAGTCACCAATTTGTCCATTGGATTCAATGTTAACCGAATTCCTTCTGGTACCCTCCATTAACTAAAACAGAAAAAGAATTCTGTGAGAGGCAAAAAACATGCTTGAGAAAACAACATAGTAAAGGGGGAGTACCCTCAATATCTAACATCTTAGGATAAATTCAAAGATCATTAGCGCAATTCTAGGACTATAACCTTTACATATACTTAACCTTAGATACATCCCTAGACATACCATAGAAATATCTCTAGGGATCTCACTAACGTTTTCGCATACTAGTTTCCAAATGTTGACTAAACCTTTCCTCTGATACCAACTGTAACGTTCTAAAATAACTTCCACTGGACTATAGTTGATACCTATCAGGGCACTCCATGGGTGGCTACACCCCCTGGGCAGGACACACCACCATCCCCAGTGGCATCCATTTCCTCATGAAGCCCTTGGGCGGAGAGCCATGCTTCGTCCAACGCTCACATGTGAGAGTTTCCAAGGATTGGACACATTCCTACCTCCTTTTCCTCTGATACCAACTGTAGAGACCCGAAGCTTGAAGTACAAGGAAATTACATAACTTTTGCAGAATACTTATTACATAACAAAAACACACACACATGGACCGTAATAGTTTAGTGTCTTTGGAAACTCGGAACGTAATCTTCTAATCATTGTGAAATATCTTCAAAATCTCCCATAAAGATCGTCCCCTTTTTTTTCTTACCTGAAACCTTTCTTTATATCCTGGGGAAATGAAAAAATAAAATGGTGAGATCAAATTCTCAGTAAGGTTAAACAAAAGAAATATCAATCACATCATATTCATAAGAACATAACAATTTGGAAATCATACCCTGCAAATGAGATCATAATTTCATAACATGGGATAAATCATGGTAGTGAAATGTAATCCCAATAATCATAAAATAAAACATGAAACTTTGTGGTATTCCCACATAATCATAGAAAATCATTTCTTATTAGTCAAGACTCATTTCCAAGACTATCTTAGTTGAAAAATTCCATTTCTGAACCGAGTTCACTACTCATTTCAGTCCTGTTTTACTGAACCGGTTTAACCTGCCGTTCCAGCCATGTATATCTCATGAGATATAAAATCATTACCCAATTCATTAGAGGAAGATATAGGTCCCACCCATCTCATAATGATACCATTCTTATGTTTACCACAAAATCATAAACCATACATCGTAGCATAACCAATGTAATAAAAATGGGATTCTTAAACGACATGACATCCTAAAACAATTCATATAAGATAAAAGAATTCATAAAAATAATTCAATCACAACATAATCAAATCAATGTAATAACAGAGATAATAATAGAACCCTTTATTATCTTAGATGGAAAATAATTTTGATAAAACACTTGAACTCAATTCATGAGGAACATATCCTTTCTACTTCAATTTTTTTTCCTCTCTTAAAATTCCATACAATTTTAATCTAAAAGATGTTGATTAAAAATATACTTGAAAAATTGAAATGGAAGCTTCTTTGAAATAATTTTTTAAAAATCCATTCATGTCGTATAAGTAAAAAAAACATTCATCCCGTAATTTTGTCGGAAAAGTCAAAAAGTACCTCGTACGAAAAACGACAAAAGATTCATTTTATATCTTTTACTAAAAACCCATAGAAGGGTCAAATTGGATTTAAAAAATTGTAGGTGGATGGAAAAAATATTACATATTGAGGAATCATGGATGTGTATGATAAAATACACCCCAGTAAATACCAAAGTATAATCAATCTCGGATAAAATGAGATTGTGATATTTTCCCTTACCTTAGGTCTAATTTGCTTCGTAAGTGTCCGAAACTCCTGTATATTAATTTAAATAATGTCATTGACTTATTAAAGAATCATACTCATTGTTATGATATCATATATGGTCATATTATTAGCTTAGTATTAGTAATATTTCATTGTTAATTGTTATTCGGGTGTTTATTACTTTTTGTTCTTATGCGTGTTTTGTCGAATAAATTCTTATTCTTCTTTTTAGGTTATAGATACCTCATTTCAATAATTTTATTATTGTAATATATATCATATTCATTCATTCAATTAATTTATATAATCATTATGCAATGAAGATCATGTAGAACGAGTCACATCACATCGTGGAGACGGAATTCCGTACGTACGCACGAGCGATGATATCATTCCCATGATCATGGAATTGTTTTTGAGTGTATGTATACTATTTCAGAATGAATATAAATTTAAAATAATCATATATATTCATTCTTTACACCATTATACCCATCCAATTAAGGTGGTGGTGGAAAATAGTTTACACCATGTCATGGAGACAGTATTCTGTACGTACGCACGCGCGGTGATTTCATTTTCCGTAGGATGGATAGATGGTGAAATAGGGTTGTTTAATAATTATAATAACATATCAGTATATGAGTGATACTGATGTTATTACTTCATGATTAAACAACTAATGAAGAAGAAGTGGAAGAAGAAATAATGATGAAAGAATCGGTAACGGGCATTACCTCTTCTTTGAAACGCTTCATTGAGACCTCCTTTTAGGGCACTAAAATTGGACTTTGAAGAAGACCAGGACCTCTAGGATGTCTCTAGGGAAGTGGGGAGAAAAATATTTTAGGGTTTGGCCGATCATGAAGGCTCAATGTGGTTTGAGAAAGAGAGAGAGGAGGTGCCCTTTAATAAGGGAGGAGAGGGGCACCTTTGGAATAACTAAAAATATTATTTTATTATAAAGATAAATTCGGTTTTAAATATCTCCAAATTGATTTATTTAGAAGCTATGGTGGGGATGGGTAGAACTATTCTCATCCAATAGAATTTAGACAAGTTTAGGTTCCTATTTTAACCTTATCATTTAGATTTAACATTAAGTTAAATAATTTTACTTTTACCGTGCCTTCTTGTGTTCTTACACTATAAGGTTAATAAACGTACAATAACAAGCCAAACGAACCCCAAGTTGTTTATTATTAATATATATAACCTTATATGCGTCATTTGGCCGATGATTAGATTTTTTGGAATAAAATAAAAATTAATAATATAATATTTGTTTTAAAAACTATTTTATATCAATTTTGACACTATTTAGTAATTGATTTTTGTTAAAATTTATAACAGAATTATTAGTTAGAAAAAGTTAATTAAATCAATAATAACATGTCATATTAACTTATAAAATTAGTGAAATTCAGAAAAAGTCTCAAAATACATTTATTTGGTTATTTATAACATCAATTATGTCAATATGTTATTAATAAGATAATTACTGTATCATCGTTGTGTCATAAATAAATTAAATTATATAATGTCTAAAAATTATAAATAAAATACCATTCTGTTTGAAATCGTTTTAGCTTTCTAATGAATATTTATAGTCGAGTTTATATTATTTATATCCCCATATTAAAAATGATTTACTTATTAAACATTGATTTTAACTATTTTAACCCTTCTTTAAATAAATTGATAATAAATGACCTAATCTAATCCAAGTGGGCCAAAATGGAAATATTTTATTCCTAAGGTTGTTTTTGGTCGATTTACACTTATCCAATAGAATTAGGATATCTGTTAGGATAATAATAATATCATTTTTACCCTTAATTACCCTATTTACTTTTAACTGTGGTAAATAAAAGTAAAAAGTTACCATTCACCAAAAAATTATTTTCATCTCATTGAACCACATTTTACTTTTTGAAATCAACTGTGTCTCTCGGAGTTTCGAAATTAAACTCACAGAAGCTGTAAAATTAAGTTGTATGAAAAATTCATTTTTTTAAACTACCACTTAGTGGATTCACTATTCATCAAAAAATTAAAGTTTCCAGAAAAATACTGAAAATTAGGCCTAAGCTATATTTGATATTATGAACTCAAAAATGATGTCTATTTTACAAAATTCAAAACATATTAGTTGCATTAATTAATTTAATAATTAATTCCTGTCGTCAAAACAAATAGCGTCTTCTTAAGAGATAATAACTATCAAAAGATTGACACATGTTTATGTCTGGTTTAAATGTGAAATTACATCCAATGAACAACATTGTATTAAATTGTTAAAATATATTCTAAATATACTTTAAAACCACTATAATTAATAATTTATCACTATTAATTATTTCGATTAAAAAGGCTGTTTTTAATTAAAATTTAGTAATTTTCACTATTCATCAGAAAATGATTGTTATTCGAAAAGTACCAAAATTTTACACTAAGCTAGTTTCGATATTCCAAATCCAATAATGAAGTCCATTTTTTAATATAAAATTTACAAAATTTCAAAAATTGGTTATTAATATTCATAACGGCTAGTTTTAATAATATTTTAATAGCATATCCTTATTTAGTGAAACTCGGTATTGCGTACTACACACGCTATCGAGGAAGGTCGTGATTGCGTGTAATGAAAGGCAAGTCAAGGATGTGTGTTGTGAAAGCTCCTTTTGGTTTAGTTTACAACACAAGATGTTAATGAAATTAAAAAGAATATTTTTCATAAAATCTCAGGGTGTAACACCTATGTCCAACAAAACGTTAAACTGTGTCGTCGTTGCTATATGACGTTAAACTATAAAGCCCTTCTTAAGTCCTTACCACATGACATTACACAGGATAGTCTCTTATTCATCCAACATGAAATTAAACTATGACGTCCAAGATACATGACGCTAAACTGTAAATAATTCTATTACGTCCAGCAAGACATTAAACTTCATAATCACCGGTCCATGTATACGACCTTAAACTATTTTCACCATCGTACAACGTGACGTTAAATTGTGCCATCATCTAATATGACGTTAAACTGTGAAAAAGTCCCTAATACATCCAACAGGACATCAACATGTGTCCTCTTTTTTCTTTACTACATGACATTAAAGTGCACAGTCCCCCTTTCGTCCAACAGGATGATATACAATATTTTCCCTGTCATCTTATCTACAGGACGCTAAACTGTCCATTACGCTTATCGTCTGACATGAAGTTAAATTGTTTCCCTATATTTTTCCTACATGACGTTAAATTGTACTGATAATACGTCCTACATGATGTTAAACTGTATTTTTCCATACTACATGACACTGAACTGTGCAGCACATATAGTCCTCACTAGAAGAGTTTAAACTGAATAGTCCCTTTATATGTCCTACATGACATTAATCTATGCATTGTTAAGGTTGTTGGTACCTCTTTTTTCTCACACTGATTATGACTCACATGATCTTAGAGTAAACTTTAACCATAGGACCCTCTCTGGTCCGCTAACCATGTGTACGTCCCGACACCATTTTTTTGGTCGTTGTCCTCAAGAACAACTTGATCACCAATTCATTATTTAATTGAACTATGAGGACATAGATCCTTGCCTTCTATGCCAGGTACGTAGGCAACCTCTTGAGGTTCAAGCCCAAAACCAATCTCTTCACATCGGTTCACCTCCATCTCAGATGATGTTGATCTGTGAAGCAACCCCAGAACCAATATTTTTTACATCGGTTCACCATTGTCCTTGATATATTACATTAAAATATTCTCACTTTTTGTCTTGTACAACAATAAACAACATCATTATTTTACAATCTCAAAGGAGAGGGAATAATTATTTACATTTTTCTCCGATCATGTTATATTCTAAAGAGTACTTACATACATGGAAATACCCGAACCTTTTACCTTGGGTCAAACCATCATTTCACTAAAGTCCCCATTCACCCTTCACTTGTACGAACCAAATCTATACAAAGGGTATTTCAAGAACTATGTGCGGCTTTATTCACATCCTTATGGGATACGTAGGATCATTCAAGAATCCCTCGAATCCAGCCCCATGTCTTTGGGCCTAACCCCAAATTCCACATTTAGTCCGTTGGCTTAAAATCCCCAATGTGAAAACATTAACGTGGTATGAAAATCCTAGTCTTCATTCACATATGGTTTATAAATCACACAATGTGTATTCTTTATTATGGTCCAAGATCTATGACCCTAATCTAAGATCTCCTACCCTCTCATCCCACATGATGTTAAACTGTATTTCAAGAAATACGTATTGCTTGATTCACATTCTTATAGGATACGTAGTGAAGTCCAGCACCTCAATTCAGTACCCATCCACAACATAATTATGGTTAGCATTGTCATGTGTATCTTCAACATGCATTGGACAATGCCCATTTTAATGTATCATACTCTTAACCTTTAATAATTAGATATCTCCGCAACCCTTTTCTCGACTTATGATCAAAAAATTTATGATACCCGAGAATTCTTTTGTCCGATTATGCAGCACGTGCCCTTAGGCGGCCTTGCATAAAAAGTCTACATAACAGACCTATTAGCCAAAAGATGATATTATTTGACTATGCATCTAATGCCCTTAGGCGGCCCTGCTTTATTCAACCCCCTAACGAGTTTGTCAAATAGTGGTAACTTCATTCTTGGGAGGAAAAACACTTTTTCCATTATTTGTCTTAATGAAAATATGTAGGGATCCACAAAAATACACATCCTTTCCATATTTGTCCCATACACTTTTTCATGATCTGAAAGTATTCAAGTCAATGGTTTATATTTTCCTTCCTTACATTTGGGTCAGACCTTCGCAGCAGTGACATTCATCCAATTATTTGCTTGTCTTGATTGGAAATATCATCTCCATAATCAAGAACTTATTTCCATACAACAGACTCTGTGCTTCGGAAAATTTGAATCTCCATAAACATCCACTATATTTTTAGTAGTATAATAGTAATTTTTTTACAGTTCTTATTCCTAACTATACACCACGTGGCCTTAGGAAGCCTTTCATAAGTCATCTACATAACAGACTTGTAATCCAAAAGATGTTATTATTTGACTAAGCAGCCAATGCCCCTAGGCATCCCTGCATAATTCAACCCCCTAACGGGTTTGTTAAATAGTGGTAAATTTATTCTTTGGAAATACTTCTTCTAAATTTTTTTAGAACTTTTTCGTATCATTCCTTAGATTCAAAATTTCTTAAGTCATAGTTTACATTTCCCCCCCATACATGAGTGTGGTAATATGTTTTCAGATAAATTATCAAAGAATTCAGTCTATATTAATAAATTCGGTCAAAAATATTTCGACCTTAAACATTATCCTTTTTATGTCCGACGTGCATGACTTTTAACTGCCCACAAAATACAAGGGAACTATTAACAAAAGTCAAGTCCCATCTCACTAAAAATATACCTTGTATGATTTAAGTAATATTGAGAAATTAAAAATATTCAATGTTTGTAGGGTAATTTATAATAGTCCTTGTAAAAATCAAACTATGCTTACTAGACCCATTACCTTAGATAAAAATTTAATGCAGGTAATAGAAGAAGTTATGCACAAATTATTGAAGATGAAAGTGTCTTTCCGTGATTCACAAGAGTTAGAAGGACATCCATATACTGGAGTCTCTTCTCTATTCTAATAATTACAAAAGGCTGTCAAGATAAATCTTCATTTCATTTACGGCATCCCGAGCTTCATCAGCAGCCACATAAAGCTCATGCACTCAACCAGCATCACTCTTTTAATCATGATGGAGTGATTTTTTGAAATCTTAAATGGATTTCATACCATTCGTTTGAACTCTTTCCAATGAATTATTAAGCTGGTCAAGTTCCCCAGTAACATCATCTAACTATTGATGAAGGTGCATCAGCTCGATGAATTTCTCTTTGATCTTTGCTTCATATCCTTTAACTTGGCATCCTGATCAGCCTGAGATCAGGATACTGTAGCCTCAAATTAATTGATATTGGTTGATAGCCTGACCCTGGTCAAAACTTGATTGTGCTTCTGCTCCTACTCCCTTCTTAAGATGACTTGTTTTACCACGACATGGATCTCTTGTTATCCAAAACCGCCAAGTCCAATCATGACAAACCAGGATGATAGTCACGGGATCATTGATGACATCACTTCAAGAGGCACTTCAGGTATGATCTTCCATATGATCTTCCATGCCTTGCGTTGTGAATATTGGAGCGCCTTTTTTACTTCCTGGTCTAACTCAGAATAACTTTCACAAGGGGGAATATAATCTCGGAAAAATACACTTAAATAAGTTCCCTGTTATGCTCCTTCCCCCCCTAACCCTTGTTACTTCTATTCTAATTGGGACGGAGGCTAAGGCTTCACCTCCAGATCTTGCCACTAAAATTGACGGCCCTGCATAGTCTATTGAATTTTTTTGTTTAGATTCAATGGATAAAAAGGTTTATTATAAATCAGACACAAATATTGTTATCTCTTAAAAACGGTAGATCAGAAACAGGATAAGGCTCCTCCCCATCATTCCTAGCTTCATCAGGATCTTCCGGATGAGTTTGAGAAAGCTCTACTGGGTTCATCTCCACTTGAGCTAGATTCTCTACAATAGTAGGGTTATCTGTACTCCCTTTAGGCACTGGCAGTTTGGCAGCTTGTTCAGATGGAACTACATATTTGAACCAATCATGGTCAGATATGTAATTAGAAGTTATTTCAAAAAGATGAAGGATAACAATAACATCCAAAATCTTCTAAATTTCATGGTAATTTAACATTCTCTAAGAAATATTAAAAATATATGCCAAGTTCCATCATTTAATACAATGTTACTTCATATTTTTGGTTAGTCTCACTAGTGGGAGTATTCGATACATTTTCTTGGTGACCATCATGTTGCAACCACTGATTCCGGAATGCGCCTTCAGATAAAATTGCCACAATAGTTGATGTGGCCACTAATTGTTCCGGTGTAGGGGTTGAACCTAAAATATCACATTATGAAAGTTTTTTTATGTTTTCATTCAATATATTATGAAGAATATTTAATTTACTAGAAAAAGAATCTTCTCTCCTTGCAACATCAGCAAGAGTGATACTGGGAAAAAAATATGGCTATTCTCCAGGAGCAGCCAGATCATCCTAAACATGTGATTGTTCACTAGAACCTTCTTTCGTCCTCAATGGAGGGTTAGTCCTCTCCCACGGAGGTGATATTGAAGAAGCCCCTACAATCCCATGAAGTATGAGAAATATTTTCATGGGTTAATACTCATTAATATCTGAAGGACTTACCACTACTGATGAAAGTTTTAGGTGTGGACTTCCTCCTTCGATTCCTTTGCTTCTTTGACTTCTTAGGAGTATCGAAATCATCATCTCCAAGTACAAGAATTGGAGAATGAAAATCCATGTCTAGATCCTCCTCCATGGCTTGCTGGCCTAGAGATATCTCGCCCAGGTCGCGAGGAGATTCATTATCCCAGATGGCAGTACCACCAGGGCTATACAATTGTGAAGGAACCTCAGCAGTTCCTTTCATTGCAAGACGTAGGATGAATAAAGTAATTTCCTTGAATTAAAAAGCTTTGACTGAAATTAAATTACAATGAAAATAAGTAAAAAACATATATCTTCATAATCCATTTAATCGTGCCACTTCTCATCTCTAGAACCATAAGTCCCCTCAGTGGCTCCATGATCTATCATTTCCTTCACCCGCTTGGTGACATGAATGGAATCATCGATGGAATATATGAGCATCTCCATCTCTCTGATGTAAGCCCGCACTTCATTGGATTTATACATGTATCATATATCTGTGGAATCTTGAAGATTCCCTATTCTAGGGATTTGTATCCCCTCGCATAGATCCAGCCAGGCAGTTTTAGCATCGCAATATAAACTTCGCCAATTATGTACATCCTCTGGTCATAAATACTCAACATGTGTACCATAAGGCTATGAGGAGGCTCCTACAATCATAGACTTCAGATTATTACCATCTATTGCAACTAAATATAAAGGATAAGAAAATAAGACTTGTTTCTCTATAAATTAATAATAATTAAATTTCCCCAATGAAGTAACTCACTAGGAGTTGATGGAGTTGGTCTCTTGATTCTGATAGGAGTATTATATCTCGAACGAGGCTACTTTGCTGCATGTTGTGCCTCATCATCCCCATCATTGGAATCTGATGGGTGAACCATAGGTGAGGAACCTAGTGAATCAGCTTCAGGTGGGGAAGAATCACTTTTCCGATGAAGGGTTTCTTTCTCTACAGTTATTTTCTTTTTTCCCACCTGATAAACCGGACGATTCAACACCCCTTTAGGGTATGATGCTATCCAGTTATCGGCATACCGTGTATTCAATATACTCTCCGCATTATGAACTGGTAGATCAAACAATGCCCTGGTCTTCTCCATAAATGTCAGCAACCATAGTTGTTGGGCAGCCATCGGATGCTGCTCTGACATGTCATGCACTGTAGGGGATAAAATATTCTACTGCAGACACTTGAATTGGCATGAAAATAGGTATGGAGGATAGGCCTTGCATATAATCTCTCCGTCAATCTTGGTGGCCAGTACACCATCTCTGCAAGCCAGCATGTATGACCTCAATTCCAGATCGGCGATTCCATCATCAACAAACCACCTAGTTGGCGGGTTTCCATAAGGAAAGAAATTTAATTCCTTGAACTTGCTCTTCCTCACCTTCATATCATAGATGTTGGGATCTAACTGAGCAATTCCAGAATATGCCTGCACAAATGTCCTAAATGAGCATCTAGGAAACTATACTCTATTCTTTATAGCATATGTTCGGAAATGAGTGGCAATCCATACCCATAAAATGTGGAATGGTCCCACTATTATCAAAGGATTCTTACCCATAAAGAAATGGTGTATGCCCCTTTGAATCATTGCCAAAATGGGGGTGGCCAACCCAACCATTCTCCTCTCATCCAACATGGATACAATAATGAAGGTCCCTAGCCGGATGCCTCCTTTCGAATCCCTGACTGGAAGAAGATAAACACTGAGCCACAAGTCTTAGAAGCCCTCCAGACTGGTCTCTTTTGGGATTCTCTGATTTACATCATATCCCCACTTCTCAAATTCTCCTCCTTCCAGGGTCATCCAGAATGTGCCAAAAGCACCCCTCTTCTCTGTTCTAGGGCAGGTAGTAGGGCGAGTACAGGTGGGCCCCTTATCCTTCCAATCCTTCTCCTCATTCTTGGTAAGAAACATATTCATCCAATCCTCTAGATGAATATCCTTTCTAGATGGAGTTATGGAGGTCTTTGAACTCTTGATCTTGTGTAATATTTTCAATAAATCCTGAGCCAAATCTAGAGTTTTCTCAGAATCATTCCAAGTCACCTTGGAGGGGATTAATTCATCATACATGTCACCCAAAATTGGAGGCCCCCAGATCTTGTAGAAATCCCACAAACTGATGCCTACTTCTCCATGATTCAGATGGAAATAATTTGTTTCAGGGCTCCATTTGCTGATTAGATCTAGCACAAACTCATCATTTATGTAGGAATATGTCTGCCCAGCCCAGAAGGATTCATATATCGCAACTCCTTTCAAATCCACAGCAAAATCTGCACAGGTCTGTCACAACCAGTATGCCCACATCCAAGTTGGCTTCACACCTCCTCTAGGATGGATGTCCAAACTCTTATTCCTGCCTTTTGATTGATCCATCTATGAATTTTGGAAGATTAAGGGATAACAATGTGGTTGCAGATCGGGCTTGTGAGGTTATAGATCTGGTGCACAAGGGCTATGAAGCATCATATAGGCATTCTACACTATTCCAGTATTTAAAAATGCTCCTCCACATTAGATATTTGCTGAAGCAAAGTTGGTGTAATTCTGAAACCAAAAATTTGGGAGATAGTTATTTTCATCTGGAATGTATACCTCTTGAAGATGACCATGCCCATAGAGAGGAAAGTAGATACTCTGTGGAAAGTCACGATGATACTTCTTCAAGTACATGGCCAAATCTGGAAGAGTGTTGTCACAGATATCATAGTAATCATGGCCTACAATATTCATCATATCATCAACTTGCATGCTCGCAAGTTCATTTGATGTTCCGATTCTTCTAAGAGCCGTTGTACCTGAACAACGGTCAAATAATTACCTCTTAAGTGAGTTGATTTTTAATACAATTTGTGAAGAAAGGTGAAAAAATGGATAAGGTATTATGGAACACAAGTCGATTTTTGGCACATAAGAATAGTTTTGTCACGCATGTTTTGAGCACGCAAGTATCACCGCACAAGTTCAAATACCTCTACAGAAGCGCGACACAACGAACCAACAGAAAACAAGTAACTTGCACGACGAAGGAAACTTGTAAAGCGAGAGCTCAAAAGTATGAAATCAGGGTGCTTTGCGCAAGAATGAGGTGCATATTTATAGGATATGCCGCACCCCTGCACGCCATAGCTTGTGCGGTTCGTACCTGCATGATGCCATCTGCATGCCACTCACCTGTGCACCGATATCTATGTGCTCAAAACTTGCATGCCACCCTTCCATGTTTTTCTTCTTTACCTCAGAGTCACATCCTCATTCCTTTCGGATCCAACTCTGAGGAGGGACTTTTGTTGACTCTCATTTCTATCACAGAATCTAATGACTGAAAAAGGGAAACACCTTAACACAAAGTGATTCAACCTTTGAAAAAACATCAACAATTGAAAAAGTCGGGAACATGGATTTTTTTACACTTGGGTCACGCTTGTTTTATCATGGCAGTGCAAGTATACTTCCGTGCCTTATATTGGTCATGTAGGTGACTTGGGTGACCTCTGTTTTTTCCACCCAAGGCCTTCAAAAGCCTATAAATACCCATTGTGGGCCCCCCATTTCGAGGGCAAAAAATCCAGAAACACAGATTTGAGCTAGCGGTGCCCTTGTCTCTTCTCAAAGCCTTCCGAACACTTCTAAGATAATATCATACCTAAAATGGAAGGTCTAATGAGAGGGAACAAGGCCTAAGTGTTGAAATTCATCAACACCTGCGCACCTAAGTGTCTAACCCTTTAGGGAATTGAAGACACTTGCATGCCACCGTATCCCTTAAAGAGAACTTGTGTGCCACTCATTTAAGAGTCTTTAGGGATTACCCTAAGGTCTTATGCCATGATTCACCCATGTTTTACTATATGGGTTGACTATAGTGCAAGTATACTCGTGTCGCATAGGTATACTTGTTCCACCAGGACCTGCGCACCCAAATAGGACCTGCACTCCTACCTTTTTTTTGGTGCCCCTCCTATCCATTCACCACTTTTCTTTAAATCCACCTCTCCTCTTCAAGATTTATCCTTCTAGATATTCATCAAATCTATTTATGGCATGATTCCATGGCTGGATTCCTTATCTGAAAGTAATTTTGAGGAATATCTCTCATAACATAGTGATTTACATATCTTTATGTCACTGCGGTTAGAGATTTCATTCATTCAACCCCATCCTTTAATATGAGAAAACTATTCATGGGCATCCTCTTTAGGAGTAATCCCCATGTCCCCTATTATTGGGAATCCTCCTACAGAGTAATCCCCAATTTTCCAAATATGGGCATCCTCTTCAGGAGTAACCCCCAGTCTTCTTGTTTCCTTATTTTTGGGCCTCCTTCTCAGGAGTATGTCCCAATCATAATTACTCAATTTTGGGCCTCCTTTTAGGAATAATCCCCAGTCATAATTTCCTAACCTGGGCCTCCATTTCTAGAGAAATCCCTAGTCCGTGTTCCCAAATTTGGGAATCCTCTTTAGGATTAAGCCCCAAATCAAAAATTCCCTTAACCTAGGCCACCTTCCCAGGAGTAAGCCCCAGTTCTCATGTATCTTTAACATGTGCCTCCTTCTTAGGAAGAATCCGCAGTCATAATTTCTCTTAAACAGTCTTAACTTATTTTGATTTGGGCTTTCTTCTCAGGAATAAAACCCAATCAGAAGTCCCCTACTAATTTGTGCATACTCCTTAGGAGTAAGCCCCATGTTAGAGTATCCAAATATCCATAAAAGCACATATACCTTTATGGGCCTTATTCACAGGCTTCTTCACTAAAAAAATTCCCAATCTTTATCTATTTGGGCAATCATACATACATAAGCCCCACATCATTCTTTGTGACCGCATCTTTCGTTGCACAAATTTTCAGGTTTATTAATACCTCTTGTTTCTCACACCGAGAATGACACACGTGAGCTTAGAGTGTAAAAGTAACCATGCCACATATCATTGGGCCGTTAGTCATACGTAATCCCCATAATACAAAACCAAACTACGTGGAATTTGATCTCTAACTTAAAAGTAGAGTACGTAGGAAGACTTTCTAAGGTTCAATCCCATCACCCATTAATTATAATCTGTCCCATATGACGTTAAACTATATCTTAATTACCGAACTACATGGGTTTTGATTATTTTTCTAACAAGGATACATAGGTAGCCCATCTGCTGGTATGATCCCAAATCTGAAATACAGCAAGTCCTTCTCAACGACAATAAACATCAAGTTCCATGGTGAGTGGCTTTAAAACCAGTATGGTTATCATAATGACCAACATATCTTTATATAATGTTTTAAAGGATAACATTAACTACGAATCTCTAACAAATATAGAGGATTCTCTATCGTTGAATAACCTCAAATACATATAAAAGATTCTCCAAATCTCATACATATTAATCCATGATTTGTCAAATCTTAAGGAAAGCTCGTTTTCATACATGGTAGTGTAATAAGGATTCACGAACATAACATAAATCTTTAAATATATTCCCATAGTAGACTATAATTCCCCCCAAAAAGGTTTGATGAGTCCGACCTCCCATCCTATCAACAAATCAAAATTCTTAAGCCTCATCAGTCCACAACTAATGAGCACCTACATTTGGAATGTAGGTCCAAATAGATATAGAATCATTGGATGATTCCGGTTCTACGAATAAACCAATTAGAAACCTATTGGAATTTTTGAACTTTAAACAAACAAGGTCATCCCCATTTCCATAAGAAACAATGGATTATGGTTTTGGATATCATACTAAGTAGATTAAAAACCCAAATTAATTAATAAATCCCCACCGTTACACTATAAACCCACCAAGGATCCCAATTATCCTCCCTTAAACTCCTTTATCACATCCATACTCTACACACCACTCTCTAGATTCTTCCCATGGCACATAAGCTATCAATAATTTCATCCCTAGCATTTGGAGTCATTTATTCATGTAGGGGACCTTCATCACCTCCTTCCAAATTAAAGAAACTTCTTTGAAATTAGGTCTTGTAAATCTAAATAGTTTTATTTTTATTAATTTAAAATCATTTTCTAACTATATAATTGATTTTATTTGAATGAGTGATCATTAATCCTGCCTCATTTGTACCATTACCTATGATGTTACTATACCAAAATTCCTTAAAGAATCATCATCTTCTCTTCTTTATTAATGTTTATTTATAAAAATATGCATTTCACGTCCATATATTAATGTAGGGACATGTCCTCACATTTAATTATTATTTCCCATTTTATATTTAAATAATTATATAACCCTTTAAATCTCTCACAAACCATTTTAATAATTATTATGTAATTTTTTAATGATACCAAATGTTTTCTGGGATTTTCCACATAAAACAAATTTCTAGTGATTACCATAACCATTTTTTAATCACAAGTATTAAAATTTATTACATATATTTATTTATTGCGGACCTAATTTTATGTATTACACACAACTTAATCATTGAATAAATTTTAATGATGAATGAACTGGTGTTGTCTGATCTATGTGGAACACTTAAAGCATGAGACAGAAATGAATATGATTGGTGTGCCCAAATTATTCTCAATTGCATTGGGTAATGTTTAGGGTTATGAAATTTCATTTTCTGATACTTATTTAACTTGATTACATTATGGGACTTTTTCCACCATGATTTCTTGGTATATTTATCCTTAACCAAACTCTTTGATGTAATGTTTTAGGTTGGGACCACATTTCTCATGTTTCCATTATGATTATAATGTAATATCATGTCTCATTGTACATTTTTATGATTCCTACTCTTTTTATGTCCTAATGATATGCATTTGGTTTCTAAAATGTGTCATCTTTATTATGTTATACATTATTTTACCATACTAGGATTTATAAATCACCCATTTTTTATGTTTTTTCCATGTTATCCCATTCATTTTTTAGTTCATTGGAATATTATTATCATGTAAAGAAAGAGTTTAATAATGTTTTGTATCCTATGTTATAATTTGTTATATAATGTACCTAATTACTAAAAAAACTAGGATAGTTTATTTTTTAGGTTGTATTAAGTGAATATTTATGTAATAAAATATGTATTGATGTGAAATAAAGTGTGGGGTTTTTATAGCCAGTCACCCAATCCCATGCCTCCAATCCAAGGTCTATCAGTACCCCCAGCATCACCTAGGGTTGAATCCCACCACACTAGCTGAATTGATAATACTATGTTCTATCCACATTATAACTATCTCATCTCCTTAAAAAAGTCACATTCCACCCCTCTAAGTGACCCATGGCCCCCCAGACCAATCTCTTTCTCACATCATCAATACAATATCATTCTCATCTGTTAATGATGACGTCATAGATGATAGGGTCCTCCAACCTAGATTCAATGTTACGGTACATCATCATTGAGATCCTTTATTGATATTAATACCTCCATATAGATAATATCCTAAAACAACCCACTCTAATACCCCTCGGAAATGATGTTCTATTTCCTTGAGTAAATACCATGACCTATAATCTGGCCCCTTTTACACCTACCAAAGGATATATCCCGAATAACAACCGAGTAAAACCCATATCATCCCATACCATATTGTTCTGATATAATTGCCCATTTCAAAATCCTCATCAAGCCTGATCCATTCTCAAGAGGGTGTCTCGTATCAAGAGTGTGATGCACAATTTTATCACTCTTTACCAAGGGCCTAAGGCTTCCAAAAAGGCCACTTATCCCTAGAGAAACATCCCAAACTACATGCACCCCTTTTGGATATCTCAAACCTATCATAGCCTCATGTTATCAGAATTTTCCGACACATCATTTAATGATATTTTCATTGAGTGATCATAATCATCAAAGTTCTTATGATCAATTATCATTAGCATAAGTGTCTAAAAGCTAGCTTATCATGTCTACCTAATGCATCTCAGATCTCTATACATCTACCTAAATCCAAAAAACATGCATGAGATATGATAATAAAATATATATAGATATATCATATAATATTGTATTTAAACATTCCACCTACATCTATAAAGGATTTAAAACCCATTTATGCTCTAAAACACCTCCACCAAGTCGACCCATGCCTCTACCAATCTCAACCACGCCTCACCAAGAACCACCAGGTCTTAACCTCTCTCATAAGAACCATTAGTGTGATATGAAATAATAAATTGATATAAAACATAATAAATGATTAATCAACAGGTGAATCAAGGTCCAAGAGCCTCAGTCTCTCACCAATCACTACCATCACACTGGAAATTTTACCAATAAACCTTGAGAGATCTGTTCCTCACCTCGGATGCATCAAGAATGAATTCCATAGAGTTAAACTATAGATAAATCACTAATTTCATCTAATTTCATAAAAAAGATTAAATAATATTTCGAAAATATTGTACCTCAACCGATGTAATTATATTTGGCTGACATACTATCCCTTGGGATATCCTATTTGCAGACTATTTAATTTACCCATCAATCTGTGAAAATTTCATTAGATTTCACCATGCCCTGGTGAAATCAACAGCAAAACCAACCATAATATGAACCAGTAATATGTGCAAGAAAGGGGGAAGATAAAAATAGAGATTTTTATGATAATGTTACCCAAAATCACCATACATAATCACCATGATATATTCTATCACTATATGAGATCAAGAGGGGAAGGAAGGGAAGAATATGGAAAAAATGGGATCTAAAATTCCCTCCCCATTCTTAAACATGAGGCACCGTAATAGGAAAAATAATGGGACTCCAATTTTTTAAATAACACACCCAGGAATCCCTATGAAGAAAAGTTCCCCTAGTTAGAAAGATAGTGGGCTTTCAGACATATATTAATTGGACACTAATTGGATGGTGTGCCTACATAGAATGTATCGGCAATACCCACCCCAACTATATAGTCGGTAGCTATTGAATAATTTTATGAACCCAATTTTCACCTCCCATCTTACTCCAACACACTCCCAAACATCCTAGACACACCTCAGATCTCAAACCACATCCTAAATCATTATTTTAGTAAATATAATCATTACAAATCCCATTTTAGCCCCATTTTTCTAAATTATACATCCACGAATGGAAAATTCAAATTCCTTCTCAAACATAATGATTGAAAATCCATGGGGGAATTAAAAATCTTAAGAAAAATATTTTTTCATTATATTTAATTTCTAAAATTTCTCATTTTCTTACATAAAACATTTTTTAATTTATTAAATAAATTTCCCTTGGTTTTTCCACCCACATTTTTTACGTATAAGAAATTTAATTTCCTTTCCTTAATCATCATTGTCAAAACAAATTCTATTAGACAACATCATAATCTTCTTAAATTAAATTTGGGAACTCAACTAATTTTACATTCTTAATCATAAATATTAATTGTTATTTTGGACCAATCACATGTTTTATCACTTCAGTTCTTACCATGTTTGATTTTTCATTAGTAATGTCCCCACATTGTCGGTGTCTTACATTTAACATGATATTTATGGGTTTAAACCATTACTAACACAAAAATAAGTAAAAAAGGGTGATGGACATGACATTAATATTATTTAGATGAAATATTTGTACTTATAATGTCTTACTATTTAAAATTACTCACTATCATTTATTTAATGATAAATCAATCATGATTCCATTGTAGATTTATTAATTTGGTTACTCTAATAATCCATAAACTAATTCCTTAAAATAATAAATTATTTTTAATTTCATGTAATGTTAATGTTATTAACCACATTATATACCTCAAATGTGTATACCTAACTATATTGTCCATGGACCACTAATCATGAATATATATGATGATTGAGATGAGGTTAAACTAAAACTTTTTAGGGTGATTACCACTACCTAAAATTATTCTTATATGAATCAATTTCCTCATATCCAATTTGGGATGTATTTCTTATAGAACAACTTAAAAAATAAGCTAGAAATATTTTAGGATATTAACCTATACATATACTGATTTCATGGGTTTTGAATAAATTTATCTAATAATGATACTATATATGGTTGTTCATTTCTGATTACCTATCCTTATATTATGACTTATGGATAAGAATAATTTAAAATTGTTAAAGAACTAAAAAAATATGTTTTTTTAAATATCATTTATTAATATTACTTTTAAAAATTTGTTGTTTTCAAATCACTTTCCAAAAATACAACAAATATGAAGAGATGTATCCTTAAAAAATTACATAATAATCAATTCCAATCAATAAACCATAATAATAAATAAAATATATTAAAAATTTTAATGTACAAGGGAATAATATATGACCATGGTAATGAAATTCAATTTAAATATTTTTAAAAATCCATTACTAAAAACCAAAATAATTAAAAGGATAAGGAATAATTTGATTAAAATGAAGTGTAATATAACAATTATTATATATATAAAAATTAATATTACAATAGGTAAAATATAACATTTGTAAAAAGTAGAAACAATGATATGGTAGAAAAAATATTTAAACAAATGAGAATTTTTCTAAACAAAATTTCACTTTTAGAAAATAATTGATTCGAAAATGAAGAAGAATTTAATGTGAAAATGATTTCCCTAGAAAATAATGTGGGAATATAACAAAACATAATCATAGGTTTGATAATAACAATCATGATAGGATTTAATCAAGTAAGAGTGATTGTCACACATAGAAAGGATTTGATTCCTAAAAACTCCTTACAAATTTAGTGGCATTACAATAAAAAATATGGAAGTTATGGATTTTTATTGAAATTAAAATATAAGGATTAAAAGATAATTCATGATATAATATATCAATGATGATTTGTGTTAACAATAAAAACTAAATTTGGTGAATAATAAGAAACTGTCTCCGAGGAAGGAATTTTAGACGAAACCACTTACTTTTTAGGGATGAAACCAATAAAAACTCACAATAAGAAAAAGAATAATTGGAGTGTTATTTCTATGTTCAATATTTTTTTTTTTGATATTATCTATCATGGAGGTAGTTTTATTACCATAAACATTATCCACAGTGATTAATATCAAATCATCCTTTAATGAAGGGTTATTAAGACTGAAATCCTTGTACGAAGTATAATCATTGAGGTTAGACTCATATGATAATGAGGTTGTATGTTTGAATTCTGAAAAATTATAATATATAAAGTAAATAAAATTAAAATTAATTTTTATTTTTATTAAATAATATTTTGAATAATATAGTTCAATACAAAAAAAATTATACTCGATGGATGACAATTGAGGGGGAAAAACCCCATGAATTTTTCCTATTTCATTTTGTGCATAAAAATTTGTTCATGAATAATCAAATTAATATTTTTATATACCTTATTAGGTGACTTATTATTCTATATATAATTAAATATGGAAACTTTCTTATCATATTTTAATTATTTATTATAAATATTTTAATGTATGGGTAAAAATTTAATCATTTTTGATTAATTTGGTATTTTTTATTATATAAAATGATTAATCAATAAAATGTTAATTAATTAATATATAAATTATAGAACCAAAAACCGGTGTTTACTTTTTTTATTAATTTTTATTTATATTTTAATATATGATATCGTAGTCATCCATGATAGAGTTAAATAGATGTATTCAAGTGGGGGGTTAAATTTTCCCAAACACGAACATGTTATCTTATAAAGGGTGGGTATGGTTATGGAAGTGTATCGTATCATTATAACATAAGTATAAGGATATTATTCATATTATTTTTAATTTGGTGAATACTATTTCTGGTTTTTGTATAAATAATGAAATCAACATGACAATTGAAAAATGTTACATCATGGAGGCAAAAGACCACACGATGTAGGGAAAAAATACATTATTTTTATAATTATATAGAAATGAATAAATAAATGTTTTTAAATTAATATAATTTAATAATATTATAGTATTTATAATTTTTTTTTCATATTGAAATTTTTTGAATTGTTTTTTAAGATAACGATTGTGATGAAAATGTTAAGGATTAGGTAATACTCTTTTATGGACTCCGAACATTCTCTTGATATTCTCCGTGGAAATGAAGCGATTACATAAATAATTGATACATACGGCCTGCAAAAATTATAGAATATTATATAAGTATAAAAATGGTTGGTATTTATAAGGATTTATATTGTATAGTTGAGTCATGAAGTGGTGGAAGTTATATCCTTGAATATGTTAAGGAAAGGGTATTTATGGAAATAACAATTACATTTTAATTATTGTAATGTTACCATTCAATGATTAAAGAGTATAAAATATAAAAAAGTGGAGGATATGTGTGTATGGGTTTATATTATCCACATTCAGTAATTTTGTATATGAAGTAGAGTATTTTAGGACTATTATTTTTATATATTGACTTCTACCCTTCTTTGTATTTAGATTTGTAATTGATTTAAAAAATTTGAAGTTAATATTAATGATAAAATTAATATTGAAAATTTTATAAAATTATGACACTCTATGTTTAAATTAGTATAGAATTTTTCAAAATAAAAATTTTATGGGATTGAAATTATAATTTTGAAATAGTCACTCATAACATGTAAAAATGCGTTTTTTGTAAATGTCAATTATTATGTTTAAAATATTTTATACAAGTGTTTATTATCATAGCTACATGTTTTCATGAAATATTTTTTTTATAAAAAATATAATTTTTTTGTCATTCTAACAAATCCATAACAGAATTATTCCATAGAAGCACTTATTTTGATGAAGTGATTGAAAATGATTGTATTAAAATATAAATTTAATTTAGTTTTAAAATGTTTGTGGAATGGATATATAGATTCAAATAATATTTCAAAAAATAATAATTTTACTCCTTAGGTAAATATTTTGTTACATAAAAGATTTCATAATAATATAGGATATTCCTAAATAATGAAAAAATCAACCATATTATAAATCATGAAAAATCACAAATATTTCAACTAAAAGTTATTATTTTGAGAGAAAAAAATTATTGATAAGAATATTTTTATATGAGTAATTAAAAAATTAAATTATATTTATTTAATTTGAACTACGAATTTTATATTTTCTATTTTAAAATAATTTAAATAATATAATGAAAACAAATTTATTGAAAAATTAACATTTTTCAATAATAACTCATATTAATTATCTTAATTATACAGTTCATAAATTTTAATTTCTTACTATCATTGTGGATATTGTAAATTTACTAATAATTTTAACATAATATGTTTCGGTATTTTTAAATTGGGTGTAGAGTGTAATGCATTATTTCAAACATAACATCAATTATACAGGGTCTAAAATTTCAGGTTGTTACAATCATTTTTCTGATTATGGAATAGAGGTCTCATAATTATTATTTTCATTTGATCAAGATCAATATTAATATAAAAAAATAATGGCTTGAGATGAATCGTCTATGGGAAAATCTCGAGGTCATAGAAATCACTACCATAACCATTCCTTCTAAATCCTCATCTGTATCCACCATTGTTTATTTTCCCACCCATAACTATTTTGTTATTATATTGAGAGGTTTTTTATGTATAATTTAGTAAGATATAATTAAATATTAATTTTTATTAATTATTGATATTATATTTTACCATTGAGAGATTTTAAAATAAATAGAAGAAAATTTGAATGAACGATATTTTTAATGAAATTTTATTAAAAACCATTAAATAAGAAATATTTTTCAATAAATACTTTTTTATGTCACATATTATTGAAATTGATGACCAATAAATAATTACTTAAATTAATTATATATAAATTAATTTAAAAATAATTAATTTCTTAATATAAAGATTAAATCATTTAATAGATAAAAAATATTTTTAAAAAATTTGTTCATAAAATACGTTATAAATATTTATGGTTTATGGATAACTAATAAATTTATTTTTATATGCACTGAAAAATATATTTACACTAATTAAATTGTTATTAATATATATGTAACAATATTAACAACTCTTAATGTTCAAATGTTTATTTTTCACAAAAAATTAATTTTCTTATATAATTTTTGTTTTCATTTAGAAGAAGAATTACATGTATTTAGATTTACAATTAATATAAAAATATATCAAATTTAGAATCATATTTTATTATTTTGGTAATAGGAGTCATATTATATTTTTAGAAAAAAATTGTTAACATGGTAACTAATTAGAGAAATTAAAATAGAGGTAAGATGGATAAAATGGAATGGATAATTTTTTTTATTAAGTTAACCTAATATCAATATATAATCTAATTTTTAGGGGAATAGGAAAATACTATAATTATAACCAGTTTTTTATTACATGAGTCACCTAAATCCAACGTGATTTTGTCTTTGAAGTTTACCTAATGCAATATGCAATGAAATTTCCCTCATTTTTACCTATAAAAGGATCTCTTCTCCAGGAAATCCATGAAAAATATTTCCTTTATAATTATATTTAATATTCTTATAAAAATATTTTTTCCCTAATTTTATCTTCAAATTTTTTTGTCATGTGGTCTTAATTATGAGGCTTGAGATTTTTATTCTGAAGGGATATATTCTAAGGGAAGGAAATTCCATATTTTTAAGTAATGAGTTATTATTCATATTTTAAATTTATCATGTAATAAACACCAGAAAACCCATTATTTAACACTATAATGATGTATTATTAACATCATTAAGATTCAATAAAAATTATTTTACCACTATATAAATTTATATCCTTTCTAATTTAGTCATTATATCATATTCATGTTTGGGATTGTTTTACCACCCAAATGAATAATTCTATAACATTTCCATCATGAATGACTATGGAAAACATAAATTATGGTAATATTTTTCATAATGATGAATTGAATTTATTTTTATTAATTATTTCTTATTTATATGTGTAATTTCATTAATAAAATCGATTCTCTATATAGATTCAATATTAATAAAAAGGTTCATTTTTAACCATTCATTAAGAATCATTACATCATATTTAGTAAAATATATATTTTAATATAAGTAATTTTAGAGACACATATATATCATATACATGACCAATTTAGTTATTATGAACAACCTATCATTATGTAAGGACTAAAATTTTCAAACCAAAGTAAGAAATGAAATAAATGAATAATTAAATCTTTATGACTAATTTTAACATGAGTGAATAGTAATTGGTTACTCAAATATTAAAAAATATTACTATATAGAAAAATAACTGTAAATAAGGTATTGAAATTAGGTATAATTATTCTAAATTTTTTATATGGGTATTTAGTGCATTTTTTGACCAAGAAGGAAGTGGAGATAAGTTTGTTCATCTCAATTTCACTTCATTATGCTATATTTATCATTATAAAAATATTTTCATCTATATGGTTTATACATTTGACCTTTGGAAAATTTTCTCACAATTTAAACTTTATTCATGTAATTTATAAATCCAATTCATACTTAAATTTCTAAAATTATTTTGATTCATTCATTACTAGAATTTAAAAGTTGTTTCTTAACTGAATCCATATTTAACATATTTATACTACATCTCGTTAAGTACATTATAAACTTTTCGTTAACTTATTACCCTAATATATTTAATCTGGGTGGTTTAACATTCATTCTAGGTATATTACATTTTATTCTCAAAATCCCTTATTGGTGGTTTTTTATATTATAATTATTTTTCAATATGAAGGAAAACTTATGAGTTCTATTTTGGGTATTTTTACATATATAAATATTATATATTAACATAAACCATTATTTTATAATTTTTAAATATAAGTATTAAATATATTCTTTACCATTAATATTTAATTTTTCTCTGTTCGAAAATAAATTTTATAATTTTTTATCAATATGGTTTTCCTTATAATTTTTAAAATGACTAAAAATATATTTCTTCCAATTTCAATACATTTTCTATCATTCTCTAAATATTTATAATACATAAACTTTTAATTTTTTTAAAATTATCAGTTATTTGTGAATCTTAAATTTAATATATAGTTTATCAATTCTTCTAATCACCATTGAAAATTATTTTAAATGTTATCTTGATTTCGTATTTACAATCGAAAAAAATCAACAAAACTATATTGAAAAATTTCTACTATTTTTATCTCTATCATTAAAATAAAAATAATCATTGGAATTATAATTTATTTATCATCATCCTATTTGTTTTTTTCAATGTTTCTTTTTACGGATTGATTTTTAGGAATCCACTAATCGAACTATTGATTTATTATTATACTATAGATTATTTAATTATCATGGAAACCATATTACATTCATGGATTTTTTTTCTACATGTGATGTATGAATGAATATATATATCACAATTATCTATGGTTTATCATTATGTGATGTTTGGGTCTAATATATCCCACTAATGCAATGGGTAATGTTTTATATCTCATGACATCTAGATGGGACATAGGTCATTATCTAATGTTCCATATGTTATATGAAATTAGAGGTTATCCATGATCTACTATGATATGGGTAGGTAGATAAACATTTTCATTATAATATTCATACCATATTGGTTAATATTGACATATTTTATTATTTTTTAAGATTATATTTGTTCAATATTACAATGTAATTCCCCATTGATCATGACTTGTGTACAATGTTTCTCCCTTCTAATTTCCACGATTATATGATACAATCATTATAATACTTTTAAGGTCAGATATTCATATTTGATGATATATGTAATCCCATAATTCCTTGTGATCATCCATTCTGATTATATGTTTTTTCACCAGGTATTTCTCTAATGATTTTTTTTCTTGTATGTTTATAATATAATCATTTATGACCCATTGATAGGTTTTCCCCAACTGATCCTCTTATATATATATATATATATTTGTTTCTCATTTTGAAAATAAATTACATGCAGTAATATGTTTGGTAGGATGTTATTTTTAGAGAATTCTTTTAGATATATTTATTAAATGATGCATAATAAGTAATTAATGTTACTAATAATTAAACACAATAAATATTTGGGTTTTCAGAGTATATATTTTATTTGTGAGATGTCTTATTTAATCACATAAATTATATATAAGAACTATATTCCAATCCTATATAATCATCATTAGTATCATAATGGTTTCTATATACGTTTATAGATTATATTTATTAGTAATCATAACCTAACTTGATAAATGTCGGTTTAATAGAATGAATTAATAGGCTAAACCAAGAGCATCATATGTATATGTAAATATTCCACAGAGTAAGAAAACATATGTTTTATTTTCTATATCAAAGTCAGTATTTAAATTAATTTAATTAAGGTGTTATTATTTATTAGGTATTATTTTCCTCGAGGAATGTGTGGTTTCCAAGGTTCAGGAGACAAGGCACACGACTCCTTTAAAGATTATGTTATTATATCATCAAATTCTTTCATACAAGGATTGCAATCATTATTTATTTTTTAATGGTTTATTTTTTTTCTATATGTATGTTTGCACATTCATTCACTCATGGATCTACATTTTCAACATTTTGAAACTGCCATTGGCTCCCACATCGATAATATCTATGAGACGTACTTAATAGAGGAAGGAAATTAAATGGGATATTAGACCAAAAGGAACCTAAGAAAACACATTTTTCAAGGGGATTGGTGGTCAAGATCATCAATAACTTTTTGGGAAAATGGTATCTTCTTTAATACACTTTAAAGATGTAATATATGTTTGATAATCTCATATTAATATTTATATTAGTCCTGTTACTCTAAAAATGATCTTGTGTTGAATCCATTCATGTATATAGGGGGTTCTATTAATGACACCATCTATATGTATATGAAGATAATCATTCACTTCTCATATTTTATTTTAAATGGGTAGATGATTAAATTTTAAATCCTCATGATCAAGATATCTAGAGCCCTCTACCATCCATTGAAGTGATATATATTTTGAGGATGTGATTGAACCTTAATAAGGTGTTATATGTATCCAGTTTATAAAAACAATCCAAACCCACATAGTTTGATTCATATGTGCTATTTAATTTCATGTGTAAAGAACATATATAATATTACAAAGGCACTATATATTGATCTTGATCCTTAATAAGTCATACTATATATCCTAAATATAGTAGGAATGGGATTCATCATAGTCTTATCACTCCCTTAGGACAATCCCTATAGTTGATTCCACTATATGGGGATAACTATATCATATCACTAATTAGTTATTATACACTAAGGTTTGAATTATTGTAGAAGATTTATGGTGGGATTGATATGATCATTTCAAATTCCAAATCCCATTTGATCCATGCTTGTTGTGACAAGTTATTGGTCTCATCACATCTAGATTCGGGACTTATAAACAGAGGAAGTCCATATGGGGTATTCAATATACACATAGAGACATTGGAAGGAGTCATAAAAATACTATTTATATATGGAATTAGGTTTATTATAGTATATTCAGCTTCTCAATTTGTAGATTGATGATTTGGGTGATAAACCATAAGATATTTCATGTTACATGGGTTTGACTGTGAGTGATATAGAACAAATTACACCGATTTGGATTCAGATTGGATATAGGGTCTTAAGAAGGTATCCTACTTATAATATTTAAAAATTAATAATATTTATCATAATTCATTTGAGATTAGTCCTAGATACATCAACTGAACAAGGATATCATATCCCGAGATGTCATCATAACATGATTGAATTTTCGTCCTGAAATTTTTGGGGTGTCTGTATGACATGTATGATATTGTATGGCCATGTATTAGTTTTCTAAATTAAATGTAAAAATAAAATATCATGTTCTCATTGGATTTTATATAAGATTTCACATGATCTAGATATCCTGTATGTAGGACATCACATGATCAAGATGGCATGTATTGAGGACATCTCATGACCTAGACGGAAAGTCTGGAGAATGTTGCCTAACCTGTATAGAATGTATCAAGGACATCATATGACCTTGATGATATGGATATATGAATTAAAAGATATTAGATACTTTCCTATGGACTCTCTAAACCTTCGGTGCCATACTGTGATACTACCACATGACTTGGGCAACATACCCATCATACATTGTGTGACTTTGAGGATGTGCCTAAAATAATTCAAATGTCTGGGTTGACATTGTAAAAGGAAAACACATGATCTTGATGTAATTTATGTAGGAAGTTGAATTAATTAGTAAACATATCATGGTGTTTTCAGATTATATGGGTTAGTCAATAGAGGAACGTGAATATTAGTATATCTGTCATTACATAATTCTACCATATTATTCATTATATTTTAGTATTTATTTTAGATATGAGTTATTTTATCCGATAATTATCTCCTGTGGGCTATGTGTGACCCAGAAGACCTGATGAAACACCTATTCAGGATCTAGATGGACCATCAAATGTCCTTCACATGATCTATAGGATGATCAGATGAAGTACACATTCATGTCGTGTAATCACATAGGTCATTCCTCAAATTTTATCTAGCAGAAGACTTTTGTGATAGTCTGATTTTCCGCATTAGGAATTATATTCATCTATTCTCTTATAGATGTAGTCATCCTAAGGTGCATTGTATTTTTTCATGTGCAATAAATTTATAGGCCTCATTTCCCCAGTTATACATGGCCTTTCATGGTGTGTATATAACAAATATTATATGGACTTGGTGAATTGATTTTTTCATCACAGGCTACAAATTATCCTTTCCTCGATCATCCATGGCACCAAATAAAAAAAAAATATGAGATAATTTCTCCCTTTAAATTTTATTGGACCCCTAATAATAAAAAGGAAATTATCATAAAAAATATTGACCTATAAAGTGGTCTTTTAACCATTGATATGATTTGTTTAATGGCCTTCATGAGATTCGGTATCCCATGTAAGGGAACTCATTTTATCGATGACGTATTTTCTAGGGTCCTTAATGACACTAATATTGCTTGTCATAGGTTTTTTGTGAGATCAATATTATATTTCAAAGGCCTCTCGTGAGATCATGATGGCCTATCAAGGGGTATTTAGTAGACTTAATTGTTATGAGAAAAGAAATTTTCAATGTCAATGGTGACCACCTAGGGTGTATAACCCCATTCATTTTATGATCAGTGCATCCTCCCACTGTGAGAGGCTTCTGTATTTTCCTATTTTTCTACCCCTCCATATTTTAATTTGGTAGAGGATCTTGTGACATCGTGCACTAAATTTCATGGATTGTCTATCTACTTGTATGGGATGCCTTTTGTGGTCAATGATATATCTCGTGATTATGTATGAATATTGACATAGAAAATACCTCCACCTATCTATGGATTTATAGGGGAATCACATGATTGAATAGATGTTTCTATGGTCCTTATGATGATGATGGTTAGAAGACAACATTTTCTCAAATGATAAGGGGCACATATCGCAAGGTGGTTTTATAGTGTCTTGTTATTCACATTATTTTATCCCATAATGGTAAACATACCCATATATGACATAATAATTCTAGATTTACCACTTTTATCTTATAAAGGGTTTTATGGGATTGACATGAGTATTTTGACTGAAAATTAACATGATTAAATGAACCCTAATGGTTTCCCTATTATGATCATCGGTTTATTCCTAGATATCATTTTATGAACCTGATTTTTGTTCATAGGCGCTTCACATATTCATAAGTAGATCATGTGTTGTTCAGGATACAATCGGCTGACCTTCTACGTTTATGTGATCATGTTTCCTTCTGAATGTTATGTGATCTGTGTAACTCATCCTCCTAGGCTTAATTATCACTCCGTTGTTTTCCATAGAAAATAATACTCACACATTTGGTATATATTTTATTCTAGATTTACTAATTGTTATTTAGTGGTAATCAACAAATCCCCCCCTAATGAGTAATGTCCACATGGAAAAGGACTTAATTATAAGGAAATTGAATCCTACATGATTCCTTTGGACTTTCACTGATTAGTGACTTTGTCAACATTCGGTTTTCTAGGTGAACTTTGATATTCTATGAAGCACCTATAAATAAAGAGATGCAGGGAGTATCATTCTACAAGTGACATTGAATTATACATATCATTCTATTTATTTTTTATGGTGACTACTTCATAAGACCATGTCATAATATCAATTTTTCAATACCTCTCTACAAGAAATGATCCGAACATTTATTTTGGGTTTAATTATGAAGAATTGTTTCAATATATTATATCAAGAATTCATTTTTCTTGATAGATTCATCCTTGAATATGTTCATATGACTTCCAAAATAATTTATGGTAATTTCATAAAGCTTTACACAGGTCCTTGGTCAGTTTCTATCACAAAATCATTACATGATTTACTGGTTCTGTCACATGATCACTTGATCATCATATATTACATGAGATCACTATGGATTCATGAAACCAAATTTCATATGATATTTCATGTTTTCATGGTATACCACTTGGGTCATCTGATTTTCATGACCTCTGAGGTACATTTGGTTTTCGAGACATGTATCAGGTCTTGTGATTACGAATCCATATATTTTTCGTCTAATTCGCATGAAGTTGTTGGAGTCACAAACCTCTTTTTACATGATATCTTACTCATATGACGTGAAATTATTATTTTTATATATATGTCTTCCAGTTATGATAATACATCAATGAATGATGTCCCAATAGTAGTGGCTCATTGGAATTCCATTAGTACAAGTGTGAATGATAACTAGTGTAATGTAGTGAAGTCATCAAAAAAAATAAAAATATATTTTGTGGATAAAAATATTATGAAAAATAATTTATCGAAACTTACTGAATCATTATGGTGTTGGACTTAAAAATTAGGATTTTATCCATCCATCATAGTCTTGAATTGTTCCCCCCACTTGGATTTCAGTGACCCATAACACCTTTTCGGCGAAGATATCCAAAAGAGGTCCCTTCCATACTAAGGAGAAATTCTCTAATGGGATTATGATGAAATTTATAACCAAAAAAATTAGAAATAACTGTCATAAACCCGATTTATATAACAAAAATTCACCACTTGATAATTTGTAAAACATCTTCAAATTTGTGTCTATGCTGGTTTCCAACTTCTTCCTTCGATCATAAGGTTTTCTTTTCAATGGATTAGGGTTGGAAATTATTGGAATAGTATATCAACAATGAATTCTCTTTGGTGATAAAGTATATTAGTATTTATGAGGAAATATAATCACTAAATACTTTAAAAACTATAAAAGGGCTTGATGGAAGACGCGGTCAGCCATTAGAGTCCTTATACATTCATATTCCACCAGACCCATGGCAAGGTGGGCATCAATATTTTGTTCGTTTATAAGATTTAGGGTGCATCCTTTCTAGGTGATATTTATGATGCATTTAACCACTCATCCACCATATGGGATGATTTGGATGGGACCCATCCTAATGCTTGGAATTCGATTAGGACAGCTGAATAGTCCTTTGAGAAGGCCCCACTTCTGAGGGAAGATATCCTATTTATGAAATAGGTAGAATTTTTAATCAAGAAAATCGCTTTTGAGATTAAATCTGAGTGACCAAAATATTACCCCATGTATGATTCCAATAGATCTAAGGCATCCTATTATCCCATAGTTGATTAAGGCACATTAATCATTTGACTATGGTGGGTTATTTTTATGATGATTGACTGTTTAGTTGACCAATTGTTTATCCTTGAACCACAACATGAACATTCTCTTGACAAAGGATAATGGTAGAATCAAAGTCTCCACCATTATGATGTTGTCCTATATGGTAGGAGAGTAGAATATTCGGTTATGAATTTCTAGTTTTGATAAACTATATCACCTCTTATGAAATAATTATAAGGGGAAATCCCCACACAAAATATCTAGTCCCTTTTAGGTAATATGGGGTTGGATGGGGGTTCATCTTGGAGGTTATGAGTACCTCAGCATCTATAACACCCTCAATGTTGGTTTCAATCCATTTTTTATATAATAAGTGGGGAAAGGACTATCAGACTATTACATTGGTATATTATGGCCTACCTAAACCATACAGATTTATCTCGTCTAAACCATGTGGGAAAATAACCATTGGTAGTATTATTGGAAATGATTGGGGAAGAAATAAGGCTTTGGAATATATGATATCAATTCATAAGGGTGTCCTATCTAACTATGTTGAATGTTTAATTTGCTATGAATGGTATGGAAAATTTCGATTTATGCATTAGTATATATGTATTTAGGTGAACCCCCTATTTATGCTTGATCCATGAATCATCTCTTGGAGGCTCTCTAGTTATGGTTGATGTTCGTAAGAGAGGAGAATTGAGTCTAGATAGAAATCCCTTTAAGATATGACGTGATCAATTTTTACCAAATTTATTTTGATAACTAGATCAACTCATGTAAAAAAAGATTAATTATTTAAATTAGTATACAAGGTCGTGTGGCTGTCGTAGATTTCTATTGAAAATCACATGCCTTGATGGTGGCCTTTTTCACGAAGACCAATAGAGCTAGCAGTTCATTATAACGAACTAAAATTTTTTCCATTAGTTTTTTCCCATAAATTAGTATACTAGAACATCTATAGTAATAATAACACATTTCATTTATGTTACACCTATAATAGTATTTACCACTTCATTTCATTGATGAATGATAACAAGGGGAACTAATTATGATACAGATTTTGGAGACTATTATGCCATGGATGATATGAATTTTGAATCCTTTACTCATATTACTACCAAAAAATGTGCCACCTTAAAATACCATCCAACTGAGTTCAATATCTTACTTTGAGACCATAATTAATTGATGGAATGAATAGATGGTCAGATCCACTACTTTTCATTGGTGCAATGAAGGGTGGTTTGGGAAATATTGGAGGTTTCCATGGATGAATAGGGTTACCCCATCATAAAGGTATTGGTATGTCTGATCTTTCCATCTTATTCAAAGGTCGTGTGTGTTTTTATAGACTTACTAAATTTTTTTTTTAATATTTATATTTATGGAATCTGTAGAAGACCAAACACTCATGTAATCTCAAGTGTATTCTCCCATTGGTATGGTCACCAGAGAAGAATGGATACATGACCCGGAGACCCATGAAGAGGGTTCCTTATGCAAACTAGAACTGAATAGGTATGAAATTACTATCATCAGGGGGAAACACCTTTAATATCAATATCTTATAGGGGTCCTTCCTTAAAGAAAAAATGGAAACAGGATAACATTTAACTACCAAATCCTTCTCCCTCATAACCCTCATGTAAACATTTAAATTTACAATTTCCCTATTATAGACCATTCTAGGAAATCAATATCATTTTTAAAAAATGTTAACTTCCACGTCAAGACATCCTGGGGAACATGGATCTGTTACATAGATTATGGGTTTGTGTTCTGTTAGATTAATAGAAACTTCACTATTGGTAGCATCCCATAAAAAAGTAGAGGTTGTTGAAGTTCAGTTCTAGTTAGATTCAGCACATACTATTGATATTAAATAGTTTGTTCCATTTGAATTAGAATTGTTGAATTCAAACTTTGATGAATTTGATATTTGTAGCTATTATAATACTGATTTAGCTTTGTCGAAGGTGAATTTTAGAACAGGTGAAAATTTCTTCATAAATCTAAAACATGGTTTGTTTTGTTTCATGTTGTCTAACATTTACTTCACTCTTTCATCCCTCAAAGTAGGCATCAAAAGTATGTATTCAGATAATTTATCGTTGGTACCACTAGGACACTAATCATATGAGGGCGTGTTCCTCTTCACTGGATGATGGGGTTGGGGAAACATACTTTAAAAGGGATGTAACCGATAAAGTATGTTTTCAACATAACTCATAAGTTTGGGTTACTGATAGTATCTTACCATATTTCCTCGGGCTGATAAACCATTATTCCCCATGTTATAGTTATTTCACCACAATGCCCTAAGGGATATTTCACTTCTTCATAATGAATTTCCCCCAACCAATTCAACCAACACAGTGGTCAGATCCCTTATCACTTATATAAAGACCCTGATAATGAATCCCTCACTTAGTGACTTAGTTCTAAAATATATTAATGTTCTGAGGTTGGTCATGATCCATGGTTTGGAGTTTGTATCACTTCATCAGCTGATACGATAGAAGGTGTGGAGATATATTTCAACCATAATAACAGAAGTCCCTTTGTATGGCCTAAAGGACTAGCATGATCACCTTAATTTCATATTCACCTCACTTATGAATGATGTTTTTGATTATAACTCCCATATAATCTAGTTAATGGAAGATATATCAATGAGGTAACAATGTAGGTTAATTCAATTAATGATAGTAGCGGCCAAGGAATTATCTATAGTATAAAAATATTGTGATGAGTCCTCAAACAAAGATTCTTAGTTCATGGTGGAGGTGAAATAACACAATGACTTGGTCAGTGCTAGAAAGTTTGCAATTGGAAATTTACAATGTGAAATTAAAAATATTTAGGAAGATTTTTATCAATTAGATTATACACTCCAAAACCTATATAAAACATTTTCAAATAAAAAAGGGATCCTCAAAGTGTTAGATATTTCATTTCTTGATAGTACTTCTCTAGGGGAATCATTTTTGTGAGTTGTGGAGGTGAAAAATTAATCTACTAATTAGTTTTTCCAATATATTTCCCCTAATGAAGAATGTTATGATCTCAAGGACTCCTATGTATGTATGTAGTTGTTAGATTATATATTTTTGACTCTATGATTATTTTGTTATTCAATGGAGAGACTCTAGTTTGTGTAGGTTCTGCTTTCTTATTCACCTTATCAACGAATAAATCTCTAGAACCTTGCATATTGTTTCCTATATTTATTACAATCATGATGTTCATGGAAGTTCATTGATATTATTTCACTTCAATAAACATTCATACCCATCCTTTGTATAATATCACGTAAACATAAATGTCTATATTTGATTATTTAAATTTTAGTATATTTTTCTTGAGAAATTATCATGAATTACCATTGATATGAGATTCTTAATTAATGAATCTTCTCCAATTTTCTTGATCTTAATAGATTTACAATGATATTTTTTGTAACATATATTCACTAGTGGGATAATAATTTATCGTTTTCTAATTTAAATGGAAATATAGATCCTAGCTAGATTCTTTCAATGGACCAATAATGATCACTATAAGATTTATAAATTTTAATTTTCATTGTCATAGACTTTTCCAATGATTTTTATTGAAGAAATATATAAGGGTGTGGACATGGATTATTCTTAGGCCTCCATTTTATGGGGTTCTAACCTATCCAATTGTAGTTCTTTTATATTTTTTGAGGGATCAATATTTCCTAGAAAAAAAACTATGTGTCTATTTAGAAGATGATAGAATTTTCCATGATTATATTTTTAGGTTTTCAACATTGATAGAATTATGTCTCTTTATGTTGGATGTTTTAAGGTATACTATAGTTGACCATTTTTGTGATTTATATTATGATATTCCAACTAAGACATCCTATTATAAAATGTTTGTATTCTCCTAACTCAAACATCCTACTTTTTTATTTTAGAAGCATCTAGGTCATATATTCTTGTTATTGTAGTTTCGAGTATTATAGGTCGGAACTTCATTTACCAGTAGTTTAGAGTCCTATATCTCATACCATCTACAATTGTTAGTTTAGAAGATTTTAGAATGTACCTTCTAAATTTTTTAGTTTGAAGTCTTATATCTTGTACAATCTACTATTGAGATATTGGAGACTCCTTTATCTCAATTTTTGTTATTGGTAGTTTAGAGTGTTACAGATAATAATTTCTACCATTGGTAGTTTAGAGTCTTCTAGAATAGAATTTCATCTTATAGTAGTTTAGATTCTTCTTTATTGGGATTTTAACTACTGTAGATTATGGTCTTCTAGATCACTCAATATATTATTTTAGATTAGGTTCTTCTATATTGGACCTTCTTTAGATGTAGTTTAGGGTTTTATCACTTGGACCAAATATTTTTGTAGTTTAGGGCCATCTAGTTTGTAACTTTTATTTCTCTTTATTATGGAATTATATATTATACCATCTATTACTATAGTTTAGGGTCTTAACGAAAAATCTTTTTTGTTCCATGTAGTTCGTGTCCTTCTGTTGAGACTCGATGAATAAATATATAATGGGGAATACATAATGGGGATGACCCAAAACACATTATGCTATGGAGTTATATGACAATGTTACCTAGGATCACAAGGGAACATTTTTCTTTACTGGAAAATGGATATGTCTATAGTTAGATAGTCAAATTCCCCTATGCAGGGACCACAAGGGAATACATTAATGGTCAAGTATAGTAGTCCCCACTCATTTACAAGGGCCATGAAATAATTTTTACGGATGATATTATTAGATTGTAAAAATCATTGTAATGCCAAACACTTAGGGATATTGGGAATATGGGTCAGGTAATTCATATCACAAAAGTTTGAATCGATGAATATGAAATAAGGAAAACATACTAGGGATGACCCGAAACATCACAATGTGTTTAGTTCTATCATGGTGTTACCAAGCCTCGTGAGGATTAGAGTTCCTTACTATCAAGGAGGAGATACCTCTAGATGGTATGTCATAAGCCCTTATGAATGAGACCATAGGTCTTACATGAATGATCATGTAAATGGGATGGACAATTTTTTTGAGATCCCTGAAATATTTATGAAAACTCAATCATCTGAATGATGAAGTTAGGTATAGAGAGAAGTACTATCAAATAATTCTTTTCGAACCGTTGGGAAATTTAGCTTCAGGTTCGAAGGAATGGATTCTATGTTATGTGGTTTCATGTAACGTGGTGTCTGAAATCAAATGGTTCGTGAAAGGTCTATTTCTTTCTTACATTGATAAGGCGTATAGAACATAGTGGTGTAATTTTGAGGATATCAAATTCACATGAATAGTCAGGTTATGGGGATTTTAAATCATTTTCTATGAATATTTTCGGTTAATTAGAAGTTATAACTACTGTGTTTAGGTCTACCATATGTAATAAGACAATAAATTAAGGTTCCACATCGTGAATGAAATAACTCCAGGATTCTAGGGGTCTTCTTAGGATTCAATGGTTCCTTTGGATGAACCAATCCCTATTAATGTTTTTTGATGGCGATGAGTGTAATACTGAAGAAGGGTTTGAGAAACCTAAATTATTTTTCACTTCTATGTGAACATTTTATCATAGTGAGGTGGTGTTAAAAATAATTAATATAATATTTTCTTCAGCTGGAGAGTCTAGTGATCATGGATAATATTTTTCAATTAACTCAATATTGTCTCTATGGGTTTTATGAATCATTTACATATGGTCTAAATTGTTACTAAGCTCTAGATATAAATAGTTTACTGAGTAGTCAGTTAACCTTTTTTCATGAATCACTTTGTAGGTTTTCTACCTAAGAAGTTTTATATATAATTTACATGAAGTTTTAAAGAATTTTGACATAAACCATCAAAGAATATAGTTTAAACTCATATATATTTGACCAAGTAGTTTTCCATTTGTTTAATTTCATGTGGTTTTATCAATTTCCTTATAGTTTAATTTCATGTGGAAAGGATGATTTCTATTAAATTTAACATTATATTGTAGATTTTAATCCTTACAATTTAATATTATGTGGTATGAAAATATTCCTTACGGTTTAATGCCTTTGGATAATAATGTTTTCCCTGATCTGTAAAGTCATTTGGTAAGGATCTGGGAGCCATTTTGAAATTGTGCAAGATCTATATGGCGAAACTTTACACTTTTAATGATAATTTAATAACAGGGAACACCTATTGTCCCTAAACAAGCATATTGTTGGGTAATAATTTTCATGATCCATTCTAGAATTAATTCATCCCAAGAGAATAAAATACACACATAGATATTAATTTTTCATATCTAGAGGGATATTGTATGACTTAGAGCTCTTCAAATATAAGTATATACAACTTTCATGGATGTAATTACATGATTATCCCTGTGAATGTTGTATGGGAAGATATAGTTCAATAATAAAATACATAAAGGTGATCCATTAGTGTAATATGATTGTAATACTTGGGAGAGTGTGACTATCTCAGTTTGATTACTTATTCATAGAAGGTACATACCCAGAAATGGAAAGGAAGAAGATATTATCCCAAAATCGCACTTTAAAAATGGTTACGATGAACATATTTGGTACATCAAGGTCATCTAAATCCACTTGAATAGTAGGGTTATAGAAGATATAAATCATATCCAATGAATTTATGAGTTAACTGGATGTGGTAACCGATGGATTTAGGTCCTCCATTAGTAATTAAGAGTGCCAATATTATTCCATATTTACATGAAAATTACTCATGGATTCAAGGTGGAAATACCAATGATTCAGGGGCTATTTCTAGGAACCATTCCCTATGAAAAGTTTACTGTGGGGGAAGGTCAAATAGAATGTAATCCTAATGATCATGGGGTTCCAAGATAAGGATATTGACATAAGGAACGAGTTGGGATGACTCAGATATTAGTGATCTATTTTAGTTCTATGAAATATTAAGTTTTGAGAAAGGTTAGTTAATCCTAAATGATGTTCTATCTTGTAATGAACACAAATAAAAGAAAATGTATAAAACAAGTGATTCTTGTATATAAACCCATTATTGAGGAAGATCTATTAAATATGAAGACCTTTTTTCATTATGTGTAACATTGTGAAATGAAGATGTTGTTCATGATCTTTGGTGTGTATCAGTAACAATGGCCACAATGGACTTCTAGATTCTCTAATATCACCAGATCCATGCTCAAAATGAGAAATGAGGGGAAATTGGGAAATGTAATAAGCCAGACAAGTTTGGGTCTCAAATGGATCATTGAATAGGTTCGTCCCATTTTCATTTAGGGGTTCATTTTTATCATTTTATAAGTTAATGATGAACCCCATATGAGAAATGTGTGCATAACTATATATATTGTGATGATAAGAATCAGTACATACATGGTTATTTCTGGAAATATCCCTATGAAGGATTGACCCATATGCAAGGACAAGTTATTTTTTTTCCATTGCCTATGGACTGAGGATTGGAAATATGGGCTTCAAAACACATCATTTAAGAGAAAAATCAATAGATATATTGTTATTGAATAGAAAAGTCTCTAGACATGTATGTCCCATAATCATATGGATGAACTATTCTCATTGCATGTTGTGACTAGACCTTGGATTTGAGATATTGGTTTCACTATGTATCCTATGACGATGGGAATCAAGCCACACATAGTTCATAACTTAGGAACCCTTTATATAGTCTTGACCTATATGTAGATGGGGAATATTTCTTATTTATTATTATAGTAGGATCCAGGATTGGTGATTTGATAATAACTATGTATCCAGTGATGAAAATAATCAATCCATAAGTAGTTATTAACTGGGAATGTCTCCACACATGTCTAAACTATATTTACTGCATGTAATGTTTCCCATTTCTTGTTATAGTTGGACCCAGTATTATAGGTTTTCAACAATATGAATCATATGATAACATGATTCACGACACTCATAGTTCATGAATATAAAACTATCCAAACATGTCTATCCCATACATAGTGGTGGAAATTGATCCCATTTATTGTTATGATTAGATCAATGATTGGATATAAGGGCATCACTGGGTATCCTTTGATGATAGGAATCAAGCCACATATTTTTTTTTTGAATGGAGATGTTTTGGGATAAAATAACCAATGATAGTGGTCCCCTCAGGTGAGGTGCATAGTAATACACAGTTTTATATCACGCGAGAGACAACAACCATGTAATTTAACCACATGAGGTAAGGATGTATAATGTGAATTTTAAGGTATCACATCAAATACGTTACTAAAAATGTTTTGAAATGATATTCCTTGTTTATATGGGGAAGCATATAAAAAAACATTTAAGACCACGTGAGTTGTTGTTGATGTGAGAATAAAATAATGGAAAAGGTTTTTATCACCAAAATAAGGCGATTAATGGAATTTTCAAGGGAATTTTTTATCATGAGTAAGATCATATAAGAAATAAGAGATAGGAATCTCTATGTATATCATTGGGGTTAGAATGAATTTTTATATTGTTTGGGGAAAACCATGTCATTTATTGTCATGCGATAAGGATGATGGTTACTAGATGTGAAGAAAGCACACATGAATCCGTTAGAACACTATACATGAATTTAGAAAATAATCTCATTAGAGTCATCCTGTTTTTGTGATAAAAGACTTCCTGATCTGGTTACCCATGTTTTTCTTTGATTAATACCCAAGGAATGAATGAATTTTAAATTCATGTTCTAAATAAGTTGTTGGATAGACAGATTTCATGTCAACATGATAAATAAATTGCGGCTTTACCCGAGGTCCAGGATATCGGTGCCACTGAGAATACAATGATGGTTTGGATCAATCCATGCAATTTTCTGTTTTGGAGATATTATCCATGCAGATCGAACTCACACACAATGTCAGTGATCTTCATTTTTCTTCTAGATAGATCTTGCTCATCTGTAGTGGGTCATCTGTGAAGTAACATTTTCCATGAAATTTAACATCACACATTAAATAATAAATGTGTTTTCTATTTTTAGATTACATGATGAAGAAAAATTGTATAGTTCAGATACAAAAAACTAGGACATATCATTCATGTTATCATCATGCTACCCTGATGTATTGTGGATTTTATCATCATTTGATTTGGTTTTATCATGCAATTTATCATCACGAGACCATATTATATCGTGAAGTTTATCATCATTTGACTAGGATATACTATGAATATTATAATCCTGAGACTAATATATTTTATTCATTATATAATATATGCAATTTATTTCTTATGAAACATCTCGTTGTTAGTGGGGGATAATGTGTTCCCCAACATCATAGCGAGTGATTAAGATCAATATGAAAAGTCCTTATGTATGATGTATGTCCCTTCTAATTTGGGTTCATTATTTGGATGTTTCCTTTAGGGTGTCATTGGTTTTATGATAGAAAATTCCAGTTCTCCATGAAGGAATGAGTAGAGATAAGTTTTTTTATAAAGGATCATGTGATCAAATGCTGATAGACTTTGAGGTTGTATTGTGCATGAAACCATTTATTTATTAGTTTTTCCAACACATCAGGATGATTTTGTTATTTCTCATAATCAACGTGTTTTCCACATTTATATATTCAAATTTTTGTTAATTAAAATTTCATGGGAATCACTATATTTTTTCCATACACTAATAAATATGGAGTTTCTTGTGTTGCAGTGTGCATGCTGGTACGATTGGACTGTAAAGTATGAATGAGTTTTTCTGTCTATGAATTATTTTATATATCCACCATTTTTTGGGATAAATTTTATAGAGTCTTATTTTAAGAAACTATGTTTTCATATTCATCCATGTGATAGTGTGTTTAATTGTTGGACACGATGTTTTACTCTGAGTAAAATTTCTTCAACTTTATAGAATTGAAGTCGGTTTTATTTTTTATGAATATCATGAGAGGGATTATAAATTCAGCGATAATATTATACACTGTAAAGATAATTATAATATTCATCCTTAATTACTTGAGTTTTATTTCCTCATCACATTTGGAAAAGAATCTGGGATAAATAAGAAGGCAATTGAACATCTTACCTTTGGATGGGGGATGTGGCCCCACAACATCCATTCCCCATATGGAAAATGGCTAGGAACATTTATAAGCATGAATCAATTATGGGGGGTATATTTATGAATATTTCATGGATCAGGAAGGCATGAAATTTCATGTTTAATTTCACATATTCAAGCGTAATTGTTTTATAGTAGTAACTATACCTCCTAATTTTTTGGGAGAACCTAATCCCAAAATGACGATCACCACAATAGCCTAGGTTTACTTCTTCCAAGATATTTAGAATCAATATTTATAATATGTATCATTTGAGGATATAATGAAAACATTAATTAAAGAGTGAATAATTTTTTATTAGACCATCCTAAAGGGTTAATTACACAACTCAACAACGAGTATGTTCCCTTCTAGCTCAGTCTATAGGGAGTGTCCCAATTTGAAGAAAATAAATTATGGGATCCATCCATCTAGCTGTGGATATCAGTTTATAATGGTCCAGGGTGATGTTGACCTAGTTTTATTACTTCATATCACATACAAATATAGATGAGAGAGTTATTTAGTGCAGAATGCATAAATTTACTTTATCCAGATTAGGGTATCCTAGAACAATGGTTTCATTTTCCATTACATATGCACAATCATTTTTTGATGAAGGGATATGATGAAATGTTGGTTCAAATGGAACTATTTCATTATTACAATGATGTATCCTATGATATGATCTGATCCTTCCTTGTTTGTGGAATATTTTCAGTTCCTGTTTATTATAACAAGATCTTAACCCCGTTTGATGTTCAGGTGGTCCTTCTATAACTATATGTCTAGTTACATTCGATAAATAAGATATTGGTATTCAACATCATTATTGGTTAAACCATCAAGTAATGAGAAAGGGTGGGGAATATTTTATTTTTCTAGAGAAAAAAATATGATCCCTAGACCATCCTAATTAAGCATTATTTTCTAAAAAATATTAGAAAAAGGGAACTGAGTGGGGCTACAAAAATATATCTCACATGTTAAGAGAATTTCATGGGAATAGCTAAAAAAATTCTAGATTTTTAGGGTCCACATGTGTACTTTTTGGTCCATGATTCAACATAATGAAATCACCTCGGGCTTATCCTTTCTCTTCCTTCTATAATAAGAATATGATTTCATACTGCTTCAGAATAATGTCCCATCGATTTAATGACTATTCATCATGGGAAACCTAAGTATAAACATTATATTTTCCATTCTATATACCATGTGGAATTAATGATATTGTATGTAATGCCTTAGATTATTCACCACAAATATGATCATGAGATAGTTTTTCAGGACAATGAAATACCACGTATCAATATCAGACCTCGTTTAACTAAGGTAATATAGGCTATTATCATTCCCCAAATAATTTTCCAAATTTATGTGTGTTCAAGTGATTCTTCAATAGTGGGCACATATAAAATGATAAAATTTCACTTCACTTATGGAATCAAGTCCAGTGGGTGAATAATGTACTTCTAGATACTCTCAAAGTCTACTTTGCGGTTCACAACCCATTGGGAGGTGACTCCCTTCTTCATTAACTAGGTGAATGTGAGGGATTATCCAACAAGTTTTGAAATTAAATGATTAATATAAGTGATATTCCCTAGAAGACCACTAAAATCTTTAAGATTCAAAGGGGTTGATATTTCAGGCATTGAACAATACCATTATGGGTTGACCAAGATTTCAAAGTGGCATAAAAATATGAAAATTAATTTCTAGGACATTAACCCAAATACACACTTCAATAGACTTCTTATCAAAATATGCTCTCAGAACATGTAAAATATTGCTTAAAGATTTCTTAAGGGATCACATCTCTATAATTATTTGACCACCAGGTATTTGAAATAGCATTATTATATTTTTACCAATAAGGGATTAAATATATATTTCATGGGGAATTGATAATTTCCACTAACATTCTATAATCCAATTGAAATGACCATGTAGAAAAGTATCCCATAGGGTTCTCTGATGGTGGTGGATTACTCATATCCAAGAGAAATAATCATTTTATTGTACCATGAATACCCATTCATAATGGGAAGGGCTTGGAAGATAGAAGCTTCACCGATTAGAAGATTAACAACTGATAATGGGACGTTTTCCATCAATTAATATTCATTCCGATCTCGAAAATTTTTATATACCCTAATCTACTCATTCTTTTTCATTCTAGGGATGATATTGGAAAATAGTCTTGGGTATTTCACTTACTGTACAATTTATTTTTTGACAAATTTTCATATTTTACCTCTATATTTGTATCATGAATGGTTTTCAACCTCCTAGATTCATACTCAAACTATCAATGGTCATTGAGTATGCCCATATGGTGTGTCGCCGAGGGTTCAAATTGGGGATTTTTATATAATTTCATGAAAATGCATATCAATGATTTTTAGTAATGAAATGTACAAACCATTCTCCTCATGTGGCATTGAGGAACTAATCACTGTGGGATTTGTGTATTATTATATTACCATATATATATAAATGATATCATAGATGGTGGGGTAGATTCCTTTCTCAAATTCTGTAGATTCATTCCTATGGTAATCATATTCTTAATCCTCTTCTAAGTCAGTAAATGAATTTTAAGACATGGTTGATAATCCTAGGGAATATCTGTCACTGATTATGTGAGGGATTCCTTAGGAAGATAAATTATCATCTAAAACATCCATAGATGTCTCAAAGGGATTTCAGAGTAGATTATTTTCTTTTACATTGTCTTTATAGATAGGAGGATCTTGTACATCATTTATTATATTTACTTCCCCAATAAGGTTTATTAGCATAACAATTAAATTTAAATGATTATCTAGATATTCAAAGGGGAATGATCAATCCATTGGGGGATGCAATCTAAAAATTATCATCCACCATTGGTTATTTACCATACCTTTCTAGAAAATTTCATTTGTATATACATAATTACAGGACTGGAATGGAGAACCAACACCATATAGTATGCTAACACTCCCAACAATTAATAAAATCAAAAAATGATGAAATATTGAATCATACGCCATATGGATATGAATCCTTGGAATTACATGTAAGACATTATATATTGCATCTTTATAGATAACATTGTTCACAGAGTTTGATGCGATATCACCAAACTGAGCTTTGATCTTAATCTTCCTGAGTGTTATTTGGTCACTCTAATCATTCCCAGGAATGGTTAGTCAAGTATGAGGTAAATCACCCTTACTATATCTGATAAAAAGAAGGGTTCTAATCTGAAAGAGTTTGTTCCTGTAAACATTTTCAATCAAATCCCGTCTTATGTTAACATTATCAAGCCCAAAAAAAATGTCTAGGGCTTTGATATGCCCCTAAATAATGACTTATTTATCTATCTCTCTCTCTCTGCAAATGAGATGGAAACATTGAATTCTAATGGTATAATATACATGTTTTAATCCTATGATAAAAATACATAACTATTGAATTTCTATGGACTATGGACGGATTTGATGTGTAAATATCATTGATATTTATAAATATGGAGAGCATTTATGATTCAATATTTATATGGGTCAAATTCAATCATTTTCTATATTTCATAATTTTTTTTCAAAGTTATGATATTTCTGAGCTGTGTATTATTTATATTTTATGGTCCATGATTGGTGTTAATTGAGGTATATGGGATTGATTCTTGTTATCTGGTTAAGGGAGTATCTTCTATAGTGTCTTAGGTCATTCCGACTGTCCCCTTTGTCTAAAATGATCATTAAATTTCACTTATTCCAAACAGTCATGTAAGATGAATAGTTTTTAACTAATATTGGAGGGATCTAGGACTCCTCAAAATTTCTATTGGTCTTACAGGGGTTCTTTTCTAGGGGTCTCAACAATATATATGTCCCCAATAGGGATTTTATTGTGATATTTTGTTCAGAAAAGCCTTTTTACCACTATATTTTTTGGTTCCTACTCCATAATCCTCCACCTCCTCGATCATGTATAGTGAATTCATGCTCAGAGGTATATTCAGCATATAGAGGGGTCCTTCTAATTGTATTATGTTAATAGAACCAAAGTTTATTTCTTCATTTGATGATGATTTAATTTTGTGGGATGGTGCTTGTGCTCTATAAATTGATGGGAATATAACTGAAATAGGGAAATCATCTATAGGATCATAATATGACTCTTTGTCTTCTATATCTCATTGTTTATGACAATTATTTCGACCCCTAGGAAGAAAATTTGATTTCACCTACCTAGGTGATGGGATCGTTATTGGTTAAACAATATGTGCTCTCAGGGTGGAATTATCTTGGTCAAATATTTTTTGAGTAATCAGGTTTTTGACCTTATTCCCACATCATGCCTGAATATATTTCACATCACCTCATTTTTCTAATTGGAAACCAATTACAGAAGTCACCTATACTAAGGAAAATTCAAAAATTACCTATCTATAATCAAATATTCTTTGGAGTATAACGTTTCAAAAAAAATAATCATGGATGGTGTGACATAGCCGTATACTGAAAGTGTAGTAATAAAGGTGATTAGTTAGGTTGGCCTTGTTGGGATTCCATGGATGCAAAAGATTTTTTACATTATTTTCCATTTAGTTAATGAAATAACTAAGGACCTTCTCACTTCAAAATGAGCAAGATTTATCCATCTGTTCTTCAAAATGGTGGATGATCCTAAATCCTGTATCTTCTAGAAGAGGTAGATTCAAAGGTAATTTCTAATCAATAACAGGTGATGGGAAATTCTTGGATTGAAAATGTTATTGAATTTACATTGTTATTAGTTTGAGGGTAACTGTGGTAGTCTCTAGCTTTAAAAGTCTTTTCCCATGTTCCAAGGGTATGGGATGAGAATTAGCTCAGGACCTCAAAATAGAATCATCCAATTGAATTACTATATCTAAAATATCATGGAATATTCCAAGATAATTCATCAGTATCTGATGTTCATGAATCTGATCCATAACATTTTCACAACATAGTTACAATAATTTTTATTGCGAGAAGGGGATGTCAAGTGAATTGGTTAACCCTTTCCATTTGTCTAAAAACGCCTACACCATATATTTTTTCACTTCATGAATATTATCAGGTTGAAAATATTTATTTTTGTTAGTATAGAGTAGAACTGATGAAGGATATTTCAATGAACATCATCCCGTCCCATAATGGATCTTTCATGAAAGATGTTGTACCAAATAAAGGTTGGCCCTACTAGAGTTTTCACAAGAGAAACTCGGTTGGGTTCACCTATTGATCTGGTGGTCCCCTCATCAAGCCACATTAATACATTAAGTGTATAAGGTGATGTTTTGGATCTCTAACACTATTAAAGGTTTATAAAGTTGGGTTTTTAACATTTTTTGTGGGGAAAAATATCATCTACCCAGTTTGAATATATCTCTTAATGGGATTCATGGGTGTGTTCCAAACATACATGGATTCCATATGAGTTTCTGTCGAATCAATGGAATTAATAAGTTATATAAATACAACATTCTCAAAAATCTCTCATATATAGGGCTGTAAAATTCATGATGAGTTTTCCTAGTTTTCATTTATAATTTTTTCTAAATCTAGGAAAATACTTAATGATCGCCTTAGCATGTGAGAGGTTGTTACTATAATGGAATGATGTCACAATCATCTTCAGCATCCTCATTTATGTAGACCAGATACCTATACGTGGAGTTGTCCAAACACTGATATGCCAATCATAAAAGTGTATCATATCATTCCGGATATTTGTGAGGATCTATATTCATCTCAATCTCAAGATAATACCCATTTTGAATGTTTCTTCTGGGTTTCTCTTTGTTGATTTCTTTGAGATTTTGTATCTCATTTTCATATGGAGTCAATCACTGCTCCCTGGAAGGAATTTTGGTTATTATGGGTGGTGATTGGGATCTTTCCACACTTTTTAATTTCCTATTTTATTGTTCTACAATAGTGTTTAAATATCATTATTATGGGGATCAAGATTTAGAATTATCTTCTAGTTTCATGTACATAATGACTCAATGGGATCATCCATATACATTCCTTTCAAGTTATTTTTTTTATATTGTATCTCTCTACTGTTTTATCTTTATTCAAATGACATTTTTATTGATAGTGATGAAATTAAATGAGGTTTAATAATTAATGGTTTTTATCCCATTAATATCATTGTAGCAGGATGATTCTACTCTTCATAAATCGAGTTCATTTCTCAATCACATGGCCTTATTATACTATTTTGGCTTATTAATAATTTGAGGTTTGACTATATTTTCATAAAATCCCCTGTCTCGGTTTATGAATAGTGACGATGAGGGGGGTTCTAGTTGTGTTTGTCAAACGAGCCCTAAAAAATGATTATCTTGTGGTGGAAGGAATATATTGGATGACAACCATAGATATTTACCATTGGACATAGGGAATACAAGTTCCCTCCATGGGATTATGATGATGAAAATTACATAAAACCTGTGTGCTGGGGACTATTTTGGGACCCTATTGTAAGTATTTTTCCCTATTGTTTATAATTTGATGATCCCTTCTAAGGATTGGATAACTCCATAGAAATGAATTGTGATATAAATTACACAAACCCAGTGGGGTGTGGTTAATCTTGAATCATGGATGATTTCTCTCGGACACTATCAGGGTGTGATAAACTAGATTAAAACAATTTAGATATGAATTCTCACATCCCCTAGAGGATAATGTTAGTTTTGAGTTAAAATATATATTTCTTAACCTATCTCCATAATTGATGATCTGAGGGGTAGAGAAGGTGGTAAATATTCTCCCATCCCGAGGGGTAGGATTTCTCATGGACAAATTCGAGGTTAGATTTTATTTTTTATCTTTTTATTTTATGTAATTTTTCTCATGTATGAGCAGGGTGAAATGTATGTCTATTATGGGACTCATAATCAATGGTAATTTATCACATTGGCCACAAAATAAGCATCCATGATGGAAATGTGTTCCCATTATTTGGAGGATCCTAACATAAGAATATTTTGGCATCCCAATCCCTTCATTTATGATGTATTTTCATATTCTAATATGGGGTATTATTTTATATTCACCAACTCAATATTGAAAAATATGATACCCTGATTTCACTATAGGCTGTGAAATTACAGGATACATTATCTAGGGTGTTATGATATTCTATGGGTTTGGAAATGTGATATTCATAGTAATTTCCCCAATTATGGATACAGATACCTGATGAGGCTTTATATATCATTTTATGATGTGTTTTGGTGATATAGAGGCATAAGCAATTGTGATTTATGATTTTCTTTTCTAGTTCCGGGTCCTGGGACATATAGATAGACGCTAGGTACATTTAACAAAAGAGTATTTTTATTGTATGATGGTGACCCTCATATCCTAGATAAAAAAGGTTTTTATCCTTTAGGAACTAATGAGTTTCCACCTATCTTTAGTGTTGGTAAACCATGAACTAATCTAGATTACCCAGGAACTCATATTGATAGGTGATGATGGGGCTTAACATCGTAGGGAGTTTTCATTTATCTAACATTATCCAAATTTTTATATCATCATCTGCATTGTTAGGCTTAGATGCCTCCACTTTGTTAGACAATAAAAAATTCACCTCGGGGTTACTTTCTAACCCTGATGAAGGGTTACACAAAGTTAATAGGGAAATATATACATTTGATCCTAATGTTTCAAGCATGTATCTATATGAATGTGTTTATGCTTTGACCACCCCTCTTTACATATCAGTCTATTAAAGGGAAATATTAACATGTCTGCGGAAGGTATCTCTATAAGGAAGTGGAATATGGTAGATTTTAGGAATAGTGTCCCTATATACATCACCCCAATTCCACCAGAAGGAATATTGAGGTAATTATAACCTTATAATTCGATTTTATAATCATGACACACTCAATGTGTATCATATATATTTTGAATAGAATCAAAGAATCTGAAATTATTCAGATGTAGAATTTGAGCCTCATTCGGCATCATCCTACAGTATAATGATATGCCATTTGGGGTAGAGCAGGTACATGATCCAACTTCTTGATGACTATAGTAATATCTGGATAAATGTTTGTCTCTTTGGGAATGTAATCCCCCTACTAAGAATCCAATAGAGTATACCAACGACAATTTCCATTATTGATATGAATATGATCATATATGTGGGTGGTGATAGAAATATGTTGGACAACCCTAGCTAATGTGGGAATATGAGAATTGTTTAAATGTGCATTCCCCACCAGAATATTCTAATGGAATTATGGAATGGGGGAATGGATAAGGGACTCATCTTGTATTGAATTTGAAAGATCCTACTATAGTCATTCATCATTAAAACTAGAGATATGATCTAGGGTTCTATGAGCTGCTAAAATATGCAGAGTATATTCATTGATCGAAATTTGAGCTTGTTCTAAGGCATTTTATTCTCTCACATAGTGATCCAATGTCAAGATGACTTGATAGAAAAAGGAATTGTTTCATTGTATTATACCATATTTCTTTTCTTATAAAAAAATGATCATGTCCTGAGGCATGTTCCACTCTTACATGGTGCGCCTAATATGGAATGGGGATATGAGCTTGGGTTGGTAGCTTTGGAATACATTTCTCATATTTTTATATATTAATTTTTGACTAACCAATAGAATTTGGTTCTCTCACATTGTGATCCTTGGTTAGAGCATGAATATTTTTCTAATATGATACCACATCCTTTTCCAAAACATACTAATAATCCATCTATATGGGGGAAAGGAAGTTCACTTGTACCAAAATAGCCACCTATTCATACTAATTATGGTGTTATTCTAATTTGGCTATTGAAATAGTAGTAAATCCATGTTCTGGAATCAATGCATGTGATGGAATATGTTAGAGGAGATCTTAATACCACGATTTAACAAAGTGACACTTGATTAAAGTGTGTGAAATAATCTAGTATTGCACATTTTCTATCTCTAATATGTTATCAAAGATATCGTTGATTTATGTAGGGTTTAAATCTTAATCATATCATCTATTTTCCATTGAAATATTATTATGGGAATCAAACAAAGGGATATGTATATATGAAACCTCCATTCTTCTAGGAGGATTATGAAAAAAATTGATATAGGAGGGCTGAAATCTGGCCTTTTCACTGACTACAACTAGAATATGTCAGAAACATCATCTATGAATGTGGGGATATAAGCCCACTATTCGTTATACAAACCTTTCTACTCTCTTTTTGAATTCCTTGATACCCATGCATAAGAATCTCGTCTGGAAATGTGTGTGATGGTGACCTCATTAGGTGAATAAGAGGCACAAAAGGGATGAAGCTGGTGATGATGGTTAACAGGATCGCTCATTAATGCCTCCTAAACAGAAATGGATTTTCTGTCGACTCTATGATTCTCCTTCCACAATTAAGAAACATGGAAACTATTGTGCTCTAGGGCTAAATTTCTTATGTTATTTGTGGTGGTAATGAGTTTCCCCGGTTTCACAGTAACTTTAGTTGAATCCTGCAGACTCATCGTCTTCATTGTATAGATACCTTTACAAGTATCCTCATGTTTTGAGATGATACCATGTAAAAGATATTCCCAAATAATTGTGTTTTAAACCTAAAGATGATGTTTTGGATGAGTGAGGTCATTCGGTGGCCCTATGGGGTTCTAGTCATAGATGATTTTCCAAAATAGTCACTAAATAAAGTCCTGATCAAAGTTCATGTTGTTGTTTGTGTGAGAAGTATTTATACTCAAGAATAAATCAATGAAAAATTTCACTGATTAATGAAACATAAAATGTTTGATACGTTCTCAATATAATATCCACACGTAAAACTCTTTCAATACTTATTTCTAGTTTGACTATTTTTATTTCACATACGTGTCACATAGAGAGTGTACATATCTCATGGGGACCATAGTTTCATGGGTATTAATGTAGATAAAAACATATTACTTAGAATTAGATATGTAAAAAAATGTATTGATGCATGATCAACAAATCATTATTTAAATTTGAGAGATTAATGTCAATTTCACTATTTTCTCCCTTTGAGAATGTCTGGTATTCTAGGTTTAGGATTCAAGTTTCATAATACTTAAAAAAAAATTAGTTATTCTTGAATCAAATACCTGAATACTAGTTTTTAAATCATCATTTCTTTTGGGTTTATTGTGTCTTTTCATGTTTGGTTTCAAAATCATTCACTCTCTATTCACCACATCCATTTCAATGAAACTTTTGACATCTCCAACACCCATAAAAATAGTTGTACCTCCTTTAAAAATGTAGGAGGTCATGTGGGGTTTCATACTCAATATTTCATAGTAACTAAAATTGGTCAAGTGTAAGGTAGTTGGGGATTGGGTCACCCTATTGGGAGTAACTGTTTACTACTCCAACAATCACTTGATGCTTTATGATATGTTCAAGAATCTTGTACTAATCCCAACACAAGACAGATATACATGAAAAAATGTTCAAATTTTGAATTCATCCACGTGTTAAGGGGTTATATTAATGGTTTCCTCTATATATATCTAATATTATTCATTATTTTCATGAAATTTCATTGAAATGTTTAGATTATTTTATTTTAAATCCTAATAACTAAGACCATTGAATTTTAATTTCATATTAGGAGGTTGTAGTTATTTAATGTATGGGATTGATCCTTTATGTATAATCCCACATAAACTATTTATAATGCAAATAAAAAAACATAAATATTCATTTTCAGCCATCTAGTTTAACGTCAAGTAATAACGTATCAATTTGAGGGAACATAGGCACCATGTATCAAGCTCGATCTTTATAAAGTCATCCTACGCATCCTATTTATAGTATAAGTACAAGTAATCATAGTTCGATTTCCCCTCAGTAACAGCCCGAATATTGATTCCCCTATATAGGGGATGTCATATCAGGACACTGATCGGGGCTCACACCATGAGTATTCCCTGAATGTGGAAGATCTATGATGTTAATGATTTGATCGATAAAAATCCATAAGCCCATGTAAGACATTCTCGTTTTCCGAAATTAGGCATAGTATGTGATCTTCCTCATTTTATATAGAGTCTGGTATAATGCCCTGGAGAATCCCACAGAGGATATTTGATATGGATATGACGTCTTAAGAAGTTATCCTACATATCATGTTTATTGTTGGAATCTTATGTCTCATTTTTTAGGCTTCTTCTAAATCCATTGATTGATTAGAAAGGGATATCAACTCATACTAGAGTTCACATCCTAGGGTTTTGAGTGTTAGAGACACGGTTGGACTTAAATGGATGTGGATTATCATGGGAGATCATTCCTAATGAAGGAACCCTACGTATCATGTTTAGATGGGAAATAGTGTTCAAATAGTTCAATTTAAAGTATTCATGAATAACTCCATGGAACAAGGTTATCATGTCCCATGAAATCGTCCTGAAATGACTAGGGTGTTTGTATGACATGTTTGAGGATGTTTTTACATATCCTAGTTTTCTAAAGGACACATGTAAGGACAATATAATGATCCATTTTACATTTCATGAGGACTTCGCATGATCTGGACCATGAGTATGGACGATGTCGCATGATATGGAAGGAATGTTAGTTGGATATAACATAACCTCTATGGAATGTAGGGAGAATGTATCAGGACATGTATGGAATTTATATAGGATATCCCATGACATAGATGATATTGTTGGTGGTCTTTTCAAGACCCCATTGACATTTTGAATGCATTTTCAATGTCTTGTGTGAAGTTCCCTGGCCCTTCCACGTGGCATGGGTGACTTTCCCATTGGACTACTTCAGACAAGGTAGAAAAATCTAGAATAATTTTTATGTCTCAGTTGCAATTCCTAAATTACATCACATGATCAAGATGAAATTCTTGGATGACATCACTTGGATTGGTTGACATGCCCTACTACTATCAGAGGATTTGGGTAGGTCAGGTGAATCTAATGAATATTGTTTTATTTTTATCACATAATCCTTTCCACATATTCTTTATTTTTTAGTCATTAATTCATACATTCCTAATGTGTTTTGAATAATAATATTTTCTCTATTTCTTGTGAAGAAGTTGATATGCTATAACTTCTTTGAATGATTTAGATAGCCCACCAGAATTCCATCATGTTATATATAGGTAAATCACATGAAGCAAAAATTTATGTTTTATGATCATTTAGGTCATTCCATATTTTCTACCCAGGGGAGACTCTCGTGATTGTATAATATTTTGTAATGATAATTCGAGTATTCTATGATCCATGGGGTGTATTTTCTTTCATGTTTATGTGTTTTTTTGTGTGTACGGGAGGAATTTATAGGCCACTATGGCATGGTTATATGTCTCCTTACGTGGTGCATATCTCGAATATATAAGCTCATATTTAGTGGAATTATTTTTACATAACCCATTTTTCGTGATACTATCATCGTACATTTATGGCAGCGCATGATAACAAATTCAAAGAGAACATTCCTCCATCACCAGGATTATTAACCCTTGATAGATCAAATTTATTTTTCACAACCGTGTTGTCTTGTAAAATGGTCTTTGAACCACTGATATGACAAGTCCAATACCTTTTACATGATCTTGAAGCCCATGTGAAGGATATTTCATGATCAATGAAGACTTATTTGGGGTCCTTCATGAGACTAAGACAAAATTTCATTGGTTTTTATTGAGATCATGACGACTTTTAGGGGATTCTCACTTGATATGTATAGCTTTTTTAAGGGTCTATGTGAGACCAATTTTCAATATCGAAGTTCTTCACCTGATCAATGGTGATCATCTGGGGTTAATAACCCCATTTATTTGAATATCAGTGCATGATACCTACATGAGATGCTTATTCCTTTTCTCGTTTTATTTCCCACCATATTTTACACAGCTAGTGTATGTTGTGATTTCATTCAAGCAGTTTTTATGGACAATAGTAGTACATTTCTATGATGAATCGTGTGATAAATAGTTGATCTCATAATGGTGTAATATCATTTTAATGAATAGTCCCTCCACCTATAAATAATGCTAACAGGGTATCACATGATTGAATACACATATTTGTGGTCCTTTTCATGAAGAAGGTGACATTCCAACATTCCCTTATGTGACAAGTTGGACATGTCTCCATTGTTCTTTGCGAGGTATTTCACATCGCATAAGAATATCCCATGAAGGGGAACATACTCTCCATATCATTAAGCATCAAATTTTTTCACCATTATTTTATAATGGGTTTTGGGGGATTTTTTGGAATCTATATATTACCATGTAACATGATCAATGGAACACATATGGCACCCTTTATATGACCATTATTGCTGGTTTAAAAATATCTTCATGAAAAATATTGTTTTTTAGAAGAGGTACACATTAACTATTGTAGATCATATTCAGTGCATTTTCCATTTAAATTAAATTTCAGGGTCATGCAATCATTGTTACATTCGGAGGTTATGTGGACTACATGATTCAGATGCCTAGTCATCATGCTTACTCCTTCCATTATTTTTCAAAAAAAAATAATACTCATATATATGGTATTTCATCCACTCAATATTTTTCGATGCACATTTTGTGGGAATCAATGTTCATAAAAACATATTTGTTTTAGTGAATTATTTGAAATTGTACCATAAAAAAGGGTGGTTATTTGTACACTTATATTGGAAAATAACTTATTTAAGTGTTTTTTGATAAATTTCTTTGTATTTTTTTTATAGTAAATTATATTACTAATCAGCATCCTCAACCATTTCATGTTGAATTATATTTGAAAAAAACCAATGGAACGATGATTCATTCATATTATAAAAATCCTCTCTCATTGAGATTTATGGGAAAATACTTCTTGAACGTATAGTAATTCTTCCCTTGGAAGAATTTGGATTGATATTAGGAATGGATTTGATCTCTATAAAAAATTTCATAAAAACAACTGTGATAGGTAAATCTCATTCCATATCCCAAAAACATGATTTGATCAAACATTAATGCAACAATGGCTATGAAATTCAATTGGAAACTTGTTCCAAAATATGGTTTTTCCATGTCATGATACTTCCATGTGGGACCCGGGATCTGACTCCTCAATTCGACATCCAATAGGCCAGGGGTTGACAACTATAATCAAGTCGGAATATAACTAATATGGAAGTCATTTAATATGTACATGTAAACATGAACAAATCTACATGACTAATAAATAATGAAATATTAAAACAACTAAACAACAAATCCATGAAAGAATCTATATCCCACAACCACTGTAAAATACTATGTAAATAATGTAAGAAATGGAAATTTCAAGCCCACCAAAAATAATTCAGTAACAAAAGTCTAACCTAAAAGTAGATGTATTAGGGATTCATTCAAAAATTCATAGGAACACACCTTAGTCTATACAATCTCACTATGAAATGATTGATCCTTGTCCGCCTAGGACCCCATCAAAAGTTCGATCATCTTTTCAATACACAGAACATGAAGGAAATTCCAATGCAGGGGTGAGTATAACAATACATATTAGGAAATACAAAAACCACAAAGAATATGAAAAAGGAAAACATAGTAATCTATACAAATGTATATATCTACAACAAATATAAAAATAATATAAATATATACTCAATACAAGGAACATAATATCACTATATGTCACAACCTTATTGTAAACCCCTTGTATCCTAGAATGAAGATTCGATGAAACACTCATCCAAGAGAAAACACTCTAGATTCCAATAACACTAAGGATTTTCTTCCATAAGGTTCTTCTCATCAGGTCGTGTCATGAGAAATAATAAATTGATATATCATATTTTAATACAATTCAGAGATAAGGAATACTACCATGTCCATGGGGAGATACCCAAAAATCAATATGAATAAACTATACTAATTATAGGATCAATACTAAGGTAATTTTTGTCGCATATGTAAGAACCTGATTATTAATTTTGAGGTATGGGTGTCTTTTTTTCTCTTTTCCTTATGTTTATTTAGAAAATATGGAAAATGGATAGAAATCCCAAATTTTGGAAATACATGTCGTGTACTATTCCACACACCATGTACTTTTGGCCATGGGGGAATAGTACATAGGATGTGTAGCCATGTCGGCAATGAAGGGTGTAAAGACTGACTACATGCCGTGTAGTCGACCTTTAAATGTCGTGTAGTCCGTCGGAATGCAGATAGTAAGGCGGTTTCTAGATTTGCGATAGAACATGCCATGTACTGAAAGAGACATGACGTGTAGTCATGTCGGCAGATGAACAGTGCCACGCTAGCAGGAAACCGCTAGAGGAACAGTTAAAAAATGGGAAGTAATGACCGTGTACTTTGTTTTTTAACTTGAAATGGGTAGCATCCATCCCTATTCACGGGGATGTCTTAGAACCGGACGGGTGATCAGGAGGGGACCACCGAAACTTTGAGGGTTCGTCAATCATGAATTGGGAATCTGATTTTGCCTCCGTCAATCTCGTTTAAAACTTACGGGTAAGAGCTTGCTCCTCCCTGTGTTTCACCTACCAATTCATCCTCTAATATAATTTATTTACGTTTAAGTGAGTTTTCTTCTACGTCATATCAACATCGTTATTGGGCATTTTTGGAATCAACATTCACGTATATCATTCTTTGGAATCTTGGTAGGTGTCTTGGTGTTTAATTTCCAGAATTTGTGTGTTTTTGTGTACCGTTGTGCCGCAAACCCATGATGGGGAGTCGTGCGGCTGAGGCCATGGATATTTTAAATCCCTAGAGTTGAATAGGTAATTAATTGTGATAATAAAACTATTTTTTGGGGTCATTTCTTGGATCCAGGACCACCCCGGAGGTCTGTTCCTCTGTTTAGTTGATTGGCCAGGATAACCGAGGGTATGCCTTTATCTAATGATTGTATAATTGCCTTGAGAGGAATTGATTTTCACTGCTTATTTACATGTTGGGCCTGGCCTGATTACCAGTATAGCCTGTGGAAAGAGTTGTGATTAGCCAGTGGGCATTGTACTATGTAGCCTGTGGGAAACTTCTTACGTGCCTGTGGGTAGTTGATTATTTTCCTGTGCGAGACACTTCTTACGCCCATGGGCAATATCTGTATGCCTGTGGGAAGATTATTGTGGTCAGATTCACTTTACCTGAGGGTAGGGTATTACGTGTATGAGGAAATTGGGTGATTACTTGGAATATTCACTGTGGTGATATTTTAGATTAAATGATTAAATGGATATTAAAGTGGAAATATAACTGGTTAAGTTAGTTACATTTTAATACTTCTTACCCTATTGCATATTAATACATCACATTGTTTTTCCATGTTTACACACAGTTGGGAATGTGCCATTGGTGGGTGCCTACTGGGATTTATTTATCACACCATATTTGGGTCAAGTTTTTTGGCCAAAAAATTTACGTTTCTACAGGTATAGATAAGGGAAAGGGTCCCTATACAGGTACTTTATTTCTGCTGTGTAGGGGAGCATGGGACAACTCATAGGCTCGCGATGCTACCGGTTTCTTGTTCTTTTTGTTGTACCATGTACTGTATTGTACTGCTATGTAACATGTTCTGGCTATTTTATTAGATCTTGGGAGATGTTGCATCATATATATATATCTGGTTGGTTATCCTTTACTGCAGTTGTTATATTAAATGTGTATGGTTTATTGCTTCTGATGTTGATGTACGTTTTTTTATATTCATTTTTTTCCTCTATGATACAAATTTACAAATGAGGGCATGGTTTCCCCACTATTAGACCTAGGCCCTTGCTGCTAGTCAGTAGCCTCTGGCATTTGGGGAAATGCGCTTGAGGTCACGTGGTGAACTAGGTTCAGGGCACCCGTTGAGTGGAACCTGTAATCGGGATGTTACAATGTGGTATCATAGTATTTTTTTTCCTTTGACTTACTATTTGGAGCCTTAGTCAAGGGTAGGACGAACACAATAATTGGTAACAAGCTATGCCCGGGCGTAGCTAACCCATGTACAGGGAAAATCCAGTCTAACTCGTATTTTTGCAATTGATTTTTTCTGATTTTGCAAGTTTTACAGTTGATTCGATATCACTATTGGGTGACACACTTATGATTGTGCTGTTTATAATTTATCCATGGGTTCTATTTAGTTGAAACCCGATGAGATGAGGGTATTCCACCTCATGCGTCATTTAGGAACATTCTAGGAATCACATGCCATGCGTAGTTCCATGTCGTATAGGTTCATTAGAAATTTCATGTTGTTGTGATACATGTTGTGCTAGAAAAGCATGCTGTTGTGGTAGCTTCTTTGATAAAATACCTGCTATGTGGTAGGAACTTATTGTGCGAGTCGGTTTATAGAATGAGAGAAAAAATTTGGTTTATGGGGAGTATGGGCCCCCACTTATTGGAATTTGGCAGATCATTAACTGTTTATTTTAATATAACACAGATAAGATTCCAAACTATGATTCGCATGGAGTATGGGCCCTCACATATCGGAATTTGTCACTTCGGTGTTGTTTTTCAGTATTTTTTGGGTTCTAGAGATGTTTCTGAGGCAAACTATCAAGAAACCCAGTATATACGCCATTTAGAACCTAAATCATGCCATTTACGTTCTTATGTTTGGGATGAAATGAATACTTTTTGAGTACATGACGTGTACGCTAAGTACATGCCGTGTAGTCTCTTCCCGTGTCATAGACTGTGTGGGAGGGGACACGGGGAATGGAAATGCTTAGGTAAAACATGTCGTGTATCAGAAGTACATGCCATGTAGCGTTGAACTGGAGTCCTCCTGTGTAACTAACAACATGGACGGGGGAGACCTTAATATATACACATCGCATCCACTGTGGAACACACCGTATAGTCAGACATGGGATCTGACCGTGTAACTAACAACACAAGTTGGTGTAATCTGGTCTTGTACACACTGTGTGTATATTGAACATGCCGTGTAGTTGGAGCCGTATATCCGGTCATGTAATTAACAACACGGGTCGACGAAGCATGTCAAGTACATGTCGTGTACCTGTGGGACACGTCGTGTAGCCTTGACCAGCGACAGACCATGTAGACCTAGCCGGGTGATAGAGGAAACTGGGTGGTGTACATGCCGTGTGCATGTGTAACACGTTGTGTAGTGTCAAGACGAGTAGTCGTCCATGTCACAAATGACACAGGCAGTTGGAAATTACACCATACATGCTGTGTAGGGGATATACACGCCATGTACATTTTGTTCAATAGGATATGTGTGGATTAGCCGTGTAGAAGGACCTGGGCAAGGGAAAAGGAGTCAGGTACATGCCGTGTAGTTATTATACACACTGTGTAGTACTATTTTGAAAATCTTGAAATGCCTTCTTCCTCTTGTTCCCTTTGTGGTTCCTTTATTTTCAGTCTTGATAATCTTGAAACTAAAGTGTGTTTTGACCTTGTAGTGTCATGTGTCCAAGACATTCATGCATTGTTCGCTGGAGAGTGGCAACGATTATACTCCAGAGATGGTGGGCCATGGGCTACCAGTGGATCCTCCAGCTGAGCTAGATGCGGTGCCAGCTGTTATACCGGACACAGGCGTAGATGCGCAGTTCCGTGAAGGCTTTATGTGGTTCATGTAGACTTTCAGGGAGCACCGCAGGATGCCACATTTATGGAGGCACTGACACGTACTTTCCAGTAGCAGCATCCACCGATGTTCTCAGGGGATGGCGGACCGCAAGATGCAGTGTCATGGTTGGGGTGGATGCAGACTATGTTCGAGCATTTGGAGATGCCTCCAGGGCGGAGGGTCAAGCTCGCGACGTATATGCTGTGTGATTCCGCCAAGATGTGGTGGGATGTTACCACCCAGTCATAGCATAACAAAGACATGGCATGGGATGATTTTCAGGTAATATTATATGACTTCTTCATTCCAGATACGCTGAGGGAAGATAGAACACAAGAGTTCATGGATCTGCAGTAGGGAGATATGTCGGTGATGGATTATTCTACTCATTTCCCCAAGCTTCAGTGTTCTTCACATATTCTGGTTGATGATGAGACGTTGAAGGCCAGATGCTTTGAGGATGGTCTCCAATATGACATCCGAGTGCTGGTGAATGGTTTCAGGTTTCTTTCAGTACATGCTATTTTGAATTAGGCACTGATTATAAAGAGGAACCTGTGGGAAGCTAGTGGTGTGGGCCAGGGCAGTTCAGCACTAGTTTCTGGTACTATTTCTATTTTTAATAGGAAGAGACAAATGGACTTCTCTCAGGGTGGCAGTACCAGCCATAATAATGCTTCAGGTGGCCAGGTCATGTTCTACCAGTGTGGTAAGGAGGGGCATAAGAAGCCACATTGTCCACGAGACCCAGTGGAGTACTGAGCTTGCGGCAGGATTGGTCATCTGCAACGCTTCTGTAGGGTGTTTCCCCCAGTGTCTAGTGAGAGGGGTTATGTGCAGACTCCGCGTGCGGGAGCAGGACCAACGGCTTTTTATCAGTCAGGGAACTGGAATACGTCAGGGCATGCAGGCTGAGATGGTGGTCGTGGCTATGGTAGCAATACAACAGGATCTCAGAGGCAGTAGTGCGGTACATCTCTGGGTAGCCAGGATGTGCCACGGGGCCATGGCACTGGGTAGGCATATGCAGTGCAATAGACCCAGAAGGAGAAGGATCCTAGTTCTTCTACATTCAGAGATACTATTCTAGTAGCTTTTGTCTTAACTTTTGTAGTTTCTGACATGGTTGATACACATAGTTTCATATCTGTACCCATTGTGGAGGACCTTGGGCTCTGTGTTTATACTTCTTCTGATACCATAACGCTAGAAACATCTTTGGGGTCTAGAATGGCTGGTGTGCGTCAGTGCAAGGAGTTCCCCCTTAAGGTTGGTGGGTGTCACTTTTTAGGGGACCTCTATGTCTTAGAGATGACAGCTTATGACGTCATTCTCAGGATGGAATGGTTGGTTCCCTTTCGAGCCTTTGTAGGATGCTATCATCGCAAGGTGAGTTTCACATCACCATAGGGTAGAGAGTTTCTATTCAAGGGCGAATGGGATGTTCAAGCAAATCGAGCTGGACCAGAGCATCATGAGTGAGGTGGAGTCATAGCCCAGATTGCGAGTTTATGTCTGGACTACCAGGGGACATGTCAAAAGGATTTCTCTCTAGTGGTTGGTCGTTTCAGGGATGTATTCTCAGATGACTTTTTAGGTCTTCCTCCTTAGAGTGAGGTGTATTTTTCTATTGATCTTGTTCCAGGAGCAGCACCAGTGTCCATTCCACCTTATAGTATGGCCACACCCATGTTACAGGAGCTCAAGAGGAAGTTAGAGGAGTTAAAGGAAAAGGTTTTCATCTGACCGAGTACTTCTCCATGGGGTTCGCCGGTTCTCTTTTCCAAGAAGGCAGGCATTACCCTCAGACTCTGTGTGGATTATCGGATGTTGAACTAGTTGACGATCAAGAACCGACATCCTTTACTGACGACTGATGATCTCATTGATCAACTTCGTGGAGCACGAGTGTTCTCAAAGGATGACTTGAGATTAGGATATCATCTGCTGCACGTTATTATATCTGATATACCTCTCACAGCATTTAGGAGCAGGTATGGTCTATACGATAATATGGTAATGCCATTTGGACACATGAACGGGCCAGCAGTTTTCATGGCTCTGATGAATCGTGTGTTATGTAAGAACCCGGATCTTCGGTTTCAGGTACGGATGTCTTTTACGGGCTTTTTAAGGAAAAATGGAGAATCTAGAAATTTTCAGAGTACACGGCATGTACTATATGATCACACACCGTGTACCCCTCGGCCACTTTAAGTCGTGTGTTGGCTGAGACCAGTCCACACACATGATGTGTATCTAAAAATTTTCATAGTACATGCCATGTAATTTATGAGTACATGTTGTGTACTCCTCTGCCACTCAAATCCATGTGTTTGGCCGTGTCTCGGCCACACACACAGTGTGTAAGGCTGAGGTGGAGGCCGGTTATTTCGGGGTACTAAAAATCGAAGTACACACCGTGTACTCAAGAACTACACGCCGTGTAATTTCTTTTTATTTCATTAATCGGACCGGGGTCATGACTAATGCTTGTAAACACCTTCTTCTCTGCCTAATTCCATCCAGAGCATCCGAGGAGGCCGATTTTTCTCTGATCCACTGATCCGTCACCGGTTGTCCGAATCGAACTCCATCGATTGAAGAAGAATCGCAGCTGTGAGTTCTTGGTCCCTCTCTAAATTCGTTTCCTGATTCTTCCTCTCGCGTGAGATATCTAATGTTGAGAGTTTTAGAATTTTTTGCAGATCTACTCTGTTATAGGCTGATTCACAGGACGGGTTTCATGTATATTGATCTCCAAGGATCGAGGTAGGTGGTTTGTTTCCCTATGTTGAATTTCATTGAGTTTTGGTTGCAAAAGTGTCGGATACCCATGTATCGAGTATCCCAGATTAGGGTTTTGATCATGTTTATTTATCTTCCTTAGATTTCTTATATACCTGAGGTTATTATATGATTAATAATTTCTTGTTAGCATGTTTGAGGATCACCCCATGGGTGTTTTCCCTTGTTTTGGTTGTTGTTTGTGGTTTGGCATGGTTTGCCTACGAGGCAACACCTATTGGATTTCTAGTATTTCTGTATAATTTATTACATGCATTGACTGCTGTTTACATGCTTGTGGATGCTTTTGTAGCTACTAGCCAAGTAGTTTTTTAACTTACTTAGGGATACTAATAGTAGATTACACACGACTGGGCTGCTCAGGGCCGTGAGAACTTGGTGTGGGAGATCAAAGAGGGAATAGATGATTAAGTTCTTCCCTAGGGTGTCTTATGATTTAGTTTCATATGCAGGACCTACGGGAATCAGAATTTGTGCTTCCCAAGAGTTTTCATAGTTTACCACGCATCGAGAAAATAAGAGGAATTAGACGTAAGTGCTTCCTTAGAGAGTCTATAGCTATTATTGCAAGACCATAAGGGAATTGATGTAAGAGATTCCCAGAGTGTCTGTGTCTTGTTTGATTATTGGACTATAGGGGTATGCTAGTTTAAGCCACCCAGAGAGCTAGTGTGAAATTTTGATGGTTGGTTGTGACGAGTCCACCAAGCCAAAGAGAAATCTTGGGTTTTGTACTGCTTGTGTCAGGTAGTCTTTTTAGATACATGCTATGTTACTTTCTTATCTTGGAATAAGAAACTCTGTTTGTTTTCTGTAGTTGTATAATTAAATGAATGTGAATGGTATTTTGTAGAATTCATTACTGCATTGTTTACCTTTACATTTGCTATATCACTCACTGAGAGTAGAGCACAAATCATGTGGTGGTTGCCTACTGGGATTAGTTTCACACCTTGTTTGGGTCCTACAATTTGTCCCAAATAGATTATATGGTTGCAAGATTAGGTATGGATTGTGGCCCTTCCACCTCATGTACTTGATTACTAGTCGGAGCTGGAGAGCATAGGACCGGGTCTTGGCCTACGATGCTGCTGGAGTTGCTGTTTACTTTTAGTACTTTGGTTTCAGTTGAATTTCAGCATGTTGTTTTTCTTAGTGCTTTCCATAGACACATGTACCATTCTGCACCATTATTATATCAGAAATTGATTATACTTTTAGTCCAGTTGTTGCATGCTATTTACTGCTTCCGCTATTTTTTATTCTTGTTATTCCACTACATACATTACCAAATGAGAGAATAGTTTCCCCACAGACTCACCAAGGCCCTCGATGCTAGTCGGCAGCCTCTGGCGTTTGGGGAAACGCGCTAGAGGTCATGTGGCGAACTAGGTACGAGGCACCAGTGGAAGGGCTCCGGATTTGGGTCATTACAAAGTGGTATCAGAGGTGTTTTCCTTCTTTCTATTGCCTTACTGTTTTGCGACCATAGACAGGGATAGGAAGAACTGGGTAGTTAGTACTTAACTGTGCCCAGGAGTAATTAACCCGTGTATAAGGAAAAGCTATATTACCTCGTAATTGTAATTTTCAGTTTTTGCAACTGTTACAGTTTATTATATTTCACGGTTGGGTGATGCACATGTTTGGTGTTGTTACCGTTTATATGATTATGTCTCTATTTGGTTGAAATTTGATGAGATGAGGGTGTGCCATCACATGCATCATATATGCACCGAGTAGGAAATCACTGGTCATGAATTTTACCATCCCATCTAGGGTGCATTAAAATTGCATGTTGTTGTTATTGATGCTGTGATAGATTATGCATGCCATTGTGGTAGTTGTTGTGATAGAAATACTTATTGCACTGATAGAGTATTACTTCTTTTACGTCCTGTTCAGCAAGGGCGCCAAGCTCTGGTCTTGGAGGTTTTATGGGCCCTCAAGGATCAGAATTTGGCGGATCATTGTTTGTTATGCTGTTTACTTGTTGTATGCATTATTATGATGCCAAGTGTTGATTCGCGGGTAGTATGGCCCCCCACAAATTAGAATATGGCATATAGCTGGTCGTTTTTCTGTATTTCTGGCGTTCAGAGTAGTTTCAGAGCTACAGCCTGGAAAAACCAAGAATTCACGGCTTGTACCCCCTTCATACATGCCGTGTAGTTTTTAAACCATGTTCTATCTGTGTAAATAAAAAAACATGGGGTGTCAGAAAAATCTTTGGGGACACGCAGTGTACCTTATGTACACGCCGTGTGGTAGTCAACCGTGTACCCGACCGTATCGCCAACAACACGGGTCTGGAATCTCGTGTAGTGCACGTCGTTTGTTATAAAAACACGCCTTGTAGGGTTCTTTTAGGTCCCCGGTCGTGTCATGAACAACACAGGTCGGTGATATCCATCCTTATACACGTCGTGTTTGTTTAGAACACGCCGTGTAGGGGATCAGTCATGTAGCCAGCCATGTAACCTGCTACACGGGTCACCGAGCCTGTATAGTACACGTTGTGTGTTAGAAGAACACGCCTTGTAGTTTTCTTCTACGTACCTGGTCGTGTCACGAACAACACGGGTCAGTGTTATCGCATCTGATACATGCCGTGTATGTTCGGAACATGTCGTGGAAGGGGTTAGCATTGTGGCTGGCCGTGTAACCTGTTACACGGACCGCCGAAGTCTGGCTTGTACATGCCGTGTCCTCAGTGAACAAGATGTGTAGTGTAGTTTTTGGAAGACCGTGTAGGTTAGCTTTTCAAGGAGACTCGGTTAGGGGATTAGAGTCCATGAACACACCGTGTTTTTGGACAACACGTCGTGTAGTCTGGAATGTTACACGACCGATGGTGGAAAAATTACAGGGCCATATACATGCCGTGTAGTTCAGGTTTTCAAGATTAACTGTTTCTATCTCCTGTTCCTATTTTTCACTCTTGTGTTTTCTGTTCTTGTTAATCCTAAATCTGGAATGTGATTTTGAACTTTCAGGGTTATGACACCAAGACATCCTCCCATTGCACGTGAGGAACCCGACATTGACCTTATGCCTGATACAGCAGACCAGGGACTACCTGTAGTTCTGCCGATTGTTCTGGATATGGAACCTGCAGTGATTCTGAACACTGGTGCGGATTCTCAATTCAAAGAGGGTTTTATGAGGTTCATGCAGACCTTCCAGGGAGCTCAGCATCCTGCCCCATCTATGGAAGAGATGATGCAAGTCTTCCAGCAGCATCATCCTCCCACTTTCATAGGGTATGTAAGACCTCAGGTTACAGATTCATGGCTAGAAACCATTATTTCCATCTTCGAGCATCTGGAGACACCCCTAAACAGATGGGTGAATCTCGCAACTTACATGCTGTGAGACTCTGCTAAGAGATGGTGGGATGTAGTCTCCCAGGTAGGGTGCCAGCAGACTATGGCTTGGGACGAATTCCAGCGTACGTTCTACAACTACTTCTATCCAGCGATGATGAGGGCTGACAGGGCCATTGATTTCATGAACCTGTAGCAGGTTACTCTTTCGGTCTTGGAGTGTTCCTCCTGCTTCATAGAGTTACAGCGTTTCGCTCATATTCTAGTAAATGACGAGATGTTTTGGCGAGGATGTTTGAGGAAGGCCTCAAACCAGAGATCAGATCACATGTGAAGATTTTCTAGTTGACATCTATTACTCTGATAGTCAACTAGGCACTGATCACCGAAATAAATATGAGGGAGACTGGAGTTGTTGACCAATGTGGTTCTGCATCCAAGGCTGAGTCATTTAATACTGATAGTAGGAAGCGCCACCGAGAGTCTACTCAAGGTGACTCGAGGAAGAGGGGTATATCTTCTAGAAGACGATATCATCATTTCGGCAAACCGGTAGTGTGCTATCAGTGTGGGAAGAGCGGGCATAAGATGCCTCAGTTCCCAAGAGATCCAGTGCAGTGCCGAGCTTGTGGAAAGATGGGTCATCTGCAGTATTTTTGTAGGATTCTTTTTCCAGCGGCTAGTGAAGGAGGATCTGTTTCTACCCCTCGTTCAGGAGTAGGACTACCAGTCCCACAACAGACTGGGGGCTAGATATCATCAGGTCGTTTAGGCCAGGGTAGAGGTCGCGGACGTGGTGGTCAGGCTCAAGGGGGATCAGCTCAGGGATATCAGGCTGCTACGCAGGGCCGCGGTACTGGCCAGATGTTTATAGTAGAGCAAATTCATTGGGAGCGATCCTTGACCCTACACAGTTTGAGGTACGATCCTAGTAGCATCAGTTTTATCTTCTTCACTTTTTGATACTAGAGCTTCTCATAGATTTATTTCTGTACACAATGTGGAGATTCTTAGACTCACTGTCCTTACTTATGGGGATACTTTGGCACTAGACACTCCTTTGGGGCATATAACTATTAATGTGCGTCAGTGCAGGGAGTGCCCCCTTGAGGTTGGTGGGTGTCACTTCGTGTGGGATCATTATGTCATAGAGATGACAGGTTATGATTTCATTCTCGGAATGGATAGGCTAGTTCTTTTTCAGGCATTTGTCGACTGTTATCGTCGCATGGTGAGTTTCACATCACTAGAGGGCAGGTCTTTTCTTCACAAGGGAGAATGGGATGTCCAGGCAAGCAGAGCTGGACCAGAGCATCATGGGTTGGGCAGAGTTACGACCCAAATTCCTATTTTATATCTGGATGATCATGGGACCTCTTAGATGGATTTTCCTCTGGTGGTTGATTGCATTCCAGATTACTTTCCATAGGACTTCTCAGGATTTCCTCTGGAGCGTGAGGTAGACTTCTTTATTGAGTTTGTGCCAAGAGCCGCACCAGTATCCATACCTATTTATAGGATGGCTACTCCTGAGTTGTAAGAGCTCAAGAAGCAGATGGAGGAGTTGAAGGCTAAGGGTTCCATCCGACCCAGTAATTACCCAGGGGGTTCACCTGTGTTTTTTGCGAAGAAGGCGGACGGTACCTTACTGCTTTGTGTGGATTATTGGAAGTTGAACCAATTGAATGTCAAGAACCGATATCCCTTGCCGAGGATTGATGATCTCTTTGATCAGCTTCAAGGATCCTGGGTGTTCTCAAATATCAACATGAGATCTGGTTATCATCAGTTGCGCGTTAGGCCTTCAGATATACCCCTGACAGCCTTCAAGAGTAGGTATGGCCTCTACCAGTATACGGTTATGCCGTTCGGCCTGACGAATGCGCCAGCAGTTTTCATGGAACTCATGAACCGAGTGTTCCATACTTACTTGGATTCCTTCTTCATGGTCTTCTTAGATGATATCTTGGTGTACTATCACACTCGACACGACCATGAAACCCATATTGAGATCGTTTTGAGTACACTAAGGGAGCATCATCTTTTTGATAAACTCTCAAAGTGCCAATTTTTGATGGATGAGACTCACTTCCTGGGTTATTTCATCTCAGAGACAATAGTATCAGGTGGCCCAGAGAAGGTGAGAGCAGTAGTCACCTGGGAGCAACCGAAGAACATCTTCTAGGGACGTATTTTATTGGGGATGGATGCTTACTACATGCGGATTATACAGGACTTATCACGCCTAGGAGAACTGTTGACAGGATTGACTAAGAAGGGGGTGAGTTTGTTTGGTCTGAAGCATGTGACTTAGCCTTCCAAGAGGTGAAGGGGAGATTGATTTCAGCAACGATTCTAGTTCTGCCCGAGCAGGGAAAGCGTTATACAGTTTTATGTGATGCATATGGCATCGGTCATGGATCAGTGCTTATGCAGTAAGATAGGGTTGTCGCGTACGGATCTCAGCAGTTGAGGCCACATGAGAAGAACTATCCTACGCATGATTTGGAGTTAGCTTATGTTGTTCATGCTTTGCATTGTTGGAGGCACTATCTTATGGGATAGAATTTCTTAGTATATACTGCCCAAAAGAGCATCAAGTATATCTTCACGCAACATTACTTTAATCTGAGACAACAGAGGTGGGTCGAGTACCTACTGTCCTTCGACTTCGAGCTTGCCTATACGCCTAGGAAGGGCAATGCTATGGCGGACACACTAAGTAGGAGGACTCAGTTGCAGGCAGTTCAAAAAGCCAGTAGTGAGTGGCAGCTCATTGCCCTGTTCTCTGAAATGCATCTGGAGGTATACGACAGACAGGGTCAGATGGTTATTTCTTCCGTAGCTATTACCTCTACCCTTTTTGATCGAGTTCGAATGAGGCAGCTATCAGACCCTAAAGGCCTAGTCCTATGGGAGGTTGTGGATGATGGAGACCCTACTCTGGGGTGGACAGTTGGCAATGACGAGGTGCTACCTTTTCATGGCCGCGTATGGGTTTCAGCAGACATACATGAGGAGATGTGGTGGGAGTCTTATGCCTCAGCTTGGGCAGTTCATCCTGGTGTCACAAAAATGTACCGAGACTTGCACTGCCAGTATTGGTGGCTAGGTATGAAGAAGGATGTGGCTTGTTTTGTTATGCGGTGTTCCACCTGTCTGTAGGTGAAGGCAGAGCATCAGTGACCAGTAGGGCTTTTTCAGTAGTTACCCATTCCTGAGTGGAAGTGGAATGATGTCGTGATGGGCTTTGTGAGAGGGTTACCGATATAACCTCGAGGAAATGATGCGATTTGGGTTGTAGTGGACAGGCTCACGAAGGTTGCACACTTCTTGATGATCAAGGATACCTTCAGTGTTGATGAGTTTGGACGGTTGTACATCCTAAAGATTATACGTCTTCATGGAGTTCCACACTCCATTGTTTTAGAGAGGGATGTGTATTTTACTTCGCACTTCTGGAAGGGGCTACAGAGGGTGTTGGGTACAAAGGTACTTTTGAGTATAGCATACCATGCTCAGACTGATGGCCAGTCCGAGCGTGCAATCCATGTGCTTGAGGATATGCTCCGATCTTGCATTATTGAATTTGGCGGGTCTTGGGAGAAGCATATTCTTCTGGTGGAGTTCACCTACAACAACAGTTTTTAGGCGACTACTCAGATGGCACCTTACGAGTCTTTCTACGGTAGGCCATGTCGATCACCTTTATGCTGGCTAGAGGTAGGAGAGACAGCTTTGCTAGGGCCTCATCTTGTTCAGGAGACTTTAGAGCAAAGAGAGCTGATTCAGATGAGGATGGCTATAGCGCAGTCTCGGCAGATGTCTTATGCTGATCAGCGGAGATGACCTCTGGAGTTCGAGGTCGGGGTTCGGGTTTTCCTGCATGTCGCACTGACGTTGGGAGAAAATAGGATTCAGAGACATGGTATGCTCTCACCGAGATACGTCGGGCTATTTGAGGTTCTAGAGAGAGTCAGACTGATTGCTTACAGGTTGTAGTTACATCAGAGATACCAGGCTATGCATGACGCCTTTCATGTTTCTCAACATCGACGGTATTTCTCAGACCCATCTCATGTTTTGCAACCCGAGGAGGTTGAGTTAAAGTAGGATGCATCTTTAAATGATCATCCTATCATGATTTTGGATCGTAGTACAAAAGTGCTCCGTGGCCGGTCTGTTCCTCTGGTAAGGGTGCTATGGCAGCCCAGCCGTATACAAGACGAGACTTGGGAAAGGGAGGTTGATATGCGATCACAGTGGCCAGAGTTGTTCGAACACTACAGAAAAAATGGGTATTTGCGACGGGTTATTTGCGACGGGAATAAATCCCGTCGCAAATACCCCTGTTAAAAACTTATTTTCCACGGGGGTATTTGCCCGTCGCAAATAAGTAGCCTTTTGCAACGGGATAGCTTTCCTCGTCGCAAAAGGACTGGCGCCCTTTGCGCGCCAAATCGCGGGAAACATATTTGCGACGGGGGGATATTCCCGTCGCAAATAACCGGCGGCGGTAAAAGGTATCTGCGACGGGAATATTCCCCCGTCGCAAATAGTATGTCGGCAGGTGGTTATTTGCGACGGGACCCGTCGCAAATAACTATTTAACCGTTGACCGTAATAAATGATGGCTAAGGTATTTGCGACGGGTATCCCGTCGCAAATGGGCCTGTCGCAACTAATCTAACCTATAAATACCCCCATCCGTTTTTTTTTCAAATCATTCTCAAATTCCATCTTCTTCTTCTCTCAAAATTTTATTTCTACAGTTCAGTTTTTCTCAAGATTAATTTTTTTTCCGGAGTTGATATTGAAGTTTTGAAGAACGATCAGAGATCAACCTCGGATCAATTTTCAAGGTATTTATATTTATTTTAATTTCATATTTATTTTTAATGTTTTATTGGTTTTAATTATTCTTAATTAGTTGTAATTTAATTATGTTTACATTGTTTTATAACTTAATAATTAGTAATAAATACTAATAATTAGGAATAATAACATTATTTAATTATTAATATATTTTATTAATAATATTAAAATAATATAATTTTATTTATATATACAATTCTCTTTTCATCTGTGTGTTTGCTGTCTTAACATGTATTATTTGTATATGGAGATTGAAAACACACAGATGAAAGGAGAATTGTATATAAATTAGAAAATTATATTATTTTAATATTAATAATAAAATATACTAATAATGTTATTATTCCTAATTATTGGTAATTATTCCTAATTATTGGTAATTATTTATTTAATTACTCATAATTAAGAACAATTACCAATAATTACCAATAATTAGTAATAATTAGTAATAATTAGTAATAATTACCAATAATTAGTAATAATTACTAATAATTAGTAATAATTAGTAATAATTAGTAATAATTACCACTAATTAGTAATAATTTTCAATAATTAGTAATAATTAGTAATAATTAGTAATAATTAGTAATAATTACCAATAATTAGTAATAATTACCAATAATTAGTAATAATTACCAATAATTAGTAATAATTACCAATAATTAGTAATACTTACCAATAATTAGTAATACTTACCAATAATTAGTAATAATTAGTAATAATTACCAATAATTAGTAATTATTAGGAATAATTAGGAATAATTAGGAATAATTAGGAATAATTAGCAATAATTAGCAATAATTAGTAATAATTACCAATAATTAGTAATAATTAGTAATAATTACCGGTAAATAGTAATAATTACCGGTAAATAGTAATAATTACCGCTAAATAGTAATAATTACCGCTAAATAGTAATAATTAGTAATAATTAGTAATAACTACCAATAATTAGTAATAACTACCCATAATTAGTAATAATTACCAATAATTAGAAATAATTACCTATAATTACCAATAATTAGTAATAATTAGTAATAATTAGGAATAATTGGTAATAATTAGGAATAATTACTAATAATTAGTAATAATTAGTAATAATTAGTAATAATTAGTAATAATTAGTAATAATTAGTAATAATTAGTAATAATTAGTAAAAATTAGTAATAATTACCAATAATTAGTAATAATTACCAATAATTAGTAATAATTAGTAATATTTATCGGTAAATAGAAATAATTAGTAATAATTAGAAATAATTACCGGTAATTAGTAATAATTAGTAATAATTACCAATAATTAGTAATAATTACCAATAAATAGTAATAATTAGTAATAATTAGAAATAATTACTAATAATTAGAAATAATTACCAATAATTAGAAATAATTACCAATAATTAGTAATAATTACCAATAATTAGTAATAATTACCAATAAATTCCAATAATTACCAATAATTAGTAATAATTAGTAATAATTACCAATAATTAGTAACAATTAGTAATAATTAGTAATAATTACCAATAATTAGTAATAATTACCAATAATTAGTAATAACTAACAATAATTAGTAATAATTACCAATAATTACCAATAATTAGTAATAATTAGTAATAATTAGTAATAATTACCAATAATTAGTAATAATTAGTAATAATTACCAATAATTAGTAATAATTAGTAATAATTAGTAATAATTAGTAATAATTAGTAATAATTAGTCATAATTAGTAATAATTAGTAATAATTATCAATAATTAGTAATAATTAACAATAATTAGTAATAATTACCAATAATTAGTAATAATTACCAATAATTAGTAATAATTAAGAATAATTAGTAATAATTACCGGTAAATAGTAATAATTAGTAATAATTGGAAATAATTACCAATAATTAGAAATAATTACCAATAATTCGTAATAATTACCAATAATTAGTAATAATTACCAATAAATTCTAATAATTACCAATAATTAGTAATAATTAGTAATAATTACCAATAATTAGTAATAATTACCAATAATTAGTAATAATTACCAATAATTAGTAACAATTACCAATAATTAGTAATAATTAGTAATATTTATCGGTAAATAGAAATAATTAGTAATAATTAGAAATAATTACCGGTAATTAGTAATAATTATTAATAATTACCAATAATTAGTAATAATTACCAATAAATAGTAATAATTAGTAATAATTAGAAATAATTACTAATAATTAGAAATAATTACCAATAATTAGAAATAATTACCAATAATTAGTAATAATTACCAATAATTAGTAATAATTACCAATAAATTCCAATAATTACCAATAATTAGTAATAATTAGTAATAATTACCAATAATTAGTAACAATTAGTAATAATTAGTAATAATTACCAATAATTAGTAATAATTACCAATAATTAGTAATAACTAACAATAATTAGTAATAATTACCAATAATTACCAATAATTAGTAATAATTAGTAATAATTAGTAATAATTACCAATAATTAGTAATAATTAGTAATAATTACCAATAATTAGTAATAATTAGTAATAATTAGTAATAATTCGTAATAATTAGTAATAATTAGTAATAATTAGTAATAATTAGTAATAATTATCAATAATTAGTAATAATTAACAATAATTAGTAATAATTACCAATAATTAGTAATAATTACCAATAATTAGTAATAATTAAGAATAATTAGTAATAATTACCGGTAAATAGTAATAATTAGTAATAATTGGAAATAATTACCAATAATTAGAAATAATTACCAATAATTCGTAATAATTACCAATAATTAGTAATAATTACCAATAAATTCTAATAATTACCAATAATTAGTAATAATTAGTAATAATTACCAATAATTAGTAATAATTACCAATAATTAGTAATAATTACCAATAATTAGTAATAATTACCAATAATTAGTAATAATTAGTAATAATTAGTAAAAATTAGTAATAATTACCAATAATTAGTAATAATTACCAATAATTAGTAATAATTAGTAATATTTATCGGTAAATAGAAATAATTAGTAATAATTAGAAATAATTACCGGTAATTAGTAATAATTAGTAATAATTACCAATAATTAGTAATAATTACCAATAAATAGTAATAATTAGTAATAATTAGAAATAATTACTAATAATTAGAAATAATTACCAATAATTAGAAATAATTACCAATAATTAGTAATAATTACCAATAATTAGTAATAATTACCAATAAATTCCAATAATTACCAATAATTAGTAATAATTAGTAATAATTACCAATAATTAGTAACAATTAGTAATAATTAGTAATAATTACCAATAATTAGTAATAATTACCAATAATTAGTAATAACTAACAATAATTAGTAATAATTACCAATAATTACCAATAATTAGTAATAATTAGTAATAATTAGTAATAATTACCAATAATTAGTAATAATTAGTAATAATTACCAATAATTAGTAATAATTAGTAATAATTAGTAATAATTAGTAATAATTAGTAATAATTAGTAATAATTAGTAATAATTAGTAATAATTATCAATAATTAGTAATAATTAACAATAATTAGTAATTATTACCAATAATTAGTAATAATTACCAATAATTAGTAATAATTAAGAATAATTAGTAATAATTACCGGTAAATAGTAATAATTAGTAATAATTGGAAATAATTACCAATAATTAGAAATAATTACCAATAATTCGTAATAATTACCAATAATTAGTAATAATTACCAATAAATTCTAATAATTACCAATAATTAGTAATAATTACCAATAATTAGTAATAATTACCAATAATTAGTAATAATCACCAATAATTAGTAATAATTACCAATAATTACCAATAATTACCGATAATTAGTAATAATTCGTAATAATTACCAATAATTAGTAATAATTAGTAATAATTAGTAATAATTAGTAATAATTACCAATAGTTAGTAACAATTACCAATAATTAGTAATAAATACCTATAATTAGTAAATATTATCAATAATTAGTAATAATTATCAATAATTAGTAATAATTACTGATAATTATTAATAATTAGTAATAATTACCAATATTTAGTAATAATTACCAATAATTAGTAATACTTTACAATAATTAGTAATATTTACCAATAATTAGTTATATTTACCAATAATTAGTAATAATTACCAATAATTACCATTAATTAGTAATAATTACCAATAATTACCAATAATTAGTATTAATTATCAATAATTTGTAATAATTACCAATAATTACCAATAATTAGTAATAATTAGTAATAATTAGTAATAATTAGTAATAATTACCAATAATTAGTAATAATTACCAATAATTACCAATAATTAGTATTAATTATCAATAATTTGTAATAATTACCAATAATTACCAATAATTAGTAATAATTAGTAATAATTAGTAATAATTAGTAATAATTACCAATAATTAGTAACAATTAGTAATAATTAGTAATAATTATCACTAATTAGTAATAATTACCAATAATTAGTAATAATTACCAATAATTAGTAATAATTACCAATAATTAGTAATAATTACCAATAATTAGTAATAATTACCAATAATTCGTAATAATTACCAATAATTTGTAATAATTACCAATAATTAGTAATAATTACCAATAATTACCAATAATTAGTAATAATTAGTAATAATTAGTAATAATTACCAATAATTAGTAATAATTAGTAATAATTACAAATAATTAGTAATAATTACCAATAATTAGTAATAATTACCAATAATTAGTAATAATTACCAATAATTACCAATAATTAGTAATAATTAGTAATAATTATCAATAATTAGTAATAATTACCAATAATTAGTAATAATTACTAATAATTATCAATAATTTGTAATAATTACCAATAATTACCAATAATTAGTAATAATTAGTAATAATTATCAATAATTAGTAATAATTACTGATAATTAGTAATAATTAGTAATAATTACCAATAATTAGTAATAATTACCAATAATTAGTAATACTTAACAATAATTAGTAATATTTACCAATAATTAGTTATATTTACCAATAATTAGTAATAATTACCAATAATTACCATTAATTAGTAATAATTACCAATAATTACCAATAATTAGTATTAATTATCAATAATTTGTAATAATTACCAATAATTACCAATAATTAGTAATAATTAGTAATAATTAGTAATAATTAGTAATAATTACCAATAATTAGTAACAATTAGTAATAATTAGTAATAATTATCAATAATTAGTAATAATTACCAATAATTAGTAATAATTACCAATAATTAGTAATAATTACCAATAATTAGTAATAATTACCAATAATTAGTAATAATTACCAATAATTAGTAATAATTACCAATAATTTGTAATAATTACCAATAATTAGTAATAATTACCAATAATTACCAATAATTAGTAATAATTAGTAATAATTAGTAATAATTACCAATAATTAGTAATAATTAGTAATAATTACAAATAATTAGTAATAATTACCAATAATTAGTAATAATTACCAATAATTAGTAATAATTACCAATAATTAGTAATAATTACCAATAATTACCAATAATTAGTAATAAATAGTAATAATTAGTAATAATTACCAATAATTAGTAATAATTAGTAATAATTACCAATAATTACCAATAATTAGTAATAATTAGTAATAATTACCAATAATTGGTAATAATTAGTAATAAATAGTATTAATTGCCAATTATTAGTAATAATTACCAATAATTAGTAATAATTAGTAATAATTACCAATAATTAGTAATAATTAGTAATAATTACCAATAATTACCAATAATTAGTAATACTTAACAATAATTAGTAATATTAAACAATAATTAGTAATATTTACCAATAATTAGTAATAATTACCAATAATTACCCTTAATTAGTAATAATTACCAATAATTACCAATAATTAGAATTAATTACCAATAATTAGTAATAATTACCAATAATTACCAATAATTAGTAATAATTAGTAATAATTAGTAATAAATACCAATAATTACCAATAATTTCCAATAATTAGTAATAATTAGTAATAATTACCAATAATTAGTATTAATTAACAATAATTAGTAATAATTACAAATAAATAGTAATAATTACCAATAATTAGTAATAATTACCAATAATTACCGATAATTAGTAAAAATTCATAATAATTACCAATAATCAGTAATAATTAGTAATAATTAGTAATAATTAGTAATATTTACCAATAGTTAGTAATAATTAGCAATAATTAGTAATAATTACCAATAATTAGTAATAATTATCAATAATTAGTAATAATTATCAATAATTAGTAATAATTACTGATAATTACCAATAATTACTAATAATTACCAATAATTAGTAATAATTACCAATAATTAGTAATAATTATCAATAAATAGTATTAATTAGTAATAATTACCAATAATTGGTAATAATTAGTAATAAGAACCAATAATTAGTAATAATTAGTAATAATTAGTAATACTTACCAATAATATTAGTACTATGAAAATAATAAATAATTTATATAATATTAAAATTATCAATATTTGTAACATGTTTTGCTTTATTCTCAACATATTTAATTCTTAAAGGGTCAATTTTTAGGTCTATCTCAAAAAAAAGTTTCCGTTAGTCGTGTATGATCTAAACTCTATAATTATCCTAGTTTGAGTGTTTTTTCTAACAAATTATTCAAAACCAGTAATGATTTTATATTTTATAGATAAATATGGAACAACGAGGTCGTCAACAATAATTATTAGGTGACCGCATATGGATAAATCAACGTACAAATCCAAACGGTTCTGGTTTAAATCCAGTATATTCAGAGGGCGTTGAGACTTTTTTATCATTTGCAGCATCAAATACAGAATTTGTTTCAGAAGACAAAATAAAATTCCCTTGCAGAAAATGTCCGTTGAGAACGTTTGACACGTTTGACAAAGTGGGAGAACATATCTTGCGTTTTGGTTTTCAACCAGATTATGTATTTTGGTATCAACACGGTGAACGAAGTTCCAGAGCAGGTGATACCAACTTGATTCTGGATCCATCCGGGTTTCAAGATTTAGTACATGATGTTGCAGGTTCATCTGTTCAATATACAGAAACTCTGGCTGATATAGCTTCAAATACTGAGTTGGCACCGTCTGAATTTTATGAGTTGTTGAAGTCTGCTGAGGATGCATTATATCCTGGCTGCAAGATGAGCAAATTAGAAGAAGTTGAAAAATTTATGGCTATCAAATCAGATAATGGAATGTCAAATACCTGTTTTGACCAGATATTTTCTTTGCTTAAAACACTGTTACCCGAAGGAAATGTTTTACCTGCAAATTACTATGAGATTAAGAGGCTGGTTTGAAATTTGGGACTTACTTGTCAGAAGATTCATGCAAGTTCAAATGACTGCATTTTATATTCTGGGGAAAATGAGTCGTTGGATAGTTGTCCCACATGTGGGCAACTGAGATATAAATAAGGACAACACGGGAAGTCTGGTTTGATTCCTGTAAAACAGTTGAGATATTTTCCGCTTACATCCAGACTTCAGCGTTTATTCATGTCTAAGAATACAACGAGAATGATTTCATGGCATAAAGAGAATATTTCAACCGATAAAAGCTTGAATCAGCCAGCCGATGGTGATTCATGGAAACATTTTGATAGAGTGCATCCATCCTTTGTTTTAGAAGCTAGAAATGTTCGACTGGGGATTTCCACTGATGGTTTCTGTCTGTTTGGATCTTATGGTAGTCAATATTCATGTTGGCCTGTTTTTTTAACTCCGTACAATTTACCTCCATGGATGTTGATGAAGGAGCCATATATCTTTTTGACTTTACTACATCCAGGACATCCGAAGAAAAATATTGATGTTTATTTGAAACCATTGATTGATGAATTAAATTTATTGTGGAGTACTGGTGTCAGTACATATGATGTTGCAACGAAATGGAATTTCATACTGAGAGCAGCATTGATGTGGACAATAAGTGACTTCCCGGCTTATGAGATGTTATCTGGCTGGAGTACACCTGGTCAGAAATCATGTCCTTACTGTATGGGAGAGAACAAAGCATTTATGCTCATTCATGGAAAGAAACCTTGTTATTTTGACTGTCATCGCAGGGTTCTTCCAGCTGATCATCCTTTTCGCAGAAACAGATCTCATTTCAGAAAAGGAACAGTTGAAAGGGAAGGACCTCCAAAAATGCTATCAGGTTCGGAGTTAAAATCAGTTGTACTTTCATTACCTCCCATCACTTTTGGTCCCACAATAAACCAACAGAAAATTTCTGGTTTTGGGAAAGAACTCAATTGGATTAAACGTAGAATATTTTGGGATTTGCCATATTGGTCTGATTTGTTGGTCCGACACATGTTAGATGTCATGCATATTGAGAATAACTGTTTTGATAATTTGTTTAATACAGTTTTGGATATGCCAGGAATGAGCAAAGACAATGTAAATGCACGTTTAGATCTTACCCAAATTTGCAGGAGTCCATAATTGGAACTTTTTGAGAATGTCAGAACAGAAAGGTTACTGAAACCAAAAGAAGCTTATACACTGTCTAAAGAAAACCGTTTATTATTTTGTTAGTGGATTGATTATTTGAGACTTCCATATGGTTGTGCTTCCAATTTGGGTAGATGTGTTAAGAATGGTCATATTACTGGATTAAAAAGTCGTGATTGTCATGTTATAATGGAAATACTGCTACCCATTGGATTATGAGGTCTGTTGAATTCTGTGATTTGGGATTCCATAACAGACATGTCTCAATTTTTTCGGGAAATTTGTGCGGCTACAACAGATTATGATGCTCTAGGAAAACTTGAAAAAGATGTTGTTGTAATTATATGTAAACTGGAAAAAATATTTCCGCCATCTTTCTTCGACTCAATGGAACATTTGATGTTACATTTGCCATATGAAGCCAAATGTGGAGGTCCAGTACAGTTTCGATGGATGTACCCATTTGAAAGATGCATGCAAAAATTGAAAAGAAAAGTACGTAACAAAGCATCTGTTGAAGGATCTATTGCAGAAGCTTATTTTCAAGAGGAAATATCTTTTTTCTGCTCCCATTATTTTGAATCTGAGTATCCTTCATAACACAACCGAATGGGACGGAACGAGAGGAATATTGATGAAATCGACAATCAATTATCTGTTTTCAACCAGTCAGAGCTTGGTTTTGGTGGATTTTATGAACGCTGGCTTTCAGATGATGAACATCATAGAGCTCATACGTATGTTCTGCTCAACTGTGAAGAGATGAAATCAGTTGTACTTTAAGTGTTTCTATCACTTATTCTATCATTTATGTTACAGTAAATAACTTTGGTTTTTATAGGTTGTATGATAATCATATCAAGAAACAAATTCCATAAATTACAGCAGCTGCTCTCGAAGAACGTCGACTAAAAAATTTCTCTCAGTGGTTTGAAAAACTGGAAACATAAATTCTTTATCTATTAGCAACTCATTCAATGTATAGTTTACTATATTGATAATTATTTCACAAATTTTCAGGTGTCTCGACATGCTGATAAAATTGACAAACGGCTGTGTGTATTGAGTAACCCACCTTCCAAACTTGTTAAAACTTATAATGCATATGTGGTGAATGGATTTCAATTCCACACACATACATATGGGGAATCGAAAAAAACAATGAACAGTGGAGTTAGCTTGAGAGGATCTCATCATCGAGAAAATGAAGTTGACTTTTATGGAATACTTGATGAAATCATTGAACTCTGTTATCTTGGACAACATTACATAACCATGTTCAAATGTCGGTGGTTGGATACAGAGAGAGTCGTGCGTGTTCATCCGACTCATGAAATCATCGATATTAAATGAAAAAGTGTTCTCACAGTAAATGAACCATTCTTATTGTCTCAACAGGCACATCATGTTTATTACGCAATGTACTGTGCTACATCAAGATACTTGACTGATTGGTGGAGTGTAATAAAAATAAAAATTCGAGACAATCAGTTTAGTCAAAGTGAATGTGCTTTCACTGATGTGCAAATAATTGAAGTTTTTCAAGAGAGTACTCAAAATCATTTTTTTTGAAAAGAGACATGAGTATCGATGACGACACCCCACATTTAAGAGTCGGTGATGGCGATGATGTTAATGATGTCACATATGAATTTGAAATGGTAAGAGATGAAGGAACTGTAACTCGAATGGATATCGATGATGTTGAGGAGGAATATGAAGATGACATTGACATATATGAAGATGATGATGAAGATGAACACTGATAGAATTCCATGGTATTTATATACAATCATAATATATATATATGTATATATAATAGTAATTATGAATTATTTGCTAACAACATTAACATTTTCTGTTTCAGATGGACGACGCCACATTTCGTGAGTTGGCGGATGCTGACCTGACTTTCGATGCGGATGAGTAGCTGCCAGATGACCCTCAGCCTGCAGGCGCTCCAGGGAGTACGCGAAGGGGGCGTCGTCTTGCACGATTGCTGATTCCTGACCCCGTACCCGAGCGATGTCCACGTCTTGGGTTTGATCCATGCACACAGAGGTGTGATAACCTATGTGATAACCTGTTGATTTTCCTAAGATTTCATTAATCTATTCACATAATAAATGTTTATTATTTTTACAGTTTTCCGCATATAGCAGTCGGACAGGGCAGCGGTATTTTGGGAAACTATTTCTCTCAGCCGTGGACCACATGGGAGCAGATTCCCATTAATGTGCAGCAGGCCATGTTCGGCTATTGGTTGGTACGTACGTAAATAAATAATTTTTTTTTAAAAAATTATTTCATTTCTAACTTGATATTTTGATTTATTTGTAGGGTTTATGGTATCCGATAGAGGATACCATGTGTGACGCCATCCACGAGGCATGGGAGGTGGCCATGCGTGATCGCCTTCGTCAGTTTTTGCACAATTTAAGAAAAGCTGCGATGAAGAAAGCAGGAGTGTCAGATTTTGACGAGTCATGTAGAGCACACCGACCAGAGTACATTTCATCCCATGTATGGGATGGAATATGTGCGCACTGGTTGAGTAGTGCCTTTCAGAGGAGATCATCGGTGGGGAGGTAGAATCAGGGGAGACAAGAGGTGACTCATCGAGCTGGGAGTCGTTCTTTCAGTACTCATAGACAGCATCTGGTACGTACATTATTTATAAATATTTTATATAACTATAAATATTAACAGTTTATTTTTTATTCTTATAAGCTGTCGAGCACCCCGATATTACAGAGTACGATGTATATCGGAGGATGTATAGTGATCCTGCTACTGGGGAACTCAGAGGTGATCGTCAGCATCACATCGTGGTTAGTATTATTTGTTTTCATGTTTAAAAATTAACTGTATATAATATATTCACAGTTTTAATTTTAAATTGCAACTACCAGAGTCATATGAGGCCGCAGCGTCACAGGCCTGACCTGAGAGTCAGGCCGAGTCATCAGATCAGACCACTGGCCGTCAGTTTGAAGAGGCGACATGGATGAAGGCCACCCAGTATGCCTTCGGGAAGGGTCGGGTAGTTGGTATCAGCTCTCGACTGACTCCCGGAGATTATTATGGCAGTGCTGCGATGTCGGCGTCCAGCTCGAGAGGAGCTCGTGCATCTTCTTCTGCTACACAGTATGAGGATCAGTTGTGATCTCAGACTGCACTGATAGAGAGTCTCCGACAGGATCAGGAGCAGATGCATCAACAACATGAGGAGGAGCGTCGACGCCAGCAGCAGCTGTACGAGGAGCAGACGAGTCAGTGGCAGTAGCATCATCAGGAGCATATGGAGTACATGCGCCGACTCACTCATGCTTTAGGGATGGAGTTTCCTCCACCACCATCTGCAGATCCCCCCCTCCCCCCTCTTTTAGATTAGAGTTTGTATTTATGTTATAAAATTTGTGAAATCAAAATATGATTTTTTATCTATTCGTAGTTTCTGTCTCATTATAAAATATTTATTAATATTCTATTATTTTTTATTTTTGAATTATAATTCTATTATTATTATATTAATTAAAATAATTTTTTGTTTTTATTTGTGAATTATAATTCTATTATTATATTAATTAAAATCATTTATTAATATTTTATTATTTTTTATTTTTGAATTATAATTGGATTATTATTATATTAATTAAAATAATTTATTAACAATTTATTTTTTTTTATTTTTTTTATAGTATTTACGACGGGATACTATTCCTGTCGCAAATAGTATTATTATTTTTTTATTTTTTAAAAAATAGTTTTTGCGAAGGGGCCCGTCGCAAATAGTTTTTTACAAATATACGGAGTGCTAGTTGCGATGGGGATTCTCCCCGTCGCAGAAAAGGGATTTAGCGACGGGCCCGTCGCAAAAAATTGTTACTGCGACATCGTTTTCAGCAACGGGTCATTTGCGACGGGACCCCGTCGCAAAAAGCCATTTGCGATGGGATCCCGTCGCAAATGACCCGTCGCAAATACCCGTTTTTCTAGTAGTGGAAGTTTCTTCTTCTATGCCTTGCTAGGGAAATTCAGGGACGGATTTCTTTAAGCGGGGAAGTTTGAAAGAAACCGGAGGTTCAGTTTCAGGTACGGATCCCTATTATGGGATTTTTAAGGAAAAAATGAGAATCTAGAAATTTTTAGAGTACACGTAGTGTACTTTATGAGCACACACCGTTTACCCCTCGGCCACAAAAACCTGTGTGTTGGCCGAGACCAGGCCACACACACGGTGTGTATTTGGAAATTTTCGGAGTAAACACCATGTACTTTATGAGTACACGTCATGTACTACTCTACCACTCGAAGCCGTGTGTTTGGCTGTGTCTGGGCCATACACACGGTGTGTAAGTCTGAGGTGGAGGCCGGTTCTTTTGGGGTACAAAAAATCGAAGTAAATGCCATGTACTCAAGAAGTACACGCCGTGTACTTTCTTTTTAATTCATTAACCAGACCAAGGTCGTGCCTAATTCTCTTAAACACCTTCTTCTCTGCCTAATTCCGCCCAGAGCATCCAAGGAGGCCAATTTTTCTCCGATCCACCAATCCGTCACCAGTTGTCTGAATCGAACTCCGTCGATTGCAGTAGAATCGCAGGGATGAGTTCATGGTTCTTCTCTAGCCTTGTTTCCTGAATTTTCCTATTGTGTGAGTTATCTGAGGTTGATCATTTTATAATTTTTTAGATCTACTCCGTTATAGGCCTATTAACGGGCCGAGGATGAAGTATATTGATCTCCAAGGATCGAGGTAGGTGTTGTGTTTCCCTACGTTGATGTTCTTTGAGTTTTGGTTGCAAAAGTCCCGGATACCCATGTATCAGGTATCCTGGTTTAGGGTTTTGATCCTGTTTATTTATCTTCCATAGATTTCTTGTATGCTTGATGTTATTAGATGATTAATAATATCTTGTTAGCATGTTTGAGGATCACCCCATGGGTGTTTTCCCTTGTTTTGGTTGTTGTTTTCCGTTTGGCATGCTTTTCCTACGAGGAAACCCCTATTGCATTGTTAGTATGCATGTCGACTTGATTGCATGCATTGACTGTTGTTTACATGCTTGTGGATTCTTTTGTATCTATTAGAGAAGTAGTTGTTTAACTTACTTAGGGCTGCTAACAGTCGATTATGCATGACTGGACTGCTCAGGGCCGTGAGAACATGGTGTAGGAGATGAAAGAGGTATTAGACAATTAAGTTCTTCCCTAGTGGGTCTGTTGGTTTTGTCTCGTATGCAGGGCCTACGAGAATCAGACTTTGTGCTTCCCAAGATTGTTCTTAGTTTACCACGCATCGAGACCATAAGAGGAAATATATGTAAGTTCTTCCTCATAGAGCGTGTAGTTGTTATTGCAAGTCCATAGGGGAATTGACTTAAGAGCTTCCCAGAGTGTTTGTGCCTTGTTTGATAACTGGACTATAGGGGTCTTCTAGTTTATTTCACCTAGAGAGTCAGTGTGAAATTCTGATGGTTGGATGTGATGAGTCCAACAAGCCAAAGAACAGGCTTGGGTTTTGTACAGCTTGTGTTAGGTAGTCTTGTTAGATACCTGCTGTGTTACATTCTTATCTTGGAAGAAGAAACTTTTCTTGTTTTCCCTGGTTGTGTAATTAAATGAATGTGAATGGTATTTGGTAGAATTGTTTACTTCATTGTTTGACTTTACTTTTTCTATATCACTCACTGATAGTAGGGAACAAATCTTTTGGTGGTTGCCTACTGGGATTAGTCTCACACCCTGTTTGGGTCCTGCTTTTCGGTCCAGACAAATTATATGGTTGTAGGTTTAGGTAGGGATTGTGGACCTTCCACCTCATGTACTTGATTTCTGATCGGAGCTGGAGAGCATGGGATTAGGTCTTGGCCCGTGATGCTGCTGGAGTTGCTGTTTACTTTTAGTACTTTGGTTTCAGTTGAATTTCAGCATGTTGTTTTTCTTACTGCTTTCCATAGACACATGTACCATTCTGCACCATTATTATATCAGACATTGATTTTACTTTCAGTCTAGTTTTTTCTTGCTATTTACTGCTTCCGATATTGTTTATGCTTATTCTTCCACTGCATACTTTACCAAATGAGGGCATAGTTTCCCCACTAACTCACCAAGGCCCTCACTGCTAGTTGGCAGCCTCTGGCATTTGGGGAAATACCCTTGAGTTTATGTGGAGGACCGGGTACGTGGCACCAGTGGAAGGGGTCCTGATTCGGGTCGTTACATGTTCCATCCATATCTGATCTCTTTTGTGGTAGTATTCGTGGACGATATCTTGGTAGACTCTCACACTCGACATGACCATGCCACCCATCTTGAGGTCATATTGAGTACATTGGGAGAGCATCAAATATATGCAATGCTTTTAAAGTTCCACTTTTGGATGGACCAGATACACTTCATGGGTCATATCATCTGAGATATAGGAATTTTAGTAGACCCAGAGAAGGTGAAAGGAGTAGTTTCATGGGAGCAGTCAAAAAACGTGTTTGAAATACAGAGTTTTTTTACGGATGGCTATTTACTACAAACGCTTCATATAGGACATCTCCCTCTTATCAGCGCCATTGACAGGTTTTAATAAGAAGGGGGTGAGGTTTGTTTGGATAGAAGCTTGCGAGGCAATCATCCAGGAGCTGTAGGGAATGTTGATATCAGCATCGATCTTAATACTCCCAGAGCATGGGAAGAGCTTTAAATTTTACTCTGATGAATCAGGTATTGGGATGGGAGCAGTGTTGATGTAGGGCATTCGGGTTGTTGCGTACAGGTCTCGGAAGTTGAGGGTACATGAGAGGAATTAACCGACGCATGATCTCGAGTTGGCTGCAGTTGTGCATGTGTTGCGCTATTAGAGAAATTATCTCTTGGGAGAGCATTTTGTGGTTTTTACCGAGCAAAAAAGTCTCAAGTATATATTTACTATGTGTTACTTGAATCTGAGGAAGCAAAGGTGGTTTCAGAACCATCAGTCCTTCGATTTTGATCTTTCCTACACACCTAGTAAAGGTAATTTAGTAGCTGATGCACTGAGCCGGAAGGCTCAGATACATGCAGTGCAATAAGCCAGTGGTGAGTGGAATCTTATCGCGTTTTTCTCTGAGATTTATTTGGAGGTGCATGACAGTTAGGGGCAGAATTATCTTTCCTCTTTAGCTGTGACTTCTACCCACCTGGATAGAGTGAGGATGAGACAACTATCTGATCCAGAAGGCATAGTTCTACGAGAGTCGGTGGAAAGTGAGGACCCTCCTCTGGGTTGGATGATAGTCGATGATGAAGTACAGTGTTTCCATGGACGAGTATGGGTTCCATGGGATACACACGAGGAGATGATGCCAGAGTTTCATGCTTCAACTTGGGCAGTTCATCTTGGGGTTACCAAAATGTACCAAAACATGAGACGTCAGTACTGGTGGCGGGGTATGAATATAGGTGTAGCTGGTTTTTTTTACGAGGTGTTCTACCTGTCAGCAGGTGAAGGCGGGGCATCAGAGTCCATCCGTAATGTTACAACAGTTACCCATCCCGAGTGGAAGTGGGATGATGCCACGATGGACTTCGTGACAGGGTTTCTGAGGACAACTAGAGGCAATGGTTTCGTGTGGGTTTTTGTGGATACACTCACGAAGGTAGCTCACTTTTTGCCTATCTAGGAGACCTTTGGTGTTAACGAGCTCAAGAAGTTGTATATCCGAGAGATCATACGTCTTCATGGTGTCCCTCATTCTATCATTTCAGATAGGGATGCTCATTTTATTTCTCGTTTCTAGCAGAGTTTTCAGAGGGAACTGGGTACATAGGTGATTCTGAGCATTGTATACGACCCTCAGACAGATGGTCAGTTAGAGCATACGGTACTGGTGCTTGAGGACATACTGTGTGCATGAGTCATAGACTTTGGTGGCTCTTGGGATAGGAATATACCCCTAGTCGTGTTTGCCTATAATAATAGTTTCTAGGAAACAATTGAGATGGAACCTTACGAGGATCTATACAGTAGGACATTCCGATCACCTATATGCTGGTTAGAGGCATGTGAGGCAGATTTATAGGGACCACGTCTCGTGCAGGAGACTTCTGGTCAGCTCCAATTGATTCAGAAGAGGATGGCTACCACCCAGTCACATCATAAGTCTTACGCTGGTCGCCGTTGATGAACCATGGAGTTCATGGTCGGGGATCAGTTTTTCATGCGTTTTTCATTGAGGCTGGGACACAGGCGGGTCAGGAGATATGGTAAACCTTCACCGAGGTATGTGGGGTCATTTTAGATTCTGGAGAGAGTCGGGCCGGTTTCGTATCAGTTGCGGTTACAACAGAGGTATCAGGCCATGCACGACGTGTTCCATGTATCTCAGCTGTGCCTCTATCATTCAGACTCGTCTCACATCTTTCAGCCAAAGGAGGTTGAGCTTGATGTTGATGATTCATTTGAGGTGCATCTGATTCATATAGTTGATAGGAGCACGAAGGTTCTCCGAGGCTGTTCAGTTCCTCTCATAAGGGTGTTATGGTAGCATGGCCGAGTGCATGACGAAACTTGGGGGTGGGAGACCGACGTACGTGCTTAGTGGCCTGATCTGTTCTAATCTTTTACTTCTTCACCTTTGGAAGGTAATTTCTGGGACAAATTTTTTAAGGGGGGAAGTTTATAAGAACCCGGTTCTTAGTTTTGAGGGATGAGTTCCTTCTTTTCTCTTTTCCTTATGTTTTTTAGAAAATAATGAAAATTGGGTGAAATCCCAAATTTTTGAAATACACGCCGTGTACTTTTCCACAAGTCCTGTACTTTTGGATGTGTGGGATGAGTACACATGGTGTGTGGTCATGTCAGCAACGAAGGGTGTAAAGATAGACTACATGCCGTGTAGTGGTCCGTTACACACAGTGTAGTCAGTCGGCAGGCGGATAGTAAGGCGGTGGCCAGCTGTGCGACCGAACACGCTTTGTACCCAAGAAGACATGTCATGTAGTCATCTCGGTAGGTGAACCATGCCACACTGGCAGGAAACCGCCAGAGGAACAGTTAAAAAACGGGAAGTACATGTTTTGTACATGAAAATACATGCTGTGTACATTGTTTTTTTTTCACTTAAAATTGGCAGTAGCCAACCCTGTTCATTGGGAAGGCTTAGAAACAGACAGGAGCTCGGGAGGGGACTGCCGAATCTTCGAGGGTCCATCGATCGCGATCCGGGAATCTGATTTCACCTCCATCAATATCTTTGGAACCGTATGAGTAAGAGCTTCCTCCTCCTAGTGTGTCTCTTGCCAATTCATCCTCTAGTGGATGTTATTTAAGTTTAAGATAGTTTTCTTTGATGTCAGATCTACGTCGTTCTTGGACGTTTTGGGAATCGACGTTCACATATATCGTTCATTGGAATTTTGGTAGGTGGCTTGGTGTTTAATTTCCATCTTTTGAGCATTTTTGTGTACCGTGGTGCCACAAACCCATGTTGGGGTGTCGTGTGGCTGAGGCCATAGCTTTTTTAAATACCTAGAGTTGAATAGTAAATTAATTGTGATAGTAAAAGTGTTTTTTGGGATCATTTCTTGTATCCCGGACCTGACCGGGGGTGCATTCCTCTATTTAGCTATTTGGCCAGGATACCAGAGGGTATGCCTATAATGTAATGATTGTACAATTTCCTTGAGAGGAATTTCTTGTTACTGCATTTTTACATGTTGGGTTTGGACGGGTTACCTGTTTTGCCTAAGGACAGAGTTGTGATTAGCCTGTGGGCACTGTACTATGTAGCCTCTAGAAACTTCATTCGTGCCTGTGGGCAGTTGATTCTGTGCCTGTGGGTGACACTTCTTATGTCCGTGGGCAATATCCGTATGTATGTGGGTTGATTCTTGTGGTCGTATTATCTTTACCTGAGGGTAGGGGTTTACATGTCTGAGGAAATTGGCAGATTACATGGAATATTCACTATGGTGATATTTTAGATTAAATGATCAAATCGATATTAAATTGGAAATATAACTAGTTAAGTTAGTTATTTTTAAATACTGCTTACCCTATTTCATTTTAATACCGCACACTGTGGTTACATGTTTACACACAGTTGGTAATTGGCCTTTGGTGGGTTCCTACTGTGAATTATTTATCACACCCTATTTCGGTCATGCTATTCAGCCCAAACGGATTACATTTATGTAGGTGTAGATAAGGGTAAAGGCCCCTATACAAGTACATGATTTCTAGAGAGGAGTAGGGGAGAATGGGACCAGGATTAGGCTCACGATGCTACAGGTTTCTTGTTCTGTTTGTTATGACCTGTACAGTATTGTACTGCTATGTAACATGTTCTGACTTTTTTCTTAGAACTTGGGACATGTTGCATCACATATATATATATATATATCTAGTTGGTTATCCTTTACTGTAGTTGTTATATTAAATGTGTATGGTTTATTGCTTCCACTTTTGTTGTATGTTATTTTTGTTTTTTTATTCCATTTCCCTACACATTGACAAATGAGGGCATAGTTTCCCCACTATCAGACCTGGGCCCTCACTGCTAGTCGGTATCCTCTAGCATTTGGGGAAATGCGCTTGAGGTCACATGTTGAACCGGGTTCGGGAAACCCATTGAGTGGCACCCGGAATCGGGAAATTACAATATACATACCAAGAAATCCATCTTGAGAATGTAAATGAATATAGGATCTCACTCTGGGGATCTCATAAGAATTACAATGACTAATTCAAGAAGTCCCACTAAATAGATCACAGTCTTATGAGTAGGAAACAATTCATAATTACATTCTAGTAAAGTATAATGAGACCAAACCCAAATTAAAACATGATCATGATATGTATTATAAGAGATATAATCCCTGTAAAAAATGAGTAGAGAGTGGGTTGAAGGGTTACAAGATGTCTCACTTAATCCCGAGTTCTTCTTTTTAAAATTACCCATTTCATTCAAAATATATCTTGGTAGTACTAAACTGTGTGTTGAAAACCCATGCAGTCTACTGGTGTATCATTAAAAACCTCCGTTGAATGTATGTATGCCCATGTACTAGTACACAACTTCACTCGCGTACCTGGTATATGTAATTCATGTGGGGGAGTATAGTCTATTTAGGCAACCCATGTACTCTACCCCATGATTGTGTATATACAAAATACACACCATGTATTCATTGAGGGGCCCCACACTATGTTATAGGGGTCACATACCGTGTGATGTTTATATTCCTTTGGAACCCTATAAACTGGCTATTGGTCCTACATGCCATGTAGATCATGTTTACACACCCTGTTGTTTTTTATTTTCTTGAAATTATATTTTTCTATAAACATTTTATCTTTTTCCTCCAACCATATATATATTGATTGTTTCCCAAGGAATGGAAGTTAGAATATTTTCTATGAATTGATATCATTTAAAAACTCATTTCATCATCACATCTTCTCAAAAAAAAATGGAACAAATAGTTTATTTTCTTCCACATTAATGTACACTGAAGAACATGAATTTGAGGATCCACTATCATCTGAATTGCTCTGACTCCATTGTTGCACCTCCATCATTCCATGCCAATCCCAGATATGTGATATTTGATAAATTATCCATGAAATAGGTGTGCAATGATAGATTGACTGGAATGTGTCATGTCATTGGTTAAACCTTTAACACCAACAATGAATAATGAATCAGGGGAGAAAACACATGAACCATAGAGAGGAATGAACCTTGATCAAAGAATGTATCAATCTCGATCTGTCATTATTATAATGCAAATCAAATAAACAAACAATACGAAATATTAATATCATGTCAAAACCATAAATATATAATCCTAACTCCTTATATTACCGATCCATGAATAAATCTGTTCTTTGACTAATTCACGTTCTTCATTGAAATAAATAATAAGGAATATATAAATTAAAACCCATTCGCAACTTATATTTTCCACATTTTTTTGGATGAATGCTTTTTTTCAGCATTTTCATAGGGATGATCCATTGAAAATCGATGTGTGTCGATCGATGATCCCTAATATATCACCATTTACCTTAGAGGATTCTTCATAGCCACTCCAACATTCCTATAAAAACTCAATTTTTTTGATAACATCGGGATTTCCCCCAAAATCTTCTTTTCAAAGATGAGTAAATCTATGCATTGGAAAAATTAAACAAAATAATTTATTTGAATAATTATATTCATTTCTACACCCATGATTAATTTTCTAAAAACAACCCACATAGACTTTATTTAAGCCACACCTAGGCTAAACCATATGTTCGTATTTTAATGGTTCTCATTGATTTCTATTTTGGGAAAGTGTTTAGAATTTCACCCACTGTTTTAGGAAAATCATATTCATGTTTTGTTTAACATATTTAATATATTTCAAACATTTATTCAAGGAACAATTCCTTGATACAAAACATCTTCATAGAGACATATCTCAAAATTAATTCATATAATATTAGAAAATAATATAAGTAATATTTTATCAATTATAATATCCCTATCATGGGGATATATATATAGAAAAACTAAAATAAGGGCTACTAAAAAAGATGAGGAAACTGAGCAGAAATTTTATTTTCCCACTCTGAATTTATATCTAGGAGATTTTCTTACAACCTCCCAAGACACACCAAAAGAGTCGATCATCCACACATGATCTTCTCTTTGAAATCCTCAATCTCCACCAGGTACTCAACAAGGGTCTCTCTATCCTCAATATCCATCTCTCCATATTCGATAAAATGTGATGGCTCATGAATGTACCTCTTCAGTTGTGACCTGGGGAATATGTCATGTTAGTAGTTTAAAATTCGAGGTAGAAAAAATCATTATTCCACCTCAACAACATTACATAGTATCTGAAAAGTTCCAATGAATCCTAATGATATATTTCCACCACATCCAAATCTCTGCACTCCATATCATGTTGAAACTCATAGGAACACATGGTTCCCTTCCTTGAACTCTATAGTCCTATTTATCCAATGATAATAAGACTTATAATGGATTTTTACAGTCTTCTCCAACACCTAGATGATCAACACCTTTTTCTTTGTTGTTTGTACCAACTTTAAGCCCATTAGTGATGAATCTCCCAGGTTAGTACGACAAGGTGGTGACCTACAGGTTCACCTGTAAAATGCGTCATGTTGTGCAATAATGATTGTGGAATGGTACCTATTTTTGTACGTAAACTCCACCTAGGAGAGATGATATTATGTACTATGAACAATGTCTAATATGAATGCTCATATCATGTCTTTGAGACCCTGAATGATCCACTCAGTCTGGACATCTATTTTGTGGTGAAACATTGATCTCAAGCATAAAAAGGTCCCAAATACCTCCTATATTCTCTTCCACAACCGAGATGTGAAGTAATTATCAAAATCTAATATTATATCTTAATGAACTCCATGGAGTCAGACTATCTACTAGACATAATTGTTTCCCAAGATCTCTACAAAGCAATATTCTCATATAGATAGGAATTGGGTTAAATTGCTGATTCATTCTACAATCATTTATATGGAAATGTGTTCCCTTTACATGAGTGGTTATCAATTTATTAATTTCATAGAAATCCCAAACCACTTGCATTCCAACATCTCAAATGGTTGAGCTAATCTTAACAGAACATGGTGATCATCCTTCACATGATCAAAAGTAAGGAATCGAGAGGAAAACTATACAACTCTTATCCTTATCCCTAGACACTAAACATATATTATAGGACATGGAACATATTTTTAACACCTGGATGAACCACCAAAGTGGGTGTTGAAACTAATTCATAACCTCCTCATGCAACGTCAAAAGTACCATATTGCATCCTCTTAAAAGAACAATGTTCTTCCCACCTTTTGAGAATCCATCAAGAGGATTCCCAATGGATATATTAGCATGTAGGGTGTCACTATAGATATCCCCATGCTCTGAATCCTTGACTCACTATAAGAGTGGAGGGGTGAAAACCATCCATTGTAGGTAATATTATCCCAATCAAATCACATGGGATAACTACAATGAGGACAACTTCTCAGATTCCCTGTTCATCTACTATGAACAAGATACCATACTAGGATAATATGATACCATGTTCCCCTTCCAATAAATATAAAAAAATTTAAATTCATAATTCTGTATGAACCTTATTCATTTCCTCTACCTCATGTTATAATATTTCTAAGAGAATATGTATATGAGACTCTTATGATCTAAATATATGATAAACCACTCTCCCATTAGGCAGTGCCTCCACATATTCAATGTAATGAATAACACTGCAAACTCAAGATAATGGGTAACATAGTTATTATCATGTGGTCTCAAATTGAATGAAACATAGAAAATCACCTACATACTCTTTACTAGAACACAATGAAGATCCGCTCCTAACACACCCGAAAAGAATATGTACTCAACTCCTTCCTATGATAATCTCAAGATTGGAGTTCTCTTTAAACTCTACATCAACTACTAAAATGTATGTTGTCACTTATTTTTTCACATGAATATATGTCACAATTTATTAGATGCTATCATGTATTTTGATATCCGAGATAAATATGATATGAATCTCTAGTAATATAATTCCATCCCATGGAATGTCCACACCTCCATCACTCTCTTAGGTGGATCCAAAGCTAACATTGTCTCGACCATGATCAGGACCACAACCACTGCATCCAGTGAAATAACATGTCTCAAAAATTACACCACCTAAATCCTTAATTGGTACTCTGAGATATTTCTATATAGTGGGTTCTCTAAGAGTACATCTAGAACTACATATATGTATATTGTGTGCTCCTCATCAGTCATCGAGTGCACACGAATATAACTAATTATGACTACAAGGAACCAGTCTAATAAAGGATGGATGATCTAGTTTATGATTATCATGAACATATCTAGGGAGTTTATAAAGAAAAAGGGAATCACCATGTATGCATTGTCAATGTAGAAACATCTAAATGTCATATTTTTTGTATCTTCACATCGCACTCGAAATATGTTATAGCATGATCATAGATCAACCTTTGAGAACCTTCATTCCCCTCTCAACTGATCAAGGATTTCCTCAATACATGGTAGTGGAAACATGTTCTTCATGTTCACCTACTTCATGTATTCATATTACACACACAACCTCCAGCTCACATATGTCTTTTTGGAAATCAAAATTGCAGCTACCCAAGATGAAACACTACATCTAACAAATTCCTTCAAAGAAAGACCTATATCTACACCCTAATATTGCGATGATCAAAGGGATCCAACCGATATGATATCCTAGATATCTTTGTATTTATAGAATATATCAACATAGATTTATACCTCTTCGTATGGAGGTAAACCTATGACATCTTTGAGGAATAAGCCTTTTTCCTCCACCATCATTGTAGGAAACTACTAAATCATGGTATCAACATCCCCATTTGTCAGGCTATCTATTTAATGAGATATTAGCTACCTCTTACAATGCATGTGTCCTTTTATGTTCTGTCTTCACTTCCATTAAACTAACAATGACGAACCTAATCCACCATTGGGGACACACTGCACCCTTTGCCTAAAATTTTAAAATTTTTCCATGCAATGTAGTTAACCAAAACATACAAAAAATAATGTTGTTAGACCAATATTCTTCTACTAAGAGATACAAACCAAAAATATAGACTAAAAGGGTCATGTCACATTGTAACCACACATTTGTGATCACTGGCTCTTCTCAGGTAGGGGTCTCCATGCATAATTGCTGAGTCCATGGTTCAATTGAAATTTATATGTATCTACAGAAATATGTGGAATGAAATTAATGAATAGAACCTCTATCTATGAGTAATGATTATAAGGTAGAAAAGACACATATCATACCTCAAATCATTCTTGTAGCCCCTGGGTTATATGTTTTTATGGCCTATAGTAGTCCTCGTCTCTATCTTCCAAATCCGTGAGACTGTAATGGACCACCTAGGTGTGGAGGTGGTAAAAAGCTGAAATTTGAACCACCTCTTAAAACTATTCCGTATCAACTATGACTTCTTTTATACAAAAAAAATATTATTACTCTTGTTATTTTGACATAGTCATCCCATTCATGATCTCGTGGTAGGATGTATGGTGGATCCAAAAATATATAGAGAGAACCTGTGAAATCACACATAAAGATCTGCCTCTCTCTAAGATTACTAGACCCACACTATGACCCTCTATAATACAAATTCTCTAGTGAAGAACTCGTCTTAAATATTCTCCTATATCCAAGTATATGAGACAAATTTTGTCTCCCTACTCTTGAGGTCTATTATTCTTCTTTCTCACTAATGACACCTATCGGCTGTATCTACTCATCCAATAAACTCTTGATCGCCGTAGCTCAATCTAGATCCCCAACATATGTAGGAATAATTAGAGGCATACTGTTGGATCATATATCTATACGCAGACCTCTCAAAAGATCCAACCCCTAAATAATTAATCTCATACCATATCAAGATTTTTCCTAGAGTGGTGGGTAAACGTCGATGAAAATTGAACTACTGTCATCATTACCTTCTGGTGCTGTAGAAGCTCCAGGATACACAAATCCCTCATCATTGTTATGGAGAACTCCTCTCTAAAGAGTTTTTCGGACTCTGTCGATGAACGAGTCACTTCATCATATGAAAGGGTAATTAAACACTACCATTATCCTGTTGGGCCATTAAGAAGGCTCGCTATCAGGACAACCATTTAATATATTGGTTTCCTGAATAGATGGAAAACATCATTCAATAACTCAAGCTAGTAATCATCCACATGGTGGTCAGGCATTCCTCTAAACTTGATGGAAATCTATCACTGAAACTCGTGAATCACACTAATCCTGCGATCCTCATCTTCTAGTTCATTGGTTTCCATGTTCTGTGCAATTGGTGGTTTGGATAGTGCACCACCTAGTAGTAAAATCTTGGGAACTGGTCTTTTTATCTATCCCTCATCCATGAGGGGATCATCCTTGTGATCATCATGTTGATTCCAAGCTGGTATACTTGACAAGAACATCCTAAAATAAACAATATCTATCACGGTCAATGAGTATATTCGAATAACTGACTCAAGAAGGACATTGAAACAAAAACCCATTCTTATAGGATTTAGGTTCCATCGTTTTCCCTGAAACCAATTTTCTAAAGTACCATTTCCAAAAGTAAGAGATCAATTTCCTGGTGTATGGATAAATTGGCTATCACACCCACACTAGAGTCCCTTTCCAGAAATCTGAACTCAAAACAATTAACACTATTTCCCCAATCCATTCACACATAATATCAATCCAAATGTATAAGTAACTACCTATGATAAAACTATTTCATGACCCTTAAAAATTGTTCATATTATATGACATCCCAAGTCCACCTCCAATAGGCTAGTGGAAGGTGACTATAACTGAGTATCCATATCACTAACATGTGAGTCTTTTCATAACTACTTGTACACAGACACACATATCCACACCCACAAATGGATGAAATTTAAAATGATCTGAACAACCAAGGAGTGAATTAATCAATATCATTTAACAATATTACGATATAATGTATGTAATTTAAATAGTTTCAATTAATATCCCAAGATAAATAAGTACGTAACAAATTCCAACATGAATGTAAATTTACTAAGACTATAGTCTTAAAGCTGTAGGAACACACCTTGGTCAATCCTATATCTCTAAGTACTATTATGTGCTGGTCCCCCAAGGACCCCAATAAAAGTTTTATCATCTTCCCAATACAAAACATGAGTTGGAATAGAACGGGAATGGGTGTGTATAACAATACTCAGTAAAAACCCCCAAAACCACATAGCATACAAAAAATAAAACCACAGTCATATCTACATATGTTTATGATTATTTCATATATAAAAAAATATCTTTCTATAATCAATCAAGGAAACATAGTATATAGGTGATTAAAAACTATATTATAACAACCTATGATTACACATCAATTATTCCATTAAGAATGAATCCATTAAAAACACTCTTGAGTATGATAGAACTGATGAAACCTATCCAATTGGTACTTCTCATCATGCACCATCTTGGGAAAGAATACACTGATAGATTTTAAGAGAATATGATACACAAATGAGGATCACTACCATAGTCATGGGGTGATACCAACAAACTCAGTCTGAATTAATCTTTCTATGTAAGGTATTAGTTCCTAGGTAGTGTTTATCACATCAATATCAATAAATCCACCTCGGGCGTGAATATGAATATAGGATATCTCTCTAGGCCTCTCAGAGGGATTCCAATGACTCTATATAAGAATCTTCATTGAAGGGAACATAGTCATTGAAGTAGGAAATGACTCATACATACCTTCAATAAATGGATATTTGTAATTATCACTAACAAAACATGTCTACAATATAGAGGAGAAGAGATGTAATACATTTTAGAAATATTACATTACATGTAAAAGAGTTACATGTCGTGTCCCTTGACCCCGGGTTCTACCCGTTTAAATGGACCATTTCATTAAATCTATGTCTATACAGTAATAAACAATGTGTATACTGCCCATGTATTCTACCCATGTATCAACAAGTGTCTCCAACCCTTGTATGTATGCTTGTATAGCAGCACAAGTCTTTTCAGGTGTACCTAGTCCATGTCTTGTCATTTGGGGGACTACACCCCGTGTAGGTAACCTGTATACTCCACCCCATGTTTTTGTACTTCCCAAAGTACAAACTGAGTATCCAAGGTGGGAAACATTCTATGTGATGTGGGTCACATTCCATGTGGTTTTAAAATTCATCAAAAACACTATCCACCATTCATGGTGGCCCACATTGTGTTTAGATAAAGATTACTTGTTGTGTTGTTTGGGATTTTCTAGAAATTCCAGTCATCATTATGAGTTAAATCCAGAACCTTGGGGCTTCAATCTAGTGATCATTTCACCCTGAAATTGAATATTTAATCACATCTAAGCCATGCCATCATTGAAAAACTTGTTCTATCATCATATCTTCTCATAAAACAGATCAATTTTCCATTCTTTGTTCCACACTATAAAACACATAAAACAAAAATTCAGGGATCCAACATCATCTGAATTGCCTTGTCTTAATCTTCACTCCTCCTTCATATCATTCTTATCCCAGATCTATGATATCATCTCATTGTGATTTAAATCATGTGAACAGTGATTGACTGGTCAGGATGTCTCGAGTTGTGGGCTAAACGAAGAACGCTGTCAAATAATGATGAATTGGGGGGGGGGGAATCAAAAGAACAAAAGAGAGGGATTAACCATAGTCAATGTTCATGTACATCTCTATTTTCCCCCTTAAAAATACAATTGAATAATAAATAATCATAAATATTAATCTCTTGAAAAAACATATAAAATATAATCTAAACTCACATAATGCGTGATACGTTAAACAATTCGTCAGTTGAATGATTAACATTTATAATATAAATAAATAATGGGGAATAAATTGATTAAAATATATTTCATACCCCCATATAAATCGTTTTCTAATGAAGAACATTTTTTGTGTTGTTGTCGTAGACAAGATCCATTGAATATTGATGTGTGCTGATCATCGAAACATGATATATCATTGCTCATTTGAGGGGATTCACTATAGCACTCTATAACACTCCTCTAGTGTATCCATGGTTATACGGATAACCCTTGGATTTCCCCCATAATATTTATTTTAATTATGATTAAATATCTTCTTTTTAAAAAATAATAAACTAATTTATATGAATCATTTTATTCATTTCAATGCCTATGTTTACTTTTCCACATATTACCCATGCTGAATAATTTTAAGAGACACCTAGGGTAATCCTCATATTTGGAGTTCAATGATTGCTTCTTATTCCTGGTCAAATTACAAATTTTGATGTTATTATTTTTTTCAAAAAAACAACATTTGTATGTTGTTTAATATATTTAATATATTTCATACATTATTTCTTGGCACACCGGGCCTCAGAATGTCTTTCTGTCCCATCACATGGTCTCAAAAATAATCCTTATAATATTTAAAATTAATAACATGAAAATATGACTTATTATATTCATACATAATAATAAGGGAAACTTGGATAAAATAATTTGGGAGGAACTCAGCATTAAAAATATTTCGATCATTCATTAATATGTTAATTTATTTCACAATGAGTTACTTAGTACTCCATTGTAACATGAGATGGAGTTTTTAATTGAAAAAATTACTATAAATTTTCCTATATTTAATAGAATTTAATAAATGGGACCCATTGAATTATAAGAATTGAATAAGAATCATAAAGAGAATTTGGTCATGTGTTTTATTTTCTATGTTCATATCCATGGGGCTCTTTAATTCTCTATTAATATGGGTCCATGAATCATTGCAATTATATCATAAACATAAAAATATCATGACCCAGAATATGTGTCCTTTATTTTGTAATGAGGAATTATTTGATAAACTTATAGGTGATAAGTAATTGAATATAGTTTATCACCGATCATGATATCAAACGATATGGGTGATGAGACAATATATATCTATGGAAACTTTAAATATAAGATATTCACCCTAGTAATTCAAAATTATTTTATTCTGACCCATAAATACCCATGTTTTACTCATGAATATATTAATTGAGTCATTAGGTATCGCCGTGATAAAGTAATTATTTTCATTATTAATGATATTATAATATATTTTAAAATAAAGGATGATCACTAATAGTTGATAGTGGTTTCTCTAATGAAATTAATAAGTGAAAAAACTATACTTTAAATTTTTTGAGATCATATTTCGGTTAAAAAAATCCTATCAGGGTCATATAATCAAAAGTGAGGGTACATATGTGGAAAATGAAAAACATAGGTTGTTTAAGAATGGACCAGACCAACATTTATAAGATAAATTTTTATTTCTCATTTATTTTCTATATTCTACTACTGATTTGTTACAAAAAATTATGTAATTTAAAATTTACTAACCATTTTATCACAAGGAGTAACATTCCTCTAGATAGAATAATGGGTAGACGACATTAAGGATCATAAATAGTGTTTGTTCACTACACCTATACTCACAGAACTCCTCAATGAAGAATGGTTTGATATATATATTCTTGGATAAAACATATACTTGAGAGGTGTACTTAGGACAAGTAAAAGGTAGTATCCTATGCATCATGTCAATTTTGGGTATACAAGTAAAATTACTCAAAATATGATTTAGAGTTAATAGCCATTATATTTTAATTAAATATATAGATGTATTATCTCTATAGAAAACAGTATTATACATATGCTAATCCAAAAAATCATATAGTATGTATTCACAAAAAAAATATATTTAACATACTCTAAAGTAGACAGTTTGAGTTGATCAAGAACTATGGTTTCTTAATTAATTACTACACTAAAAAATTTAACAAGGTGGATTATTCTTTTAGACATAAGGTTGATACAACATTATCCTTAATAATTATTAAAATAGATATTATACTGTTTTATTTGAAAAGGAAAAACATACAATAAAAATAAAAGGCTTGATATCCCAATGATATCTGAACCATCCATCTATATGAAAATTAAAGAGGAACTGAATGATGATTAATGTCAACTGATGAAGGTGAGAAATTTCTTTTTTTAACCATTAATTTTTTTTATTTTTATGATTTGGAACTAGAATATGTGTTCCACAAATGCTGGATCAAATGAAATAGATTTTTTATGATCCATATGGATCATCATTATCTATTCATCTAGGAATCACATAGATGTAAAGTGATTTTAAGAAGCACTTCTTTAGGAACAACATGGAGATGGATTTTCTGGAGTATATATGTTGATATTTGTTTTACCAGTAAGTGATATCTAAAAATAATAATTTTATTGTGATAATACAATATTTTTCCATACCCATATTGAAATGTGTAAACGTTATCATGGATTTCATTATAATAATTATGAAGAAATCAAAAGTGTTTAATTCCATTTTTTAGGTCAATCAATTTCTAAATTTGACACATTTCATTATTATTAGACAATATTTTTCACTTGATCAGTTTTTTAAGGTATATATAAGTTAATTGGTAATGTTTAATTGATTTTCACATTAAATTATCTCTGATCGAGATCCAATTTTCACATAAATAATCAGGAGAAGTCTCTAAAAAGTACTAGATGTAGTTTTTTTCTTCATTATAGCTTGTCATTTTCAAACTAATGTTATATATAAAGGTTAAATCAAACATTGGAATATATATTTGGATCATACTTAATGTATTTTAAACGATTTGGGATCAATATCTTCCCCAAGATGAGTTATCATTTAACAATAGTGTCTATTATTTCATACTAATTTTACTGCATGAATTTCTATATGAGAAGAGATGAAAAAATCTAAAATGATGGTATAAATTAAGAGAGATGAACCTTTTTTAATGTAATAAATTGTAAAAAATAATAGACGAGGATAAAAACATTATGTACATATTTAATAAGCAAAAATTTGATATAGGGTCCATGTTGATAATCATCACTAACATATTGTGTTTGAGGTTTTCATCAATTTATTCCTTTAGCTATAACATAGGAATAGGGGAAATGATTTGGGGGAGGTTAATCTATATATAAATATGTACCTTTGATAATTTTTGTCACATGGGAATTGGGGATATTTTCTATGTACTATCAGAAATCCATTCTCAATTGATTAATGTGTTCCATTTATAATTTTTGGTGAAGATCATATTAGATCCATTACATGTACTGAACTTAATGGATTCAAAATTTGATGATTATATTTGTTATTGGGAACTATTGATGGATATATTAGGTAATATAGATAAATTTATGTTAAATAAAACCATACAGTAAGTGAATATTTTTTAGCAAAATCAAATGATTGGTCACGAGATGTGGGAACATGATGATTTAATGAGAAAAATTATCCACATGTTTTTGTTTGATTTGTAAAAAATTTAGGGTGAAATTATTTTATGGGGGTATAATGTAAATCCCCTAATATATAGTGTTCACATTAAACCTACAATACATTATCTTACAAGACACATTGAAATAAAATACACTATATTTAATTGATGAAAACTATTACCATAAAAAATTATAAATTATGAGAAAGATATATGAAACATGATATTAAAGATTATAAGATCAATAAAACCACATGTGAATTAAAATACCACAGAACAAAAAGTCATCATCTCCATAGTCCATATAGAATATTAACCCACTAAATAATAATATGAAAATAATGAAACATATTAAAAATATGATAGACATCTTGACTTAAGGAATGAATGATTTTAGAGAATTATATAAGAATGTATAATGGAATGTATTATTGCTATTAGTTATATTTGTCACAAAATATATAGTTATTCGATATATATGGATTGTTGGTATATTTAGTTGTTTGTTTTATATATTCATTGGGTATACACAATAATTAGATATAAATTTTTTTAAAAAGTACGGTTTGTGGATATATTATTTTTAATTTATATATAAGTATCACAATATATACATTGAATTGATAAATATAAATAATATTCATGACCCTATAATTTTTTTTGTAGAAAATGAGAAATAATGGAATACAGTGGAACACATCTACCTTATGAGGCTCATTTGTCTAATCTAGAAAATGATGTAGCATCATCAAAGTTGTCCCTTAACTAATACCAATATGAAATTCAATAAGTAATTATATAGTGAACTCTTCATTGAGAAATGTTAACGCTCCTAGAATGAACTATAAGATCCATTCTATATTAATGATCACTCATAACATCCACTATTTTATTTCTATTTCTTTGGTCTTATGCATTGGACTTTTGTGGTTTTATATGTATATTATTGAATGATTTTAGCATGTAATTACATTTTATAATTATTATAAAAAAATTATCCAAATAACTATATTAATATAAATGGATAAATTTTTTTTATAAATTTTATAATAAAATAAATTTGAATATTAACTATTTAAGGATAGATATTTTTCAATAAATAGTTTATATATTTCCAATGTTATAAAATTGATAACAAAAAAATAAAAATAAAACTAAAAATTTATTATCATTAAATAGTTTATCTATATAGAGTTCATAAAATGCATATCTCATGATTTGTACCCTTTGTTCAAAATAAGGAGGCTATGTCCATTATTCTGATGGAATGCATTAAGAGAATGTGATATTCCAGCAATGTTTGTAATGTTTTATTGTTCATATTTTCCATTTACCACAAAAATACACACATAAAAAATTTAACAAAAAACATTAATGGTGTGATACCAAAATTGTAAGGAATCTATTAAAATTATTTTAAAAATAAATGAAATCATAATCTTACACATGTATTTGTTATAGCAGGTTCTTGTTTGGGCTAGTTTAACCACCCACCTTAATGATACTATAAAAATTACACAATGAATGATTTTAAAAATATAAATTATCCTAATAACAAATAATAATGGGGAATTTTAGTTATGATTTTTATTTTTTAATGATAATATATTTGATTAATTTCCCTAATAATATTAATTCATATTATTGATTCAGTATTCACAAAAAAGTGAATTCATGATCATTCATTACATTACCTCTTGTGAAATTATCTTTAATTTATATAACAAAAAAATATTTTTATATATTCCCCATGACAATTTTTAATATGTTGAATAAATAATAGAAAATAATGAAATGAATCCTTCATTCTGAAGAAAGAGAGTATCAAACTAAATAATTAACACACAGTAATTAATTTTACCAGTGAATGATCATTTAATGGGAAATTAGAATGTATAATGTAACAATAGTAAGTAAAAGTAATATAAATAATGTTTTTAAAAGGATTTATAATAATCTTAAACTGATCATATAGGTAGTTAATGTGCATTCAACCAAGGGGAAATGAAATGTAAGGGTATACATATCAATTTCAATTCATTAATGTTGTTTCATACTATTAAAATAATTTCCATTATATGATATATATAAAAACCCATTGACTTATTTTATAATAAATCACTTTAAATTAATGTGATTGAAAATTCCATTTCATGTTAGATTTTTAAAGGTCTTTTGAATCTTTATAACTATGTTTTATGGTGTTTTAATACCTAAATCATATTTCCATTGAGTTATCCCCTTTATTATTTATTAAATTATATAAATTTCATAAAACATTTATAATATATATATCATTCCATACATTTTTCTTTCATTATTGGAAGATTTATTTTATTTTGAATAATACTCTTTTTATTGATTCTTACTTCGTAATTGTAGGTTGATATAATGTTAATCCCATTCTGTCAATTTTGTGTATTTTCCCACCATATCCATATTATTTTTTACAAAAATAATGAATATTACAAAATATAATAATGTGACCACTTATATACCATTAATTGTTTTTTATATTAAAAACAGAAATTCAATAAAACATTTATCAATGTTGGTTTGTTAAAATCATTTAAAAATATAAATATAATTTCTTCCTACATACATAAATTTTATCTCTTCAATTAAACTTTTATTACATATTAATATTAAAATATTTTTAAAATTTTAATTATTTGGATATTTAATTTAAAAATATTTTTTAAAAAATCATTTTCAACTTTAAAAAATATTTTTTTACATTCTATATGAATCAATATTTTCAACAACAAAACATCAAGGAAACTATTTCAAAATTTGCAAAGCATTTTTCAATCAACATCTAAAAGTTCAATCATCTTTGTATTTATGATTCATATATACCCATGTTAATTATTTGTTATAATTAATTTAGGTGATTTTATTTTGGGTCTCATCTAATCCAAATCATGAATTATTCATATATTATACCATATGAGAAATTCATGTAACCCATTTTTTATTTAGAGTTATTTTTCAAGATATGATGTAAGATTTATTTAATATGAATAAAAATGATCTGGTTTATTATTATGTGGAGGGTGGGTATAGAATATATCTCCAACACATTGGGTAAAGCTTTATATCTCATCAGATTAGGATAATGCATTGGAATTTTGTTATAATCCACTTTGTTATGGTACTCAGGTGGACAATCTAGGTGCACAATCTTTTAGGAAAGTGGTTATCCTTGTCCATTATAATATTAAGGTCTTCATGGTTAATCTTGTCCTATGTTATGATTTTATTTTCTTATAAGTGTGATGAATTCCTTTGTAATTCTATATGGACCAAGACTATTTTCTCATCTTCCCTATTATTATGTGATGGATTATATTATAGATTTAGGGTTACCCTTTTAAGTTAATATGTCCTTATTTAATGATATATTCTAATAAATAATTCTTCATTAATATATTTTATTTTCTTATGTCTTATTAATTATGTATTTCTCTCTTGTTCAGTTTTTCTCAGATATTTTTTATAAAATATTTTATGATTCATTGAAATGATGTTATCTTAGTGAGCAGTTATGAACATTGGTTGTTTTTTCCTTTTCCCTAAGAAATTACGAATTATAATATTTCTACGTTAAGTTACGTGTGATGAATTTTTTGGCAGATGTTTAAGAAATACTATTTAATAATATTTCAATATAAATAATCTACAAAGACACTAAAACATATGATTCTAGGATTATGATTCTTATCTCTGATATTTATTATTTAATCATGTAAGTTTAGTATTATAATTCTATATTAATATTGTATCATCATACATAAATCTATCATATTGAAATTCACATAAAAATAAATATATAAAATACCCTTGATGATTCTTAGAGTGGTTTCCTCAGTGGAACCTTGGACCCACAATGTCTATAACATTATTTCAAATTATAACTCATAGAATGTGTGATGAAAACCAAATTAATTTCATTTACACTGTTGGGTGCTTGTAGGGTGTAAGTAAAATAAATAGTAGAAATAACCATGATACCCCACATAAAATAAAAAATATTTATATATATGTATTAGGATTTGAAATGAGTCTATATGAGATAAATAACCTAATTAATCACACATATATCATGACTACACATAATAATCAAAAAAAAATATGGTAGTTAATTAATTTTCAAAACACAACAACAAAATAAAAAAATTTCAAAGATACAAAATAAGTAATAATAATATTTCTATATATCTCCGCTGGTTTACCAGGACACCAGAGTTCCTTATCATACTAACATTATCTATTTCCAAATGATACTAAGGAAAATAGTATTGATAACTCAATGGTTTCTCAATAATATAAAATAAGTTATATGTACCCAATATTCATGTTAAAAAAGACAACACTTACTAATTATATAGAATCATTGTACCCTGATACCCATCCCTTTATAAATTATATAGCATTTTATAAAGGCATAATCACTATCATCACTATGAACCATTCATATATAAAATAAATCAATTGGAACTAAGGGATTTAATGATAGTGTTTTTGTGTGGACTTTATTACCAATTTATTTTCATATTAATCAAAAAAAATTAGTACACCGGGATATGGATTATGGGATATGGAATATTGATTTCAAATATTTCAATGTGGGATTCAAGGTAAGTTAGATTACTGATCTGGAGACCAGGTGTGTGTTATGCAATGTTGGTTGATTCATGTTAGAATGAAAAATATTCAGAAAGGTTGAAATTTTGAAAACAATATTTTTTGTGGAGTTATGAGTGGATAATGAATCGAGATATTTAGAAAAATTATAGTCATGAATGGTTAGGTGATTGCTTTAATTTCTCTTATAAATATCATCATACCACTATTCCATCATTTTTAACTAATAATGATTAAGAGTATTATTAAGAAGCCTCACATCATGTAACTATTGGGTACATTAACTCGACTTTTGTGTAGTATTTAGGTGAAAGAAGTTGTGTGAAGTGGGTTTTGTGTGAGATAAGGTTATGAAATTTTATTTTTTGAATGAATGTTCTATAATGGAATTTAGTGAAGGGTGGTGACATAAACATTTTTCTTAAAATAGGTAGTGTTAAAAGAGTTTTGTGAGAGATATTTGGATTAAATAACCATATAAAAAGGATTTTTTTTTTCAAAGAATACATGGGTGAACTCACATTTTCAAGGGAATTTTGTGAAGGAATTTTGATTCCTTACAAAAGGGAAATGTGGAATTTATGAAAATTGTTGACCATATTTAAGAATAATATTGAGGAATTTATGATTAATAATATTTATCACATTCAATAAAAAATTGAGGTAACCATAAATTCATTAAATTGAAAAATAATTCACTCATATTAAAGAGAGAGGATGAGTTTAAGGAAGTGTTCTAATGGGGGATATACATATTAAAAAAATTAAATTATAAAGGTTGTAATCCTAGAATAGTTGACTGGGGAAAATTGTGTCAACCCAAACTTGTAATTATTAGTGGATTTTGGTACACCAATACAACACCATGTGTATGATCCTTATAATTGATCTTTGTGGTGAACCATGTAAAAAATTGGTGGTTCTACTTTTAATTTATATATTCATTTATATGTTTGATTCACAATGATAATCGAAAGTATTAATGGGTTAAAAACAATTTGTGAAAATTATCCGAAGAAATTAAAAAAATTGAAATCATAATTCTCCCCTTACATCATAGTATTTATCTCGTTTTAAGAATTTTTAATAGATATATTGTTATTTTTGATAATTTTTATACCATGAACTGTTCAATTTTGATAATATAGTGTATCCCAAAGGGATACCATTTTTTGAAGGGAATTATCATAATCGGAAGATTATAATGAAGTCACACTTGAAATATCATAATCTATAAGTTCTATCTTACAAAATTCAATGTAAATTACTCAGTGATGCATTAATAAATAGAATTACCGATTTAGATATGAAGTTTCTTGATGCTAATGTTAAAGCTCTAAATGATCAATTTAGATCTTTATAAAATCAAACCTATATAATGGTAAGAAATTTTACTTATTATAAGTACATAGGGGATATGATGGCCAATATTTATGAATTATAAAAGAAAATTAAATGAATATAGGCTCACTATAATATATAAAAAGTTTAATTATTTCAATATATTCCCTAATGAAATAATGATAGTTTATTCTGCCTAGTTAGTATAAATTTTAAACTGAAATGAGGAATCAAGAAAAAAATTTAAAAATATTTTTAATATGATCTAATTGTGATTTCCACCTCTCTACAATCCAATAATATAAGTTATTGAAGAAATTTTTCATTCAAATATATATTTAGATGATATGATATGCAGCCTGGTGGTATATGAAATGCATGTTAAGCATGAAGTGACAACAAACTTCACAACTATTAATATTGAATTAAATTCCATGGAAAAGATCAATGTAAATAAATGTTAAGAAAGCAATTATTGCATTGATGATGAGTTTCATTCTATCATACCATTAAAATTTACGAAGAGAAAAGTTTGTTTCTTAGGAAAGAAACCCTAATAATGACACTGATGTGGTAATGTTGGGAATATATTATAAATTTTGCTAAGAATATTTGATAATGAAAACATTATAGAAAAGTTGTTAATATGAAACAAAAAAACTCCCCTCCTCAGAGAGACTCTAAAATTGAGAGTTTTCTGGAAAAGAAATTTCTGAAGAAAAGAAGCTAAATATGATTATTATTATGGGTCAGAATCAAAATTATTCAAAACTAACATAGAATATTCCCTGGTGGTAATTTTTGACTGGGGATGTTTTGAAATGGATAATGATAATGAAAACAAAAAATTTTGTTGATCTCTAAGATATACTAGATGGATTTATTGTAAAACTCAATATAGATTCATGGATGGGTCATAAAATATAAATGATGCTTAATTATTCATCTATATAAATGAACCAACATAAATGAATGATTTATAATCAATACAAAGAGATAAGTAATTATTTATCTAATAATAAAATCTCAGGGGATATTGTGTAAGTAAATTAAAATAATAAATAATAAGTTAATATTATTTTTACCTTATTTCAAAATTATATTATATATATATAAAGGTTGAGTCCCTAAAATAAGTGGTTTTATCAATGAGAAAACAATTTGAATCAAAAATGAAATATATATATTCAGAGAAGATAAATTTATTGGGGTTAATTGATGGACAACAGTTTGAATGTGTTGACAGAGGCTCATAAGGTGATAATGAAATTTGTAGTAATAAAAGGCCTAGATCCATTGGTAATATTGGAATTGGGTGTGGTAATTAGAAATTTTAAAAATCAACAATAATATATGAGAATAACAGGAAACAGAATGTGACACATTCTATTATTTAATCTATAACATCAGTTGTATGGAAAATAATATATCAAATTAAATTATAAAATAGAGTGGGATACACCTCATTGGAAAGTGAAGAAGATTATGATTAAAATACTTCTTCCAACGTGAAATATTGTAGTTCATCTTATTCTCCAACTAAACCTTGAATCTTCTAGAAGTAAGAGAATAAAAAAATCAGTACAGCCTAAAAAATAAATTTCCAGGATTTATGGTATTGTATAACCTATAGTGGGTGTCCATCCCACATAAATAGAAATAAATAATTTCTGAAAACTATAAGGGGGTATTTGATGGTATAATTTGTTTGGAAAATTATAGAGCATTGAATATAAAAGGAAGTGGATGAACCAAAATAGTATGTGATATGTTACAGAAGATGGTTGTTTTGTATGTGGATGGAATTTGAGACAACCTATTGATTCTGAGTGAGCAATTTTATTCCAAATTTTCAGTTATATTTAATATAAAATGATGTATAATAAAACTAATTTTTAGGAAATTACTCATTAATGGATACGATTAATGGTAATTAATATTAGGTGGATAGTGAGGAGAATAGATTTCTCCTAACATTTGATGTGCAGAATAGTTGTGTTAGTAAAGGCTTATCAAAATACACATACATTACATAGATAACTTATTCAATATACAAAATATAGTTTATAATCTAATTCCAAAGTGTTAACATGAGAAGAATTTTGATTCTTGTATTTAGTAAAATATATCTTGAAATCTATATAAGGAAAAAAGAAAATAAGGGTGTACAATCTCATCAACCTCGTACATACAATTTTTTATAGACTAATGAATATACCAGGAACATATAGGAAAATTTATTTCATTTTTTTGTATGAATATATTATATGGTCTCGTGTTATTTTTATATAGAGGAAAATATATTTCATGAAATTCATGAAGATGTATTAAAGGAGTTCTGAAAATGGTACATGATGCATAATAAAAATATTATGATACAATAATGGAGTAGAATATATTTCTATTGAATTTGAAAAGTACCTTGAGAAGCATGATGTAACCATGGAAGAAAATCTATAACATAACGAATTTATTGATTAAATATATCACTATTTTAATAATATGGAAAAAATTATTATTTAATTTTTTATATATCATTTTCATTGAATGATTCCATTTAAATTTTTTTTCACACTAAAAAACAGAGAGTTTAAATCCAGGGGAAGAGTTAAAAACTTATTCTTGGAAGGAATCCCACATTGAAACATTTTCCAGCCTTTTGTGGAATATTATATATTAATAATTTTTTTGATGGAAAAGTGATGATCATGGAAACCCTCATTGAGGCGAGGTCAATTTTGCCGATGGTTGATTTTCAAGTGTTTGACATTGTAAAAAACCATAACATGAGGACATTATAATTCCTAATGGAAACCCCGAATGGATCCCTCATTAATAACTATGTATAAACCTACATTCCAGTGGATGGGGATTTTCTGGGGTTTCAGACCCAATGACACAGAGGGACTCACATTGGTTGAGAGGATGACAGGTTAGGCTCATCGAACCCATTATATGCTGTCTCATTAATGAATCCATCTATATGTAATTGAGGTTATCCATACATATACCTAATAATTGGTAGCTTGTTTATGTGTTGAAGTCATAAAACCAGATTCACTGAATATGATTCCAGGTTGGGTGGTTGTTTAATATTATGTGGATGGTATTGAGCCATCATGAATGATCCTATGTATCCGAGTTATTACAAGAATTAAAACCCACATCATTATTTAATCCCATGCACTCGAACATCATGTGGAGAGTAAATATGTCTAGGTGCTAAGGCAGAAGATATTCAAAGGTGATCCTCAAGGATAAGTCCTACATATCCTGGTTAGAGAATGAATTAATGTAATAATTTTTTGGTTTATTACTCAATCCACATATGGTTGATTTATAGTCGACATCCCTTGAGAATGATTTTGTCCCAATGGTTGATATGTTAGATACATATATATTTCCTTGGAATGGATTTTTATTACTATTTGGGCCTTAGGACGTCATCCTAAGTATCTTATTTATTATAGGAATCAGTGTTCTTATGGTTAATGTGGTTCTTAGTCAACTGGTGGATGATGAATGATGATCATCCCATGGGAATGATTGTGTCTTGATCGTTGAAATGTCGAAGACATGGAATACTTATGCCTATTTTCATTCTGATTTTTCCCCAAAATCATCCCTTGGATGGTGTTCTACATATCCTAGTTACATATGGAATCAAATTCATTATAGTTTCTTTATTGGGGCCTACACTCTAATGTTTCCATTTTCCTTTATAGATGCTTATAATTCAAAATATGTGATTGTTGCAACTCCTTATGACCATATGATTGATCCAAGATGTGAGAAACTAGGGATGGAAAATGATAAGTCATTTTTCTTATTGAGTGAGGGACATACATGTTAGGATTTCGCTTCAAATATTTTATACGGAGCATGGTCCCCAGAAAGGTGTCATGTATTTCCAGATTTGTGGAAGGAATCAAGGTTCACAAAATTCATTTTATTGAGTCTTACACAATTGTTTCACCCTTGAGTTTTTCGAGACCTATAATTTAAATGATGTGATTATTTCAGCTCTGTAATCCCACATGTGCTATTCTCGGTGTGAGAGACATGGGATGGAAAATGACCAATCTGCTCGCTTGGTAGGTGAGGGGATTATGCGTTGGGATAGCCCTACAAGAATTTAATATGGATCTTAGTCCATATATAGGCATCGTATGTTTTTCTATTATGGATGGAATATGAGTTATTGTACTTCATTTTATTCGAGATTGAATACATATTTTTCCCTTTGGTTGGGATTACACACCGAGGGTGTAGAATGTTATCAAGCCTTAGGAAGCCCTTTATACTTAACCAACATTTCATCCTGTCGTGCATTAATTTCCCACTAAATATGCCTTCATTGCATAGCCGGTATGATGAAGAATGTATGTCTGACATGTTATTGGGAAATCATGTTATCATGTTGACTTGTCTGTATTACCTTTTGTGTCCTAGATGGAATGCATAAGTGTTTTCTGAATGAGTAGGGTTGTCATGACTTGAGGACTTTGCAAGAAATATGTGGTATGTCCTGGAAACCATTACATGACCTGGATGGATTATTTAGAGTGTTTCACATGATTCATCTAACTTGTACAGGTGTCTTCTCAAGAGGTAGATGACACATATAGAGGGTTTTTCTAGAGTCAGTGTGACATAACTCAGAGGGTATCACATATCATGAATAATATATAGAGAGGGCATCATGATACCGTCTTGGATTTACTATAGGGCATCTCTATAGCCAATTGACATGCCCAGGTGCTACCACGAGACACATCTAACATGATTCAGTGCCATTATTTGAGTCATGAAACATGTATGAAGAAAATTTTTAAACATTAACTGTGAGAACTATGGTTTTAGCGATACTATAGTGACATGCACAGGGGTTCCGTGTGAATTTCTTTGACAAGTCATAAAGACATCATGGGACCCAAGTAGTATTCCTAATGGGTGTCATGATGTTGAAATACCCTAGATTTATTCACATGTCTTGGATGGTTCATTTGAAGCACCTGGGGATTGAGTTATATTTTCTCACTTGAGTATCCCTATTATTAGTCTCAGTTCTAGCATTTATATTGATAATAACATATATTTTTTCCTTATAAGTTTATTATTTGTCTTTCAAAATCTCACAGGTGCATGGGATATCCTAAATATGTCCTAAAATAATTACTTAACAAAATCTATAATTGGTTATGAGAAGTTCCAATGCATATTAAATGGTCTCTCATTCTATTATCCAATATAATAACTGATGGGGAACTTTCCAATCATGAGATCCTCCACTCCAAGATATCCTCTCTAGCATAAGTGCGAGGTTCAGAGGGTTTTTCCCCTTGATCATGATAATTATAAGCCTAGTCAATTTTTCATATTGGGTTTGGGGATTTATAGGCATCACTACCCTAGTTATTTTCCTCTTTTCTTAGTGTATCTCATTCAGATAATAGATGGAGTTAGTGTAGAAAATATTCATTATTAATCATCACAATTCTATATCATGGATTTTGTGGAGGGAATCACCTATTTTTTTGTAATCATGATGGTTTTCCTTCCATATCTCTTTATTCAATTATCACCAATTTATGCAGTCTAGTTGAATAATGTGGTAATTTCTCAGTTCATTAATATTTTTATTTTGACATGTCCAATAGTCATCATGAGATAATGGTGCCTCGGAAAGGCCTTCGCGTAATCTCAATTGACTGGTCATCGAGCTACGTGAAGTTGTGTGGTGAGTGTCCATAATGTTTCATAATTTTTTTCAATTGGGAGAGTATATCACATCCTTTTATTTTATTTCTTCTTTTTTAACATACCAAAGGTTGTGGTTAAAGAATTGTTGTATCATTAATGTCAAAGACTATTACTCTAGCACTTGATAATGCATTTCATGACCAATAAACATATTATGGAGATACATGGGAATTTTATGGAAAATACCATATGTTTTCACTTGGGAGATAAACGGTGATCTTGAGTCCTCTGTATCATACCTAAGGAAATTCTCACAATGACGGTATCATGTTGGTGGTAATTTTCAAGATGAGGCAGACATGTCTTCAGAGTATCCTAATATCTTGAGAATAGCCATGGGTGTGTTGCATGTGTTTTATGACCACAAGTGGATTCAACATCCTCTTCTTTTGTTTCCATTGGTTTAATTTAAAAATATTTAGAGGTTTGACTATATTCCTAGAATTGTTTTTTGGAAAATCATTCTTCTCATCAGGGATGTGTTGTATAGTATTTATGACTACAAGTGGAAACCTTCATTTGTATATTTTCCCTGTATTTATGATTTTCTTGGATTGGTTAATAGGTTCTCACCATTTGAAAAACTGTGAGGCCTAGGGGAGATTATTCTATTTCTATCGCATGATCACATATTTTCAAATAAATCAAAAAATGAAAAAATGGATTTATTAATGTCTCTCCATGAGTCCCTTCCTAGGTTATGTGCTTCACATGGTTCTTCTGCATGAGTAATGGTAGTCACATGATAACGAGTCTTTTTGAGGCTTACAGAATATGTGAGAATTAACCACATTATATTACTTTTTCATTGGGGAGGAAAATAATATCCACATCCAATTACTTCATCCTTCATGATTTTTTAGATGCTCATTTGGTGGGTGTCAAAAAATTCACTCTCCTATAGGACTGACAGATGTGGGGAAAAGTGCTAGGTTATAAAGAATGTAAATTCCCACATGAGCCATTGGCTTTAAACAAAATTGGTATTTTTGAATGAATCATGGTATATTTGGTGATGTATGGAGTTATACGAAATTTATTATTTATTGGGGAGAAGAGGGTGTCCTTATCCTTCAGTTACCATTTCTTCAGAGCTATCACCCTTCATTCATCATGTGAACTCACCACTAGTACTTTTCACAAGAATTTATCATAATAATCCTCTTCAATATTTTATTAAAGAGAACTATTCCTTGAGGATGTGTTTCACTATAGAGATCATTCAAAATAATTATAAACATTATATTAGTAACCATTTGATCTTCACTTGTGAGGATTGTAATTTTCATGGGGATTTTGTTGGGTCTGCTGATTTAACACGTGATCAGTTAATTATCATGAAATTCATTAGACTATGTCCAGTTGACATGATCTCAAATCTGAAAGGTTCATGAAATTTTTTAATACCCTATGGGGTTTATATATCCTATGAGACCTTTTGGAGGTAAAATATTCATGACTCCCTTTTTGATTCATGTCACTCAAATGATACCACTAGTTTGTTATGCATTTTATTCAATAATATTTTATATTATCATTTTTGACACATGCCACATACTTTTATTCAGATGTATTTGAGATTTAACCATGGTATCTCTGCTATGGCCAATTAATGGCCCATGATTTCCAAAAATCTGAACATCGATCCAAAATATCATGTGTGTATTGATAAAGATATGTAGAAGAGATTTCATTCACAAGATATTCAGAATTATCACTTATCTCAACAAAATCCTTTATACGAGTTCTCTATACGGAATGATGCTACCATTCCTCCTCTAGGATCAATTCTATCAACTCACTAGGTGATAGCTTCTATCGACTTTGTTCAAACGTCACTCTCCAAGGACGTTTTATTTGTCTTAGATCAACTATAGGGTTTGTTTTATACATTAATAAAACATACTCTTGGGTATATAAATCCATGATTTTTCTCATAATTATATCACTCAAAACTATTTTAGTATATTTTTCTCCAATCTAACCAACCCATGCCGAAGATACAGTTCGAAATGGGATCTTCATCTAGGATGTAATTTCTCTAATGAATAAGAATGACCCATCTATGTCATGAAAATATACTTTGATTTTGAATATCATTTATATTTGGCTTCTCTATATGAATATATGTTGATCTCTTAAATTTTTCATCAACCTCCAGCATGTTATTTTCTTAAAAATGATCAGTCATTGGTGTCTTGTGATTAACATTTTAAATTTATCCCTTGGTGAAGCTAGTGTTATCCTATGGGACATCTACCAACAATGTGGTATTCAATAACATGGAGATATATATGAAGAGTATCTCTCTACTATGGATGTTTGGGTTGATCCTTCATAGAAATTTGTTTTCGAGAAGGAAATGATTTACATTTTTAAAGAGAATCCATGAAAGGAGATGATGATATGCTCACTCATAGATTTCAAGGACTTCAACAATATTTTTCATTTTTAAATCCTAGTTAGGCCAACTACCATATTCCCTCATCGTTTCCCCTCTCAATAGGCCAATGAAATTGATGGATCATATTTATCCATCTGTGAACTTGGGGAGTAGACATCATGGAGCTGCCGAGTGAACAAGAATATCATTAAAGACCATATATTGGTAGGGTTTACACCCATGTTTTTAAATGGATGTCTTTTCTAGGATTTGGATTCATGTAAAATGATTAATTTCAAAATTCAAGGGATGAAGGAACAGTTAATGGAAGGAATTTGACATATTCTGTTAGTAATGGTCCTCACAAACATTTACAAGTTCCTATGAATTGTTTGAAAAGGTATCACCCCTTACAATATCAGAAGTTCCCTTCAGTTTTTGTTTGGTTGTATAGGGTGAATTTTAATTACAATGAATACTATAATGCCTTCTGGATATTAGATTCCTTAGCGCATCTTAGACTTCTGAACATATCTTGGGTTGGTGCTCTATTGTTACTATCAACTTATGTTAAGGTTTCACTATTCCAATTTGATAACTTTGATTTAACCCTGTATCGTGCAAAGATTGGTCTGATTATTGAAAATAGTTGTGGATCACATAATGATGTATATGATCTATCATCGAGATGGGGACCATGTAGTGAAGGTTAAAAAGATAATCATCTTGGAACCTTATACACCCTATTTATTTTCTCATTAATTTGGATACATCCAAGGGGTCCCCACATTCCCTTGGATGGCATAAAATGAGAATGAAACCCTAGGTTCATCCATCAATTTTCATTAATGGTGGAATTTAAAGATTCTAAGGCTGATATAACACACTTACCTAGGGATTATACTACCCTAGATAACCAATTTTATTCATAGGCTTGGTAGTATATTATCCAGGTAGTGTGCATGGAATGTTGGTCTTCCATGTCAATGGGTCTTTTGTTATGCCAACCCCCTTCCTATGGAGATGATGGAACTGATTGAATAACTGGGTGAGGTATCAATGAAGAAACAAATTCTAGTGATGATTAAATGAATAGTAGATTAGAATACATTGAGTATGTTTTTCCACCAGCATATGCCACAAATTATATGCCAATTAAGAGAAAATTATGTGTAGATTCTTCTATTACCTCCCATACAGATCAACTTGTAACTCCTAATTCTGTAATATTCGCTTCATCAGTTTCATATGATCAGATGCAGCATAGATTTAACAATAAACATATTCAGTCGTTCACTACTGAAGCTACCTTTCAAACATTTCATTCTATGGGGACCACCTCTATAAGTCGTTTCAGGACATAGGTGTAGGTTGTTTGGATCAGATATTATGGTCTGATTGTAGAGACCCAAATCTTGACGTACATGGAAATTACATTACGTTTGTGGAATACTTAATACATAACAAAAACTGACACTCAAGGACCGTAATAGTATAATGTATTTGGAAACTCAGAACACAATATTCTAATCATGGTGAAATATCTTCAACATCTCTGATAAAGATATTCCACTTTTTTTTCTTACCTAAAACCTTTTTCTAAATCATGGGGAAAAGAAAAAATATAAAAGGGTGAGATCAAATGCTCAGTACGGGTACACATGAAGAATATAAAACAAAACATATACATTTGATCTTAAATACAAGAACATAATGTTTAAACAACAAGATCTTGAGCAATGTCATAAAACATGGAAGTACGTAAGGAATAGATCATAAAGAAAAAATAATCCTGATAAAATAGAATGAGAACAAAACTTGTAATTGTGGAAACCATTAAGAACATGTTATGATATCCATAGTAGCCAAGGAATTGCTGCCAAGACCATCATAGTGGACAAAGTCCCTTTCTAAATCGAGTTCACTCCTCGTTCCAGTCCTGTATCACTGAACCAGATTAACATACCATTCCATCCATGTCTATCTAATGAGATATAAATCTTTACCCAGTTCATTGGAGGAAGATATAGGTCCCATCCATCTCATAATTAAATCATTCTTACATGTGCCACAACATAAACATAAATCATTCATCATTACCCTAAGAATAAAATGGGGTTCATAAACATCATCCCATCATAACATAATACATATAAAACAAATGGATATCATTTCATCATAATAAAAGTGAAAAAATGTAAATTATAGAGACATTACACATGAAACATACACATATGAAATAATTCCATCTTATATGGAAAATGGTTTTGATAAAACACATGAAATGAATTCTTGAGGAAAATATTATTTCTTCTTCAAAATGATTTTCTTTTTACAAAATTCCATTCATTTTTAAAAGAAATGGATTTTGTTGAAAATAGTCATGAAATATTTTAGAGTAAGAATTATAAAAATAAGGCATTATGAAAACCATAAAAATCTGTTCACGCCGTATAAGTTAAAACAACATTTTCCCCTACTTTTGTCGGAAAAGTCAAAATGTTCCTCGTATGGTAAGAAAAAGAAATATTATTTCCATAACACAATGTAAAAGTCAAAGAGGGGTAATCATGAAGTTAAAAATACATTGAAGAATATTAAAAACCTTATTAAAAGCATTTACATGGACATGGATGAAAAATATAACCCCAGTATATACTTACGTATAAGCGATGTCGGATAAAAATGAGATTGAAAAATTATCCCTTACCTTAAGTCTAATATGCTTCGTACGTATCCAAATCTCATGTATAATGATTTAAATAATTTCATTTACTTAATAAAGATTCATATTAGTTGTTATTATATCATATATGGTTAACTTATGACTTTATATTACATTTTCTTATGTAAATTCCATGTTAAAGAATCGTTTGAGGTAAAATCATTTTATTTATCGTACTTGTTTGGACTTATTGTTCTTGATATTATTATTACTTATATCATGATTTAATTACTTACAGAATTTAAAAAATGATTTATATATCATATATATTCATTATATAAATATATATAATAGATAGATGAATGAAATGAAATCCACCGTTTATGGAGACGGTAGGCCGTACATTCGCATGAACCCTATTTTCCTTTCCTTATTGACTTGAATAAAAGTAAGTAGATGAAATATATATATATATACATAAATTCATCATCTTAATTATGTCATTTATTTCAATATTATTAATTATATATAATTTATAATCCTTCGTAAATGGTTAACATGGAGAATGAATCTCTTCACGTCGTGGAGAAGGTAATCCGTACGTACACAAGAGCGATGATATCATTCCCAGAATTATTGAATAGAATTAGAGTGGATGATATAATACCTCATATCTGTATGTTATTATAATAACCATATATAGTTATTCTTTACACCACTATACCCATCCATGTAAGGTGGTGGTGGAAAAACAGATTACACCACGGTGTGGAGATGGTATTCTGTACGTACGCACGCACGGTGATTTCATTTTTCGAAGGATGGATAGAAGGTGAAATGGGGGTGTTTCATATTTATAATAAAATATCAGTATATTATTGATAATTATGTTATTACTTTATAATGAATCAACTAAATAAGAAGACGTTGAAGAAGAAAGAAAACGTGAACGAATCTGTAGAAGAGATTACTTCTTCCTCGACGCACCTCCTTTAAACATCTTCTTAGGGAACTAGAGTTGGTCTTTTGAGAAGAAAAGAACCTCTATGATATAACTATAGAGGTTTATAAGAATAATTTTTAGGGGTTTTAAGAGCTTCAAGGACCAAAAGGGTGTGAAGTGAAGAGGGAAGGGGTTCCCTCTTTATAAGGGAGGAGAGGGGCACCTTAGAGAAACTGAAATTATTATTTTTTAATAAAGTCATAATCGATTTTTAATATCTCAAAATTGATTTATTTCGATGATAAAATGGGTATGGGTAGAAATCATCTCAACCAATGGGTTTTAGACATGTTTAAGTTACTATTGTATCCTTATAATTTAGATTTAACTTTAAGTTAAATAATTTAACTTTTACCGCGTCTTTTTTTTCTTAAACTATATGGTTGATAAACATACTATAACAGAACAAAAAAACCCCAAATGGTTAATTATTAATATAAATAACCTTATATATGTCATTTGGACGAACCTTAGATTTTTAGGAATAAAATAAAAATTAATAATATAATATTTTATTTAAAAACTATTTTATGTAAATTTTGACACTATTTGGTACATGATTTTTTTAAAATGATAATAGCGTGATTAGTTCTAAAAAAGTTAATTAAATCAATAATAACATGTCACATTAATCGATAAAATTATTTTAATTAAATAAAAGTCTAAAATTACATTTACTTGTGTATTTATGACATCAATTATGTTAATATTTCATTAATAAGGTAATTAATTCATCCTCATTGCGTCACAAATAAATTAAATTATTTAATATCGACAAATTATAAATAAAATTCCACTATATAGGAAATATTTTTATCTTTCTAAGGAATATTTACAGTCTAATTTATCTTCTTTATAACCCTATATTAAAAATGTTTTAGTTATTAAACTTTGATTTGAACTATTTTAATTCTTCTTTAAATAAAATAATAATAAATGTCCTAATCTTATCCAAGTGGACATAAAGGGTAATATTTTATCCCTAAGGTTGTTTTTGGTTGAACTACACATATCCAATAGAATTAGTACATGTGTTAGGATAATAATAATATCATTTTTACCTTTAATTACCCTATTTACTTTTAACCATAGTAAATAAAAGTAGAAAGTTACTATTCACCAAAAATTATTATTATCTTATTGAACCAAATTTTACTCCTTGATATTAACTCTGTCTCTAGGATTTTTGAAATTCCACTCACAAAAGTGGTAAAATTATGTATTATGTAAATTTGAAAATTATCATAGGTGTTGGGTAAATGACGGGGAAAAGTTCCATAAAATTTTTATATATCTAAAATTATTATAAAATGACTCCAATGAATTATGTTGAACTTATATAGGTATTATGTATCAATTTTTACCAAAAATAAATTGAAATAAAATAAATAATTATTTAAATAAAAAGTCGGTTTTTGAAATAGTAACCCAGTGTTTTCACTATTCATCAAAGAATGAAAGTTTTCAGAAAAATACCAAAAATTCACCCTAGGCAAATTTTGATATTCCGAATACAAAAATTAAATCTATTTTGACTGATAAAATTTACTAAATTTCAAAATTTTTTTATTACTATTCATAACGGCTTGTTCATAATAATATTATAGTAATATCTTGTTTACTAAAACTCGGTATTGTGTATAACACACATTATCGAGGAAGTTTTCCCTCGCATGCAACACAAGCCTAGAATAGTGTTTGTGTATATGGCATGATAATACGGTGTTGCGTAAAGTGAAATTTAATCTTGGTGAAGCGTACAAGACATCAATGAAATTAAAAAGAATAATTCCCATTAAATCTCAGGGTGTTACATTCTACACCCTTTAAAATAAATTTCGCCCTCGAAATTTTTCAGTGTTATAAATGGTATTCTACTTGAATTTTTTGTTCATAGAAACCCAAATCGTAAAAAGGAATACTAAAACATAATTTTAATAACTAATGTATGAAACGTAAAGGTTACCCAAATTAACTCATCACTAGGTTTCCACCTAGAAGACATAGGTGGAAATATTGATATGGAAGAGAAATCTAACCATCAAGTTCTGATGGAAAGTGGTAGAGAACATTGATATGAAAAATCCAACAATAAAAAAGCTATAAATTTGTGATGATTTAAGGTACCATCTGATTCATCGGATATAAGGGCACTTGGACAACATTTTTGGTTTTCAAGATCATTTCCCTAATGTTGAAGAATTTGAATTGGAAGAATTAATTAATTTATTTCGGTATAATCTCACTGTTTTTCGTGCCTTGAACAATTTCCACTTCATCTCTTAATGAAATGATGTTGAATTTTTCATTCGTAGGAGATCATGTGATAGAATGATGGGTCATTTCATATGTCTCAAACAAAAGTTTATAAAAAGTTATCAAATATACATGTCCATATATGCTGATGTTCATCGTATATGGTTCCAAAAATGGACTTATACTTCATCTATCATACTGCTTAATAAAACTAGTTTCTATTAACCAGGGACATCCTATAGGCCTATGGTACGAAATAATGGCCTGTCACACTTCTGTTGTGCGTTCGATTCCCACATCCTGGTCTGACACGACGGGTTGTCGCCTGTCCTGCAGGTTTTCCCTTTTTCTAAAATACATTATAATAACATTCATGCAATGAAATAGAAAAATATATAGCATTAAACAATACTATCTTATGTCTAACATAATTCATTCCAATAATTATGCTTACCCAAAATACTTCTGTCCAATATCATATTATAAATAAAACATTTACTAGAAATGTCATCTACCTAGCATTTGAATACCATCATTTATCCCCCATATATCATACGATGTATCTTGTTGGTCACATTCCAAACATGTGAATACCATAATCATGTATTATCTTTAACAATAGTGAAAACAAGAATTATTTCACTAGGAAACTCTTTCCATATACCAAAATCCCATAAAATTTATATACTCAAACCATAATATCAATTTTTCCTTATATTAGTCATGAGCTCATTAATACTATCAAACATTTCATCATCTACTTATCCCTTCATTATGCACATATTAGGTGGATTCCAAAAATATCTAAATAACCTTTTAGGGTTACCAGTACCATTCAACATATACTTTCAAAACTCAAGAAAAGGCAACAGTTTAACAATCCTTAGATTTTTTATTATTCGATTGTACCATACATTATTCTTGATAAACATACAATAATTACACTACCTTCTTAAACCAATGACTAAGCATCATCATTTCTTACATCTCATATATCATTTGTAGTCTCTTCATCATCATCCACATAAATACTACCCATATGACCATGCAGATTCTCTTTGTAAGATTTTCTCTTAGGGTATTGGTTTTCATAATACCCGTACATTCCACATTTAAAACACTTAACCGTGCTTGATGTCTTAGAAATACCATTATCCTTGTCCATGGTGTTAACTGAACATTTTCCATTACAATTACTAGCTTTGTGTCCTTCTTTTCGACACCCAAATAATCTTCTAGTTCATTTGAAACATTCTCCCTGATGCCTCTTCCCACAAGATTTACATGTGGGAAATTGAACTTTATTTCCTCTGTGATCACCATGGAACTCCATCATTCTCTTATTTGCTGAGTCGGGAAACATACAAAAGTAGAGATTATTGATCATATTATGATATTTATGACTAGTAATAATAATGATATGTTGAATTCCAGATCCAATTTCATTTGGTTTCTCATGATAAATATCATTCTATTATCCATCATATCATCTATTATCGTGAATCTTCATGTTTCCAGCCATTTTTTAAAACCCAAAAAGAATAATGTGAGAGGCCTAAATCATAATAAAGAGGTATTAACATCAAGATCTAACATATTAGGATTAATTATAATATCGTTACCGTAATTATAGGACTATAACCTATACTTATACTTAACCTTAGGGACATCCCTAGACATTCCTTAGAAATATCTCTAGGGATCTCACAAAAGTTCTCGCATCCTAGTTTCCAAAGGTGGACTACACATAACCTCTAATAGAAACTGTAGATACCCAAATCTTGACATACAAGGACACTGCAATAATTTTTCAGAACACGTAATATATAACAAGAACCAACAATCAAGGACCGTAATAGTTTAGTGTCTTTGGAATGTCAGAACACAATCTTCTAATCGTGGTGAAATATCTTCAACATCTCCCATAAAGATCTTCCCCTTTTTGTTTTCTTACCTAAAAACTTTCTTTAAATCATGGGGAAAATAAAACATATAAAAGGGTGATCTCAAATGCTCAGTAAGGGTAATCTTAGAGAAAATAAATCAAATTATATACATTTGAACTTAAATACATGAATATAATGTTTAAACATCAAGATATTTAGCAATGACCTAAAACATGGCAGTACAAAAGGCATAGATCATAAAGAAACATTAATCCTGATAAAATAGCATGAGAGTAAAAATGTAATTGTGGCGACCATTAAGCACATGGTTTGATTTCCATAGTAGCCAAGGAATTGCTGAAAAGACCGTCTTAGTGGAAAAAGCCCCTTTTTGAATCGATTGCACTCCTCGTTCAAGTCCTGTATCACTGAACTAGATTAACTTACCATTCCATCCATGTCTATATAATGAGATATAAATCATTACCCAAGGCATTTTAGGGAGATATAGGTCCCACCCATCTCATAATGAAATCATTCTTACGTGTTCCACAACATAAACATAAATCATTCATCATAACCCAAAGAATAAAATGGGTTTCATAAACATCATCCGATCATAACATAATCCATATAAAACAAATGGATATCATTTCATCATAAGAAAAGTGAAACCATGTAAATAATAGAGACATTATACTTGAAACATTCACATATGAAATAATTCCATCTTATATAGAAAATGGAATCCATAAAACACTTGAAATGAATTCTTGAGGAAAATATCCTTTCTTCTTCAAAATCATTTTATTTTTACAAAATGAAATGAAATATTTAAAGAAATGGATTTTGTTGAAAATAGTCATAAAATCTGGTAGAGTAAGATTCATGAAAATAAGGCGATATGAAAACCGTAAAAATCCATTCACACCGTATAAGTTAAAAATAACATTCTTCTCGTACTATTATCGGAAAAGTCAAAAAGTTCCTCATTTGGTAAGAAAAAGAAAGATTATTTCCATAACACAATGTAAAAGTCAAAGAGGGGTAATCATGAATTTAAACATACATTGAAGAATATTAAACATTTTATTAAAAACATTTTCATGGACATGGATGAAAAATATAACCCCAGTATATACTTACGTATAAGCGTTCTCAGATAAAAATGAGATTGCAAAATTAACCCTTACCTTATGTCTGATATGCATCGTACATATCTTAACCTCCTATATAATGATTTAAATAATAAAATTTACTTATTACAGAATAATATTCATTGTTATTATATCATATATGGTTCATTTATGACTTTATATTACCCGTTCTTTTGTAAATTCCATGTTAAAGCATCGTTTTGGATAAAATTGTTTTATTTATCATAATTGTTTGGACTTTTTGTTGTCGATATTACTATTACATATATCATGATATACATACTTAAATAATTTAAATCAAGATTTATATATCATATATATTCAGTATATATATATAATAGATATATGAATGAAATGAAATAAACCGTACATGGAGACCGTAGGCCGTACGTACGCATGAACGATGTTTTCCTTTCCTTATTGACATGAATGAAAGTAAGTAGATGACATATATATATATAAAAATAAATTCAGTAGTTTCATTATTTCATATATTTCATTATTATTTATTATATATACATTATAATCATTCTTGAATGGTTAACATGGATAATGAATCTCTTCACGTCGTGGAGACGTTTATCCGTACATACGCAGGAGCGATGATATCGATCACATAATTATTGAGTGGAATTAGAGTGGATGATATAATACCTCAGAATTACTATTTTGTTATAATAACCATATATATATTTTCTTTACACCATTATAACCATCCACGTATTGTGGTGGTGGAAAAACTGATTACACCACGGCGTTGAGACGATATTCCGTACGTACGCACGCGCGGTGAATTCATTTTCTGTAGGATGGAAAGAAGGTGGAATGGGGTTGTTTCATATTTATATTAACATATCAGTATATTAGTGATACTTATTTTATTAATTCAAATGAAAAAACTAAATAAGAAGAAGTTGAAGAAGAAAGAAAACATGAAAGAATCAGTAGAACAGATTACCTCTTCCTCGACTCACCTCCTTTAAACATCATCATAGGGCACTAGAGATGGTCTTTTGAAAAGACCAGAACCTCTATGATATAACTAGAGAGGTTGAGAAGAGTAATTTTCAGGGTTAGGCAGAGCTTCAAGTCTCCAAAGTGTGTGAAGAGAAGAGAGAAGGGGTGCCCTGTTTATAAGGGAGGAGAGGGGCACCTTATGAAATCATAAAATATTATTTTATAATAAAGTAATATTCGGTTTTTAATAGCTTTAAATTTATTTATTTCGATGCTAAGGTGGGTATGGGTGTAAATACTCTCAAACAATTGGTTTTAGACAAGTTTAGGTTACTATTTTATCCTTATCATTTAGATTTAACTCTAAGTTAAATAACTTAACTTATATTGTATGGTTAATAATCATAATATAACAAGAAAAACGAACCCCAAGTGGATATTTATTAATATATATAACCTTATCTAAGTCATTTTTCCGAAACTTAGATTTGTTGAAATAAAATAACAATTTATAATATAATATTTGATTTAAAAACTATTTTATGTCTATTTTGACACAATATGGTAAATGATTTTTTTGGGAATCATAAATGCATGATTAGATTGAATAAATTTACTTAAATCAATACTACCATGTCATAATAACCTATAAAATTACTGTAATTCATAAAAAGTATAAAATTACATTTATTTGGGTATTTATGACATCAATTATGTTAATATTTCATTAATAAGGTAATTACTGCATTATCATTGTGTCATAAATAAAATAAATTATTTAATTTCTAAAAATTATAAATAAAATACCATTATGGAGGAAATATTTTTAGCTTTCTAACGAATATTTATAGTAGAATTTATCTTATGTATAACCCTATATTAAAAATGTTTTAGTTATTAAACTTTGATTTTATCTATTTTAATTCTTCTTTAAATAAAATAACAATAAATGTCTTCATCTAATACTAGTCGACCAGAAGTGTAATATGTTAACCCTAAGGTTGTTTTGGGTCAAACTAAACTTATACAATAGAATTAGGACATGTGTTAGGTTAATAATAATATCATTTTTACCTTTAAATACCATATTTAATTTTAAACGTGGTAAGTAAAAGTAAAAAGTTACTATTCACCAAAAATTATTTTTTTCTTAATTAACAAAATTATAATCCTTGATATTAACCGTGTCTTTAGGATATTTGAAATTCCACTCATAGAAGCAGTAAAATTATGTTTTATATAAATTTGCAAATTCTCATAGGAGGTGGGTAAAAAATGGTGAAAAGTTCAATAAACGTTTTATATATCCAAAATTATTATCAAATGACTTCAATGAATTACATTGAACTTATATAGGTATTATGTATCAATTTTGACCAAAAATATATTTAAATAGAAGGTCGGTTTTTTAAATAGTAACCCAGTGTTTTCACTATTCATCAAAAATTGAATGTTTTCAGAAAAAAAAAATTCAACCTAGGCTAATTTTGACATTCCAAATCCAAAAATAAAATACATTTTAAAAGATGAAATTTAAAAAATTTCAAAAAGTGGGTATTACTATTCATAACGGCGAGTTCATAATAATATTATAGTAATATATTGTTCAGTAAATCTTGGTATTGCGTATAACACATGCTATAGAGGAAGGTTGCTCTGGCGTGAAACACAAGCCAAGAATAGTGTTTGAGTTTATTGCATTCTAATACGGTGTTTTGTATAGCGCAAGTTAATCATGGTGTATCGTACAAGACATCAATGAAATTAAAAAGAATAATTCTCATAAAATCTCAGGGTGTTACAATGATATCATGATATAAATATTCATGAATTAGTGAAATATGGCCATCAACGAGGGGGGTCTATATGATTTTGAAAATATGTCTTTACTCACCGAGCAGATATAGAAGGCATCCAATGAATTAGATCAGGGTCTCTAGTTGACATCTGAACAATAATCTCAGATGGATTCATAGACTATCCAGATGTAGATTTGAAAGGATATCATTTCTCTTCTGAGGTATGACTTTTCAATGTTATCATACTCATTGGATTATTATTAGAGTAGGTTCACAGACTCTACAAATTTTGTCGATACTCTCCATCGTTTGGAAAAGGTGGAAGATGCATGAAGACTGGCACTACTACAGTCCCTTGATGCTTCCCCTTAGAGTCTTGCTGTTCTTGCTAGTGTATTCGATCAAATTTTATCATATTTATAAGTTTTTAAGGAATTCAATTTTATATGAGGCTTCATAGAGAATACAAAATATGTATATCCCCCCTCTCATCTGAACGTTCCACGTTAAGATCCATTTTCTTTTCATAAATTGTAATTTTTTCATTTTTTTGATGTGATATTACATAAATCATCAACTCAACCCATCCATTGAATAATATCATGTAATCCTAAATGTCTAGATAAAAATACCTTAATAATAATTAATTCTTCTTCGATAGATTTTCATTAATTCCCACCCACACGATATTCCCTACTAACATAATTATTCCAATTATCTTGAGACAACATAATTTATATAATTATATTGTGGTAAAGAATATGTATTGGTGGAAGATTTCTCTATATTTTGAAAATATGGTCATCTTGGATATAGTGGCTTGATTTTGATAATTTCATTTAATGGTATTTAAAAGTTTCATTAGTTTAGATTTCTATCAATTAGATTGTTTAATATATTTTTTCTTGGATATTATATTGCTTTAGTTTAGGGTCTTTTAGGTCGAACATGGTATTCTTTTAGTTTAAGATATTTATTTCTCTTACATGATACTGTATTAGTTTAGGGACTTTTAGCTCAGACCTGATATTGCTTTAGTTTTGGATCTTTTAGCTCAGACTTGATATTGCATTAGTTTATGGTATTTTGGCTGAGAAATGATTTTTCTTTATATAATGTGCTTTTAGGCCAGACCAAATATTTATTTATTTTTAGATATTTTATCTTCTACCTGATATTACATTAGTTCATGGTATTTAAGCACAAAACTAATATTTTATTACCTTATGGTATTACATCTTAGACTACATAGATGATCATGGGATGTGGTGAAGACATGCCAGGAATAAACCAAAACAAAAAGAGGTGTTGGGTTTTGATGTGGTTATATAGGGGATCACAATTATTAAAAAAACATTTTTATGGAGTGACGTATTTTTTTGAAGACCACATGCATGTATGCAAGATCCATAACAATGTATGAGTAGTCTAGAAAAGAGCATTATAAAGCTGGGTATCTGGGATAAAGAAGATCTATATAAGTTATATTAATTGGGAATTGAAATATTATGGATGGTAGGCCAACATGGATAGTTGGAGTGTAGGTTATGTCAATCATAACCCAAAAGTTTGAGCATATCTATATGTGATGGGACAAACATGAAAACTAAGTTCCATGACATTCTATGATTATATGTTCCACCACAGTGTTTCTAGGGCTCAGGAGAATTGATGCTTATTTATGGAAAGGAGAAGATGTATTTATATGGTTGGTCAAGGCCATTACATTTCAGTAGTATTTCTAAGAAAAAGATGAACTCCACTCCTCTCTAAATGATATGAATGATTTTTGAAGACGCAAACATCATGATGATGATGATGGGTATTAGGATGATGGCTATGTAATAAAGGGTCTTGTACCTTAGGAAAGTTTATATACTGATGTGCAACTCGATCCCAATCCCATGTGGTTTGGAATCTTGGGGTGTGGTCCATAAAAGACTTAGTAATGAAGTTTCATTATTTTTCCTTGAGAAAGGGTAAATAATATGGTGATGTAGAGGTCAAGGATATATATCCACTTGGATAGTATGATGTTAGGATTGAATGTCATGTCCCAAATTTCTAGGGTCAGGAGAATGATATAGGAGACTCATATTGGTAGAGGTTCAAATCACACTAGGGTGTTGAGTTCTACCTTAGTGGTGTTACGGATAATATATATTGAAAAACCCTTTTGTTAGAAAAACACATTTGGTTGGCAGCCATAGGAATATATTTTGGAGCCATGGGCTTATATGAATAATCATGAAAAAGTTAGTTTGAAGCTACATATCCTTTTCAAGGGAAATAGAATGTTGTGGTGATCTTAGGATCCCAAATCATGCATTTTGGTTTGGGGAATCTTTATGATCCAATAATGGTTTGAGTACCCTAAAAGATGGGTCATTTCCTAGAGAACATATTCTCATTGTGTGGAGATGAGAAAAATCATTACTCTTAGATGTTCTTAATCATGCGGTTTATGGGAGAATAGATTTAAATTTTCTAAGATAAATGAGTAGAACATATGAAATTTACTCATTATTTTTTCACCATAATTTTTCCCAAAACTCAGAAATTGAAGAGTATTGTGAGTGAATATTTTACATTTTCTCAAGACTACTTTTGTGGGATATCATCATGACTTTTTTTCTGTATTATTAACTACATATTCAAGGTTTTTAAATTTAGACCATTAACAGCTAGAGCTTTATGTAATACAAATCTAAACAAAGTTCATGATGTTTAATCTCATGATTCCCATGTACCTCATATTGTGAACTAGGCACATGATCCTAATTAGGATACCCTTGGTGAAGAGTACCACATCGTCAATATGAAAAAGAGATGAAAATATTTTAAATCAAGGTTCAAGTTTCTCATTTCATGAGTAATGATATAAAAAATTATACATGGATAAGTTAATAACACACTAGGTTGTTGAGTTCTTCAACACCACTCTCAGGGCACACATGGATTAGAAATTCATTTTTGCAGAGTTATGCATATGGTTGATGGCCGTAGGCTCCCAATACAGTATTCTTATGCATGTATGAATTGTCATGAAAAGGGTACATTAAAGCTAGATATCCTTTCCATGGTCCATGAATGATTAATGGTAACATGAGGTGCCTGAGGTCTGATGTTTGGTATTATGGATTCAGGTTCTTTAAATGGTGATGGATGCACCGCATACTCTTGTTGACGGAGGTATGATTATTATGGTCCAATGATACAAGATGATTATGGGTGATGATTATCCTAGTTTAACATAACTTATTGGGGACATGAATTATTTCGTGTAGTTTAACGTCATGCGGTAAGGACTATCACCTTGCAGATTTAATGTCATGCAGTAAGGACTTACTTCTATCCAGTTTATCATTGTGTGGTAATGATGTACTCCCATTTATTTAATGTCATTAGGTAAAGATGTTGGAACTAGCATAAAAAATGTTAAAATATCATTATATGAGCATGTGGTCCATGTGAAGATCTTACATGTACGTATGGAGAGTGGGATTGTATCAAAAAATCTATTATGCATATTGGGGTGCATTTTTTATTGATTATTATAGTTGTCCCCTATAATGATGATCATGTAATCACTATGTGTATCATGATGTTAAGAATAAAGACACATGTAGTTCATGAAATCCCATGTAGTTTTATATCATACGATGATGAAAAAGATTAACTGACCTGAATGAATTGTAATGTTGCAGCCAGTCCCAATGGGGGAAATCTGAGTGTCTCTATGTATCTCATGAGAATGAGAATAAATCCTAACATAGTAAATAAGGTTTTATGCAGTTTAATGGTTAGTGGTGATGATGTTTGTCCTGCAACATGAAATGTTAATATAGTATCTAGGTCCATGAATATTGTTTTGTGCCTCACAATATATCCCATAGTGATGGGAATCAAGCCAATCATATTATTGAAGGGAGTTTCTTATGTAGAACTTATCCTTACGCAAAGAGGTTGCATTTGTGTACTTATCTGTTGTGACTGGGCCCGATGTTGGAAACTTGGGCATCAATACATATCTTATGTGGATTTTAATCAAGTCACACATATTTCCTAAAAGAGAAATAATCACATCATAGGTATGGGACATAAAAATAAGTTGTCATTGTTTCTGTTAATTTTTGTTTCACATCCTAATATTAGTGGTTCATGCATTACTAAATATCATTTGACGACAAAAGTCACTCCACATTTAGTTCTTGATGAATCATTCAGTATTGTGTAATGTGGAAGTGACATTAACTGTTCATTTATGGTCATGTGTTATGGACCCATGGTGTTCCATTTAAGGTCTTTCATTAGGGATTGTGATGCACCTATCGTGTTCTTTAATGCCTTTCCCATGCCTGGAATCCCTTAATTAAATTTCAAAGCTCACGTAACCTCTTCACGGTGTGAGAAACAAGTAAGGGTAGGTGTTGTAATTATAATATATTGGTAGGTGAGGGTAAAAAATGGTAACTTTATATCATATAGTGGATGAACCATTATTTATTATCAATTCATCTATGTGTATCTCTTAAAAAAATGGGAATCAAGTCATATGTAGTTCTAAAGTTCCATGAAGTTCAACATCATGAAATGAGGACATTATCATTATATATTAATCTATTCTGGTTAGTATATGGATCACCTTAAATGAAGGAAAAATTAAAAATTATGATTACAAATGGACACAATACTAGAGTTTTGTGTGACACTATGTATCCTTTTATGGCAGGAATCAAGCCATATGTTGTTCTGGAAAACATGTGAAGCTTAATGTCATGTGGATAAGACATCATACATGGTGTTTCAATGTATTTTTTGAATGAAAATATTCATATAGTTTATTGTCATTTAATTATAATGACCGGTAGGGCTTACTCTGATTTGGTGTCCCATGTAATAACGACTATGAAAATTATTTCATGAGAAATCATGCATTAGTGGCGGTAGTGACATGATCCCTATTCGTGGTGTCCAATGAGTATGATCCATTCTGATAGAACTTATTTAGGATATAAAGACCCTCCCATTTGGTTTCAAACATGGGATGATTCATCACTGGTATCATCAGAGTTCTGAGAGGCAATACCAATTCTCCTTAGATAATTGAACGAAGTATAACATTCTTATTAATGTCTTATGTGATCTGATTATTTTGGTTTTCTAGGTTGTGTATTGTACAAAACCTACTTTCATCTTGTTTCTCTAATTCATCCTGCCGATTTTGCGATTTCTTATAATCTTAGAGCTATCTACAAATGGTTATTCATAGAAATTGAAGTTATACCTCTATGGGTAATACTGCCTCAACCCCATACAATAATGAGTATGCTGTTTCTTGTGCGGTAAAATGTGTGCTGATGAGGTAGGCCCACAAATCATATATAAGTTTTTCTCTCCATGTTCACTATCTTCCAGATTATATTTGATAGAGTCTTATTGAATTATTCTATATATCTATCTTCCATTTTGTTATAGCAAGATGAGTGATAAGTCCTGATGCTATATTGTTGATGAAATTTCTTCGACTCCATGAAATATTAACTGGATTCATTTTGTGTCAATATTTTTGTGAGGGTACCTGATCCTAGTGATAATACGGTAATTTATGAAGTTGTTGATGTTATCTATCCTGAATTCTTTGAGGGGTATTTTCTCAGCCCATTTAGAAGTTATTTCGGTAGTAGTAAGAATACACATGAACTATTTATCCATGGATTGGGTATATGACCCCACAACATCTATACCCCAAATGGAAAATGGAAAGGAATATTTAGGCATATGTAGGAATTGTAGGGGTTTATGGATGAAGTATCCATCGATCTCATACAGATGAAATTTCATGGAGAATTCTACCTGGTCATATATCAATGTTTTCTAGTAATATCACATCCTACTAAAATTATGGGAGATCCTAGTTCCACATTTATGGGCACTATAAGAGATAGAATGGACTTCCACCATGATGATAAGAATCAATTTTTATGATATTCAATTGAGGAGGATTTCTCCATATCCACACTTATATTGGGTTTTTCAATTATTCAAAATATCATGTAGGAAAAAATATTCTGCACAACAAATAATATATTACCTTCTATGTTATTCTATATGGAGGTTTCCATTTTTAATATTACTAATTATAGGATACATCCATATTGGTTTGGTAATTTGTTTATCAGGAACATGGTGGTGTTTAAATGATATTTTTCTTCCATATCACAAAGAACGTTTGTCGAGACCATTATTTGATGTGTGATATGGTTGATTTCGTCCTCTGGATTAGGATCATACATGATGATGGCTACATTAGCCTATGCATTAGTGTGGGAATTCTATGATTAGAGAACATGATTTAATGTTCGTTCAAAAGGGAACTTTGTCACCATTCCCAAAATGTAGCTATTGAGAGGGTCGAGTTCATCCATTTTTAGGGAATATTATCAATTGATTTTCTTTGTCACTATCTTTGATACCAATTTGAGATTCTAGTTTGCTATTTTCGACAATAGGGATAATTCGAATAATGTAACGAGGGCTTGTTTTTTTCCTTGGTATTTATGTAAACATTTGAAAGTGATAAAGAGTATTGAAAAACTATTTGGTCTAGAGATACAAATACATGACTTAAGCTAAAACGATTGATCTTTGGTTTTTTCACCCTTTTCGTGATAGATCTTCGGGAGGATTCATCAAAATACATCACCTATATCTGAGGAGTTTCATGGACATAGAAGACCACATCATATAGAATCTTGGTGACATTCGATGTATTTTCGGAGGAAGGATGTTCTGTAATAAAACTAAAAATGGTATTATCTTTTACTAACATATGTGATACATATATAATGTTTTTTGATAAGGAATGACAACCCATCAAGCCTGGAATCTAGTCAGCATGGGATAACCATGGATGTGTTCGATTATATAAATATTAGAGACTATATGGTATTTTAGGTGTTTTACATAATTCCTAAAATTATTCACTATTATGATGAGTGAGGAGTAGTTCTTCTCGACATAAAATTATCTTGTATCAGTAGCTAGAATCATCTAAATGAGTTGGTAGTTACTATTATTACTCCCTACATCATTTTTGACTGTGAGGATGGCACCCAATGAGCATTCCATGGATGACACATACAATATGTGTGTCATCCCTTCAACTAAAGGCATCAAAACTAGTTATTGAATCATGTACTACTTGAAACTTTTAAAATATTTTGTGTATCCACCATCTCATTGATTGGTGATTCCCTTATTCACCAGCCTTGTGAAGGGGAGAGGGTTCCCAAAAAAACTTGAAATGAATCATGGAATATAGGTGACAATACCATGGAGAACTCTCAATTATTTTATATTTCATGGGGTGAAATTACTAAAATAGAACTATTCTTATATTTCTCAACCTCTATGTCATGGTGGCATGAAAAAAAGATAAATAACATCATTAATATAACCCTAAAATCTCATTTCAGTGGATCCATCTTCAAACAATGATGTCAAATATTTTCAGTGTGTTTTTTAAGGTAATTGAAGTGATCACATTGCTATTAGTATTTGACCGCCAGATCATCAATGTAACATTCTGGTATCATTACCAATAATATCATAAAGATATTATATGTGGCCCATTGATATGTTGTTCCATAATTCTTCTAGTTGAAGGGTATGTCATTATAAAATAAGATCCCCAATGTTTCCTTGAATGCAGTGACATATTCAAATTCATTGGCCATAATTATATGATTGAACCCTAACTACCCATCCATGTAATAAAAGTATTAGAATATGGTTTTTGCATTGATAAAGATCTTTGTGATCGTCATTGGGAAACCATCCTTTAGAAAAATTTGATTAAGGACTCTGATTTCAATTTATAACCTAATATACTTTTTATTCTTCTTGGTGGGGATGATGTTGGAAAGTTGTCTTGGATATTGGACATCTAGGAAAATTTTGTATTTTATAAATTTGTCTTCGTTATACTCAATATTGGTTGAATGAGAGGGTTTCGCTCTCCCAGCTTCCTTCTTGAATCCTCAATCCCCATTGGGTATTCCGAGATTGTTTTTAGACACATCTGGATTCATTCTAGGCATTTTCAGGTAGTTTAAAGGGAACCTATGTCAGTGTTGCTTTAGAAATGAAATATAAATCTTTTTCTCTTTGATTGGAATGGAGGAACTAATTAGTGTTGGTTCTGGGGCTCCATATGATCCATGATTTATTTTATTGATCTCATCGATGGTGGTGGAGACACCTTCCTCAAATGATTGAGGTGAAATCAGGAGTTCATATTCGTCTTATTCTTCCATTGAGTATATTTACACATATCTAGATGAATTTGTAAATATGGGAGAATATCATTCATTTTTGTGGTGATAAAGGTGGTCAAAAATGGCATTATCATACCCTGCTACTTGATCCATTTTAGAGATATGTTGGAGTATATTTTTGATTACAAAGTCTATGGGGACATAAATGGATAGGAACTCTAGGCCTTTATTTGTCACTTCAACTAGATTTATGGGGAGTACATATTCATTTTCGATCATACACTAGGGATTCATATGGCTAGTTCCCAAGTCATTTGGGGATGCAACCAATATAACATCATCTTCCATTGGTATCTTTCCAAACATATTGTTGAAATCTTCTTCAACTTATGTGGATATGTAGGTCATGAAGAAGGTTTTTTCTCCATGAAATATGTCAACATTGCTATAAATGGGATACTTAGAACATTGATTGAATGTTTATGTTTCCACCAGGTGGCTATGAATACAGGGGCTTCCATGTGAGACGTTTTATGTTGTTTCATCTTGGATAACCATAAATGCAGTGTCTAATGTAATATCCTTAAACTGATATTTTAGAATGATATTCTTTAGTTTTCTTTTTTTAGGCTTATCATACTCTTGAATGGTCATCATTGTGTGAGACAAATAAATTTTTCCATTTACAAAACATCAGAGGGTTTAATTAGGATGATATTGATCTAGAAACCATAATCAAATAGAGATATATCTATATTAACAAATTTGAGTATACCCACAATTTATAGGGGCCTGATGTTCCCTTGAATAGCCTCTTACTGATCCTAGTTCGTGAATGAGATAGAAACATGGAATTTTTATGGAATGGTCTCCACTCGATTGACCACAACTGCAATAGATTCTATCTAAAATGAATTTGGGATCTGAATAGATTCAAATAAGTACCTCCCAGATTTTTTTTGAAATATATACTACATCATGCATTGGGTTATTTTCTAGGACTGCCTCTATCTATTTCAGAACATTGTATTTTTTTGTCAGAGTATGGTGTTTCTTGAAGTGGGGTTTCTCATAGATATTCACATCAGGAGTCAAGGTTTTTTTTGGATGAGCTTAGTTATTATGTATAGGACATGGGAGAATCTATATTTGGTGGTGTGGTTTGTACTATCCCTCCCCTTTGTCTAGTTTGATTAGAAGATCAAACCCCCACTTGGTGATCATGCAAGGAGATTGGGTGTGGATGGCTGTTGGAGGGTTCTAGGATGCCTTCATGTCTCTTTTAAGCATGTTGGAGCTCTTTACCATGGTTCATATATGTATATATATTTTCTATAGAGATATGACTAGAACATTGGGTCTATCCACATCCATGGGGTCCCCAAAATCATTGATTCCTACACATTCATCCTCTTATTCCCCTATTCTGTGTGGGAAACTCATGATTTGGTCATATTAATTATCATCTAAGGGGTCTGTCAAGTGTTTCTTGTTGATAAATCCAAATATGACATCTTATTAAGCTAAGGATTCTATTTGGTGTTGTGGTTCATGTTCTTATGATATTGTAGGGAAGAAATATACAAGAGCTAGAGCTTGTGTTGGAATAGAATATGAGTCTTCCTCTAATGCTTATTCCTAAATCTGGTAGTCATTTCCGTCATTGGTAGATATATTTAATTATTATGCCTTGTATGGTGAAGCTATTATGAATCTATGCATCTACATCCTCAGGGTGGCATCATCATGGCCAATTGTTTTTCGATTCATCCAGTTTTTTATCATTTGAAAATGCCTAGATTGAACTTGTTATCTATCACTCATTTCTTCTGACTAGGAAATGGTTATGAATTTCACTTACTCTGGTGATTTTTTGAAACAAATTTTCCTGAATTGACCATGCCTTAAAAGACATATTGGAATATGAATCTATCCTAGATAATATGACCCATATTTCTATGGAAAGGGCAGTAGTCGATATAGTCAGTGAGTGTGACCTCCTCGCTCATCCTAGGCTTCAGTAGTATGAGTAGGTTATAGTATATGGATTCCATGGAATAACTATGAACTTGTACATTTGATAAAGAGAAATATTTATTCATTGGTACCTCAAATATCTTGTGACACTAATTTCTGTATTCATTACGATGAGGAAGATTCTGTTGTTTTCTCTACTCGATAGTATGAGATTGGCAGTTTGGGACATGCATGGGTTCCTAGATAGGCACCAATACCAGTTTGAAATTTATGGCCACAACTTCATTATTTTTAGGTCTTTCCCCTATTTAGTAGGAAAGAGTATATTTTTGGATTAGGTTCTATAAATGGTGTCCATGTGATGTTGTTTAGTTTATATGAATTCATGGAACCCATCTAGATACGTAAATGGGATACAAGCCATCTGCAACTCAACATGGAATTTTTCAATATATATTTCCAACTGTTTATCTTTCAAGAGAGGGATAATGAGGGAATAGGTTAAACCATTCCACAATTTTGTAATTTCACAACAATCTAATTATTTTTTCTTGTAGATAATTCTGTTGATGATCTTAATTTTCCCCAGTGTTTAACTGAATTTAAAATGAAATTTATAACGAAGGTCTTCTCATCATGAAACAGATCCTTATAGAATACTTGTATACAAAACAAAGGTTGTCCCTATTATATTATGTAAAAAACCACAAATTTTGGTTTCCTGCTGTTGATCCTGAGGGCCCTTCATTAGCCCAAAACTGGAGAAGAAGTGTATGAGATGATGTTCTCAGTCTCCCATACTTTTAAAGGTAGATAATGTAGGATTTCTATAATTGGGTGGAGGCATAGTGTCATCCACTCATTCGGGATATGGATTTTTTTTAGGGTGCATATATGAACATCTTATTTCCATGGAATCCACTCAAGTAGCTAGGGTCTAGATTAAATTAGTAAAATATACGGGATGATATCTATATTATCTCTCATATATATGGAGTAGGATAGGATTGATGAGGTGGATGAACATTATTCTACCTCCATTTTTTTATTCATCCCAATGTTGAATCATTTCATTGAATAGGTAGATGATGTTGTCGTAATGGAAGAGATTCAAAATCATTTTGAATCCCTCATTTATGTAGATTGATTTCCAAGATATGGATCCTATTTGATGATTAGATACCTATCATGTTGTAATAGTGGATATGGGAGGGAGACCATTTTTTTATGCATGAAGATGATATGTAGTGGGAAAAATTTCCCTAAGTAGCACCTTATTCAGTTTCCTAAGAACCTATATCTCACTCTCATATTCGAAAATTTTTTTCTTCATGGTAGAAACCCAAACTTATTGGGTTGGTGGGAAAGGTGTTGTAGTTCCATTCCATTTTTCATTAGTAGTTTTCTTCTATGGAGGGGAAAACTCATTATATGTAGGTTAAATATTTTGGAGCCTTCATCAGTTCTAGGTGTTCATAGCTTCGTCAAGTGCATCCAAATAACCCTCCTCTTGAGGTATGATTTCTATGTCATAATTCATTTCATTTGTGTCTAGATCAATAATGTATGTCATATTAATAGTGATGAAATTTACATAGGCATATTGGGAAATAGTTGTTGTGTGATTAATTTTGACACAATTAGAAGATTGGGAACTACCTTTTTAATTATTTTAAATGTGATCCATATGGGGCCATTTTTCTTATGACCCCTATGACATCTTATTTTCTTTACCATTAATTCATCCTATCATGGTCTATGATCAATGACTTAAAGGGTGTTTCCAGTCCGGATTTTCAAATAACCCCTTAACCAATATATATTTTTCTTATAGTGGGTGGGATATGTGGGATTCCAACCTATGATTTTTCCGTCCATATATGGAGAAGACTAATTCTCTATCAAGGTATGGTGATGACAAAAATATCCCGAGCCCAATAGGGTGAGGGTTATTTGGGGCCACAATTGGCAATGATTGGTATTACATTCGAGGATCCAATGACTCCAGTCGAGGAATTGATAACTCTGGGTATAGATAGGCTGATATAAATTTCCCCATAATAGTGGGTGGGGATGATCTAGAATCACCAATGTTTTACCCAAATCCCTCTCTAGGGACAATGAACCTGGTGATGGTGATTGAGATATAAATTCCCCCATCCAGATGGGTTGGTATTTGTTCACAGATGATGTTGATGTGCCCAAAATCCTCTCAGGAACTGCATATTTGATAGGTGGAGGATATGGTCGATATTCCCTTGGACCAATTAATTATCTCCGCTCTTGGATGGCTGATATGGAAGCTCTTATAATGGCCTAAATGATGTGGAACCACTGTGCTTGCATAAGAGTTGGGTACAATGAAAACCTATGATGAGAACCATTTTTCATAGTAATTTTTCATGGTGATTGAAACATTATTCTCTCTGTATGAAATAAATATATATTAGATTGTGGGGAAAGATTTGAAATCATCTTTCCTACAAAATCTCCTCTATCATGATGTTTTGGCATCATTAAAGTGAGATCATTCTATTTTAGTGGACAAATACCTTGAACATTACTCGGTCCATGGATTTCTCCCAAGGATACAATATTAAATGACTTTGTAACTGAGGGGTTCTGTAGTTACATGGATACAATAATGTGTAATGATCCATACATTCTCCATCCAAAAATAAGGATACCATATGTGGATTCAGATATTAGCTACTGAAGATTCATGATGTAGTGGTTTCATACATGTTTTATATTCTCACAATTCATTTATAGTTTTGGATTTTGGGAAATGGAGATAGTAGACAAATCTAGTAGACAACATATTATCTTGGTTTTTTGAAGGCGACCCTTGTGCCTGGATAAGGTATTTGTTAATCATTCATCCAATTATGATTATCCCATAGATTCTGGCATAGATAAGGAATGAAATACTTTTCTAGCTCATCTGGGATCTCATAGTCAGAAGTGGCGAGGGTCCAATACATTAGGGGATGGATTTTCTTTCTAACTCTCTCCATATGTTGATATTTGTCTCTTATTTATAAGACTTACATACCCCCATCTAATTAGACCATTAGAGATAATTTTTAAGTTTGCCTACAAACAATAGTGGAGTATTTCTTGATGTTAATGGGAAAATGCATACATTTTTCCTCGGTGATTCGATTAACTATCTATACAAAGGTGTAATACATTTGGACACCTCTCTATGAGGAGATGTATAAGAATGGGGTGTATTCTTTGATCAGTGGGATATAACATCGTATGGAGGATGACCATGATATTTTTTAGGTGTATAGTCTCTGTGATCCATCTCCACACAACCAAAAGGAATAATATTGTGTTAATGATCACATTATACATCGATTGAAGTGTAGAAAGACCCTTAGGATGTCGAGAATGTGTCTCAAAAATACTCAAGAAACTATCATTGGAAGGTTTAAAAATAGGGGTCATGTTCTGCATCATGGTGGGAATATGTGGACATATCATTGGGGATTGTGTAGGGATATGATCATCTTGTATAATGGTTTGCAGAACATTTTTAAACTATGTTATGCTATGGGGGTGTGATCATGAAGATATGAAGCTACATCAATATTCCACCGAGTTGTATATGAATTTATTGGAATATGATATTGTATTTAGGCATGATCCATTCTCTCTTGGTGAGAATATTTCAGTCTAGGAATTTGAGCTTGATCCTAAGCCTTTGGGATATGCTACTTGTATTTCTTGGTAGGGATATGAGCCTTTCTTAGATGCATCTATTTCTCTCACCTAGTGAACCATTGTATGATTATGAATTTGATCCAGATCAGTATATGATTTTCCCACCATAATATGTCCACAAACAACATGAATTATATAACGGTTGAGCCTCCTCCTATATTTCCTCAGAATGATATAGGTGAAGTTATTCATCAATGAATGTAGGAATATATTATCATCTACCATAATATACTAGAATATGCTGGGAAGATTCCCTAATATGAATATGAGATGGTCTCATGTCTCGCTCCATTCTCACTTGCTTATCCCCATCCAAAAAAATTATATATTCCTGATCTTGGGGATTTGGTGTATGTCGTTGGACTAATTTGATGGGAGTATGAAAATTTACCAAGGGTTTTCCCCTATAAATTGGTGAGCCTCAGCTAAAACTGGGTTATGAGCTCAATCCTAATCCTTTGGAATATATTGACAGATATGTTCTATTAGTAGGTTCCCTTGTCCTAAGGCATGTTCATGTCTCTTAGGGTGAGCCATAGTTTGAAGAGGAATATGATCCTAGTTTGACAGCTTGATCATTATTACAATATACTGATAATACTCCAATATGGATGCAACAATTTTTTCATGCTCTAGTACAACCACAAGTTCACAATGATCAGTGTATTGAGATATCCTGGCTATAAGGATAGGAATATGAATCGGTCTCTTTATCTAAAATAGTGATAAAACATGTTTCTATAGTTCTTTTGTTTTTACTAAGATGGATTTTCATTTTAAAATGATTTTCTAGGGATATACGCCTTCACAATATTTTATCAATTATACACTAGAAGATTTCCTCAATTGAAGTGGGAATATCAGTCAAATGTTTTCATCTATGGTTCACTATAATATGCTAATGGGATTCATTCATGGGGGTAGGGATATGCAACTCCCACATGCTTGATGTGGTAATATGTACAATGAAGATTTCCAATAAAGTAGGGATATGAGGTGTCTTACCGGTTCCTACCAGAATATGATGGCATGACTCATCTGTATGATTGGGTATATGATCCCACTCATGGATAACAATAGGCTTATTCATCAAATGATACTTCCTTGTTTCCCTTTCAAGGGTGTCATATTCGGTATTATATATGATGTTACCGTTAGTAGGTGACTGGCGTGTACTAGCCGGATGGTGCAGCAAGCATCGATTGGGAATTTTTCTCCTCAACAGCACCTAAATTGGATGGCTGTTGTACTAGGATTCCTATTCCATCTTCATCAGACATGGAAAGTGGAATTTATAATTCTTGATGGATAAGATCTTCAAGTAATTTGTTTTGGAAATAAGGGCCATTGGCATAACTATATCTTTCTTAAAGAAATACAAACATGCTGGTTTCTATGGTCGGATAACCTCACAGCCATTTTCCATGGTCAATATTGTACCATGCTTCCAATACTTCCAGACTAAGGTTTTCACCACCTAACATTGGATATTTCAATTATGTGAGATTTTTTTTGCGACCCATGGAGGTTGCATTAGTAGGTTTCTTATCAGATTGATTTTGAGATGAAGAAGACATCATCACAAACTGGGACAGTACTGATGATATTGGTATCTTCTATTACACAGTCAAAAAGGAAAAATATCACTGAATTGTGAAATATCATAAGAAATATGTGCTCTATAATATATATGTATTTTCGGATATGTCCATTCTTCTAGTATGGACTTGTCAAAATGAGGATGGACTTATTTTGTGAGAACCCTGGTTATAGAGGATCATATTTGTCATCATTCCAGTCCCACAACTTTGTTTGTATGGGGTATGAAAAACAAGGTGGAATATATCAGGATTCACCGATTATTCTATTTCTTTAGGTATTCATATCTATTTAACCATTTCTTCTTATGTTGTGAAAAAATTACTCAACAGATAAAACCAATCATTTTTATTAGAATGTTTAAATTTAGGTTTACCATTTCTTTATGAATATAGCGTTAAAACAAAATGTATCAACAAATAATAACCATTCTTTAATTATTTCAAAGATTCACATCGGGTTAATCATTTCTATATCAATGGGAATGTGATGACCATGGAAACCCTCACTGAAGGGGGCTTGGATGGGAATGATGGTAGATCGTTAGATGTTTAGCATTGTCACAATAATTAACATAATTTCATTATTCTTCTTAATGAAAAACCCAAATGTTCCTTTATTCATAACTAGGAATGGACCTACATTCCAAATTTAGTTGTTTAGATAGGGTTTCATACCGAATGACAGTTAGGGACTCACATTTGTCCTAAGGATGGGAGGTTAAGCCCATCAGACCCTTATGGGGGAATTATTGCCTACTTCGAGACTCTATTACATATTTAAGATATGTTTGTGAGTCTCTCCCTAATCTAGATATAGGATTGGTTACCCTAATAATTGTTATAGATAAAGCTATTTATATGAATAAAGATAATGTATCTAATTAATGAACAATGGGAAAGAGAAGTCATTAATGAATCCATCTATATGTATTTGAGTTTCTCTATCCATTTCTGTAATGATAAGTAGATACATTATATAATTAAGTACTATAACTATATTCTTTGGAATATTTTTTCATGTATGAGGGTCGTTTAACATTCCACGTAGTGGATTTATTCATCACGAGGTTCCCTAAATATCCTAATTATTATTGGAATCAAAACCCACGAAATTTCTTAAACCCGTAAACATTACAATTTTGAGGAGTGGATGAATGTGTGGGAACTAGGGCACAAAATATTTTAACTCAAGCCTCAAGGGGTAATCCTACTTATCTTGGTTTTTTGAAGCAATCATTATTATTTTATTTTGGATGATTTCTTATTCCATTGATGGATGAGGTAGAGTGGTCGGCCCATGGGAATGATTGGCTCTCGATGGTTGAAATGTCAGAGATATTGTTATTACATATAAATGGATTTTTATTTCAGATTATTCCTTATAAATGTGTCATATGTATCCTTTTAATTATAGGAATCAATGTTCTCATAGTTCATTATTTTCTCCATCCATTGGTTGATGAGGAAATATGATCAATCCATGGTAATAATTGGGTCCACAAGGTTGAAATATCATATACATTGCGGGACTTATGCTAATGTGGAAGACAATTCTTCTCTGGACACCATCTTTAGGAATGTTTCCTACACAACTTGGATATGGGAAGAATTAGATTCATCATAGTTCCCTGGATTTGGGATTACACACTGATATTTCCATATTCCATCATAGAGGCTTATAACACAAATGATATACATTTGAAACTCCCTAATCCCAAATGAGCTATTCTCAATGTGAGAAAAAAGTGATTGGAAAATCATCATTTTCATTTTATAATGGGTGAGGGGCTTATGTATCAGGAAACCGACATAGATATTTGTTATGGTGCTCGAGTCATGGAAAATAATCCTACAGTTCATGATTATTGTAGGAATTAGATTTCTCATAGTTCATTTAATCATGAATTACACACAAACATTTCCATTGATATTATAGAGGATTATGATGAAAATGATATGAATATTGAGGCTCCCTAATCCCATGTGAGATATGATCGGTGTGATAAATAAGGGGTGGAAATGATCAATTTTATCACATGGTATTTGAGGTACATACACAACAAGACACCCCTTTGGATATTTGATATAAATCTCATGCCTTAAAAAGGAATCCTACATATCCCAAATATTGTGGGAATCAGATTTCTCATAGTTTATTTTATTATGACTTACATACTAATGCTTCCATTTTGTCGGGTCTTACAAACAAATGGTGGGAAAATTTGTCTAACCCTGGGATACCCCTTTTAGCCATGAAAACATTCCTTCTTAGCATGTGTGAAATTTCTTTTTGAAATACCAAGGTTATCTTTTTTGTATGTCGAAAAATATTTTCCTAACATGTGAAATGAAAATAATTTTATACTTTTTACTTTTCCACATGACTTATCATATCTTGGAGGGAATTTCTAATGGGTTATCGCTTTATTAGGGATAGATTGTCTGAAAGACAATTCAAGACTCATTTGTTATGTCATAGAAACCATCAAATGTCCTGGATGAATTGTTTAAAGGGTGTTTCATGATCCAGTTAACTAGTCCAATTGTCATCCCAAGAGTTTGCTGACACATATTGATGGTGTCTTGATTGTCATTGTGATATGTCAAAGTGGGTATCAAATGTATTTTATGAGATTTCTTGAGGTCATCGCAAATCCTAGTTGTCTTTCCCAGATGGAAGTATGATATCATGTTGACATGCCCTGGTGCTACCAAAAATCTCAGATGACAAGAGTTGGTTCAATTATTTGTGTCGGGTAACATGTTTGAAGGAAATAATAAGAAATGATATGTGAACCTATAGGGTTTCACATGACTAGTGGGACATGGTTGGGGTTGTCTTATGACTTTATTTGACATGCCCAAAAGAATTTTTATGATCCAAGTATTATGACCAAGGTCTGTCATGAGACCTGGGTGACATAACCTATTAGGGATTTCATGTCCTGGATGGTTTGTGTGAAGTGTATGGGGATTATAATAAATGTCCTTACATTCTCCATATAACTATTCTCAATTCACGCCATTATATTTTAAATAATTTAGATTTATTCAGTGTTTGTTTATATTATGTCTTGCATGATATAGTCAGTGTGTGGGATGTCCTTCGTATATCCTTACATCAATCCTTCATGTGATCTATAAGGGATCACACACAATGCCTATTCATGTTTCATGGTCTCTATAGTTGTTTTATGTTATCTTACCAGATGGGGAACTTGATGATCATAAGATCCACCACTAGGAGAAATCAACTCTTCCACTGATGTGAGATTCCATGTGTCCAACCCATTGATTGTGATAGGCAGTGATCTAGTTTATTTTTCAATCTATGTGGGGAATTTATAGGCCTCCTCACCCCAGTTGTTCACTACACTGCATAGAGTATCTCATGTAGATCTAGGCTGTAGTCGGGGTAGGACTTCAATGTTACACATCTTCATGAGTTTCCATCGTGATTCTCTCTGAGGGGTTCACCTAATTTTCTACAACAATGAGAGTAATCCATTAATGTCTCCATTATTGGATAATCTCCAATTAATGAGGATTCATTGAATCATGTGGGATTGATGATGAAATTTTATATTCTAAATTTTATATTTTCAAGGGTACTCACAAGATTAGGGGTTTTCTTAAATTAATTTTCATGATCTTGTTTGAATTATTAGGGAGTTTCATGAAGCTATTCTTTAGAGGTCTATAGCATGCTACTAGATTTTTACAATCAGGAGAGGCTCCGACCTATTTTTCATTTTATTTGATTTGTTTATTTGTAATGTTCAGTGGTAAAATGACATTATATGAGTAATTTCAGTGAAAATTTCTCTAACTATTGATAATTTATCACATGAATAATAAAGGTATTATGGAGAAACATTAGAATTGTAAGAAAAGTCCCTTCTATTTGACCTTATTGAGGAAAAGGATGATCATGAGGTCACTAGAAAATACTTGAGGCACATAAAATGATGAGGGGGATATGATTTTAATATTTCTCTAGATGAGGTGTACATGTCATCAGATGATCATGGTGTCTTTTGGACCACTAGGGGCACATTGCATGTCTCTTATGATCACGAGTGGCTTCCACATTCTCCCCTTTTGTTTCAATTATTTTGTTTTATAAGGGGTTGGGTTTTTTATTATTTTTCATTAATATTGGAAAGTAAAATCATTCTTCCCATTGATGATGTTTTTTTTGATATTTATGACCTCAAGAGGCCTAAACATTTTGGACCCCTTCAGATATTTCTGAATGATTTTTTAATGGGTTTTTAGGAACATTCTGGTTGAAAAACTACATGGACTAGGGTTGCTTATCTAGTTGATACGACATTCCCATTAATTGTCTAATGCCCCTTCATTTGAGAAAAATATAATTATTTTTTTTGTTTCTACAGAATATCCTTCAATTGTTATTAGATGCACATGGTTTATATTTGTGACCTTATGATGGTCACACAGTCACAATTCTCTTGGAGGCCTACGTGATCCACAAGATTTGGTCTCCTTCTTCTTGCTTTTCTTTTGTGAGGAATATAATACCCATATCCAAGTATTTATTCCAACATGAATTTTTTAGTTCCAATTACATGGTAATAAATATAAAAAATGAATAAAATCATCAAATGTATGATGATGTGTTGTATGGGGTCTTTTTATTCTTGTCATCAAATTTCATGTCATATAAATTCTTCAATAACTGGATGAATAAAATTTTGGATAGTAATGATATCTAGGTCTATAAGGGACAAGTTTAAAAGAATTTATTTATTTATTTTTTCAGAGACATGTAAGATGGAGAAAATGAAATTATTATAAATATTAGGTTTTAAAACATTTGAGAAATGATAAATATTATGAGGCTATATAAAAAAATGGAATGAAACTAAATAAACTCAATATGATTCTTTAATGGGAATCAAGAGAACATTTGATTATTCATTAATCATAATTGGAAATAAAGATACTACTACACAAGCATGAAAGATGAATAATATTGATAACAATGATATAGTGTAAATATTGTGATCAATACAATTTTATTAAATACCATAATAAGATTCTTGAGTTAGATCCATGAATGAAGACTTATATCAAATTGAAAAACATCAAACATTGGAACTGGTAAAGAGTCTTGAACATAACAATGTGATGAAAAAAGATTATATTCAAGAATAACAATGATTATTATGGGAAAATGGTTCAATAAATTCATATATTATTTGCAATGCCTTTTTATAGATTATTAGAGATGATGGTGATGAGTCTTTTGTTACGGTGTCACCACTCGAGACAATATAGATCTTTCATAAAATGGATAATTTAATTTTTTTTCAAGAAATTTTATATAGATGGTAAAATGGTGTTATATAATTTTGTGATTTATGATGTGATACTATTGAATATCCAGTGGGTTTCCTATTCGCAAACAATGTAATAAATGAGTGAAATTTTAACAATGCCCTATATAGGATTATAAATTAACCACAATCATGGTATACATTACTAGTCTTGTACCATTTGAATCCTTAATTCAAAAGAGGTTATGTATATCATATTATTTATGTCAAATAATACCAGGAAAGAAGATTAATTGTGAAATTATATGTGAATGACATTATATTTTTTAATTGAAAATAAAAATTATCAGTTTAATTGAAATTAATGATCCAATAATTTGAAAAAGTCATGATTTTTGAACTCAATTAATTATAATAAATGATATAACATTGTATCCTAGGTAAATTAAGTGGGATAGATTCTAAATAAGATGAAAATACATGATTCATAACAAATTTCAACTCTTATTATTGTTGGAATAATGCTGTGAAATCATGGAGATGTGAAATGTATAGATCCCATATTGTATGGAAACGTAATTGGGATTTTTCATATTTGACTACAAAATGAAAAAGAATTATTTTTTCAATATGTTGTTAATCATATTTTAAATATAATACTAAGGATTATAATCTTGGAACTACTAAATGAATCATGATGTACATCTTTGGTATATTAAAATTAATCTTACTATATAACTCATGAAATTATCAGGATATCATTATATTATTTAATGTGAGTTTGGATTGAGATGCGGTGGACAGTAAGTCCACTTGAGGGGGTAAATTAAATATAAGAATTAAATCTATAGGATGGACCTATGAGAATAAGGAAACAAATTCTTTGTATAAGGAAGAATTAAAGTACATAATAGTGACTATGGAATGCTCTAAACTTATGTGGATGAAAATATAAATTGAAAATATTGGTGAAGTGTTGAAACAACCAATGTGATTCTATATAAAAACAATATTATGATAATGCACACAAAATATCATGTTCAATGATCTTATACCAATGATATTTAAATCTTGTATGACTTTATTAATTAAAATATAGAGTAAGGAAAAATCAAGATAGAGCATGTTGCAAATAATGAACACATAGAAGACATCCTGAGTAACCCATTGGACACTAAATCATTCAAGAATAATCAATTGATAATTTGTGTTCAATAACTTCTATTGGTTTGAGGATGTTTATAAATAACCCATTACAATTATTATTTAATCGTTTCTAACAATTTTTCAAGTTATTAGTGAATAAGGGAGAGGTATAATCTATGGGTTTTAATGTGGTGAAAATAGGATATAAGAATGAGATAAAAGAATAAAGTTCATTCACATTGGGTTTATTTTATAAGGTGGAAAATTAATGGTGAGATTTAGTAAGTGTTCCTAGGGATGATATTCACTAATCACGAGAAGTATGTTATATGAAGGTATGAAAAATAAAGTGTGTTTTTATAACGAGGGATGACATGTGGCATAGAATTATCAATTATACTCATATTTACTACATCATGTAATGTATATGTATACCTAGAGTGATACATGTATTTTTCTATTATATTTTTGAAGATTAAGATAACGTGAATGGGATTAAATTTTATTTTGGACTGTGAACAACCCTAATGTGGATAATGTTGGATCCTGGGTGTTTTGATATATTGTTTTGGTGTTCTATTTGTTTTCCATAAATTTCCATATTGTTTAAGGGGTTGATATCACTATTTCCAGATATTCATGACAGTATTTAATAATCATACTTTGGTCGAGGATAAATAAACAATTTAATCATGTAGAGTTACATGTGGATAGTGAAATTGGATGATTTTTACAAGTCTGAGTGCGAAGGGTTATGCGAAATATGGGAATCCTCTTATAAACATCATCTTATCCCCTTATTAGTAAATAATAATTATTAATATATTTATTTAGTTGTTTCTCTTCATAAAATTTTTAGTGGAATGAATTGGACTTAAGAAAAAAACCTAGATTTGAGAATTTACATAAACAGGATGTTTTTTGAGGAATTCTCCAAAAACATACTTAAGATACTGATGTTTTGAGGCTGTTTTTTAGAGATGGTAGAAGCACAAAAATTGTTCTAAAAATAAGTTTGATCAAAGGGAGTCGTGAGATACATTATTAGTTGTACTCACATTAGTGAAGGGACTTTAGTGAACCATTCATGGAAGAACATACCATGGTGATAGTGTTTTGTGATGGAATTTAGAGAACCAAACATGAGAAAATGATAGTGTTTGAGAGATTTTTTGTATCACAATGAAGAATCGTATTTAGAAACTCATGATGAAAAAAAATTCAACCCATTCATTAAAACATTGAGGGAACCTTTTATTTTTAAAACTAGACAATACTTTATCCAAATATGGGGAAAGGGGGAAGCAAGAAAAGTGATTTATAATATGTAGTGTGCTTTCATTGGATTAAATATTAAAGTAATTTTTCTTGAGTTGAGTGGACATGAACCAATTATATATACATAAAGAAATTAAAGATTAATGGATTATAGTATACTAAAACAATTTAATATTTATTATCATTATTCTATACACTTGTGGTAAACTATGTAAAAAATATTTTCCCTTAATTTGATTTAATTATTTGTTATTTTGTGGAATTTTAAGCAACATATCGCTTCCTATTATCCTAGGAACAATATATAATGAAATAAAAGAAAAATTTAACATGTGGTTTCTCCCCTCCCTTTCCAGGAAGATTATAGTGGCAATACAATCAGCATGGAATCATTTATACAATATATCAAAAATGATAAATTATTTAGAAATTCACATTTAAATTCTTGTAAATATAAACATAAAAACTCAGGTACCACTTATCCAAAAAATTAATGTTTATATGATGTGTGATATAACATGATAATAAACAAGAAAACAAGATCATTAATATTAATATATAGAATATAGTGAAACCTAGAATGAAGAGCTATGGAAATATTCTAGGAATGATATAATAATTATAAACAGAATATAATAATCATAAATATTGTAAATGTTTTATAGAAAACAGAAAATGAAACATATTAATAAATATACACGTTAACAATACGTTTTCTTGAAAAAATTGACCTTATCACAAAGAATTCAAAGATATGTGTATTATAATACAATAATAGGTCTCTGATTTCAATATCCCCTATGAATATATTTTTAATGTATAGATATCAGTAGATATGCATCATGTATTATTTATGAAAATATCATTTTTACCCCAAATGTAAATATGTCCCTCAGCCACAAAATGAAAATTTTAATGCATAAAAAATTATATCCCTCCTATATTATCCTCCTCTTGAGGGGTTATCTTCATCTCACTTTATTGAGCCCATTTCTATTTATAGATCATGATTCAAATCACCAATGAGATGTTTGATGTTACAAAAACATTAGAATTTTATTTTGGGAATGATAATTTCTGTTTGGTCATCCCATATCTCATGGCCCCTACTCCCCATTATTTTTAATATATTTTTCATTTTACTATCTTTTCCCAATTTATATTTTTTTTAATCTAAAAACACTATTGGGAGTGGAGTTAAATGTCATTGAAGATTAGTAATGTCCCCCAAGGGATAATACATCTAACTAAAAATTTTATTTTTGAATATATATATATACTATAGGGTAACACCCTGAAAGCACAATTTCAAAATGTACACAATCAATCATCAGAAAATTGTTCTTCTATTTTATTTTTTATCATCATTTTTTGGACCAATATTTGGGATTCAAAGACCCTTAGAATATCATATTGACACCCTATGAGATGACATCTCATCAACTTCACAATTCTGAGCACCAACATCATCATCCTCCTCTTGATTTCTGTATATGAAATTTTTCACAAACAAAATTTTTTTTCCCAGCTAATGAATGAGTGGTTCAACATCATATAACCTCCACACATTATGAATTATGTCACTATATATTGTAATTCATTGAAACTTATTACATCCATGGTTCCCTATATCACTACCTCCACCCACTTTATAAACGATGAATGAAATATCATCTATTTTTTTAGTCATAGAGTGATATAGTTTATGGTTAAGTAACACCCTCGTGTAATTGTTGTGTATTTTTAATTAATTTTGGAGTTATTAAAAAAATAGTATTCCCATTATTTTATGGTGTTTTTTGTATTCCCAAAAAGATGCATATATAAACTCTATAAAGCTACACCATGACCTATGGTGGCTATACAGAAGCCCTAGTTCAATCCATCAGCTAATTCTTGAGATTTCACACTAAAAGGGAGATTATGTGTTGTGGTGATCTATCTATTGGGAAAATTGTTTTATGGGTAGAAAATACTAATCCAAGGGGACTAATGTCTTCTGTTTTTAAGTTTTATTCGTATTTTGGGGCATTATGCTTCATCTTTAATGTACATACCAAACAAGATATGCTCCATGGGAATTTTCTACCTACCCAATAAAGGTGATCCATGTATAATCTAGGTATTCTACACAATTGTAGGAATATTGAAGTGGATCTATTCCATTACGAGGAAAAAAACTAGAGAATTTGTCTTCCTAAGAATAATTTTAAATGAATTTTACAGCATTCCCCCCTTAATGTTATGAAATTTATTTCTCTTTTCCCCTATCCCACTCATTTTCCAGGACATAAAAGTGCTTATAGAGCTTATCCTCTCCTCCCTTATTCTTCCATGGTTCAATACTCTTCCTCCATTGATTTTAAATAGTCTATTGGTGTTAGTTTCATGTTTTATTCAACATATCTTCTCCTTTATTCCCTTAACCCTAATATTCCCCCTATCCCATAAAGTATAATGGTCATTGCATTTGGAAGTAGTTTATATTGTTGGCCTAACCTTGGGGATTTGTATATCTCTGTCTTTTAGCGGATGTTTCCTTACATGATTATTCTTTTATTGTCAAATTTGACATGTTGTGAGTGGTTTCTACTTCCATAAGGTAGAAATCGAATAAAAAAATTAATATATATTACATATATAATTAAATGATTGATTTTTTAACTTATTTCTAATAAATTATTTTTATATGTCATACCACAAGTGGGCTAGAAATTTTATTTAGAATGAGTGTGGCACTTTGAATAAAAACAGATTTGTATGGATTCCTAGTGGTGACTTTAGATATGAAATTTGGTGAATTACAATTTTATTCGAAAATTCCTAAATGGATTATGATAAGGAATAGAGATTATAATAGGCTTCTCAGAAATAGATAATTTTTTAAAATGGATTTTATGACTTTATATCATTTTTCCCAAAATTTTTTTGATAATCCAATGTGATATGATATAATAGCTTGATTTACATTTTGGTTAGTCTAATGTTATTTTTGGTAAAATGATTATTTAAAAAAATTAACTTTTTCATAAAATAGACACAAATAAGTTTTTAAAGTGATAATTTATGAAAGATAAATTTCTTTTCATTAAAATAATTTATGTCAATTCCATTTTCACATTTTATTTGTTAATTATATTGGGATTTGTAGTCCTTATTATAAGAAAAGTTTTTTTATAATGAAAATTATGTTCTTAAGATGTATATTTCATATTATTATTCTATATTATGACAATTTAAAATGGATGAAATGAAAGTGATTATTTCTTAAAATGGTGTAGGGTGTGTGATGAGGTTTAGTTCAACGTTTTTTATTATTCTATTTAATGACATAATAATATTTATTATAATCATCCGTTGATTGATACCAAGGGAACATAGGTACCTAAATAGATGTTTATTAATCATTATAAACTATAATAGCATGCACACATCAGCTACATCCATAGGAAAGTCACACCTTATTAGGTGTTGTTATTATAGTTATCCATGAGTCCAAAATGGATCTTGAGATAGTTTTTATGGTTCCACATAAGGGACCTATGATGGATTTGATTATATAATTATTATACAAGTCATGGTAGAGCCTATGAAATTTACCTTGATTTTATGTTCCCATTAAGGACTGATTTAGTGGTTCTCATTCCCTGAATTTATAGTATACCTTAGTCTTTATTTTCGCACATGGAAACAACTTTTTTTATTTCACATTTATTATACCTCATTGATGTCTTGTGGCCTATGATATATATATATATTATTCATATGCATGTTTTTTTACTTTATGAATACTATCATAAATGGATAGTAATGTGTGATTACTAATGTGAATATATAAATTTTTATAAATTTTATTTATGAAATGGTTTTTGGAAATCTGGGAAGAAGGATTCGAAAAATGATTTATCATTTGAAAAATATTTTTTCCCATGGCTTGAATATTTTTTTAAAATATTTTGCTGAAATTTCCAGTTTGAAACATGTGATTTTAAATAGGATATTACTTTCCTTTTTGGATGAAATTTTGGGGTTTTGAATTGAATATTAATATATTATGTATATTGTTTTTTTCATTCATGGTAATTTAAATTTTATTCCTTCTTTATTTTTTTTAAACTTCTGTTAATAATATATTTATAAATGGAATGTCATTAACCGATTGGTTAAATCCTATTATGAATGTTTCACGGACACATTCCATGAAAACTAGTGTTTATATGTGAATTTTTCTCTTTTTATTTCTCTTGGTTTCGATTTAATTATTTTTTTATAGAATATCATCCTATTCATTCAATCGAAATGTGGTGACGGTGATTGGTCATTGTGATTTGGATATGGCCAGGTTGTATCATGGGTTATTTTTTTCATGGGAGTGACGATCAAATAGCCATTTTGGATGTATTTTGTATTTATTATTGGATTTAATTTTTTTTTTGTGGTTTATTAATATATTTTTATAAACTTATTTAAATTAAAATGTCATTTTTTATTATTCCTTGTATGTATTGTTTGTTATTTTGAATCGGTTTATTGATCGAAATGAATTTCCAATTTAAAAATAATTTGTGATAGATTATAATTAGTGTCATTGTCTTAAATTGAGATACTTTAATAAAATATATCCCCTGTTTATGTTCTTGATACCCATGAATTAGTTTCAAACCCATGAGGATTGAGAATTATCATCAAGACATTTACCAAGTTGGGTTATGTGATGAATTTAGTCATACCATGCTAATTAAATAAAAATACTACCATAGGTTATGTTATTAAAGTGGCCTATGTCAAGGAAGAAATCATATTTTCATTGGTGTTCTCCTAGTATTTACATATGTTTTTTTGGGCTCTAGAGGTAGGATACATGATTGCATAAATTAATATTTCCAACCATAATCTGAGAGTTAATAAAATGTTCTGGATTTGATTTTTTATTATTATATTTGATATAAAATTTATTCTTGGAGGAGTTATTATCCACATTTCAATTGTATGATTTTACTTGTGGGTACTTATTTTAGTTTTGGGATGCAAATTTAAAATAAATCATAAGTGTAAGGATGACATGAATGTCTGTATGAACCATGAAACAACCATGAAATTTATCTTTGATTATTTTAAATAACTATTTCATGATGGTAACATGTCTTGTCAATCCAAGAGGTAAAAACATATATAAGTCCACATAATTTTGGGTTTAATTATTTTATCCCCTTGATTATTTGTTTCCTCTTGTGTGATTCTCAGTGAAGGTAATGAAATCCAGGAAAATCTAGTGATGTCTTATTATTGTTGGAAATATATTTTAGTTGAAATTATGGTTTTCTTCTATTTATGACCTTTCTTAATAACGTTTTCTTGTGTATAAATGTATGGTTTCATGAAATTTTTTTTCTAAATGATTAAATAGGTATTGTTTATAAAATGTGTTTTTTTGGAAAATATGTTTGGAAGTAGTTCATTTCTTTATGAAAATGCAAATGAATTTTCTATTTTTAAATGATTTGACGAATTAATTATCATAGATTTTAAATCTCTTACATTTATTTTAAGAGAGTATGGTTTTTATAATAGTAATAATGAAATATTTTTAAATATATTAAAGGTCATTGTATTTTTAAATAATTTATTTTCATAAAAATTTAATGACTCTATCTCAATGTTAAATTAGAATGGTAATTTTCAAAACTATGGTTTGGTTTTTTGTTTGGTTTATGGCCATTTATGGTTTTTTAATTATGGTTTTTTTGAAAAAATTAATAGGGTTAATTGTTTATAATTAGATTGTATATTTTTATAACTATTTTCTAAATATGGTTTGTTATATTTTATCATATAATTGAATTTATAAAATAGATTTCTTTCTGTTATTTTAATTACATTGCTGTTTAAATTTAATTATATTAAATATTTATTTCCATTGAAATGTGATTGGGACTCCATGGTATGGGGTCATGTCTTAATAATGAAGGCTTTTAAAATTTATTTTATTATTTTAATGAATCTTTTTTTCATTTGTACCTTATTTTAAATTAGAGACGATTAATTTGGTTGAAGAGACATGAGTGGTTAAGTTTCACATCTATTTTTGTTTATAGTATGATAGCTAGAGATTTGTTGAGTAATGTTACAAAGCTAATCTTAAACATTAAAAAATTATTTTTCTTGTGTACATTGTCTAAATGGATGGGATGGTGTTTTTTTCATTATTTATACTATGGTATGGATGTGACATTGAATTATCTAGAATGGTTTTTTACTTGAGGATTTCTTAGAGTATTTGGTAGGTTTGTTTTGGTATAATCATCAGAGTGATCATTTTTTATCTAGTATTATTGGTGTGGATATATATTTTTGTATTTCAGGATGATGATCTATTTTGGAACTAATTATTGATGTGTTTGGGGCTTCGGTTTATTGGATGTGGCCGTTGTTTATTGTGATTTTTAGGTTCAAACTAGTTTCTCTTATGTGGGTGGTTATTTATTCTTAATTATAGATTTTTGGAGATACTTATAAATGATTAAGTATTTACTGAAATTTATATGTGATTCATGGGGTAGTTGGATGGGTATCTAGGGTGGGTGATTGTTTTGGATTATACTAGGGGAGTTGTTTGGTTGGGTTAGGTTTTGAGATGGTTTTGAGTCAAATTCCTGATTTATTTTTGTGTTATTCTTCATTATAGATATTTAATTAAATTAATGGTGGATAATTTTTTAAACATTGTTTCGTAGTGACTATATTTTTTTATAGGAAATCATTTTTTCCACCAATTTAGGTGAATAATAAATGGTATGATGACCAATATTGGGTGTTTGTTTCTCTTAGTCTCTTATTGAATTATAATGGTTTGGATATTTCAATAAATTTATTTGTTTTTATTGATTATTTTGATATCCCTTTTTTTAATGAGTCGTTTTTAGTATTTCCCCTATTTAATAATATATTAATTTTTTTCCACGATCCCTTCTTGTACTCTAATTATTGTAGGACAATTTTGAGGTTTATTGCTCCTATAATTACAAAAGGCATTTTTTGGGGTAAGAATGTAGTATTTTGGGAAAACTGTAACACATAAATGTAAATGTTATGTATTTTTAATTAATTTATTGAGTTATTATAATTTTTCATGGAGTTGTTAGTGATTTTGGTTGTTTTGGGAATGTTTTGGGGAGTTAGAGTATTGTACCACAAAAAAATTTTCCATTACCTATGAGGGTCACATCGTAACCCTCCGTAATTCCTTTATATAATTTTATGAGTGGGGAAGGGACAAACCATAAGTTTGAGGTTATATCATGGTGTACTTTTGGGTGGGATCTTTTTACCCTGGAATAAAGTGGATTGATCATGGAGGCATTGGGGCACATCACCGGATGTTCTATCAAATTATTTCACCCCACAATGGATCATAAATGTAAGTGCCATAGTATCTAGTTTATTAGGTTAACTTTCCCTTCACGATAGAGTTTATCCATGGAAAATTTGGGGATGATGTGTCATGGAGGTCATTTGATATGGTCAACACACTTAGACGTTTTATGCAACATCATGGATAGTATTTTCCATTATTTTTTGGAGAATTTATAAAAATTACCCTTAATCATCTAATGGGTTTGGATATATTTATACTCTCATTCACATGAATCCAGATAAGAGTATAGTGTATAAAAATTTATTTCTCCTCCACTCATCTTCCTTTATTTTACACTCTTTCTTTGTTAATTCCATGTCATCTATTATGGTTTGTTTATTCCTTTGTGTTTCCACCCTTCCCCCAATTTTCATTCTTATCAATGTTTCCTTCACATGAAAAACCATACTACTATGGGGATTAATATTTAGGTTTATTATTAATATAACCAAGGGTAATTAAACTTATAGGGATAATAAAGGATATTACCTTGCTCGTTTTTTCTTTCATAATTGACGTTGGTGTGCTCTTAGTGGTTAAAAATTAGATAAGGTCGGCGATTCTATGACAATTTCCTTATATTACATGCCATGAAGTACATATGTTTTTAATTAGATTATTATGAATTTTAAATATAGATGTTAAATTTAGTGGGATAAAAAATATGATTGTAATGAATTATTCACTTGGAGAGAAAATAAATTTTTTAGGATTTGCAATGGAAATTTCATAATTTAACATTTTTTCACGCCAAGTGACAATTAAAAAGAATAAATGTATTTTTATTATGGTGAATTAGGATTTTTAAGGGGTCCATGCCAAATTAATATTTAAAAACGATTTATTTTATCTCTTTAATGATTTATTTTCTCAATAATGGGTGTGGTAAGCACATGTGAAATAGGTATATAGATTTTTTGCTCATATCATTGTTTTAAAGTGATTCATGAAAAAAGGGTGATTTCAAATGGTATTCAAAATTATTTTTGATGAATTCATTCTAAAAGATGTTTTAAAGATATGTTTTATTGAAGGTAAAATGGAATGGAATTCTATAAATGTTTTTGATGCCCTATTTTTAATTTTATAAATAAATAATTAATGATTTTTAGACCTTCATTTTATCCCTTACTAGCTTTTATAATGCAAATTATGTACCTAAGGGAAATTTATCATATTTTCCTTCTAAACTATGTTTTTTTTAATGGATAAATGGAAATAGGATTTCTATTTCTAAGGAATATGAGATTGAAAAGGGTTTATTTCAGAAAATATATTATTATATGAAATGATCATGTTCTTATTGATTATTTACTATATTGATCAGTATCATGTGATGAAGTACAGATAATTATTAGGATTGGATTTATGATATTCTATCATAGTGTGAACTCATTGGCTAGTTCCTTAGTAAATTGGAACCCTCTGAGGGTTTATTATAGTGGTTTTTAGAAAAATCCCATGGGGTTTAGGATAGTTTCTTTAGTTTAACATAGGGGTAAAATTTAAATCCAATTAGCAAACTCAAACACCATAAATGTAAAATTATTGATATTTTCTGATGATTCCATGTTACAATTTGGATTACATTTTTTGATCACATTCTATCAATTAGTAGTATCCCATAATACTCTTTTTATCGCATGGAACCATATTATGGTTATTTAAAAATTATTATGCCTCATTAATTTCTTATTTACAGTAATACTCTATTCAAATTTTATCAATGTTTCACTTAAATTTAAAAAAAAATTAAATGGTTTTCACGGTGTTATTTTTATTGTGAATCCATATTTTTTATCTATTAATTATTAAATTGTTTTAGGGGAATTGGAGAAAATGTTTGTTTCTATTTCACTTAATTTTTAATATAACTTATCATAGTTAGAATGATTTTTTTTAAATAGATGTAGTTTTTTTTGTAACCTATGATTTTATTCAAAGTATTCCATATTTTTTAAAATTTATTTTCCTGTTTTTCAAAATGATAAATTAATAACATATGTTACTTAGTTCTATTACACATGAACGTTTTGTAACACTATGTCCCAACACATTGGCTTGAGGGGGAAAGAAATAAATGATATGGCCTTTAAGAACCATCGGGGAAATAGTTTTTCTTAGGAAAAAACAACCAAAAATAATCTGTTACCTACCCAAATTACGTGATTCTTGTCAACAACAGAACCCTATAGAATAAATTACAAAAAAACAACAAAATGACCTACCACATTCATAATAATAGTTAAGTACTGATACCAAAATACTAAAACATTCCAAAAATAAGAGTACAAAGTGAAAGAAGGAACAAAAAAACCCAAAGAGGCTAGGAATCTACTCCATAACTTCATGCCAAGATCCATGCTCTAATGACCAAAATACTTCCCAATGAATACAATGAACCACTATTGAAATGATAATTATTTGTATTTTCTTATGCCCTATAATATTGAATCTGCAAAATTAGCATGCTACTAATGTATGGGGTGAGTTATAATACAAATTAGGATTTTCAAAAATTACTTACCTACATAGGCCACATGTTAAAAAAATTTATATAAATCTAATAAAAGTTTCCTATAGTTACCAAAAAGTCAAACACATCATTACTCCAGGAGAGTCACACAATCAAAAAATTCAAATGAAATAAACGTACATGTCATTATACATTTCGATGTCTATAAACCATTCCATCATACATGCCTGTACGATTATACTAACAAAATTACCAAGTCTTTCACACACACTCCCAAGTTTGGTGTTACTATTGATGAAGAATCTTCACATCTAAAACCATCTTATTTTTTTAGTGGTACATCACACCCACTTCCCTTTGATAGTGGTTATCCATGACAACTATCTATCACTCCCGACTATGCTCAACCACTTCAACCTATAAAATTTTCCCAAACCACAATAATATTACAATCAACAATCCTCACAACATGACAATTCACATCAATAAATCACCCATTTATTGAAATGTCCATAAACCCTTTTCTATACCAAACCCAATTATGAAAAAACAAAATTTTTAATGAAATCAATTTTTCATGAACCATTTTCCATAAATCAAGAAACCATCAATTGTAAATTAATCATTTTTAAATAAAACAACAAATACCCTTTCACAACAATAACCCAATGTCCCCAAAATCCCTAAATCATAGGAAGATGGGTTTCTACCAATATTATCACACAAAATCTAAAATCAAGATTAATAAAAAAATTAATTTTTGAATTAATGCTTCTAGTTCTAGAAAAAATGTAGTCAATAGTGAATCCACATACCATGGTGTTTTGGTGAAATCGACAAATAAAAAACTTCACCACTAATAGAGGTAAAAATTCCAAAATAAAATACCTTATATATCATTTAATAACTAAAAGAAAGCCAATTTGCATTATTTTAGGGAACAAAAACCCTAGAACTACAGGAAGATAATGTATCTCTATAAAAAAGATATATGGAGAACTAGAACTATGAAAATACAACAATAAACCATGATAGGAAACATACCAGAGAAGAACCACCTTCTGTGAACCTTGAAAACCCTTCTAATCACTCCCAAAATGATTAATATATGACTCCATAACCTTGAGAATAATAAATACTAGCTGATCATGAAGTGGGAGGATGTTTGGAGTGTTTTAGTTAAATATTGAGTGACATTATTTTAATAGAACATTTGTAATGTCACACATTGATAGCTCACACGGTTAGACAAAACCTATGAGAACTACCATAAAACTACTATTCCTCATGATTAGACAAACCATGAACAAACTGTGAAAATACCACTACCTCATGATTCACGGTTACCCAGGTTTCATGAATGGTTTACACTAATCTCGGTCAAACAACGCACCACTAGAAAATCATCCAATCCTTCCCAAAACCCTTCCAAAGAGTCCGAATAATTACACAACCACATTAACCAAATAAATAGGAAAAAAATGGTATTATACCTCAAAACATGGGTACTAAACATTTAATAGTGATAATTTATTTTCAATATTATATCCATAATATAATTTATGATATTTTTATAAAGGGATTTCTATAGACTCTTTGGTGAGACCCTACATCGAACATTTTTTCCAAACCCTATATACACATCAATGTATGTTCATATATGAAACTATCATGTTTTCATTCTGTTTTCCATGTATTTATTTCATTCTTGAGGGTTTTCCTTGTCTATTGATGGATTTGTAGTTATGGTGAGTGATTATGGATCACATGGAGTAGTTCAAGTCGAGATCAGGACATTAGTTTATCACCGGATTGAGGAATGCCTAGAAATTTCACCCATCTATTTTATGTATTAATGGATTGAATTATTTACAGACATATTATATATGTGTTTTCTATATTAATTTGGAGTTGGGTCAAAAGATTATTTATATTTTTCCTATTTGTATTGATTGATAATTTTTATATACATATGGATCATCAGAGATGTCCAATGTATTGATAGGTTCGGATGATAGTTTGGTTGTATCATCCGTTTATTTATATTATTAGACATGGGTGATTCATTCCCATGAGTTTACTCTTTATACTCATGAACTAGTTTTTAACCCACAAAGATCAAGATTTTTTTTATAAATTACTGATTTCTCGGTTTGGTGACATGTTGAATTAGATAGTGCTAGTTTATTATAGGGACATACCCATGAAAAATGTAATACAGATTAAGATCAGATAACACTAAGTTATAACTCATCATATTAATTATAATTTATATCATAAAATACATGAGACATGAGATTAGAAATCCATTCTCATGGAATTATACAAATTTATTTAAAACACACATAGAAAACATAGTTTTGATGATTAGAAAAGCATAATAACCCTAACAAAAAAATCATGAAAAACAAAAAAGACGATTCAGTATATAATAACACAAAATGAGAAATTAGTTGGTCTAATAATAATCAGACTATAAGTTTTTATCACTCTATTGTAGAGAACACATCTAGAAATTCCGTTCGATCTGCATGACATTTCCATTCACTATTGCATTATCCATATCCATCATTATAAAATTAGATCAATAATTTATCACATCCATACTATCATTAAAATGTATCACATTATCATAACATGTTGAAGAACAACCCTATAATAGGTCAATGGAGTACATCCCTATAAATATCTAAGAAAATACCATCTCCTGCACCTGTAACAGAAGTAGTCCCTACATCAGGTTATCCCCCAGGTCATTATCACCACACATAAATGGAATTTAGTTAATATGAAATATCCCATTTCAGTATCATTACTATCTTATTATGCCTCATCCACATAATGATAAATAATCACCATAGAAAAAATTAATACTTATACAAATGGATGCCAAACTAAACTCGAACTCAATATTCATTAAATATTTCTGTCGACATAAAGCAATAAAAAGCAAGGAAATCAAAAAAATGTTTCCCATAAAATAAAAAATATTTTCACAAAAACATACCTAAAAATATTGAAAATTGAACTTAGTTTCATATCCACTAAAACAAGAAGCACAACAGTGCATTTGGATTAAAAATAACAAAGACAACTCACTACAAACAAAATCCTATGAAATATGTTATTACAATGTGATGTCTTTTTCTTCAATAATAGAATTTCTTTCATTATTATCATATATTTTATAAATAGTATAATTCCTAATATCAATATTATTTTCAATATTTTTTAGGCCATCTTCATAATTTTCGAATATAAATATATAATGATCCACAATTCATTCATAGAAGTGTTCATTGTTTTTATCATCTGCCTCCAAAGACCGTTTCATCTTGTCATCTTTTAATTTTAATCGAAACCTTTAAGAGAAACCAAGATAGTATATTATTGAACCATGTAATTATAATAATGAATATTTTAATATCAATAACAACATTAAACAAATATATATCAACTTATACATAAAAATCACAACATGAATTATTTTAATAATATTAGTAGTAATATTAACTATAATAAAATTAAAATTATAAGAATTATAATTATTATTATTTTGGTTGTTCTTGTTTTTGTTTTTGTAACTACTTTATTATTATCATTTATTATATAAATTATGTCATATACATATGTTTTCATATGAATAAAATTAACATGTAATACAAATAATGATATTTTAAATAACTATATTATTATTATTAAGTTAATATTAATTATAAAAGAATTCAAAAAAATTCTAAAAGGATACTAGTTACAAAATTTGAATCCATCTTGTGGTTGTTTCTAATACATCCATTAATATCCAATGATCTCTACATACCCTGATATGTTCTACTAGGTAAATGGTTGTACTCATCCCCAAAACTATATTTTAATTAATATATCACCTCACTCATCATGGGTACTCAACTACTTTATCATTTAGCATATTTTTTAAATATATTAATTACAAGTGAATCATGTGAAAACTAATAAATCATGTATTTTTTGATTATTTAATTCAAATTTTATTAAAAATACTCCTCTGTTTCATGTTTAAATCCCAAATATCATATTTATTTAGATTTTTTATTTTTTAGTTGAATAAATATAAATTATTTTTCGTTGTTATTAAATGATCAAAATAGGCATAGAAATTGAATAGACACATTTGAGATATAATTTTTATTTTTATTATAAAAATTCATGTTTTATAAATTTACTGAAAATAGATATTGTATTCAGTTGATTTAATTTTTAAATGTTTAATATATTTATAAAAAATTAAATTGGATTGAAATTTTAAATTTTTTTGTAATTTTATTAAAATTAATTTGTTTTATTTAGCAACTACTCAGGGTTTATAAACAGTGGGAAATAGAAATTGTTAATTTTTTGGGATTTAAAATGAAAAATATTAATTTATTTTGTTAATGTAAATTCACCTTGAAATATCAAGTTATTTATTAAATGTATAATTTGATGTTAAATTTTTTATTCATATGATGAGATTTTATGTTTATATATTTAGGACATGTTGACTTAAAGATGTAAATTTGTAATTAGACTGGTTGAATCCCATAATCTGTGGAGGCCATAACATTTAATGGAATGAAATAAGACATATAGGTATTATAAAAGAAGATAAACTACACAATTTATAATAACCCTATGATTCATGTCCATTCATTAATGTAATTTGTGTGTGTGTGTGTCACTCATATTTTCAATGAGTGGTCTTCCAAAACTACTGATATTTCCACCACTGATGAGGGAACAACTACTCTGTAGAAATGGGTTCACATTTATACATGGGATTGGTTTTTTATCATAATTATTAAGACGTTTAATAATAAATTAGATTGATCAATTTTTAATGTTAGATATCAATTCCCCTTGTTATGTTATTTTACTAAATATAATGATGGAGTTTATCATTAGACTGTTTTCAATGAGTTCAAGTCTTTACTTTTATTAGGGAATCTATGTTAATTCCAATGAATAAAATCCTCAAAATCATATTGTATACTCATGATATGTTAGGAAAGGCATCGAGTAATGAATGGAAAACCAAAACTAACATGAGGATGTAGGAGAATAAAAATCAACTCCCTTTGAAGAAATATTAAAAAACAATCTGTTGTGAAATTATAAAAAATGTTTCAATAAAATTAGACAATCAATGCTGAATATTATTGATAATGAAAATAAAAAAGAAAATAATAATTGGACCTTATCTAGAATGTTAAATATTATTATTGATAAAGTGTATATTATAGAGACACCAAAATTGTATCAGTATTTCAAAATTAATTGTCAATATAAATTGGATCAATATCATAATATATATGAACCCTAAAACCAGTATATAAATTTTTGAATAAAACATATGTAATAAAGCAAACCATATCTGATTTATTTGATTATGTTTTCACTATATCAATGAAAAATAGTGCTAGAAATAACCAAGATTAGAATAGAGGCTACTATTTATGACCAATGATAATCAAATAAAAAGATATTCTCTAATTGTTATTAATATAATATAGGATAAATCATAGGCCCATAACATAAATTATAATTCAAAAAGAGATCTCCATACATCTATATAAAATATACCTCAAAAACATTTCCCTGTAAGTGGAATAGAAAATATTTTCATTTACCACTCCATTATAAACATAACCCCATTTTTAAACCACTCACACAGGGTACCCATATGAGAAAAACCACAAAAAAATACTCCTCCAATTCAAGTGGATATCACCACCATCTCATTAGTCTATCATCAAGAATCAAATTTAAAATTCAATAAAATATTGTTCACAATGATTGACCCATTATCATATATGTGAGTCATCTTAGTCTCTAACTGTATATAATCATGCAAGCATCAAATCTAAAGATACCGTACATTGATAAGTTTTGATCTTCCATGATAATTATTAATTTTTACTAAAACAATGACCCTATAAAATTAAAAAACTATCGCATAACTATCCTAATTAAAATTGAGTTCATTAATAAAATAATTTATCTATAATTAATTTTCAGATGCCTCTATTTCTATAATAAACCCCAACATAGTGCTAGATAAAGAAAAACATTACTATAATCTAAAATTACATGACATGTCACTTATACAAATGTGATAAAATAGAATAAAGTTCACTATCAATAATCCATATCTTTTATAACATCTATATCTATATAGACAAAAGGTACTTGTTTTCCACTTAAAAAATAAAAATCTATGATTTTAATCACCTAAAAAATATCGAAAAATTATAATTCATTATGCTATAATATTCTATAACAAGATTTTATAAAACATTAATTACCATAATAACTGGATGAGATATATCAGGTCTTCTACATACCATCAAATATATAAAATTGAAATAAACATAATGAATATGCTATATGATGCATCCCTACTCTCTAAAAATTTATATAATGAAACGAATTATCATTTCTCATAAAATGTAGATCAATATGAGTAATGAACACTTTCACTTCATCTAGAGAAAAATTATGAAACTTCATCTCAATGTATCACTACTACAATTTATTGTACACAATATCATGGTATGTCATAATTCTTTGAATCTATCACGCTGGTGTGAAGACATTAATCAAAAAAGGCATAAAATGATCCGAATCCAGGTTATATATTATAAAAATATCATGGTTAAAATGATCATACCATCCATATAAAGAAAAAATTCCAAAAAATATTCAAAATTAAATCTCTAGAAAAACAAAATGTTAGGAAGAGTTCTTCTTGAAACACTCCTAAAATTTAATAGACTCAAATTTATTGTCCAAAAAACTCAAGGATATCATTAAATCATACAAAATATTCTTCATCATTTAAACACAATCATATTACCTATTTAGAAAAAACCTTCTGGATATTTAATATAAATATCCTCATCAAAATCTCCATGGAGGAAAGTTATATTAATATCAATATTCTCAATCTAATGTTTCATTCAAGTAACCAAACTATGATAATTCGAACCAAATATATGTTGATAACATGTGAGAAATTTATATTAAAATAAATACAACTATTATAAAAAAATTCCTTCATAGAAAAAATTATTTATATTTTCTGGAAAACATGAATCATTTTTAAATCAAATAAATCAAAAAAACATTACAATCTATCATACCATTAGGTAACTTATCCTGCTCAAAAGTATGGTATGAGAGAAATTGTCCCATCTTTTCTAAATATCCATAACAGATTTATTCTTTTGATCAATTTTCATTGCCTTGATATATATTATGATTCACTATCTTTAGAAATAATCGCAAACTCATTGGGTTAAGACAATGTAAAAGTGTTTCAATGTTAATATGATATCCTTAGTAGAACTACGGTTTTAGTGATAAACATAATAACGATATCATGAGAAAAAACATGTGAATTAGAAACATTAATTCCAACCCATTCAACTAGAACATAGTTTTTCACATAATCATAAATAGAATAAAAATTAATAACATTAGTTTAACATGAATCATTTATTGAAAAAATACTAATAAGGCCATCTGAATTATTGAATTTGAACTCTTACTAATATCAATGAATGAAATTACATGATCCAATAAAAAAACTACATCATGATTATTGAAAATGTTCATTAAAATAGGATTATAAAACATATACTCAAATTCATCATTTCCATATCTAATAAAAATATCCCATCATGTCAAAAAGTCCTAAAATAATCTCTCATATCATAGATCCAAAGAAATTGTTTCGACCAAAAAAATAAAATTGATCATACCTGATATCCTATTATTAAAAATACATATTTATAGTATCTTCATAAAAATATCTATGTGTAATAAATTGATAATATATACTGTATTTAATCGATCATATCCTTATAAATGGCTAGGAAAAATTGAAAAAAAAGTAAATATATAACTACTTCCCCCAAATTGAAATTCATTGAATCAGATATACTATTAAGTTGATGTTTCATTGGATGAATAATATGATATATAATACCCACTAATATAAAATAATAATTAAAAGCATTACAATACTCACCCCTATTTCTAGCTTGAACACAATTAGGCTCCTAACGTTTTTCCTCTCAATTAGAACCAAAATGTGAAAAAAGTACAAGGGGCATAAATTTTTTAATTAAAAACATAAATCTAAATATTTTATGAGTTATAAATAATAAAATTTACAAATTAATTTCTTAAAATGAATTTTATATACTTAAAGTAACAATAAAAATCATAATTTACCAACTCAAGTACCTTTGACATTTTGTGTAAATGCGGAATATTGAAACTATCCATACTATTTTATTCCTTCAATATAGTGATCACATCTATCTAATTTGAATCCCTTTAGACCTAGAAGAAAATATTTCATGAAAAATAATTAATTCCCTACTCATTGTTGTGGTCGGTCCGCTTTTTTAATAATTTAGAGAAAATAATACACACAATAACAAAATAAGTGACGTAAAAATAGAATATTTGGATTAGTAAAATTGTGACTAATTCTTTCCATGATCAATTATCATGTAAAAGATTTGAATTTTATATTACTCATTCTTAAAATTATTGGAAAAAATGTTATAATTATGATACAAAGTGAAAATGATATTCAAATGATGTTTATGAGAGTGTCAAATTTTCTTCCAAATCATATTACATCCTATGATGGTATACAGACTAATTGTCAAAATATTAACTACATCAGTATGAGAATCATTACACATATTCAAAATAACCAAATTATTATTTATATGTGATATAAATAATTTCTTTATCAAAATATTGTGAATGTATGGACCATTATCAATAACATACAAGGAATCATAGGAGGATGTATTAATGGAACCATAAACAGTCACAATATCACCCAATTATAGAAGTAGTGATTAAATCATATATTCACCATTTTTCTTATATTGGATTTCAAGGATTATAATTTCTTTTTTATATAATTAAATGAATTCTGCAAGAATCCATTTTTAACAGAACTATAATCATCAAACTCATTCTATACCAACCTATATTTTCTTCTACCTTGTTTTACCATGGTTTCATTGCCCCTGATTCCTTTCAAAATATCTCCCCTATATGCGGTGACTAAAATATTTGAATAATACCTTCATTGAGTGAATATCCTGATTTTTTCACTCATAATTTAATTCATGAAAAAACATAAATGTCATGGTACCATTAGAAGCATCATAAGTTACAATAACACCAAAATTATCCCATGAATCAGGTAATGTAGTAAGAATCCCAATTGTTAAAAACATGTCTTTGAAATTATTCCTCCTTCTGAATAGTTTTTCATAATATATGATATATTTAATGAATTATTCAAAACTACATGTACCTCTATTTTACCTCATGTACATAAATTTTTTAGAAGATACAATTTATAATTTCCCATCATTGAAGTATAAGTTTTTTTAATCTATTTTAACACACGAATATTTTAAAAAGGAGAAAATTATATTTTATTATGTATACAACACATAATATGAATCATAGATGATATTTTAACACCATCATAAATCATGATATATTCCATTTTTAAGATATTTAAACCCATCAATTTCTTGTTAAACATAAAACACAAATACTTTTTTGTATAAGAGTTTATATGACTCCCAACACTGATCTTAAACAACCCGCGAAATATATAACCATTATAAACTAATCCTTGAATTGGTAGGTATGAATAATATTTAATAAAATATGACATATATTTTTGTCTTTCTGTTTTACTTAATATAAATTATTTATAAATTTTTAGTAAATAATCATTAAATTTTTAGTAAAGTCATTTTATTCTTACAGAATATGTTTTCTACAAATACTTTTATTTATTTTTGATCATGAAAAAATATTATAAATCACATTTGGAATTTTTTTGATAATATATTCGAAACAATTAATTTTTTTAAAAAACTATTCTTATAAAAATTGACTTTGAGTGAAATTTTCAGTTTTTTATGTAAAATATTGACTTTTTAATGAATATTGATTTTTTTTGTTAAACTATCTTTTCTATTCAATAAATTTATTAATTTAAAAGACCCATTATTTTTTAAATATTATTTCAAGTAAAATAAGTTTTTTTATTTAAATATTATCCACCTAATTATGTTGGAACCATCTTTTTATTGGATTTTGCTATTATTTTATTTTTGTTCATTAAAGCGGGTTTCTTATGAAAACTCCTTTGAAGTGCATAACATTTCTCATTATTAAATAATTAAAATAATACATAATAAATAATGTTTTAAATTAAATTTATAGATTATATATCAATATATATAAATTTATATTCAAACAATAATTATTATGTGTCATTTATTTAAAATAAAATTATTATTTTTTGGATAGTACACTTCCTTGAAACATACTTATTCTTAGCAACTGTCAGTTAGATTTTAAAAAAACAAATCCACATTGATGAATTCAATTGGGTAATGTGGATTCCATAGATTCAATCATAATAAATTATATTATATAATATTGTTAATGTAATTATTAACCATAATGTATAGTGAAAACAATAAATTTTAATTTCCACAATTATGGTGAAAACAGGTTTACCAAGGGATTATACAAAAAGGATAAAGTAAAAAATGACTAAAAAACATGTATAAAATCAATTTTATGACTATATTTTCCTTTATAATATATATGTCTCCTTAATAGTATTATTTTATCCCTTTTTAATGTGGAAAATGTGGGTACACATTATTCTTTTCAATAAATTATAAGTGTGGTACTCACCTCAGTTATAAAATGTCACCCATGTGATCTCATATTCACACCGTAAAATCCATTTTAATCGGACAACACCTAATAAACTATATTCATTAAAACCCTAAAAACATAATATAGTACTTATTTGGATCTAAAAGATATTATTAGATTTTTTTTCGTGCGTACCTAAGGAGGTTGTCTGACGAAGAGTTATTGTGCTTAACCATGCATCTTTATTTAATTTATTCATAAATATCTATAAAATACTACTAGATTATTATTATTTAATAACAAAAATATTAAAAATATAATTATGTGTAATTATTTCAATTAAATAACCTCAAATCCATCTCATCTTCCATCAAATAAGGTACAAAATAACCATTCATGTTTACAGTGGACTACCGCATGGTAAACTGATGTCATTCATTTTCTATTGTAACCTCTAAAAGAATGTTATAAATTTTTATTTATAATATATAAATTATATTTTTAGAATATATATTCTCGTGGAGTTATTATATCACATATAAATTCCAACTTTCCATTCTATGGGAGATATGATATAGTCACTTGTTTGTACAATAGTTTACCACCTTAAGAAACCGATGTAATTTTCTTTTCACTAAGGAATTTAATTGTTGATAATATTCATAAAGTTAAATAATAAATGTGATATGAAATAAATTATTATTATATATGTTAAATATTTATAATTATGAAAATTTAATATATCATTTTCTTTCTTACACTGAAAAATAATAATGTTGTTCTTGTGTACGTGTGGAATACTGCCTCTACGAAGCAATGTGATTATTTATTCTTCACAAAAAATAATATATTATATATATAAGAATATTTTAAAATTAATATTGTATATCTGATATTATGAACATTTTGTATATATATAAAAAAACATACCATATTTCAATAATTATCATTTAAAAATAGAAATGTCTCCAATGTGTATGTACGAGCTACCATCTACATGATCATAACGTTTATCATTATTATAAACCATATTTAATGATTAGTTTTAAAAGTATAATTAATTTTTAAATATAATAAATATTTCATTATTAAAATTTATGTGATGTTGAAATTAGGGCCTCTTTGAGCATGGTCAACAAACCAAAGATGGTTTGAAATAATAAAGAGAATGTCCTCAAAAAACAAAATATAGAGTTAACAGATTAAGTATTTAAATATGTCATAAAAATAAAATTAAATAAATTGTTTAATTTTATGGAGTGAAATATTTAAATCTTTCTTAATAAATAATATAATTAATATATTTTTATTATATATAAGATTCAAACAAGTATGATGATAGTGGGACTGAAGGTAAGAGTTTTCTCATTATGCATTAGCTTTTTTGATACATATGTAATATTTAACACTTATTTTTATTTCATAATGTATATAAATCATATAAACGTATTTTATTATTACATTTTATAAAATTGTTTTTATTTACAAATCAATATGAGTTTTTATCTTTTCATGGTATTATGATCCAAAGATTACCAATGTCTTAAAGGGATTTGTAACAATTTCCCTTCATTGAGGAAAATAGTAATGTTACACACCAATATTATTTTATGTGGTGTATAAATTTCCCCTTTATAATTTTATATAATGAATATCTTTAGGTCCATGATATTTAAGGATTCAATTTATTTTATTCATTCATTAATCTTATGATTTGAATGATTATTAAAACAGAAAGGCCTTATGCTACAATCTCCTTTATTTTCATGATTGTTTATGTTTTCAGTTATTTTAGTGGAAATCAGATGATATTATTTTATTGCGATGTATATATTTATTATATAATAGTTATGAATATGGTAACCATTTTTTATTTTCATTTAGTTTTTTAGAGGTGGTGTTCTGGTCAAAGACCAAAACACAAACTTTATTATAAAATAAGGAAAAAGAAAGTATTATATGAGCCTAAAGTAAGGGTTTTTTTGAACATACCTGACATAATGAGGGAGTAACTTAGGAGGAAGGTCATCCCTCCATGAGACCTCATGATTAACTCCCTTGTTGGAAGGTCCATCCGAGAGTTTGTTTGCTTCCAGGTAGGTATGGGTGACAATGAAGTTGAGTTCTGATAGAGAGTACAAACAGTCCATCAAGTGGGGAGTGAGATTCCAATCTAGGTGAACGATGCCATTCCAAAAGGAATGGACTATAGTAGTTGAGGTGCTGTGAATCCAGATGTTGTTCCAGTTATGCATCTTGGAAAAATAAGTAGCACGAATCATACTCATCATCTCAGCTTCCAGGGAAGAAGATAAGTTGTAGGATCCATAGAAGCAACCTAGAACCTGGTGCAGATGGTTTCTGAAGATGGAACCACATTCCGCGGGGCCATGAATATATTTGGAATCCCCATCAACGTTCATTCTAATCTAACCTAGAGGTGGAGCTTTCCAAAAGACTTCCACGGTGTATTTATATCGAGTGTACATCTCATCTACACTGATGCGCCTAAGAATCCCAAGATCTCTAACCACGTTGTTGCAATGATCCTTCTGAAGCAGAGAAGCCTCCCGAATTGAAATGTGAATTCTAATTTTACATGAATTAACCATAAAATATTTATTATCATAAATATATTCATTTATTCCATACCAGATCACATGTAGGAGCTCTGCTGCATTTGAAATAAAAAGATTCCTAATTTGTTGGGAGTCAGATAAGTCCACAAATCACTGAAACTGAGATGTTATAGAGATATATGGTGACCATATGCACTCAAATATATCAAAAATGTAATTCCAAAGGGTAGTTTCTATATCAAAATAAAGGATGTGGTGATTAATATACTCACAATGTGGATTAAACATATGACATTTGGAACAAAGATTAATCCGAAAATATTAAAAACAAATATCATTGGGAAGCCTACAATGATAAATATTCCAAATGATAGTGAATCTAAAGGGCTTTAACCAAGAATTATTAAAATAAATTACCAGCTTAAATTATTATCATCATTGTTGAATAAATGGTTATAGTAGTTTTTTGAATCAAGCATACCATTATGAGCAGGTTCCCAAATCAGAAGATCTTTAGTAAGAGTGAAGGGATAACTATCCTCAATGTGCCTTATTTTGTTAGGTAATCAAGGATTCTTTATTTTTCAAATTTACTTGATGATATCAATATTATGTTCAGTATTTTGAGTTTTAGTCTCCAAGGATATTAAGGGTGTACCAGTCCAGTTATCAAGACAAAAATTTAAATTAGATCCTTTGTTAGCCATACATATGGAGTTAGTCATAATAGAAACAAATGTATTCCTAATGGAGGCCCAGATAGAGGAGGTAAAATAATTGATATTTTTATTTCTTAATTTATCAAGGAATAATAACCTAAGAAAATATATGGAAGGAAATTGTTGTGATTGTGGATCCAAGTGAGCTTATCTTGAAGGTCTTCATTAAAGAAGCTTTAAGAAATCTTTTTGTAATTGATATGAATCTAGTATTTTATTTTAGACAAGATATATTTCTATTCCATATCAATGTTCTAGAAAAATTATTTCCTAATAAATATGATTTCTTAAAAATAATTTTCATGGTTTTGAACTTATTTTAAATGGCTTCAAATAAAAATTCCATAACGATTACCATATGGGTACATTTTACTCCCATATCCAAAATGTTTTCAAACGAATGATTATTTTAAACACATATGACATAAATGTATTTTATCACCATCATTTCCATTAAATTCCAGGAGGTTTCCAATATTTTTTTTCAATTTTTCTCTATGAAACATTTTTGTTTAATATTTTATTATTTTTTAATTTTTTATATTTATTTTATAATTACATGGTTTTTTTCCTCTAAGATGTTTTCAGTTATCATTTAATGGTATTTCTACTTACTGACACAAAAATATTGTAACATATGATCTAATGGGTATATTTTTTAATTATAATATCCTTATTCATTCACTTGATGTATTATGATTGATTGAAGGAATTATTTATGGAACTCATTTATTTTTCATAGGATAGTCGTGTTTCAACGAGATTGTTATAGAATATATTTTTTCAATTGGATAGTCATGTTTCAAAAATAAATTTATGGAACCCATTTCTTTCTATCAGTAAATAAATTTTCAAAGAGATTTATATGGAATCAATTTATTTTCCATGGGTTGATGATTTTTCAAAGATATATTTATGGAACTCATTTATTTTCTAATGGTTTATCATATTACAACGATATTTCTAGGTAACGTGCTTCATTTCCACTTGTTAATAATGTTATGATGGTAATAATGATTGTTTCTATGAGTTTTTTAACAAAATTAGATTTCTATGTACTTTATTTATGGTTTACGAATACTTATCTATAATTGGTGAACCCATATAGTATCGGTGGATCCATATGTATCTTAAATGATGTGTTTTCCTTTATATTGTGAACAAATAATATATTATATGATTGGAGCATCCAGATAGCGACAGTTAAGGATTATATAACTTATATTATGTGTATTATCAGATACCAATCCAATTTATGGGGTAATAATTATGTTCTCCAAATAATTATATTAGAATCGTTCCATAATATTATTCCATTTGTAAGGGTTCTATAAGTGTTCTTTGAAGATGGTGTCCTATTATACAAATAATTTTTCATTAAAATTTATTGGTTTTTTAAATATTTTCATTTATCATGATTGATATCATGTGAATCATGATTATTATGACAACTTTTTCCTTTTTGGAATAATTATTCCATGTTTTTATGTTTGATGATCATGGTTTTGATGGGTATGAATATTCGTTTGTTATTTCCATGAAATATTAATATTTCATAATAAATTCATGATCATATAATTATAATTAATTCAATTCAATTGTTAATGCATTTTTTACCAATACAGAGCATTTGAGCTCACCATTCTTATATTTTTTTCCCTCGATTATCAGGAATGTATTTGAATGAATTGTGTCCAAAATGGTCTCAAAATCACATCTATGATTACATAAAGTGAAATAATTGAATATGGGTTATGTGGGGGAAATAATCATTTAAAGGAATAGGTATAGGTTTTGTAATATTTTTTTCCTAATTCCACTACTACAAAATCAGTCATTAACTGTGATAGGATTGGCCTTTATTAGTGATAAAAAAATAACTGACTACCAGAGAATGATTAAAATACCTTGTATATTATTATTAAAAAAAAGTAACGATAAAGGGTTAAATTATTAGTGCTAAAAATAAACTGATAAATGAACCTTTAATTATTGCTTTTAGATGTGCGTGTAAATGAAATATTTATGAGTGCTATTATTCAGGAAGGATAATGCATCATGCTTCAGAGGGTATTAGCAGCCAAATTTATCACCAGAAATAGTTAATATTTCATTATGCTTTAACTACACAGTATAAAACCAAAACAGAACTAGTTATTTGAAAAAACTGGTTAAAATATATAATTTTAATGAAATAAAATTTATAACAAAAATACAAGAAAAACACTAGATTATAAAGAAATATAATGAATATGTAAAAATGAAAAAACTACTAATGATATAGATAAATAATGAAAATATAAATTAAAAGAATTATTTTTTTAGAAATAAAATAAATAAATATATTTAACAAAAATAGATTATTTTAAACTAAACATTGTGTCATAATAGAATCATTGTGTATCATATTGTGTTGTGGTTGATTATTTCATGTAACATAATTTGTTGTTCCTCATCAAATTTCAACTGTATAAAAAATAATGAAATAAATATAAGATAAAATAATAAGTCAATTAATTATATAATAACAGATTGAATAATGAGAAATAAATCATGGCTCATTTTCTCGGTAATGGTAATGTTATATGTTGTTTAAACTATGATGAAATTTATATATTGAAAAGATTCACATGGAGTATTAAAAGTAATATCATGCATCAAATTTAGTTTATGATGATTCATACACATCCCAAATGAATTTTGGATCATTTTTCAAATGTATTGAACCAATACGAATCAGTTTTCCTAATTTTGAGAATGTCACTTATGTTTTTTTACTAAATTGTCTTCTAAAATATGAAACATGCTCATTGAGTCATACCAGTCACATACTATATGGATTTAACATGAAACCGATTTAGAAATTTAAAAAAATTACATGTTAACACTTTCCAAAACTATTAATACTATTCGATCATGTTTTCTTGGTTTTTTGTGAGTGGAAATTTTTGAACTAATATGTCAATTTTAAACTAATAATGGACCATTTTGTCAAACTAGGAACTTTTTATATCATATTATGTTATAGGTGGTTCCTATACATAAAAATGACTTATGGATATTTTTCAAAAATTATTGAAATAATCCAATTGTGTTTTCTTGGTTTTGAGTATGTTATTTGTCTTTTTACTAAAATTAATGTCAATTATAAAAATAAGATTCACATGGAGTCCTAGAGGTTACAACATGAATCATATTTAGGTGTGGAAAATTATTAAAAATACCAATTGTATTATGAATCATTTTTCATAATTTATCAAAATAAAAAAAATTTATTTTCTTTTTTTGAGTATGTTACTTGGGTTTTTAAATAAATTGTAATTTTAAGAAATAAACATGTTATTTATGTCATACTGGTCACATATTGTATTGGTTTTAAATGAGACTAATTCGTACACAAAAAAATTACATATGATTTATTTTAATTTATTATAAATAAAATAAAATATTTCTTTATTGGAATTTAGTGAGTGACAATTTTTGACCTGAAATGTCAATTTAAAAAAAATGGATAATTTGAGTGAAACCAGGCACATTGTGTATAAGATTTATGTAAGAATGGTTCTTACACATTGAAATTAAAATATATATTTTTACTGATTTTTCAAAACAATAAATATGTATATATAAGTTTGTGTGTGTGTGAGTGTTTTATTAGTGATGAGTATGTTAGTTGTCTTTTTTACCAAAAATAATATCAAATGAAAATAAAAACACACCCCTGGAGTCATAACTGTCACACCATGCATCAGATTGAGGTGCATGTGATTATCACACATCCCAAATGAAATATAGTTCATTTCCATAAATTATAAAAACAATATGAATATGTTTCCATTTGTTTTCGTATGTCACATATGTTTTTTACTAAAATGTTAATTTAAACTAAAAAAATATACTTTCAGTCATACTGGACACATCATGTGTTTATTTTTAATGAAAAAATTCAAAGAGGACAAAAATAAATTATGAATCATTTTACTGAATTATATTGATAATATGAAAATTCTTTCTAGGTTTTCTATGAGTTATTCTTTTTAAACTACAATGTGAATTTTAATTTGATAAAAGACACATTAAGACATGTTAGGAACATAATGTATCAGAATGAAGTCCTAATGATTTATACACATCAAAAATTACTAATGGAGTATTTTCATAATGTATTGAAATAATATGAATATGTTTTATTGGTTTTGAGTAAGTTAGTTATCTTTTTTACTAAAATGGATGTCATTTTTAAATTAAAAGACACACTATGAGTCATATCTTTCACATCAAGAATTGGATTGAGGTGAATATTTATCATTCAAATCTCACATCAATTTTTGATAAATTTCCTAATGTATAAATACAATTTTAATGTGGTTTCTCAGTTCTGAGGGAGTCACATGGGTTCATAACTAAAATTTCATTTTAAACTAGAAAAAAACTAACTATGATTTATTCGAGTCACATTATATATTTATTTTAAATGAGAATGATTTATATAAAACATAAATATATAATGAATCTTTTTTCAAAGTTATATAGAAAATTCAAGTTTATTTGCATGATTTTCAATGAGTGAAACTTTTGGAACTAAAATAATAACTTTAAACTAATAATAAACAGTTTGAGTCATGTTTGGAACATCATGTATCAGATTGAGGTGTGGCTGATTAATACAAGTAAATAATTACTTATTTATCATTTTCATAAATTATAAAAAAAATTACAATGTATTTTTATGATTTTTATTATATAATTTTTCTTTATTACAAAATTAATGTCCATTTTTAATAAAAAGATGCACATGGAGTCATATCGGTCACATCGGGCCCCAGATTGTGGTTTGGATAATTACTACACATCTATGATGATTGATGGATCATTTTTATAATGTTTAAAACAATAAGAATAAACGTTTTGATTTTTATTACACTGCATTTGTATTTTAGAAAAAATGTTGTTTAAAACTAGGAACATGAACATTGAATAACACTAGTCACATACTTTGTTGGTTTCAGATGAGACTGATTATAACATGTAAAAAATGAATTATGAATTATTTTCTTAAAATTTTCATGATAATATGTGGGTGCTTTATTTTATTCAGTGAGTGATATGTTTAAAAATAAATTGTCAATTTTAAACTGATAATATATAATTTGAGTCATATCAGGAACATTGGGTTTCAGATTGAGGAGTGGATGATTCATATATATCAATAATACATATAGATATTTTTCAAAAAGTATCAAGACAATTCATGTGGGTTTTCTTGGTTTTGAGTACGGTGGTTGCCTTTTTTAAAACAGTTAATGTAAATTTTTAATAAAATGTTTCACTTAGAGTCATAATGATCATACCATGTGTTATATTTAGATAAGGTTGATACCAACTCATCACAAATTATATATTTATTATCTTCCTAATGTATAAATATAATATTAATTCATTTTATCTGTTTTGTGTTTGTCACTTGTGTTTTTTACTAAAATATCATTTTAAATAGTAAACATGCACTTTTTGTCACACTAATAATATCTTGTGTCAGTTTGATGAGAAAATTATTTCTACGTGTCAAAATTAATTTTTAGTCATTTTAATAAATTATTAAGTAAATACAAGTATGTTTTATTAGTTTACATTGAGTAACACTTTTTGATCTAGAATGTCAATATTAAACTAATAACAAACACTTTCAGAAATACCGGGAACATCGTGCATAATATTGAGGTAGGGATGCTTCTTACACAATAAAAAATAAATTATTGATTATAATAAAAATTATAAATTAAATATTAATAGTTTTTTTTATTTTGAGAATGTGATTTTGTTTTGAACTAAAAAGAAAATTATAAACTAAAAATATATAGTTCGATTCATAACAGTTGCATCGTGTGTTATATTGAGGTGTAGTTGATTGATTATCTGGTGTGTTATTTGGTTTAACTTTCTACACCAAGACATTAAATATACCAATTCTCTTTTTTGATGAATACTAAAACCTATATTTCCAAAAATGCCTCATATCAAATGAACATGTTCACATTTTTTGGATTATTAAAGATGATCGAAAGAAAAAAGTATTACTTCCCAAAAAATTTGTGAAAAATAATATAATTAGTTTTAAATGATAAAGAAATTAAATTTATAAATTAAAGGTAAAATGGGTAAAAAATTACTAAATAAGTAGAAAGAATTCAAATTTTCATGATGGTTCTATACATTATTGTCCAATTTCATTGTTTTTGTTATCTCAATTGTAGCCTCTAAGACCAATATCTCATTATCATGACGAGCTTTCAAAAAAAGCACACCCAAAAAATAAAGACATTCCACATATTCATGAAAACAGTTATTATGCTAGTAAGACTATAAATAAATTTATTAGGAATAAATATGAAACAAAGAAATAATAAAATCAAAATTTTAATCTGAGAACATAAATATTGAGTCACACTTGGTACGATGTGTATTACATTGATGTGTGGTTGATTCCACTTTTTATTTATATAATATACCACATTAAAAACTATGGACCATTTGGAAATATTGTTGTTTGATATCCCAGAATTTTGAATGCATTGGAGAGTAAAAATAAATTATATCCTCATAAGTGAATAAATATTGTTTATTTAATGATCATATTATGGGAGGGAATCATCCTTGTTGGTGAATTAATTTATTCCAATAAATCGATAACCACTAGTGTAAAGCTATTATAATTTATTGATTGAACTAAAATAAATATTTACGTATGAGTTTTTAAGGAACACACTGAAATATATATTTCAATTTCACCATTATTGATATTAAAAAATACTAGATAAATTATTTCCCTTCATTGACAGAAAAAACATCAGTGCAACCCATTATGTATATTAAGGAGACACAAAAATCCATTAAAAAGTATTTACCCCTTTTGATGACATTAAACATCAGTATATCCCTTTATAGAATCCAAATGACACAAAAATATTGTGCAACCATTAATTCTTTCTATATTCTTATATAATTTGTTATATCCTTTTCAATATTCATGGTGATGATAAACTATGACATAACATCATCATTATTTGACCATAAAAATGGGAATATTCATATTCTCATGTATTTTTATTGATAATGTTGAGAATTTTTTATTAATGTGCTTTTGAACATGGATCACTTAACATAATTAATGTAAACATGTATAATGAATTTTACATGTATAGATTTCACAGTAATTTTTTTTATTATTGCATGTATCTAATTGATGATAAAATCTCCCAGATAATTCAATCACCCACCCAAGTGTTACCAGTTCAATTGTTTTTCTAAATATTCATGATTCATTTGATGAAATTTGGCATTTCTTTATTTTTTAATGAAATTTTATCAACCAACAATATTCTTTTACAAATGTTACTTATTTTTTTATTTTCAATCATTTATGATTTATTTTGATGTTGGATTTTCAATTATAGGGAATTCATCACAGAGCAGTTTCTTTTCATTTGATGCCATGTTTCCTTTGACAGCCTCCCCGCATGATGACCATGATCTCATTATCCTAGTTATCATCCAATAGATATCTCATGCACCTACAATATTTTTTTTATTACAATAATATTTATTCAAATATTTTATCTATATTATATAGAATTTTGATTATTGGATTGGTGTTGTATGACTCTCAAGTGACCATTAACTCCACTACGGAGACCATTTTCTTTGTAGTGTATAGAATCTATGGGTATGTAATTGTATTAGTTGTGTTTGTTGTTTTAAAATTTTTTCTTATTGAGGGGTTTCATTCAAACATTAGTAATATTTTATAATATTGTAATTTTCTAATAATAATTGTATCCTATGATAATCAGTTTGAAAAAATAAGTGGGGTTTGTTTTGTTTCTAAGGTAAATTCATCCACTAAAATTCATATAAAAACCCTTAAACAAGTGGTTATGATCATTTTTTTCAATAAGAACCCTATGAAAATTTTACAATGGATCTTATCCTCATTGAAAAGTGTAATGGACAGTTTTCAAAAATTGTAATCAATCACAACGTCATAATGATCCCCATTCAAGGGACTATGCTCAATTGTAAACCACATATATAATCACCACTAAGGTTATCATACACGACCTCATAGTAGATCACTTCTATTAGAAAAAAATTCACATAGAAATTCATACACCATTTTATCCATATGGTTACTACCATTAGGAATTATTATCCTCAATAGTCCTCTCATAATATAAACTATGTATTAATATTCATTAAATTCCAAGATGATATATTATGTTCAAAGTCTATGTATCACTTTCGTTATGAACCATGGCCCATATGGATACCATTTATAAACAGAAATCACAAAATCTAGTCCCAGAGGTTATTCTCACACAATCATACAAGAATATAATTGGTTCACCACCTTCATATTATATTTTAATTTCTCTTAGGATCTTCCCAACTTACCAACCCAAGGATCATAATATAAAGAAACATCTATGTGAGAAAATAATAATCCCCAAAAGTATGGAATGAATATTTGATTCAAAATAATTGTTAACTATTATACATCAAGATCATAAACAAAAATCATAACTCACTATGTTTTTCTTTTCCCCAATTAGTTAATCTTACATATCACATTTCATACTAAAAAACATATAAAACATTTCTTGACAATTTTGGTTCCACCAGCATCTTTTAAGAAGATAAACATATAGGTATCACTTTCTTTATTGAACGAATGTATGATATATATATCCTCAATCACATGATCCCATATATCATCAATAAAATTTTAAAATAAATAATTGTAGATTAACTATAAATAATTTCTATAATTAATTCACCAGGGTTGATCTTATGAAAACCCACTAGGGAGTTCCAAAATGTTGGAACCATAACCAATATTATGACAATAAACTAAGGATTTTCAAAAGTAATATTATGGGAAGAATTAAAATCAACAACAACCAAAATTATTTTAAATTTAATGAAATATAGAATATATCTTATGAATGTCCCACCTGATCATTTAAAAATTCATTAAATAGAATAATTGAGTACAGATGGAGATATCTTATAAGTATTATTGCAAATATGACTAGCATGTCTTTCAAAAAGTGTGGGATTTTCCTAAATCTTTTTCATCATTGGATGAAGGAAAAAATCCATTATAAATCCTTCAAGTGATGCGGATTTTACCCAGTTTATAAAGATCAGAAGAACTGATTCCTAAATCTCTTTGCACTAAAATGAAGGAGTTTATGATTAATCTCCAATATATAATCATATATGTGAGAATATTTTATGGTTAGTAGCTCAAAAAATGAAAATATGCATTATACGTCAGAAAGTTAAAATAATCAAAACCATTATTTGAAATAACCACAACATTGATTCACCGAAAATAAATGGATCACTTAGAAAAAGATCACCACCTATGTCAAAATCACTTTATAAAGAACCCAAACAATCAATCCACAAGTGAGGGGGTAAAGAAATAACATACAATGGATTCAACCTAGAATAATCGTAGAGAAAGTAGAGATATCACACGAAAAATATTGTATTTGTTCAAGACTTGGATTCATCTGATACTTGATTTGTTCAAGCCTTGGATTCGAGCATTGGATGTGTTAAAGGATTTATTCAAGCCATGATTCAATCCATGCATTGAGGAGGAGCACAAGAAGTTGATGGATTCCATGGAATGATTTAGATATTGCTTCTGAAACACTCGTTTTTAGGGTTCATTATATACATTGGGAGAGTTCTTCAACTCTTCCTAAAATCTGATTAATGTGATATCGTTTATCTGTGCAAAATTAATAAGCACTGATAAAATTGATATTTATCATCACTAAATATGCACAGATAATTTCCAGCTTTATTGGTACTAAAACATTGGAGTTGACAAAATATTTATAATTATGATTATAAATAATATAATTGAAAAAAATTTATATAATTATATATTGATTAATTATATATTATAATGGTGTAGATATAAAATTATTTATCTATAATTATGTAAATACATTTTAAGAAAATATATTTTCATTTATAATTATAAATATTATATTTAATAAAAATAGTAAATTTATATTTATTAATATATTTAAAACTATTTATCAATAATTATAAATATATTTATATCATTAAATATATTTAAGTAAATATATATTATATAAATATATATAAATATAAATATGGTAGACATATTAATTAAAATTCCATAATTATAAATATATTTATATCCTTCTAAACATGTATATAATGAGATATATATATTCAATAAATGTATATATAAATAAATATAAATATATTAAATATATTCATAATTTAAATATATTTTTTATTATTTTAAAATTTAATAAATATATAATTATACATTTATAATTATAAAAATAATTTTTTACAAAAAATAATTTTTATATATTTGTATACATATAAATATTTATATAATTATACTTATAAATAAATATATAAATGTAAATATAGAAAATATTTTCAGAATATAAAAAATTTCTTAATATTTTCATAACCATTTTAATACATATAATTATTTACTTATAATTATATGAATAATTTTTAAGAAAATATCTATTAATGTATATTTACAAATATATAAAATTTTAAATATTGTAAATTTAGATTTTTAAATATATTTATTTATAAATAATTATTTAGAATTATATATTTAACATTATTAGTTAATATATAATCTAAAATGCATGCATGTTATAACTGAATGGAATTGAATAATTAAAAATAATTATCATTAAATTATTTGAAAAAATGGATACGTTTTATCAATTAAATATGGATATATATTGAAATAAATATGAATACATACTCAAAATATTAAGAACATTTTAAATAAATATATAAAAATAAATGATTGAGAATGATTGAATTACGAAAAAAAACACAGAATGAATTAAAACCTAACTATAATAATATTAAAAATAACTAATTTAAATATATTAATTAAAAAATAAATTTTTTAATGTATAATATTTGAATTATATTATAAAATGAATAACTGTTTTTTGAAAAAATAACAAAAATATTTCGTGTGTTTGTGTTTCTATATATACAAGGTGTCATTAATTATATAAATAATTTCATTGTGGTGTATATATAAATTGATTACGTATAGGTATCTAAAATCATTATAGCACATGTTTGGTTTATGTTTAATTGAAAAATATAATTCCATTCAATTATATCCATTGGTTGATGCAATTAGTCGATATTTATAAACAATATTAATTTTTAATTTTAAACTCATCTTTTCTAAATATATTACTTCATTTATATGTAATTATATATCTTTTATATTATATTAAATATAATTAAATTAAATATTATACATATATATATATGAATATGATTCTATATTAAATATATAAATTAATAATTATGTATAAACTACATTAAAAATGAATAAGATATTAATATTTTTTAAATATTACACTTTTTTAATTTTTTATATCTATATTTACTATTTTTTATTTATTAATATCTATAATTAATATAAATATATTAAAATTATTAATTTTTAATAATAATTAATTCATTAATAATTTTTAATTTAATCAATTATAATATATTTGTTTAATTATTATAGTTTATTAATTTTATAAAATAATTTACTCTATAATATTATATATTTACAATCATGATATACATATTTTAATTTTATTCATTTTTTTCGATAAGTATTTCATTAATAAAATGATTAATATTTTTCATAATTTTGTTATTTTTTGTTTTTATTGGTTTAATTATTCATTTTATTTTTTTTACATATCTATAAATTAAATAAATACTATGTATTAATTATATATATATATACACACAAAATTAAATCATTTTTGGTCAATAATTATTTAATGAATAAAACTGGTAATATTATTTTATATTTACTCAATTTTAAATTTTTTAGTTTTTTTAATAAATTTTTTCTGATAACATTATTAGTGATAAAAAATCAATGATAAAGAGTATTTTTTATTAGTGACACATAAAATGGCTGATAAAGAACTCCGTTTATGAAATCTAAACAAAGGGATGATAATGAGTACCCCTTATCAGCACTTTTTACTAGTGCTAATAATGGCCAATGCCTTTAAGGCTTTGTTTTTTAGAAGTTTTCTCTAAAATTATAAACATAAATGATCCTTGAAAATTTAACTGATCCAAAATTTTATTTTTGATGGTTTTATGTTTTGGATAGATAATTTTGGGTCAAATTCCTCGGTATCGAATCCATAAATTTAATGTTTATGTTTTTGATACTGGAATCGAGAATATGGGTTTGATGCTATTATAATTATTGTCAAAGGAGAGATTGTATAATTTTTTTGGTTAGGATGATTTAATTAGAGTTTATCTTTAGAGTTGGGGATACCATCATAGATCTATAAAATTTTGGATTATCCAATGTTCAATGTCTTATACATTCATTTGAGATTTTAAGGGATGGGATCATAAAGTAATTAATGAAAATTTAGGAGACATATTATTAGGATTATGTAAATGTAAATATTTTGATTAATGTTAAGTATGAATTTATATTTTGTGAAAATAGGTTTTAAGGTATTGATAAATTTAAGGCATCATATGATCTTTGATATTGTGGTAATTATTGGAAGACAATATTTATTGTACAGGTAATCCAGAGATTGAAATGTGATTTTGTGACTAAGATATTAAGGATATTTTGGAATAGTATCTTTATATTTTCGGGCTTTTAAGATTAATGGTATGATATAACCATTGAAGTTAAAACACTACTTAATATTGAGGTTATTAAAGTTATTAGCGACATAGGGTTATTTTTTATAGAATGATTTTTTAACATTGTGTAATGTTGTTGAATTTTGGACAATAACGTGTTATATTATCATGTGATGGGTTATTAATTTTTTGAATTATTTCACCATGTGATAACAATTTTTTTGTTAATGTCAAAAGAAAAATATAATAGCTTGATTTTATATTTTATGGTTATGTGGTCCCCTAAAATGTGTTTTTAGTGATAAAGACATGAAAAATTAATCATGAATACTCATTAGTTGATAAAAATATAATATTTTTGGAGAAAATTTATTAAAGTAAAAAATATAAACATATTGAGTATGTATATTTACATATTCTAGGTGGTATGGAATTTCACAACCCTACAAATAGGATCCGGAAATAAAATTTTTCCATATTACTGTCATTTCGTATGTTATCAACGAACTTTTTCGTACAAAATTAGTTTGAGGTTTTGTGATTCCCACATTATATTTATAATTCACCTTCATATGATGAATGATATCGATATATATTTACATTTAATTATGATTTTCATCCATGTTGATATCTTCATCTTCCACCAATGTTCTTCTATGTGGAATCCTAGTTATTTGATGACCATAATATATCCATTTTATCATATATAAGAGATAGTCTTATTAACCCTTATTACAATTATAGTTAAAAAAATTAATTTTAAAATATATAACCATTGATCATTTAAAAAAAATATTATATTTCAAGCACTCATTTTCTTTAATGGGGTTGCATATAACACCACAATATTTTAGAAAGAAGAAAATAATGTTCCATTTTGTATTTGACATGAAAGGAATAGCTTCATTAAGAATGTTACAACCTTATATTGTAATATAAATTTCATTTGAAAGTAAATTAATCTCAATGGTATCTTAGAGTACATGAAGCTACAATATATTTTTGTTTGATATGATATATGACACATAAAAACAGTATTAAATAACCCATTAAATACATAAACATTTTAACCTAGTTGTTAAATATGTGGGTATGAATAGTATTAACTAATTTATGATATATATGTGCGTTTCTGTGTGTGTCTACTTCTTACTCAACATAAATTATTAGAAAATTATTATTAAATAATCAATCAAATTTTAATAATGTAATGTTTTTCTTCCAAAATATATTTTCTTCAAAAAATGATTTTTTTTCATGAAAATTTATAATAAATAATGATTTAAAATTTAAGAAAATTAATTTTATAAAATGATCATAATTTTTTAAATTTTCATATCAAAAATAACATTGGGTGAAATATTGGGAAGTTTTAAGAAAATATTGATTTTTCAATGAATAGTGAAAATATGGATTTTTTGTTAAAATGTCATTAATATTCAATAAATTAATTAATTTAATAGTCCAATTATTTTCTAAAATAATAAATTTAAAATAAGTATTATTTAGTTATATTTATTCCAAAAAATAGTATTTAATGATAATTATATTTTATTTTATTAGATGTTTTTTTGGTTTTCAAAATGATATTTTTTCTGAAAACTCTATTAAAGTGTGTATTGTTTCTACTTTTTAATTTATTTAAATAATCAAAAATAAAAATTTATTAAATTATATATATATATATCATTAAATATATATTTTTATTTATATAAAAATTATTATTAGTCATGCATTTAATATAAAATCATATTTTTCTTGAAAAATGCACATCATGAAAACCAGATTTTTGTCAGCTCTATAGGTTTGATTATAAATTATTTTTTGTCACTTATATTAATTTAAATTTGTAAAATGTATTACATAAATTAAATATAAATACTTTATAATGGAAATTAATTACAACATAATATTTTACCATAATTAATAGTGAAAATGGGTTTACAATGTAGTTAAAATAACAATATTTGTGGAAAATGACCTAAAAATTTTTATAAAATAAATTTTATGTACATATATAGACCCTATAATTTCTTATACTTGATAATGGGCCATTTTGAATCTTATTGGCACTTGAAAAACATTGGTATAATGTTTTTTTTCAAAACATTTCAAGTGGGCCACTAACCCAACATAGAAAAGGCCAACCACTCACTTCTAGTATCCACAAAATAAAATCCATTTGGATCAACCAATACTACAAATATTTCTTACATAATACCCTTATACCATCGTAGATCACTTATTTTGATCATAAATCTATCATAAAAATGTTTTGTTTGCATACACAAGGATGTTGTCTGATAGAGATGTATCATGCTTAACTATGTCTCAATATTTTATTTCTTATTCCACCTCCTAAAAATAAACACAAATTAATATTATATATTAAAAAAAATATCTAATATATAAATAGATGTTATTATATTAATTTAATAACCTATAACCATATAATATTTCATCAAATGGGGTATGAATTTGTTAATATAGTGGACTACAGCCTCTCGAACCGAGGGCATTCATTTTCCATCATTGACTCTCATATATTTTTATAATTATGGATTTAATGTATATATATATATGTTATATGTTATATTTAAAATATTAATACATATTAAGTTATGATATCTCCTATACCTTCTTATGATCTGTTTATCGGGGGATAGGATAACGTCTCTTGTGCGTATGCCAGACAAATGCCACACGAAGCAAAGTGATTTGTTTTTTAGTAAAATTTAACATATCAGTTATTAAGGATAAAGTTAAGGAATATATTCGATATAATTAAAATATTTAAAATATTTATGAAATATAATTCATTCTTAAAATATAATATATATCATTTTATTTCTTACACTGAAATGTAATAACATTGTTCATGCGTATGTGTGGACTACGCCTCCACAAAGTGATGTGATTCTTTTTCATTAAACACAACACATATATGATATATAGAAGTAAATTTAATGAAATAATATGAAAATTTTATATTATTAACATTTTTTAATATTAAATTATACATATATTATTTCCATAATGATAATTGAAAAATAGAAACGCTACTCATGCTTCTGTATGGCCTACCATCTTCGTGATCATAACACACTTCATTGAGAATAACAATATTTCCTGATTTGTTATAAAAGTGTATTTTATTATAAATATGATAATTATTTCATTATTATTATTCTATATATTTTAAACTACTTCCACTTTAACCACATACAATACTCAAAATCCATTTTGAAACAATGAACCGAACGTCCTCAAAACACCAGATGTGAACATATCTAATTATGTACTTAAATAGGCCATTAAAAATAAATTAAATAAGCTATTTATGTATAAGTTATTAAATGTGAAAAAAATTAATAAATGTAATTAGTAATATATTTTTATTGTACAAGAGGTTCAAACAGACAAGAAGAAAGACGAACCGTGTGTAAGGGTTTTCTAGTCACACTTCTACTTATTAGAGACACATTTTATATTCACTACATACTTTTATTATATGGTGTATATAGTTACAATGAATTTATATTAGGATTATGTTCATTATTATTAATGTTATTTAGACATTTATATGTGGTTTTGTATTTTCATTGGTATTTTATCTTGGGATTTCCAAAGTTGTAAGGGACTCCATCTCAATTCCCCTTTATTGAGGTGTATTGTAATGTCACGCACCTATATTATTTTGGGAGTTTTATCTACTTACCATTTTAGATATTAAATAAATTTAAACCCTTCTATTCAGTATATATAATTATTAATTTTATGTCATTTTTTCTTGTGGATTATGATTTAAAAGATAACAAAAGTTCGAAATGGTTTATGTTACAATATCCTTTCATTTTATGATAGTGTTTGTTGAATATTATTTTAATGGAAATAATATGTTCTTATTTTATTGTTCCAAATAATTTTATTCTACTCTATTTATTAATGTTGTTAACATGTTTGTTTTCCATTTCCATCATTATTGATTAAATGAAGATCATGAATGTCGTTCATAAGTTATATTTATCGGGTATTTTTTATAGATCTTGTATCTTTCTCTTCAATATACTTCATTTCTACAATGTATTAGAAATAATATAAACTAAAAATTATTTAATTAATATATTTTACATGGTATTTGATAATATTTAAAAATTTTTTAAAATAAAATTTCTTAACATTTTCCAAATGGGTAAATTTTGATTCATTTGGTCAAAATGTTTAAAAAATAATTTATATTTTTAACACCTAGGACATGAATGGATTTTCCCTCCTTCATGTACTTTATAATCCTTGAATTTTCCATTATTTAATTCAATGGTTTTTCATGGAAATTATATTCTCATTATTTTTTAAATTTTTAATTTTAAAAATTGATTATCAAAATGGAAATATTATCTTCCTCAAAAAAAAATTAATGGTGTTTTAACGATATTTATATTCATCAACATAAACAACCCATATATTTATTCATGATCCAATGGGGTTATTTTCTAGTGATAAAATATTCATTTTTACTATGGATGGATTATAATGTTTTGATATATATTGTTATAGAAACCATTTATTATCCCTAGGTTAATCATATTTTAAAGATATTGTTATTGAACAAATTTCGTTTCCACTGGTTAATCATGTTTCGTATATATTTTTTGTGATCCCATTAATTTCAATTGGGTTTATCATTTTTCAAATATATTTATATGAAAATTATTTTTATTCCATGATTTATTCATGTTTCAATGAGATTTTTTTGGAATTCATTTCATTGTGATGGGTAAATAATGATTCAACAATATTATAATATAACCCATTTATTTTAAATGGGGATATCATTTTGAGATAGAATAATAATTTATATATTGGAATCTTAATTAAATTCAATATATATGTACTTTTTTTATGGTTTAAGAAATTTTCTATATGATGTGTACTCCTAGATATCATTATGTGAGAACATTATTGCATATATGATGGGTAAGACTAGATAGCATCAGGTGAGCCCAATATATCTTATATGATGGACGAGAATAGATAGAGACATGTTGTCCCATTATAACTTATGTAAAGGGTTTTCCTAGAGAGTTCTCCAATGAAGTTGGGTAATGATTATGTTATCTGAAAAATTATATTATATTTGTGTAATATGGGTTTTCCATTTTTAAAGGACATTTAAGGATTCAGTATGTGTTTTATGAAGATGATGTCCAAAAATACGAAAACATTTTTTTGAAATGTGTTATACATGATTTATTTATTAAGAAATATACCATGTGTCTCCTAATTATTGATTCCGAAAAACATATTCTTTTTGAAATCCTTATTCGATGTTCTCATGTTTTATGGTCACAATGCTGATATTTATGAAAATTATTATAATTTTCACATGCACATTGATGATGTCATCATACCCTTATAATCATCTTATTATAACTGATGAAATGCAATTGTTAATTCTTAAGTTAAACATTAATGTGAATTTGATAACACCCTTATTATATTTTATTTTTCCCAATTTATCAAGAATGATGTTGAGTTAATTATGTATATAAGGGTTTTATAAAAATGATGATGGTGACATAATGTGAAATAAGGAAATCTAGGTTATGTGGGAGATATTAGCATTTAAATAAATTGGTATTATTTATGTATGTTTTTATCATAATTATATAAAAAACTAAATCTAACAGACCCCTAATAATTTAAGTGATATTGTATATTACTTTTGATATTTAATGTTTTGGATGATGAAAATTGGGTCACCTTAATTAGTATAAAATCTAAAAATGTAATGATTATATTTTCATCCTTATATCCATGAGTGATGGACTGTAGATTTTAACACATCTCCTAAAAATTTTTTGTGGGAAAAAATTTTACAATATAGTTCATAAAATCTTTCTTCAACCCTATAAAAAAACCTACGAAAATAATTCATTCAATAACTCTTTTTATTCATCATGAATTCCTTCGATATTATAGATAAAACATCCCACTTGATTCGTTTATTTGGTGAAATGTATATCCTCTATTTCTAATTATGGAATGCGAAAATTGGTTCCATTAATAAGGATCTTTCATATTTAATTTAAAAATTCTATTTATCAAAACAAAATATATATATTTATAACCATACATTGGGGACTCTATTTTGTGTCAAACATAAAAGTGAAAAACATTATGAAAACAAAGTGGGATAATATTTTCATTACTTTTAAGAAATCTTGAATAATAAATATATTCAAAACAACGCGATATATGTGTAAAAAAATTAAATGATCAACACATGATATATTTTATATATAAAAACAAAACGTAAAAACCCATGTGATATAATATAGAAATAACAATCGACTATGAATCAAGAGTATACTATTGGTACTACTAAATAATGTTGGGATCTCGAAATTAACACTCAGTAAAAACATAACCAATAGTGTAATGTAAATGAATCATGAATGTCGTAAAAAATTAATGAATGCGGTATTATAAATAAACCAATATATATATATGATTAAGGAAATTATAGATTCACCGTTTGAATGAAATATGGTTAAAAACATCATCATATTCAGTATAGAGGCTATACCATCATCGACTAAATCCAATTAGTATAGAGATATTTTCAATAAATTATAAATCTAAAATAGGATAAATATTATATGCATATGAAAGATGATAATTGATATAGAGAATGTCACTCTACTTGGGAACATCATCCTAAATACCATGTCAAACATAAGAATCATATTTTTTTTATAGTTTCCACCTCCTCCTTTAAAACATATTTTATATCTTTTTTTAAAAAAAAGATACATGGGGTCCCCTTGTGAGGGGAACCCCAAAATTGGGAAAAAAAAATCCTGATTGACATCATGATAGGGTGGAAAAAATGGTGCGATGTATAGAAACCAATTATACATTATTGTGAAGGGTTTAATGTCAGGTTCACCATTTGTTTGACCTAATTTTCATCATAACATGGTACAAAAAAGGATGAAATATAATAAATTATAGTCCCTTACAATGAAGGTATTCACATCAGGTTCACCATTTTTGTTTGGACCCAATTCGCGTCGCACCATGACTGATGGGGGATTTCTTGATTTGTCCCTGTAGGGACTGGGATGTGAATCCTTTTCATGTAATGAATGATATTCCAGGGTTGAGTGGTCCCCTTAGTTGATTATATGGGGATTATTATGTGTGAAATATGTCCATATTGTGTACGAAGTCATATGATGGTCTCCAAAGACATCATTTATGGAGCTATAAACACCCAATTTCTCTGGTATCCATGATTTATGGACATTCATTCCAAATGCAGTAAATCCTTGGAGGATGGTTTGGAAAACAACACTTAAGGACTCCATCAGTAGAGAGTATGAGAGGTCAGGCTCATCACACCCTATTGGGGGAATCATTGCCTACTTTAGTACACTCTTATTGATTTAACCAATGTTCATATGTTCATGAATATTTGGTTCTTTCCCAAGACTGTGTCCAAGGATTAATTTTGTCTTGAAAAATAAACCACGGATACGCATGGATGAGGAATTATTAAGAAAATGAATGTTTAATTTCTATGATGAGGCACTCAACAGTTTATCATCACCCAAAGATGATGGATTATTCTTCGATATCAGGATTGAACCTATGATCTGGGCTTTCTAAATATCATCATGAGGGGAATCAGTACTCACATAGTTTGGTGATATATAACCGGACACATCATATTTTAATGTTGTGTGATGGGGACCCATACATGCAGATTAGTATTGTGATGAATGTACATCTAGTTGAAAGGTTCATTGTAAATATCCAATGTGTGGATTAATTCAAGGTGGACCAGGATGTCCATGAGAGGTCTAGTCTCCAGGATAAATATAACCCTACAAGGTTTGTGGCCTAAAGAAAATTATGGTGACACTGGTATAGGGTTTGAACCTCAAGGAGGCTTCCTACATATCACAGTTGGTTAGGAATCATGTTCCTCATATATTGGTTTATGTTGGGGCTTATACTATATAGGACCCTCTTTTTTGTTGACAAGATTTAAGATTAACTTTTAAAAAAGATCCCCTTTGAGCTCAGGCCTTCAGACATGCATCCACTGTATTATGTTTGGGGAAGTAATCTGAGTCCTCATAGTTCATGTATAGATGTTATGGATTTTTTTATAACCATCAATCTCTAGGGCTAAATAATTCATACATTGTTTTAGAATCAAGAGGATGTGTTAGACCAAGAAAACCGCACACCTCCTCTTCTCCACTGATGGTAAAGGAGGATGAAAGAAGAATTGGTCAGGGTGACAGCTCAATTGGAGATTGGGGATATGAATGGGATAATTTCATCTCCCATGTTGATATCCCGGATAGTATCATTTGGAAATATTTTCCTACATTTCCAAAGAAAATCCTGAATGGAGCAACAATTCCATGCCCCATAGAAAGGTTAGGGAATTACCTCAGGAAAATGGCCCTGAAATGAGTCTAGGGAAAGGGTGGAAGCATTGATCCTCATAAAAATTAAATATGGGTATGATCCCTATAACATGGAACTACCCATAATTGAATAGGAATGCCAGTGATTACCCTTGATCCCTGGAAGGGGTTGGTTCGTATAAATATATCATGGTTTGACCATGGTTTACTATGTGAATATATTCTTATGAACATTTTGGGTTCTGCACGGTTGTAATGATTAATTAACCGACTCTTCTATCCATAGATATGTAAATTTAGAATCATGTATTGATTTTCCTGATGGTTTTATCATATGGGTATGGTCGATTTGGAAGAGGCCATTCCTTGATGATGATTGAATTGTTTGTGTAGGGATTCAAATGATACAATGGAAATGGAAGGGCATGATCGGTACCTGAAGTTGGAATGCCTAAAGGTACCCCATTCCATATAAAATTTGTTCAAGTGGGGTGGGGTACCATCATCATGGTGTATTTTTATGTAGGTGGGATGAGGGAGGGGACCTCTATATACCAAGGTTGTACGAAGACCTAGATACAGTCCTCACACCAGAGCTGTATGTGGACCTAGATGTAGTTTTCATATAGTGGTGGTAAGCAGCCACCAATTTTATTTCCATAAGGTGGTGTTAGACTTCGTTGTATTCCATCCTTGTAGTGATTCACAATTTGGTATGCCAAATTGAAGATGGTTGATTGTTATTTAAGATCTTGGGAAGTTTATCTTTGAAGGGAATATGATTCACAGTTCACTTATTATGTTCATGGTTAGTTCACTATTATTATGTTTCCTTCCTGCAATGGTATGAAGTGGGTTTATACCTGCTGGAAACCATTCACGGTTCTATTCTTCGTTGATCTTTTGTCTTCGATGTCTTTAGACATCAAACTCCAAGCTCCCTAAAAATATAACCCTTTTATTGTCTCCATGTTGGGACTTTTTATATGGTTTCATGGAGGTAGTATCTATGGGTCACATGAAACTTTTTTTGGAAGCCCATGGGGAAATCATATAACCTACTGATGACTCGGTTAATAGATATTGGCATGGATACAGTTTTCAATGGTGGAAATCACTGCCTCGATCCAGCAAAATAATGTAGTTCGTAGGATTCCACTAGCCTCACCTTATCTGCAATCTTAATTTTTGTGGATGTTTTGTGGTAGTGTACATTTCCAACACATTTTCAACAGTGACATGTTTGTGGGGTTTTGGTTCACAAGTGTAATTTTTCCTCCTCAATTCTTCCAACAATGTTGTTTTTGAAGGATAGACATCATTCTACATTTATTCCGAGAATTTCCAATTTCACTAGCCAACACCTCATGGGCCAACATTTCATGGGTTGTCCACGTACATTCAGTTCATCAGAAATACCATCCACAAACCATTCCCAAAAATCGGTACGTGGAATAGGATTGTCCTTTGAAAAATATGATTTCATAGAACTTATCCTCAAATACTCAATCAGTAAACAATATTATAATTGTATTAATTTGGGAGAATTTTCCTTACATTTTTTGGAGGTTTTAAGACCCTAAAAATGCCCCTATTCTAATGGGGTCTGATAAGAATGATGAGGAGGTTATTCTAATATATAATTTCATCCTGAACTGACAATGATTTCTTCAGACATATTGTTCTATGATGTTATATATTGAAACATGGAAAAATACCGAGGGCCACCAAAATGTAGATAGTACTTAGCTTGATCAACATGTACTGGATTAGGTAGGTTTACTGACCTGTTATCAATCCTCTTAACGAGTTATTCAAATTTTTCAACCATGATTGTCTGAGAATCAACTTGATGCACTCCAACCTTTCTTCATGAAAAATATTTTAGCCACTGGAAATTGTGCTCTTCCATGGTTTGAATTAATATGAACAGATCTTCAAGATCCACTCCCATGAATAAATTTCCTATAGCTATGTTGATTGCAGACTTACTATAGGGTTGGAGTATATATTAAAAATCGTGCAACTAGTTTTCCAACATCATCCCAAGATGAGAACAACATATTAACATGAAATTTAATATTTCCTAATATTTTTCAATATATTAGTATAAACATTGAAAAATGGAATCGAGGTATATCATGTTTTTCAATTATTTAGGAGTTTTCTAATATTGATCATGAAATTCTCATCACTTCCCAAGTCAAAACTATTTCTGGGTCAAGAAATTCCAACCACTCCTTTGCATTTCCATGCAATGAGGTTGGAAAAAGATATATGATCATCACATAATAAATCACCCCATTATATTTAAATGTTTCACATACTTCTAGAAATCTGTTCACATTCACATAGTGGTATTTGATTCTGAAAACATGAAATTTTGCATGTTGTTAGAGCAGGTTGAGTGTGGATGGATTCAATTCAAAGTGTGTCGCATGAATTATGTGTCTTGTTATTCCTGATCTAACTCCAACTATTTTGGGTTTCAACTCTTTTTGATAGTAGTATGAGTCTGTTGATTATCAAGATAGTTTTGGAAAAGTGGGTGGACATGTCCACTATAAAGAATAAGAATATGAGTTTCAACACTTTTCTATAGTGGATGCATTAAATTTTTTATTGTGGAAATGATTAGTTCTTTTCTTTTTCATTAATGTTAATGTTGTGGACCAAGGGGTGGGTCTTTCTTCAATGGATCCAAATTACACGTGTTCACTATTTATGCGAACAGTGCCTAATGCAAGGCCAACTTGAAATTTTTTTAATGTTAGATGTGTATGTTATCCATGGAAATAGTGCCGGAAATTTTGTACGTGTGTCACAGAACATCATATTTGAAAATTTTTATAACCAACTAGCTATTATAAAAGTTGAGAGAAAGGTAGAACCACATAGAGAACATAATATAGTTAACAAAAAATATTTTAGTGGACAATGTTTAGACAGACAGAAGTTGAGGGATTTTTTTTTGTGTTTGTATTATTATTTTATTTAACATAAAAGATGAGAAGGATAATGAAATATTATATACTACACTAAAAATTATGAGGAACTCTAAATCAACCAAATGTTTCGGGGATGTTGATGTTTCAATTAAAACCCTACGTAGAAATGCATGGTATAATTTTAAGTGATTAACAATTTATTCAGCCTCATTATCACAAGTTACGAAAAAAGAAGAATTTTTTAGACGATCATTTTAAATCACCTAATGTATTTTAGGTATATTTATCTGGTGTTATAAATAAATTAGGGGACTCATTCATGTACCAAAATACACTGTGAAATGTCTCAACCCATTACTCACACATTTGTACCACCAATTTGCACTTATAATTGATCAACATGGTTTACCTTCTCAGAACAACCGAATCAACTTATTAGTTAATTGTATAGTTAAATAATCAATAGATAATTCAGTGAAACTATAATTTAAAACAATAAATCTTCAATTACATAAAATTTAATTAAAAATTAATCAATAAATGGAAACATCACATGGAATGCATAATAACTTTAATTACATGACCAAAATACCGACACTATGAAAATTAACCCAAAATGATAATTGAAAATTTGAACATGGTATTGAGATGATATGTCATGTAAAATAAATCCATGACACTAAAAAAATAATCAAATTAGTTTTCACTCTTGTTGCATGAAGAAACACACATTTCATCAATATTCAAATGGAAATGATCCCTGTATACACACACCCTAATGTCGTCACTCCCAAATTACTGTTTCTCAAGATGGATGAATAGAGGAAGAACCACCTGAAATAGATGGTGGATCACATGATGCTTCTTAGTTCCACGTGTCTTCCATGGAGAAAAGGATACCATCAGAAAAAGGATTGATGAGTAGTGGGGAGGCTGGGCGGGGTAGTATGAGTAGTGGGCTAGTCGACTAGGGGGTGAGAGGATGAGGGAGAGTGCCCATGTAACAATGGATAGGAGAGAGGTTGGCCTTGGCATCCGGATGGGAGTGGGAGGCAGGAATGATGGAGCAGATAGGTGATCAACAACGTGAGGGAGGTGAATAGTTTTTGGCGTCTGGGGAAGTTGGAGGGGTGGAGGGGAAAGGGTGATGTCAAAGGGAGATGGGCGAGTGGAGAAGAGGGATACGAGTCGGAGAGCCATAGCGTATGGGGTAGCTAGTGAGTGAGGGAGTTGAGAAGTGAGGAGAAGAGTTCATAGATTGGGTGATTGGGAAGAGGGGGTAGGGGAAATAGGTGGGCCACAGGTCAATGTAGAGAGGGGGGAGCAGTGGAGTAAAAATAGTTTAGGTGGTGGGGCGGGTCAATATGGGGATACCGGGGGGGAAAACAAGAAAAATGATTAAATTTAAAAATATAAATTTAAAAATCTAATTATTTAAATGGTTTAAATAATAATAATAATAAATTATTAATAATAAATATAATAATAATAAATTGAATTATATAAATATATATATTATATTTACAAGTTAAATTAATGTAATTAATTAATAAACTAAAGTGAACTAATATTAATTAAACTAGAAATTAAAAAATTATTAAAATAAAATTAACTAAAAACAAAAAAAATTAAAATAATACAAATATAACCTATTACCCAAAGAAGCGGAGAGAAAATTAATTAAAACTAATAAAAAATTATAAAAAATGTTAGCAAAATCCATGTACATCATGAATCCTTACTCAAATTATAGATGAGAATCCCTTGAGCCTTCTTTTCAATCCTTTGCATCATCATCATCATCATATTGTTCTTATGATATTGAATCAAATTTAGAAATGATTGCGTCATAGTTGAGTGAAGAGTAACATCTTTGGTGTTTGGGAGGTGAAGGCATCACTTCTGCCTTATCCATTGGCAGGGGATTCTCTAGAGAAAATGTAGTGAGGGGTAAAAGAGATTACTCATCTTATTTGAGTAACAAAACCCTTTCTTATGCCTCGATGTGTGAGGAAAGGATTTTATGATGTTTTGATGATTTTTGGGGGGAGTTCCTATCTGCGCCCTCACCATTATCATAGGGTTCTGTGATATTTTCAACATTATAAGGCTTTGTGGCCTTGACCGAAATCATGAGTACCGGTGAATATGTGTCCAAATTTGGACTTGTTCCTTTAATCTAATTAATGGGAATCATTTATTCCTCCCCGAGCCTCTTGAAGGGAATTATGCGAAAAATCTTCTTATCCATTTGGGGTGGGGACCCAATCAAGTCTTTCATCTAGGGGGGTTTCCCCCTTTATCTTGTAGAACACTGCATCAATATAGTGTGATTAGTAGAGGTCAAATGTGGTCTTATCGACATGCAGTGTCCCAATATGTCCATTAATTCAACATTTGAGGCACTGATGATAAGAGGAGGGGATTTCTATGTGTTTATGATTTCAGGGCCTTCCTAGATAGATGTTAGAGAACATATTATTTTGGACCACCGTAAATTATAGGCGGTCTATGAGGTCACCAAACAGGGTTTCAAGACTAATTTGGCCTAACAGTTTCTACACACTTTTTTCCTGGCCCAAAATTGTAGTAGCGATGAGCCTCAAATCATCCACATTATAGTACAACCTTTGATGTTTCTATATTGTAATGTTTTTAACTTCAAATCCATTGTCAACAATAATTTTTTGAATATCAACACCATTTTTTATACCTGACACATCTAACATTTTGATGTGTCCTTTCATGATGGTTTTTTCATCATGATCTATGAAGGAGATAAATGCATGGAATTATACAATATTGCTTGATTTATGTTAGACTTCCATGGAGAATACCTCATCTTCAAACTCTTTGGGACATAAAAAATCTTCGATGAGTCCTTCCTTGATATTTGCTGATAGATTTAGTGCATCCATGATTGAGATCTCAGTTTGTACCAAAGCTATCTAATTTAGAATGTCTTATTTCTAATATAAATATCATTTCGTCAATGATTCGGGATCCTATTAAATAGGAAACCTAAGGGATTGAGAATTTTATGAAGATGGGTCATCCCTTGGTGTTATATCTGGGTGAACAGCCATCCTTTATGGATTGGGTCAGGTAGGTCGTATCACCTACTAGAGGAAATTAGTCATATAATATTCCTCTAATTGATATTTCATATGTTTGGGACTGAGATGTATTCTTTTGGTGGGAGGATAATTTTTTTATCCCTATAATATTCGATGGAGGGTCCTTCCATGAGTTTTTGCTACACTGAAGGTTTGAGAAGGGGTACATCCATAAGCATGATTTCTATCAAGGCTATGTAACCCATGATTTCCATGGAAGTTGTGGATTCCTCCTTGGACCCCCAGTTGGGTGTGGCGGGGCTCCTGTTGATAACCATATTCAGCATTGGAGAAATAATCCATTCTGTTGATGAAATTGATGGAGCCAAAAATGACCTTATCCTCTAATGATGACATTTCCTTATTATCATCCTATAGTGATTTCATTTTTTAGGGAATTTCATGTATCTTCATTCATGCAAGAATGAAATCTGAGAGTGTTAAAGCCAACTTTATATTTGGTGAATTTTCATCTTCCTGCACTTACTTTTCGCCCTTAAGATTAGACTACTTTTTCGGCAGTCGACCCTTAGAGGATTATGGGGTCGGGGATGTCGATATTGTTGCAACATGAGATATTGGAGGAATACTATGTTCTTTCAAATTTTCATGGAGGATACAATGGATTCAATTTATTATATTACAATTCATCCAACTTTCGAAATTTTACTCTGTTTTACACCTTTCTTCCCCTTCCCCCTTCGTCCGGATCCATGGTGGACACATATTTTACTTGCGCTAGTGGTGGTTACATCTTGACTTGTCCAGAATCTATCATCTATTTAATAAGGTCCTTGAAGACAAATAATTCTTGGATTTTTTACCCTAATACCCAATGGAAGAGACAATAATCTCTATGGCCCTTGGAAAATACTTCATGAGCCTTCAATATCTCTAGAAGCTGAAGCAAGTTTCAATTCAAGGAATATACATGTTGACAAAAACATGATCATCCTCGAACAAATAATATTTATTCATGTGTCCCTACAATTGAGTTCTTTTGGAACCATCCACTTGTCTTGTCGTGGTGGGGGAGGATACTTAAGTCCATAGGGCCCTACACAGTTTGGTGTGGGCCTTGGATATGGAGTTGGTTCATGGGGTGGATTAAGCATGACATAAGTTTCTTCATCTCTCCCTACTCATTGTACTAGATATTATGGCGCTACCTAGGAAATTAAATTAATATTTTTCAAAGAATATCTTATCCATTGACTGATGGAGGAGATTCCCAGAACATACTTGTATATTTCACCGAAATATGTGGTGTTTTCAGCTCCTCACAATGGTTGTTGATGCACATGGACTACAACTAATCTTGGCGGATTGGTTAGATAAAGGATTATGTCAAAACCATCTATAAGGAAATGAAGTCTAAAAATATCTTTCTCTCTCACTATTTTTCGTTTATATGGTCACTGCATGTTTTTTTATAAGTCGGGAAATACAAGAATAGGAAATGGCATCGAAGATTCTCTCATCATGTTATTATGTTCGATAGAAAAATGTTATACAACACAAAGGTAGAACCATGAAGAGTTCATTCTAAGAATATAATATTTATATCAATATACTACGCTGGGGTTTCCATTATGGGATTGCAATAAGATTAGAAGTGCATTAGGTGTTGCTCCGGTTCATCTGTGCTATTGAACACAAGGAATACGCGGTTCCCAATATTCAACGGTGGTGGGATATTGCTTTCGTATTAGGGGTAAGGATATTTTTCTTTTGGTATTGGGTAATGCTTCCCTTCCTTTTCATATATTCAAGTAATTAGTAACATAATCATATTTATTGTACCTTGATGCATGTCTTGTTGAACCAGAGCATGGACTGGTGCAATCAGGGGCAAGATAGGATGTGACGATACATCGATAACTTCAGGCGGATACGCTATCGGGGGAATCCTCTATATATTTTCTGGAATATATTCCTTTTTCCTTCCCCTATGGGTAAAATTCATGATATCCTACTAGGATTGGTTTTAGGTCGATTGACTACCACAACACTACCATGAATGAGCTTTCTGGCCTAGCTGAATCTATCAGAAGAAGCCATAGTGGAAGAGGCACATCTCGTGGATGTGTTTTTTGATTCTCCACAAAGGGAACAAATCTATAATGATGACTATCTTGTATAATCTTTGAGTTGATTCTCCATAGATATTTCATTTCTTCCTCCTATTGAGTGAATCATTACTCAAGGAAGGTTGAATAATTTTAATAGGAAAGAGGATATGGGTCATATAACATGATCTTATTCTTATCCATATTAGGGATTTCAACATGATTTAATAGTGGATTGACTGAGTGGGTGCCCAAATTTTATAATGCTCTTTGGTTTTGGTTATCCACACCTCTAGGCTTAGAGCAGACCATCTCTAGGATGGAATTCTCTAATCATGTTTCCTTAATATTTATATAATTTTATTTGATGTTTGTGGGAATTATGTCCATGACATTCACTAATGCATACTACATTAGGGGTGGCATATCAGGTGCCTAATGGTAAGAGTGGTACTTTCTTTCATTGTTGGATTTTCTCTGGCCATTTAGTGATACTCATTAGGTTGACTCAAAGAGATCCCAGATATGACATATAGTACCACTCTATTCTGGGGGATTTTAGTTACGGGAAGGGATGGAATGGGTGACCCCTCAATCTATTATTCTCCGGAGACAAGGGAAGATAAGAATTACATTGTGTGGGAATTTGAGGTAAAAATCCCCCCAATACTTCCAATTAAAATTGTTACTATTATTCTATTGATGTGCTCACCCTATATTTGATGGTCTTACATGGGAATTTTTTGTTTAAATTCCCCTAGACATATAGTCTAAGGCTGGTCCTGTGTTTCAGCAGCTACTGTTGTTGTTTCCTCCTTATTGATCTTGCACATTTCTATGTGTGTGTGAGCCAGTTATAGTGTCAGTTCAATATGTGAATTGTCTTCTTCTGAGGACTTGAGTAGTGATATTAAATTAGATTCCCTTTAACAGGAGCACTACTATATGTTTTTAGTATCCTTGTTTAATATCTTCTTGATGGATTTCACTTTCCAGGCCTGATGCTTCTAAGACTTTCTCATTGCCAGTTCTTGTTGATCAGTCCACAATAGTGATTTAATTTGACTATCTTCTGTGGATAATGAAATTATTGGATGTCATTTCTAGTGGATTATTCTATATGTTATGTGGATTGTAGTTTAGAACTCCATGTTCTCCACATACCTGAATATGAACACCAGACGTGATGTTCTATATAAGGCAGTGCAACATGTGAAGCACATGGATACAGGCCGGGCCAAGGACATTCATTCACATTTTTTATTGTGGAAACCATATATATGGATGGGATTATATGTTGATTTTTTCACAGAGAAATCCCAATACATTTACCTGTTTTTCATACCCATCTTATGGAAAAAAACATTTCTTTTAACTTGCGAATTGTTGCTCAAATTTTGAGACGAATGTTACGCGTACATTCTTATAACAACTCTCTTAGTATGTTATAATAATAAGTGGTATTAAGACAATAAATCATTGGCATGTAATCCATATCTAGTTTTATTCTTAGAAGAAACATGTCTTCTTGTTGTTCCCCTATGGACTCATCTACTTGCTTCACCCAGTTTGAATTCACCTTAACATTATCTTTCCAAGCGGGGGGGGGGGGGGGAGGGGGAGTTAACAAGAGTCTCGTTGGATTTCAAATGGTACACAGATGTATTGAAAGATGAGTGTGGCCCGATCCATAATCTGTTAGATATGATATCTCTTTTCATGGACATAGTATCAAACACGGCATACTCTATTTTTTCAAGCACCTTCTCATGGGATGGATTTCTCGTATTTGAGCTAACAATGGGATGAACATCTTACCAGTGTGACTTTTGACTATGGGGAGGACAATCAGAGTCATGGATATGATGATGAGGAATAACCATAAATATTTTTTCTTGGATATAGAATAGACTTCTATTGTTTGTATTCTAAATGGGACCTTCTAGGAGAAACATAGTAAGAGGAGGACCTTCTTGTTGCTTGGCCTAATTAAGAGGAGATCCTTCATAATCACCACTATCATAGTGAGGAATACTTTAAAATATTTGGATTTAGGGAGAGTATTTATTGTGAAAATAATGGGAAGGTTCATAAGGATGTACGGAAATGAGGTGAAGACCTTTTTGTTGCTTTATTTCACTATAGGGAGGCCTTTGAATCAATTGACATCATGTCGACAACTACTATCAAAACTTGATGTCCGACTACAAAGAGAAACTTATATGCTACGTATACCATATGAAGGACCATCAAGGTGAATGACAGTAAGGGGAGGACCATCTTTCTGTTTGATCTTCTATTCAATGGGATGGATACCCTGACACACATTAGATGATAGGCTCTCGTGATTGACCATTTCTTCCCCACGAAGTAAGTCCTCATGGGTGCTCTAGGAAAGAACTTCAGAGCGGATGGTAGTGACACTATAGGGAAGAAATTAAAAACTGCTACTTCCACATACATAATTTATTAATTTAATGATAAAATCATAATCACATATTGATATATTTTTTATGGATTCAGGATTTCAATCTTCTAGAAGAGAAAAATCATGAGTATTATTTTCATTTTTCAGTTACGTTGGGAATGTCTCATTTTGGTGCATTCTATTACAGCCAAATGGATACACCTACTGATGGTAATGACATTCATGAATGGTTCCTTATTCACTTGGTTCCTTTGATGATGTTGGGATATGCCTATAGTGATTTTGAATTCTTGTAGGGATATAATCCTACCCTCGAATAGCCACCACTTTGGACTGGTGTACCCTAGTTGGTAAAGATATTTTTTACTTATTAGGTTGTCATTCTGTCATGGAATACAGTTTCTGACCTTCTTGAAATAGATTAGGGATGTTGTTCTACTACGGGATGACTATATGACTTTTTGGATGAATCACCCCAACCAAGGAGTTGTGATTGTGGGCCCAACTCTTCGCTTTTGCTATCGAAGTATTGTTGTCCTAACACATTCATAAGATATTTTCTAGGATCGGCATATGATCCTTGTAACACCCTGAGATTTTATGAAAAATATTCTTTTTAATTTCATTAATTTCTTGTGTTGTATGCTACATCAAAAAGAGATTTCACAACACACATCCTTGACTTGCCTTGCATTACATGCAATCATGACCTTCCTCGATAGCATGTGTAGTACGCAACACCGAGTTTCACTAAACAACGATATGCTTTTAAAATATTATTAAAACTAGCCGTTATGAATAGTAATAACCACTTTTTGAAATTTTGTAATTTTTTTCAAAATGGACTTCATTTTTTGATTCGGAATATCGAAATTAGCTTAGGGTAAAAATTTGGTACTTTTCAGATAACTTTCATTTTCTGATTAATAGTGAGAATTACTAAATTTTAATTAAAAAAACCTTTTCAATCGAAATAATTAATAGTGATAAATTATAAATTTTAGTGGTTTTAAAGTATATTTAGAATATATTTTTACAGTTTAATACAATGTTGGTTATTGAATGTAATTTTAAATTTATACCAGACATAAACAAGTGTCAATCTTTTGATAGTTATTATCTCTTTAAAAACGCTATTTGTTTTGAAAAAGGGAATTAATTTCTAAATTAATTAATGCAATTGATATGTATTGAATTTTGTAAAATATACATCATTTTTGAGTTCATAATATCAAATATATCTTAGGCCTAATTTTTGGTATTTTTCTAGAAGCTTTCATTTTTTGATGAATGGTGAATCCACTAAGTGGTAGTTTAAAAAAATGAATTTTTCATAAAACATAATTTTACTGCTTCTATGAGTGGAATTTAGAAAATCCGAGAGACACGGTTGATATAAGTAAGTAAAATGTGGTTCAATGAGATGAAAATAATTTTTTGGTGAATTGTAACTTTTTACTTTTATTTACCACGGTTAAAAGTAAATAGGGTAATTAGTGGTAAAAATGATATTAATATTACCCTAAAACATGTCCTAATTCTATTAGATAAGTTTAATGCGACCATAAACAACCTTAGTAATAAAATATGACCATTTAAGCCCACTTGGATTATATTAGGAAATTTATTATCAATTTACTTAAAGAAGGGTTAAAATAGTTAAAATCAAAGTTTAATAAGTAAATCATTTCTAATATGGGGTTATACATCAGATAAATTCAAGTATAAATATTCATTAGAAATATAAAAATATTTCCAACATAATGGTATTTTATCTATAATTTTTAGACATTAGATAATTTAATTTATTTATGACACAACGATGATGCAATAATTATCTTATTAATGAACTATTGACATAATTGATGTTATAAATACCCAAATAAATTTAATTTGAGACTTTTTATGAATTACACTAATTTTATAGGTTAATATGACATGTTATTATTGATTTGATTAACTTTTTTCGAACTAATAATTCTGTTAAAATTTTATCAAAAATAAATTACTAAATAGTGTCAAAATTGACATAAAATAGTTTTTAAAACAAATAAAATATTATTAATTGTTATTTTATTCCTAAAAATCTAAGGATTAGCCAAATTAATTAGATAAGATTATATATATTAATAATAAACATCTTGGGGTTCTTTTGGCTTGTTATAGTAATTTTATTAACCTTATAGTGTAAGAACACAAGAAGACACGGTAAAAGTAAAATTATTTAACTTAATGTTAAATGTAAATGATAGGGTTAAAATAGGAACATAAACTTGTCTAAATTCTATTTTATGAGAGTATTTCGACCCATACCCACCTTAGCTTCAAAATATATCAAATTGGAGCTATTTAAAACCGAATTTGGCATTATAATAAAATAATATTTTTAGTTATTCCAAAGGTGCCCCTCTCATCCCTTATAAAAGGGCACCTCCTCCCTCTCTTCCTCACACCACTTTGAGCCTTCAAGATCGGCCAAAGCCTTCCAATTTCGTCTCTACACTTCCCTAGACACATCCTAGAGGTCCTGGTCTTCTTCAAAGACCAATGTTAGTGCCCTAAAAGGAGGTCTCAAAGAAGCGCTTCAAAGAAGAGGTAATGACCGTTACCGATTCTTTCACCTTTATTTCATCTTCCACTTCTTCTTCATTAGTTGTTTCAGCATGATGTAATAACATCAGTATCACTCATATATGGATATGTTATTATAAGTATGAAACAACCCTATTTCACCATCTATCCATCCTACGGAAAATGAAATCACCGCGCGTGCGTACGTACAGAATACCGTCTCCACGCCTTGGTGTAATCTATTTTCCACCACCACCTTATTTGGATGGGTATAATGGTGTAAATAATGAATATATATTATTATTGTAAATTGATATTGATTCTGAAATAGTATACATACACTCCAATACAATTCCACGATAATGGGAACGATATCATCGCTCGTGCGTATGTACAGAATACCTTCTCCACGATGTGATGCGGCTCGTTCTAGATGATATTCATTACATAATGATTATATAAATGAATTGAATGAATTAATATGATATATATTACACTAATACCATTCTGGAAATGAGGTATATATAACCTAAAAAGAAGAATAATAATTTATTCGACAAAACATGCATAAGAACAAAAAGTAATAAACACCCGAATAACAAGTAACAATGAAATATTACTAATAATAAGCTAATAATATGACCATATTTGATATCATAACAATGAGTATGATTCTGGAATAATTCAATGACATTATTTAAATCATTATACAGGAGGTTCGGACACATACAAAGCAAATCAGACCTAAGGTAATGGAAAATATCACAATCTCATTTTATCCGAGATTGTCTATACTTTGGTATTTAATGGGGTGTATTTTATCGTCCACATCCATGATTCCTCAATATGTAATATTGTTTCCATCCACCTACCATTTTTTAAATCCAATTTCACCATTTGGTGATTTTTTATTATATAATATAAAAGGAATCTTTTGTCGTTTTTCGTATGAGGAACTTTTTGACTTTTCCGAAAAAAGTACGGGAAGAATGTTTTTTTAACTTATACGGGATGAATGGATTTTTTAAACATTATTTCCAATAAGATTCCTTTTCAAGTTTTCAGTTTTATTTTTAATCAACTTCTTTTAGTTTAAAATTGTATGACATGTTATGAAAGGAAAAATGTGTTTGAAGTAGAAAGGATATTTTCATCAAGAATGGAGTTCAAGTGTTTTATCAAAATTATTTTCCATCTAAGATAATATTGGGATCTGTTTTTATCCCTATTATTACATTGATTTGATTATGTTGTGATGGAATTATTTTTATGAATTCCTTTATCATATATGAATTGTTTTGTGATGTCATGTTGTTTAAGAATCCCATTTTTATTACATGGGTTATGCTACGATGTATGGTTTATGATTTTGTGGAACACATAAGAATGATATCATTATGAGATGGGTGGGACCTATATCTCCCTCCAATGAATTGGGTAAAGATTTTATATCTCATGAGATAGACATGGCTAGAATGGCAGGTTAAACTGGTTCAGTAAAATAGGACTGAAACGAGGAGTGGACTCGGTTCAAAAATGGACTTTGTCCACTAAGATAGTCTTGGAAATGAGTATTGACTAATAAGAAATGATTCTCTATGATTATGTGTGCATACCACAAAGTTTCATGTTTTACATTATGATTATTGGGATTACATTTCACTACCATGATTTATCCCATTTTATGAAATTATGATCTCTTTTGCAGGGTAATATTTCTAAATTGTTATGTTCTTAAGAATATGATGTGATTGATATTTCTTTTGTTTAACCTTACTGAGCATTTGAGCTCACCATTTTATGTTTTCATTTCCCCATGATATAAAGAAAGTTTTTAGGTAATAAAAAAGGGGAATATCTTAATGGGAGATGTTGATGATCTTTCACCATGATTGGAAGATTACGTTACGAGTTTCCAAAGACACTAAACTATTTCGGTCCTTGTGTGTGTGTGTTTTTTTGTGTACTATGTATTCTGAAAAAGTAATGTAATGTCCTTGTAAGTCATGATTCAGGTCTCTAAAGTTGGTATCAGAGGAAAGGTTTAGTCAACCTTTGGAAACTAGGATAAGAAAATGTTAGTGATATCCCTAGAGATATTTCTAAGGTATGTCTAGGGATGTCTCTAAGGTTAAGTATACATATAGGTTATAGTCCTAGAATTTCACTAATGATCTTATAATTTAACCTATGATGTTAGATATTGTGGGTAATCCCCCTTTACTAGGTTGTTTTCTCTAGCAAGATTTTTTCCTCTCACATAATTCTTTTTTTGTTTTAGTTAATGGAGGGAACCAGAAGGAATTCAGTTAACATTGAATCCAACGGACAAATTGGTGACTATGAGCAACAAAATTGTGTAATTCCTAGAGAGAAAGATATTGTGATTATTCCGAATCAGTCATCGCGATATATGATTAACAAGGTGAAATTTAGTGGTATTCCTAATTCATCAAAGAAGAGGAAGATAAACTATTATGCATGTTCGCATGTTGAGGAGCATAAAGAAAGGAAGATTGAGATTTCTAAAGAAGGTAAGAAGAACCTTGAGGAATACCTCAAATGGAGGGACCGACGTTATCTGTGTGGAGAAAAGGGTAATAGAGTGACAGACTGTTATGGAGTTCAATGTATTATTTGTGGAGAACATGGGCATTACCCAACTCAATTCCCTGACCTAAAAAGTTACTTCTAAATCAAGGAAGGACTTATTCCATGAAAATAATTAAAGAGGATGGATTGAAGTTTTTATGTATTGGTATTCAAGAATATTGTTGTTGAGGTACTTTTATTGTGTATTATAATATTTTTGTATTATTCTATTGTGGATTTCAATAATTTTAAGGTACCGGTAACCATGAAAAGTGATTCAAATATTTTGGAAGGAAGATGATATGAGCATAATGAAGGGATAAGGAGAAAATGAAATGTTTGACAGTATTCATGAGCTCATGATTGATACAAGGACTAAGTGACATCATGGTTTGAGTATATATAATTTTGAGGATTTTGGTTTGTGGAAAGTGTTAACTTTTAACTGCATTCATGTTTTCACTAACGTTCAATGGGTATACATGAATAAGGTAATCACATGTTTGTAATTTGACCAAAAAGATACATCTTATGATATATGGGGGATAAATAATTGCATTCAAGTGATTGTTATGTGATATTTCAAGTAATCATTTTCTTTATACTATGAGATTGGACCGAAGTATTTTAGATAAGCCTAATGATTGGAATGGATAATGTTGTAAATAAGTTAGTATTGTTTAAGGATAGAAGTTTTTTCGATATAATCTATGGGATGTTATAGTAATGTAGTTTTAGAAAAAGGGCAACCTTCCGGATTGGCGACAACCCATTGCATCGGACAAGGCTGTGGGAATCGAACCCACAACCGAGGTGCGACTGGCCTTTATCACCTACCACTGGCCTACAGGAAGTCCCTGTTTAGTAGAAACTAGATTTATTATATTAAGCAGTATGATATATGAAGTATAAGTCCATTTTAGGAACCATATATGATTAATCTCACTATAGATGGACTTTTGTATTTTTAATAACTTTTCTAACCATTTGTTTGAGATAGATGGAATGACCCATCATTCTATCACATGATCTGCTAACACATCACGAATGAAAAATTCAACTTCATTTCATTAGTATATGAAGTGGAAATTGTCCAAAGAATGACCAATGGTGAGACTATACAGAAATCACGAAAGTATTTCTTCTAATTCCAATTTCATCAACTTTAGGGAAATGATCTTGAAAACCAAAAATGTTGTCCTAGTGCTCTTATATCGGATGAATCAGATGGTACTATAGATCGTCACAAATTTATGACTTTGTGATTTCTGGCTTTTCTATAGCCATGTTCTCTACCACTCTCCATCAGAACATGATGGTTAGATTTCTCTTCCATATCCATATTTTCACCTAAGTGGAAACCCACTGATTTTTTTATTTGGGTAACCATTACATTTCATAATTTTGTTTTTAAAGATTGGTTTTGGTATTCCATTTTACGATGTGGGTTTCTATCAAATAATCTTTCGAATAGTAAACCATTTATAACCCCGACGAATTTCGAGGGTGAAATTCATCTTAAGGGGGGTAGAATGTAACACCCCGAGATATTATGAAAAATATTCTTTTGAATTTCATTAATGTCTTGTGTTGTACGCTACACCAGAAGGATCTTTCAAAACACACATCCTTGAATTTCCTTGCCTTGCATTACACGCAATCATGACCTTCCTCGATAGCATGTGTAGTACGCAATACTGAGTTTCACTAAACAATGATATGCTATTAAAATATTATTAAAAGTAGTCATTATGAATTGTAATAACCACTTTTTGAAATTTTTGAAATTTTATTTTTCAAAATGGACTTCATTTTTTGATTCAGAATATCGAAATTAGCTTAGGGATAAATTTTGGTACTTTTTGGATAACTTTCATTTTCTGATGAATAGTGAAAATTACTAAATTTTAATTAAAAACAACCTTTTTAATCGAAATACTTAACAGTGATAAATTATTAATTTTAGTTGTTTTAAAGTATATTTAGAATATATTTTTACAATTTAATACAATGTTGGTCATTGGATGTAATTTGACATTTAAAACAGACATAAAAAAGTGTCAATCTTTTGATATTTATTATCTCTTAAGAAAACGCTATTTGTTTTGACGACGGGAATTAATTTTTAAATTAATTAATGCAACTCATATGTTTTTAATTTCTTAAAATAGACAACAGTTTTGAGTTCATAATATCAAATATAGCTTAAGCCTAATTTTTGGTATTTTTCTGGAAACTTTCATTTTTTGATGAATAGTGAATCCACTAAGTGGTAGTTTAAAAAAATGAATTTTTCATACAACATAATTTTACAACTTCTGTGAGTGGAATTTCGAAAATCCGAGAGACACAGTTGATGTTTGTAATTAAAATGTGGTTCAATGAGATGAAAATAATTTTTTGGTGAATAGTAACTTTTTACTTTTATTTACCACGATTAAAAGTAAATAGGGTAACTAAGGGTAAAAATGATATTATTATTACCCAAAAACATATCCTAATTCTATTGGATAATTGTAATTCGACCTAAAACAACCTTAGGAATAAACTATGACCATTTAGGCCCACTTGGATTAGATTAGGACATTTATTATCAATTTACTTAAAGAAGGGTTAAAATAGTTAAAATCAAAGATTAATAAGTAAATTATTTTTAATATGGGGTTAGACATAAGATAAATTCGACTATAAATATTATTTAGAAAGCTAAAAATATTTCCAACATAATTGTATTTTATTTGTAATTTTTAGAAGTTAAATTATTTACTTTATTTATGCCACAACGATGATGCAGTAATTATCTTATTAATGAAATATTGATATAATTGATGTTATAAATACCCAAATAAATTAAATTTGAGACTTTTTATGAATTACCCTAATTTTCTAGGTTAATATGACATGTTATTATTGATTTAATTAACTTTTTTCTATCTAATAATTCTTTTATAATTTTAACAAAAATCAATTACTAAATAGTGTCAAAATTGACATAGAATAGTATTTAAAACAAATATTATATTATTAATTGTTATTTTATTCCTAAAAATCTAAGGTTCGGCCAAATGACTTAGATAAGGTTATATATATTAATAATAAACAACTTGGAGTTATTTTGACTCGTTATAGTAAGTTTATTAACCTTATAGTGTAATCACACAAGAAGACACGGTAAAAGTAAAATTATTTAACTTAATGTTAAATCTAAATGATAAGGTTAAAATAGGAACCTAAACTTGCCTAAATTCAATTGGATGAGAGGGTTTCGACCCATCCCCACCTTAGCTTCGAAATAAATCAATTTGGATCTATTTAAAACCGAATTTAGCTTCATAATAAAATAATAATTTTAATTATTCCGAAGGTGCCCCTCTCCTCCCTTATAAAAGGGCACCTTCACCCTCTCTTCCTCACACCACATTGATCGTTCAATTTCGGCCAAACCCTGCCATTTTATTCTCTCCACTTCCCTAGAGAAATCCTAGAGGTCCTTGTCTTCTTCAAACACCAATTTTAATGCTCTAAAAGGAGGTCTCAAAGAAGCGCTTCAAAGAGGAGGTAATGTCTGTTACCGATTCTTTCATCTTTATTTCTTCTTCCACTTCATCTTCTTTAGATTTTTCATCATGAAGTAATAACATATTTATAAATCATATACTGATATGTTATTGTAATTATGAAACAACCCTATTTTCCATCTATCCATCCTACGGAAAATGAAATCACCACGCGTGTGTACGTACGGAATATTGTCTCCACGCCGTGGTGTAATCAATTTTCCACCACCACCTTACATGGATGGGTATAATGGTGTAGATAATGAATATATATAATTATTGTAAATTGATATTGATTCTGAAATAGTATTCATACACTCCAATACAATTCCACTATCATGGGAACGATATCATCACTCGTGTGTACGTACGGAATACCATCTCCACGATGTGATGCGACTCGTTCTACATGATCTTCATTGAATAATGATTATATAAATGAATTGAATGAATTAATATGATATATATAACACTAATACTATTCTGGAAATGAGGTATCTATAACCTAAAAAGATGAATAAGAATTTATTTGACAAAACACACATAAGAACAAAAAGTAATAAACACCCGAATAACAAGTAGCAATGAAATATTACTAATAATAAGCTAAGAATATGACCATATATGATATCATAACAATGAGTATGATTCTGTAATAAGTCAATGACATTATTTAAATCATTATACAGGAGGTTCTGACATTTATGAAGAAAATCAGACCTAAGGTAAGGGAAAATATCACAATCTCATTTTCTCTGAGATTGTTTATACTTTGGTATTTACTGGGGTGTATTTTATCATCCACATCCATGATTCCAAAATATGTAATATGGTTTCCATCCACCTACCATTGTTTAAATCCAATTTTACCCTTTGGTGAGTTCTTAGTAAATGATATAAAAGGAATCTTTTGTCGTTTTTCGTACGAGGTGCTTTTTGACTTTTCCGACAAAAGTATAGGAAGAATGTTTTTTTAACTTATACGACATGAATGGATTTTTAAAAAATTATTTCTAAGAAGATTAATTTTCATGTTTTGAAGTTTATTTTTAATCAACTTCATTTAGTTTAAAATTTTATGACATGTTAAGAAAGAAAAAATGTTTTTTAAGTAGAAAGGATATTTTCCTCAGGAATGGAGTTCAAGTGTTTTATCAAAATTATTTTCCATCTAAGATAATATAGGGTTCTGTTTTTATCCATATTATTACATTGATTTGATTATGTTGTGATGGAATTATTTTTATGAATTCCTTTATATTATATGAATTGTTTTATGATGTCATGTTTCTTTAGAATTCCATTTTTATTACATGGGTTATGCTACGATGTATGGTTTATAATTTTGTGGCACACATAAGAATGGTATCATTATGAGATGGGTGAGACCTATATCTCCCTCCAATGCATTGGGTAAATATTTTATATCTCAAGAGATAGACATGGCTGGAACGGCAGGTTAAACCGGTTCAGTAAAATAGGAATGAAACGAGGAGTGAACTCTGTTCAGAAATGGACATTGTCCACTAAGATAGTCTTGGAAATGAGTCTTGACTAATAAGAAATGATTCTCAATGATTATGTGTTCATACCAGATAGTTTAATTTTATATGTTATGATTATTGGGATTACATTTCACTACCATGATTTATCCCATGTTATTAAATTATGATCTCTTTTGCAGCTTAAAATTTCCAAATTGTTATGTTCTTATGAATATGATGTGATTGATATTTCTTTTGTTCACCCTTACTGAGAATTTGAGCTCACCCTTTTATGTTTTATTTTCCCTAGGATATAAAGAAAGGTTTTACGTAAGAAAAAAAGGGGAAGATCTTTATGGGAGATGTTGAAGATCATTCACCATGATTAGAAGATTACGTTCCGAGTTTCGAAAGACACTAAACTATTACGGTCCTTGTGTTTGTGTTTTTGTTATGTACTAAGTATTCCGCAAAAGTAATGTAATGTCTTTGTACGTCAAGTTTCATGTCTCTACAATCCTATATCATGGGCAAGATTTTTTGGGATATATCTATGGGTGGAACTATTATGAGTATCCATTCTGATGTTGGAGCAGGTGTTTCTTCCTACTAAGATAATATATCGATTCTTAGTGGGTACTGATAGTTCTCCTATGTCGGGGATAGAGAAATGAGTCTACCGCTAACTATGACCATTAGTTTTCACCATTTTTGGGTAGTGGGATTTGTGTTCATCCGTATGAAATTGAATATAACCATATTTTTTCCACCATATTTTAATTGTGGGATTTGTTATGGTAGGTAGAAATTTTCATATACTGGTGTATTTCCCCCATATTTGAGTGGTGGGAATCATATGAGTCGATATTGTTATAATAATACCTATGTTTTTCATCCATACTTTTATTTCAAGATTGGAGTGAATAAGAGAATAATTGTTTTTTCTTATATCTAGGTTCCATATTATTTGGATGATAGGATTCTTGGGTATTTTTTGGGAACACTATATATCTATAGATTGTTCATATGTATGTAATGCGGTATCCGTGATCATTGGTAGGAATTTTCACTGGATTGTGAAGTTCCACCATGTATCCATGGATGGATTCAAAAGATTGAGTGATATTATATGACCACTCATAGGTTGATTCCATATTTTTGTTGAGGGATTGAGAGAATGGGGCATATTTGTATGTATTAACATTGTAAGCCTATGAATTCATGTGGAGGATAACCTCCTCAAGAACTGGGGTGATAACCTTCTCCAGATTGTGCATTTTTCCCCCAGCGGGTAGGCCAAGGGACCCGTGTTTTTTGGAGTTTAGTAGTTTCCAATGGAATAAGATCCTATTCACATTGAGGATATTGGGTTGCACGTTGCTAGTGATTGATTCCACTAGTAGGATCCCTCGAACATGGTTCTTGTGAAACTATGATGAAGTCCTTAATGTATACTACATCTGCCTTCATAAGATGAAGGAGGTAATAATTTCCCCTTTCAAGGGAAATTTTTCTAATGAATTTGATGATGGCTAGTGGGGTCATCATATGTTGGGGTGCTAGTTGTGGCTAAAAACACAGTTTGTGATATTTTATGGTTCGAGGGCCTGCCATGAAGTCCCCACCATGGAGAGTTTACCGTTTTTGTGGTACTCATTGATTAGTGTGTTTGAATCCTAGTATTGAATATGCTGTGTAGGAAATGGGGTCTGGTTATTCGGGGATTCAGTCTCCTATGCGGACACTGACGCACATGTCTGATAAATTTTGTGAGATTCCATTTGGATCCAAGAGAGCTCTAGGAAATTCATGAAATATATATATGGCGTATAGAAAAAAAACACAATCAAATTATAATTTAATGATCACATGAGTTAATGAAAATAATTCTTTTCCTTAATTATTTTTGTATGAATGGTGATTCTGGTGGGGTAATACCACCACCTTTGTTGAAGATGCACATCCGTTTCACAATTTTTACTTCGTCCGGATGCATTTCTTACAAGGGAAAACAAAATGGACTGATGGATAGTAAGAAATTTTCTCTTATTATGACTGGTTTTACATTTGTTTCACCAATTTTTTAGATCTGACTCACATTGTACTGGGGAAGATAAAATGGCCTAATGGTTAGTAACAAATTTTTTCTTATTATGAAGGGTTTGATGCCAGGTTCACCATTTTTTGACGTAATTTAGGTCCCATGTCAAGAGATTGGTGATTTTCAGGTTCATCTATATTGGTACTAGGTAGTGTATTCTTCTCATGTTGTGATGGATATTCTATGATTGAGTGTTCCATGCGAGTGATTATTGTAACCTCTTGGTTCTGGATGCTTCCCAAAGACTCCCCATACCCGGTTGATCACATGGCCTCAAGCACATTTCCTTGAATACCATAGCATGCCGACTACCATCAAGGGCCTTAGGTGTGATAGTGGGGAAACTATGCCCTCATTGGAAGAGTAACATAGTAGAAGTAATCAAATATAAAATAGAAGAAGCAATAGAATGTCCAAACAAAAAGATACAGTGGAATACTGAAGAAATAAATAGCAGGAGCACATATAAAAAAATGATGCTTGATATATATGTCTTGGAAAGAATCCAAACAAATCGCAATGTTGGAATATAAAATAGTACTAAACACAAGTACAAAAGAAAATAGATAAAAAACTTATCAGTATCGCAAGCCTCAGCTTGGTCCCCTGGTCTCCAACATCATAGAAACCAAGTACTTAAACTAGAAGGGAGCATTACCTTATCTATACCAATAACAATATAATCTATTTGGGCCCTCCAAAATGGGAAAAACTGGTTGTGAGACTAATTCCCAGTAGGTAACCACCCCAAGATTTGTGCCTATCATTCAGTGAATATATCACAGGTAATAAGTAATGAAAATAGTAAACAAGGAAGTACTCAGTGGTAGCCAGTCCACAGTTTCAATGCTTTCAGTTCTTATATCAAGCATGATCTAATCAAAGAAGGTACACACTAATAGGTAACCCTTTGGGAAGTACACATGGTCTATCCACCATGGTCCTACCTCATATAAGAAGCAAAAAACTAAACACAAAAGGTATCCCTTTGGGAAGTAATCATGGCCTATGTCGTTTATTCCTACCTAGTAGCACATGCAAATAGCTAAACACAAAAGGTAACCCTGTGGGATGTACTCATGGCCTATCCCCTATGGTCCTACCTAACTGCATAAGAAACCATCAGGGAAGCTGACATAGTCTCACCCCTCTAATTCAACTCTAGAATAGACTATATGATGAAGCAATTGCTATCAATTCCTCTTAAAGTCTCATATCGGTATGTAAAGGGGCTACGGGGAATCACTTACATCACATTACCCCCGTGTTCTGTTATGAGGAACTATACACACTATGAGGAAGAACTTACGTCAATTCCCCCTAAAGCTCACATCGTAAAATTAAATAGACCCTCTTGAGAAGAACTTACATCCATTCTCTCTATGGTCTACTACACCAGGTTATCACGACCCTGTGTAAGTCAAGAAAGCATTGTAATGTGTATCGGCCAATGTAACCCTCAATAACTACTTAGCTAGAAATATACAACATATCAGCATGTCACATAACAAAACACTCCATCCTACAATACTAGGCATGGTATGTAAACAAGTCAGTCTAATAGGATAAGTAATAAAAAACAGTCATAAACAAACATGCATGGGAAAAATCCATCAAAATATTAGCAATTAACCCTATTCACATTCAATTAACCTCTATTCAAGCATACAAGTATTGAAATTAATTAATCAGGCTAAAACTATAAATATGAAATAACATGTTCTAGGGTATTGGGAACTTTTGAACATATAACTCAAATAAAGTCAATAGAAATGCACAAAACACTTACCATGATGTTGTAGGATTGACATAAGTGAACCTTAATCCTTGAATCGCCCATGAACACCGTAAATATACAAAAATTTACAAAAAAAATCAACCGAATATAACTATTGAAAGAATAAGAATCTGGAAATAAATATTTATAAGAAGGAATATCTTACCAAGTTTATCTCAATGCAATAGACGGTGGTCGATTCAGAGAACGATTGATTTATTAGGAGCTTGGTGAAGAAACACAGTTGTATTGGCACTCTCGGTCGAAGAAGGTAAAGAAGAATCGGTTTCTGTCGAAAAGACACAACCCTAGTCCGCTTAATGAAAAAAAATAAAGTACACGACTTGTAATTTATAATTACACGAATGGTACTTGCATTCTCCAACCCCGCATTAGGTGGTCTCTAGGTCACCAGACACGATCGTGTGCACTACCGCTACACGTCTAGCACCTGGATACCCAATGTAACCGAGTACATGGTGTGTACTCATAAAGTACACGACTTGTATATCAAAAATTCTCAAAAACTCTCCTTTTCTCAAATACACCAGAAAATGGAAACACATACCTAAAAAGAAGATCTGGGATCTGAAAAATGACCCCCCTTAAAGAAAACTTTCCCCAAATTTCCATTACAAGGCAGCGTAAAAGAAGAATCCTCAAACAGCTCTGGCCACTGTGATTATCCATCATCATCCCTCTCCTAGGTCTTTTCCTATACTCTCCCATGCTACTATAGAACTCTTACTAGAAGGACATACCAGCTATGGAGAACAATTTTACTGTGATAAAAAATCTGGATAGGATGCTCCTTGAATGAGGCGTCCACCTCAAACTCATCCTCCCCGGGTTGAAAAACATGCGACGGGTCTGAGAAGTAATGTCAAAGCTGATAAATGTGGAAGATGTCGTTCATATCTAGGTACCGATGAGGTAACTTCAACCAATAGGTGAACCACCCAACACTTTCCAACACATTAATCAACTCGTTGTACCTAGGTGAAATCTTATCTTGTCTCTTAATCCTCATGTTCCCCAACCTCGGTGTCATACGTAGGAAAAACTAATCCCCAACCTCAAACCATTGAGGCCATATTAACTAATCAGCATAAGACTTATGTCGAGACTATGCAATATCCATCGTCTTTTGAATCAACTCTATTTATCTGTGGACTCCTAGACAAGACACGGTCCCAACATAGCTACCTCTCCTGCCTCCATCCAACATAATGGTGATCGGCATGTCATACCGTACAAAGCCTCTTATGTATTCATCTAAATAGTTTCTTGAAAACTATTATTTTATCCAAACTCCACAAGAAGTATGTGCTTCTCCCAAGAACCTCCAAAATCATGGATGCATACTCGAAGCATTCCTCACACACCTAAATCTTACGCTCAGACTGATCATCTGTCTTTGGATGGTAAGTTGTACTCAAATGTACCTGGGCACCCAAAGCCTTCTGAAGCCCCTACCAGACCGGGGAAGTAAAAAGGGATTCCTTGTCAGAAGCAATATAGTGTGGAAATCTATGTAAGTTCACTATCTCTCAGATATACAACCTTCATAGACCATCAACAGTGAAGGTCTCCTTGATTGTGAAGTAGTGAGCAGCCATAGTGAGTCTATCAATGAAAACCTAAACAACATCAGTCCCTTAAAGAGACCTCGACAAACCTGTCAAAAATTCCATTACGACATCATTCCATTTCTACATGAGAATGGGTAACTACTACAAAATCCATGCTGGTCGCTGATGCTAAACCTTCACCTATTGATAGGTGGAACACCTCATCATGAAACTAGAAACATCTCTCTTCATATCTGGCTACCAATACTGATGGTGTAGATCACAATACATCTTGGTGACACAAAGATGAACTGTCGAAACTAAAGAGTGAATGTCCTGCATCAACGACTCGCCTATGTCTGCTGACACCCATACACACCAATGAAGATGCAAGATCTCATCCCCACCTATGGTCCATCTAGGAATAGGTTCCTCTCTTGACATGTTTCACCGTAGTAATGGGCTTTCAGAATATGATAGCTTCCTCATTTTCACTCATTCATTAAGAGCAGAGGTAACAGCTACATAAGAATGAAATGTTTTCCCCTATCTATCATGAACCTCCAAATGCATCTTAAAGAACAGAGTCATAAGATGCCACTCACTATTGTCATTATAAACTGCATGTATTTAAGTCCTCCTTCTCAGTGCATCAGCCACTGCGTTGCCTTTTCTAGGCTTATAGGCAACTCTAAGTCAAAATACAGAAGGTACTCATCCCACCTTGGCAGTCTCAAATTCAAGTCACGATCAGTGAAGATATACTTTAGACTTTTGTGGTCTTTGAAATCCACAAAATTCACACCCATAAGATAATATCTCCAACAGCATAAGGCATGAACAACTTCAACCAACTCAAGATCATGAACCTGATAATTCCTCTCATGTGGCCTCAACTACCGAAACTCGTACGCAATGACTCCTTCCTCTTAACTAAGCACTGCTCCAAGCCCGATACCTAATGCATCACAGTACACAGTATATTTCTTTCCCGACTCTATAAATACTACTATCAGTGCTGAAGTTAACCCCCCTTTCATATCCTAAAAGGCTGACTCACAAGAATATGACCACAAGAATTTTGCACCCTTCTTAAGGAGACCTGTTAGTGGCACTGGTAAGCATGAAAATTCCTGTATGAATTGTCTATAATATCCAGTTAGCCCTAGAAAACTCCGATCCTCAAAGAGTTTCATTGGATTCTTCCATGAAACTACGACTGTCACTTTATATGGGTCTTCTAATACTCCTATCTCTAAGATAACATGACCCAAGAAGTGAGTCTGGTCCATCCAAAAGTGGCATTTTGAGAGCTTAGCTTATAAATTATGCTCACTTAGTGTTCTAAAAATGATCTAAATATGGGTTGCATGGTCATTTCGAATGTGATTGTACACCAATATATCATCCATGAAGACCCCCACTAAGGAATCCAAGTATGGATGGAACACTCTATTCATCAGTGCCATAAAAACTGCAGGCACATTCGTGAGACTGAAAAGCATAACTACATACTTGTATAGACCAAACCTACTCTAAAAGGCTGTAAGAGGTATATCAGATGGTCTAATGCTCAACTGATGGCAACCGAATCTCAAGTGAATCTTTGATAACACCCGGGCTCCTCGAAGCTGATCTATGAAGTCATCAATCCTTGACAAGGGATATCTATTCTTGACCTTCATCTGATTCAACATCAGATAATCTATAAAATCCAGAGGTTAACATCTGCCTTCCTCACAAATAGAACATGTAAACCCCAAGGAGAACTACTGGGTTGGACCTAACCCTTTTCCTGAAACTCTTCCAACTGTTTTATGAGATCCTGTAACTCTGGTGTAGCCATATCACAAGGAGGAAAGGACAATGGTGCCACTCCTAGAACAAGGTCAATAGAAAAGTCTTCCTCTATCTCTGGAGGAAAACCTGAAAATTCCTATGGAAAGATGTCCCTAAAATGATCCAACACTAGAGGAAAGTCCATCTGTAAATTCCCCTGGTCATCCACATATAGACTTGGAATATGGGTCGTAACTCCCCCTATTCAAAGATGATCAGGTCCTACTATTCCCACCTGGATATCCCGTTTTCCCTTAATATGAAATGGTCCTCCCTCGGGTGATGTGAAACTCACCCTATGACGATAGAAATCGATGACTACCTGGAAGGGAACCAACCATTCCATTTTTAGAATGACATTATTTCTTGTCAACTCTTGGACATAATGGTCCCAAAAGATGGGACTCCCACCATCCTCTTGAGGGAACTCCATACACTAACGTACAGTAGTAATTCCTGTCCCCAAAGGAGTTTCTAAATTCAAGACATTAGTAGAAGTAAAGATACAGAGCCCTAGGCATTCCACAACAGCATAAAATATAATGCTATGGGAAGCCCCTGTATTGAAAAGTGAAGAAGCTAAAACTGAGGGAATTAATATCATACCTCAAACTGTAGACGGTCCGGAATCCTGCACCTGTTGGATCTGCTCCACTACAAATGTCTGGCCTATACTGCAGCCCTGTTACCATACCTAAATACTATGAGATTATCCCCCCTTATGTCACTGGAAGCCTGAAAATTGGCTACCACGGCCACGACCTCTGCTTCTACATGAATTTCCAGAAGAACTCCAGTTCCTAGAATAGTTAGAATATGGTGCTGATTCTCTTGAACAAGGATTCATTGAAAAACCCCTATGACCGGTTGCTGGTAAGAAGATCTAACAAAAGAACTGATGTTGGAACATCTTGCCATAATACTGGAACTCCACTTGGTCTCCAAGGAAATGTGGCCTCATATGCCCGCTCATCCTGTATAGGTAGCACCCCACATGGCTACCCAATGAAGTGTCTCAAATACTTGTATCCCGGTGCATAGAATCCCTACAATGATTAATGATGTCATTAAAAGGTATATTAACTCTGGCTGTTGAACCGCCCTAGCTCACAACTTTAGAATCCATCAAATTGCACTCTGTTATTAGCACCTGGTTGACTATGTAAGTGATTGAGGTCAACCCGAAGATGTTCACCGGAGATCAGATGTCATCCCTCAAACCATCCTCAATCATCCTTTCTAGGAATAACTCATCACCTCCTAGAATTGGTGAGAAGAACTATAGATCAGTGAATCTAGAAGAATACTCCATAACAGAAAGAGTACTATTCTCCAGAATCGTCAAATATCAGGCTCAATCGGCCCTCAAAATATCTGGATAGAAGTAATCAAAGAAGTCACCCTAAAACTCATCCTACATCATAACCTGTTGGCATCCCACAGGTGAGATCACATCCCAACATCTATTGGTATAATCCTAAATAATATAGGTATTGAGTTTGACAATCCTCACTGGAGGTGTCTCCATATGTACAAAGATAGAAATAATGGATTCTAACCATGACTCTGTAGCCTGAGGTCCTCCTTCCCCAGTGAAGGTGGGAGGATGTTGTTGCAGGAAACCCCACGTCAACTCTGCAATAGAAGGGGAAGGATGAAATACTCCTTGGAAGGTCTGCATGAATCTAATAAATCCCTCTCAGAATAGTGTGTTAGCACTTGTTTCTGGAAGGAGAGTTGGTTCCAAGACTGGCAGAACTGGATGATCTACGGGTAGTCCTTGATCAGCTATGTCTGGTGTCTGACTGTTGCCTTATATTTTGCGTACAAATAGAGGAAATCTCGGTGGAATGACTCTGCATGGTCAAGAACACACCTTAGATCAACACTGTGAAGTACTGAAATCTTTAAGAAAAAAAGGGAAAAAGATAATGAAAGCAATCATGTTTTCCAAACAAGGATACACGACGTGTATACTTAATTACAGGGCACATTCATATAATCCATTCACATGGGCGTGTACTTATTTTAACCCAGGTCATGTAACACCACATACACGACGTTTTGTCATTACACATGACATGTACTTGAAACCACTTACCCATCACGAGCTCCCATACACAGCTAGGCCACACGTTTCTCATAGAACATGAATGCACGACGTGTTAGTGCCAGACCTGGCGTGTACTAGAAGAGAATCATTGACCCATGTTGTTAGAGACACAACTGGATACATGGATCACACTACATGGTGTGTTATAGAGGGATACATCGTATACTAGGAATATTTTTCCAAACCATGTTGTCAGTGACTTGTCCATATTTCAAGGATTACACTACACGGTGAGTTTACGATTGATATGGAACGTATTAGAGATGACACAACTGACCCATGTTGTTAGTGACATGGCTGCCTACACGGTTCTACAACACGATGTGTATATCCGGTACACAATGCGTCCTACCAAGGATTCCAAACCATGTGGCCCAACCTAGACAGTCTATGAAACTCTTATAGACCACATGGCAGGTACATGCAGTATATGGTGGGAACTCAGGAAAAATATTTTCATCCCAAATAGAAGAACACATGGCATGTATTCAACACTAAACAGTGTGTATTATCAGATTTTACAAATAGTAATCCCCATTAACTAATCTTGAGCCCAGAAAAACACAGAAACGATCATTTAAGATCCATATTTCAATATTTTAGGACCCATACTCCCTGCGAATCAATACATGGAATCTTACAGATGTCATAAAAAAGAATAATTGATAAATGGTCCATGAAATTCGAATCCATGAGGGCCCATAACACCTAATGAACGAAACTTTGGATTCCACTAAAAAAACCTTACACCATCCAATGACCTAACAAAAAGAGGGCATTTTTATCAAGGAATATATCACAACAACATGCATATCTAGCACAATATCTATCACAACAACATGCAATTTCCAATTCATCTTAAATGGTATAGTAATAATGCATGACATGTTATTTATAGAATGTGACTATATGATGCAAGATATGGAATACCCTTATCTTATCGGGTTGCAATAGGAATAAAACATCAATAACATCAACAATAACATCACAAAACACATGAATCACCCAACCGTGAAAATCAAATGAACTGTAAAATTGTAAAATAAGAAAAATTGGATAGATGAGCTAGATTGGATTTTCCCTGGATGCAGGTTAGCTACACCTGGGCACATCTTATTACCAAGTACCAATTCCTTCCTATCCTATTTTATAGGAACCAAATTTCAAGTCGATAGATAATAATTCCACAGATACTTATTTCTAACGTCCGAGTTCTGGAAGCCGCCCAAAACGCCCCATACCAGGTTGGTCACATGGCCACATGCACATTTTCCCGAATGCTAGAGGATGCCCACTAGAAGTGAGGATCCTATGTGTGACAGTGGGGAATCTATACCCTCATTGGCAGATCTACACAATGGAAGTAAAAAAATATAAAATAGCAGAAGCAATACTAATTCCAAACAACACGAAACAGTGGATGACTGATGAAATAAACAGCTGGAGGACCGATATAAAAATGATGCATGATACATATGTCTTGGAAAGTAGCCAAAAAATCACAATGTTGGAATAAAAATAGTACTAAACCAATGAAAAAAATAAAATAGATAAATAGATCCTCAGCGTCGTAAGCCTCATGTTTGTCCCATGCTCTCCATATCCACATCAGTCATGTACCTGAAGTTGAAGAGTACTTGCCCTTATCTATACCTATAGTAATATTATCAGTTTGGGACCCAAATCATGGAAAAACAAGGTGTTAGACTAAATCCAAGTAGGCAACCGCCACAAGATTTGGGCCTAATATTCAGTGAATATATGGCAGGTAATGAGCAAAGGAAGTAATAGACAATGAAGTACTCAGTTGTAACTAATCCACAGTTTCAATGCATTAAGTTCATATATCAATAAATAGATAATAAAATCAGGTAAACTCAAACAAGTAACCCTCTGGTAAGTACTCATATCCTATCCCGTCTGGTCCTACCTCGTATCATAAGAAAACAACTAAACACAAAAGGCAACCCTCTGGGAAGTACCCATGGACTATCCCATCTCATAATACCTAGAAGAACAAGAAAACCACTAAACACAAAAGGTAACCCTCTAGGAAGTACTCATGGAATATCCCCTCTGGTCCTACCAAGTAGCATAAACAATCATCTTATAAACACATACTGTATCACCGCTTGGGTTCAGCTCTACAATAGACTCTATTAGGAATCAGTCACCGTTAATTCCTCTTATAGTCTCGTATCAGAAAGTAGAGGTGCTCTAGGGAAGCACTTACATCACATTCCCCCTGTGGCCCGTGTCGAGGAACTAAAAACATTCATAAGAATAACTTAATTCAATTCCTCTTATAGTCTTGCATCGTATAAGTAACCAAAATCTTTAGATAAGCCCTTACATCCATTCTCCCTATGGTCTACTACACAAGGTTCTCAAGGCCCTGTGTAAGTCAAGAAAGAATAGTAATTTGTATAGACCAATGTAACCCTCAAGAACATCTTGGATAGAAATCTATAGCATATCAGCATGTCAGATATATAAAACACTCCATCCTTCTATACTAGGCATGGTATGTAAACAAGGTAGACTAACAATCTAAGAACGACCAAACAGTCATAAAAACATGCATGGGAAAAACCCTTCCAAAGCATATAAATTAACACTATTCACATTCAAATAACCTCTACTCAGAAAAATAAGCATAGAAAGAAATTAACAGGGAAAAAGAGTAAACACACTAAACCCCATTCTAGGGTATTGGGCACTTTTGCACATATAACTCAATGACATTCAACGGAAATCAAAAACCACATACCTCGGTGTTTTTGGATCAATATAAGTGAACTATAAGCCTCGAATCTCCCAAGATCATCGTAGATCTAAAAAACATAAAAAATATTCAACTGAAGATAACTCTTTGAAAGAAGAAGAATTAGTAAATGAAGCTCTAGAAGAAGGAAGACCTTACCAAGGTGATCCCAATGCAATCGACAGTGGTCGATTCAGAGAACAGGTGATTGATTGGGGTCTCGGGGAAGAAACGTGGTCGTAAAAACACTCTCAGTTGAAGAAGGTGATGAAGAAGTTGTTTCTATCGATGAGACGTGACCCTAGTCCATTTAATGAAAAAAGTACATGGAATGAACTTTATAGGTACACGTCATGTACTTTCCTTCATCGGCCCCAAAATTAGGCAGTCTCCAGGTCACCACACATAGTCGTGTGAAGGGCCGCTACACTGCGAACACCCGGCTACCTGCAATAAACGAGTACACAACTTTTACTCATAAAGTACACGACGTGTACTTCAAAAATTTCCAGAAACACTCCTTTTCTAAAAAACAACAGAAATGGAAAAAACATACCTGAAAAGAAGATCTGGGTTCTTACAATTATAGGATGTTATGTATTTTTGAAATAAATCTATGTCAAGTATGATATCATTATATGGTGTCCAATGGGTTTAATTGTGAAGTCAGAAGCACCCACTGGAACATGTATCCCTAATTCATGGACCTTCTTTCTAATTCCTAATGAATCTCGGATGATTATTTTGCCAACATCACTTAAGTAATCCCTTGGTCAAGAGTATGGGAGTTCATGCTCATCACACCCTTTTGGGGGAAATTATTACCTATTTTAGGACTCTCTTAAAGGTTTAGGAAATATTAATTTGTTCGTGAATCCTTAGTTCATTACGGAGAGTGTGTCCACAGATTACTCTATACATGAGAAATAAACTATGGATACATGTGGATTAGGAATTACTGATACAAATATAGTTTAAGCCATATAATGAAGATATATTGAGTTTATCATCATCCAATGTAGTAGATTCTTCAATATCAATATCAAACCCATGGGATGGCCTTCCTATATATCATAATGAGAGGAATTAAAACCCACACAGTTCGGTGCTTCTTAACTTGACACATCACATTTTAAGGCAATGTGAGGAGGACCCATACATACAGTTTAGCATCGAATGACATGGAAGCCTAGGTGAAAGGTGGCTTGTCATGATCCGTTTTGAGGATAATGACGAGGAGGCCTGGGATGTATAGGAGAGGTACAGTCTCTGGGGTGAATATGACCCTACCAAATATGTGGCCTGAAGAATATTAGGGTGAATGGGGTATAAAATTTGTACCTTTGGGTGGATGACTACATATCCAATTTTCTTTGAAATCAAAGACCAAGTAGTTCAGTTATTTTTAGTCTTATACCATATAGGAGGCTTTTTTGGGGGGGGGGGGCATGATTGCTAATTTACCTTTGAAAAGAACCTACATTGATCTCAGGACTTTAGATAGGAATCCGACGTATTTTGTTTGGGTTGTGAATGAATGTTTTAATAGTTCATTGGTAAATAGTATGTATTTTCTGATCATCATCACCCTCTAATCCCATGAGATTCATTGTCAGTTTGAGAATCAATAAGATCCTCTAGACCCAGAAAAACACACACCATACCTTCTTCACTGATGGAAAAGGAGGATGAAAACAGAAGAGTTCAGGGATACATCTCAATGAGAGAGATAGATAGAGGCATTGAATTCCCCACATTCATCATTCGTATTGATATCACAGATATTCATATTTGGAAATCAATATAGACATGTCCTATGTTGAGTATGAGAGGAGAAAAGGTGTCACATCCCATGGAATGGTTTGAGAATTACCTCAAGAGGAGTTCCCTAAAATGTGTTCTAGGAAAGGGGAGAAGCATTGTTATTTGTTTAAAGGAAAAGTGGGTCTGATCCATTTGATATAACACTATCTCTGATTGAATGGAAAATCCAGTTATTACCCTTGATCCCTAGAACATATCGGTACACATTAGTATCCAAATAGTGGACCCTGGATTTTCATGGGTATATAGACTTATAAACATTATGAGGTCCGCACCATTGTAGGGATTACATACCTGACTCCGCATACCATTGGTATGTAAACATATAAGGATGCACGGATGTGCCTGATGGTTTTATCATATGGGTTTGATGTCTTCGGATAGGCATTGTCCTGTTGATGATAGACTCCTTAAGGTAGAGGGGATTTGGAGGATGGCATGGAAATGGAAGGGAATGATTGGTACTAGAAGGTAAAAATCTTCTAGGTACCCTACTCCACATACAATTTGATCATTCAATATGGGTTCCCTCCAGATGACGTATTGAAATGTGGGTGAAGGGGTTATTTTCATAACGATGTGGTATGAAGGCCTATATGTGGTCCATGTATCATGGTGGTGTGTAGCCTTAGGTTACTCCCTCATAGGGTGGTTCCATGCATCATTGGGTAACATACGCGTAGCGAACCACTACATGGTATGCTGAATTGTTAAGGGGAATTGATCACGCTATTCGTAGTAAGTTTATCTATGAAGGGAATACGGATAATGTTTCACTAATTAGGATAGAAAAAAATTCATTATTATTCTGTTTCATTCATTTTAGTGTATACAGTGGGTTTATACCTACTAAAAACCGTTCACAGTTTCATATATTGTCGATCCTTTTCCTTCGAAGTATTCCATCCATAAACTCAGAGCTCCCAAAAAACCTGTTCTTTTTCATGGATCCCCTCAGTTTCCATTTACAGGTTCCATAAGAGGCTATATCTATTGGTCACAAGGACCTTTTTGTGGAATCCCATGGAGAAATCATCCATCCCATAGATAACATGGTCAACAAATATTTATAGGGAGATATTTGGCGGTTGATGCTTGCGGTGGTGTAAATCACCACCTCAATCCAACGAATGACGTTGTTCATAGGATGATGCCAGCCTAACCTCCTCTATGAACTGAGTTTTCTGGGATGGTGTGTGGTGGCATACCTATTGGTCACATTTTCTCCAATGATATTTTTAGTGGTTCTATGGTTACCATGGATATGGTTTGTAGGTGGAATTTATATATATGTATTCTGAAAATGACATGGTTGGCATGGAATTCACATCATTCTTCATTTATTCAATAAACAACCTATTTTCATGGTCAATGCTTCATGGGACAAAATTTCATGGTCTTCCACATACCGTTCAGTTCATGGGCAATACCATTCACATACCATTCCCATAAATTTGTATGCTAACCACTTTGGTCCTTTTCCCAATTTTATTTCTTTGAACATCTTCTCAAATTTTCAATCAATCATGCATCATTGAATTGTTAAAATTTGGTATTAGTTTCCTTCCCTTTTTGGACTTTTCAGGACCCTATAAAAAATGGATATTTAGTTCATGGCACATGGATTCTATTTCTATAATAGATTTTTTTAATTTAATGATATATTTTCAGTAGGGCGGTTTAGGCTAATACTATTGTGACCAAGGTAGGTTAATGATATCATTGTTTATTGGGGCTTGATATAGGACAAAGTGATTTTCCAATAAATCAATAGTTTTCATGGTGGTTCATTTTGGTTCAAAATTTTCTGTTTGACGCAAAAATTATTATGTTCATTTTATTTTCCTCTTTCTACTATATAGATGAAGGTTCGCTCTACTTTGTGTCTCCCCCACATGATTGATGGGAGTTCATAGAGAAGGATATCCTCTATAATTTGGGTTAATTAATAATGTTTTGTAATCTAATTCTCACTATGAGAAAATGTTTTCATTAACTTCCTCTCCTCTCACAATGTATCCAACTAAGGTTTCTCATTAGGCTCTCATAACATAATTTATGAAATATCTATGTGAAGGCAAAGGATTTATTTGTCTGGATATCAAAAATATGAATTTTTTAAATTGAGGATCACCGATTCTTACATAAAAATTCCCATGAAATCCATCTTAGATTCATTAAATCTCTAATAAATCCTTTTATTGTCACCCGTTACTAGACTGATACATTAGTTTGTCCTTCAAATGTTGGTTATGAGATAGCCCACCCATTTGTTAATTATGTCTGGTCGGAGAGACCAGACCCTAACTTGTTTATTAATTTAGTTCTGAAAAAACACTAATTAAATGTACTTTACTTTTTTATTTATCAATTATCATAATATAATTGAATAAAATAATATTTATATCTAATAATTACATATTTTAAAAAATGAAAAATATTAATTTTTTCCTAAAAAAATCATTATAATATAACAAAATTAGACAAAGCAGGTAACTTAAAAACCCTCTTATTAAATCCCGAGAATAGGGATAATATTGATTAGACATTCAAAATATGTTATTTAATATTGTGGTCATAAAATACGTCCCTATAAGAAAACACTATTTGGTTGGTATTATCAGTTCGGGCGGCCCTCCCAACCCATATACGTGTACATCACCAACATACACCAAACCAATCTAATTTATACTGAGACCAATCCAACCCTTATATACCCTTAATAAACATTAAATATATTCTAAAAACTGAAATTTGGATAAATAATTTGTGAATTTTTTGTTAAGAAATATAAGTGAATGATTATTTTTTTGGTTGAAAGGTTTTTAGTCTCTTTATGTGGGAGGGATGCCTCATACCCACTCGAAGGAATCTGAGCTCCAATTACATATTCTAAATATATATTCTAACATAAAAAATATATGAATTATACATGTTAATTTATTGTATATTATGATATGATATGGGATAATTATAGGTTGTGATGTTGTTAGTTTATTTCAAGTGGTGGGTTTCTATATACTCCCTTAGTGATCACAGAACCCTTATATTTCTTATATAAATCTAAATATGATTCACTTAATAAACCCCCATCTAAATAAACACTTTTTTTAAATCATCAATTTTATCTTTATGAATATATCCCAATTTAAGGTGGTTTCATATATTTTATACTCCCATTTTATTCATTATAAATTTCTTCTACTTGTTATATATTATTATAAAAATAAACATGATTAGGAATCTATATTTAGTTTTAATAATTATTTAATAAAATTTATTGGTTTATTTTGATTGAATAGTTAATTTATTTGTTAAATGATTCATTTTTAGTCCTTCGTTATATTAATGTTTTGGGTTGTTTTCAATATATTTCAAACAATAATCTCATGATTAAATAATTAAATGGAAAGGTCACATGTATTTTTTAATTTTAGATTTCAATAAATTTACAGGCCCAAATTGATGTTGGAAAATAAAACTGGGGAGAAGATTAAAAATTAGTGAAGTATCCAAATATAATTTTATATTACATGGTCATTGTTTTTACATTTTTATCACTGATGTCCATCAATAGATGAATTTTTTTCACAGAATAATATGTTTTATTAAATATATAGGCATAATAATTAATATATATCTTGATCATTACAAAAAAACTACTTTCTAATTTAATTAAATGGAATAAAAAAGAGAAATGTAGATGTAAAAACATATTGGTTAATAAAGAATATGATTATGAAAGGGATAGATGTCCCAATTTAGAGATAATGAATAGCTCATTATTTTATATTGTTAAAATAAAATTTTAAATTCTAAACTAGACACTACCCATTATCCTCAAATATTATTCATTTTCCCTCATTTTCATATGTTTCATTTTATTTTTGTATTATGTCGATAAAAAGTAAGAAAATATAAATAATTCCTTTGAACAGAAGCTCTATTTCTTAATATATTAAATACCATTCACATTTATAATAGTAATGTTAGTTAGTAATTAAAACTATTTTTCATACTGATGAGTTGTGAAAAAACTGTAACCATTATAGAGGACTGCATCCAATGCATTATATATATTTTATTCATTATTTAGAAAAATGATTTAAAAAAAATATATTCTTAACTCCTTTCATCACCAAAAGGTTTATTCTTTCATGGTATTAATGATGGTTTGAACTGAGAAAAAATAATTTTTGATTACTATGGCATATTTCAATTGAAAACTATTGATACCACCTCCATATATTGAATATAAGCTAAAAATTTAAATATTCATTGTTATAAATATTTCTTATCATTATGAATTTAAAAATAACTCTATCTATGTATTTTTTGATTATAATTCATGGAAAATGAGTATTAAACCATTTTTGAATCAATTAAATCATTATTTTATAAATACTTTAGGCTACTGTGGAGTAAAAAATATAGGGATTTAATAGAATTGGTTTTTCCAATGAGTCCATAGTCTAAATAATGTTTATTATTGACACATTTCCAGGTTGTATGAACAAAATTTTCCAAATAATACCTTCTAAAGTATAGAATCTCATAATTTACTTCTATTAATTGTTAAATTCATGTCTATTTCCAACAAATGATGATAAACCTAATTGATAAGTTTAATAGTTTATTTATTCTTATACTAATCAATTAAATAGTTTATAAAAAGAATTGAGGGAATCCAATCATAATTTTATGTAAGTAATACTTTGGAAGTAAAAAAATGAAATAAGAAAAAATAAAAAAAGTGAATAATTTAATGAATATAAAAGATAATTCAAATAGACATGATGATCTATTAGAAAAAGATAAAATAGTGGTATATAAGAGAGTGTTTGAGTTTGGGGAGAATTTTTACAATATCCTAAAGATTTTTGAAGAGGGTAAAAAGGAGCATAATATGCGGAAACACTATCATTTTTTTCAATAATAATATCTTTATGAGGAAAATAAGTAGAAAATTTTGATAAATTTTATATAAATGATTATAAATATATTTTCATTCTGATTTTATAAAACATTAGCAGAAAATTTTTATCTTTGTTGTTGTAATTATATATTAAAATTTTTATATACTTGTTTTTGAGATTTAAAATGAAATAAAAATTTAGGAAATTTATTTGGAAGGGTGTTTGGGATTCAATACACATCCTATAATTATTTTTAGTTTTTGTATACGGAATATTATCTTCCTATAGTGGATATCCTGGAGAAAAATTTCAATCATAATTAATTTATTTTAATATTTTATTAAATTCATTTTTTATAATAATAAATATTCATATCATTTGGGATTTTATTAAAGGAACTTGAACAAGAAGATATTGTTATTAAATTTTATGAAATTTAAGAGACTGCAGTGCCTATTAAAGATCACTCTTTGTGAAACCGCGAGTCGCATGAGGATGATGAAACATAGACATGATTTTTTTTTGAAATTTATAAAATTTAAAATAATTTAAATCTATATTCTTAGAATATTTTTCATTTACCAATTTTTTATATTTTTATTGAGTGATTATTTAGATTAGATCGAGCATATTTCTTTTTATCCTCCCATTTTCAATTAAAAACATCACTATAATAAGGGTTAACAAGAATAATCATATATATCAGAAGCTTATGTAGACGTATAATGACATGGGTCCCAATTAATCTAGTTTAGACATCATTAAGGTTCTAGGTGGTTATTTTAATTGACTAAAGTGAGGGATAATTTGAATATATTTTTTATCAATGACTGTCCATTCATAATTTTGGGATTCATTTTAAAAATTGGTTGTTTGATAGTGAATTATTAGCTTTCTTGTTATGGGTTTTGGGGTTCACCTTGTAGTTTGGAGTCCTAGGGTCATTCCAAGGATATAACAATGATAAATTACAACTGCAATAGGTATTAGGTACTTGGTGGAAGCCTATGTGTTGCTTGGGAAACTAGGGAGGAGCTTTGGTGACCTGGGGGTGCCACTAATTACTTGGTGACCAAACAATTGTACCTTGTGGAATTATTTAGATTATTTTTATTAAGGGACTTATGTTCATTTGATACTCACCCCCTTATTTCGTACTCCTTCAACCTCAACATAACTTCTTTATGGACATATATATGCCTATCCCTTGATCTCACTTCGTCCTTTCTTCATATATCCTCTCAACTATTGATTCAAGGGGAATCCGTGGGAGAATTCATGAAAAAATCCAATTCAATATTGTCTTATCACGTCCTATTATATCTTATACACATCTAATTTTATTTCATTGTAAGGGTTATGGATTATAATATTAATTGCACTAGATCTTGATGGATTTAATTAAATTCCTTTAGGAATACTTATCTATTACTTCAAAGTGAACCATGTGTGAAATATTATCATCGATACTCGACATTATGATTGAAATTCATTGATTTAAGATTTACATTAGGGATATATAGAGTATACGGTTGGGTTTTGGGGGGATGTTATAGTTATTTTTGAGATTTACTATCTTATATTTTTAGTTTTGTCCAAATAGTTGATTTTAATGGCTTCATTATAGATTAATTTATTATTTACTATTTTTGATTATGTAATTAGTTTTTATTATTGATTAAATTGGGTTGTATAATTCATCAATGTTTCTGGGAGATTATTTTGTATCAGAAAAATCAAATATGGAATTAGTGGTGTTCATGACCCTCTTAGTAATTTTTTTGTCACGACCCCCTCCCCAAAAAGTGTACCCCTCCTGGGTCGACAATGTGAGAAGGGAGATAATGACCCCCGAGTCCCGCCTCCAGTAGGCCCCGGGTTGGCGACTAGCACCGAGGGTATAATACACACACAAATGGGAGGCATTACCCTCTAAGAGAACACATGGAGAAGAGAGAGATAGAACATACTCCAACCAACTCCAATTCATAACTGAAATATAAAAGAAACCCAAGTACATATATGAAATGTCATGCAAAAGTACTACAACTGAAAGGGAAAACTAAAAGTACCCAAAAGAAAATAAAATGGCAGTGACCACAAGCCCGAACAGCTCATCCTCCAACCGAAAGCTAGAAGTAACCAACTTGATCTCCAAACTGCTGCATGTGACCTGAAAAACAGTTTATATATACATAGGGTGAGTATAACAGTATACTCAGTAGGATCCTCCCCAAGCCTCTCATGCAAAAGTAAAGGAAGCATGCTAAAGCCTAGTGAACAAAAAGTGAAACTAACTCGTTACCTAAACAGGTATACTAAGTTCCCAACCTCACCATGGATACTCTCACCAAGTAACGCATACAAGAATATAGCATATAGTAAAGAATATCAAGGGTACCCCACTACTACTTCCCCACTGGTTTGCCACTTTTCCCCAACGACATACGTTTTGTGCATCTCTCTCCAAGGCTTGCCCGCAGACACCTGGGCTAAGCTACACAATCTGCACCACATGCACCACATATGCTTTCCCATAGACACCTGGGCGAAGCACCACACTGTCCTCACAACCAAAAGTAACCAGGTAGTTTCTGAGAGCCACCACATCTCGCATAACATGTATCATACGCCGGGTATAATACCTCAGGCCATTACAGCCCATACTCCGAGTAAGAATCCTCAAGCCATTATATCCTATACACGTTACACCTATAGTAGTCCACATGATACTATATCCAGAATATAAGTGTGTGAAATAACCACAAGCCATTACAGCCCTCTACACACATATATGGGTAAAACTAACCACTATGCCTACCAGCACAAAGATCTACCAAGAGAAGAGAGCGGGGCCAGAGGGGGTAGTCAGCCATTCAACCTCCCATCAGAATGTTGGGGAAAACACCCCCCCAAGGCTCAGAATCCCCGGGGTGTCAGTTGCCATTACCGACAGGGTGGAGTAGCGTATAGAAACACCAAAAGTACAGAATATATATAACTCAAAACCACACTATGGGCATTACTTAGTCATAGGCACAACTGCAGCTAACGTCACTCAGACTCCAGGCTGCTACTTCTAAGACTAGGTAGCCTATAAGCACACAACCATTTGAAGAGCTTTATTAGATTACTCCATTCTCATTTTATCAATTCCACTATACGTTAATTAATTCTTTAAAAATTAATTAGCCATGAACAATTTACCACATTAAACTAAATTGGCATCACATTCAAGAACAACTCCTTTTTAGGATTCACATCACTATTAAATTCCAGTTTCTCCATCCCCGTGGATTATCACCATTTAAAAAAACTTTCATTATGGAATTACCTTTCCCATATTCACAGGCATTCTAGAAAAGCATCCTATGATACTAAACACAAAGGGCTCAACACGGTGAGTAAATATACTATCCGTCGAGTGTTTGCCGCCTATATCAAGAGCATAGACCCATCCTCCATCGAGAGGATAAACACGGAAAGCACGTGGCATACCCTGCGTGTCTTAGCCTCCTTCGGAAAGATGGTAAGCAAAACCAGCTGCCTTGAGCAGTGGGGAAAAGTAAAGTAGATAAAAAATCAAACCACCAACATCAAACCATCCCATTCATCTCATACCATCATCCTTTGTGTCCTCCCCAACACCCACATGCATAAACCGATGCATCTCGCCACACTAGGCGTCATCCGCTGCCACAACCACAAGTCCCCATGCCTCCACACATCACAACAGCCATCCAGGCTCACATCAAATCACAAGCAGCAGGAAATCAAAGATCACAAAATGGCTCTCGGCCCTTTAAGAAGGCATTTAGCCTTCATACAGGATGAGCACTCAGAGCTCCAAATCACAAGGCATTCAGCCTTACAAGCAAGCGGGTAACTCAGAACCCTTTTGAATTTATCGAACTAATAGTTCTTTAATCCATCTTGAACTTACAGATTCATTAACATCCCTCTTTATCTTTAGCCAATTATTTAACAAATAATTCCGGATTTACGTTCTTTATCAATTTCCATCATTAACGCGCAACTAATTAAAGAAAAATCATAGATATCACTCTATCTAGGAAAAACTTGAGGCAAACCATTATCACGGTACAAAGAAACAACATGAGATCAACCAATTCATTTAATCCGGTTCAAGTATTTAACTAGTTCAATTTCATTGTGATCCAAAGGGTTAAATCATTCTAATTATACGATTGCACATACACAATTAGAGAAGCCATGAATCCCCTACCTCGAAGAGTTCTTGACGTCCTTTATCCACACAACGGGTCACAGTCCTCTTCTCCTCACGACAGCTGCATCCACCAGAGGATGCCACGGTACGAAAGTACCAACCAACCCCAAGAAAACCCATTAGAACCATGGAGATTACATGCTAATATGGAAGGAAGAACAAGATAAGGTGATCCCCGAAGGAACGATGATAAAACATACCTTATATGGAAGAACGATCGACACAACTTGGTTGCATCAAACAGAGCGGAACTGATCCGAGTAACGTTTGATTATGAAACTCATACGGGAATGGTTGCAAGGTTATAGCGTCTTGTAGATGAGAACCAGGAGGATGAACAATGAAGAATGATATCTCGTTCCCTTTAAAAAAATAAATTAGAGAGGCGATGGTTTAAGATCCGATTTATTCTCCATTAAAAACGGATCGCATTAACCCACGCGGTTTGACCAAGTAAAAACATCCCGGCCTTAGGAATAATTAATATAGTATTTATGGACTTTGAATCGGCCTTAAAGTCCTTAAAATAAGGTTTTAAAAGTATTTTACATCAAAGAAAACGTCAGATTTACGAAGCTGGAAACACTGTTCACATACTCAAAATTTGGCAAAGTATGGAATTGGTAGATCTCATGAAGTCTGGAAACACTGTTCATTCGTGAAATTTGGCAAAGTATGGAATCAGTAGCTCTCATGAAGTCTGAAAACACTGTTCCAGTCTACCGATAGAAGTCCACCGATAGAACCTCACCGATAGAAACACTGTTCACTGAACCTCACCGATAGAAGTACACCGATACAACCTCACCGATAGAAACACTGTTCACTGAACCTCACTGATAGAAAAACTGTTCACTGAACCTCACCGATAGAAGTCCACCGATAGAACCTCACCGATAGAAACACTGTTCACTGAACCTCACCGATAGAAACACTGTTCACTGAACCTCACCGATAGAAGTCCACCGATAGAACTTCACCGATAGAAACACTGTTCACTGAACCTCACCGTTAGAAACACTGTTCACAGAACTAGATATTTGGCAAAGTGTTAGCCAAGCTACTGCTGGACTGCGGCTACCAGTATACCGAGCTATCAGTACGCCGTGGCTACCGGTAAACCAAGCTACTGGTAAGCGGCGGCTACCGGTAGGAAGCAGCTACCGGTAGACCGAGCTACCGGTAATCAGCAGCTACCGGTATACCGGCTACCGGTAGGCAGCAGCTACCGGTAGACCGAGCTACCGGTAATCAGCAGCTACCGATAGACCGAGCTACCGGTAATCAGCAGCTACCGGTAGACCGGCTACCGGTAGGCAGCAGCTACCGGTAGACCGAGCTATCGGTAATCAGCAGCTACCGGTATACCGAGCTACCGGTAATCAGCAGCTACTGGTAGACCGAGCTACCAGTAATCAGCAGCTACCTGTAGACCGGCTACCGGTAGGCAGCAGCTACCAGTAGACCGAGCTACCGGTAGGCAGCGGCTGGGGGATAAGTCACCTTGACCTCCCGAAACACCTCCACCACCACATTTTCAAAAAGTAATGGACCAGGGAGGTCCGGGCCATTACATTTTTCATCATGTCAACAACATGTATGTAGTACATTATCCTTAAAATTATAATTAAATATAATTATTTGTTTTGAAAATATAAGTGAATTATTTCCAAAATTTATTTTATTAGAACCTAAAAAAATATCAGTGTGATTGTATTCTACTAAATAAAGACTTTCAATCCCTCATAGATTTTTTTTTATAAAACATCTATCAAGGATAATTGTATGGTAATTAATTCCATGTATTTACCATTATTTTTAATGATTATTCTAATTTTTTATTTGGGTTATCCATGTTTGTATCATTTCACATTATCTTGGTGTGTTAAATCATTCCACTCATTTTTTTGGGAAACTACCTTGGTTAAATTAGAAACCTTTGGTTTGGATATTTTAATAATAAACCACATGGAATTATCAACAATTAAGTGTTTTATTTAGAATACAACTTCTTGGTTGGATAAAACAACAATAAATAACACCTGTTTAAGTATTATTGTTGTTCTATAATAGAATACCCCTCTTACAACGTATCCAACATGATATATAATTCACCAAAAAATATGTACCATTCAGTTAAGAGAGGGAATCAGTGTTGTTGTGATGGCTAAGATGATTTTGTGGGAAGAAGTGGATTTAAATAAAATTCATACTTGATTCAGTATTAACCAATATATTTTGATTACATTAATATCAATCTTTTTTCAAAAAACTTGAAGGAGAGTTTAATTTTATTTGATTCTTTGTTTATAAAATGGACAAGTTTTTGGGAGTATTTATTTAACTAAATTTCTTGCCTTCCTTTATTCGCTTAAATGTACCACCAAAACATGTTGTCCAATGACATTCACATTTCCTCTTGTAACTAATTAGATATATTTATATATGAATTATAAATTTTTTAAGTTAGTTGAAAAATAAGTTATTTTTTTCAACTTCTATTGATTATTTTATACTCTCTTTAATTCAATCACTACTATAAATTTAATTTAATTACTACTTTTTATTGTTTTTTTACACCATATTTGGGTTTCATAGATATATATTCATCATTATAATATCTGATGTTTCTTTAGTATACTATCAGTGTTGGGTAGGTCACACCTAGTGCTTCATTTATACAAAAACTATCATGTGTTCTACTACGTATTTCACCTTATTAATAGTGTATCTTATCGATTTAATTTTTTCTGGTGTTTTTTATTGGATCCTATTAAACATAGATCTATTTATGGTTATTCATTCTGAATATGGATAAATATTTTCTAGTAAAACATTTTTTTCATAATAGTTTGAAGATTGTTTATTATTAAGGATAGTGACACATTTATGAGTACATTTACTAATTTCATATATGATGAGCATATAAGAAGGGACTTATTTTTAAATTTCTCAAAATATAATTTTTCTACAATAATGACATGATAGAATATATGGAATTAATTGAATCTATAAATTATATTATGGAATGGTATATTATTTTTTATATATTAGGATAATTTACACTTTTATGGTGAACATTATAATAAAATGTTATCAGATTTGATTCATGAATTCATTCTAATCCCTTCCCCGTTTCCCCATGAGTTGGGCCATAAATTCCTAATCATTATACACCATTCTATACCACCTTATGATGAGTTTTCAACCCTTAATAACATGTAAAGGGTTAATTATAGACCATTATATTCACTCAACAGATAGGAACCATATTTTCCTTAAACAATCCATCGTAGAAACGTAGTGAACATCTCATAGTTGTTATAACTTATAAGGGTAATCACTGTATAGTTAGTTATTGGTTGTAGTTGATTTACTAACATGATATATTTCACTTGATACATTCATCTCTAATCTGATTGTAGTTATATAACTAGGATTTTTCTTTTATTTACAAAACCATTTGTGATTTATATATATATGAGTATATATGTTCATTCATACTCTGATTTATTAGTGTTGTGTTGATCCACCATTTTTGTAACCCTACTCAGTAATTTTCCAAACACCTTGTTGATACACCATGGTAGACATTCAGTCTCTATTTGGATATATTTTAGGTATATTGATATAAAATAGAACCTTTTTTTATTTCAAGGTTGATTTCTTTGGGTTTTGGTTGAGTTGATATTGATTCCCACTTCATAGCCATACTGGATAGAGGTAGATGGAAATCGTATTTGGAACCGAGTGAATTCCTCCATGTTTATGACCTATCTATGGAACTATTGTCCTTTTCATTTAATATATTCTGTTTATATATTCTATGTATTCACAGATATCGATTTTGTATGCATTTATTTAGTGAATTTTAGATTTTCTTACTTACATTTCTCTCTCACTAGTCATTCTTAGTATTGTACTCTATTAGTTAATATTTTGGAAAACAAACAAGTAATATTGGATTCTAGTTATAATTAATCCATTTGTCATCACACTAATCAACAAAGTTAAATAAATAAATATTTTTATCCCATCACTCATTATTCTAATCATAATTACATAGTGATAAAAAAGCTCCCTTGGTGTACTACTACTCGAATTTTTGTGTGTTTTGGGAATCCCTAATCGAGATTCAATACAATGGTATCTAATGTATTATTAATTTTTATAAAATTTTCATTGGAAATAATTTTTTATTAACTAAAATATTTATTCATAATTTGGATAAAATCTTATTTTTAGTATTTACGTTTCATAATGATGTTTATTGAAAACCTGAATAATTTTATTAATTGAATATTTATTTTTTGAATTTAATTGGTCAATTCCTACAGTAAAATACCTTTTAGAATTAATTATTGAAAATTTGGATGATTTTAAAGATTTGTTTCTTCAAATACATGAGTATAAATTAAAACATTTGTATCCATTTGAAAATAAGTGTACAATGAAAAGCATTGTGATATTAATTTGTATGTATATGGAGCTATGTTTTGAAAGTACTAACTCTTAACTTCCTCATGTGGATACAAGTAAGAAACATGTCATTTAATCTAAATTTATATAATTTTGGATAAGAGTAAACCTCATGTTTTAACCATTATAAAATATTAATATGTATATATGTAACTGAAATCAAATTAGACACTTTCCACTCAATATTAGATGAAAATAAATTAATTATAGAATATTTAAGTTTGAGTAACCATCACTTGGAGAAATAATATGTATTATTATCCCACCTGGATGGTACACTGATAAGATTATAATTGGGGTTCTGATAGATATTTACGGTTACAATTTTCAATCCAATTTGCATTTATGAATAACCCAAATTAATGTATTATTAAATTCATCCTCTACATCAATAAAAAATATATCAAAGTGATAAGTATCATCTTCCAATTATGAGTAGTGATATGATAAATGATTTTTTGTAATAGTAGTGACCAATCCATTAATTGTATTTGGGAAAAAATGTAGTCATCCAATATTGTATAATAGTAGCATGGACATTACTAGAATGTGTGTTGTATCTTCAAAAACATTAATTCCACTGCGACTGCAGTATAGTGCGATAGTAATTAATATTTTGAATAATAAGAACATAGGATATTATTGATAAATGTTTCATTATGTTTTCATATCATGATATCTCTTGTCTACTCTACGTATTTTCATCCTAATTCACTCCCAAAGATGGTGGATTTTTTTCCCTCTATCTATGGAAATTTTGATTATTATTGAACATTGTAAATAATTTTTCTTATTATTATTCTTCATTTTTATTATTTCTTTCTTTATGAAATATTATAGAATCATATATCAATGTTATCCAAATAACTTTTTTATTTCAAAATCACTTCTATGGGAAAAGTGGTAAACTAAAAAAATATAGACACAATCAAACCTCATAAGAAAATACTCATCACCATATAGAAAAAATTAATGAAATTGGAATTCATCACTTTGAATAATCGTTATTCAATGGTGGTAACCTCAATTTATAGGTTTTCCATAAAGTGATATTTGACAAGAAATGCCATCTTTTCCAATGTCTACACATGGTCATCTAGTATTTTCCCCCTATTGGAAACCAGATATAAAAATCCTATTCATTTATATAATCACAATAGGTTTTTTATTCATTAATATTAACTCACAATTGTTTTTTGAACATTATATGTGAATCTAAATTTGATACCTTGATTAGAAAAGACTCCCCTAAAATATCTTCATTAGAGGTCATGAGGAGCTCCTGGGTGTTTTCTGATTCAACTTCCTCTATATTTACATTCACAGAATCAATGAATGTAGGTTCTCATAAATGTATTTCAATAATCTCATCAGTTGTTGGATCCACATGTATAATATGAACTTTTTTACTTCCTCTATAAGGTGTTAAAAACATCAGTCATTCTCTTTTGAGGGAGTTTACCTTTTCTAGATGTTATTATACCTGAAGGAATTTTAAAATTTGAGTATTCCATGCATATTCATGACCTACTCATATACTAAATAAACAAATATGAATCCAGAAGCTTGTTATTTCCTTTCATTGAAGAGTATTGATGGTAATATTTCTCAAGAATAATTTCCATGGATTTATAAGACCATGTTTTAGAGAAATAATCATTATCCAACATTTAGGATATTGAATTCATCCTTCCCTGCATCCTTCATTGGATGAACATCTCCCAAATATGGAAGGGTCCCCCATGAATTACAAAATGACCCTCTCCAACATTTATTAGAATCATGGTCAAGATGACTATACGAATGATAAGATGGAACACATGATTCAGATAATACATTTTAATACCAATATAGTTCTTCAATAACATTAGTGCTGATGAAATAAAATAGTTCCTTTTAACATTTTACTTAAATACAAATTCTCGGAATAATAAAATGTCATAAAATGTGGGTACGATAATCCAGGAAGAGGATATAACCAAACATATATCAAATCAATCAAATAATAGCCAGATTTCAAAATGGTATGGGATGATTGGGAGGGGATAAACATGACATCATGATGGGATATTCCTGCATCAGATGAAAATATAATGACTACTGAATGGGGTTTAATTAAAAAATTTAAGAACATGCTGTGTAATTTCTCAAGTAGATATTAAATATTCCTCATTTGAGATACATATTATGATAATCCCCAAATAAAATAGTTCTAGATGAGGTCATTCATGAATCTTACATGAAGAAAAGACAAATCTATTGATGGTGTATATAGAGGAGGGTAGTATCCTAATGTGGGATACCAAAGAGACATACAACATCTCAGAGACTCGATTGAACTATTTGGAAGAAAGTAAATCTAAAATAACAACATTCTTTACATTCATGTGTTACTTGATTTATAAAAAATAGATATAGATAATACAATTTGGGTCTTACTAGATTAGTAAGTTCAATAATTTTTGTGCCTTATGTTCAAAATAATGTGTAATTCAATGTAAAAAGATGAGAAAATAATGGAACAGATAATTAAATCTCTTATGAAAATTAATAAGAATCCTTATTTATCAAACAAAATGTATTTTATGTGATGATTATTCAATATAAATATGAATTATGTGAATGTTATTGATGACATAATCAATTAATTCAATATCAACACATGTTAGTTGATATTTGTGGGAATTACACTATATGATGTTGTATGTGCATTTTTTGTATAGTATTCATTACCTGATAAGTGGGAATCTATTTATACATCCATTTGTAGTTATTGAGGGAATGAAATCACAAATTTGAAATATGTGTGTTATTTAATTATTATAGAGCATATAATGAGAATATAATTAAGAATGTTCCCTTATTTTTATCAACACATGGAAGGAATATGCATATAAATGTAGTGAACTAATCGTGGATGATGATAAAAATCAAGAGGAATGTTCCAACACATATAAAGGGGGTATAATCCTACCTTCTAGAGATGTGGGAGAAAATCAGACATCAATAATGGGTTCATATAGAAATGGAAGAAACCTAAAACCAATAAAAAAATATAATATCTGACATAATTAATGTTGTGTTACAACTAAGGGAGGATATCTATATATATATATTTGAATCTAGACTTAGTGTAATCCATCCATTACACATTAGAGAAGGAATTGTGGAATAATTATGTTTTGGAAATATTGATAAGGTACTCCTTGATGATGATAATCCATTTTAAATTATGATATATAGTGAGTCAGATATGAAAACCAACAATGGTAGTTTACTAATTCTACATAATGTCATATATATATATATAGACTACGAAGGAATATTATTTCAATAAAAGAGGTTCATGATTCATAACATTATATCATTTTCACTACTAGTGTAGGGAAAATTAGCAATTGATCTATGATCATAACTCACTATGAAAATAATTTAACACTATAAAATATGGTAGAAAATTTTATAAACGTGATTAAAATAATGATTTTTATTAGGGATTCAGAAATATGGCATTACAGGTTGGGCTACAAGAGGATAATTTAATGAAGGTGTTGGAACCAAAAACAATGTTAATGGATCTGATGTAATTGGATGTTGGTCTATGTGAAAAGTGTATTTTTTTTGAAACCATAATATGTTATTTTCTATAAAAGGATACAAGACACAATAGTATATGAAGCTAGAATAATTGAACATTAATTTTTCTGGTCCTAAACCAGTACATTCCATTATAAGGACAGTATATTTTTTGAAATATATTGATGGTTCAATAAGTAATTAATTGGATTTATTTTTGAAGTGAATATTTGTTGTATTTACCATTTTTCAAATGTTGGAGACTTTAGTGAAGAATATTTTCTAATCAATCCTAAAAAACATGAATCCTAAAAACTAAAAATGTACAATAGTAAATGCTGTTGAATATTCGATACTAAAAATGGAATTCAACTCGAGAAGACTCATTCACCTACACTATAAAAAAATATTTTGACTGAGAAGATTGATATGAAATTTAAAAAACGTGGTGGGAGTATGAGGCTGAACTCATATTTACATAATTACTTATAATAAATGTTAATTAATGTAAATGGATAGTGTAATAATATTAGTCCATCTATATCAATGAGATAGTTTATAATAGAGGATATTTGGTCTCGAAATAATGTAAGACTCTACCATTTATGAGTCAGTGATTATTCAACATTTGTATATATAGATGGAGACACAATGTAAAATCATACGTTACATCCAAATAATATATATTTATTATCTATAGTGAAATGTATTTGGTAATTATCTTCTAGGATGATAAAAAAATAAGGTCATCAGCCGTTGTAACATGATATTTATAGAATGTTTTTGGTAAAGGAAACATCATCCAGTTGAATTTTGATGTTGGGAATAAACAATAATGATATCAAGATCAAGTATAGATAGATTTTTTTTTCAAACAAGTGACAATATAACCAATGAATTATACCCATAAAATGGGATTTAAGAGATTAATAAGGATTAGATTAAAATTTTAGAGGTAATTAGAATCCTCATACTATTTTTTGACTGATGTTGGATATCCAATCAAATTTATTGATAAAATTTAGTTGAAAGAGTTATGAAATTAGGATTTGGATATGAAAAAGGATATTTCATCATTTAATGAAAACAATACATCATATATAAATCCTTTTAAATTAGGAAATAAATAATTGTAGACAAAATAGGTATACCATGTTATGTGAGAACATAATGGTAAGAAGTTTTATAACGCAATGATTATAGTGATTGATTTTCAATATTATTATGGTTTAGATTTCATTATAATTTTCTCAGCACTATTAAATAATACCACTATATTGGTAATTCTTACTATTTTTTCTTAAAATGATTTCAGATCGTGATAAGATTGATTGGAAGAATACATTCATTCAAGTTGATTTGGCGGAGGAAATTTATATGGATAAACCTAATGAATTAATTGATCTATAAATATAATACATGGTGTCCAAATTATAAGAATGTTTATAAGGGTAAATGTATGAACCCAGTTATTAAAATAATAAGTATGGTAAATTAATGATTAAAAATGCATGTGTACAGTGATTCATTGATCAGTAATGTTATTTTAAGTATTTTTGTGTTAGATATATTATATCGCATCAATATGTGGATGAAATATTTATTATAGGATCATTTATATATTGGATTAAAAAGTTGAAATATAAATGGGTTGAGGAGTTATATACTTAATATCTTTGAGAAACAAGTATTATTAACATGATAATGATCAATTGAGACTATGTAGGTAAATATTTGATGTTATTATAGGTTGACTACATTGGAATGTTTTTTACCAGATTTAGCTTGTTTAAAGAAATTCCACTTTTTATTCCTTTTTATAAGCATTTTTAATCTTATATTGAAAATCACCAATTATAATAGAATAGGTTGATTACATGGAATATGATCTTTATCCATCTGTTATAGGGAGCTTAATTTATGTGATCTTTTTCACTAAAATAGATATTTCATATATAGTTTGTTTTTTGATTAGTTATTGGGATAATACAAGAAAGAAATGTTGTGAGGATGTGAAGTGGATATTTGGGTATTGTAAGTGATGAAATAAATTATATATATGATTTTTAAGGGAAATTCATAATATGGTTATGTGGATATTGACCATGGATGTGATCTGTACAATAGGATGTATACCAAACATTATTTGTTTACGTGTCAAGGAACATGAATGAGCAAGATATATCAATTATAAAAGGTTGTATTATTATCTACTAAAATGGTAGAGTTCATTACTATTATTGAATTATAGAATTATATAGTTTTGATGAAGAACATCATTATGGTGATAGATATATAGAGATAGGAAAATATATTACTCTGTGAAAACTATATATATATATATAGAAAATAAATTTGTGATTCTTTCTCGAACAAATCATATTTCATTGAAGTATCACATTATTTAATTATATCTAAAATATGGTTTATTTACAATGAAAATTATTTTTGGAAATAATAATTTATGAGATATGTTGAGAAAACTGACAATCAATGATAATTTGAGTAGAATTTATTCTTATATTGTTCATTATTAATGTTTTAAGGATGATAGGGAAAAAGGTAATAGTGGTGGGGAAACATAGAATGGAATGTAGTAGACATTTCATGAATCATCGTCTTGATATTGATTCTTTGGAGGGAAATCAGTTAATATTATGTGAATAATAATCTATTGTAAACAATTATGGAGAAGTTTGTATTGGTTATTAAATAAGAGGATATTATTAATATATGTAAATTTTATAATGTTGGAACCTTAGACTGAGTAGATTTATCTATATCAGGCTCCAAGTGGGTGTTTTTTAGAATAATAGTGCAAAATCCATCGATTTTTTTGAAAAGAAATTATATACACAAAAAATAGACTATAGTATCATGGAATTTACTATAATGTGAGTTGTAGCTCTATATAATTTACATCCATATTAACTATATCATAGTGGCCCAATAGTATTGATTTGGATCTGTAGAAATATACGTTATTGTAGAAACAATTTCTTTATAAGAAATGTTTAATATAGGTTTATTTTCACTCTATGTTTTTGACATATTATTTTCTCCTAAAAATAACAAATTGTTATATCTCTATATGAACATTAGGATTATTCATGAACCATGTAAATATAATTGTATTGTTATTATAATTCATTTTTTGTTTTCAATATTTTTCATTTCATTTGGAATTGACAGTCGTTTGTGCTCCTAGTATTTCTGTAAAAAGGTTATCAAATATTCATTTTCACTACCCAAGTAATATAATACTTCCAACCTCTCAAATCATCACTCACATTTTCTCTATAATCACTATGAAGGATCAAGATAATTATTTTAATCCATTGATGTAATAACTAAACACATGTACAACTAGAATGTTGTGTGGTTTCAATTAAATATTTCATATATGAAATGTATTACACTTTTTGGAAATAAATTAATAAGATGCTCCACTTTTAAATAATGTTAAAAAAAGGGGTCGATTACATTTTAGAAGAATAGATAATATATTATTGGAGTGAGGGAAAAAGATACCTGAAGATGTAGAACATCGTGGAAATTAGCTATGTCGATTGATCAAAGATATCGATCTTACATAAGGAGTGATCTTATAAAGAAGAAGTTGTTGTTTTTACTAGTGAGCCTTTAAGAAGATAAGAAGATTTATGTATTTTGGTTTTGGAACATAACCAATACAATATTATATTTATTCATTTGTTGCAATTATTTTTAGGATATGATATAATATAAACATGAAAAACATATACTATAAATTTTAGTAACTTTTATAGTGAGCTAATAATTCATTTTGATTGTTTTTATCTCTTAATTACTATTTAATAACATCCCATTTGAGTACAGGTTATTAGAAATGATTATTTGGTAGGACTGTTACTCAATATCATTGAATATACATGATGGTGAGTCTATTAATGAAGTAGAGGGAAGAGTCACACTATCTATATTATTCACTTCTCATATATTATTCATTATTTAATCATTTATTAACTCCTTGTTGATCAAAATAGATATATGATGGAGTGAGGTGTGTACGATGAGACTTAATTGTTATTTTTTGGATACAAGAGGAATCGTGAAGGTGGATATTTATATTCAAGGGATTATTCATAGCCTATATACATTTTGGTTTAGAAAGTATTCTAATCCATTTCAATGTTCGACCACCACACATTGTTGGATTCAATATTTCACTTTTTTATTATTTCATCCCAATCTCAAATCATAATGTTTTCATATGTGATTTTATTTTCAATTAATTCAAAATTATAAAAAAAATTGAAAAATTAGAATTCCCTGAGTTAGAATTGAGCCTTATTAAGAGATATCACATGGGTATCATTACATTAAATTATAGAGCAGTTAAAAACATTATTCATAAGGAGTTTATAAAATATTTCCTCTATTAATTTGGATCCATTGATTAGTGTTATAAGGTACCATCCATAAAAAAACATAATCCCAAGTTAAGTTAATATTTCACATTGTGGATCATTTCAGGTTTAAAATTTTAGATAATTAGGTGGTAACTATTACATTACATCTCAGAAATTATAAATTACATACTAATACTCCATATAATTTTTTTACAATAATAAAACACCATAAATAAAACAACAATGATTTTATTTATTAAAATCTTCTTCAATTCTTCCATTCTTTTACCCGTCCTTATACTGTTTTAGAAACATTAATAAAACATGGTATGAGCATAATAATCTCAGTATGGGATAAAAAATAATGAAAGAAAACATTAGTCCATCAATACATACAAATCAATAAAATCATACTTCTTAATCCAAAAAAATAAGCTCTTTAACATGCCTCAGGAAATAATAAGATTTATGAACAACACATAGAAATAATAAATCATAAGGGTAATTTGTGGAATCCATAACATACATACACTATAGTTTTCACAGCTACGTAGGGATTGACATTTGGAATACTCAACACAGTATTTCCCTAAATATATTAGAAGAAACATTAAAGTTTACCTCTGTCACATTACCCAATTCATTGGACAGCTATCTCGGGCACACCAACCCTAGGCTTATCATGGAACCACCCATATATGTAAACATTTCCCAAGAACTCTGACATAATCATAACACATAAAGGAAAGATAACTTTTCCACGTTTAAATCACAAGATATAAGTTCAAGATACTGAAAAATTCAATCCAATATAAAAATAATTTCAAATACCAAAATACATAAAAAGGTTATATGATATTTATTTTCCATTTTGAAACATCAAAACTAATGGTGGAATCCACGTAACAAATAATGATCGTGGTGGCAGAACGTTTGTTGTACCAGCATACGTTAAAATGAAACATTCCCTTTTTCATTTAGTAATACTCTAAAATATATATACTATTTGAATAAAAATAAATTTAAAAGGGGTTTTCACACCATATAAAATCATGTCATGTATAAATAAAAATTATCCTTAGTGAAAGGAGATTGAGAAGATTCCCCTCACAAAAATATATTTTTAAATAACATAGATCATTTATGTATATTAACTATAAGTACAGATAAATCAAGTGTAAAAAAATATGATATAAAAATTTATTTCTCACATAATCATATTTTTACAGAATCAAGAAGTATATGTTTAACCCAATGAATAAAAATTGGTTCAAAAAGTTCCCTTATAAAAATTTGGCAGCCTAACGACATCATTTAAAAATTCATAAAATGGGTTGATGAGAGAAAAAATGGTCTATCATCATACGGAAATAAAATTTACAAAAATAAGATATATATGAATATATTCCAATATAAGAAAATTGTTATTAAAATACATATCATATGATAAGTCTTTGACTAAAAGTTGAGGGTGAAAGGTTCCCTTACCTTGAGTCTGACTCGTCACATATGTTCCTTGTTCTTCCTGAATAATAAAGTTATGTTTATTTATAATGTCATCAGATCCTTTTTCATGTTTTTATTAATTTTATATCACTTATTACTTTTTTCTAACAATTATATAATTATTCATGTTCATATCAGTTGTTTTTCCGATCTTCGGTACTTGGGTAAAAATGAGCTTGTTATAATTACAAATTGTCCATGTGGTAAAAAGTCCATTATCCCCAGAATAATATTCATTTTTTAAATATTATATATATCTATTATATATTTATTTATATAGAGTATATGTTTATATATAATATTCCATATCATATGCATATAATAAATGAAATGCATCTTTCATGGAGACGGTAATTCGTACGTATGCATGAACGCTACATTCATTTATTTTTTATATTTAAAGGAATGAAGAATAAATTACTCATAGGTATATTATAATTAAGTATAAAATATATGACATATATGTTAAAAATTTCCATTAATTCTTACCTTTATACATTCCACATATAGCATGAATGATTCATATCACTTTAGGGGCCGGTAGTCCGCACTTCCTCAAAAGAAATTATCATATTTACACATTATAGAAAGCATAAAAGTATGTTGTAAATACAAAATACAGAAGAATGAAGAAAATATAAATATAATATATATCATATATAAATATTATTCTATCATAATGTCCACCATGAGACGAGTTAAGAGATAATTGAACAATAATCATTTCGTGAGGTAGTAGTTTTCCGTCGAGAGAAATGGTATGTTTTAAATCCATTAGATGGTTGTATGCGTGAGTGTAGGTATAATAATTCTCATAACAACATCCTATTATATTGATGATTTTATTTGTTATAAATAAATGGAATAAAGAGAGTTTATAGGGTTAGAGAAGGAAAATCAGTAGATGAAACTTGAGTGAAGACATTACCTCAAATAGGATAACTTCATTTGATTTTAGCTAAAAAGAATTATTGAATTGCCTTATTCACAAGGTAAGGATTATATGGGTACAATAGGGATGTTGGGAGACTATTTTGAAAAGGTATGGATGATCCAAGGGGGAATGAGAGGTGTGAGTGATGGTTATATGTGATTCCATTTTTTAAGAGGGAGGAGGGACACTTAAAGAATATCTTGAAATATTATTTTATTATAAATTTTTTTCAGGTTTTAAAAGGTCCCACTATCATTTAATTCAGAGATAAGATTATTTTGGGTCAAAAAATACTCAAAAAATATTTGTTACAGATGTTTTGGTCTAATGTAAAAAATTATATTTTAGCATTAACCCTTAGTTAACTAATTTGACTCTCACCATGTATTCTGTATATTCATAACATATGGTTAATATAGTTACTATAACATGACAATAGAAACCCATGTGGTTTAATAATGATATTTTAAACATTATTTAATATATACGGACAAATATTACATTTTTAGGACTATTATATAATTTATTATACTATTATCTATTTTAAATAACTCATTTATGTCATTTTATATACTATTCATATCACGACTTTTAAAAAATACATAAAAACATGATTCTTTTGAAAAAAAACATCATTAATTAAAATATAACAAGTCATCACTATCCCTAAAATTCTTGGATGGCATGAAATGCATCAAAATTAATTTATTTTAATATTTATAATCTCATTTATTTAAATCCTTCATTAATAATGTAATCACAACATCATCTTTGCGTCACAATCACATTTATTTATTTGATGTCTAAATATTATAAATAAAATACCATGATATAGGAGTTGTTTTATATTCAAAAGAACTATTTATATTAAAAAATTTAACTTATAAAACACCATATAAATTTTTTTACTAAAAGATACATGTTTTGGTTATATTACCCTTAACTTTAAATTAAAAGTAATTAAACGCAATTTTCACACAAAAGTTTCCCCATGGGGTCCTAATATCAACCCAGGGATGCCCATGATTGGTCATATATCATCCAATATTGATTGTACTTTCTTATAATTATATAATATTATTATAATATTATTGTTTCCCTTATTTACCATTTTTACCTTTTAACCAAGTTAAATAAAATATATACTAATGTTACAATTCAAAATGTCAAAAAATATAGGATACCTATTTACACAATTTCGACAGCCTTATTCGAAATATTGAATCCATTTTTCTAAATATAAAACATATAAGTTTCAGAAATTAATTTAAATGTATTTTTTATTTTCAAAATGAAAATGTCTGTTTTTAATAAGTAAAAACTACCAAAATATTAACAATAATTTATGTCCAATCTCACAGTGAAATTACATAAAATGACCAAAATAAGACTAAATAATAAAAAAATAATCCAATTAAACATATAAATAATTTAAATTACTATCTAACTATATAAATAAATTAGATTAAAAGGATTTTTGAATTAAAATGTAGTATTTTTCATTATTAATTAAATCTGAACTTTATAAATAAATTTAAATATTTAATCCAAAGTAAATTTTGATGTCCCACTTCTAAAAAAGAATTTATTTTTTTATAATAAAACATATAAAAGTAAAAAAACTATATTTAAAAAGTTTTCTCAATTAAAACGTTGTAAATATACATTTTAAAAAGTATTAAAATATTCCGTGTTTAAAATCTTATTGATTCTTATTTTAGGACTCTAAAATTTGTTGGATAAATGTATAAAAAATTAACAATTATGAATTAACAACCACCTAAAATAATAATAATAATATTTTATATTTTGATATAACTCAAAGTTGTGTGTAGTGTAAGATTTCAAGGAAACATGTTGTTGCGTGTTGAGTATGATTTTGGAAAAGGAGTCCCCATTAACATAAAATTAATATCATATTAATAAATATAAATTGAAATGAAAAAAAATTATATAAATACCTGGCTCATTACATCCTTCCCTCCATTTGAAAATTTTGTTTTCACTATTTTAAAATTGGGCTTGGGAACATCATTGAAATCCCACTTCAAAAAAATATTCAATAAAACAATCACTTTAAAATAAAGAAATATAAGTACAAAGGTCACCCCATATTACCCATACATATGTTCCATGTAGGAAAACATGGATATGGAAGAGAAAAATTACATAAATATTTGAGGGAGAGTGATAGAAAACACGATTAAGAAAAAGATAACTATCATAAAACCCTAAACATGTGAAGGGTTAAACCCTATTTCATTACCCAGTAGGAAGTGTGAACAAAAAAAGTTTTTTATATTCCATTTAATAATTTTGATGAATTTATTTATGATATTGAATAATAACATAACGCGATATACATAATTTTTAAGTAGAGTTTCATACTTTAATAAATTTCGACCACAAACTCTTATTTTCTCAAAATGATGAGTTTTCAAGATGACTTGGTCAATAATGAAGTGCTAGAATCAACATATAGAGAATCAAAAGGTCAAAAAAAGATTATATATATATTTGCCTTGACTTTAGACATTAACCAATACCATAATGTTTTGTATAAGATCATATCATCCATGAAAAGGATAATCCTTTATAGATAGAAATACTACGCTTGTTCTCCATAATTAAACAAACAATACTCAAAGTTCAAAAATGACCGTTCCCAAAGCAATTGTCCTTAAAATTCTTAAAAATATTTTAAACTATGTTTTAAACCCAAAAATTAAGTTGGATTTGATCACATAGTCTTCCATGCATTTTTTTACATTTATCTTAAAGTAACATCGACTAATCTTAAAGTCACATACATAACAGAAATTAACCTAATCACATATTTTTTATGGTAGGTTATTCATTTCTATAAATAACAAAAATATCTATAAGTCCATAAGAAATACATATATTCTTCCAAGATAATATTCTACCATTATTAATCAAATTAAATCCCATATTATTCTATTTTATTTAGTCAATTATTGATCCCAAAAGAGAGAACATCATCCAAATTAACATTTATGACATAATCACAAAATAATTTTCTAAACAATGTATATCCATTTGATAAATCATATTTTCTCAAAATCAACATATTCATGATCCCTAAAATCATTTAACTAAATATAATTATTCATGAAAACCACGGAATTTACGTAGTCTAGTGGTAGACCATTAATCCCATTCGCACTTTGGTTGTGCGTTTGATTCCCCAAAACTTTTCCGACATGACAGGTTTACAAAAGTTCTGGGTGTTGTCCTATTTCTAATACAATATAATTTTATAACATAACCAAAATTGAGACAAATTAATCAAAATAACCCTAACATATTTTAACTATAATTTTTTTTCTCATACCTCGCTTTTTCATCCCAAAAAATAATAACATGTAATTACCTAAAATTCAAGCATTGTGTAAACCCAAGTGATTTTTTATAACTATAACCAAAAATTAAAAGACAATTCTTTCTCAAATAGAATTTTCTCATAAAAACTGCAGGGTTACATATACAAGAGTAATTTTTTCCAAAGTAACCCCATGAAAAAATAGAATTAATAAATTCAAGCATTTCATAACCCATATATCTAACAAAAATCTCAAATTTATAAAATGTAGACAACTTAATCATCCATCATTTTACATGATCCCTTAATATATTTTTTTCAATTTATTCTGTAATACTACTTTTTTTGAAAACAAAATCATGAACCATATCATAATATTCTATATTATCAAAAAATATCTATGAAATAATCCATAACATTCATAAGTCATTCCATCATTCCTAATCCTAAATTGGAATGTAATTAGGCATTGGTAATCATATATTTTGTATGGTACTTCTGATTCCATTCTTAAACCTTGTTCATAGGACATCAATTTGTGTAATGACCATGTACATCACATTTAAAACATTAAACAGTTCCCTCATAAAAAACTTATTTCATTTTCCTTGGGTCAACTGGATGTTTCATTTTTCGATGTAAATTTATTGTTTTATGACCTTTGTTACCACATCTATATCATCTTCCTGTCTCTCGAAGAATTTTCCTATGGGTTTCCTTCCACACCCTTACCACATAGGTTTTTAATATAATTTCCTTTACTATTATCACTTGAAATTCCTTATGGATTTTTTTGTCATATATATAATTCCATAGAAAAATAACCAAGGATTATGTGGTCAATCATGAATCCAGATTGTTTATTAAGAATAATGAAAAATGTTATAATTGTAACTCTCATTTCATTCGGTTTCTCATTTAGAAAATGGACACACTTTTTTTCACATCCATTATTATATTTGTGCATACTAAGTCCATACCTTTAGTGAAACCAAAAAGGAATGTGTGATTATATCAAAAAAATAATCATATATTATATTATGAGGATGATAAAAAGGAATATATACTTATTAATGTTATCTTAAACTCCTTCAATATATCTAAAAAAACTATGACTCTTTCTAAAATGAAAAACATTATGGTTAGGTCACTTATTCGTAAATAATAACCTGACGTCTAATGTTATCTAAAACTCCCTCTTGTACCAACTATAATGCCCTAGCCTAAACATTACATAATCTTGATTTAAGTCAATAATTGACATTGGGGATATTTTTATGAGTAGAGTTTTATAGAATTAGGTCGTAACTAATACATTATATCTCTTAAATTATAATATATAGGCTTCTACCGTATCGAATAAATATTAATATAATAAAACACCTTAGATTAAATGAGAATTATTTTCTTGATAAAAATCTTCCCGAATTCTTACATTCTCTTACCCTTCCTTATACCATATGTAAGGGTTATAAAATAAATAAAGAAAACATTAGTCAATCAATATATAAAAATTAATGAAATCATACTTCTCAAACATAATATATAATCTCATTAACATATATTATTATATAATAAGATTTATGAATAACACATAGAAATAATAAATCATTAAGGTAAACTGTGGCATCCAGAACATACTTATATTGTATCATTCACAACTATATAGGGAGTTACGTTTATACTACCCATCATAGTATATTCAATAAATATCTGATGAGAAACATTAACGTTTACCTATGTCAAGTTACCCATTTAATTTGAGATCTATCTTCAGTTTACCCACCATTGGATAATCACAGAACCACCCGTATATGTATACAATTTCCAAGAACCATAACATAATCATAACATTTAAAGGAAAGATAACATTTAAAAATTGAAATCACAAGATACCAGTTCCAGATATTGGCATAATTAATACATTAATAAAACAATTTTCATTACCTACATATATAAAAATTCTATATGGTATTTATCTTCCTTTTAAAAACACCACATCTTGTAGAGGAATCCAATTATCCAATAATGATCGTGATGAAGGAAAGGTTGTTGTCACCATGTAAGTTAAAACGAAATATTCCCTTTGTTATTTAGTAAAATGATACGAGGAAAAGATATTCCATTTGAATGAAATTAAATATAAAATGGGGTTATACACATTATAAGATAATGTCCTGTATAAATCAAAATATGCATCAGTGAAATGTGATTGAGACTAAGTCCCTTACATAGATCATTATTTAAAAAAAATAGATCGATTATGATAATTGACTACAAATACACATATTGAAAGTATAAATAAAATATTGGATATCAATATTTATTTATCACAAAATCGAATACTGAAATAATCAAAAAGTATATGTTTAACCACATGAATGGAAATAGGTTTATGATGTTCCCTTACAAAAAATCGAAATCCTAACGACATTATTAAAAAATTCATAAAATGAGTTTATGAGAGAAAAAATGGTCTCTCATCACATGGGCATAAAAATTACAAAATAAAGGATATATAATAACACATTCCAGCTTAAGAAAATGGAAATTAAAATACATAACATAAAATAAGCCTTTGACTAAAAGAGGATGGTGAAAGGTTTCCTTACCCTGAATCCAACTGGACATGTATGTTCCTTGTGCTTCCTGAATAATAAAATTAAGTTGATTTATACTTACTTAAGACCCTTTTGTCAAGATTATTATTCCTTTTATTTCACTTATTACATTTTTATAACAACAAAATAATTATACAATTTTATATCGGTTTTTTTATCGATGTTCGCTACTTGAGTTAAAAATGAACTTGATATAATTGAAAATTGCCTTTTTGATCAAAAGACCATTATCTCCAAAATTTTATTCATGATTTATATATCATATATATCCAGTATATATGTATTTATATCCAGTATATATTTAATTATAATTTCCATAACATTTGGATATAAGAAATGAAATGCACCGTTCATGGAGATGGTAAGACGTACATACGCATGAACGCAAATTTCATGTCATTTTCATATTTAAATGAATGAAAAATAATTGATAAATAGGAATATTATAATTAAATTATAATAAATATGTTATATATGTTACATAATTTTATTAATTTATCCTTTATATGTTCCTTGTATATCATGAGCGAGTCAAATCACTTTGAGGGTGCAGTAGTCTGCACTTCCTGAAATTAAATTATTGTATTTAAATTTTATGGAAAACATAAAAGTAAGTTATAAATTAAAAATATAGAAACATAAAGACAATATAAATATAATATATATCATATATAAATATAGTTATATCATAATGGCCACCATGAGAGGAGGTTGGAGATAATTGAACAATCATCGTTTTGTGAGGAAGTAGTTCACCGTCCACAGATACAATATGCTCTAAATTTATTAGATGGAGGTGTGTGTGAGTTTAGGTCTATTTAATCTCATAAAAACTTCTTAGTGTACTTAATATAATGGTTTTGTTATCATATAATGTAATAAATATATTTTATGGGGTTTGATAAGGAAAATAATTGGACGAAGAAAGAGAGAATTCATTACCTCAAATCGAGGAACTCATTTTGATTTTAGCTAAAGGTCTTCTTGAATTACCTTATTCTCAATGTATGAATTATTATATTAATAATGGTATTTTAAGAGATTATTTGATCATATTTTTGATGAGTTAAGAGGGCTTGAGAGGTTTAAGGGTTAGAGGTGGCTCTCATTAATTAGAGGGAGGAGGAGCACTTAATAATGATCTTGAAATATTATTTTATTATAAATTTATTTTCGTTTTAAAAATGTCCCAAATTAATTTATTTTATAGATAAGATGCTTTTGGGTATCAAAAATCAAAACTAATAGATTTTAGATAAGTTTTGGTCACATATTTAACCTTATATATTAGCATTAACCCTTAGATAACTAATTTGACTATTACCATGTTTTCTTATATAATTATACTACATCGTTAATATAGTTACTATAAAATGTCAATAGGACCCAAAGTGGACTATTAATGACATTCTAAACACTATGTAAACTATTTTTCCAAATATTATATTTTTATAACAATTATATCATTTAATAAAATATTAATTGTTTTTAAAAACTCATTTAAGTCAATTTATATAACATTCATATAATGACTTTTAGAAAATCCATAAAAACTTTGTTCTTTCAAAATGTCTTCCCTTATTCAAAAATAAAAAGTAATAATTATCCCTAAAATTTGTTTATTGGACAAGATGTTTGAAAAAAGATTTATTTTAAAATTTATAATCCCATTTAATTAAATCTTTTATTAATATGGTAATCACTATATCATCATTGTGTCATAAATATATTTATTTATTTGATTATAAAAATTATAAATAGAATAAAATTATTAAGAAAATATTTTTATATTTCTAATGAATTTTTATTGTATAAAATATAACTTATATATCCCCATATAATGTTTTGACTAAAAGATACATGTTTAGGTTCTATTTTACATAACATTAAATTAAAAATAATTAAATGTCATTTTCACATATAAGAGCCTCCATGGGGTTCTAAAATAAATCCAAGGATACCCATGGTCAGAAATATAGCATCCAATAATTTTATTACATCTTTTATGGTAATTTAAAATTATTATAATGTTATTTTTTACCCTTATTTACAAGATTTACCATTTAACTATGACAATTAAAATATTAAATATAGTTACATTTCAGAATATATAAAAATATAAGTTAACAAAATACAATATTTGGAACTCTGAATTCCAAATATGGAATAAATTTTTCTAAATTCAAAACACAAAAGTTTCATAATTTAACTTAAAATTAATTCACGTTGTCGAAACTGAAATGCATGTTTTTAAGTAGTAAAAATGAGCAAACAATTGACATGCATTTATGTCCAATTTCAATTCGGAATAAAATCCAATGACAAAAATTGGATTAAGTGATAAAAATATAATAAAATGACACTATAAAATAAATTAAAATTACATTATAACTATATAAAAAAATTAGATCGATAGGTAGTTTGGAATTAAAAGGCAGTATTTTTCACTATTCATTAAAAAAATGAATTTTATCATAAAAATACAAAATTTTCATCCAAATTAAATTTTAATGCCCCTATAATAAATAATAAATTGATTTTTTAAAATATAAATTATTAAATTTGAAAAAAAATATATATTTAAAAATGGTTCTCCATCAAAAGGTGGTAAATAGGCCTTTTAATGAATCTTAAATAATTTTATGCTTAAAATCAAATTCATTCTTATTTTAAGCCACTATTTTTTTTGAAAAATGTCAAAAAATTTAAAAACACGTTATATTATAATTTATTTAGTTATGTTAATTCACAACAATTTTATAATTATGTTTTTGCTACCATTTAAAATAATAATAATATTATTATATTTTTCGGTATCACACAATGTTTTGTGCAGTTTCAGATTTCAAGGAAACACATTGTTGTGTGTTGACTATACTATCATTAAAAGTGTCCTATTTAAAATCAAATTAATATATTATTCTTAAATATTAATAGAAATAAAAATGTATTAATATATAAATACATAGGTCGTTATAAGTGAAGAATAATGTTTTTCTTTAGTTTCATATTTTCATTATATTATTGAATGAAAATTTATTAAAAAATTGACTCTGAAATACCATCCATGAATGAAAATTTTCTATATCATGATAAGAAGAATATTTTATATTCAGGAAATATTATTTATTTATCATTATAAGATATTATTGGACACCTTATTTAAGATCTATATAAAAAATTTGTAAAATATTTATTAAAAGATTTTAATTATTTCTCATAGTTTATTCATGGATTTAATATAGGATTTATAGAGGAGTATTTAGATATACTAAGAGAAAAACATAATTCCTTTATATTTGAAGAAGAAATTGCAAGGGTTATGAAAGAACCTAAGAATCAACCATTTTCATTGGTATCTAGACTTATTGAATAATTTTTTTGTGATAATTTTCTATAGGAAATATTTTGATCAGATGAAAAATTATTTATTAGTATTTAATTAATTTTTTTCTAGATATCCAAAAACATTATGGAAACAAATCGTCACATATTTAATTTATAAGATTCAATATCATTACTCATTCTTCAAAATGATGATATTAAGGGTATAATGGTGTTATAATACATTTAGGAAAAGTTACATAGTAAACTAAATTTAATCAATTCCACATAAATTCTTAATGCAAAAACTGATGATAAAGCATTGTATATTGGGACTATTGGGAAACATTACTTGAATTTAAACTGATTTTATTTATAATTCATTAACAATATCTTCTAAATTTATATCCCTTTTACAATTATTTTTTATTTATATAACTTAGTATATTCCCATGTTGTTGAGGATGATACGAAGAATATGTCTAAAATGGAAGATGAAATAAATTATTTTGAGTTGATTTTGAATCCAACATTATCACAAGATTTTGAAGTAAATAATAAGGCATCTCGAACATATATATTTAACAACAAGGACCTTCTTTACACACACATTCTATTATTCCCAACATTATTCATTAATAGTTATTTAGATAATGTCATGAAGGTGGATATAATGATTTATATTGTAAATAATAAAAAAAAAGTAGTTTGTGGTGGTCAGGTTGAAAAACATTATGAATAATATTGGAGAAAGGATAGTGTGGGGTTTTAAACAACAAAAAACTCTATCCACAAAAAGATTGAATATGATTCAAAAACCATTTATCCATGAGAAATAAAAATATAGATTCTCTTCGGTGGGAAAATCCAATATTATTTTCCATAATCTATTTATTTTTTTGCATCAAATATTTTTAATATATTTATAATGTAATATCTTTTTTATTTTTGGTTTTCATAGAGGATATTAGTTTTTATATAGTATTAAATTAATATAGATAACATAAATATTATTTACAAACTGATAGCAAGGTTACTAATTTCTGCAATATTTTTATACCCCTCTCATATGTATTCTTTTAATAGAAATTTCCATATTATAATATCCTTGGGGTAGTATCATGAATAAATATGGGATATGGATTCCTATGTTAAACATGTTGGTATGTTTTTGTGTTTTAATTTTTATTTATTTTTCTTTTTTTTTGGAACACTTTGAACCATAATAAAACATGTAATCAGTTTTCAAACATGATTCATATGTGAGAGAAAATATTTTTTTTAGAAAATAAATGGATTAAAATGAGTTTTGACATAGAATATCTATAAGGATTTGGTATTCTAAAAATAGTATAAGGAGTTTTATGATTTTATAGTATCATAAATTAATATTTTACTTTATATTCTCTTTGTAACGGCATTGTGTTTGATTACACATTTGCATGCCCAACTTTGAGATTTAATAAAACATGAAATAATGTTATTTAAATATGGTTGTTATAAACAAGATGTTAGGTAGGATGGTATGAATAGGAATAATGAAATTATGAAAAATATGTGTTGGGGTACCATAAAATTATTTTTTTGGTTTACCCATAATAAATAAGTACCAAATGTTCAATATATTGTCATTTTAAGCAAAAAAAACCATTTTCCTAAATTATATATTATTTTATTTTGTGGATGGATTTTAAAATTAATTGATACAAATTTTAGAAATTTTAATTTAAAAAAATGAATGTCTTTTTTTAAATTAGGATTTATGATGAATTTTTTATATTTTTCTGAAAAGATGTATTTTTTAGTGAATTTTTAAAAATTAAATTTTTGATGGTCAATAATTTATTTTCATCAAATAAATTATATTAAAAGACTAAATATGTTGTTAATTTTGTTTTAGAGTAAAATAAGATACTATTTAATATAAGAAAATGTAAATAATTCCATAAAAATTAACAATATAATTTACATTGGAAAAAGTTCACATTTGTTCTAAAAAATGAATTTTAATAAAAAGAAAATATCATTGGGTTTTTTGAATATATATTTAGATTTATTTACCTTGAATATAGAAATTTCAATGTAAAAAATAGATTTCAAATTTGGAAATTTGTGTTTCAGAATTTGAAAATAGGCCCCTTAAATTTTTTGTAATTACGAATAGAAATTGTGGTAAATATTTGGAAACTCGGTAAGGGAAACAAGGGTTAATCTATGAGATAAGGACTAAAAATAAATATAACACTTGTATTTATTTTATTTGATATTTTAAACCAAAACAAGTAAATATTCACTAATATAGAAATTTAATGACACATTCTTTTAAATATAACCATTATATTAATTTATGTAAAGAATGAATACAAAATTACACTTTATTTATTATATTGTATTTAATATATTTTCCTCTAGATATGATAAAGTTATGAATGAGTATGAAAGTTTATTTCTACCTAAAAAATATTTTTTAGTATAATAATTTATTTTAAATTTTTATTGATGAATTATTCATGGGAAAAATATGTCGATCTACCATATGGCACGAACAAAATGGTCCGATGAGAATTGGACATTTTATATTTTTTATCACTTCAGACATATTTCTTATTTAAATTATTATACATCATGATCAAGTTTTTTGTTTCATTGGATATATCACACACATGGATGGGAAAATGGTCTAATGGTTTGATTTTGGGGGATTGATGTATACACAATAATTCACTTCAGATTTACTATTCACGTTCCTCTTCCATAAAAAATCCCAATGGTCCCCATGTCTATAACTGGATACATACATTATTTATAAATAGATTCATTAAATTGGTGTTTCATAACCAATGGATAAGGGAAATCGCATTGGTCGAGAGGATAATAGGTTAGGTATATTAGTCCTGTTTGGGGGAATTCTTACCTACTCTTGGAAAATATTATATATTTATGATATGTTCACGAATTTCTTCCAATTCATGATATGAGACTGGTTACTCTAAAAACAATCAAGAATTAAATCCGTCCATGTAGCATGAAGGGGCTAATAATTATTCCATCGTTATTTGTTTTTCATTCTTCATCTATTTCCCATTAATGACAAACTTCCTTTTTGTAAAGGTTGTATAATGAGGAATTCTAGAAAATGCTACCATCCAAGGAGAAGATTAATATTTATGGGATATGATTGATCCATTATGAAGTGTCCTGTATATTTTATTTATATCTATAATTGAAAAAAACATTTTTTATTAACCACATATTGTTTGAAATCTTATAGAAAGAAAATATATTATGGAATTTAGGCACTATGTATTTATCTCGAGCCATATGGATTAATCTCTTTTACCCTATTTATTATTGTAATAATATTAATCATAGTTCATTCAATCCCTTTGAAATTTATTGAAGGTGTATTCCCTTGTATGGGGGTGGGATATCATGCCAATGATTGGGGATTACACACTATGGTGTCCATGGATGTTCGATATTCATGATGTGAATTATATGATCATTCTAAATCCCCAATTCCACATGATCCATGATCGATGTGAGAAATAAGGGATAATATGATATTAGATAAATTGTATATATATGAAGGCATTATACTCTAGGAAAACCCCTAGGTTGATTAATATGGACCTTAGTCTATTGGATGGGTCCTATATATTTTGTTCAAGGCAGGAATTGAAGTCGTCATAGTTTAATTTTCTTTTTGATCTACTGGTGGATGAAGAAAAACTATTTTCCCACGGGATTTATTGGGCCCTGAGGGTTGGAATTGCAGATGCATAGTGGGACTTACAATTAGTTGGATGCCTAATTGATCTCAATCCCTGAGAAGTCATCATATGTATCATTATTGTAATAGGAATCAGATTTCTCGTAGGATAGTATCTTTCTTGATCCACTTGTGGATGAGGTATTTCTATCAACTCATGGGAGTGATTGTGTCTTGATGGTTGGAATATTAGACACATGGAGGTACTTACACTATCATGGATTCCCATTTCAGATTGGTCCTTAAAAATAAATCTTACATATCTCGGTTATGGAAGGAATTGGAGTTATTATAGTTTTACTACTTTATTAGTCCACTAGTGGATGAAAATGGGATAAAATTCCATCCAAATAGATTGTGTAACGATGGTTTAAATTAAAATACATGGGGGGATATACATTTATATGGATTCCATTCTATCTCGAGAGTCAGGAAGGAATCCTACATATCTTGATTGTGGATAGAATAAATATTCTTATAGTTTAGTTAATCAGGGATTACACAATGATGTTTCCCTTATATATCAACTAAACAAGGAAATCATGTCTCAAAATATCTACTAGACATGACGTGAGTGTACGTCTGATAGGTCTGATTTTTTTCCTGACATATTTGAGGATTTTATAATTGTCCTATTTTCAAAGAGGGAATGTCTAAAGACAATCATATGATCAGTTGACTTGTCCAGAAGTTGTCGTATAACATGAATGACATGTCTAGAGGGAATCATATAATCATAGATGTCATGTCCAAAGTTTGTATCATGATCTAGATTACTTTTCTAGAATAAATCATTATATCATTGATATAATTTCTGGATAGTTCCGGGAGAACAATCCTGACATGTACTGGTGTCATCGTGATAACAAGATGACATGTCTTTGTGTCACCGCATGATTTGAGGCAACATGTATGAATACCATTTAATGGTTTGTCTTGAAAGCCTGGATGAAGTCATAAGACTTGGGTGGCATGCCTAAAGGAGGTCATTATAATTTATTAATATTCCCAAGGAACATCTCCTGATTCATATGGCATTTTTTGGGAGCCTCTCATGATTTGGGAAACATTTCTAAATGTGAAAACACGATATGGGGTAGTAATGTGAAGAATATGAGGACTAAAAAATATGGATTCATGTAAGTCTTCAAAATTATATTGACTTGTATTCTAGACTTTGCTTCATATCTTCAATATTTAATTTTAATGTTATCTCATTTTAGGTTTTTCATGATACATCTAACATGAGGGTCTTTTTTCTCATAATCTCCGTGAAATTAAAATTCCTTCACATCATCTATAATGTGATTAGGTAAATAATCCATGAATTCCACATTATACATTTGGTTATTCCATGTATTTTACTAGGAAGAAGAGCTTTATGAATTAATGACTAGACCGCTATATAAATTGAAAATTGCACTCTCAAGCATGATGGATCATGGATGGATTCATCCAAGGATTTTTTTCTGTACTGAGGAGGACGTATTTATTGGAATATACACCATGATTATATGTTTCCTTGAATGGTGTGTATCACATGGATTTAGACTGGAGTTAAAGGAGGGTCTTAGTGTCATGGGATTTATATGATCCTACCATGGGTATTCCATGGCCCTGTGTGACATTTATTGAATTCTATAGTGTTCCAACCATTCCATTTTTATAGAACCCAAGTCGATCAAATGGATTTTTTCTTGACCATGTGGATATGTTAAAGAGTTTTTTAATGTTAATGTTGATATTTATAGGGGTATTGTGATATCATGATTCATGTAGGAAGGCTCTTTCATGATTGAATATGACTTTTCTAGATTATTCCATTAGAATATGGCAGCTTGTCAATAGGGGTTCTGCATGATCATGCTGACATGTCAAGGGGTCTCCTAAGATCATGATGACTTTTCAAGTGAGCATTAATGATATCATTCCATAATTTTTAAGGGAATTTTTTAGACTATGATTTATTTTTGAGAGGGACTCTTATGATCAATGTTGACTTCCCATGGAATATGAACACTTTCATATGAAGGACAACATATCCTCTCTCTGTAAGAATCTTATATCTTTCCACATTTCATTTAACATTTTTAATTTTACAGGACTCCATATATCATGATGTTTTTAAATTATTGTCAAAAGAAAATGATTATCACTACATATGATGTGTTGTGTGACTAATAATGGGTCTTGTGCAGATGAATTACCATATTCATGGAAAACCCCTCTTATATTCTATGATGACAAAGGGGTAGACCAAAATTAAATGATAATTTTGAAAACCCTTCATGTGATAAAGGTTCCATTATAGTAGCCTGTTGTGAAGCAAATTAGACATGTCTCCAAGGCCCCGTAAGATCATTTGGATTGTATTACCATGTCTCAATCATATCAATGATTGAAAATGGATCCTTCATTTTTTATAATGTATAATTTATTTTACAAGGATTTTTGGATGGTAGTTGGGCACAAACCAACTAACAAGTCACGTGTCACATAAGATATTTTATAGAATCCTTCACACAATCATTTAGTGTATTGGATAACTTTTCATGTAAAAAGAGCATTGACCAAGGGGAGAATCATAATTTCACGACAATTAGGCATAGTGAATAACCCATTATCATGACTTTTTGAAGGTCATGTGATCACATGTCCTTTGGAAGATCATATGATCTGCTTGTTTTATACACTTTCTATTCCATTTCATGGGGAGAGAATAATACCATTGCTTTAGGTATTTATTAAATTTTTTATTCTTCGATTCTCATTTTCTGGTATTCCAAAATCCCCCCCCCCAGGAGCGACATCGGAAGGTACATAGGATCAATTATGAGGAATGTAAATGCTTGCATGGGTCTTTGGGGAGGCGTCCAATCAGTGACTTGGGATATGATGGTTATTATTAGTGACAATTGGTATTATATGTAATTAAATATTAATTAGAGAATTAAGGGGAGTCCATTTAAAGACTAATCTAACTCTCTATATATCATGACATTCACTTTTATCATGTGGTCCCTTTACAAGACCTTTAATGAGAACCAGTCATGAGACCTATTCAGAAGACTGTTTTGTGGGAACTGTTTCCTGAGATCTACTTTCTCCCAATACATTCTCAAACTAATATCAACTAAAAAATCGATTGTTTATATTTCTTTGGCCTTATTCCTTGGCTACATAGTGATTTTGTAGGTTTCACATGATTTGAATTTTCGTTCAGATGACCAATTAAACAATCAAGAGGATTGAGGGACCGTGTTAGGGTCAAGCGATCACGAGTCTCTTTATTGATCATTCATTTATGATATATACTTATGGTTATATAGAATTAATTATCTCTATTGTTAATGTGGTTTATGGGATATAGTTTTTTCAGTCATGAATTAACTTATGGCTCATAAGATTCTCATGATGCTTCTAGGATGATGGAACTATTTTGATGATATTTTTTACTTTTGTATGACATATTAAAATTTTTTTAGATGGATTTAATCTCCCATGAATCTTAAATTGTAGTTAACCAGAGGGTTATGATTGTTATGAACCATAACTCTAAACCTTAATATCATCTACATTCTGAAAATTAGATTTTATAAATTATCCACTTGTCTAAATTTCAAATATCTCTTTTTATCACATGGGATTCCCCTATATAGATTTGGGATACTGAATGATTTTATGTTTCTTATTAGAACTAAAATATTCTATCTTGTGGGGTTTCAATATCCATTTACTTTTTTTAGATGATAGTTTCTAAGGATGGACAATGTGTTGTATCACAGTCCCTAGGGGTTTCCATTATACTAGTGAACTCCCCTATGGGTCCAGATGATTGTGATTTCACCCAATAACCAACTTCTCAAATATATTCTATCATATTTTTCTCTTCCATAAACAATTCGAGTAGATGCTAGAGAAATCATTAGGATATGTGTCCTAGATTAATTTTTTCTACTAAATGGACATGGACATTATAGGATAGATAGAGTTTATAAGAATTTATTAACAGCTAAACACTATTCATCTCTGTATGGTCATGTGATTTTTTCATTCCATCATCAAACATCAGCCAAACCTTTTTATATAACTGGTTATTAATTGCTTCACTATTGAAAATTCATTCCACTTGTCCCATTAAGATGTTGGAATCATTCTTTGGGATATATACCAACTATGTAAGATATCTCCCCAACCCCCCCCCTATTGGGGAAATGTGACATGAGATCCTTCCTGTTAGGAAGATATCGTATGACCTGACATAGACTCCAGTTTTGACCAAGGATATTCTTCACATTGTGAAAGAGAAATTATTGAAGGATATAATATGTAGTCACACATCTATTTTAATGATTGTATCAACATATTTCTCTATCGTAGTGTGGATTGGATGAACACCATACACCCTGATCATTGCACTTCTCAGAGGTCCACAACATAAATAAATCCTAGTGGGAAATATTGGGAGCCAAAGAATATTTTGCATTGGTCTACACGGTGAGGCTACAGAACAAAGCCATAGCCCTTAATGGGCATGTTCTTGAATGGGTGGGTTTTCCTAACTAGTGATGTAGAATTAGGAATCCATGTTATTACGCTGGTGATGGTAGGTCAGTTAGAAAAGGGGATACCTATAAATTTTGTTGTACTGAATCTTTTACACCATTAATAGTTTTTCTTCTATATTTAATTGGTAAAAATTCTTATATAATTGATGTTCCATTCTAGTTTTTATTCTGTTAGATAGGGGAAAATTTCTACTAATATAGATAACGCAACACTATTTGTATCCCTAGTTCCCTTTCTCATCTTATGTTGCTAAACATCTACAGGGTTGATAAAATATTATTAGGTCCTAATGAGGTTGATGACAAATTGATGTGGTATGATCACTTCAACTTCATACTTTATCATGAAATTATCAGACCAATTATTGATAATGGCAGCAACTCTCTTGATGAGAGATTAAATAATATCTCCCTGAGAGATAAGGTTCTCACAACCAGTATGGATAATTTGATTATTTGAATTTCATACAAACATTATTGGTTTTCTATCCTATTCATCTATATCCAAGGGATTTATCTGCTCCCCTTTGATGGTGTGCATAGAGAATGACATCATAAGATTAACCACCATTTTTGGATGATATTAGTGAATGAGGATAACAAGGATTAGATTATCCTCATACCTATTGACGCCTTCATTTCTAGCTCATGATTATGTCCAAGATTTGGTGGAATCCTACCTAGGTGGTTTTCTAAATAGATATATCCATCTAGTGTATAGATCATGTCTTATACTAACCCACTTATTTGTAGCAATAATTGATCTGATTTTTTATTCATGTGGGACTTCTAAGAACTATCTCCATCCTAGAAAATAATACCCAATTAGCGGGGAAGAATTTTTCATGGATCCTATTCATTCAATAGAATTATTAGTGAATTCATCTTTTTAGATTATAGTATATTTTTCTTCCTCTCTCGATTCTTCATATGCATAGCCAATTGGTCGCCTTATATCATATAAACTCCATAATCTAGAGAGGATCATACATGTCTCTTGCTAATATGGATGCATATTCTCTCTTTGATCACTCAAACACCCCTGTAAACATTTATTTATGAAGAGGAATATTTTTTCTAGCTCTATTATAATTTGGTGTTGGGTGTCTTTGATTTATAGCCATTATATAAAATCATGCAATATATAATCCTGATGTGGAAAGAGTTATCTACTAGTGATAGGGGATTTCATGATTTGGATGGTACTCCCTTGGACAAACTAATGAGAGATGCTTCAGAGGAATTGGAGAAAATCCATCAGATCATATCTGGGTGTCATAACGAAATGGATTTCTTGACCATAATAATATCGAAACATGAATTTATAATAGATTTCTCAAATTATATACTTTTTTATCAACATCCTCATTATAAAATACTAAAAAATGTGTTTAAAAGGTGGATACTCATACAAATACTCTTCTCCCTTATACTATAGTAGAAGTAGTTGGGAGGGTGACACTTTGATACACCATCAATGATTCTCATTAGACTGTTGTGGATTTGTCCAGCTCAGCGAGTCAGATTTTATTATATTATGATCATCAACACTTTTTATGGAATCATTGGAGAAGCTAAAAAATGTATAGATCCTTCATTTTACATGATATCAATTAAGAGATCTTCAGAACCATCCATTTCATTATCTTGCTTTCTTTTATTCTTGATGTGCATGATTTTTCTTTGATCAGATGTTACATGAACTATCAATGATACCCATCCTTCATATAATATCAGGTAAACCGAAATAACAAGATTTAAAAGTTTAAATTATATTATATTTTTATTAATAAATGGTCATGTATTCTCACCAAGATAAAATTCCTCATTGATTTATGTCCTCCAATTATCTTGAGATCTCCTAATTCATAAAACAGAAATTTGGAAAGAATACTTGTCTTAGATAGAGAATTGTCTATCCTTGGATAAATTCAATGGAATTATAGTGAATAAAGTAATTTTTGATAGGACCATTTTTTAGGCCCGACATTCTTTTTATCATTTTTTTATTTCCCTAATTATTTATTAAGATTCATATAGGGGGAATAATTAGCAGTCATGGAATTATATTTTATTCAGTCCACCCTATTAATAGTTTTGGACTAGATTTTTTGTGTGTAATTTTTAGATCATAAAAACGAAATCCTTATTGTGGTATAGTTTACAATTTATTATCTCACACCTTCAATTTCTATGGATTTTGGGTGTTTTATCTCATACCTTCTATAACTATTTTTTGGGACTTTTATCTCAAAACATCTATCATTGTTGTTATACAGTTTGCAAAGTAGCATTCTATATACAATTTAATGTCTTATAAAAAAGATGTGTGTTGAGAATTTTAACATCATGTGGTAATGAAGAACATAGTCTATGTGTTTTAAATTCATCTATTAAGAAATTAAGTACTATGAAATTTAAAATCGTGCAATCATTACTTGATTGATTAATGAATATGGGGAATACATGCCAAAGATAACCCAAACACTCTGGATTGTTGGGATCCACCATGGTTTTATGGGGTCTCATTAGGATTAGATTTCTTTTCCTATAAGTAGGATATTCCGCTAGTTGGTAGGTCAAATCCATTTGGAACCAATGACATGGTTCAATAGAGGTTCCCCCAATATTTTCAAAGGTCCATCAATATTTATTGGGGGTATCATTGGCTATGGGTAAAATATTTGGGATATTAGGACCCCATGGATAGTTGTAATTAGGGTGATTAAATTCATAAACCTGATTTTTGAGTCAATGAATATGGAATTTGGACAACATACTAGGACAGACTCATTACACCATGAGGTATTGGGTTCTTAAAAATTGTTACCAGAACTCACAATGAGTGTATCTCTTTTCCTTCAAGGGTAATGTGCCTCTGGATGTTAGGTCGAAATCATTATATATTGATAGAATTGTAAAAATGAGGTATAAAAACATTTTTCTAAGGGCCAATAATGATTTTTAAAGACTCTATGATCTTTATTATGTGGTTGGGTATGGAGTGAAATCTATCCATTAATGGTTTTAGAAACCTATGGTTGATTAACTCTTTTTGGGAAGCTCGAACCCAGTATCTTGTGGTTTCGTGTCATGTGGTGTGGGTTATAATAAGGTTTATCCATTCTATGTCACATTCTTTAATTGAAAAATGGTATAAAACATGGTGATATATCATCAATGATATTGAATCCAATTGAATAATATAGTGATGAGGATTTTAAATTGTGGTCCAATGTTCTAAAATCATTCGGATGATATGGGACAATCATGTTAAGGATAAACCAAGAGACCACAAGGTGATACATTCCATCATAGTGATGTTATGGCTTACAAGTATTAGAAATAAATTTTTATAAGGTAAAAGACATTTTTTTAAAAACCATATATGCACACGAAAGATCAATATGAATTATTACCTAGTAAAGAAGGATGTCTTAAAGGCGAGAATAATTTTCCAAGGTCCATTAATGATTTGTGGGAATCGATGGTGATAAAATAAAATATGTAAAAATTTTGGAATATGTAATATTCAAGAAGGGTTTTAGAACTATAAATTATTTGTTTCCAACTAGTGAACATGTTTTCAATGTTAGAATATGTAACTAGTCATTACTCTAACCTTTTCCTAGACCTTGGGGTCTAGAATTCATGGATTGAAATTTAAAATGTATAAAAAGTCGTCCCAAGGAGATTTATACCTAATTTATTTATTCCATTATATTTACCAAAACTCAAGAGATGATGAGTTTAACAAGAATATACAGAAATCATATTGAAGCCTCTGTTTGTGGGTTTTCAATTTGATAAGTTTTTTATCTCATTTTCCATATATTTAAGGTCTTCTCATTTGGAATATTAAATGATAAAATTTAGGTTCATACAGATTTGATGGAAGTGTAGGATGTGTAAGGTTTTGATGAATAATGGCCTAATATGAGAGGAACGTTTTAAATACTCTTAATTAGGATTCCTAGGGTGCAGAGTACTCCAATATATTGATGATCGGGGGATGAATTCTTTGTAAATCATGGATTGAGGTTCTAGAGTCATGGGTATTGATTTGGGAAAACATATTATGGATGACCTAAGACATGTTATGTTGATTTGTTCCACAAAGATTTTACCAGGGATCACATGGATTAGAGTTACATTCCTACATGGTGATAATGCATTTGGTTTATGATCTTAATTGCTTATTTAGGAACTATACACATACATTCATAGTGAAACAAAGGGTCCCCAAATATAAGGTATCATTTTCCTAGTTAAATGAAAGAATTTGGAAGACCCAAGGTTCTTAAATAATAATTAGTTATTTATGGGAATATGGACTTAAAAAAAATGAAAAAATCACCCCATACTTTGGTTGAATGGGTTTAGGTGCTTATGGTAATTAGATATGGGATTATAGTGGGTGATTTGTTCCACTTTTTTAAGTGATTTATTGGAGATGTGTTTGTCACAAAATATTAATGTCATGTAACCAAGGAATTTACCTTGTTGTTCAACATAATGTGGTAAGGAAACTTTCCTTTCTATGAAGATAAGCATAATTTTTTTAGGAAGTTCATTGTGTAGGTCTAGTACATATATAGTTAGGTGTGATTTTTTTTCATTTATATATTGTAAATGAACTATGATAAGAGATTTTGGTGTCCCTACATATCATTTGATGTGAGGAATTATCCCACTGTATGAAAGTTCTCAACATAGGTCTGACCATTACACATATACAGGGAACATTTGATTAATTAGTGATGGAACCAAGAATGGGATATTAGTGAATCTCTACAAATCGTACAATGATGGGAATGGAGCCACATGTAGTTATTAAATTTGAAACACTCTATAAAGGTCTATCCCATATGCTGAGGGTAGAATTGTTCTCATTGATTTTTTTATTTCATCCCATGATTGGAAATCTATGCATTACTATGTATCATGTGATAAATAGAATCAATCCATTTTCGGTTTATTAAAGACCACAAACAATAATTTCATATGGCATGGATGTTGTCTCCCTGAAGTGTAATGGGAATACTTTGATTGGGCCTAATAATGGAGGGTTCAACATCACTACATATTATGAGATGACATGAATAGATCCACATGTAATTCTTAAATGAGGTATTCTCTACACAGCTCTGAACCATAAACATAGAGGGTTTTTTTGTATTTTTGTAATTGGACCCATGATTTGAGATATAGGTGACAATATGTATCATATGAGGATTGAAATCAAGCCACATGTAGAAATTGAATGTATGTGCAGTGAGAGTCCAACACCGAGGGTGGTTTTCGTCTGGGGAGTGGTCTATAATAAATAGTAGTTTTATGTAATGAATGATACATAAACCACACAGTTTAATGCCATGGGATAAGTACAAATTGTGTTCCTTTTAAGGTATTTCATATATATAAAATTTAACCATTACATGAACTTATATGTCCCAGTCAATCGAGGAAGACCCTAAAAAATTCCTAATCACTTGTGATCTATTCTCGGTTTCATATATAAGGAATGAAACATTATCATATAACCACACCGAGGATATTAGAGGAAAAGAAAATAAAATTTTATATCATGAGGTGGTTTATTCTTTATATAGGAATGAAACATTCCCAGGTATCTCATTGTCGTGAGAATCGATTAGTACATAGATTTAGAAAACCTTGTTGTTTTGATTCATGCATAGAGGACATTAGTTGTGAAGTATAATGTCATGCAGTAAGGATGAAGGTGAATTGATTTGAAAGAATATAAGTGTTGGGGATCCGTGTATTTTTTTGTCAAATAGTGAGGAAGAAAGTAACCAGAAATGAAAATGAAGTATTTCATGTGGATAAAATAGTAGATGATTTGTTATCACTACATATCTAGGGTAGGAGTCAACTCACATTTGTTATTAAATATAGATATTCTCTATGAAGATACATCACTCAACCAGATATGGGTCAATTCATTTAGCTTTTTCATCTATGTCCCTCATATGTATTGAATCATTGGTGACACAAGGCTTCCAATGTAGTTTAATGTCTTAAATGAGAATACATCCGAGACAGTTTAACTTCATGTTGTTAGGATGTGTTATGTGTTGTTTAACATCGTATGGTACGAAATCATTTGTGCAATTTTACATCATGTTACTAGGATAAGATATATTGTTCATTCTAATGTCTTGATACTAGGACTAGTCATATAATGATTAATTTTATGTGGGAAGGGCATGTTTTTTTAGTTTAACATCATGTAACGAGAATTTTTTATACATATTAATATGACTTGACTAGGATGAGATATGTTGTGATGTCTAAAATCTTGGTGCACAGACATGTTCTGTATAGTTGAATGTAATGTGGTCATAATGTGTTTTTGTAGTCTATTGAGATTCTAACATGGTGTGTTTGTATGGTTTTATTTCATGTCACCCTAATTTATTTGTAGTTTAACATTATGTGACTGAGAAAATTTTTTGAATTTCAAAATCATGAAACTAGGATGTGTTTGTGCAGTTTGACATCATACGACCAAGTTGAATTTTTCTAGATTAATATTATTCAAATACGAGGAGTTTTATTAGTTTATCAAATTATGGATAGGATGAATGAAATGAATGATCAAATCTATGAAAAGTTTTTCTTCATAAACCGTGCATTGGTGGGGGGGTGACACATTCTTCACAGATAGTTGATATTGAATAAGATTCACTGTGAATGACCTTATGTATGATATAAGGCCCTTCAAATTTTTATTTCAAATTTAGAGGTTTATTCCATAGAATCATTTGGATTTTGAGAAATAATACTAGTTATTATTGAAATAATTAATTGACATGGACCTTTCTATTTAAATCATGTACGATATAATTCTGAAGGAGTTCTAGGTCGTGGAAACTATGTAACTGTTTCTCATCAAGTCTCTCAAATTCATCCATCTGATTTTTTATTTTTTTAATTATTTGAAATTTATCATTAGATTTCTATTTTAAGTGAGGTAAATATTACTTATATAGGTAACAATACCTCAGTTATGTGTCCCAATTAATTCATAGTTTCTTGTGTAACAATATGTGTAGTGGTACTGCAATCACATAAAGCATGGATTGGTTTTTTCTGGCTATGAAATATTATCCATATTCACCATATTATAGAGTGTATTTAATGGAGTCATATTATATGCATCTATTTTTCCATATACCATAAGATGATATCCAGAATAATAATTGTTCATGATGTTGTACTCTTGGTACAGTTTCTTCAACTTCATAGAACATAAGATGGTTTCTTTGACTATCAAAATCATTTGAGGGACTCTAAACATGGTAGTGTTGTAGAACATCATGAGGGTGATAATATTATATATCTTGACTACCTTTAGTGAAATTTAATCTTCCCATTTGGAAATGAAGTCATCATAAGTAAGGATATACTTAAACCTTATAAATGTGGCTGGGGGATGTGGCCACACATCATGCATTCCTTATACATAAAATAAACAGTTATATTATTATGTATTTAGCATTTATAGGGTTTTAGAGATAGATTCTTCATGAGTATATAATTCATGTAATTTATTAGTGATCACCAAGTATTCATGTATCATTGTTTTCCTGTAATAACCCAACCTCTTGATTTGGTGGGAGACCCTGGTCGCAAACTGATAAGTGTTTCATGAGGCTACATTGAAATATTAAATAATGGAATGAATATCTATTTCTGGTATGCATATGAGAAGGATTCTTTAGAATCAACACATTTAATGGTTTTTATGATCCTTTTTCTCATCTCATAGGGAAATGATCACTTCTCATAGCTAAATCCATTCCCTTCCCTCTTGGTCTTCTAAATGGTTCCCATTTTAGATATAGTCAATTATAATATCTATCTATATAAGGTTGTATATTATATCATCATGCTCTGGGGTGGTGTTGAGCTAATTGATATCATCCATGTCACATATGATGATTTATGATACTAAACTTTGGTGCATGATGCATAAGATCTCTTCCACATGATAAGGGTCATCTAGGAATGTGAACCATTAGCCAGTATGTTTGCATGAGCATTATTTAATCCATGGACATATTGAAATGTATGCACATTAGAGAACTCGTCAATTATTCCAATGGTTTGTCCAATGAGAGGGTATAAAACTTCTTTTTAATGTAATATTCATTATTAATTTACTTTATAACTAGCTCTGAATCATCCTTTTTTATTTAGGTATGCTATTTGATGTTTGGGGATAGTTACTTGATAGCGATGAGGGTTTTGTATTTGGCATTAAAATCCATGTAGAATTCAGATAGTGTGAAAGAGTATGGGGAATTTTAATTTTCTGAAAAAAAAATTAACTTCTCTAAGCCAACTTTATTGAGTGTTATCATTTCTAGTCTCTTGATGATACTAAACTGGGAGAAACCATCAAAATATATATATCATGTCCAAAGAGTTTAGTCGGCATAGAAAACTTCTTCAGGAAGCTCAGTGTCCAATGGTGTGATTTCATTTTTTGGATGTGTTGCGAGGAAATTAACAAGTTTATTACATTTCAGTAACTTATGTGACATGAACTATATGTCGTACTATTGAAAAATGATAGCCCATCAGACCAAACTCATGTTGAACAAAGGATGTCCAAATATGTACTTGATTGGTTAAATATGAGGGACCATGTAGACATTGTTGTGATCCTTGTAATGCCTCACATTTTTCACTAAGAATATGCGAATGAAGCAATTAATCATGACATTATAATTTCCATCCTCAATTCCAAGTATACTTTTGAAGTAGTAGTATATAATTTTTTCATTTCCAAAATCATTTTTTGTCCGATGAGTTTTCCCAGTGATCATTCCTTGGGTACCACATATAAGATTATTTCCTCTCCATATAATGGTGGAATTATGACCAATAGGTGTAGTGGGTACTTATTGAGATTCTCTGAGGATTCTTGGTATCCCTCATTCCATCTATAAGAAACTAAATTATTCATTATCTTGGTAAAGGGGTGATATTTTCTATTCTGGCTAACTATGTAAGGGAAATTGTAGGAAAAGATCCCTTGGTTCCCCTATAGTAAATTGAGATTTTGAGGGGGTGACATTTATAAGAGTACATTAGTCTTGTTCGGATCAACATCAATACCGTAGAGAAATACCAAAAAACCAAGGAACTTCCCTAATGATACACTAAAAGTTATTTTCAATGAATTTGTCTTCAGATTGTGTAGTCATAACATTTCTAATACATCTTGAAGATCATTTAAGTGATAACATCACTATCTAAATTTGAATATCATGTTGTTAACATAGAATTTATCTTTTCAACATAATAAGGGTTTAAGGATATGATTCATGTCATGTTGATATGTAGATCCCGCATTCTAGAATCCAAAAATAATAAACTGATTGAAAAAGATCACCTTAGAAGATATGAAGGCAACAACTTCCTCATCATCAAGGGCCATAATTATCGAATAGTACCCCAACTACCCATCCCTGAAGGATTGTTCCTGGATTCAAAATATTTCAATGATCCATAGTTTTGTTATTTGTATTGGGAATTGATTATTTTGGGATGTTTCAATAACAATCTCTAAAATTGATGAAGAACCTAATATGACCAATATTTTTGTTTATACGGTTGCAATGGCATGCCATCTTGGATATGTCACTTCTTGTACAAAGTTATATTTGGTAAAATTTTCAATTTCTACCTCTATGTTAGTATCATGAGTTGGGTTCATCCTCTTGGATTATTTCTTGAAACCTCAATATTCATTATGTAAGTCGAGATAGTTCATAGCCCCAATTGGATTCTATTTGGGAATTTCTTTATAGTTATATAAAAAATGTATCAATTATTCTATAAAAAGTAAATGTACTTATCTTTTCAATAGAGATGAATGGACGAACTAATTAGTGTAGGTCATGGGTATTCTTATGTAACCAGATTTACCTTCCTAAGATCATCAATTCTAGTGAAGATGCCATACTCAAATTCCAGAAGGGTGTTCTTGAGGTCATCCTCTTCTTCCTTCTACTCTTAGTCTATATAGGAATTTTAAAATAATGTAGGAAATATAACGTTGTGCCTATCATTATCACGATGAGGGGGGCTATGCGAAGATACATTACAATATCATACTATAATAGTTGTTGTTGATATATTCTAGAGATGGTTTTGTTTTACACTATCACTACTGAAATAATGAGATTAGACAACTAGTATCAGGTATATTACCTTAATCAGATTTATAGGTTACACAAAATCATTTTCGATTATACTACCATGATTTAATGGGGATGTCTCCAAGAAATTGGGTGATGCTACCTATAAAATTCCCTCCAACATTTGTGGCTTTCCTTTGATATTAGAGAATACATTCTAAACATGTATGAATTTTCATGTCTTGATGGTGGAAATATCCCCTTATAGTATGTAAACCATTCCATTGATAGGGTATTTCAAGAATTGTGGTAATGTTGATTGTACCTCCACATAGATGTGGAGATAAGGTCATCCGATTAGAACAATGTATATGGTTTCTAAACGGATAACCAAGAACATAGAATTATATGTGAGATCCCCAAACTGATCTTTCATCTAGTTCTTCTTGAGAGTTATTTTCTCACTCATATAAACACTTTAATGGTCATAATTTTAAGAGATCAATATCTCTCGGTATATCAAAAATGTCAAAGTGTATGAATATGGATGAAGTTGATCCCGAAACAATTTTCAATTAGATCTCTTTGGTTTTCAGCATTATCATGCCTGTCTAAAACATATTGGGGTAAGATGTCTCCTCATATGACCTCTTCTTGAACCTTCTCTTTGAATGAGATGTTGACCTATAATTCTGATGGAATAATATAAACTTGGAAAACATTTTATATAGTGACTTCTATGTCAAACTCATATGGTATCTAGATGGATTCGACGAGTGACTCTATGAGTTATTTTGGATGATGAAGAACATCCAGGATCGTGTTCACGACTATGAAAACTAACAAATGTTTTAGAATGGTGTACTTTTATGAAAGTGGTTGTCCCTTCAGAAGGTGGTGCTTTTCTTTATTATGCTGTTCAGGAGCTAAGAAATATGAGGTAGATAGGATTCCTACTTTTGTGGAGGTTGATCGATAATCTTCTACCAGTGGAATAGGTCACACTAATCTTCACTATTTTCTGGGCTAATAAAAAAATCACACAGTCACCAATATGTCTTGTATAAATAATGGTGATGGACATTAATTGGATGGTTATGGGACACCTTAATGTTTCTATTGGGAATTCATGATTTCTTTACTATGTGTACAAGCTACATATGTTACCTTAATAGGGACGTGACTATGATATTATGTCTAACCATGTGTGAACTATCCTCTATATGAACGAATCCTTCAACTATAGCCTCCGGTGTGCCAGTTAGGTAAGGGAAAATCATAGTGATATGAATATTCAACATCTATGAAGGGTTATTCAATGTTTATTATGTAAATATAACCATATATAATCCCATCGTAGGATTAGAGTTCTATTTAGTAGGGATGTTATCATTCATTGAATGTATCATGAATGAAATCTAAAAGAGTCAGAGATTGTGTATGAGCTAAATAAGAATATACCTATTCAGAAACATCGTAATTAAAATGGTTGTGTTCACTTTGGGTTGGAATACTTGATGTCACCTCAATAGGTTTTGTAAAAGTTATGGGTCTATATATTTATTCACTAAGGGTTGAATGAGGTCAGACAATGTTATTTTGAGTTATCCGGTTGTTGAAATAATTTCCATGCCATGATTGACATTTTTTACAATCACCTTATTCTTATTAATGGAAAATGTTTATGCAGTTCATCTATGTAGGGGAGTTATCTGGAATCACTTGTTTAGAATCAACCAAAGTTTGGAGGATGACTTGCAAGATAATGAAGTCATGGGTGTTGTGAACCTGACTTTATTAGAAAGTGAAACATTAGGGATGTATGGTGTGGTTAACCTAATTGGGATTCCTGAGCTATGGATGATTGATAGTATTTTTGTCTAAAACTACATTTAAATAACCTGGGACATTTTCATTTTATAAATAGTATGTTTTATTCATCAATCATAAAATCCTGGGTGACCCTGATATATTTTTTACTTCTGTATGAGAGTGATATTATATTTCTCACTCCATAGGTGGAGGTGGGTAGTTTTGGACCTGCCTAGGCAATTAAATGAGAACTAACGTTTCTTTGATGGTAACAAGGATTTTTTATTCCTTGCAAATAATTCTCCACAATTCTAAGGGTATGAGTTTATAATTAGAGTTGTTTCTCATAATGGAATATTCCAAATGTTGTGTTATTTCTACAAACACAGAGAAACTTCCTAGATATTTCATTAGGATTAGATGTGTCAATAGATCATTTTGAATAATTTCAACATAGACCACCATAAATTAATCTTATGATTGAGTGATGTTGTTTGAATACATTAAACCATCCCATATGGTTATGAATTCAGAAACCCTCATATTTTTTGTTTCATTAATTTTATTAGATCATCACCTTTAATTTTATAATGCTTTGAGATGAACTAGTATTGTAATTGACGATAAAGAACTTCCCATATTGAAATTGATCCTTCTAGAAGACTAATGTACCAAATAATGTATGGACCAGTCAATGTTTGTTCAAACCACCTCACCTTGGTTGTCTTCTACAGATTTTGAGGGCCTATCATTAGACCACACAAAAACATGAATTGTATGAGATGTTGTTCTAGGACTCCCATGCTATAAAATGTCGATAATGTATTATTAATAAAATTTGAGGGGTGGGGGAGTGACATCCACCAATATGGAATATGTCTTCTTCTCAAGACACATTGGTTTGTGCATCCATTCCATGGAATCCATTTGTGTCACTAGATACATGTTGGAACTAAGCAGTTCCACATGAACTACTCTCTTATCCATCTCTCTTCTATAGGGAGCAAGTAGTGCTTGATGATTTGTCGCCAATTTAATTTCAAACTATTTATCAATTCCTGATAAGATTAAATGATATCCCTGTAGTGGGTGAGGTTTTCACCATAATGGAAGGAATCCACATTCATTTTCAAATTCCTCATTTATGTAGACCATCTTCTGGGATCTATAGATGTATAGATTCTCAAATATCATTCTGGTAGGTAAATCTAATATTTCATAATGTATGGGAGGATTGATATTCATATGATCCTGAACATGATACCCAATTGGAATTTGTCCGCTTAGTAGCTCCTCATTGAGTGGTATGAGTGTTTTTATCTCATTCTCGTTTTGTACAAGGGTTTCATCTGTGGAAATGTTTTTGGATATTCTAGATGCATAGTGGGATATGATCAGTTATTTCAATTTATCCTTGGTATTGTTACATCATGGATGTGGAAACTCGAGATTTGAATGTGTGGTGTTTTGGTTCTTCTTCAGGTTTCACGTTAATCTAGCCATAGTGGGTTCATCTAGATCTAATTCTCCAGGTATATTTTCAATATTTTTTCCCTTTGTATCAGCATAATGATCCACATTATATGTTTTTTTATGGTGAATAGTTTTTATATGTGTATCAATAAATGGTAGTTTTCCCATGACTCAAAATCCACTAGGATGATTCTACACCCCTTTCATTAGGATCATTTCTCGATCTTATGGATATATTTGGCATTTTTAGCTTATGACCCCAATTTGGTTTGATTACATTCTTATACTCTCCTCTCATATTGGTCTACAAACAGTGACCTTGAGGGACATTCCAGTTGTTTTTACCAAATTGGCCAAGAAAAAAAGAGGATTGTCAAGTAGTTGTAGTAATGGATAGAATGATGACCTTAAATGTTTACCTCCGAAAATAGATAAGAGTAATTCCATCTACGGTGATGCTGATGAAGAAAATACCCCCATCCCTATGTGTTAGGGCCTACCTGGGAACAAAATTGAAATTTTTTATTGTATAATTAATTATTCAGTGATTCTTACCTAGAATTTCATGATTCCTATGAAAAAAATTGAGATATAAATTCCCCCATCCCATTAGTATATTGTTGATCTAGAACCACCATCGATTTCTTTAGGACCCTCCTAGGGGATGATGAACCTGGTGATGGAGATTTAAAAAAATTCCCCATGCCCAGTGGGATGGAGTTTTTATATATATTTTCCAATATAAAATGAATCCTCTTAAGAATTGAATATCCAATGGGTGGATGTAGTGTTAGAGATTTATGAGGTTGGTGGGATGGATTATCTCCTAGAAAAAATCTATAATTTCTACTATTGTGACCAATTTTGTATGGAGTTGGTGTGATTATGTATGAACTGAATGCAATGGACTCCCACGAAGGGAGTCATTTTCAACAATAATTTTTTTGGGTTGGTCATAAATTTTGATTCCATGTCTAAAATACATTAACATTGGTTATAGAGGTCTAATTCAAAGACATGTTGTCTTCCCTCTCACTTTGATCATGATGTCATGGCACTATTGATGTTGGGAAATTTTGTATTAGTGAGAAACATGATCACAAATTTCATGATAACCTTTTTCTAGATGCTATGAACTTAAAGGATGCTTCATACTGGGAGTTTTGTTGTTACTAGGGTGTAGTGAAGTGAAACTATCCATACATTCCACACCCCTAGAATGTGTATACATGTGAGGCTTCGGAGATCAATTTTTGGAGTTTTGGAATGAAATGACAACAAGAATATTGTGGAATTTTACAATGGGTTTTCAACATCACTTATTATGTCATTGACATAGCAACCATGTATGGTTAAAAACATTGTATCTTTATGAAATTAAGTCAATCCCCATAGCCTAGATAAGGGAGGGCATTAGCCTTGAACTACTGACGAGTTTCTAACTATTTATTCATAGATAAGGAATACAATATTTCTCTATCTCATCAGGGATCTCATAGTCAAAAGTGGTGAGGGACCATAATATATTGGAAGTTTGTTTCTATATAACTATATATATATACATATCAATTTTGGACTCATCTTCATCATATTTATATTCCTCTATCTCATCAGACCACAGATGGTGTTTCTTGGGGTCACCTACTGAATTAAGTGGACTATTTCTAGATATTTATGGGGAACTATATATAGTTGACCTCAATGTCTTTTATACCTCTCTATAAAAATAATAATAGTTTTCAGGGCCTATCTATATGGAGGTATTTGATAATTGGTGGGACATCCCTTTCTGTGGGAGATATCACCATCAGAATGTTGACTATAGAGGATGGTTGATGTAAAGTCCATGTGATCTATATCTACACAACCATGGGGAGTAATAACATGTTAATGAGCTCTATATACTACTTTTGAAGAGTCTCAATCACTTGAGGTGTTGATAATGTGTCTTGAACAACCTCAAGGAAATTGGAATTGAGAGGATTTGGAATATGAGCATGGTTCTCTTTCTTGTCCAAAATATGATGACCAGCCTTTTGGGATTGTTTAAAGATATCAACCTATTGTATGATAGATACCATAATACATTGATAATTATCCAGTGTTTTGGGAGTATGATCCGACTGGAGATAATCTATTAGAGTATGAAAATGAGATTATTCATTGTTGGATGGAATATGATCTTATATATAGTTCATTACCGGAATATGTCACTCAACCCTGGATGAACCAAATACAGGATCTCAGTTTATATATGGATTACCTGTCAAAATATGATGACAGACCACTAGAATGGGAGAAGGGATATGTGCCTCCTCTTCTATAGCCGGAGAAGGTTGATGGTGTAGTCATTTATTTTTTAATGTGGATTTATGTGTCTGGATTATATGAGTAACTAGAATATGTTGAGTAGATTCACTTAATGGAATATGATTCGGTCCAAAGGCGTGTTTCTCTTTCACTCGGTGATCCTCATTCAAAAGTGTGTATGAACCTAAGCATGATCCATTGGAGTGTGACACATATCTTTTTCAATTATAATATGTGTCTATCTCAAGACAAGTTTAATTTTACTTGACAATCACAGGTTAAAATAGGGATATGAGCTGGATCTAGAGCCTTTAGAGTATAACACTATTTTTTTAATAATAATACATTCCTTTTTCAAGTAATGTTCCACTCAACATGGTGATCCTTGGTTGGAATGGTAATATAATCTTAGTCTTCTACCACATCCTTTACCAAAATATATTGATAATCATCCTGGATGGGATAATGAATGTACTCTTCTCTAGAGGAAAAACATGGTCATTTTGATAAGACTTTTTTGTTTCCAAGGACGTATGGAATGTAATATGAACATAACCCTATCTCTATACCAGTTCTGAAATGTGTCACTGTAGTTATTAATATGTTTCTATAATATAATGATACATTAGAAAAGTTTCCATAGGAATGTAATATTTCACATTTTATATCTCCACTATATTCTGTTCTATATCTTAAATTAAATTTTGGATATGGTCCCACTTATTTCCTCTTTATTCCAGAAAAATATTACAAAGGAATTCAGGCACATGAGTATGGATATGAACACCCTCATGCTTGCATCATGAATCTACACACAAGCTTCTTTCGAGTGAGTAAGGATATAGGCATTCTTGTTGGGTACTTTTGGAACTTTTGGCAGGATTTTTCAACAGATTTTGGTATATGAACACACTGTAGGTTATCCATATATTTCCATACCAGATTTGTACTCTTGTTTCCCATGCATAAGAGTCTAAGGTGGAAATTTTTATAGTGGTGCCCTCCAAATGTGACTGTGTGCCCTGGTGGGTTGTCTCTAGTGATGTAGGTCGACAGGATCCCATCATAGGTGCCACCAAAACTAGAATGGAGTCATAGTTGAATCCTTGTTAAACCTTCATCATATATAGATGGTGTTAATTTTTTTCACTCTCTGGATAACCTTATAAATTATTGGTGATGTAAACGAGTTCCTCTGGCTTTACTGTGGATTTCTTTAGATGATGTGGAATAATTAGATTCAGTGATTATATAACCTTATGGGAATAATCAATTATTTAAATCATAACATTTTTATGGTATTCTACACCATTATATTCTCACCCCAAAGATTATGGTTTCAATTAGGTGAGGACATTCTATGTACCAATGGGGTTTTAGCCACAATTGTTTTTCTATAACTTTATCAAGATTAAGATATAATCTTAGTCTAGGTGTTGTCAGTGAGATAGGTGTCTATATTCATTAATAAAACAATAATAATAAACATTTCATAGTGCATCAACATAGGTATGATACGTGCATAATCTGATATACCCAGGAAATAATATTTTCCTTAATTATTAAATGATTGGACATTCTACTCACAAGGACTTTTCAGTGGGATGATGGAATTATTTCATTAAAACAATATATTTAACAGATCAATCGATAATTTTTATCATTTTAATGATTCATTCTTGGTAATATATTGTATTTTTTCTAGGATATGCTGAAAAAATATCCTATCATATGGTAAAATGATCATTTTTTTTTTCAGAGATTAACATGAGGTTCACCATTTTTGGAGGGAAATCAATACAGATCTTCTATATAGAAGAACCAAAATGTTCCAACAAGAATTGGGAAATATATACTTTTTATGTTTCTCAGGAGATGACGTATCTAAATGATTGCATGTTTGTTTCACAATTGTTATTTATTTAGAATGATCGCATGAATTGTTTTGAAAAAATGTCCTGGAAATATTGTTGTTGGGGTTTTGATGTCTATACAGTCATTCACATGTGGCTCACCATTCATGTTTTTATTCAATAGAAATCCCCAACAGCTCCAACATCCATAACTGGGTACAAACATAATTTTCAAAGGTAGAAAATCAATTAGTGGTTCAGACCTAATGGAACTTCAAAACTGACATTGGTCTAAATGAAGGGAGGTCATGATCATCACACCATTTTTGGGGTAATTAGTTCCTACTATGGGAATCACTTATATATTTAAATTATATTCATGTATCTCCTCCTAATCCTGATATGGGAATAGATATACTAGAAAAAAAATCATGTATTGAATCCTTCCATGTGTAAAATATGGCTTATTTGTGAGTCTGTCCATGTGTATTAGGGTTCATCATCCATTTAACATTACTGATAATATTTTCATATGTTATGGACATATATCTAAGAACAATATAATATTATTCCATCCAAGGAGGTGAAAAATATTCTGAAGATGGGATTGAGCTATTATGTGGTGCCATAAAAATCCTATTTATAACAGGAAACAAAAACAATGTAGTTTGTTAGACCGCTAGAGATTGACATCATGTGTAAATGATATATATATTGTTACATAGGAACCATGTATCATGATCCCAACTTTAGGATACATCATCCATATCCGAGTTATATGAGTAATGAAGGTCATTATAATTTGGGAACACCCTTGGGACGTGCCTCAAGGTGGACACCCTTGTATGTGGGGAGTCATGTCTTTACACTAGTTAGGGATTATGTACTGATATTTATCTATATAAAGGATTTTCATGATGTGAATTATATGATTATTTCAACTTCTTAAGCCCACCTGATCCATAACCGTTGTGAGAAACAAGGTGTAACATGTGATCAGTCTAACTGTAGATAGTTATATGATGTATTTTCTAGAGAATACCATAGGATGTTTATAGATATAGGAATTTTGTAATAGGGAATACAATTTGATGATTAATATAGATATTTATCCTTATGATGGAATCATTCATTTCCTTGTTACTGTTGGAGTTAGAGTAATAATAGTTTAGTTTCATTCTTTATCCGCTGGGGGGTGAGGCAGAATGATCAGCCCATTAGAGTGATAGGGTCCCGATGGTTGGAATATTCATTATCAAGAGGTACATACACTAAGTTGGATTCCCATTATTACACTTTCCATATGAAGGTGTCACTAATATCCTAGTTATATAATGAATCATAGTTTTCATAGATCAGTTTCATTCTGAATGTGATGGTGGATGAGGTGGAGTGACCAGACCATAAGAGTTACAGTCTCTCGATGCTTGGAATATCATATACATGAAGGGAAATACCATTAGTTGGATTAAAATTTTATCTAATACATTAGAAAGGAATCCTACATATCATAGTTGGGAATTAGAGTTCTAATAGTTCATTTCCCTTCTCAATCTACTGATGGATAATAAAGGTAGACAATACCATGGGAGAGATTGGTTTATGATGCTCAGAATGTTAGAGACTTGGGGATGCATACAACTAGGATGATTCATATTTGATATCTTCCCAAGGAAGGAATCATACATATCCTAGTTATAGAAATAATTAGTGTTCTCCTAGTTTAGTTAATCATGACATACACACTATGTTTCCCATGTATATTAACTATACAAGGTTATCATTTCCTTGGATGTCTACTCAACGTAGGATAATTATCTTTATGACATGTCTTTTTTTCTTTCTGTCTGGTATGAGGATGTCTAGACATTTCATGGATTATTATAGTACATTCTTGAAGACAATCTCATGAACAAGTTTACTTGTCTAGATGTTGTCTCATAACCTAAATGACATGTTTTGATGGAATCATATGATCACGGATAACATGTCCGGATGGTGTCACATGATCTGGTAAAATTTAAAGAGTATATCAAGAGACCAAGACGTGAATGTATAGAGGGTTTTACAAGATCAATAATTACATGTCATGGTGTCATTATGTAACTTGTCTGGCATGTCATGGTCTTGCCACATGATTTGTTGAGACATGTGTGAAGGCCATCACATGGATTGGATGGAAAACCTAAGGGATTATGTGAGACTTGGGTGGCCTATTTGGATGGCATCATGAATCATTCTTGAAATTTCCATGGGACGTCAATAGATAAAAGTATCATTTTTAAAGGTTAGGGCCGACACATTAATGTATTATTAAAACAAAGACCTCTTTAGACTGGGTAGAGGGAGAGCCATTATATATCCCGAAGGCCAAGCGCAAGTGGCCTGAATACAAGGCTTGAGAGCCCATTTTTTTGCCCAAAGAAACCCTCAGTGAACAGTGCTTCTATAGTACAAAGGTGATGTTGGGTAGAAAGGTATTGGGTTAGAATCCCCACCTGCGCACTGCACGTCCCTAGCGATGCCGAAGGTGGCAAACCATTGGTCTTAGGCCAGTTCCTAATGGGGTAGAGGGGCCCCCAAGAGTTTTGTGAGCATATAGTGAGTGTTGCATTGCGAGGAATCGAAACCAGAGCCTTGGGGTTAGGATGCCACCACCAATATCTAACTCACCCGTACCTCGTGGGCACAAAACGTGTCATTGGGTAATCATGTATTCGGGTGGCCTTCCCACCTATGCACCGCACATCCCCAGTGAGGCAGAATGTGTTATTGGGTAATGGGGTATTGGGGTGGCCTCCGCACCCACACGATGCACGTCCCCAATGAATCTATCATCACATAAGTCTCCATAAATTTATTGTATTTTTTTGCATTTATTTAATATGTGCCTTATGTTGTTCTAGTATTAGAAAATTTTAGGTTTCACATGATCAATTCGAGAGGTTATACTTACTTTTCATAATCTGAATGACACACAAGAAGTCATTCATGTGATCTGTAAAGTGATCATTAAAATAATTTATTAATTCCGCATGATCCCATAAATCATTCATCAGAGTTTATCTTAACTAATACCTTTTATATTGATTGATTGTGTTCTCCTTGAACATCACTTTTTCTCCCCCATGCGTGATTAATCATAGATGGATGCATCTATGGATTTTTTTCATATGGGGGGTTATAGGCCTCAACACCTTAGTTATATGATTCCTCACATAGGGTATATCTCATTGAATTTTTATGGAGTTGGCCAAGGGTCATGGTGTTACATGCCTTGTATGATCCTACCATGGGTCTTATATGGAAAACCTGATATTCAATGATTGTGAGAATGTTCTAACATTCCCATTTTTATTAAAACAGTCTAGCTCAAAGGGATATTTCTTTCCCTTGTGGACATTTCAATGAGTTTCCAAAAGTTTAGGATTACATGTTTAGGATTATTTTTGATATTATGATGCATGTAAGAAGGTTTTAATGTGATATAAGATGGATTTTCAGGGGTATATGAACACTCTAACATGAAGTCCACAGTATTCTTTCTCAATAAGAATCTTCACACTTTCACCCTTATATGTTCCTTCCTTTTCTACAAGGGAATAATAACATTTTCTTGTGAGTTTTATCGAAGAAAATCACTATCTCTAATTGCGTTTTTGTGTGTGACCAATAATGGGTCTTGTGGTGATGAGTGATAATTGTCCAGAAAACCCCCTCAGTTTTTCTATTGATTCGAAGGGGTATACTAGGATATAATGGACATATCATAAAAACTTTCCATGATAAAGATGACAAACCATCTGGACCATGCATGGAATGTTGAACTGGTCACTAAGGCCATGCGGTGTCTTTTGAGCAATATGATCACATCGTAATAATATCAATGACCACTAATGGATTTTTTTCATTTGATTATCATTTATTTTAAGTTGATTTTTTGATTTTATTTAGGAACCTACTGGATAATGAGTCATCTAGAATAGATGATCTTTTGTTGTCACCTTCACATAATAATTGAGTTTCATGGTTACCTTTTTAAGAATAATTGGATTATCTAGGGGACTCCATGTGATATTAAGAAGATAATGCGTTGTGCCTAACCATTTCATGTGACCTTAGGATGTTCATGAAATCCAATTTCCTTTGGATGATCATGAGATACAATTTTTTAGCTACCCTCTATTAATTTTTTTGTGAAGATAATAATTCCCATGATTTAGGTATAACAATCCATATCTTTATTACACATTAATACTCATTTATTAAGAAATATTACACTTAATAAAATGTGAAATATCTAGTATTCCAATGTCTATAGTAATTAGGTACATTTCATACAAACATAAAATTGCAAATATAACATATTTATTGATCACTTCTTTAACAAGATCATATTATTTCAATAAAGTTAAAACTGCATGGGATATCCTATGGAAATTCATAAGAAAGTGGTGACCTATAAAGACTAGTAATGAAATAAACATGTAATATCATGTAGAGAATAATACATGATTTAAAATAGGAATATTAATAGGGTATAAAAATAGTAGGAATTATAAAGTTGAATAATGAGACATGATATAACATGATAATTATAATGGAAACAAGGTAAATATGGAGACAACATTAAACATTTCATCATAAACATAGTATATGAATAAATACCAATAGATAAGGATGAAAAACGTCCCCATAAACGAATTTGGTTCACTCTCTTTCCCAACATTATGTCTCATTAGCAAAAATAATTCCCAATGCTCTGGAGCGCCATATAATTATGGTCACATCCATCACATTATTTTCATAATCATGCTTATGTATTCCACATAGATCATACAACATTGATTACTACATCATCATATTTTATTCCAAGATCATTTAGTGTCCAAAAAATACATCTAAGTTCCATGTCAATTATGTATATGTGTATATAGGTGAAAACCCTTGATATGAAATGGGTATAGTGTTCACTACATAGTATGATTCATATGGGAAAGCACGGTGAAATTTTGGCAGTATAACAGAGCCACAATTTTTTTTTTGAAATTTGTTGATGATAGAGAAAGGAGTCTCTAATACTTTTGACATCAAATGGGTAGTAATAATAAAATTTACATACATATCCCAATATTAGGAATTATAAATAAAAGGCATAAGATAATAAAAAACATGAATAAATAAGAGAAGGTGTAGATCCCTTATATTAGTGTGTGAATCCAAATAATTGTTAGGGGTTTCTTTAGAGTTTTGGGGAACTTTGGGAAGACAATATATATTTTAGGGAAGAGTGAGGACATGATATAAATATTTTTAGTGTAGATAAATGAGAAGTTGGTTGAATTTATATTGTAAGAGTTTAGGGATTTCAGTAATATTTCTTAGACATACGTTTTTGACTCTATATAACATAATTACCAAATCCATGAAACATCCAATGGGGTGTTCCCATATGTTTTTATCAAATATGAGTATTTTTCATTATTTTGTATAGATTAGGAAAAAAATTAAAAAATCCCATTATTATGTGGATGTGAGTCATAATCTTAATGAAATCATTTTAGAACCATAAAATATATTAATGGTTTCAGATGATTCATAAAGGCTTTATAAAATTAATGAAATAATAATAAAATCACATTAATTTGAAATAGAAAAAATATATTTTATCTTGGATCCCTTTTATATTATTTATTATCCCTCTTTTGGTTCATTATGATTTCATAATACACAAATTCTATTTATTCAGTATTAAAATTTTCCCATATATTAGATTGTCCCAAAATTTTTTGAAAATAACACCATTGGATAATTTCAAAATTCCGAATAAAAAAAACATTTATTTTTTCTAAAAAAATTTCTACATAATTATGCACTTAAAAAATGAAAATCCATCTTCATTGATAAATGTAGTTTTTTTGAAATAATAGTATTTTAGTCCGTATAAATATTACATTTGAATTCATAAAAAATATATAATCATTTATATTTAAAAAATAATAATTAATTAAAATAATTTAAGAAAATATTTATTATTTCACTATCCATTAATTCATTAATTTAATTTACACAATTGAATTTTAATATTACTCAAAAATAATATGTTTGTTTTATTATATAAAAATAAAAAAACATTTATAAATTAATAATAATACGTTAAAAATATATTCATAATTCTATAATAAATAATTTAAATATTCATATCACTAAGTTCATATTACATATCCCTTTAATACACTAGAAAACAACCTATGAGAAAGGTTTGCGATGTTGGGATATTCATGTGGTGGTTTGGTGTAAAAGGTTTTGTGTGTGATCTTGATGAGCTTTAACGTCACCAATAAATAGTTTCGGTCATGATTATTTTGTTGGATCTAATATTGGGATTGGTCAATGGAAAATACCAAAGAAGATATCTCCCTCATAAAATCTGATTAATGGGATTAACAGGGTATTATTCAACTTGTTTAGACCATCGCTACATATTTCTATGTCAATAAAATTTGATAAGACCCTATATTTATACTAATCATGTGATCAATTTTTAACATATATATTATAAATGGTAGTAATTGTTAATTTTCTTTTAAATATTATTATATATAGTAAAACCAAGGAACTGAATGTGGATAGGAAGATAGATGTGCAGATCATCATATCACAGGCTTACCCGAGTGGTGGTAAGACATACCTATTAATATAGGTGAATGGATACCCATGTCTTTATGATAAAATAATTTTAATACTATTACATTTCGTCAAGTATTTTGTAATAGAAAGGGAATCCTTTTTTTCTTCATTATTTATTCATATTTATTACACTGTTATTATTTATATTATAATACATTCATTTCTAGTACCGATTTTATTAAAATATTATTTACATTCATGTGTGGAATCATTTGAATTTATTATACTCTGATCATTACATTCAATCCAAATACAAATGTTTTATATCCATAAGATTCAAAGCCAATCTATTCATTTGTATTCTTTCATAAGAGGCTTTGTTAATGGTAATTTTTTATGATCTCTTAAACTAGTTTTCATCAAAAGAATTAAATACAGAACTTTTAAACCTACAATTCAACTCTATTTGTATTGTGTCATCTCGTATACATTTACTTCTATATTTCAATCCTATAATTTGTATCAGAGGTGGAATTCATGTTATTTGGTTTACTTTCAATATTTAATTCAGTATGACTGTTATATTTTTATAAACTCTTTGATTATAATAACTTACTACACTAACATGTTTGAGTGGAAAAGTATTTTTTATAAGATAAAACAAATGAATATTCGATCAATTGATAATATGAACCCAACAAGACCACCTATTTTTGATGGGAGTTATTATGATTACTAGATATATATAATGAAGATATATATTATTAATAATAAAGTAGATAATTTTTTATGATCAATAGAGATTACAAAATTCTAGATAAGGAAGTATGAACCTTCACCAACCAATAGAAATGTTAATATTAAGTAAATTCAAGGGTTCATGATACATTTTTATGTTATATGACAAAGAATATATATAGTCAGATTTCTTCATGAGAAGCATCCAAATATATCTGGAAGAAACTAAAAGTCACACATTTTGGAACATCCAATGTTATAGAAATAAGAAGAGCCATGCTCGATGCTGAATGTCATGATTTTTTCTTATAGAGAACTAGTATGAAAAATAAAACAAAGATTAATGAAAAATGTCAAAAGTACTCAATATAAAGTAGAAAAAGTTTATGATTATGAAATACTTGTGGAAAATAGTATATATTTGTTTCCAAATGAGTGGGCATAAAAAATGATAGCTATTGATGAGAACAGGAAAGTTACTCACATCACTCTTGAAAAATTATTTGGTACTCTCTTACAGCCCAAGACAATTATGAAAAGAGAATAAGGATTTAATAAATAGAATAATGGTAATATATTTGTATCATTTACTACTACACCTAAATCTAGGACACCATAAATGGTAACAAGATACAAAGCAAAAAAGGTTGTTGTTATATCAAAATCTAGTGAAAGTTATAATTCATAGAATAAACAAGCCAATATGTCTCAAATAATTACCAATATTGTGGGAATGAAATATTTTCAGTACAGAATAAAAAAATATATAAATAACAAAAAAGACTCAAAAATAACATGTTGTTAATATAAACTCCAAGGTTTTGTTAGAACAGATTTCCATTTTTATAAATGGAAAGACAAAAAGGTAAACATTATGAAATAAACAATAAAATGTTTAACATGACTATGGCTAAGAATGTATTTAATGAAAATGATAGAAGGAGTTCCAATGGTGGTGAATTTTTAAATGAAGATTCATAATATGAATATTTTAGTCAAAATAATATTGGACTTATAGCAAGTTTTCTTATTGAAAATCATTGTATCATGGATATAGTACACAATGAATAATCTCATACAAATGTATCTTGAAATTCCAATTAACCTGATGAGAAACATTATTAATATTCAGATAAAGAATATTCCGTAGTAGAGGATAATTTACCTTATTTTGAAGAATTATCGAGATTTTCCAAACTACTTGAGAATGAAAATTTAATACTCAAGATGAAGATTGAGAAGAAAAATCCTAGAATATCTATCCTTACAAAAGAAGTTACACATATTTCCAATGATCATTACTAAAAAACTATTGATTTAGAAAATATTTCAAAAAAACTTATGGATGTAAATTATTTTAATGATAATCATTCTAAAAAAATTTAAAATAATGTTTTTGAGAAAAACTATTTAAAAAAAACCAATTCCAAAACAAATTAATGTGAAAATTAAAATTTTGTCATTATACTTAAATATGAATTTTTTTCTATTATGAAAAATTTATCATACTTCAATTCTGGTAAATAAAACATTGACAATATGTATTCTCAAATTTTTCCTACAAGAAATAATTCTAGAATATGTTATTCTTGCTTAAAACCAATTTTTAGACACAACTATTTCATTCCTAAAGTGCCCCAATTTTCTCTCATTGTCAGAGTGGTGTATATTGGGAAATAAAATGATCCCTTAATAAAAACCAATCTTCTGGATTTCATAATCCTCACTTTTATAATCAAATGTGGGTTTATAAAGTTCTTTTATCTAACACATTCAGATCCAAACAAGTTTAGGTTCGTAAATTCTAATTGTTTCGTTTCCCAGAAAAAAAGTGTACCAAAAGAAAGAATATTTGTTACATGGATAGTGGATGCTCTCAACATATGATTGTAAAAAGATAATTATTTGAAAAATTCATTGAAATTAAAGGTGGAGTATATACCATCAGAGATAATTCTTAAGGAAATATCATTGGTTTAGCTAATATTATTCTTTTAGAATAATTTTTATTTTCAAATGTTTTATTGGTTAATGGAATTAAGCACAACCTTAAAAGAATATGTAAATTACATGATGAAAGTTACCTTGTGTATTGGAGGAAAGATAAATGATTAGTTCACAATTCCTATGATGAATTCATTCTCTCTACCCATATGTATGAGAATATTTAAACGCATAACATAGAATACATTAGGATCCAATACTTACCTAGGTTAATTGCGGTGGAAGACCAATCATGGTTATGGAATAAAAGGTTAGGACATTATAACAATAGGAACCTTTGCATACTCTAAAAGAAAAGACTTGTTAATGATCTAACATATATCATGTTTGACTCTTCAAAACTCTATGACCTTTTTCAATTTAGAAAGAAACATAAAACAAGTTGTAAATTAATCAGTGAGGTTTCAACTACTAATGAATTACTGTTAGTGAACATAGATCTTTTTGGTCATACAAAAATTGGAAGTACATGAGTTAAATACTATGTATTTGTTTTTTATGATAGCAACACCAAATTTACATGGGTTTATTTTTTAGATATGAAATTTGAAGACTTTCAATTTTTCAACACATTAAGAGCCCATGTTAAAAATGAGAAAAACCAACCATTGATAACTGTTCAAAGTGATCATGGTGGAGAATTTCAAAATCCTGATTTTGAATCTTTTTGTTGTAAGGTATTACTCCAAAAATTTGAGCTCCATGAACCCCTAAACGAAATGGTTTAGATGAAACAAGAAATCATATTCTTCAAGAAATGACAAGAACCATGTTCAGTGGATAATCAATTACTAATAATTGGTGGGCCGAAGCTGTAAGTACTGCATGTATTACTATAAATTGAGTTTTAACAAGACCTTTTCTTAATAAAAAACATTATGAATTATATAATGTTCGAAAAAATAAAGTTTCTTTTGTCATATAATTTTGATTTGAGGTATTCATATTTAATAATAATGATAAAAACCATAATTTTGTACCCAAATCTAATGAAGGAATCATTTTAGGTTATTCAACTACTTCTATGTTTATAAATTTTTTAACAAAGACTCCATTAATATTGAGGAAATAGTTTGTCTTAAATTTGATGAAACAAATATTTTTTTTAAACAATCCCTACCTACATCAATAGAAGGTGTTTTGAAAAACAAATTATAACTCTTTTATTGAAAACTCTACTGAATATTGTAAATACTCAAGAAAATGTATCAAGAATATTTACCCCATAAGACATTCTACCTTAAGATGATGAACATGTTTTACCAAACCAAACCCAATTGTTTCTTAGTAATCATTCATGTTATAATTTCATTGGAGATGTAAATCAACCCATAAGGATAAAAAGACCTTGATAACATAAATAGAACACCATGCTTTTTTATCCAAATTTGAACCTAAAACTTCTGTTGAGGCCAAAGGTGATGATGATTTGAATTAAGTAATGAAATATGAATTAAATGAATTTTAAAGGAATAATTTATAGACCTTGGATGAGTGACAAAAAGAAACATGTATAATTGTAGTAAAATGGGTATTCAGAGACAAATGTGATGAAAATATAGTCATTATAAGAAATAAACAAAGGCTTAATGATAAAGTATATAATTATAAAGAGAGAATAGATTATGAAGAAACCTATGATCTGAAATCTAAACGTTATTATATGTGTACTATATTATCCTTTGTCACATTATTTAACTTCATATATTTTCAAATGAATGTAAAATGAAATTTTCGTAATGGATATGTACAAGAATAATATTTTGTAGAAAAACCACTTTATTGTTTTGACTCAAAACATCCTGATCACATTTCTAAACAAACCAATTCATTATAAGTCAGTAAACTAGACCCTAGAGTTTGTTATGATAGACTTACTTGATTTCTTTTATAAAAAAATTCTGCTAAATGAACTAAAGAACCAAATCTATTTATAAAAATGGAAAACATAAATGTTTAAGTTGTTTAAATTTATGTTAATAATATTATATTTTGATCAACTCAACAATACCAAACTGATTATTCTGCGAATCTCTGGAAATATGAGTTTCCAATGAGTATGATGGTTGAATAAAAATTCATTTTAGGTTTTCAAATATCTAAAAAACTAGAATATAACTATATATATGGACATAATTATATCAAATATTTAACTAAAAAGTATGGATATGAAAAAAAACTTTTAGTACTCCAATTCAATCCTCAAATACTCTTGATGTTGATGAAATTGGGAAACTAGATGATCAAAAGAATTTGAGAGGTGTGATAAGAATCATACTATACATAAATTATATTCATTAAGACATAATGTTTTTTTATTGTTGTGTTAAATTATGATGGAAATACATAATAATCCCATTTTAAATTAGTAAAAATAATTTTTTACTTCATAAAGGGAACCATGGATTTAAGACTATTTTATTCATCTGGAAGTGATATTGTTTTGAAATATTTTTCATATGTTGACTTTGGTGGTTGTATAATAGAGAAAAAACGTTCTTCCAGAACATGTCATTTCATGGTAGATTCATTAGTTTCTTATTAATTCAAAAATCCACATTTAGTATCACATTCCACTACTAAAGAAAAATATCTAGCTAATGGAAGTTTTGGGGCTCAACTGTTGTGGATGAAACACTGACACAATGACTATGACATGAGTTTTTACAAAACTCAAATACTATGTTACAATACTAGTTCCATTTCTCTATGTAATAATATTAAACATCACTCATGTTCAAAACTGATAGATATTAGGCATCACGTTCTTAGAGTCCACACACTAAAAGAAAATATTATTTTACAATTCAATGGAATTGAAGAACAACTTGTTGACATTTTCACAAAATCTCTATCTTCATGAAGATTTTAATAAATTAAATAGAATCTAAGAATGATCACTATAATGTAACCATTCTTATCCTTTTCTTCTTTAAACTATCTCAAAACATTAATATACTCCTTTTAAAAGGGGGATTATATATATTTTATCACTTTCAAATTTTATCGCTTTAATATATTATTAGTTTCATATTTTTTCAATTTCATATTTTATTAGTTTTTTATCGATTTAAATTATTATCAATTTTATATTTTATCATATTTATAGTTTATCGGTTTCATGATCATTGGTTTCAAATTTTTATCAGTATTAGTATTTTATCATTTTTATATTTTATCGGTTTCATATTTTTATCAGTTTTATATTTTTCATGTTTTATATTTTATTAGTTTCAAATTTTATCAGTTTCAAATTTTATCAGTTTCATATTTTATTGGTTTTATATTTTACCAATTTCATATTTTATCGATTTCATATTTTATTAATATCATATTTTATATTTTCATATTTTATCAGTCTTATATTTTATCATATTTATAGTTTATCGGTTTCATGATCCTTGGTTTCAGGTTGTTATCATTATTAGAATTATCGTTTTTACAATCTTATCGGCAATTGAATTTAATCGGAATTACAATTGAACCATTATTAGTATTTTTATCATTTTAATATTATTTTTGTATTACAATTTTCTAAAAAAATATATGAAATAAGTATATTTATCATAAGAATTATATATTGAAACCAATATATCTATCTTGATACTCTGAAGTTTATAACATCTAAAACCCCATATTCTCCATTATATATCAAATTGTTGGTATTTTAATACGTTAATTTTTTCCTTTAATCTCATTCATCTTGAATACATTTTGTTTTATGGAAATCACCAATATTTCAAATTCATTTTCAACCATTAGATCATTTAGATCTAATCTCAACAATAATTTTTTTATGAGAACCCCTACCCATCCCACATTGAAATCCTTTTGAATTTCATAATGTTTTGAGGCTCTATAAATAACCAACACAGTTCGTAACTAGAAATCACTCCAGTTTTTGTAATCAGAGACGTCTTTACCTTTTTTAACTAATAAAAACTTTAGTGACTGAGATTTCATTTATAGACATTGATGTATGTGTCAACTACTTCTTATCTAAAACAAATGTCTCTAAATGATTTCTCTTTTGTGACCTTTCGAGTTGAAGTGTTAGTTCCATGATAATTTTATGAGAAATTTGATTCTTTTTTAAAGAGTATAATAAATTTACAAATATTATAATCTTTGGGTATTGAATGACTGGATTCATATCATGATTTTTTTTTTATGAATAAATTTTACAATTATAAAAAAATATTGGACATAGATTATTGACAAATATTTTTTAGGATGTATGACAAGAAATAATCAACCACTATTAAAAAAGTAGCTTCTTTCCTAAGAGTAACATATTAGGAATATGCTCATTTTTCTTCCCAAAAATTACTGGAACTATATGGAACTTTTGATAAACGAAAATTAGAGTAAGTTATTTTTGATATTCATGATGAAAATTGGAATGTAAATCATCTATAAACTGATAATCGTCTCATTTATCTATAGAAGTATGGTTTCCTATAACTGAGAAAGGTTGATATCGAATCTATTAATTTTTCTTATGCCTATATTCTTGATTACCTAATAAATATTAGTAAGTTAAATTTTATGGGTTTTATTTTATTCAAAATAAACAAACTAAAATCTATTGAAATCAAGTCTCAACTTGTCCTGTTTCCGACTATACTAATCATGTTTTTTAAAGAATGAATGATTTTTGGAAATGTATGATCTATGAAAAATTGCAATACTTTCATGGACCCTCTTATAAATAAATATACTATGAGGTGACTGATGTTTTGATTCAACCCCGAATCCAAAAAAAAATGAGAAGGATCCAGAATATCAAAAAGAAAAAGCAATAACTAATGGAAGTGAAAACTATTCTAAGCCATCCAAATAAACATCCTGAAAAAGAAATCTTGCTATGTACAAAATCCCATTAAATCAAAGAAAAAAAAATCAATAACTAATAAGGTTGTTGAAGAAAGGAGGAAAAAGACGGCAGAAAATAAGGACGGTGATGAAAATTCCGTATTGGAACCTACTAAAGCCCGGGATGAATAAATAAGAACCAAAGAAACCATAGAAGAAGAATAAATGAATAGTATAATGAATAAAATAAAGGATAAAGATATTGATATTGATATTCCTCTTAAGATATCTGAGTAATCCAAGACTGGAAGTGTGATAGGGGAACCGGCTATTCAAACCCAAATGGATCTTTCTGAGAATGAGAAAGAAAAATGGGAAACTGAAAAATCAGATACAAAAAACCTCAATTAATAATGTAAATAATAATAAGAAGAATATTTCTAAAGAGAATTTGGTAAATAAGAATAATAATAAGTGGTGGAGAATGAATATGCATACAATAAAAATCATTTTGCAAAATTGTCGGATGTCCCGTCTTTTAAGTTTTCATCTCCTAATACTAAATCATTTAGAGGATTTTCTCAAAAGTAAAATTATATGAACGTCATTCAAATTGCAAATAATGAATAATAACAAGAATCTAAGGAGAATTGGAATCAACCGTTTTCATATATCAGAACTGAAACTCATTTTGGAGATATTCATGAATATAATGAAGTTATAGATTCAAAATGGATAATGATGGTGATGGGAATTCAATATTTTGAAGAAGACTTAACATGATTAGAAATGATTATTCCATTTATTACCAAAATTTTACCCATTCTAGATATAATTTCAATTATTTATAATGAAATAAAGGATTATGTCACGATTCTGAGGGACATGTTTTTGAAACATGAAGATGATTTTAAATTATTCGAAGTGCATGTTACTAGGAATAGAAAGGCTTGTAAAAAATATTTTTAGGGGTCATACAACATTTATGGTAATCTCTTGTATTATTTGGATAAAATTGATGAATTATTGAATATTGTACATGATCTTAATTATGTCTTACAATAGTTGGTCACTGATTATAATGAAAAATTTGAATCCTTTCAAAGAACAAGTACCACAAAATGAATATCCTCTTAAAATCTTGAACATGTAAAGGTAAAATTAGAAAATGGATATAATGATATTGTTTTACACTCAAATAAATGTGTAATCCTAGAAATTGACTACAACTTCATAATGGAGGAATAAAATTCGCATGAAATAAGTTTTAAAGAAAAAAGAACCAATAAATAGAATTAATGAAAAAAGGCTCTATAAACAATAAAAAATTATTTCAGAACATGATTTGAAGATAAAGAATCATCATAAATCTCATCACATGTTGATGGAGGATAGAAATGATTTCAAGAAGATGATGCTGGATATTTTTAACTACCTGGAAAAATGGAGGAAGAATGATTTTCATTAAGTCTTACGGTAATAAAAAATTATTTCAATAAAAGTAATTTCTATTGTTTCATATACATTGTCACTCAAAATTCGGTCAGTAAAATAGTTTATTCCATTATTATTTTTGAAAATCAAAATGGGGGAGAATAGTTAAAAATGAATAATTTTTTTAATACAAACTATTTTTTCACAAATAAAGGATAAAGGTATAATACCTTTTTGAGGGGGAGAACTCATATGAAGATATGATGTAAAGAGAATATGATCCGTAGTGGTAATTTATATCCTATGGTGGAATTAGTGGTAATCATTATTTATTTCAAAAGGGATTCTAAACTCAATGGGGAGATAATCCTTTATTGTTTGTTTTTCTTTTTTCATTCCAAAATGGTGGATATTATTGAGTCAAAATGTGTTTTTTGATCCCATTAATTTTTTTTTTGAAATTAAAATTTACTTGTATTTCAATCATAACCACATATCTTGTTTTTCTATCGTAACAACATATTTTTTTTCAATTGTAACAACATATGTTTTTTTTGAATCATGACCAAACATGTTTATTTCTAATCGTAGCCACATATGTTCTTTTCAATCATAACCACATATGTTAGTTTTTTCATTATAACCATACTATGTATCGTACCATGTTGTAAATCATAACCATGTTATGTATCGTATCCATGTTATGCATTATAATCATGTTATGCATTGTTTACATGTTATGAACCATAATCATGTTATACATTGTAGCCATGTTATGAATCATAATATTATTATGTATTTTAACCATGATATGAATCGTAATAATGTTATGAATCGTAATCATGTTTTGCATCGTAATCAAGTTTTTCATCTTAATAATTTTAGGCATCTTAATAATTTTTTTCACCATACCCATTTTATTAATCATATACGTATAATGCATTATACACATAGCTTATACCACATACTTGTTCTGCATTATCCTTTTACTCATTCTATATATATTTATAAAACTCATTAATCCATGCTTTTGTACATACTATATTCTTACCATAATAATGTTGAGAAGTTAGTTGTATACCAATCAAAATGATGTCATGTATTTTGTTTTTTTGACCGTTATAATAACCGGTGTCCATGTCCCTCTGAGTTTTCTGAAAAAATACGACCATTGAAATAAAATATGATCATTGGAAAGTATGACTATAAATAGAGGGTCATTTTAACTAGATAGTACAAGAGGTGTGGATTATTGACCATACAAGACACTTTTAGGATTATAGGGAGAGATAGTGTCACCCCTATCTTGCTTTATATGAAAATACATGAAGATTCAATATGTGAATGCCTTGTTCCATGTTTTTGTATATTAATATGTTATTTTTAATTCTTTCTATGACTAATCATTGTGATAACGATCGATGGATTCCAGTAATAGAAAGTGAGTGTTGTTGATCATTATATCGAGGGATTTCATGTCTTTGAAAGACATAGGTGCCGATTACATTCTTAATTGAGGAAATCCGTCGATAGAAATATAGGCATGGAAATAATCATATCAATGGATTACTATAGTGTTGGTAAGACAGACCTATTATCGTAGGTGAAAGGACACCGTACTCTTTGGGATAAAATAATTGTAATACCTTTACTTTTCGACTTATATTTTTAAAAGAATAGGAATTATTTTATTTCCACATTATTTTTAGATTATTTTTCATTGTAATTTAATTAAAATACATTAATTTACATTACATAATTTATCAAAAGATTCTATATGATAATTGGTAGAATCTTTTACATTTTCTATACTCCGATTAATGTATTCATTCAAAATACAATTGTTTTATATCCAACAAATTTAGAGTCACTATGATCATTTATAATGTTTCAAAGAGTAATTTTGAATTTTATTATTAAACATTTAAATATATATCTTTTAAACCAACAATTCACCCCCTCATGTATTTTTTCATCTCATATACATTTACATCTATTTTTCAATCCTATAGACTCTGAGTAGCGTTGATGTGCAGCTGAATGGTTATAATCATCTCCAAAATTTCCTCGACCACATTAGGAACTAGCACTTTTTGATGTGTATCTTAATCTGAACATGTAGTTTTTCTAAAACAATTCACATAAAGGGATTCATATGTTCCATATGGATGCTTGATTGAATGATTTTTTTGGTATGAGAACTTGGCCAAAAGCATATGTTCGTCCCAAACTCCATTGAATTCAATTGTGAATGATCTCAAAATGTCATTCAGTGATTGAAATGTATAGTTATGTTGCCTAGTAATTCGAAGGGGATATTTCATAATGTAGTTGAACTCAGTGTTTATGAATATTTTATAAATTTTACTAAACATGGAGGTAAATATTTGAACTCAATTAGATAAAATCGATAGTGTTATCCCCTGCATCCTCACCTCTTTTTTGATGTATTTTTGTGCAAGTTGGTCAAGTAAAAAGACCTATAAAATAATGAAAAAGTGTGCTTTCTTTGTAAGATGATCCATAAATATATATATATATATATATTGTTTTTCCCTCTTGATGTATTTAGTAGTCTAGTGACAATTTCTATAGTGATATTATCCTATTTCTAAGTTGGTATGGACAATGGTTACATCATACCCTAATACTTTTTCCTTTCATCATTCACTTTCTAATATACTAGGCACTTTTATGTATATTCAACGATCTCTATATTTATATTTTCCCGCAAATAGTTCTATCAGATATCTCAATATATCTTTGTTATTCCTAGGTTAATAGAGAAGGTGGAGCTGTTTGAGTCATTCCGAATATCACTATTTATGTATTGATTGGATGTTATTCATAGTCATTACCCAAATCTCACAAATCCTTCTTCTTTATTATTGAACTCTAAGGATTTCAATATTTTTATAGCTTCTATATTCTTCTGTTTTCCCAAATCATATCTTTGAGAATTATTTATCTTATCGTGAAGGGATGGATGAGAAATCATTTGTGAAAGTATTGATGATGTTCCTTTAAATATTATCCTTATGTCCATCCCTTCTATTTAAGAATATTGGATCCCTCTTGATTCACATTAATGACAAAATATTGGTATCCATTCTACATAGTGAATTCGACACTTTAATTGATTTCCTTAGATGGTTTTGAATGGATAACTCGTAGACCTTGATTATCTGTAACCATATTCATTGGTACATACTGCACTCCATATATGTAAATATATATTTCAAATTTCTTTACCTATATATATTTCATACTTATATATAAATAGATAATTCCTCCTTATTTTCAAAGAAAATATTTATATAGTAAACTCTAGACCATAAATTCATTAGTTATGTTTGTTAACATTCTACTACCATAAGGAATTGGATATGTCTTTTTCATTCATTAATAACATAAATTTTAATTCCATCTTTAAAGATGCACTGAACACGATAAAAAGTTAATCACTTTTGGGAAGTATGAGCATAGGTGTAGTGATAATCCTTCTTCTCATCTCCTCGATGAAATCCTCTCATAAATAATTCTATGAAAAATTGTCACCCTTATGAGTTATCAGGGTTATAGGGTTTAAAAATCCGGAGAAATTTATCATAATTTGGATATAATACCCATCTAATCTAAGGAAACGGTGGATATTTTTCATATATGTTAGATTTGTCCATACTCAAATTTATTCTATCCATAAAAGGACAAAAAATAGTCCATTGTATGTGATGATATTCCCTATGAATTAGACATACTTAAACCTGAACTCACATTTTCATTACCCGGCATAAATATTCTCGTTTCTCATGGTCTTTATCACATTGATCAAATTCTATTCATGCTCCACCTTTAATTAGGGGCATGTTAGAATACCAATAATAATGACTACCAATTTTTTGAAGCATATATATAAGGACTGTATTTACTAAGGCCATGAGTATTTTCAGGGAATTATTTAGTCTGAAGGTCATTAATGTGAACTCATAGCTCGCATACCTTGTACAAATGAAATCTTGATGATATCTCCCTTCTTCACCCTAACACGGTAACATCCCGACCACATAATCACCTAGAAGAAGAATTGTGATCCTTGTATCTAATCAAAAAATACATCAATCTATATTGGTTGATACTTGGTCATTGTCATGATCATGTCGAGATCATGATAATTAATGCAAAGGAGCATTTAATAATCCTTATTCGTGACAATGATAGCTATTGGAACCCATCGTGAAAAACAAAGGGTGTATGAACTAGTTATCCAGATTACCTTATAGTTGTTTCTTCAACTTCTCTAGTTCCACAAAAACAATTATATATAGAGTCCTAGAAAATGTTAATTTCCTATGAATAATATCAATTGAAAATTTAACCTCATAGCAAGGAGGAGGACCAGGACATTACTCAGGATAAACATCAGCATATTCCATCACTATGGGCATGTATTGAAGGATAATTATTTCCATAGACTCAATAATTTATGCAAGATAATCTTTCTCATAGGGTAACAATATCCATTCATATGATGTTTTTGTAAATTAAGATTCATCCACCACCTTGAACTTGTATAGAATAGAAAGAAGATTCGCAAAACGAAGATTTATTTCCTTCTCAGAAAAATTTTTGTCTTCTCTATACACATAAATACATTCCTTGACAATAATTCCATAAAATTACACCTATGTGAGTATGAAAATATTTTATGTGATTTTCATATATTATATTTTGTAAGGGGAGCTATATACTTGGGATGCAAAAATTTACCCATTTTCTGTTTTCACTGATAACTCCACTTCCATGCATTGTGGTGGTGTTTTAATAGTTCTTCTAAACATTCATATTATCAAGGAATTGGTAGTAACAGAATCAAAAAATACATTTACTATCCATTAATAAATAATTATTGTTCCTTTCACCACGTCATTTTCATGATCCACATTAATGGTTGTTATGGAAAAATCCTTCCCTTGCGTCCATGGATTTTCTCTGTTGTCTCTATAAACCCTGAACATAGTGTATTGGTTTTAAAAGTTCAGTGGTCACTCACAATAGATTTAATGAACAGTGCGATAAGGGTTTAACAAATAATTACATTCCTCTATCACACCAGCGGGATTCTCATGTCGGCAATCGCTAGCTATATATCCTTCCTACAAACACCTAAACCATTTTATTTCCCCCCTGAGTCAATTTCTGAGGTGATTCATTATTTACCTTTGACAAGTGGGATGTTGAAATTTTATGGAACTATTAGATTTATCCATCACTAAACTAGAATTAAACACCACTTTCAATTTCATATTCTTATTATAGCCTTGATATTCTATGTTCTCTATTTCTTCTTTGAGGGAACATCGAACAATTTCCTCAAAGACATCAAGTCACAGATCATGTGGGATTTTGGTAGAAAAGGTTTTAACCCACCAAATAAGAATTAAACAATAAATTAATAGGTAAAGACAAAGTATAATTCATATCATGCGCGTATTATTATTTTTTCCTCATAATCCCTGATATATCTTTCATATTTCTGATTGAGGGTAAGAAAATCCCTTACCATTTTAAGTGAGAGAGTGTGAGGAAACTATTTATCAAAAAACATTTTTCAGAATTTATTCCACCCAATCACATAGATATATTCATCTGTATTTGTGTTCATGATCAATATCTTCAATTAACCATATTCTCCCTCCATATAAAAAATAGTTGGTATAAATTTACTTTATTCAGATCATTGAAGGATGGATAATATATTCTCAATGGAGTTTATCCAATTTCTGCAATTTAGGGATCAGATGACCCATTGCAAGGAGGAGTCATATGTCACGTAATGATCTCAATTTCATATTGTTCATTATTTGGGGGATTTGGGGTATAATCCTGAACAAGGATTCTATTCATAACCTGAGTCGGATGATACAGTATCTTCGTAAATTGTTTCATTCCTACTCCTCTCAGGTTGGACATCTTTTTGTGGAAGTCATTACAATGACCATAACATTGATTATTAATTGATTTCTCTTATTTTTGGCTATTATCTAGAATAGAAGTAAATTTAGGATTGAATATTTCTAAACTATTAAACTCATAAATTGGATTTTATTGACATTAATTGGATAAAATATAAAATATTTTTTTTCCATAACATATCGATTTTTAGGCATCAATATATGTTATCAATGATATATTTAGAAACATATATTCTTATAATAATTTTTTATTCCATTTATAAGGGTTTATAATGAGATTATTAATTTAACAAATAATATCCCCTAGTAGTGTTAAAATAAGTGCCCAATAAGGCCCATTTTTGTGTATGAGGTTATGTCGATTCTGGCCTAACACACCTTTTTCGAATTGTTATCCTAAGTTATATTCATAGCATATCCACACCCACTTATAGGATCCAGAAAGGGATGCATTTTATTGATAAACCACTTACATTATACTTACTAAAATTTAGGTATTATATATTATACATAGACTTATTTCTATGGCATTATCATGAGTTTTAAAATCTTAATCCCAAAAATAACAAGAAATTTACTCCAATAACAACTATATCCACACTTCTCTTTATTACACAATAATACATAATTTATTACAAATGATTCCACTTAATACAACATTGATGATTTATAATTATAGTATATTTTTTAATTATGTATATTACATCCAAACATGAAATGGGGAATCAATCATATTTATGGAATATTTTTTAAACATGATCATAATACTCCATTTAAATTAATTCTACATTCGATATCCCATGTAAATACAAAAGAAATGGGTGATTTATAAAGACAATTAATGGAAGAAAAAAGGAATAAAATTAAGAGTATGATACATGTAAATTAATAAGAGCATCAGTAGGGTATAAAAAGAATATGAATCATAAACATGAATAATGGGACATGATATAGCATGATAATCACAAAGTCATCATGGGAAATTTGACCTCAACATAAAACATTAAATCATAAACCTGGTTCAATGTAAAATTCCATGAAATCATGATGGAAAAAGTCTCATAATATAATTAGTTTCAATAACTATCCCAATAAGACGTCTCATTAGATGAAACATTCCCGCAATGCCTTGTAGAGCTATATAATTCCAGGTGCACCCATCACATTCATTTTATTCTCATGCTTTATTGTTCCACATATATCATAAAACATGCATTTATTCCAAACCACATTTTAACCACTGATCATGGAGTGTGGAATACATACATATGATTCCATTGATTAGAATCCTTGGGTATTGAAATATCAGAGTAATAACATGATTTTTTATATTATGATGAATTTTTACAATTCTAAAAAATAGTTGATATAGATTATTGACCCAATTTTTGTAGGATGTTTGACAAGAAATACTCAACCTCAATTAAACAAGTAGATTATTCCCTTAGTGTATTGTATTAGGGAGATGCTCATTGTTCTTCCAAAAAATTACTGGAACTAGATGGAACTTTTGAAAAATGAAAATTAGAGTAAATTATTTTTGAGATTCATGATGAAAATTTGAATATAAATCATCTATAACTGATATTCATCTCATTTATCAATAGACTTATGGTTTCCTAGAACCGATAAAGGTTGATAATTAATCAATTAATTTATATTATGCCTATATTCTTGATTTCCTAATGAATATAAAAATGTTAAATTTTATGGGCTTTATTTTATTCAAAATAAAGAAACTAAAATCCAGTGCAATCAAGTCTCAACTGATCTTGTTTCCGAGTATAAAAATCATGTTTTTGAAAGAATGACTGATTTTTTGCAATGTATGATCTATGTAAAATCCGAACAATTTCTTGGACCCTCTTATCAATAAATATACTATCAAGCGACTAACATTACAATTCAACCCCGAATCCAAAAAAATTGAGAAGGATCACGAATAACCAAAAGAAAAAGAAATAACTAGAGGAAGGGAAAAATATTACAATCCATACAAATAAAAATAAAGAAAAAGAAATATAGCTAATTCCAAAACCTCCATTCAATTAAAGAAAGAAAAAATCATCATCTAAAAAGGTTATTGTAGAATGGGGGAAGAAGAAGCCAGAAAATAAGGAAGGTGATGAAAATTTCGTATTGGGGCCTACTAAATCCCAAGATTTATAAATAAGAACCAATGAAACCATAAGAAAATAATAAAGGAAAAATATAACAATGAAAAGAAAGGCTAAAGATATTTATAATGATAGTCCTCTTAAGATATCTGAGGAAGCAAAGACTAGAAATGTCATTGGGGAACCGACTATTCAAACCTAAATGGATCTATCTGAGAAAGGGAAAGAAAAATGGGAAACTGAACATTCAGATACAAAAATAATCAATTAGTAAAGTAAAAAATAAGAAGAATAACATTTTTAATGAGAATTAGTTAAAGAAGAAGAATAATTAGTGGTGGAGAATGAAGATGCAAACAATAAAAATCTTTTCGCAAAAGTGTCCGATGTCCCATCTTTTAAGTTTTCATCTCATAAAAGTAAATAATTAACAATATTTTTTCAAAAGTAAAATTATTTGAACATCATTAAAATTTCAGATAATGAATAAGAACTAGAATCAAATCAGAATCGGAATCAACCATTTTCATTTATCGGAACATAAACTAATTTTGGAGATATTCATGAATATAATGAAGTTATAGATTCAAAAAGGATAATCATGATGATGGGAATTCAATATTTTGAAGAAAACATAACAATATTGGAAATGATTATTCCATTCCTTCGCAAAATTTAATCCATTCTAGATATCATTTCTATTATTTATAATGAAAGAAAATATTATGTTAAAATTTTGAGGGAAACATTTTTGAAACATGAAGATGATTTAATTTATTCAAAGAGCATGTTACTAAGCATAGAAAGGCTTGTAAGAAATATTTTCAGTGGTCATACAACATTTATGGTAATCTCATGTATTATGTAGATAATATTGATGAATTTTTAAAGCTTGTAAATGATCTTAATTATGTATTACAATAGTTGGTCACTGATTTTAATGAAAAATTTGAAGCCTTTCAATGAACAAGTACCTAAAAAAGAATATCCTTTTAAAATATTGAACATATAATGGTAAAATTGGAAAATGGATGTAATGATATTGTTTTCCACTCAAATAAACTTGTAATCTTAGAAATGACCTACAAATTCATAATAGACGAATAAAATTCACATGAAATAAGGGTTAAAGAAAAGGAACCTATAAAAAGAAATAATGATAAAAGGCTCTATAAACAATAAAAAATTATTTCAGAACATGATTTGAAGCTAAAGACTCATGAAGAATCTCTTCACATGTTGATGGAGGATAAAAATGATTTCAAGAAGATGAAGCTGGATATTTTTAACTACTTGGAAAAAAAGGAGGAAGAATGATTTTCATTAAGTCTTATTGTAATAAAAAATTATTTCAATAAATGTAATTTTTATTGATTCATATACATTGTCACTCTAAATTCTGTCAGGAAAATAATTTTTTCCATTATTATTTATGAAAATAAAAATGGGGATAATAGTTAAAAATGAGGAATTTTTTTAATACAAACTATTTTTTAACAAATAAAGGATAAAGGGAGAACACATTCTTGAGGGGGAGAACTCATATGAAGATATGATGTAAAGATAATATGATCCTTAGTTTTAATTTATATCCTATGGTGGAATTGTTGGTATTCATTATTTATTTCAAAAGAGCTACTAAACTCAATGGGGAGATAATCCTTTATTGTTTGTTTTTCTTTTTTTCATTCCAAAATGGGGGATATTATTGAGTCAAATAGTGTTTCTACCTTCTAATAAATATTTTTTTTGAAATGAAAATTTACTTATATTTCAATCATAACCACATATGTTGTTTTTCTATCATAACTGCATCATTTTTTCAATTGTAACCACATATGATGTTTTTGAATCATAACCACACATGTTGATTTTTAATCGTAGCCACATATCTTTTTTTCAATCATAACCACATATGTTGGTTTTTTCATCATAACCATTCTATATATCGTACCAAGTTGTAATTCAAATCCATGTTATGTATCATATCCATGTTATGCATTATAATCATGTTATGCATCATTTCCCTGATACGAACCATAATCATGTTATGCATTGTAACCAAGTTATGAATCATAAAATTATTTTGCATTTTAACCATGTTATGCATCGTAATAATGTTATGAATCGTAATCAGGATATGCATCATAATCAATTTATGCAAATTAATCATGTTAGTAATCTTAATAATTTTTTCCTCATACCCATTTTATTAATCGTATACGTATAATGAATTATACACACAACTTATACCACATACATGTTCCAAATTATCCTTTTACTAATTTTGTATATATTTTTAATACTAATTAATTCATGCTTTTGAACTTACTATATTCTAACCAAAATAATGATGAGAAGTTAGTTATATACCAATCAAAATTATGTCATGTATTTTGTTTTTATTACCGTTATAATGCCCGGGGTCCAAGTCCCTCTGAGTTTTCTGAAAAAATGTGACCATTGAGGTGAAATATGATCATTGTAAAGGAGGCCTATAAATAGAGGGTCATTTGAACGAGATATTACAAGAGACGTGGATGATTGAACATACAAGACACTATTAGGATTCTAGAGAGATATAGTTTAAACCCTTTATTGCTTTATATGAAAATCCATGAAGATTCAATATGTGAATTCCTTGTTCCTTGTTCTTGTATTTTAATATGCAATTTTTAATTCTTTTTCTGTCTAATCATTTTGATAATGATCGAAGGATTCCATGTAAACAAAGTGAGTGTTGTTGATCTTTTTATCAAGGGATTTCATTTCATTGAAAGATATAGGTGCTGATTACATTCTTAATTGATGAAATCCGTGGATAGAAATATAGGCATGGAAATAATCGTGTCAATGGATTACATTAGTGGTGGTAAGATAGAGCTATTATCCTAGGTGAAAGGACACCCTACTATTTGGGATAAAAAAATTGTAATACCATTACTTTTCCACTTATATTTCTAATAGAATGGGAATTATTTTATTACCATTTTATATTTGTATTATTTTTCATTTTAATTGAATTAAAATACAATCATTTACATTAATTATTGTATTAAAATATTCTATATATAATTGGTAGAATCTATGACATTTTATATACTCTAATCAATATATTCATTCCAAATATAATTGTTTTATATCCAACAGATTTAGAGCCAATATGATCATTTTTAATGTTTCAAAGAGAAATTTTGAATTTTATTTTTTTAAGATATCTTAAAATAATTTTATTTTTATCCATTTAAATATATATCTTATACACCAAAAATTCACACCCTTAGGTATTTTGTCATCTCATATACATTTACATCTATTTTTCGATCCTATAGACTCTGAGCAGCCTTGATGTGCAGTTGAATGGTTATAATATTTTCCCAAATTTCCTCAACCACTTTAGGACCTATCACTTTTTGATGTATATCTTCATCTGAACAAGTATTTTTTCTACACCTCTTCACATAAAGGGATTCATATGTTCCATATGGATGCTTGATTGAATGTTTTTTTGTATAAGAACTCGGCCAAAACCATATTTTGGTCCCATACTCCTTTGAATTCAATTGTGAATGCTCTCAAAATTTCATTCAGTGTTTGAAATGTACAGTTAAGTTGTCTAGTAGTGTGGGGGGATATTTCATGATGTATTTCAACTCGGTGTTGATGTATATTTTATAAAATTTTACTAAACATGGAGGTAAAAATTTGATTTCAATTGTATAAAATTGATATTGTTATCCCCTGCATCCTCACCTCTTTTTTGATGTATTTAGGTGGAAGTTGGTCAAGTAAGAAGACCTATCAAATAATGAAAAAGTGTTCTTTCTTTGTAAGATTATCCATAAAAATAGATATATTGTTTTTTCCCTCTTGATGTATTTGGTAGTCCAGTGACAATTTCTATAGTGATGTTTTCCTATTTCCAAGTTGGTATGGATAATGGTTACATCATACCCTAATACCTTTTCCTTTCATCATTCACTTTCTAATATACTAGGCACATTGATGTATATTCAGTGATCTCTATATTTATATTTTCCCACAAAAAGTTCTATCAGATATCTCGATATATCTTTTTTAATCCTTAGTTAATAGAGAAGGTAGAGATGTTTGAGTCATTCCGAATATCACTATTTATGTATTGATTGGATGGTATTCATAGTCATTACCCAAATCTCACAAATCCTTCTTCTTTATTATTGAACTCTGACGATTTTCAGTTTTTTATCGCTTCCACATTCTTCTAAATTCTCCCATCATCTCTCTGAGAATCATTAGTATTATCATGAAGGGAAGGTTGAGAAATCATTTGTCAAAGTATAGATGATGTTCCTTAAAATTTTATCCTTATGTCCATCCCTTCCATTTAGTAATATTGGATCCCTTTCGATTCTCATTAATGATAGAATGTTGGTATCCTTTTCTACATCATGAATTATACACATTAATTGATTTCCTAAGATGGTTGCGAATTGATAACTCATAGTCCTTGATTATCTATAATCATATTCATTGGTACATACTGCACTCCATATATGTAATTATATACATGAGACATTTTTTCTAATATATATTTCATACTTATCTATAAATATATAATTCTGCCATATTTTCCAAGAAAAAATTTTGATAGTAAACTCTAGATCATATATTCATTAGTTATGTTAGTGAACATTCTACTACAATAAAGAATAGGATATGCATTTTTCATTCAGTAATAACACAATTTTTTATTCCATCTTTGAATCAGCACTGAACACGACAAATATTTCTCCACTTTTGGGATGTGTGAGCATAGGTACACTGATAATCCTTCTTATTAGCTCATTGATAATATCCTCTCACACATCATTCTATGAAAAATTATCACCCTTATGACTTATCAAGGTTATAGGGTTAAAAAATCTTGAGAAATTTATCATAATTTGGAAAAAATAACCATCTAATCGATAGAAATTGTGGATATTTTTCTTATATATTGGATTTGTCCATTCTCAAATTTATTCTATCCATAAAAGGACCAAAAAATAGTCCATTTTATGTGATGATATTCACTATGAATGAGACATACTTAAACTAGAACTCACATTTTCTTTACTCTGCATAAAGATTCTATTTTATCATGGTCATTATCACTTTGATCAAATTCTATTCATGCTCCACCTTTCATTTGGAGCATGTTAGAATACCAAAGATAATGACTACCAATTTTTTTAGGAAATATATAAGGACTCTATTTACTAATCCCAAGAGTATTTTCAGATAATTATATAGTCTGAATGTCATTAATGTGAACTCATAGCTCACATACCTTCTTCAAAATGCAATCTTGATTATATCTTCCTTCTTCACCCTAACATGGTAACATCCGGACCGCATTCCCACCTAGAAGAAGTATTGTGATCCATGTATCTAATCAATAAATTCATCAATATATGTCAGTGGATACTTGATCATTGTCATGATCATGTCGAGATCATGATAATTAATGAAAAGGAACATTTAAAAATCCTTATTCGTGACAATGAGATCTATTCGAACCCATCATGAAAAAAAGGGTGTTTGAACCAGTTACCCAGATTCTCTTATAGTTGTTTCTTCAACATATCGAGTTCCACAAAAAAAATATATATAGAGTCCTGGAAAATGTTAATTTCCTATGAATAATATCAATTTAAAATTTAACCTCATAGCAAGGAGGAGGACCAGGACATTAGTCAGGATAAAAATCAGCATATTACATCACTATGGGCATGTATTCAAGGATCATTATTTCCATAGACTCAATAATTTATGGAAGATAATCTTTCTCATAGGGTAACAATATCCATTCATATGATGTTTTTGTAAATTAAGATTCATCCACCACCTTGAACTTGTATAGAATAGAAAGACGATTCGCAAAATGAAGAGTTATTTCCTTCTTAGTAAAATTTTTGTCTTCTCCATACACGTAAATACAATCCCTGCCCGTAATTCCATAAAATTACACCTATGTGAGTATGAAAATATTTTATGGGATTTTTATATATTATATTTTGAAAGGGGGGCTATATACTTGGGATGAAAAAATTTACCCATTTTATGTTTTCACTGATAACTCCACTTCCATGCATTGTGGTGGTGTTTGAATAGTTCTACAAAACATTCATATTATGAAGGAATTGGTAGAAAAAGAATAAAAAAGTACATTTACTATCGATTAATGAATAATTATTGTACCTATCACAACTTATTTTTTATGATCCACCTTAATTGTTGTTATAGAAAAAGCCTTCCCTTGCTTCCATGGAGGTTTTTTGATGTCTATATAAACCCTTAACTTAGTGTATTGGTTTTAAATGATCAATGGTCACTCACAATAGATGTAATAAATAGTAGGATAAGGGTTTAACAAATAATTACATTCCTATATCACACCAGTGTGATTCTCATGTTGGCAATCACTAGCTATATATCGTTCCTACAAACACCTAAACCATTTCCTTTTCCCCCTGAGTAAATTTATGAGGTGATTCATTATTTACCTTTGAAAAGTGGGATGTTGAAATTTTATGAAACTATTAGATTTATACATTAGTAAACTAGCATTAAACACCACTTTGAAATACATATTTTTATTATACCCTTGATATTATATGTTCTCCATTTCTTCTTTGAGGGAACATCGAACAATTTCCTTAAAGCTATCAAGTCACAGATCATGTGGGATATTTGTAGACATGGTTTTAACCCACCAAATAAGAATTCAACAATAAAATATGGGGTAACGACAATGTATAATTCATATCATGCAGGTATTATTATTTTTTCCTCATAATACAAGATATATTTGACATATTTCATCTTGAGGGGAAGAAATTCCCTTTCTATTTTATGTCAGAGAGTGTGAGGAAAATATTTATCAAAAAACATTTTTTAGAAATCCTTCCACCCAATTACATAGATCTATTCCTCTGGATTTGTATTCATGATCAATATTTTCAATTAATCATATTATACCTCCATCTGAAAAATTGTCGGTATAAATTTCCCTTATTCAGAACATTGATGGATGGTGAATATATTCTCAATGGAGTTTATCCAGTTTATGCAATTTAGGGATCAGATGATCCATCGAAAGTAGAATTCCTATGTCACATAATGATCCCAATTTCATATTTTTCATTATTAGGGGGATTTCAGGTATCATCCTGATCAATGATTCTATTCATAACCTGAGTCAGATGATATAGTATCTTCATAAATTGTTTCATTCCAACTCTTATCTGGTTGGGAATCTTGTTGTGGAAGTCATCACAACGCCCATAAGATTGATTTTTAATTGATTTCTCCTCTTTTGGCTATTATCTAGAATGAAAGGAAAATTAGGTTTGAATAGTTTCAAACTATTAAAATCAAAAATAGGATTTTAGTGACATTAATTGGATAAAATATAACATACATTTATTTCCATAACATATGGATTTTTAGGCATCAATATATGTTATCAATGATTTATTTAGAAACATATATTCTTATAAGAATTTTTTATTCCATTAATAAGGGTTTATAACGAGATTGTGAATTTAACAAATAATATCCCCTAGGAGTCTTAAAATAGGTGACCAATAAGGCCCATTTTTGTGTACTAGGTTATGTCAATTCAGGGATAACACACCTTGTTAGAATTTTTATCCTAAGGTACATTCATAGAAAATCCACGTCCACTTATATTATCCAGACATGGATGTATTTTATTGATAATCCACATAAATTTTACTTACTAAAATTTAGGAAATATTTATTATACATATACTTATCCATATGGCATTATCTTGAGTTTTCAAATCTTAATCCCAAAAATAACAAAACATTTCCTCTAATAACAACTATATCCACACTTCTATTTATTACACAATAATACATGATTTATTACATATGTTCCACATTATACAACCTGGATGATTTATAATTATAGTATATTTTGTAATTATGTACATTACATCAAAACATGAAATGGGTAATCAATCATATTTATGGAATATTTCCTAAACATGATCCTAATACGGAATTTTAATTAATTCTACATTCGATAACCCGGGTAAATACAAAAGAAATGGGCGATCTATAAAGAAAAGTAAGTGAAGAAAAATGGAATAAAATGAAGAATATAATACATGTAAAATAATAGGAGCATCAGCATGGTATAAAAAGAATATGAATCATAAACATGAATAATGAGACATGATATAGCAAGATAATCACAAATGCAACATGGGAAATGTGGCATCAACATAAAACCATAAATCATAAAACTAGGTCAATGCTAAATGCCAAAAAATCATGATGGAAAAAGTCTCATAAAATAATTTGTTTCAATCCCTATCCCAATAAGATGTCTCATTAGATGAAACATTACCCAATGCATTGTAGAGCTATATAATTCCATGTTCACACATCACATTCATTTTATTCTCATGCTTTATTGTTCCACATATATCATAAAACCTGGAATCATTCATAACCATATTTTATCCCCTGATCATAGAGTGTGGAATACATAAATATAAGTCCAAATTAAATTGTGAATATAATATTATATAGTGAAACTCCCTTGATAGTAAATGAGAATGGTATTCACTACACAATTTTTTGGCATCAATAGTTGTGGTCAAATTGCGGCAGCATAACAACATCACATAAAAATTAAAAAATTGTTTGATTAGATAGAAATGGGTCTCTAATAATTTTAAAATTAAATGGGAAGTAATATGAACAAGTAAATACACGTCCCAATAGTAATAATTTGACATATAAGGCATAAAATAATAAAGAAACATGAATAAATAAGAGTAGTTAAGGATCACTTGCTTGACTGTCTACCACCAAATTCTTAGAAGGAGCTACATGAGAGCATGTGAGACATTGTGAGGACTATAGATGTGTGAGTGAAGATTAATGGATTTATCAATGGATATTTACTGAATTGAAATGGGATCTAGGGTGGGTTTTTAGTAAAAAATTTCAGATTTCTTTAATATTTATCAAACATATGTTTTGGACCCTATATAAAAAACTAAAAAAATACATCCCATGGATTCTGAAAAATGGAATTTTTTTTCACTATTTTATTTTACCATGTGAAGGAATTAATAAAAAAACCCTTTCATATGTGTAAGTTAGTCATATTCTTAAATAAATGCTTTAAAAACCATAAAATATATTAATCATTTTGGAGGATCAACAAAGGTTTTATAATATTTAGAAAATAATAATAAAATAACATTATATTAAAGTTAAATTGTATATTTTGTCATGTATACCATTTATAGTATTTATTACCTCACTGTTGGGTCATTATGATGTCATAATACACAATGTATATTATACAATATTTAGGTTTTACCCAAAAAAATTGACCATTGGAAAATTATGAAACCATTAACATGGGATAATTTAAACATTATAATTCTACAAATAATATTAATTTTATCTAAATAAATTTCTAAATATGTGTAATTTCAATTTTATAATAAAAATAGGCATCAATTGTCAAGTGTTTGTTTTTTTGACAATAATAAATTTTTAATCCTTATAAAAATTACATTTGATTTCATATAAAATATATTATAATTTATTTTCAATAAAAATTATTTCAAAATAATATATACTTAAAATATTATTTATTTATAGAATCCATTTACTCATCCAAATAAATTTATTAACTTAATTTTAATATCCCATTAATACACTAGAGTTGACTTAAAAGTAAGGTGTGCGATAGTGAGACATTCATTTTGTGGTCCAGTGTAAATGTTTTTGGATGCGATCTTTTTGAGATTGAACTTCACCAATAACTAGTTTCTCCCATGCATAAGTTTTTATACCTCATCTTGTTTTTGGTCAAGGGAAAATGGTTTTTTATATGCAATAGTATATATAAAAACAATCTTATTGAATGTGTTTTCGATAACCATAATACACAATAAGATATTTAATTAAATAATAAGTTGAATTTTAGTTATAAAAGTTCAAGTCATTTCATAGAGTATTTATTTCATTATATATTTTATGATTCTTATTTTTTGGACATAAACAATAATATAATTACTGTAAGTACCAATTCAATGTTGAAACAATGATTCTAAAAATAGTAGAAAAATGACAGAACATGGTTCAAAAACACTAAAATTTATTTGTTTTGGCTTAATTTTTATATTAGAAAAATTTTAAAAGTAAATATTAAGAATAATTTATTTTAAATGTGTTTATATTCAAATTATATTATTGTCTAGATGAATTTTAAGACCAGTTAAACGAATATACTCAAAAATAAATTTAATAATATTTTTAGGTGATTTTCATATTAAATGATTTAAAATTATAGAAAATATAAAAGAGACATGTGTTATGGTAAAGAGTGAAAATATTGATTAATGTATAATTTTTGAGACACATGTCCAATTATAAATAAATTTTTGACCATTATGGTAAAAATGGGTTACCACGATTAAGTTAGAAAAGTGTAAACAAGGGGGTCTGACCAAATGATAAGGTTTAAAAGGTAGCATAAAATTGTAAAAATATTATTAATTGAATTTATTTTAACCATATCTTTCCAAAATTCTAAATTATGGCCATTTAGTTATATTTTACCTTATAATGATATATGTTATTTTGATATCTTTTAAGCAATTCGAATTGGGTCATTTACCTCAATTATAAAGGGGCACCACTCCTCCTATTTTTTCACACATTGTGAGGCAGTTATCACAATAATTACCTATCCAAATTTATGAAATTTTTGTTCCTCATGACATAGAGTATATGGTTTCATAAAAAGACCAACCTATATTTATTAATAACTAATTAAAAGGAATGTTTCTAAAGAAGAGGTATAACTCTTAACAAAGTGTTTTTATTTCATTTTATCTTATACCAACATAAAATATTATTTAAAATTTATAATATAATAACAAAATCATATTAAATATACTAAAATTTTATTATTATAGAGTCACAAAACGTATTCAACTCTTTTTAATAATATTATAAATCAAAACATCACAAGTGTGTGCATATGGCTTTCCATCTCGACATTATTATTTAATTTTTTTTCATCGTCATTTAATATGGCGCTTATCCATATATAATTAATGAATATATATGATATTTATTATATAATTAGGATTAATTAATTATATTATTTCATATACACTTTTACCCTTGCATTTGTTTTGAAAATTATAACATTTCTCATGTCTAAGTGTGGACTATCACCCCAATGAAGTGATGTGATTCTTTTTTCTACTACCACTATGAATGGATGAATATAAAATTATATATAATGAATAAAAAATAAATTAAGGACATTATAAACATTTTTTTCATGATTTAACCTATTAATAATTCTGTTAACCATGGATAATATACTAGAAAAGTTTTGGTTAAACTGATAGAACAACCTTATACATTTGATATAAGAATGAACTATTAAATGAATGGATTTAAAATGATTATAAAAGTACTATAACCAATTTAATGTAGACAAAAATGGTTTTTAGGTATTTAATAAATTCAAATTAATTTCATAGGAGAATCCAACCCATAAAACGAAATAGACACCCATGGTAAGGGTTTCTCCAATAAATATTATTTATGTAATAAATTTACCATATTCACAAATTATTTATTTTTGTGTTGGTTAAATACTAGATATGGATACCGATAATTACTATTTTGATTAAAATTATTAGGATTTAAAAAACCATATATGTTCTTTTTTAAGATCTTTTGATTCAGACATTACCAATGTTTTAACCGTTATTTTGTCTCATTTATACTTCAAACAGACTGGATAATATTATGCAGATAACATCATTTATATGTCGTATATACTTCATATCAGAAATATGTCATCATTAATAAATATTTATGAATGATATTATATGTTTTAGTTAATTTTTACTTATTTAAGGTGTTTTGATTCAAATGTTGTTTAAGTAATAAGAAATTTTGGTTACAATATCATTTCATTTAGTGAATATTTATGTTTCGATTTAATTTTGTAAAATTATATAATAATAATATTTTAAAGCATATATTTTTTTTGTTCTCATATTATGTGGGGTTTAAGATGTTTATATTTTATTTATTCTATTTTTGGATCAAAAATAAAAAAGTAAGTTAATGTAAGGGATTTTATTAAAAAATATTGATTTAATGTTTTTCATTACACTTTTTTTCTACATTTAAGTAATCTTAGATTATTCAATAATCTTTTTTTAACTAAAATATTGATAAATTTACTTTTCAATTTTTTTACATTCATTACAAAGTATTTAAAAGTAATATTTTCAAAATTATCTGTATGTGTTAATTTAAAATTTTGATAAAAGTACAAAAAAAAAAGAATGTTTATCACTGTATATGACTTGACCAACCATTACCACCATCAAACACTTTATAAATTTTCATGATTAATTTAAAAATATCAATGGTAAATTTAAAAGAAATAACTTTTCAAAATGTTTTAGAATTTATATTTAAAATGATTTCATAATAAAGGTGTTTTACATCTTTAATGGAATGAAAATAATTTTTTAAAATTGATTTAAATATTTTTTATCAAAAAAAGTTACAAGTAGAACATTTCTTATGTATTACTTATTTATTAATTTTAAGATATAGTTGTATGATAAAACCATCTTTTTATCAATTTATAGAATTTTATCATTGTTTACTGAAGATGGATTAAAATTTTTTTGAGATCATTAACATTATTTTTTTCAAGTACTCTGTCTATATATATTATAAATTAGACATTATTTTTCTTCTATATGTATATATTTTCAATATCATGGAAAAAATTTAGTATCACTTTTAATACATTGATTTTTTTCTATATTATACCACTCATATATATGATATTAGTTGAAGGATTATTATTAAAAATGTTATCTGATTCTCTAGGTAAATATTAACATTCCATATTGTTGATACAATATTGATAATTATTGAATTATAAGAAATTTATGAAATTTAAAATATTTATTATTAAAATTTTGTTGAATTTGTAGGATGTGAAAGTGAATTGTGTGGTCTGATTATAGATATCCCCTCAATGTATGGATAGGACTCATAAAAAGAAACACGTGGATATATATTATGGGTATTTGGTTTACACCTACTCATTTATTAAGAATGTCGTATTATTTTATAATAATAAATGTTAAAATTCATGATAACCTATTATAGGCCATGATGTAATTTTCATAAATTTATATATTTATGAATTTATAGTTTTGAAATTTTTGTTTCCATTTTACTTGTGATTTCATGGTAGATATTATACATGGTTTTTCATCAAAATAAACTTATTTATTTAGGTTCATGTGTTTTAATAATCTAATTTGATATATTGATTATTCCTTATTAATTCATGACATATTCTAGTGTATGATCCACTTATAGATTTACTAAGCTCACCCATAATTTATTTAATATTCTCTAGGATTTGAATAATATATCATTTGATGATTTCAAAGAGAAAATACATTTTTATGTTATTTTTTATTTCCCCAAGGTATTATTGAAATGATGTATATATTGATCATCCCATGACTAAAAAAATGACTGATCCTTCAATATCATGTATATTGTGTGAATGTAATAAGTAAGTGACAAATCCAGTTTTCTAGATTTGGTCTGTTACAGTTTGTATCAAATTATGTTTTGTAACAAGCTAGGGAAGTAGATTTAAAATGAATGTAGCTAACACGATAATTATGATAATCCCTTATGGTATTTGAGAATAATTTACATTAAGAGTATTATATACTTAATGTGTTAATATTTATATTGTTACAAGATTATTATTTGTGTTCAATTATTTATATATAGAACCTATATAAAAGAAGGGAAATCATGTAAACACCCTTAGTCAATGTAGTAATTTCCTGTATAAGTTACTAAATACAATAGGTGTTAGAGATGATAATATGATAGCTATATTAGTGAAGTAGGCGAAGGTTATAACAAATATCATTACTCATATAGAGTAACCTGTTGTTTCATATAAATATTCACCAATGTTGGTTCACATCATGGGAAAAATACTATATCATTTAATTAAACTATTAATCCATTTTTATATGGAAAATTCATTATATCTCTTGAAATGATTGTTTAGGAATTTGAAATTAATGAATCAGAAAAAGTTATTTGGGTAGTACATTATTTATTGAGTGATGATAATAAATTCTGGTCATTGATTCATAATACTAAATAAGATAATGAAATAAAAATTATAGAACATAGATCATTTAGGGTGATATTTTGAGACATTATTTGATCATTTGTAAGGATATAAAATGTAGATGAAGATAATCATAGTAAAATATATGTGGGGTGAAACTGTTTTAGAGTGTGGGGATAACTCCACACTATTAGGATGGAATATTTTATAATATATACATAATATTTAAAGTATTATTTAAATGTATTATGATGCCCTTAAGCTAGTCCTTTGAAGGGCCTTAGTTTAACAATAATTTTCATCAAATGATGATAATAAACCAAGATCTATTATATATGAAATTGATTTATCAAGGTATTATATTTTTCTAAATAATTCAAAACAATATGAGGAAAATTTCAACCATGAAAAAGGAAATGTAATTAATATAATAATGTATGAGTGGGGATTAAAACATGTTACAATTTTGATAAGAAATGTGTGGGTACATGTTTAAAGAGAGTGGTAATTGTTTCCAATGTAGAGATAAAGTACATAGGTTTTCGAATGTAATGTTTATAACTAATTCCACAATACCTAATGATTTAACTATAAGGACATGAGAAATTATGAAAAATCATACCAAGCATCATGAATTTCCATCAAAATTATTATTTTTAGTTTATCTAAAACAAATTAAGATAATATAAGACATATGAAGAAAATTATTTCAAATTGAGATTAAATATTGAGACTACTATATTAAAATGAATTATATAATACAATTTTTACTGTAAATTTTGATTTTAGGATGTTTTTTTATAAATATTCTTTTAATTGTTGTAATATATGTTTATAATTTTAATATAAATGTAAATCAAATAATATCCCTCATGTATTATTTTAAACATTAAGTATTTGATTTCATCATAATTATGGATAAATTATAGAAAACAATATTATTATGATATAATATTTATCATTAAAAATTTATTAGTATGTTTATGAAAATACAAACAAGGATTATTCAAATTATATTCAGTTTTGTGGAAAATTTACAAAATGTTAATTATGGAAACATCTATTGAATGTTGTGAATCACGATGAAAAGTTATTTCAATGGAAATGAGATATTTTTTTGATATATTTATTAAATAATTTAAATATTACCATTATTTTTATGAATGTGGTGCCTCAGTAAAAGACCAAAGAAACATTTATTAAATTGATAAAAAAGAGGATTACATGAGCCTGAATGACAGAATCTTATTACAATCATTCTAAAAAAAGAATCAAATCGTCAGGAAAATCATCCAACCAAGTAATTATTGGGTTGAATCCATTATTGTAATGACCGTACACAACCATATTCACTTCATATAAATCATGTGTAATAATGTAGTAGGTTTTTAAAAGCAAAGGGAGACAATTCATCCAACAGGAAGTAAGGGTCCAAGAATGATTCACCACACCCGTCCAAATAGCCTGAACAATAGTGGCTAAATCACTTTCAATCCAAATATTATTTCAACATTTTAGTTCAGCAATGTAAATATAATTAATGACCCCTATCATTTCTGCTTTAATATACATGGTCGTACTACTTCAACCAAAAAATCATTTGAGACATTGGCCATGATGATCTCTAACAATACCACAACATCCATTAGGTCCTCAGTTGCCTTTGGAGGCCGCACCGACTATCACTTTAATCCATCCTGGATGTGGTGAATGCCATAATACCTCAACGTGCATCTAGTATGTTGATAAAGACCCACAATCCAATGCCAATACAGGATCTCAAATTCTCTCATGGTGTTGTCACAATAGACTTTCTAAATCATGTCAGCACCATGACTGGAAATAAAAATCCAAGACCAACCTACATTAATCTTGAATTATCATTTATTATGAAGAATATTTTTTCTTTCTTACCAGATCACATAGAGGAGCTTAGAAACAACAAACAAAACAAGATTCTCAATATGTTGCGACGATTCGAATCCAGTACATCATTGAAGATGGGAGCTTATTGAGTTATGTAGTAACCATATGCAACTAAAGATGTCAAAAATATAGTTCCAAAGATCTGAAGCTCAAGCACAATAATGAATTATATGATTAGAATATTCCCTTTTTTGGTTGTGCGAGTGACATTTAGAGCAATGTTGGATAGCAAAGGATTGAAAACAAACGTCAGTGGGGACTTTATTGTGCACAATATTCCAAACAAGAGTAAGTCTTGATGGTTTAATCCAAGTTTTGCTAAAGGAATTAAACCAACATAAGTTAGAATCAGTATCAATGAAAATGTTTTTATAGAAACTCTTGGAATCAAGGACACCATTATAAGAATTTTCCCAAAAAAAGAAGTCTTCAATGATAGAAAAGGGATAGTTGTCAATGACATATTTGATTTTTTCAGGTAGGTCACTGTTGGGTGAATTTAAAATATCCCTTTTAGTGGAGTTAGTGTTATCGGGAGGGGAATTTAGAGGCATCAGAGAAATTAGAGGAACCCCGATCTAGTTGTCAAGCCAAAAATTCATGGTTGAATAAGAAGTGTCCATCGTTCTATATTTTTTCATAATTTTAGTGTAGGAATGTCTAATGGGAGACCAGATTGAGGAGGTGATATAGTTCAAATTTCCTTTTCTAAGCATAGTAATGAATATTTTTTTAGAAAATAAATAGTATCAAGGTTGTTGTTTAGAAGCCTCCATGTGAGCCTAGCTTGAAGATCATCATTAAAAAGGTTCTGATTTTTTATGCCAATACCACCGTTATCTAAAGGATTAAAATAGGTGGACTAAGGGACGGTCACAAGAATCCTTTCATGCATGCTTCTGGTCAAAACTAATATTTTAATGCAAACATTAATTTGTTTTAGCAAGCCATAATTTTATTTGTAAACCATCATTTAATCGACCATTTTAGAAATAATTGTAGATATGAGAAGATAGATTATACTAGCAATGAAAAGGGATTTACCCTTCCAAAAAGAAATATTGTTAATAATTTGGTCATGAATACTAGAGATGTAGCTTTATTTAAGCCTTCCCTAAATTATATACATGCCAAGATAGGTGGAAGGGAAAGAGACTTCCTTTATTCCAAAGAAATTTATTAGATTAATTTTACTATTAGAAGGAATGTTTTTCCCAAAAAATACGAAGGATTTGTTCTTTCTTTTAGATTAACCACAGATTTATTTATAATGAGACATGGTAGTTTTGAGACTTTGGATATTTCTTTTATCTCCTTGTAAGAAAATGATGATGTCATCAGTATAAAATAGGTGAGTGGGATTATTAGAATTCTCGGAAGCCAGAAAAGGTTTAATATTCTTTCGATCCACAAGTCCAGTGAAGAATCTTCTTAAGTAATCTTATGAAATAGAAAAAAGAATTTCTGAATGTGGGTCTTCTTGTCTAACCCCCTTGGTGTATTTAGAGAATTCCTCAAGGAAAACATTGACAAGGACATAGATGAAATGTGAGTTGAATAAAGAGTTTTTCTGGCTAATAAATTGATGTTTATTATGTGATATGATAAAGTGACCCATGGTAAAGTTATCATTATTTTTTTGATGTTTATGTAGGAAAATTATGTTTTGGAATATCTAATATAGGTGTATAGATATTTGGGTAAGCTATAATATAAGTGACATTGTTTGTTTTGGGATTTATTTTTATGAATTTTTATATTGGTCATTGTTTTAATTGGGTTAACAATTTTTTTTTACAGAGGAGAATTTAATTTTTGTCTTATTTTTTATTGAAATTTGATTTTACTGATTCGAGAATGAATAATTCATCATGGCCGTGACGATCCACATCGAAGGATGATATCATGCTTATATAATAGTAATAAATCAAGTAAGTGAATTTTATTATATTATTTATCCCAACGGTAAAATAATTTCTCAAACATAATAAAACTGAAAATATGTTCGGTTTTCAAATAAATATTACAATTACGAGTGTTTTATATGTAAAATCATAATAATTTTATTTGTCCTATGAAAGAAATTAATGTTCATGATAAAATATATATCTTGTTTTATAAAAAGTATATATTAAATTTATAAAAGAAGAATTAAAATTGAGAGGAAGAATTTTATTTAAGTATGGTATAATGTGAAATCATAATATTTTGGTTCAAAATTTCTTTTTAAATAACACTATTTTTTAGAACACATAGCTAACGAACCATTTATCATAAAAAAATCATGAAATAATATTATTTAAATATGTTTGTCATAACCACCTTATTATACTAATATTTATGAATATTAATAATTAAATCAAGAAAAATATGTATATAGGTTGTATAAAATGAAATATTATTTTTTAATGGATATAAAATAAGTCCTCTATTATCAGTAAAGTCATTTTATGCATCAAAAATAATTTTTCTTCAGAAATGTTTTTATTACATTCTATAAGTGTATATTAAAATTAATTCAAACTATATACTGTGATTCAATTTTATTAAATATATATAATGTTTTAAAAATTCATTCCACAATAGGATAATGATAAATTTTGTGATTTTTTTGAAAATATTTAATTTTGAGCGAATAGTTAAAAATACAGATTTAGAAAACATTAATTTATTTTTCTTTAATAATTTAATTTGAAAATTTAATTATATATAAAATTTCATCTTAAAATACCATAAGATCCATTTTAAAAAAATATCATAAATAAGTTCATTAGAATAAACATTAAATTTTATTTTGGTATATGTTCTCTTTTATACTTAATGATTCATTTCCAAAAAACTAGTTTTCATTGTATTTTATGCATTTATAATACAACTCTTTTATTTAATTTATATAAAGTTAATCCTAAAAAATGGAATAAATTTTTTTAATTATTTGGGATTTTTTTTAAATAGGTCAATTTTTTTTTTGGTCATTGTGAATAGTAATAATGCAAAATATGTGTCACATTTTTAAGGATAAAATGGGTAAAATAGGACTAAAACTACTTTATATTCCCATGAAATATTTTTATGAAATTTCATTAATTTATGTTATAATTTTTTTATACAAAAAATAATCAGGATTAAAATAACTTTTCAATTTATTTCTATATTCTACTGATTATAAAATTGATACTATTTAAGTCAATTATATATCTAAAATGTCACTCTAGATCTTTTAATATTTCTAAAATATTTATATTTTGATAAAAAGTATTTATAAATGAATATAAAATTTTATTTTGAAAGAACATAAATTATTTTTATGATATTAATTTATTTTTAATTTTTAGTGATTCTCTAATTACCTTAAATGTTAAATCAAAACCGGTAAAATGTTTGTAAGAAGTAATAAAATCATGGAAAATGATTTTCAAAGTAGTAAAATTTATATGTTTTGGATGAATTATTGTATTAAATAAATTTAATAGGTAATTATATTTTATTATTAGTGGAATTAAATTCTACATTCTTATTCCATTTCATTCTCAATGTTTTTGAAACAAAATTAAATTCATACTCCTAAAATTTATTTTAATGATACATTATAATAAAGCGTATTTTTTTAAATTATTTAAAAAATAAAAAAATGAAATAGGAAACTTATGTTGGAAAGTGTTCCAAAATTTCATAAATGTTAAAAAAATTAGCAACTTTTTACCACAGAAATAAATATATTACCATTAAAGGCTTGAAAATGTATTAACATCATTAATGATAAAAAGATATAATAAGGGGTTAAACCAAAATAAATGTTAAAAATGAAACCTATAAATGTATAAATTTTATTGTATGAAGTTATTTTTATCCTATAATATCCTATAATTAAAATTACGTCTAATTAACATGATTATGGTATATATTATAATGTAATTCCAAATTGTTCCTTCGACTCACTTATAAAATGGAATCAATTATTTTCACTTATTCACACATATTGAGCCACTTATGACAAACAATACATACGGAAATCGGATTAAAAAGGTTCTCCTCATGATATAAAATCTCGTTTCTCATTAAAGGACTCACCTAGAAGGCCTAAGGTGACATCAAAATTATATTTTCTAAAGTATATGTATCACTCTTAACTAATTTTTTTGGTATTCCCTCTTATAAATCCATAAAATATTCTTTAATCATAATCATATAATAACATGACTCTTAAAATATACTAAAATGTTATTAGGTTTTTTGAAAAACCATTATTTATCTACATTCCAACTTATAGAAGAAAACATTTCTCACAAGTATGTATGACCTACTGTCTATAAGTTGCTGTATAAATTTTTTATCATAACCATTTTATTCACAAGGTTACTTTTTTAAATTTTTTTTGTCGGTGCCTCATTTATTATTAAATCAATGCAAAAACCTACTTTAACTGGGTATAGGGAGACCCATTACATAACCCAAAGGTCCCGTGGGCATTTTTCCCTTTATATGGCCCATGTGACGAAATTTTTGGCATAAAGCCCATTATATGAATAATACTCCTATAGTACCCACCTGCTATAGTACCAAATAGTATCAACCGCTACTACCATACCCTACCACTGTTATAGTGTCCTACCGCCGCTATGGTACCTACCGTTTCAATAGTACACTACTGTGCTGCTACAGTACCCTGCGCCCATTGGGTTTTGAACCACCATTTTTCATGTTAGATTTAGGGGTGCTTACCACTAAGCCAAACCCCAACTAAATTTTACCAATAAGGTTATAAATATAAAACTAAGAACATGATTATTATTTTTTAATATATTATATCTTTTAATTTATTACCCTTCCATTCATTGTAATATGGTAATGTCACTCTTGCATACATGGGGACTACCACCTCCATGAAGTGATGTGACACTTTTCCTTTTACCACCATTTAGAGATGATTTTTATATTATGTATAATGAATAAAAATAATAATCATAGAACTTTTTATAATATATAAATAATGGAAAAATTTCATAACTCCTATAACCATAGACAATATATTAGTGTAATTTAAAAAAATAACAAAAAAAACTTAATTTGTTAATGTAATAAAGAACTATAAATTGAATACATTTAAAATGACTATAAAATGACCCTATCAAATGAAATATTTATGAAAATGATTATTATACATGTATTTAATAAATTTATGTTGATTAAGTAGGATAATCAAACTTTTATGGCTATGTGGATAGAAAAGATAGGAGTTTCTAATCTCACTTTTATTTCATTTCGACATTTCATATTCACCACCTTTTCATCTATGTTATGTATATAATTATTATTAGTAAATTGTGTGATTAATTTGATGGAAATTATAGGGAGTTACTAATATATAAAAGTTTCTCTATTCTATGAGGATTTTATTTAGAGATTATCAATGTTTTATGCATAATTTTACATCATTTCCACAAAAATGAGAAATATTAATATTACACACCTAATTTCAATAATGTAATCTATATACTATGCATTTGAAATATTATATCATGAATTTATATTTATTTATAATATTTAATTTTTTAAACCATGTATAATATTTTAAGGTGGTTTGATTAGAACATCATTAATTCCCCAAGGTTTTTTTTATTGAAAAATAATTTTATTTCGAAATCGTATATGTTCATATTTCTTTTGGAAATATTATATGATCCAAATATTTTAAATCACATTTATTTTTCTATATTATTTTTATAATTGGTTTAACATGTTTATATTCCACTATTGTCATGTTATATCAAGAATCAAGTAGCTACATTTAATATACCTTATTATCAAAATTGTATTTTGATGATTTCCTTCAAACTCTTTTTTTCCATATTTAGTTACATTTAACTACTTCTTGAATTTTATTATATTTTAATAAAAGATTTATCAAGTTCATATTCAACAATTATTAATATTATATACAATTGAATAAAATTTAATCAGATCATTAATTTCTATTTGGGATATATTCAACAGTTTATAAAAGTACACAAAGAATGTTTTTATTGTATATGGCTTGATCACCCTTTACTAACATCATAGATATTATAAGATATCAATATTTCTTTATACGTTTCCATCTTTAATTTCCAAGAATATATTTTTATCACGATTTTAATAATTTTTATTTGAAATTAAATTAGATAAAAAGAGTATTATTATATTAACATAATTAAATGGATTCCATAAAGTGATTTATTATTGTGTTCATACGCAAAGTTAAAAAGAAGTAATTTTTAATATATCACTTTTATTTTATTTTTAATGGAAATGATTTACCATAAAAATATGATTTTTTGTGAACTAACATTATTAATTTATCTTATAATAATTATGGATTATACTTTTTTATATCATTCAATTTATTGTGATCATGCACTCCATCCCTTTGTGTCATTCAGAAGACATTTTCTTTCTCTATCATATCCTTGTTTTCAATATCATAGAATAAATTTTGTATCAATTATATTACAAGGATGATTTTTCAATCTTATACTAATCCTATATATTGTATTATTTTAACTAAATATCTTGAAAATTTTATCTCATTTTTTGGGGAAATATTTTTGTTCTATGTTCATATTTCAATAAGGATATTTGGTAAATTATATTTAATTTTGAGAATTAATTTTATTTATCAGTAAAAATATAAGAAATTTGTGGGATATATATTTTTAAAGTGGGGGATCGTTATAGAAAACCCCATGTGGCATTAACAGGCCACTGAATACAAAATAACAAGCAACACATGATGTGTATTTTGTATAAAACTAACCATTTATTAATAATGATTTATTGTTTTAGAAGATCTATTAGTAAGATTCATGAAAATACTGAAAAGTACATGATGAAAAGTTAATTAATAATTTGGTTTTTGGGATATCATTATTGAATATTTAGTTTTTATTATCCAAGTTATTTTTATATTGATATTACATATAGACATTCCTTAAACTAAGGTTATTTATTCAATATCTTGTGTTTTTATTATCCACTCTTCCATATTTTATAATGCCTTATTTACTCCTGATATATTCAAGTGTACATAACCCTTTCTGAGCAGCTGAGATCCCTATTTGTTTGTTATCTGTTCCATGTGGTATATAGAAGAATTATTAGAATGATTTACCAGGTGGAAATAATATTTTTAGGTTATGTTTTTTATAATTTAATATCGAAATCATGTATATATCTATTATATCAAGATTGTTAAACTGATAGATCCTTTATGTTGTGACCCCTTGTATCTTTTACCAATGTAATAATTAAGCACAATGTCTGGGTTTGTAGATTTTTGGATTTATCGATGAAATCAAAGGAATTTTATTTATGAACATGGTAATTTAATTTTAAAAGAACCTAGAGAATATAAATTTTTTTATAATTTTTGAGGATTTATAAGAAAATTTTCCCTTACATATATTTTTTTCATTGATTAATATTCATAATTTTTTGCATTATTTATCTTTTTTCCATTTATTAGAAATGGTTCCAAGTTTATGGAAGTGAAATCAAGTCAACACTCAATGTCAATGTATGAAGTTCCCTTATGTGAAAGGAAATACACTTTCTATTGGAGTGAAGAATGTTATTGAAATATTAGGGTTAGTGAATCAGGTTATATTGAATAACCATACCCATATGGAGACATATTTTGTTCTATAGAGTGAGTCACCCATATTGGATCTCATTATGTGGTAGAATCATTTATATTTTAATGTAATTAATTATTCCTTATTACCTAATCAATGGATTAATTCAATTAAAACTATATTTCAATCATTTTATGTAATGAAATGAAAAAGGTTATTCGAATATTATAATATTTAAAGGGATATTTTGATGAATGGTGTTTATTGATCAATAATACTAAAAAGATGATAAATGAAAAATTATGTGATGGATAAATTATTAGGTAATATTTTTTTATAAATACATTTCTCAAGAGAAATGTTGTGAAATTGATTGGAAGTTCTTAAATTTAAAGTAGGAGGAAGAATAATTTGTTGTACAATATCAGTTTAACATTAAATAATTAGTAAGGCATGAGGTAGTCTACATATGCAATCTAAATATTATGATTAACTATTTCTTTATAATGATAGATAAAGCCTTTCAATGGAACATAGCTTCATAAACATTTTCATTATATAATTATATGGTATGATGTTCCATTAATATAGAAAAATAATTCACAAGGACGTTTATCATCAAATGAAATAAAGAGTGGAAGAGGAAAATTGGGGACCACGAGAAATGAAATATAACAACAAAAAATAAGGGAAGAGTAGGACTCATATAAGATAAATATTTTGGAAGGAAACAGTTTACAAAATTTTTAATGGGAATGATATTTTATTAAAACATTGTTGACATATGACATAAGTCTCAAGAATGTAATGGAAAGAATGAATATATCAAAATATAGTGCTTCAGCAATAAGGATGTATTATATTATGAAAAACATAATCATTAATAATTAACCTAATAATTTTATTTTTATATTTATTAATGAAATATTTCTATGATTTAATATTTATGAATATAATTAAAATAAATTGTGATTTATTATTAATAATTTTATTGGAAAAAATTTATATACGAAATTTAGTAATATTTAATGTTGATTTTATAAATTTTATTATCATGGATAATTTTGTATCCATGGATGAAATATATGTTGATCTTTATAAGAGAAATTAGTATAAAAAATTTACCATCACTGTTGAATGCAACCATTAGTGATTTTAATTCATGATTATTATTGTCAAATTGAAGAACCTATAAATATGATGTATTGGTATTTATCAATTGTATTTTAGTGTGACTTTTAAGTGAAAATATCAATGGATAACTTTAATAATATTTTTTTGTATTGAAAATTTTGATAATTTAAATCCAGGAAACATATTCTTGAAGGTATAAATCACCTTGAAACCTAATTTTTATTAATGCATGATACATTTAGAGATTTTTATTAAAGAATTTATAGATGGACTTTAAAGATATTATGTAATATAACAAGGTGATATTTAGTTGTGTTTATTACATTTTTTTTGTTAATCTGGGAAAAATATGATTTTGAGCATATTATTAGAAAATATAAGTCAATGATTATGTCACAATATAAGTGATAACAGTTTTAACGGGATTAATTGTTATGAATTTTTAGAATGGTTATTATTTTAGCTTATGTTAACCATTTCATGTTTATATAATGGAAATAAATTTTAATCAAATGGTAGATTAGAGCATGATTTTAGAGCCTCAAGAATGAAAAATTCACCATTATCAGGATGATTCATATCAAAGTATCAAATCAACCTTATATAATGGGAAGAAATAATTTTATTGTCTTTTATTATATTTTATAACCTAGTGGTAATAGAATTTCTCAAAATTAAGAAAAATGAAGTATGTTTATTGGGTGTAATGTGTAATGTAAAAATAAACTATAATGGAAAATCATAATAAAATCATTTTAAATTATGATTCTAGAATAGGTGTATGTATAATTAGTTAAATATCAATAAACATGAAGATAAAGTTCATTATAGAATCTATATTACATTTTATTATTATACTATATTAAGTTTGGAAATTAATAAATAACAATGTGATGATTAAATTTATTAAAGTAATATATAATTTAATGACATAATTTGTTATTTAATATTTTCTTTATAATGAACACTATGTTTAGTAACATGTAGTGCTTTCAATAGAGATCAGAAACAAAACATGAAAGAATATTATTTAAATATGGTTTTTATAACATAGTCCTTGGGTTAATGGATATCAATAAGAAAGAAAACATTATAAAAAACATGTAAAAATGTTTTATGTAATTTAAATTTATTTCATAATTTTTAATAAATAAGTTTTAATTTTCAGTAAAGTTATTTTACGCCTCATTATATACATTTCATTTAAAAATGTTTTTGTGGAATTTTGTGGGCTGATATTATAAATAAATTTTTCCACATTAAAATATTTATCTCAAAAAAGGAAAATATTTTTTAAAATCATAATTTCATAAATGTCTATTGTCGATTTTTTTATATTTCTCTAAAAATGTTGATTTTTTTTGTGAATAGTGAAAATTGATGATTTCATAAAAGCTATCATTTCTTTTCATTAAATCATGTTTTTTAAAAGAATAATTATATTTAAAATTTGGATTAAAGTAAAATAAAATAAATTTCATTATATATAATATAAATAATTCCATAATAATCAACAATATATTTTATTTTTGTGTAAGTATATTTTTATTCTTCAAAAATCACTTTTTATGAAACTAATTTTGATTGAGTTTTTTTCATTTATATTAAAATTTATTTCATCCTCTTTTATAAATTGAATCATGAAAATGGATTTTATATTTTGAATAATTATATTTGTTTTCCCAAATTGGTCCCTTTTATTTTTTTCATTATGAATAGTAAAGATCATAAATATGTTTCACCTTGGTTAAGGTAAAACGGGGCGAAAATCTTGTGATAAGACCCAAAATATCACTAAAACATGGGTGGAATTTATTAGATAAGTTTTTTTAAAACAAAATGTAATATTATAATATTTACAAATTTATACACAATTTTATTTGATAATAACAGGTATATTATTTTAAGTTAAGAGTAATTAAAGAAATTTCACTCTCTTTATTTTAATATATATAATATTTTTTTTATCAAGATAAAAGGGAGTTATTAATAAATATAAAATGTTATATTTAAAATAAATAAATTATTTTTATGTTAATAATTTGTTTTTAAATTTTAGTGATAATTTAAGAATCATAAATTCTAATGCAATGTCAATATAGTGCTTATGCAATTAGTATAAAAATCAAGGTAAATGATATTTAATGGATAAAATCAATATTTTTTTGACATATTTTTCTTTGACATGAATTTATTAAGTATCTATAAATAATAATTAATGGTAAATATTTCTATATTGAAATTTCGTTATGGTGTTGATGTCTTTGAGTTTAAAATAAGTGATTTGTCTCAAAATGACTTTAATGGTATTTTAGGTTAAATAATATTTAATAAAATCAGTTAAAAATAAAAAAAATGATAATTTGAATGATAAATGGTATTAAATTTCATCCTTGAAACTTATTTTAAGTCACTTTTCACCATAGATGTAAATTTATGACCATTAATTTTAATGAAATGTGTTACCATGATTAATGTAATAAAGTGTTACCAAGGGTATTATACCAAAATTTAAGGTTTAAAATGAAAATTAAAAAAATATTTTTTAGGTGAAGGGATATAGTTATTATCTTTTCCTAAATTTTAAATTATTTCCATTTGGTTACCCTTAAAAACATTATTTTACACATTTTATTTAAATATTTTACATAATATCATGTGTGTTCTTTCATTTATATATAATAGCAACCACTCCTCATTTATATTCATGTATGTTGAGTCAATTTTCATGAAAAATATATTAGAAAATCACATTTAAAATTATCCCCATGACTTGGAGGCTCTTTACTCATCAAATGACCAATCCAGATGGCTTATGGTGTAATACAATTATCGTTTTCCGAAGAAGAGGTATAACTCTTAACCAAGCATTTAATTTTATTTTCTCTTACTAAAAATTAAATTATTCTATAATAATGATCATATAATAACATAAATTCCTTTCATTTAATATTTTTTTTAAATTTTATGAACAACCCTTGTTCACCTCAAAACTTTCCTGAGGAAAATAAAACATTTCTCGTGTGTACGTACATCCTACCATCTTCACATAGCTGTGCATTTTATTCCTTATCATCATTATAATTGGAAGGTTACAATGGTGAAATTAGTTAATATATATGATATTTATTATATAGTTACGATTTGTTAATTATGTGATGTCATATATATTTTTTACCCTACAATCCATTTGAAAATCATAAAGCCCCTCATGCACAAGTGTGGACTATCACCTTTGTGAAGAAATGTGATTTTATTTTTTATTAACAACATTCATGGATGACTATAAAAGTGTACACAACAAAAAAATTATATTCATGTTACTATTTACAGTATGTACATTATTTTACCATTTAATTAATCCTCTATACTAGAATAACATATTTGTGTTATTTTTGAAAAATGGACCCAACAACCATTAGTAGTCGATGCAATAAACAACTACGCAATTAATCATATTAAAATTAACATAATAGGCATAAAAAAGTTTTTATATAGATGAATAATTTTATAAATAATGTACTTAATAATATTAAATTCATTATACTCATGATCAAACATGTACAAATTATTGGAGACCCAAGGTAAGGGTTTCTCATCATACTTTTGTTTCTATGTGGCATATATCATATACACTATATGTTTATTTTATATAATTAATATAATACCAATTAATGAATTTATTGGCTATTATTATTGGATTCCTAGGGATTTAAAAAATTATAGAAGGTTCTATTTTTTATGATTCAGTGATTAAGATATTACACAAAATTAAGGTTAATTTCATCTAATTTACACCTTAATTATTCATGTTTATATTATACACCTAATTTATGTTATATGGTGTATATACTATAAATTTTACATATTATATCCTGGATTCATGTTTATTTATTATATTTAATGTTTTTAATCTTGTTTTATCATTTATTTTGTTTAAATTTAAAAGTTATTAAATTTGTAAGGGATTTTAGTTACACTGTCATTTTATTTGGCGAGTATTTATGATCAGATTTCCTGTCAGAAAATTATATGGTGCTAATTTTTAAATCCTATATATTTTATTCTCATATTTATATAATCAGGGTTAAATAACTTTATTCCATTTCTTCTATTTTAGTATCAAGAATCAATAATTAAGTTAAATGTAAGACACATTATTACAAAAATATTATTTTAATGTTTTCCTTCAAAATATTATTATTTTATGTCAATGTAATTATAAATGTTTAATCAATGTTCTAATTTATTCCTAAATATTTTTTAAGTTTAATTTTCAAAAAATTATACTCTTTACACAATAATAAACATGAGTATTTTTAACTTTTTAGGGGTTATTATATATATATATATATTTACTTCCATTTTCTTCCACCATACAATTAATAAAATATAAATATTCTTTTTAAATTTTCCTTGGATATATTCAAATAATTTTTTTTTCAATATTTATGTAATATTATTTAAAAATACATCAAAATAAAAGATTATTATTTTCTTAAAGGGATGAAAATAATTTTGAAATGTAATTTATAACGATGTTCATACACAAAGTTAAAAGGAGGTTATATTTAATTTACTACATATATTCTCTTTTCAAAAGGTTTTTTTTATTTCTAAACATTTCTGTTTAATAAATATATTGTCTTTTTTCATCCTTTACTGATAATGGATTATAATTTTTCGAGGTATTTCACATTCATTTGATTATGTACTCTATCAGTATCCATTTTTTAGACATCATTTTTCACCTTTATGTCCATATTTTCAATATAATGGATGAAATTTGGTATCATTTATATTATTTTGATGATGTATCTACTATATACGATTCCAAAATATGATATCAGTTAAAGTAAACATATTAAGAATATCATCTCCTTCAGTTTAGAAATTAAAATGTTCTATATAGATGATTCAATATAGATAATTGTTTCCAATAAATAATTTTGAGAATGAATTTTATTTATCATTAATAATATGAGGAATTCATCAGATTTTAATGTGATGGGTGAGGTCTAATAATAGAAATCACCTTAATACATCAACCGGTATCATGTGACTAAGTAGTTCTCCACATTAGATATGATTTTTACACCTACCCATTTATTAATAATTATGTCTTGGTTAAGATTACATTATGGTATGATTTGTGAAAACATAGCTAAGGACATTATAGAATGTTTATGAATTTATATACCTAGAAATTTACATTATTGGTAAATAATTTTATACTATCCATGTTCTCGTTAGGTTTAAATTTTACATTTATTTTTGTAGATAGAAATGTTTTTATATTGTGTAATTTTCCTTTTTTATCCACTCAACCATATGTATTATACCTAATTTATTCATGATATATTTCACAAAAATTGCTCTTACTCAGTATATAACCCAACCATTCTTTGTTTTATATTGCCCAAAATATAAAGAAAAAATATTTGGTTGATTTATTAGGATGAAAATTTTTTTGATAATTATTTTATTTTTACAATATCATAAAGAAATCATATCTTTCTCTAGTATCCCAAGACTGATAAATTGATCAATTATTTATGGTGTGATCCCATGTATCTTTTATCAATTTTATATGTAATCATGATCTCTAAGTTGCTGGAGATGAGGAGTTATATATGAAACTGGTGCCTCATTAGTTACTAACTAATATTTTTTTTCAAAACATTAAAAGTAATTTATACACATTTGTTATATTATTTATATTACCCTCCAATATGGAGTGAAATCATGCTATTTTGTAGTCAATAAAAATTTCTAATACTTCATCAATGCACTCTAGAATTAATAATCATACGAGTGTGATTGGGGTACTTATTTTACATGAATAGTTGTTTTATCCATTTTATGATTCAGGCATATATTTATCCTTATGAATCCATTAATATTCGTTTAATTTTTTTATTGATCAGAAATTTTAATATATTATTTTCCCAACATACCCTCATAATTGATTTTATTTCACAATAGTATTTCAATATAATCAATGTTGAATTGGGGTAATTCATTTGTTATTATGGGGATGAGTGAATTTTTTTTGGAGTGTTGGGTTTAGTTTCTCTTTGATTCATGTTAACACTTTCATGAATATTTAATTTAATTAATATATTATCTCTTTATAAAAAAATGGAAAATTTAAAAATGATTAAAAAATTGGCTATGGGATTAAATTTTATATTAATATAATTATTATAACTCAGGAAATTAATCAATTTTTAAGGAATATTTATATATTAATTTAATTCCATTATCATCTAAATTTGTAAAAAAATTATTTTTTTGTAAAATAAGAGGAACAACACATCATGGTAATTTATTTGTCATGGAATATTCTCTAGATTGTGAAAAAAGGGAAATTTAATCGGTGAATCGTATAAGGAAACTATTATTGAGTAATTATAATTATATTATCAATGATTTATTATAAATTTTAATTATATATCTACGACTCTTCTCTATAGAATAAACATTTAAACATTAAACTCACTGACCAATGTACACAATACACACCTATGAAAATCAACATGATTGGTGTGCCTTACATTATTGCTTGTGTTGAGAGATAATAATATACCAAGCATATAATATAACTTTTTTGATTTTGAGATGATCATATATTTTTATGTATTCCATCAAAGAGGGATGAGTTACATTAATTCATTGTGAGGTAGGTTTTAAAAAGTAATATGGGTGAATTAATGATGTTAAACAAATTTTGATGTGTGAGAAAAAAATAAATCAAAATGTATACAATGAGTAAGACATGATAAATTTAATCCTAAAAAGAATCATTGATATTTTCTTACTTTTTTGTGACGATTTTTCTTTAGGTATAGATTTTTAACCTTGATTTAAAAATTATAAGTGTGAGGGAATTATGATATTATAATTTTAAAAAAATCATTGGAAAAAATTGTTTATTAACCTGGATTTTAATTAGTAATTGGGATGAAATCTAATTTTTAGTATTTGGGTTGAATAATGAAATTAATTGAAAACATTCTCAAAATTATAGTTTTTATTTATTATTCAATTTTAGAATTTAATTGGATAATACCTACACAAAAATGGAATTTTATATTTATTATATAAATGTTTATCATTTACATTTATTTGTATAGGATACAGGATAATATAATCCAAAATTTATTACCATGAATTAGTAAGTAATTTGTTTTAATTTTCTGGAGATTAATTCTCACTACAATAGAGCTATTTAAAAATAATCCTAATAGCCAAATACTAAATGCGAATAAAAGGAAGAAACATTTAATATGATAAGACATGAGGGAACAATAAAAATGATTAATCCCTACATTTCATGTAAATATCAGATTAAAACAAAGATATGGGACTAAATACAAATTAATGATGTGCCCTTAGTTTTTCATGAAAATAAATTCTCCAGATATTTTCTTAATTAAATTAATTTACATTGGAAAAAATGATAAATATGATTAACCTATGAGTCTTGTGGGCAATAAAAAATTATAATGGCACATCTAAATTCTCAATAATGTACATGTTATAGCATTAAAATTTTATTTATGATTAAACAGTTCCTCTAAAATTACATGTGAATAACTATAAGGGAGAATGATATAAATCCAGTTATGAATGGAGATATGATAAATTTTTTATAAAGCACTATTTTCACTACCAATGTAATTGGTAACCTTAAACCACTAAAATAACCATAAATGGGTTTTATATAATCACAAAAAAGGATCAAGATACTCATTTCAATCCACTGGTAAGATCAATTCACATGTGTTCAACATGTAGGGCCTAAAGGTGAGTTGATGTTTTCCATGTATGTAATTACATACCATTTTGGAAAATAAATTAATAAAATGATCCATTTTTCAGTCATTAAATTAAACAATAATAGAATTAATATGGAAATAATAGACAATTAATTAAACTAGTAGTGGAATATGATACAATGAGAAATAGGGTATCCTAGATGAAGGCTATGTGGAGAGATAAATGAGTTCAAGATTACTCGTGGAGTGATACTATCAATAATAAGTACACATTCGTTGTGGGGAGCCTATAAGTGGAGATAGATATCATTATGAATATAGTTTCTCACTTTTTAATTATTATAGTTATTTATTTCTACAGTTATTGAAAGTATGATTAGAGGATACTGTGTACTCACTTGTAAAATGTACATGCACCATTGAGGGATAGATCATAGAACCCCTAAGTCATTAACTTTTTTTTGAATATATAAAATCCTTTATTTAATTTAATTTTTATTAGTTTTATGTTATTGAGAAAGCTAGTATGTATAATACTTGATCTATCATACATCCCATGATATTGAATATATGATTTAAATATATTATTGAGTCACTCTCTATCCATATTACTCACCACTCATATTTAATTTTTCTTTATTCATTTAGTCACCCCTTGTTGAGGAAAATACACATACTATAGACTAAGGTGTGTGATAATTTATGTAGTGATATTTTGGTTTTAAGAGGAGGATTGAGTGTGTTATCAACATGCATGGGATAGTGAATAGAATACATCCACTTTCATAAATAGAGAGTGTTGATTATAGTAATGACAAAGAATCTAGATAATTATTATTTTGATGATAGATATAATTTTATGTGGATGATAATTAGGTAAACCATTATACTATTATAGTCATCCACCTCACACTATTGAAATTTGAATATTGAAATATTGTTTTATTTATTATCAATCATTAGATACTCCATCTGGATTTGGTATTTTATTATTGAAAAAAAAGAAAATTTGAGATCATTCGTTGATTTGTAACCAAGATTAATTTGGAGATAACCCATGGGAGGTACTATAGTTCATTCCATTAGAGATTAAAAATTTATGATAAGGATTTCATAAAAAATCATCTCTACAATATTAGTGTGAATTTTGGAATTTGGAAATATTATTTAATTTCTTAGATAAGATCTAGGATAGTTTGGACTATTGATGTTACCTATAAAAATAGATTATGAACATCTTTATAATATAAGATAAAATTAAAAATGTGCATCTATATTGTCTCAGATATATAATAAAAAGTGGGGGTGAGTTGATGTATAAATAAATATTCAAATTTTTTACACTCAAGAATATAAATAAACTAGATGTAATATATTCTAAACTAATCAAATTAAAATAGATAACATGAGTGGTTAAATTAAAAAACACATGTAAACACTTAATCATGGAAAACAATATAATTGGAATAAAGTAAAAAAATGATGATTACCAAATAAATAGACTTTTGAATAAAAATTCATAAAATCATTTATTTATATTATAATTTATACTAACCTATTTTGTGTTATAGTAAATATTCACTTTTAATCCATGGTGGATTGAGTAATGAAAATTAAACTCAAGGGATATAATTTATGATACCTAAGAACATTATTGATATATGTGAGAAAAATTCAAAATTCATGTCTATAAACTTCTTCAATACATGTTAGAATCAACATGCTCAATAAAAACTCTTATCTTAAATTAAACTAATAATCATAATGTCATCTCATTTAACCTTATCAAAAAAATGCTCCGATGAATATATCCTTATCCCCAAAATCTCATCGATCACTTATGATAATAATAAATAAATTAACAGAAATCTTATATATTTTAAAATTAAATCCTCACAAAATATAACTCAAAACAATCTAAAAAAACAACGATTTATCAATTCACTTAGGTTGTGTAGCTCTTGAAGTTTCATTTTTATAAGTTTTAGCATTTTTTTCTCAAATCCTTGGTCTCCATTTATAAATGTTGTTATGAAAACATTACAATGGTGAAATTTTTGTTTTATGGGATTGTAACAAACAAAAAAGCATCGCATCTATCATAAAAAAGATTTAGATTAGGTGACTTCACAAATCTCTGTAATTTAATGGCTTAGAATAATAATATATATACATGGGAATGTGAAGATTAAAACTAAACAAAAATTGACCTATCAAAAATAAAAGTAAACAAATAGTGTGTTGTGCTTCATCAAAACAATGGATCCAAAAATGTTTATTTTTGGAAAATGACTCAATTGTATCCCCCCTTTTTAACAATCACAAAACATAAAAAATAAAAAAATACTAGAAAAGACTTTATCTGTATAAAAACTATTATACCCCTTATATAAAAATATTTTCTATAAACATTCTCCCCCTTAATTAACTTCCCCCCCATAAAAAAAACAAACCACTCTATTTTATAAATTTTTTATCCCACTCTAATTTATATTCAAATTCCTTTTAAAATATTCTTCACTTTATTGATTATAACTTTTTTCCTCCTACAGGATAATAAGAAAAAAAAATTGAGAGGGTTTATAAAGATAATAATCGGGATTTAGACCACATAAGAATAAACCACATAATGATAAACCATGTAAGGGTAAAATATCCATGGTATAATGAGATTCCATGTAAGAGTAAATTCAATTTTCATGTGTTTTATAATATTAATATTAAACTAAAAAAACATTTGATTATATGAATATTATTTATGATTAAATTATAAGATATTTAAAATAATTTTGAATGAATTTATAGGAATAAAATTTTCATAAGAATAAATGAACATAATGTGATATGGTCTTCATGTGAAGCTATAAAACATAATAATATAACATAAATAGTACCTTCAATAATATATCCATCGATTTATACAAATTAAATTAAAATAAATCATAATTTTAATTATTGAAGTTGTTGAATATTTATATTATGAATTTTGATCAATGTTCTTATATAAAATTATAAAATACCAATACACAAAATTACAATAGTTTTGTCTCAAAAAATTAATTCCCTCTCAATTTCATAATAATTTTTTCTATTCTCAGAGAATGAAAAACAAGAATTGGAATGTTACCACATAAAATATATCACACAAAAATTCATTTAATCTATTTAATCTTTTATAATATGGGGATTTTATTTGTATATCCAACACATAAGATTTATCTATGATGAATTTTAGAACATTACCTTTTTTAACATTAAATAAAATGGTGTCTTATATTAGATTTTTAGAACATGGGTGATGTTTTAGATTTTTTGAAAAATAAAAAAATTGTATTATAATAATGAATCATATTTTGATCAAAAATAAATTAAAAATCAGTGAATGATTGATTTATCTACAACAATTGAGTGAAACAGCTTCCACCTACTATATATTTAGTTCTAGTTCTGTAATGTGATGCCATGTTCTACTTCTTATTAGATAAAATAATAATTATCTAATAGTAAATAGATAAGATATTTAATTACCTTTCTATTATATATTAAAACCTCCAAAATAAATATTTTTATGATTATTAAAAATAAACTATAATCTTGAAGAGTAATATAGTCCTTGTTTTGAAGTACCTTTAACGTAATTAAATATCAATTCAAATTCCATATGATGGTACTCTATCATATTTTCTTGTAATATCACAAATATTCACATATAGTTCCTAATTTCGTATAAACTATATGTTATTTAAATTTATTATAATCACTCAATAATATTTTTGACATATCAATTTCTAGGATCCATCAAGATCATGTTTTTATGAGGTGGCTACAAGAGTACATAATCATAAATTTGTGTAAAAACCAAAACACATAATTAAATATCTAATATAGATATACATAGTTAATATAGTTCATTTTGATTTCTATGTTTTCTATATTCCATGAAACTAATTAATTTTGTCCATAATACACATCCTTAAATTTTATAAGTTCCAAAAAAATAGTCTACTGGTGTTTTTAGGTGAACACAAATAGAATTTCATCGAAATATATATATGTATTATTACAATATCATTAAAAACATTATGGTTAAAAAGGGTAATAAATTTCATTAAATTTATTTAAGGCCACCATTTTATTATATAACTTTTCAATACATATGACAAAACATGGGATCTTCTAATCATTATTTTCTTTGAAATATGATACATTATCCAACAAAACATAAACAATTATTCTCAACCCAATTAAATGACATATTCTTGGTTTAAACCTAAGTCAGTTTTATATAATTTCATATCCCCTGGAAAGACATCCGAATAAATTGGTGAGCATGAATCCTAGAAAGAAATAATGTTGTGGGATAAAAAGCTTGTGATCATGACACGTATCAAAAATAAAATGAGGCATAAAAAGAAGTAATGAATAAGGGAAACATCATAATAATAAGAAAATGAGTAATAAAATCTAATTATGTATACAGAATTTAAATGGTACATTCATAATAATATCTCCAAGGTTTTTCACAAAGGTGGTAGAAATGAAAATTACCAACGTTATTTACCAAGGTATCATAAAACATATAAACTCGAGAGATTAAATTATTTACCCAATATATTTGGGTGATATTAGGGAGGACCATTAAAATTTATTAATTATTGTGATCCCCTCAGATAATAATAATTAATTTTATTAAAAAATCTAGGTAGAATAATGTATGAGTTTCATATAAAAATCATGATATACTAAAGTAATTAAATACATCATCATTGTGACATTTTTAACCCACTGAAGTGAGTGAGTGTATCCCGTATGTAAATCATTGAACAATTTAGCAATTTTTATATCTACATGAATACCCATTTAATATAAAATAGTTTTGGTTAATAAATAAAAAGGAAAATATAATTTATCTTGTAAAATATATAAATTGGCGAAATTAAATTTTCAGCATGATGGTTATAAAATATGGTTATAGAAAAGGGTAAAATGATAGTGGAAAATGTTATCCCGTTTATAAAATAATAGTAATAATTTAATGTTATAATATAATGTGTTAAAAAATAAATTTTTTTAGAAACTGTAATACACACCACAAAAGGACTTTTGAATGGAAAAGTGAGGTCAAGATTTCCATTACATTGAAGAGTTGTTTATAATACTTGAGGATGGATCCTTGGGGATGTGAGAAAACCTTGGGGGAATAATTGGGAATGAAAATCACCATAGCTTTTTGGAGTATTTGTTGCTATTTGTGTAGAATAGTGAAATAAGTGAATATTTGTAGAAAAAGTGGAGGAATTGTTTCATAATTTCAAAAAACATGATATAGAAATCTAGGTTGTAGAAAATGAAAACCAATTTTCAGACACATGGGTTATTCAATTTTTTTTGAAATTAATGTCAAAATTTATGATATTTTAATACACCGTAATTGAATACTATTTTTTAATACTACTTTTAGAATGGAAAAGTAAATATTATATAATTTAATGTTTTTAATAATCAAATTTTTTATTTTATACATTGGAATATAACTTATTGTTTTAAAAATTGATTAAAATATGTTGAAATACATTAGAAAATATTGTCTCTCGGATTTTGGATATTTACTTTAAATAATTATGATGTAAATTTAATTTCACAAAACAAATTGAAATTCCAAAATTTTATTTTATACTGTTGATATAAAAATAAAATATTTTAGAACATTATAATAAACATACCCTAACCTAATTTCAATGTATTAATTTCAAATATAGTTTTTATTTCATTAGAATAATTATATAAATTTGATAATTTTAACTTATAAATATATAAATCCATATTTATTAAACTATAATAGTTTTAAGGCATAATTAAATTTTCGACACTTTAAATATTTAGATGGACATTATTGAAATATTTTATAATTTATATTTAAATAATATATTTTTTTTAAATTCTATTTAATTAATAAAATATTATTCATAAAACTGTGGTTTACTATACAAATTTATCTATTTTTTTAAGATATAATTATGTTTTATTTGTGTCCAGAAATCAATTTATCAAATTTTTCTGAACAAAAAATCTATTTTATTCATAAAAATTATTATAAAGAATAATTTATAGAATAATTAATTTATTTTGAAAAATTAAATTACACTTTATGTAACCAAGTCCAGGACAATTAACCCCTTATGACACCCACATACTCTCTTACGGTATGGTGTGCGATGGTGTTAGTTTCATGGGGTGCCTTGGCTAAAATTGAAAGAGTGGTAATATCAACAAAATTATTCTTTTCTTGGTGGGGATTTAATTTTATCTTAAATTATTGACATTTAATTATGTCTTGTTAAATATAAAATCCCAATAATGCTACATCCCTCTCAATTTTGGAAAATGTCTTCAAATGGAATGACTCTACTAGTTGAGTCCATAATATATCCTTTCGAAATCAATTATCCTTTATCCTTACTACTTTTAAACACAAATTATAATGGTTTTACTGTCCACAAAGGTTACAATTTCTAATATTCATGTTGACCAATGGTTATATTAACCAATAGTTATATTTTTAAAATAGCCATATAACATTTTAATCCCAATTGTCACATTTCCCTTTATCCTATAAATTCCTCTTCATTCTCTCACTCAAATATCACTAAAACTACACATGAGGTTATATTTTAATTTTTATAATATTTTTATTGGTTTAATAACTTTTTTCATTTATATTGTTTTTATTGTTTGAATTTTTGATTCTAGCATATTGGGTTAATCCAAATTTTCATATTTTAGCATTACTATAATAAAATTTTTCTCCAATATTAATGTTTGGAATTTTAATTGGTTTTGTAGAGGAGTAACAAAATGATCTTAATTAGTGTTATTTTTTTATTTATATAAATTTTATATGTTCGATATTATATATAACAAATATTAATTCAAGAAGGAACTACAATTTTAAAATTATGCATCTTTACATTCTTCCACCTAACATATTTCATCACCAAAATTTCATCTCTTTCTCTTATTGGAGAAAATGGGGGGGGGGGTAATTTTGTCTTATTAACTCCCTTGGTTCCCGCATCAGATCCTCATATTTATGTTTCCTACCCAACACTTTGAGAATATAAGAATTAATTTTGTTTATAACATTTCTTATATATTCAAATTTCTCCACTGACTACTCCTCATAAGAGAAGTCATGTACTATTTGTACTACCCACCGATTCACAACATTTGAGGGATCATGTATGTAGCTACCCAATAGAGATACATGGATTCCATAATAAAATTTAGCCAAATTTGGTGGAAGTTCTATTCGATTGGTTACCACTCTTATGCGTTCAAGGATTTCGAAGGGGAAAATGTACCAAGGCCTAAGCATCCCTTTCTTCCCAAACTGGTTGACTATCTTCCCTGGAGATATCTATTAGAGAAATGTTTCCAAAAAATCAAACTCCAAGTCCCTTCAACATTTTTCAGCATAGCTCTTCTTCCATCTCTAAGATGTTTTTATATGTTTGCGGATGGAATTAACCATTCCTATCATCTCCTTAAAAAGATCGGTAATGGGTAGCATCTTCTCACCAAATCCATACCAATAAAGGGGAGTTCTAAATCAATTCCCAAATAAAGAATCATATTGTTTTATTTGAAAATTTTAGTAGAAATCTTGGATGTCTGAGAACTCATGTAATGTATGTTCTTGATCCTTTTCACCTTTAAATTACATTGTTCATGTTCTCCGGATGCCCTCTTGTTTTAGAGTAGTACTTTTAGATTGTCCATCAATTGGGGGGTTATTATACATACTAAAATTCAATTTATTATTTATATAATTTAGAATAATTTTCTATATTTTTGATGTGAACCTTGGATAATAATCTGAAATGATAGAATGTGGAACCTGAAGTAGTCTCACCACTTCCATTAAATATATATTTTCATGTTTTCATGAGGTAAATATTACCTAATATTGATGAAATGGTAATTATTGTTGAGTCAATAAACATAAAATAATATTTCATTATTTCCTATATATTTTCTTGAGATACTAGTGATGAAGTCCAGAGTGATATTGTCAAACTTACATGACAGCTTGGGTAGTGGTTGCAATACCAATTTATAAAGTTGTCACTCAACCTTAACTTGCTGACATACCAAGCACCATATAGTATAGTTAGAAATATACCTTTTCATATTTTCCATCCTATTATGATCATTATGGCACCTATACATTTTTTTCTTGGATTTATAGATAATGTAGATCTATGATCTTTATCCATCATATCATTTTTATCTCTATTAATGATGGGAAAGATAGCCTTGTAAAACATTATATTGCTCCTTATGGATCAATATTGAGCTCAAAAAACTTATTATTAATCGCATCCTTTGTCTTATTTTATATCAAAGGATCATCTCTTTTAGCTTTATTAATCATATCTAGTAATTATGTTTGTGAATTTTTTTATATATTTGATGATACATCTTTCCTTAAGATTCTCATGTCTAGCCATAATACGTTCTTGATCAATGTACATCCTTGAATCCTCATCATTGCCTCATTCCTACATAATCCATCAGTGACTATTTTCTCTTCTATGTAGATAATGAATTGAATAGTCATCATCTATAATAAGTTCAAAATATCTCTTTTGTCTCATGTTAAATTCCATTTGTGTGAATATATATATCAAATTTTGGAGGTCTATGTATATATCAAATTTCTCCGCATAAAGAATATTCCCTCAAATTATCAGGTAAAAATAACTACAGGTAATTCCATGTCATGAATATGATAATTTTTTCCATCATTATATTTATTTTGATATGAATAATCAATCTCCTTGATATATTTCTTGATGACGCACTAAATACCTTTCAAGGATGAATCATTGTTAAAAAAACCTTCTCCACTAGAGGGAAGAGATAAAAAAAATATAGTAACCAATCAAGCCAATGATCCCATACTAGAGTGGTAAGGGCTCTTACTTGGCCTCCAAGAGACCCAGGTTCAAAACTGGGTGGAGGTGAATTTCTGGGCACTGTAGTAGTATTGTAGCAGTACTGCAGCAATTACTGTAGTAGTTATTCTTCAGTATTGTAGCATCCAGAACTATTCACCCAAATTGGGCCTTCGGGCCACCAGTTTGGGCATACAGGTCTCAGGGCCTTCTAGTCATCAAAGGCCTTCTATCCATAGGGCCTTCGGGCCATGTAGACCATTGAGTAGCCGAGTTCCCATAGAAAATGCCCTAGAAGAGGATCTGAGCAACAAGAGTAGCAGCCACCCAAAGTAGAGCTAATCAGATTGGAAGAATGAGAGGGGAAAGAAGCCACCATCGGGACTAGGCATCGTGTAACTTTATACGAGGAAATACTAGATGATCAAAAATGCAAGGTGGGGATCTAGGTTTTCAATGACGCAGAACCTGGGGAGGGGCAGTTCAAGTGGGCTGGGCCTACAGGTCATGTATTGTGCATGGAATTCCTATGTGCCTTCGGATCATGTATTGCGGGTCAGTTGGGCCTTGTGCCTTGGGCCTACGGGTCATGTACGGGTTCCACTTCAACCATTAAAGTGGGGGATATCTGTAATAAAATAATAAAAGAAGGCCTTCGGGCCATTCGTTATAGTTACCAATAAATTCATTATTTATTTCAAATTTTCTTCATAATCCATATTCTATATGAACATAGACCCTTTTAGAGTTAACTTTGTTATCATATTAGAAAATCATGAAGTTTTTTCACAAACCACCTATAATATTCATTTAAACCAAGGAAACTATTAATCTTAATTACTATTATAGCTTGAGGCAACTTAATACATCATTTTTATTGGATGTTCCAATTCAGATTCCTTGATTGGTAATAATGTTCCCAAAGAACACCAATTTTTGTGACCAAAAATCAAAAAAATTTAAATAGACAAATAAATTCTCCTTCCTCAGAGTTATAATTAGAAACATTATATAATCCTCATTATTCCCATTGAATCTGGATTATATCAAAATTTAAATATAGAAAACTACCTCTAATTTATCAACTAATCCATTACTATCTCTATTAATCCAATCCCTAAATATAGTAGGATAATTTGTTAATATAAAGCGTATAACAACATACACATAATTCCCATATATTGTTTTTAAAGCTATCCTTTAAAATATCTTCTTTTTAACCCTTTGTTTATGATACCCAACTTGGAGGTCAGTCTTAGGGAAGAATTGATCCACATGAAGTTACTCAAATAGATCATCTGTCCATTGTATTGGGTACTTTATCATCACTAAGATCCTATTAAGTTTCAAATAATCAATTTATTACCACATTGATCCATCCTTTTTCTTTATAAAGATAATAGGTACTCCTCCTAGAGACACACTTTGTCGGATAAATATCTTCTCCAAAATATCTTGATGTTTCATCCTCAATCTCTAAGACACCATATTTTCTATTATATATGGGGAATTTGATATCGTCCTAGAACCCGGTTTGAGTTCAATGTATAACTCTACCTCTCTTTCTAGATGTGGACTATGTAACTCTAAGAAAACATCAATGTATTCTAGAATAATGGGAAAATTTTCTATCTTTATAATTTCATTTCCTTCTCCCTCTTCAATGATTATATCCATAAAAATTCTATGGGGGTTATTATTGGAAAATATTAGATCAGGATATCTATCCTTGGAAAATAATAGTATGATATCCATTAAAAATAACTGAAAATTCTTTTCTTCTGCAATAGATCCTAGAATTATAATTTGAGATCTAGGTCATCCCTCTTATTATGTCGAATTCTACAATAAGAGTGACTACTCAATTTTTGATAGAATTTTACTCCCCAATGTTAATAATAAATATTATATACACTATTTATGTGATTATAATCAACCCATGAGTCTTGATGGATAACTTTACTTATAAAAATAAAGGGAATTATTATATTTTCATTCCAAACATGGATGAAATAAATTAATTCATTGAACCATAATATAAAAATTACTTTCTTTCCATGGGAGCACAATATGTGTACCTGTGACCACATCATTTGTAGCCACTAATTAAGCCATCATGATATAAAATGTTTAACCATTATCTGTTATCTTATTCTAAGGATGATGGTGGTTTAACTCCATTGTAATCTAATTTGGGATTTATTGGAAAAGTGCCCAAGATTCCCATATTTGAAGAATTTAACATCTGTATGGGCATGAAACATCATCCCTCTAAAGACACAAGACATTTATAAGCATAATTTTACATTAGATTACAATCCAAGGATCGTGAAGTCTAATGTCTTTGAATACTGGGTATATAAAAATAAAAAAATGCGAATAAAAATAACACTTCATTATTTAAAATTCAAATTGATCTCCTAACATACATTGTGCCCAAACATATCTACATGGTACCATTGGGAACAGATGAAAAATAGGATGTTCTAAATAGCCTTGTAAAGGAATAACCATCAGAACAAAGCATTATCCCAAGGAATTTAAGGCTTGAAATGATGATATAAAATCTATGTAACAAATGAACCATTATCATATAAACATGGATTCATATAAACATGGGGTCATATAAATTTTCTAGAAATATAAAATATGAATTTATTATGAGTCAAGGATTATCCCCAAGATCGTTTCACGTAGTAGCACAAGCCATGGCAAACCGAAAATACCGTCGCACATAACATCACTTGAGATTTAACTTTACCCAATTCATTATGGAAATTTCAATGTGATACCATTTTAAGATTTAATTAATCTTCATTCCATATAAATAATAATACAGAATCAATCATACATAATCTTAAGGTTTTCCCATTGAAAAATTTTGGTACCACAATCAGGTCATAAGCATAAAAAAATGTTCGTATCAAAAAAGTGACCAAGAAATAAATGAACTAATATATAAATTGAAATTCATAAGATAATATAGTAATGTGTCTTGGTATGTGATGTAAATTAGATGTGACCACATGTAAGAACATTATTCATGAAATGTTTACATAAAAACAATTTTGAGCGGTTTTAAGGAAAATATTATAGAGCCTTTAAAATATAAAATGGAAAATGACATTGAATAAATACAGAAGTGATCTAGTATGTTTTTCATAAGAAAAATACTTCATATATATATATATATTATGGTGGATTTAAATAGATGATAGATTGTACTTGAAATCAGGTATGATTTTGGAAAATACCCTCCAAACGGGTTTGTTCGTTCGAAAGTATTGAGGAGGGAATGACATAAGAACATGTATATCTTCAATAGAGAATGTTGAATGAAACGTGATACATGATTTTTTAACATTAAAATAGTATTTATAAGATTAAAATTACAATAATAGATAACCAAATTTAAGTAAAAATAAAGATAAGAATCCAGAATGAATAAAGGAGGTTCGGGTTGAATCTCATAGGGAATATTTGCATGTTATCCTATGTACATAAGAGGGATTAGTGAGATATAATGGGATGTATCATCATTTAAAAATCATGGGTAATGTATGGCGTTGTTTAATAATCATACCCTATCCTCATTTTTTATACATATGAGGGAATAACATATAGGAAAATCTTGAATGAAAGTGAAATAGAGAGGATCTCTTAACTTATGTTTGATGGTGATCTCCACATGATTTTAATGAATAGAATATTAAAATTAGGTTTATTAATTAATAATTATAAAACCTATATTATAGTTAAATGATTTATTATAACTTTTTATGTTCATTAATGACCTTTTTTATGAGTTTAGTGGCTAAATTTCACTGTTCGGGTCCCTTTGTTTTCATGGTTTCAATGATCTGATTATTTATTTTCTTGAATGGATAAACATAAAATATAAAAGTGACTTTAAATAAAATAAGTCATATGAAATTAGTTAACATCAAATAGTTTAAATGGTTATAATATTAATTTGGTTATTTGTACTGAAGTGGAATCAATATATAAAACATTAATGATAAACAGTTGAATTAATTTTAGCGATTATGGGCACAATTAACTTGTTTTTTAATATTATTTTACATCATGTGAGAGTAAAGGATTAAAGAACATTACATAAGATAAAATAAATATCTAATATCCCATTTTTACTAAAAAAATTGGTCTCATGAAAATAATTGAAGATAGTAACAGAAATTGAAAACATGTCATCCTGTATTGTTCTAAGTTAACACATCTCAAAGAGAGTTTTCATTTCATAAAAATAAACAGTTGGGAAAGGAGATATTATAGTGAATTACCACGTTATCATAAAAAAATTCCAAAAAATTTATGTTTCTGGAGTTTTCATACATTTGGATGATTATTGTTTTGGAAAGAAAAGAGAACAAAAGAACATAAAAATGAAAGAAAATGAAAGAGGAATTATACCTCTTGAATCATCCTTCATTGAGAGCCTCTTAAGGGGAAATGATTTTCAATTTTTAGGAGACCAAAGTCTGTTGGACATTGCGATGGATATTGAAGATATATTTGGGATGAATTTAGGGATATGACAAGGCTTGAGATGAGTAAAGATAATTTATAAGTAGGGGTGGTATTTATAGTGGAGCTGAGGTGGGTTTTCGTAATATTTTATTCCTTAGTATATTAATATTTATCAAGACCAAAAATATTGATTATTACTAGATAAAATAGTAATATATGAAATTTATTTCATTATTTTGGTGCTTATATCACTTATTAATTCAGGATTACTGGATTTAAATTATAATGTATTTATACAGTAAATTAATGTATTTTACTATTAACCAAAAATTCATGTATCTTTGAAAAATACAAAAAAATCACCCTATCTGTTTTTTAAAATTTATAATCCAATAATGAAACCCATTTTTTTAAAAAATTTCTGAATATGATTAATTTCATTTTTATTTAAATTTATAATTTTCTTGTAAAATACATATTTTAAAAATATAACTTATTTTATAATGATTAGAAAAATTATATAAGGTCTTATAAAATTATCCTAAAACAGAAGACATTAACCTTTTAAATTTATGAACTCATTTTAGGAAAATTTAATTTCTATTAAATTAATTAATTAATTTTAATTAATTAATTATGACATACAAAAACATCAATACTTTTATTATGGTCATATTATTTATTATAAGATGCCTAAATTTTATTTATAAATTCAATGATGATGTTATTATTATTTTTTATGATTTTATATTCATAAGTGGAATATTACTATTCATAAGGGTTGGTTACTATTTACCAAAAAATTAGTTTTATTCCATCAGTCCCAAAAAAAACCCTAAACAGAACCGTGTATGACAGATTTTTGAAATTTAAATAGAAGTGAAAAAATTATATTTAATGTTCACATAGTATTTAGTAGTTCATTATGTTGGGATTTCTTGAGATTATGTGACCTACTAATAAAAAAGAAAATTTCCATTTAAAAACATAGGTTCAATACAATCTTCCCCCACCCCCTAAAAAATTTCGCAATCGAAATTTTGTTTGACATTCTAGGCCGTAAATAGTTGAGGGTCCTTTTCCTTCTTTGATTACTCTACTTCCCATGTTTCTTCATTCATACTTATGGTTCTAACATAGTCCTTTGACAAGGATAGTAGTCTTGTTACATAGAACATTATCTCTAGGATCCAAGATATTCATTGGCTACTCCTCATAAGAATGATCATCCTCCAATTGTTCCCTCTCTAAAGAGAGTACATGTGGAGATTCTACTTTGTACTTCCTTAAGAGGGATGCATGGTAGAAATCATGTATTTTATACATGGTAGGAAGAAGTTACAGTCGATAGACCATAGCCCAAATATTATCAAGAATCTTGATGGGGCCTATGTACCTGGATCTTAACATTCCTTTCATCCCATACCATGTGACCTTCTTCCATGGAGATATGCATAGAAATATCATATATCCAAATCTAAACTCAATGTATTCTTGTTGATTTTCTATATAACTATTCTATTCAATCTAGGTTTAATTTATGTTTTTCTTAATGGTTTTCACCTTCTTCATAATTTCATCATCCATTTCATGTCCTACAATTTTACCCTCACCGACTTCATCCCAACATACTGGTGTTCTGATCCTTTCCCATAAAGGGATACATATGTTACCATTTAGATGATCAAGTGGAAACTATTTTTGTAGAAGATTTCAACTAATTTATAAAGTATGTACCATCCACCATTGAAGTCTATAGAACATGATATCAATATATCATCTAATTTCTAAATATATCACTCAGATTGGACATTAGTTTGAGGATGATAGGTCGTACTGAATCTTTCCTCAGTTCATAGAGCATGTTAATGACTTTTCCTGAGCTTTGAGATGAACCTTGGATCATGATTAAATTCAATATATAGTGGTACTCCATGAAAACATACAACTTTATTGATGTATATCCATGCATTTTTATCAAATGATAAGTCATCTAGAATTGAGATAATGTGAGCTGTGTTCGTAAAATGATCCACAACGACCCATATAGAATTGTTTCCTCTGGATTTCTATGGAAGTCCAGTGACAACTTCCATGGTAATGTTCTCTCACATTCATGTTGGTATGAGTAGTGGTTGCATCATCCAATTATACTTATATCTTTTATCCTTAACATGTTGACATACCATTCACATTGATGTATACTCAGCAATCTCGTTCTTCATTTTATCAAGACAAAGGTTCTCTTGAAGTTCTCATTACACCTTTGTGCTCCAAGGGTGAACAGAGAAGTTCAAGCTCCTTACACCATTAAAAATATCCTTCTTTATCTCTATAATAGATGCTATACATAATCATGACCCAAATCTAACAACTTTCTCCTTGTCAATTTTGAAATAATTAGATCTCCCATTTTAATAGCTCCCACCCTTTTTGGAATTTCCATAACTTTTTGTGAGCATCCTTTATTTTATTTATGAGGTATGGTTGAGTAATCATTTCAAAAAGGATTGATGATGTTCCACCCATAATGATTCATATTTCCATCCTAAGAAAATCTAATAATATCGGATCCTTTTTAATACTCTTCATTGAAAAATATGCAGGATCCTTTCTACTTAGAGAATCAACCACCTTATTTTCCTTTCTAGGATGGTAGTGGATTGACTTCTCATAATCCTTGATGAGATCGATCCATATTCGTTAGTGCATATTATAATCTTTTTTTTTTGTGAATATATATTTAACCATTTTTTGTTTGTATATATCTCAAACTTCTCTCCATATAGATAATTCCACCATATTTTTAATGAAAAGTTATCTACCGCTAAATCACAATCATGAGTATGGTTGTTTTTCTCAAGGAATTTAATTGCATTGAGGAATATGCTATCACATTATCATTTTTCATTATCAAACATCCTATGACATTATTTTAATTATCATTGTTCACCACAATGGGTTCTCCACATGTAAGGAGTGTTAGTACTGGAACTGTGAATACCTCTATTTGAACGGCGTAAAAAAATTTCACATTTTTAGTCCAGAAAACCATTGCTCCCTTCTATGTCATCTTGGTCATTGGGTTTGACAATTGTGACAAGTTCTTCATAAATCTTTATTAATACCCATCTTGATCTAAAAAATTTTGAATCTCTATTATAGATGTTTCCCTGGGAGACTCTTCAGTTTTCTTTGACTTGGAAGGTGACATAGATATCACTTTTCTAGTCCATAACTCGCATTTACAATTCTTTTCATACTACTTCACCCTTCGTAATGTCTTAAAAAATGTACTCAAAAGCACCAAGTGTTCCTTCTTTCTCTTAGAGTAAATAATAATATCATCAATAAATACCACCCCCAATTTGTCAACATAATATCTAAATAATCTATTAATTAAATACATGATAATTATTGGAGAATTAGTAAGTCCAAAGGGAATCACTATGAAATAATAGTGTCCTTACCTCATTTGAAAGGTAGTCTTGATAATATCATCGTCCCTTGCATTTAATTGGTGATATCTCAATTGAAGGTCCACATTAGAGAATTAACTAGGAAATAGAGATGATCAAACAAGTCATCTATCTGAGGTAGGGGATACCTTTTCTTCATTATAAATTTTTTGAGCTCAGGATAATCAATGCAGAAGATCATTGATCCATCATTCTTTTTGATATAGAGGACTAGCACACCCCATGGGGAAGCACTCTGGCTTATAAAACCCTTTTCGATATTCTCATATAACTTCTTTTTTCTGTTCTTCCATCTCTAAAGTAGCCATTCTATAATGTTTCATTTATATTGATAGAGATCCTGAAATTTGTTCAGTTGAGAACTCAACATCTCGATCATGATAGAGGCTATAAAACTCCTCAATGAATACATCAATGTAATCCCTCATGATGGTCATGTCCTCAAGTAATATTCTCGCCTTTGTCTGAAACATTTGAGTTCGAAATTCTAGCTCATAATAAATTATTATCCCAACTTAATACACTATTTATAATAGAGATTCATTTCCCTTATTACACATGTAATGAATTGGAGGATACTTCCGGATGTGAAGAGTGATCTACCTTTCCTAACAGTTGATGTTGGCTTTGTATATGGGTTTCCAATCCATGCCCAAGATAGTATTGAACTCCCCTAAAGGACGTTTTCTGGGATTTTCTTGGAGGTATAGTCTAGATACATTTAATAGGGAGCTGTTATAAACCATGGATGCAATAATTTCCCCATTTGTTGTTCTCACATATAATATATCCTCCAAATATTGAGGTGGTGTTTGAATTTTTATACTATACATGAAATATAAATATGAATGCATAGAACCTGAGTCAAATAATATATTCTCTATTATTCAGTGAATTACTAGTGTACCTTCCACCAAATCGTTGTCCAGATCCACCATGACAGTAGTGATAGCATAACCCCTTCCGCGTTTCCTTGTATGTTTTTATTGATTTCCTCTGACAACATCTAGCTCAGGGAAATTATTAGCATGATTCCCATGCTCCTTTTAGTTGTATAATTTCACTACAAGATGGTGGTTGATTTGAAACTTCCATTCTTATTCGACATTAGTATTATTTTTCATATCCCGTCGGTAGTACTTGTCACGATGTCCCATTCTTCCACATTTGAAGAAATTTTTATTTACCTTTAAATATATCCCATGATGCTTCATCCAACATATTTTACAAGTGGGATAGTCATGATTAATTCCATTATGGGATTTTTTTGTTAACCCACCCATGTTGTTCTCCATTTTCGACTTCTTTTCATTAGTCCCATGAGAGCACTAAAATTCGCCAATATCTATTTAAACCTTCAGAGCACAATGGAAATTCTTCTCCTATCTGTCAATGTCTGGAATTACCCACCATTTTTATACACTCAACTTTATTCCTCTAAATAAGTGTTCCACTTTGGTTTTTGTGTTGAAGACAAAGCCACATGCGAACCTTCCATGCCTTGTGATGTTTTATTCATACACCCCGATGGAATCATCTTCATTCTACTTGAGAATGAGGAACTCTCTTTCCAACTTGAGATAGTGGGCTTGGGGAAACTTATTATTTAAAAACAGTCATTTTAATTCCTCTCATTTAATTGAATCAATTTTCACTTAGGACTTTTTATTATTGATTAGTTTCCACCACATATCAGCTTCTCTATCAAAATGATAGAATTTCGGTGCAATTTTATCTTCTTACAAGCAATGGATGATGGATAATATCTTTTAAATGGAGTTAATACAATGTTCTACAAGGAGGGAATCAATAGATCCACTAATCATGGGAGGCCATTGTTTCATTAATGGTTCTATGACAAAATTATATTTCCTTGGAGGTGGAGGGTGCTAAACATGATTCAATTTATAATTCAAAACATAAACCATGTGAGAATGTATTGTCCTAAAGTCTTGAGAACTTTTCCCCATCATATCTAGCATATCATTAGGAAAATCGTCACATTCCCTATCGCATTGATTGTTTTCACTTGTTCTTCTATTTCCCACCATTAACTAAGAAAAAACGTGCAATAACAGGGCTTGAATACGTTTTCATTGGGCATTAAAAGGAAACTATTAACATAATTGGATAAACATGTAATGGAGAAGTATATCCTAACTTGTGATTACCTATGTTTGAATCTATATTATCCTTGATCTATTTATTAACCTATATTCTTATGTTATTTTTTTATTCCCGAAACTCCATATCAATGTTTTCACTCATAGTAATATTTGTTCCATACCCACCACCACCAATCTGTATCAAAAAAGGTAAGTATTTTCTTTATTAACCACTTAATCTATACTTACCAAAATTTAGGGAAGTTTTCTTATACTGCATCTTGTCCTTAGGGTTCTTATGAATGTTCTCTATTCCTAATATCTAAAAATAACTAGACCATCCTTTAATACCAACTATAGAGGCCCTAGCCTTTTCACAAACAATTACAATATTTGAAGCATAATTAATTATCATAGTACAAGAAAAGTATTCTAAAGTCCAGTGTCTTTAATGAATATGTATATAAAAAAGTATTGAGACAAAGAAAATACTTTATCTAATCTTTAAATTGAGCTCCTAACTTCTATTAGGCTCAAACATCTGTATTGGGTACCCTGGGGCACATATGAGCAAATTGATGAGTTAAATATCCCAATAAGGGAATAATCATTATAACAATGCATTATAACAATTAATAGAAGGAATGACATGATGATATAAAAAAGAATGAAACATATGGAACCTTGTCATATATAAATTGAATCATATAAACATGGAATCATAAAAATGTGGCAGTAACATAAAAAATAACTTTACTATGATTCAAGGAAATCTACCGTGATAGTTTCACATGGTAGTAAAGGTCAAGGATAACTACCAATACCATCACTGATAACATATCATGAGGCATAACTTTACACAATGAATTTGATAACTATCTGTGAACACCCATATTATCATTTCATGATTATTTATTCCACATAAATAATCATAAATAATTAATCTTACATTAATATAAGGGTTACCAATGGAATGAATTTGGTACCACAATCAGGTCATAAATCATAAAAAATGGTAGTATCATAAACGTTTCCATTAATGAATTGATTAAAATTATACATTGAAATTAATAAGAAAAAAATTTCATGTTCAGTGTATGTGATTTCATTTATTAGTGACCACATGTAAGAATAGTATTCAATAAATATTACCATAAAAACATTTTTGAGTGGTTTTAAGGAAATTATTATGGAGACATTAAAATAGAAAATGGAATAATACATTATAAAAATATATAAATTTAAGAGGAATGGTTTTCACAAAAAGACATCCTTATTTTATATAGACAATGTTTGATTAAAATATAAGAGAATGTGTACTTGAAATAAGGTACAAATTCAGGAAGTCCCCTTAATATAGGTTTGCTTATCGAGATGTTTTGAGGATTGAATAATTGAAAAACATTAAATCCTTAAAAGAGAATGATGAATGGATCATGATACAATAGATTGGAACATTTACATATAATTTAGAGGATGAACATTGGAATAATATATATACTTATTTAGGTAAAAATAATGATAATGAAACCCGAAGAATAATGGAGGTTCAGGTTGAATCCCTTACGAATTATCAGCATGGTATCATGTGTCCTTAAAGGGGATTAATGAGAGATAAAGTGGTTTCTAATCAAATAAAAATAATTTGGATATTATTGGAGAGGTGAATAATCACACCCCCATCCCATGTAATTGCACGTAAAATGGCATAACATAGTGGAAAATTGTGAACAAAAGTGAAATAGAGAGGATACCTTACCTTAAGTACGATGGTGTTCTCCACTTGATTTTAATAAAATAACTAATAAAATTAGAATCATTAATTAATAATCAATGACTATATTTTATATGTAAATGATTTACCATAGCATTTTTATGTTTATTCATTTAATTTTTTATGATTTAAGGGGTTCAATTTCATTGTTCAGGTCCATTTTTTTCAGGGGTTTTATTAATAGTTAAATTATTTCCATGAAAAGATAAACATGTAAGATGAAAGTGGTTTTATAGAATTGATGTTATATTAAAATAGTTAAAATATAGTATATTATATGGATATAAAATTCAATTGGTTATTTATATTAAAGTTGAATCAACATATAAAATATTAATGATAAACGCTTGAATTAATTTTAGTGATTTGGTTCACATTTAACTTGTTTTGTATTATTAATTTTACATCATTTGAGAAGAAAGGATTTCAGAACATCACATAAATTGAAATAAATTTTTAATATTATTGTCAGACCATAAAAATGATTTCTTGAATATAATTTATTATAGAAATAGAAATTGATAACCCGTCATCCTTGAATGTTCGAAATTAACACATCTCAAACATTATTTTCATTTCATTCAAATAAAAGGTGGGGGAGGTGAGATGATAATTAATTATCCCATTAGCATAAAACAATAAATTACATGTATGTTACTAGATTTTTCATTCCATTTGGATTATTATATGTATGAATGAAAAGAGAACAAAAGAACATAAAAATGAAAGAAAATGAAAGTTAAATTTTACCTCTTCAATCAACCTTCCTTGAGAGCCTCGGAAGTGGAAAGTGTTTGGTCTTTTTAGTAGACTGAAGGCTGTTGGAAATGAAGAGGGAGCATTGGGAGAGATTTAGAAAGAATTTAGGGATGTTTCAAGGTTGGTGAGGAGTGAAGAGAAGAGGTATGGGGGTGGTATTTATACTGGATGAGAGGAGGGTTTTCATAATATTTAATTCCATGTCCTATTAATTTCCATCAGGAACATATATATTGATGATTCCAAGACAAAAAATAGTAATATGTTCATGTGAGTTCTATATTTGGGTTCCTACATCACTTACGTTGTCAGGAATAGTGGATTTAAATTATAATGTATTTATATAGAAAATTAATGTATTTTAGTCTTCACACAAAATTCATGAATCTTAGAAACATCACAAATAATAACCCATAAATTTTTTTTAAATATATATAAAAAATGAAATCCATTTTAGAAAAAGAATTTTCTCTATATGATTACTTTAATATAAATAAAAATTATAATTTACATGGAAAATACAGAATTTAAAACTATAACTAACATTATAATGCCTTCAAAAATAACATAATGTCTTCTAAAATTATCATAAAGGAAGGAAACAAAAAAAATTAATTATCAACACCTTTTAAAAAAATAAATTTTCATTTAAATAAATTAATTAATTTTAATTAACTATGTATGACTTATGAAAATACAAATATTTTTACTATGGTCATATTAAAACTAATATGAGTCATAAATTTAAATTTATATATTAATGGATGAAGATAAAATTATTTTTGATTATTTACTTTTAATAAGGTTCATATTAATATTCATAAGTGTTGGTAACTATTCAAGAGGGTAGGTAACTATTCACCAGAAATTATGTTTGTACCATCAGACCCCAAAAAACATCCTAAACACAACAGTATATGTCAGATTTCTTAAATTCAAAACATAGGAGTGTCAAAATTAGTTTTAAAGGTAAAATAGTAAATATTTGTTCATTTTTTTATTTCATGTTATTATATAACTTAATCATAAGAAATAAATTACTATTGAAAAACATTGGGTAGTTACATTCCCATTTATATTAGTATTGAGAAGTTTGGGATTCACCTCACTAAGAAAATTTTGAGCTATATTCCATCTCAGTCACACTTATATCACTTTACAATCCCTTGAAATAAGTTCACAAAATTATTCTTCCCACATGTTCTCACATGGGAAGTTACACTTTCTTCCCTCCTATTTCACAATCAATGTTCTTCCATGATTTTGGCTCCATTTCTCTCTTCTTTTCATTTGACCAATGTGACCTTTTTTTCTATCATAACACCAATTCACCCTTCTATCACTCCACACTATATCCTCATAGATTTCATTGTCTCTATTTTCTATATTCCTCTTTATATGGGGTCTCGTTCCATAATATAATATGTCAACATTTCACTTAAGAACACTAAAAAATTCTAAATTTATATCAATCATGTCTTAAAAATTAATTCTCATAGATTCCCATTAACTATTTTTCCTTATAATTCCACTCAATGAAATCATTATCTATTTCTTTCATTGAATGTGTAAAATATTTATTTAAAAATATTCCCCTAAACATTTCGCACTCCATAGCATCAACCTCCCTTAATGGATTCATGTTTTTAATCAGTTTTCACCATAGATTAGCATCATTTTAGAAGTTGTATATTTACAGTGTAACATTATCTTTCTCTAAAAAATAGAGTGTATAAAATATACTTTCTATAGAGTTGATACATTTTTCAGGAAATCAATGGTATAGTAGATTCCCTAATAGAAGGTGGTCAAAGAAGCATAAAAGACTCAATGTAATGTTGTTCCCTTCGTGGTGAATCCAATCTCTTGACATGATTAATGTTTTTTATTACTAGATTTAGTTCATTTTTCATCCTCATGAAGTCTTTTATTCCATATTACATCAGAATGCCATCATTTTATCATATGTTTCACTCATCATTTACGCGGTATCTTCCATTTCCCATCATTCTTTAAAGGAATAAAATTATAATGAAAAACATGTTACTTTTATGAATATTATAATTCTAATGATATTGTTTTCCTTAAAACGTAATTATGAACTATTTTATTAATATCCAATAACAAAAATTACATTATATATATATACATCAAAACAGTACCTAAAAATATAGAAAATAATCAATATATCCCCCGAGAGTGTCAAATGAGGTTGTATACACTCCCCATTTTTTTATACCAGTTGTTGATCATATCTATCTACATTTGTTTTTTTTGGGTGTTACCCCAATGTATATTTCTGTTAGAGACACATCCATTTTCAATATCTTGATAGGGATATATTTTATTGGAAACAATATATTTAATACATAAAAAACCACATTTCTTCCATTATTTAAAAAAATACATACGTTTCATTCTAAAATTTTTTAATGACTAAATTTCCACAAATAAATAAACATTACATAGATATAAACTATTTCATACCACCTTTTTATTATATTAATTTTTATTATATTAAAAAAGAGAGGATATTTTAATGTTTACTTTCATAGAAATATGGTACATAATACATGAAAACATAAAATATTTGTTTAAACCAACATTCATGACATATTAATAGGTTCATACTATGTTAATTTATTAAATTTCATATCCCGAGGATATACATGAAATTAAAGGGGGATCATGAATCCCAAAACTGGAATAAGTGTTGGAGAAAAAAATCATGTGAACATGACACATATCAATAATATCATGAGGCATAATAATAAAGCATGAACATGCGGTATATCATAATAATAATAATACCAATTATCATAAAATTTAAATTTAACTGTAAAATTTATATTATACATTCATATAAATGTCACAAAGGTTTATCACTAAGGTGTTATAAATGAAAATTACTATAGTTATTCACCGTGGTATCGTAAAACATTTCATATATACAGATGAAATTCCTTACCAAATGTATTGGAGTGATATAATGGTACAAACATAGTATATATTAATTAAATTGAGCACAATAGATCATAATAATTCATTTAACTTATAACCCATGGATAATAAATGTTGAGTTTATTATCAAAATTAAGGCACACAAATATTCTTAAAGACATGACAATTGTTACATTTTTAACCCACATAAGGAAATGTGTGTTTCATGTATTTTAATTCAAGAATAAATTAGTCATTTTAACATATAGTTGAATTCTCATTTTATATAAGAATATATTTGGGTACTAAATAAAAAAAAAGAAAATTCCCCATTCAAAAGAGAAAAATTTGAATAATAAGTTCAACATCATGATTTGTATAAAACATTGTTTTATAAAAGCAAAAAATGATAGGGGATAATGGTATCCAATTGATAAAACATTATTATTAATTAAATTGGATAATACTAAGTGGAATAAAATGAATATTTTTGGAAACTATAATTCATACCATAAAAGGACTCTTGAATTAAAAATAGAGGTGGAGATTTCCTTTTACATTAAAGAGTTGTTCCTCAAACATGATGTTGGAACCTTGGAGGATTGAAGAAACTAAGGGGGAATCCATAGGAGGAATAATAACTAGAAGATTATGGGGTATGGATTAGTTGTGAAGGGAAATGGAAAAATGGGTGAATATTTAATGAAAAAGTGGAAGAATTTGTTACGTCTCGGTTCTGGAAGCTTCCTAGAGACGCCCCATCCCCGGTTGGTTGCATGGTATCAAGTACATTTCCTTCAATACCAGGGGTTTCCGACTTGCAGCAAGGGCCACGTGTGTGATAGTGGGGAAACAATACACTCATTAGAAGAGTAACACAACAAATGTAAAAATATATACAATAGTGGAAGTAGTAAATATACCAACAATAGTAAACAATGGATGATTGATGAAGAAACAACTAGAGATAATATATATAAATGGTGCATGATACATATGTCTAGGAATTTATCCAAACACATCACAATGATAAAATAATGTACCAAACCAAAGTACAAGAAAAAAAGTAAACAGATCCTCAGCATCACAAGCCTTGACATGGTCCCATGATCTCCAGCTCCAAATTAGTCAATTACATGAAGTAGAAGGGTGCTTTCCCTTATATATCCATGGAACAATATAATCTGTTTGTGCCCAAAATCATGACCCAAATAGAGTGTGACACTAAATCCTAGTAGGAAACCACCAAGAGATCTGTTCCTAACAGTCAATGAATAAATATGGCAGGTAATAATCCAAAGAAGCAGTGGACAATGAAGTACTTATTAGTAAACATTCCTACAGTTCCATTGCATTCAATTCCACTTATCATGTAAGTAACTAAACAAAGCCCAGAACCCTCAATGAATTTCTCTTAGCCTAAAACCCTCTGGTTCAACCTAGCAACAAAAACAACCCTCTGGGTATTACACTCATTATAACCCCTCTGGATCAGCTTATGTATAGTCTATCTGAGAAAGAAATCACCATCAATTCTTCCAATAGTCTTGTATCGGTAGCTATAGGATCTCTAGGGAAGCACTTATGTCACATTCCCCTTGTAGCCTACGTCATGAAACTTAAATCCCTCTGAGGAATCAGTAACATTAATTCCCTATGTGGTCTCTCATTGTAAGAAGAAAAGACACTATGGAGAAGCCCTTGCGTCCATTCTCACTATGGTTTATACACCAGGGTATCACGGCCCTGTGTATGTCAAGTAACTATAGAGATTCATATCGGCCAAAGTAAACCACGAAAACTACGTGTCTAGGTGTCTAGATAATAACAAAATGTCATATAAACAAACACTACATCCTAACAATACTAGGAATGGTAAGTAAATAGCCTAACAGGTAAACAAGACTGACCGGTCAAAACAGTCAATCATGCAAGGGAAAACACATCCAAAGAATAGAAAATAACCCTATTCTCATTCAATTAACCTCTATTCAAGAATAAAATCATAGCATTCCATAAATAGGGCTAAAATAATAAGCATGAAATACCCCGTTCAAGGGTATTTGGATCATTATCACATATAACTCAAATACATTCAATGAAAAGGCCCAAACCACCTACCTTAGTGTTGTAGTATCGTTATATGTGAACCTCAAGCCTTGAATCACCCGAGAACACCATATATATACAGAAAAATATAAAAATTTCAACCAGATATAACATGAGAAAGTGGAGGAATCAGGAAACAAAGATCTAGTAGAAGGAAGAGCTTACCGAGGCTATCCCAACACAATTGATGGCGGTCGATTCAGAGAATGGATACTCAATCGGGGGCTTGGAGGAATATCGTATCTGTATGGGTTCTCTCAGATGAACTAAGTCAAAAGGTAGATGTTACATTCCATTAGACACAACCTTGGTACGATTACTGAAAAAATAAAATACCCAGGGTGTACTTTAGAAGTACATGGTGTGTACTTTCCTTCACCGGTCCCTATATTAGGTGGTCTCCAGGTCACCACGCATGGCCGTGTTCATGGCCAGGACACGCTAGCACCCAACTACCCATGGTAACCGAGTAAAAGTCATGTAATCATAAAGTACACAACATCTACTTATGAAATTTCCATAAATTCATATTTTTCCTCAAAGACACTAGAAAAGAAAAACATTCCAAAAAAGAAGATCCGAGTTCTTACAAACTTCCCCCTTAAAGAAATTCGTCCCCGATTTTCCCAAGCAAGGTGGCGTAGAAGAATAATCCAAAAAATGATCTGGCCACTATGATTGTACATTGACATCCCTCTCCCAGGTCTCATTCTATACTCGCTCATGCTACCATAGCACTCGTACTAGAGGAACAAACCAGCCATGGAGATCTTTCGCAGTATGATAAACAATTTAGAGAGGATGCTTCTCGAACGAGGCGCCCACCTCTATCTCATCCTCTTCTAGTTGAATAACATGAGATGGCTATGAGAAGTAACATGAAAGCTGAGAAACGTGGATGATGTCATGCATATCTTGGTACCTCTGAGGTAACTGCAGCCGATAGGCAACTGACACGACTCACTTCAAATCCTCAAATGGCCCAATGTACCTCAACGACATCTTACCCTGTCTCCCAATCCTCTTATTCCCCAAACTCGGTGTGATATGCAGACAAACCTAATCTCTATCCTTGAACTCCAGAGGTCATCTCTGAGGATCAATATAATACTTTTGTCGAGACTGTTCAGTATCCATCATCATCCAAATAAACTATATATGCTCTGTGGTCTTCTGGAAAAGACGATATCCCAGCATAGTTACATTTCCTGCCTCCGACCAACATAATGGTGATTGGCATGGCCTACCTTAAAATGCCTAATAATGTTCCATCTAAATAGATTCTTGAAAAATATTATTTTAGGAAAACTCCACAAGAGGTATGTTCTTGTCCCAAGAAACTCCACAATCAATGATGCATTCTCACAACATGTCCTCAAGAAACAGAATCATATGCTCAGACTATACATCAGTCTGGGGGCGGTAAGTTGTACTCAAAAGTACATATGAACCCAATGCCTTCTGAATACCCTACCAAACCCGAGAAGTAAGATGATCTTCCGTATATGAAACAATTTTGTATGGAACTCCATGTAAACATACAATCTCATGGATGTACAACCGTCCCATCTTATCAACATTGATGGTCTCCTTGACTGGAAAGAAGTGAGAAACCATAGTGAGTCTGTCAATGAAAATCCATACTACATCATTCCCTTGAGGCGACCTCTATAAACATGTTGTGAAATCCATCGGAACATAATTCCACTTCCACTCGGGAATGGGTAACTACTGCAAAATCCCTTCTGCTCGCTGATGCTCTAAATTAACCTACTGACTAGTGGAACACCTAATGAAAAAACCAACGACATCTATCTTCATTACTAGACTACAATACTAACTGTGAAGATCGTGATACATCTTGGTGACACTAGGATGAACTACCCAAACTGAGGAATGAATGTCCCGCATCAGCTCCTCATGTATGTCTTCTGACACCCATAAGTGCCCATGAAATTGAAAGATATCATCTGCATCTATGGTCCATACAAAAATAGGGTCCTTCCCTATCATGATTTCCCATATGACTAGGCCTTCAGAATCAGATAGCTTCCTCATTCGTACTCTATCAAGAATAGTAGAGGTAATAGCAACAGAAGAAAGGAATGTCTACGCTTGTTTTTCATGCACCTCCAAATGAATCTCTGAGAATAGATTCATAAGCTGCCAGTCACTACTGCCCTCATAAACAACATGAATCAATCTCCTCCTACTCAGTGCATCATCCACTACGTTGCCTTTCCTTGGCATGTAGGCAAGATAAAAGTCAAAATACTGAAGGTACTCAACCCTCATTCTCTATCTCAAATTCAGGTCATGCTGAGTGAGGATATACTTGAGAATTTTGTGGTCCGTTAAAACCCAAAAATTCTCTCCCAGAAGATAATGTCTCCAACAACGTAAAACATGAACAACAATTTCTGACTCAATATTGTGAATTCGGTAGTTCATCTCATGTGGCCTCAACTTCCAAGACCTGTACGCAATGAATCCTTGCTCCTGAATAAGCATAGCTCCCAGACCGATACCAGAAGCATCACAGAAAATAGTATAGCTCTTGCCTATCTCTAGCCAGACTAGTATATGTGCTGAATTCAACCTACCATTCAGCTCCTAAAAGGATGACTCACAAGAATTAAACCACAAGAACATTCCACCATTCTTATTTAGGCCCATTAGTGGTGCTATTAAGCATAAAAAGTCCTTTATGAAATTCTTGTAGTATCTAGCCAGCCCTCGAAAACTTCACACCTCAATGACATTTTTCGGATGGTCACATGAAACTAATGCCCAAAATTTATTTGGGACTAATGAAAATCTTGTCTCTGAGATTACATATCCTAAGAAGTGAATCTGATCCCTCCAAAAGTGGAATTTTGAGAGCTTATCCTATAACTGATGCTCTCTTAGGGTACTCAAATCGATCTCAAGATAGGTAGAATGGCTGTGTCGAGTGTGAGAGTACACCCATAAGTCTTCCCCAAAGACAACCATGAAGGAATCTATGTATGGATGGAATGATTGGTTCATCAGAACCACGAAAACTACATGCATGTTTGTGAGACCGAATGGTATATCCATATACTCGTATAGACCATACCTGCTCCGGAAGTCTTTGTGAGGTATATCAAATAGTCTAATGTAGAACTGATGATTTCCAGATCTACGGTCAATCTTCGAGAAGACTCGGGCTCCTCATAGGTGATCAAAGAGATCATCCATCCTCAGTAAGGGATATATGCTCTTGACAGTCAACTAGTTTACCTTATCCTTATCCACACAGAGCCTGTGGGTATTATCTTCCTTCTTTACAAATAAGATAGGGAAACCCCATTTAGAAGTACTGGGTCGGATGAAATCCATTGCTTGCAACTCCTCCAACAGCTTCTTGAGCTCTTTTAACTCTGGTGTAGCCATCCTATAAGAAGTAATGGACACCAATTCTAATCCTTGCATAAGATAAAAGGAATACTCTACCTCATGCTCCAGAGTCAAACCTGAATATTCCTTGGGAGAGACATCATTGAAACGATCCACCACTAGAGGAATGTTCAACTATGATTTCCCCTGGTCATCTAGGTATAGACTAGCAATCTGGGTAGTAACTCCACCTAACCCATGATGTTCGAGTCATGATCTACTTTCTTGAACATCCCATTCACCTTTATGAATAAATAACCCACCTTCTGGTGATGTGAAACTCACCCTATGACAATAATAGTTGACGACTTCCTGGAAGAGAACAAACCGGTCCATTATGAGAATGAAATCATAGCATGTCATCTCTAGGAGATAATTGTCCCATAAGTAGTGACACCCACCAGCTTTTATAGGGAACTCCTTTCACTTCCATACACTATCTGTTCTTGTCGTGAACGGTGTGTCTAGCATCAATATATTAGCAGAAGAAAAGATATAGAGTCCATGACTCTCCACAACATTAATAGATATATATCTATGTGAATCCCATGTATCAAAAAGAGCAGAATATAAAAACGAGGAACTAATATTGTTCCTCAAACTGTAGAGGGTCCAAGATCCTACATCTGTTGGGTCTGCACCACTGAAAAAGTATGACCTACACCACGGCGTTGTGACCCTACCTGACCACTCTGAGTTGATCCACCCTACTGTCACTGAATTCCATGTGACTGTCTATCATGGCTGTGACATCCACCTCGGCCTGAACAACCGGAAGAACTCTTGTTCCTAGACTGATGAGAAACTGGTGGCGTTGCTCCAGAAAGAGGATTCATAGAAGAACCCAAGTCACCAGCTGATGGTGAGAAGATCTGACCTAAACGCTGAAGATGGCCCATCTTCCAGCAATATCGTTACTCGAATAGGTCTCTTGGGAATTGTGGATGTGTATGCTTGCTCTTCCCACACCGGAAGCACACCACCTGGCTACCAGAAAAAGTGTCTAACCTCCTTGGATCACCGTGCGAAGACCCCCTACAGTTCTTCCTAATGTCAGTAGGTGGGATGCTAACACCCGATAACAAACCACCCTTGATCAAAACACCATAATCCATCAGATTGTTCTTCGTGATCAGATTCTGGTTAATGATATAAGTGATGGAAGTAAACTTGAATATATTTACCTGCGATCGGATGTCATGACTCCAACCAACCTCAAACTTCTTTTCTAGGAATAACTCATCACCTACTGGAATAGGCATGAAAAACTGTTGCTTAGTGAAGTGAGAAGATTACTCCATAATATAAAGAGTACCCTACTCTAAACTCATGAAATCTCGGGTGCGATCGGCCCTCAGGATATCTGGATAAATGTAGTCATAAAAAGCACACTGGAAATCATTCCGAGCCATAACATGATGGTGTCCCACCTGTGAGATCACATCCCACCATCTCTTATCAGAATCCCAAAGAATGTACATATCGAACTTGACCCTCCTCTCTGGAGGCGTCTTCAGATTTTCTTAGATAAATGCATGGATTTTAACCACGACTTTGCAGCCTGAGGTCCTCCTTCTTTGGTGAGTGTTTGATTATGCTGCCAATGTAAAACCCACATCAACTCTGCCATAGAAGGGGCAAGATGTTGTACGCCTCGGAAAGTCTGCATAAACCTCATGATGCCCTCCTGAAACTATGCTTCAGCACTTATGTCCAAAATGAGGGCTGCTACCAAGACTGGAACAACTAGAGGATCTATAGTTAGTCCATGATGAGTCATGTCTAGTTCCTGATCGTTGCCCTATAACTGGTGTATAACCAAAGGACGTCTCAGGGGCATGACTCTACAAGGTCAAATGTACACCTTTGATAATGATTATCAAGGAATGAAATCATTAAGGGTAATAATTTAATAGGGGAATGAAATCATTCATGTCTTACAAAACATGGGTACAATACATGTATAATGCCTACCCGGCATGTTCCCTTAATAGTTTCACACGAGTGTGTACTTATTCCAAAATTGGTCATGTAACACCCCATACACAATATGTTATACTAACACATGACACATACATGAATCATGTTCCCCAAACTGAGTTATCTTACCTGGAAAAGCCACACAGTTCTCCTAGAAAAATACTACACATCATGTTTTCACCAGAGATGGTGTGTACAAGACGAGCTTCACCGACCCGTGCTGTTAGTGACACATCTAGATGTAGGACTCACACTACACGACATGTTCTAGATGGACACGGCATATAACAAATGATATACACTAACCCGTTTTGTCAGTCACATGGCCGAATTCTAGGGATTACACTACACGGTATGTTCAAGCCCGACATAACGTGTATTTCTTATGTTTTTATCCATCTGTGTTATTAGTCACACGGGTGGACACATGGTCTACAGAACATGGAATGTACAATTGGTAAATAGAATGTTCCCACAAGTATTTCCTGACCCCGTGTCTCATCCCACACAACCAGTGACATGGTTAGCGACTACACGGTGTGTATATACAGTACAAGTCATGTAATTAAGAAAAACAATTTTTTCTTGAATAGAAGAACACAAGGCATGTATTCATCATTACAAGGCGTGTATTCTGGGTTTTTTCCTGATGGTAAGCCTCATAAACTACTATGGAGCCCAGAAAAACACTGAAATGATCATTTAAGTTCCAAATTCTTATCCATGAGGGCTCATACTCCTCACTAATCCAATCTTGGCATCTAATAGATGTCATAAACAAGCATAATAGATCAATGATCCACCATATTCTAGTCTATGGGGGACCATAACACCTCAAGAACCATAGTATGGTTTCCATTCCAAAAAAACCATACATATTCCAATACCCTATCAAATAATAGGAATTTTTATCAAGGCCTCTATCGAAACAACATGAATATCTAGCACAATATCTATCTCAACAACATGAAATTGCAAATTCACCCTAAATCTCATGGGAAGAATGCATGAAATGTGTTATCTAGAAAGTTCATATATTATTCATGAGATGGAATACCCACATCTGATCAGGTTAAAACATAAATAGAACCTTAATAAAATCAATAATATGATCAAAAAACATGTGAGTCACACCACCATGAAATCAAATCAATTGTAAAATTTGAAAACCTGATAATTGAAATAAAGATGGTAGATTGGATTTTCCCTATACACGGGTTAGCTACTCTTGGGAATATCTTACTACCATGTACTTATTCCATCCTATCCCTGACTATAGGGTCAAAATAGTATGTCAAGAAGAAAAGAACCATCTGATACCACTTTGTAACGTCCCGGTTCTTGATGCCACCCAGAGACGCCCTATACCTGGTTTGTCACAATGCCTCAAGTGCATTTCCTCGATCGTCAATGGCTGTCGACTAGTAGTGATGTCTTTAGGTGTGACAGTGGGGAAACTATGCTCTAATTAACAGAGTGACATAGCAGAAGTAATAAAAATATACAATATTAGTAGTAGTAAATATACCAACAACATTAATCAATGGAAGACTAATGAAGGAACAGCTGGAGCACATATATATAAATGGATCATGATAAAAATGTATAGGAAATATGCCAGACATCGAACAATGCCAAAATAAAGAACTAAACCAAAGTTCAAGAAAAACACGTAAACAACACCTCATCATCGCAAGCCTCATCGTGGTCCCATGATCTCCAACTCCAAAGCAGTCATGTACCTGAAGTAGAAGTGTGTTTTCCCTTATCAATACCTACAACAATATAATCTATTTACACCTGGATGCGAGGATGGATAGCGGTATAGGTTGCATATATCATATGGTGGTACAAACATCTCTGTTTTAACTATTAGAGGAGTCTCAATGGGGAGACCCAGAGTGTGAAGTGATGCGTGACCGGGTTGACCAGAGGAATGATCCGTAAGGGTGGATGGGGGATGGTCAGTACCAGATGCTTTTCTAGGGAAGGTTGTTTGTTTAAGAACTGATGTGCGGCAAGGTTATCAGTGAGTTCAAAAACTCACCCCTAGAGGTACACCCAGGAGTTTCCAAGATGTACCAGGGACTGAAGAGACAGTTTTGGTGGCCCAGAGTGAAGCGAACAGTGGCAGATTTTGTGGCCAAGTGCATAGTGTGTCAGAAAGTGAAGGCTGAGCACAGAGTTCCAGGCCTCCTAATGTAGTCTCTAGATTCCCCTGAGTGGAATTGGGATGACATATTGATGGATTTCGTCATGGGACTACCCAAGGTAAATGGGGGATATGATTCCATCTGGGTGGTGGTGGACCGGTTGACGAAATCAGATCACTTTTTTGGAAATCAAGGAGTCGATTGCAGTGGATACTTTGGCCCGAAGGTATGTAGAGGAGGTGGTGTGGTTGCATGGAGTTCAGAGGTCCATAGTCTTGGATAGGGATGCATGGTTTACCTCACGAGTCTAGATAGGATTTCATCATTCTTTTGGAACCCAACTATGTCTTAACACTGCTTTCCATCCCCAGAAACATGGAAAAACAGAGCGCACCATCCAGACCATGGAGGATATGTTGTGGGCATGTGTTCTGGACTCAGGAGGATCGTGGGTGTGATACTTGACTCTGGTAGATTTTTCCTACAATAATAGATATCACTCTACCATTGGTATGGCACCATTTGAAGACTTGTACGGGAGGCCATTTCGTTCACCTGTGTGTTGGACCGAAGCAGGAGAGGTAGGCATCCTTGGCCCAGAGGTGGTGCAGAGCACGACAGAGAAGGTTCAGCTCCTACGGGAAAGGATGAAGGCGGTCCCGGACCAAAAGAAGTCGCATGTTGATAACAGGTGGAGGCCCTTGGAGTTTGAGGTTAGAGACCACGTGTTCTTGGAAGTCTACCCTCGACATGGACGAGAGAGGTTTGGCAAGGGCAGTAAGCTTTCTCCCAGGTTCATCGGACCCTTCGAAGTGTTGCGGCGGGTCGGTGAGGTGGCTTATCAGCTAGCACTTCCACCACCACTGTTGAGGATACATGATGTCTTCCATGTGTCCCAGCTCCGTCGGTATCTACATGATGATTCACACGTCCTCGGCTAGGGAGAGTTGGACATCGAGGACGACGTGACCTTCATGGAGAGACATGTGATGATCGAGGATCGTAAGGAGAAGGAGCTTTGTGGGTGAACCATCCCCTTGATTTGTGTGTCAGGGAGACATGGTGGGCTTGAGTAGAGTACGTGGGAGAGGGAAGCAGAAATTCATGCCCAGTACCTAGAGTTTTTTTTGCGTTTTGTACTGTTCAGTTTATACCTGTTGTGGTAGAACATTTTACCTTATTGGCTATGAAATACTAGTTTCCTTTCCTTTGAGTGTGTGTGAAATGTCCTGGACATGGGGAAGGAGACTCCCCAACCCACATGGTTGGGCAGTTTGATATGGTATATTTCTCGGTTCTTGATAGCGAGGTGTTCATAGTTAACAATGAGGTTCACTCTTGAGAGGTATCTATTGAGGTGATTGTTCAGACCCGCTCCTTCCTTCTAGGTTGTTTAAATTCTCGAGGGTGAGAATAGTTTGAGAGGTATCTTATGTGATGATCCAGACTCTCAGGGTCCTTTCCTTTGCCAAAAATCTAGATCCAAAATGGGTAGCGTCTCGGCATCAGGCCGATCGGCGCGACCGGTTGGTGAGACCGAGCTGCGCGACTAATCGGAGTGACCGATCCGTGAGACCAATCGGCGTGACCGATGGGCGAGACCGATCGGTGTGACCGGTTGGTTAGACCCATCGACGCGACCAATCGGCGAGACCGATCAGTGCGACCGATCGCTGAGACCGATTGGTGACACTAATCGGTGAGACTGACCGATCGGTGAGACCGTTAGGTATCACTCATCCTTGTCGGGGTTTTTCCAGTGATGCCTCCCTTTTGCGAAAATTGGGTTTTAAACACTATTTTGACCCCATAATGCTTGTTTGAAAGCCTAGTAATTCCCATGAATGTCGTTTAATTAAATATTTAATGAATTAACCTGGTTTTTGCGTCGGTTTAAACCGCACGACCCTTTAATGACGTGTGGGGTGTCTCAACCGCGTAGTCAACCAACAACCTCGCGCCTTACACTGTTTTTTGTTCTTTTTGTCCATATCTAAATGGCCCGGGGCATGCTGTATCACAACATTATTACCTAAGGGTTCTCCCAAGGTTTTTTTCTTGATCACCCTATGTTAGGAGTACCCTTTCTTTCAGATGAGCTGCATCGATATCCGTGGAGTTCCACACCCAGGCTTAGCGTCGATTGTTTATCAACAAGTAGGGAATTTCTCCTTCATCTCTGCTTCTGTGTATCATCTGTGGTGAGTATGCTATTGCTTCGGTAGAATTGAATTAACCAAACCTTAATGATGATAATGAACAAATTCTATATAGAACAAGGGGGGATGTGATCAATGATGCTGTTTTGTTTTATGATCTTCTTTCTGAATTGTGTGGGCATGCGCCTACTGAAAATCATGGCCATTGGTTGCCTTTAACTATGCACTAATGAGCCCCTGGTGATGTTTTAAAATCAGCTGTTTTGAAGTTGTGAACCTCTATTGTGTGAAATTTGGTTAATCACGTATATCTTGATAAATAAATTAGGGCACCATGATCAATCCTTTCTATGATAACCCCATTTAAAGCACAAGGAAATCTAAATCATGGAGTGTGTTAAATCTTATAAATCTGAAAATACCTGCATTGGCATGATTTGTGATTGTGGTGGTGGTCTGGTTGTTTTTCATTTCACAGGATGTTTTCTGGGTGATGTGGATGGGGATGGGATCCCCTATTGATATGGATTCAGTTGTTGAAAATATTAAGGCTGGGTGGTTACCTTGTTTATATCACGAATTGGGGAGGGATCCAATGTTGATAGGAAACCATTTGGGGGACACGAGGCAGTGTCTCGGGGTTTTATTTGGATCCCTTACTTTGAGGGATCTCACTTATCCCTTTGTTGTTGCGATTTTAAAAAAGAACCGGGTGTGGATGTTGTAGTTGATGCTTGACTGTTTGCTTTCCCTTGACTTGTGCTTATGATTACAAGTTCCCTAGTGGGTGCAGAAAATTATTTAAAAATCATTACTGAACATGAAAACAAGGATGGGACAAATGATTTTATCATTTGGTGTGAGTTGTGACGTGGATAGTGGTGATGTTTGTGTTCTTTAGGCTGGCTGAAGAAATACGTAAACTTGGGTGAGTGTTGTTACCTATACATATATTTTTAGTTTTTTGTTACTTAATCATGCCCCTCTCAAGTTGATCACTTAGTGCTGAACACCCCTATCTCATGGGGGGAGGGGTGCTTTTTCCAACACTTTTATTGGTGGCCGGTTATTATCTCCTTTCTGCTCCCTTTCCCTGATAGCCTAGGTATCTTCGGGTAGACTGTGATGGCCTGAAGTCCATTATTATCCCATGATCCTTCGAGCAGGGTAGTGTGGTGGTTGGCCCAGGTGTGTGCGGGCAGGTGGTTTCCCATGTGTCTTCTGGATGAGGCCCAGGTGTCTTCGGGCATGGCAGTGGATCTTCTGGCCCAGGTGTCTTCGAGCGTGGCGGTGGTTGTTCTGGCCTAGGTGTTTATAGGCATGGTTACGTGTGATAGTTGTGGCCCAGTTGTGTGCGGGCGGGGTGTGGTAGTGGGATTGTTGTGATAATGGCAGGATTGGTTTGATGCGTAGGATGTCTTCAATAACCATTCAGAAAGTGGTTTGGGGTACCCAAACATCGATGTTCTATTAGTATATAGTACTTCAATTGCATTATTTGGGGAGTGTGCCTTCATGAGGCTTTATTGGATATTTTACCTTGTTAGGTGTTGGTTTACTCTTTTCTCTGATGGGACTTTAGTACGTTCGCCCACTTGTGCATGAGGGTCCTTGGTTCTCCCTATTGAGTATACTTGTTTGCTCACCCTACATATATAAAACTTTATTAATGTTTCCAGGAGGACTTCATGGATCGCACGGGACCATACTAGCTCAGAACATTTTGGGTAGTTGTAGTTGCTATTTTTCTTTCTTTGGTTCTTTACCCTTATAGTCACTTTGTACTCTGTGGATTTTTCTTTTGCAATATGCATTGGGAATGGTTCTTGACTTTACTTTTACTTTCTGCTTTTGGTGTTGTTGGGATTTACCATCTTATCTTCTGATCCTAATAGATGAAAAAGGGTAATGCCTTCCATTTAGTGTGTGATTATATAACCTTGGTGCTAGTCACCACTCCGAGACCTATTGAAGGCGGGTTTTGGGTGTCATTATCGCTCCTTCAACTTATTGAAGGAAGGGCCTATCAATCTGCTAACCCTTCCATCCTTTTGGTGATGGAAGGTCGTGATAATATCTATCACACATTTAATCAGGAATAAAATATAATTTAAAAATAATGGGTCATTACACATTTAAAAAACACATTTAAATATAAAAAATATGATTATTAGTTATACCAGGGTACTTGTGCTTCTTTATGTCCCCAAAGTGTGTGATGAAATCTAAATACATGTTTCTAAAAATAAATATCTTTAAAACCATTTGTTATTTTAACATAAAACTCGTCCAAAACATTATCTTTATATTAGGAAAACTTTACATCCATTTGAAATCGAGTAAATTTAAAATGAGTTTTGAAGGCAAATAGAATAAAAATATGCCCATTGTTATTAAGCAAGGAAAAATGATTCTTTATAGGATGATATGTTTTGTAATATAACCCTTATAAATGGGTCTATATTTATTTCAAAAAAGGTACATTTTCAACCAACTTATTCAATTTAAAACCTACAATAAAAAGAGAACTAAGATGTCCATCCTAAGTCAAAACCTTATTACATTAAAATTGATATTCCTTTTCCAAGATAAAAATTATTCGACTCTCTTCAACCAAGACATAATCTACTATTTTAAGTTAAAAATGAGATAAGAATTAATGATGACCAAATTCTTTTTTCAAATAATATACGGTTTAAATCAATTGATCTACATCACCAAGGATATTATCAATGTGACGATTCATTTTGATCATAAGGGTATTGTTTAAATATTACTGTTGTTCCATATCTTATAAAGACCCAAACCTGAAACCTGAGATCCACCCTTAATATGGATATGTAATTTTTCTATAAAAATAACTGAATAATTACACAACATACTACATGACAGAGGATCTTTTACCATCATAGTTTCTAGAGAATTAGAACCCAATATTACATTCAAAATGAAAAAATAAATATAAAAATTATGCAAAGTAACAATAGTGAAATAATTCCACATAATAGGTTCTTCACAACACTTACTCTAAACATGAATAATCTTAAATACATGGGAATAAAAAACAAATTACTACTAAGGGGTTTTAAATCCCAACCAATAAGAAATAATTTTTCTCTAAAACATTTCATTAAATTACATGCATTAAATCATGAAATTAAAATATCTCATCACATGTCATCATCATTTTCATGAGATATTCTAAAAAAGCTTTTAGGATGAACTTATTCTCAAAATTTCTAATCCTATTGGAGAGTTAAAAACAAAATTCATTATAAAAAAATTAACTCACTTGAATATAAATGCATGAAATTCCATCTATAAGTTTGATAATTTCCATATATAATCGTTACATGACATGCCAGGGGTGTGGATAAAAGTTTACACATGAAATATTATTTATTCATAATTTCACATAATAATAGTTCAATTATCATTCAACACGTATATTCAAATTATGTAATGATATATAAATTTCTAACCTTTGTTTTATGGTTTGGTAACTAAATATTAATCCTTCTTTACAAATGAATCAATATAAAATTTTATATTTAATTATAAAACATTTAATTGTGTTCCCAAGAATATATAAAACTGAATACTGTTGGTACATATGAAAATGATAATTTTCAATGGATATTATACTATATGAGTAATCATATGGAGTTTCAATTAATAGAATCATTATGAGGGAATTCATAATGTAAAACATCATAAATATTCTTTCAATTCCTCATTCCAAGACCATGTGTAACCATTTTTTATGGCCAAGTTTCAAGACCAACTTTGTCTCTTGAGACAAACTGATGTCTCAATATGAAATTGGGACCTCACTCATCCCAAAAAAAGTTGATGCATTCATCATTTGACTAATAATAATTTTCCTTAAAAAAATATGTCCCTTAAAACTTTGATTTACTTGAATCTTAATCATAGGTGAAATAAATTCATTAAACCATCCAATGTTTCACATACGACCTTGAAAAGTTTAGTTATTAATCCATTTATTATCATAAAAATATTGATCTCAAACATAAAAAATTTAACATTATCTGTAAGTCATAAAAAATATTAATAATAAAATAAATTCACATTTAATCTAAATGAATAAATTGTTTTTTAATTAATAAATAAATAGGTTTCGAACATGGGATTATAAGGTTTGTCTCATTCATTTGATTTAAAAAATTATTCAATAGAAAAATAGGTTTTGCACATGAAATGGAAACCTGTTTCATAATTTCACATAAAACGATATGTTCTATCCCATGTCATTGAGAAAATGGCGTTTTTATAGGAATTTAAAACCATTGGTTTATAGATTTAAAAATACAATTTATAATTTCTGAATATAATAGGTAATAAAACTACACATAAGTTCTTTTAACAAAAATTCATATACATGTATATATATATACATGTACATAACTATACAAATAACTATATATACATATATATGTGTACGTGGATTTAATGCACAACACTACTTTTAAATTTTAAGGTATGAACCCTACCATGTGGACACACACTATGAAAAAGTAGATAAATGAATGTAAATGTGATTTACTTTCATGAAATATTATGTATATACTCATATAAATACATATATCTTTTTTAAAAATAAATTTTGATATGTATGTAAATACATATGTTTTTAGATGTAAGAATCATGGAAGATAAACACTTAACATATATTCATATATAATCTAAATATTATGTTGTATATGTGTATAGAAGAATGTATACAGACACAGACAAACATACACACACACACACACACATATATATATATATAATTTCAGAAAAATATCACACCATGGGAGTAAAATTTAAATCATTAATTCTTTAGAAATAGATCATTGAAAAATGTAGAATTCATATCATGTATTCTATTTTTATTAGAAGAAAAAACTAGGTTATATATAAATATATAACTTTGTAAATATTTATACATCATTACAATTTCAAATGAAAATATTAAATGTTCCATTACTTGAATCGGATTACCTATGATCTGGGATTACAGATCCTAGAAAGAGAGAGAGTGAGACTAGGATGTGAGAATTTTCGAGTAGCAATATGAATTTCAAGGGGAGGTTTTTAAAAAAACCAAAGTTTCAAATTATTGATCTGAAAAGACAAAATCCAATTAAACAATAATGTTGATTAATGAAAAATAATTGTGAAATAGGGATAATTGACATCCTAAAATATATGTTTTAGTAGTGAAGATGATTCAGGTCAATGATAGATATGTTTGGTTTAAAAATCACCACCTTTGGAAATAATGAAAAGGGGATGAAGCTAACATGACCATGGAGAGGGTGGAAAATTGAATCATGGGAAAGAGGGGATGGAGAGGGGATGGTTGATACAAGGATTTATGAGGACTATTATGGCTCCATGAAGAAGAAGAATGAATAAATAATGGATGGTCAGCTTGAATTTTGTATGATCTATGGGTTCAGGTTTACTCTAAAAATATTATTGAAGGGAACCATGAAGCTATAAATTGGATGGCCAAGGATAAGGTCATCGATCTAATAAAATGTCCCTGAATGTGAAATATGTTTTAAAAATGAATAGATTGCTATGGTTAGTTCATGACTTCATCGAATGTCCCTAAACATTATCATGTTTTTAAAAATTTTGAGCGGCCCATATCTAATACGGTCAAATCAAACGGTTGATAAAAACACGGCGATAAAAACATAGCAATGGGGGTTCAAATGTTGATTCAATATAGATAGTCAGGATCATGGTTACCAAGATCGAATTGAATAGATCACATAATGTGGAAAATCCTATGTCTCACATTGGAACCTCACTAGTTTTGGTACTTCCATATAAATGAGAGTGTTTGGTTCCATCTCTCGATGACACAAACACACATGCAGGAATCATTACACATGGGACTCCACCCACAAGTGCTTATCCCACCATCTGTATAAGATGTCATCCATAAATATAACCTAATATTATGTTATGTAAAAAATGTGTCTCTAATTCACATTTATGATCTTTTCATGTTTAGAGATTTATTGAATTAGGTTATAATTTATACATAAAATGTTGAATATTACAAGCAGTAACCCAAAATCTAAAAAAATCTAACAATTAAACTCAATAAATAAAACAAGATTTTTTTTGGATATAACTCTTATTGAATTCATCCTCTCTCTTTACCTTCCTTAATCTCTATTAATAAAATTTCATAAACATGGGATGAGCATAAAAGGCTCAGAAACATTTATAAAATAATGAATGAAATTATTAGTCCATCAATACATGAAAATCAATGAGATAAAAATTTTCACTCAGAAAACATAATTTCTTTATCAAAAATCATTAAATCATATGATTTATGAATAAAACATATAAATAATAAAGTATAAAGTTCATGTTTGGCATACATAATAGACATACATTGTAGAGTTCACATCTACATAAAAAATAATATCTGAAATACTCATCACAGTATATTCCCTAAATCTCTTAGGAGATACATTAATGTATACCTCCCTCATATTACCACATGAATTGAAGATCTATAGCAGGCTCACCCCCCCTAGTTTTATCATAGTATAACCAATATACATAAACAATTTCCAATAACCATAACATATTAATTACACATAAAACAATCATAAAAGAAAATTTAAAATTTCTGTATTGCAATCACAATATATATATATTCAAGATATTTAAATAAAATATGATTCATAAAAACTATTTTCAATACTATATTTTTAAAAGAGGGTATATGGTATTTATTTTCTTTTAAAAAACATCATGAATAGTTACGAAATCCATATATCAAATAATACTCGTGGTTGCAGAAAGGTCATTGTCACCATGTAAGTTAAAAAGAAACAATCTTTTTTTGTAAAATGATTCATAGAAAATCATTCATTTTGGTAAAAATTGAATGAAATTAAAATAAAAAGGGTATATTTATACACTTTAGAAAATAAGTTACCCTATTCACAAAAATATTTTTCAATGAAAAGAGATTGGGATGAAGTCCCTTACGTTGCATCTGATTCATCACGTATATTTAATGTTCTTCATGAATAATAAACATATAATAATTTATACTTTCGTAAGAAATTTTTTAAAGTTTATTTTTTATTTTTTATGACTTATTACAATGTTTTAAAAATTACATAATTATTTATGTTAATATCAATCATTTTGTCGATATTCAGTACTAGACTCAAAAATGAACTTGTTATAATTACTAATTGTCCATGAGGTCAAAATTACTTTATCAATATAATTATATTCATGATTTAAATATTATATATATATTATATATTTATTTATAATATTCTATAACATTGGAGATAAGAAATGAAATGCACCGTTCATGGAGACGGTAAGTCATATGTAAGCATGAACACTACATTCATTTATTTTTAATTTTTAAAAGAATGAAAACTAAATGAAACATAGGTATATTATAAATATAATATAATAAAATATTATATATACATTATAGAAGTTCATTAACACCATTCTTTATATGTTCCATGTATGGAATGAATGTGCCATCTCACTTTGAGGGGATGGTAGTTCAGACTTCCTTAAATGAAATTATCGTATTACACATTATAGAAAGAATAAAGGTTTGATGTAAATAAAATTAAAGAAGAATATAGACAATATAAATATAGTATATATCATATATAAATAATTTTCCATCATAATGGCCACAATGAGAGGTGGTAGGAGAAAATCTAACAATCATCATTTCGTGAGTTAGTAGTTCGTCGTAAACTAAAAAAAATGATCGTATCAATTAGATTGGTGTGTGTGTGTTAAAGTGTAGATAGAATAATCCTAATACAAATGTCATAATATATTATGGATACTGGTTTTTTTATAAAATAATATAAAAAATAGAGTATAGGGGTTTGGAGAAATAAATTAAATCAAAGAATCTTGAGATAAGACATTACCTCAAATCAGGTAACTCCATTTGATTGATGCTAAAAGACATTATTAAATTTCTTTCTGCCCAAGTAGAATATTCTATAAGTAAGATATGCATTTCAGGAGATAATTTGGGAAAATTTTGGTCGAGAAAAGGGGCTTGATAGGTGTGGGTAGGGGTTAGAGTTGATTCCCATTTATAAGAGGAAGGAGAGGCACTTTAGGAATGTATTGCAAGATTATTTTATTATGAACTGAATATCAATTTATAAAGGTCCCCCACTCACTTAATTTTATGATATGATGAGTATTGTTCTAAATCCACTCAACCAATAGGTTTTATACACATTTATGTTTCAAATTTAACCTCATCATTTAGCTTTAACCCTTAGTTAACTAATCTAACTCTTACCATGTATTCTTGTATATTCATAGTATATGGTTAATATAGTCACCATAAAATACCAATAGAACAAAAATTGGTTCATTAATGAAATTTTAATTATTATCTACGTCATTCGGCTGAATCATAGATTTTTTTTACTATTATATCACATAATAAAAAAGTATTTGTTTTAAAAACACATTTATGACAATTTTTATACTATTCATATATTGAATTTTAAAAAATCCATAACATGATTATTTAAAGTAATCATTATTAATTGAAATAAAAGAAGTTGTAACCTTCCATTAAATTATTATATTTCATGAAAAGTTTCAAAATCAATTAATTTTATTATTTATATTTTCATTTATTTTAATATTTCCTTAATAAGGTAATTTGACATCATCATTATGTCATAAATAAATATATTTATTAGATGTCAAAAATTATAAATAATATATCATCATGTAGAAAATATTTTAATATTTCTAATGAAATTTTATAGTATAAAATATCACTTTTATAACCACATATAATTTTTTTACTAAAACATACTTATTTATGATACATTTTTATTTACAATAAATTTATTCTTAAAAAATGTCATATTTACATCACAATAACTCTATGGGGTCCCAAAATCAGTCCAAGGATTCCCATGGTTGGAAATATCACATCTAATAGTACTAAGACACGTGTTAGGGTAATTTAATATTATAATAATATTATTTTTTATCCTTATTTACAAGATTTACACTTTAACCACGGTAAATAAAATAATAATTGAATTACTATTCTTAATGTCTAAAAAAAGTACATGTTTAAAAAATTTGGACCTTGTAATTAAAAATATAAAAAAAAATTCCAAATTCAAAACACATATGTTTCTATAATTAATTTAAAATTATTTCTTATTGTAAAAACCAAAAAACATGTTTTTATGAAGTAAAAACTACCAAAATATTGACTTGTGTTTATGTCCAATTTAAAAGTAAAATTACTTCTAATTAACTAAATTGTATTAAAATTTAAAAATGTAATCCAATTAAACATAAAAACATACAAAGAGTTCAATATATGTATATAAATAAATTATATTAAAAAGCATTTTGGAATTAAAATGCAGTAATTCTCACTATTCCATAAAAAATGAGCTTTATCAGAAAAATAAAAAAATTTCATCCAAAGTAAATTTTGATATCATACTTCTAAAGAATAATTTTATTTTTTCCAATAGAACAATTAAAAGTGAAAAAAACTATATTTAACAATTGTTCGTCATCAAAAGGCGTTAAATCAACCTTTTAAACACTATTAAAATAATTCATGCTTTAAATCAAATTAATTATTATTTTAAGAAATTCAAATTTATTTGATAAATGTAAAGACATTTAACAAACATTTATAATATTATTTTATTATTCTATATTTATTTCTTCTAATACAATGGTTATGTCGTTCGTACAATTTAAAATAATATAATTATTATATTATTTTTCTGTATATCTCAATGTAGTGTGCAATGTAAGATTTCGGATCAACCCCTTGTTATGTGTCAAGTATGATATTTGAAAAATAATCATTTTTAATGTAAAATTAATATCTTACACATAAGTATTAATTTATATTAAAGTGTATTATTCTAAAAATTCATGGGTCATTACATCCATCCCCCCTTTTGGAAATTGTGTGAATGTAATTTCAAAATTGGGCTTAGAATCTTCATTGAAAACCCCACATTGGAAAAAATAGTCAATAAATCTATTACTTTAAAATAATGAATGATAAGAACAATGGTCACTTGAGATAACCCATACCAAGATTCACGGTAGGAAAACATGGATATGGAAGAGAAACTAAACATAATGTTATGATGGAGTGTGATAGAAACTATTATCAAGAAAAATTTATCCATCAGAAAATCATAAACTTGTGATAGGTTAAATAGTCATTGATTACCCAGTAGGAAAATGGAATGAATAGTGTTTTTGGTTTTATGTTCCTTTTCGTAAATTGGTATAATTTAATTATCATATTGACGAAGAGGATAAGGAAACATACTTTCTTTTCTTGTATAGTATCATCCACTAATAAATTTCCACCACAAACTCATCTTTTCACCAAAAAATATGTATTCAAGATGACTTGGTCACAGATTATGTTCTATAATCACCTTCTAGAGAATCACATAATCCCCAAAATAAGAACAACATATTACCCCGGTTTGTGGACATTAACTAAAAAAATTGTTTGTACAAGATCTAATAATCCTTTGTAAAAATAAATACTACTCTTAATCTCCAAAATTCGAAAGACAATACCCAATGATAAATAAAGACCATTCAATACACAATTGAACATAAAATTATACAAAATAATCCAACAATGATTGACATCCAAAACTAAGAAGAATTTCATCACATAGTCTTCCACAATAATTCTTAACATTAATCTCCAAATAACATCGACTACTCATAAAGTCTCATACTGAATTGTAATTAACAAAATAACTTATTCTCAATGATAGGATAATCATTTCTATAACTAACCCAAATTTCTATAAAACCAAATTAATAAATTGATTCTTCCAAAATAAAATTTCTACCATTACTCCTAAAATGAAATACCACAGTATTCTATTTTACATAGGTGTATGTTGTTCTAAAAAGAGAGAACATCATAATAAATAACATTTACCACTTAATGATCAAATCGTTTTCATGTACTATGGATATCCATTTCATAAAACATAAGTTCAAAAAATCAACTTATTCATGATCCATAAAATCATTTAACTATGAATAATTAGTCCTAAAAAACAAGGGACTTCACAGAGTCTTATGGTAGGTGAAAAATCCAAGTTACACATTGGTTGAGGGTTTGATTCCAACAGCATTGTCTGATGCGACGGTTTGTCTCACAGTCTGTGTGTTTTCATTTTTCAAAAAACATATAATTCTAATAACATTAAAAAATTAGATAAAATATTTAAAAATATCCATAAAATGTTTTAACCTTAAAGGTTATATCACAACTAAAATTTTTCATCCCAAAAACTAATAACCACTAATTTCCTCAAAAACAAAATATAACATGAACCCATAATGTAATCCTTTATGTCGACACAAGAAACAATAATTCATCCATGAATAAAATTTTTACATATCAAATATTTGGGTTACCATATTTAAAATTTTCTTCCAATGTAATCCTATTATTAAAAAATTTAAAAATATCTTCATCAATATATCCAACATAACTCTTCAATTCCTAGACATCTTAATTATCAAACATTCTTCAAGATCCTTTATCCATGTTTTTTCATATTATTATTTTATACTTATTTTATACAACCAAAATCATGTATAATTTCATTATATTTTTGTAAATTCAAAACATGAGAAAAGAAAGAATCCATACCTTTCATAGGTCATTTTTAGTTTCCTCATCTTGAATTGGAATTTCATTAGGAATGGTAAACAAATAGTTGTATGATTTTGCTGATTCCATTACTGAACCTTCTTCGTAGGAAATCTATTTGTATAATGACCACGAGAACCACATTTAAAACATTCAATTGATCCTTCTAAAAGAAATTTTTCCCATTTTCATGATTCAACTGGGCGCTTCTTTTTTCCATGTCAGTTTATGGCTTTGTGACCTTCATTACCACATCTGAAACATCTTTCCATCCATTTGAATCATTTTACTATGTGTTTCTTTCCATATCCATGACACATAGGTTTTTAAATAAACATACCTTTATTATTATTACCTAAAATTACCTTGGGATTCGTTTCTTGAATATGTGATACCTTAGAAAAATCACCAAGGATTAAGTAGTCAATCGTGACTCTAGATACTTGGTTAAGATTAACCACAATATTTCTCATTGAATTTCCTATTTCATTATGATTCTTATTAAAAAACACCATAGTTTCCTTCAAATACATTGGTACCATGGTACCTCCTATATCCATCTATTTTCTAAAACCAAAAAGTTATGTATGAGTACATTAGTAAAATCATCATATAATATCCTATGAGGAGGGTAAACACTATGATATACTTATTCATGTTAAATTATACTCATTAAAATTATCTAAAATAACTATGATTATGTCTTATATGATAACAACTATGGTTATACAAAACATAGCACGTATGCTTAAATAATACCCTAACATCTACAGTTATCTAATCTGACCACTTATACCAACTACAAGGCCTCATACATAAACAAAACATAATCTAAAGTAAAGTAAAATTTTTGAATTTAATTCAAATTGAGGATCTTCTCAGGTTTGCTGCTTTAGAGATTTATTTCATAAAATATACCAAACATCATTACTATTACATGTAGACACTTATTGTCTAAAAAATTTCTTGAAAAAAAATAAAAATCATTAAAAAAAAGAATTAATTTCTTGATATAAATCTTCTTGAATTTATCATTTGTCTTATCCATAATTATACCCAGTGAAAAAACATTTCTAAAACATAGGATGTGTATAAAAGGCTCAGTAAGGGTTATGAAATAATGAAAGTAACCATTATTCCATCAATACATGTAAATTAATGAACTCATAATTTTCAATCAGAAAACAAAATCCCTTTAAGATACATCATGATATCATAAGAAATATGAATAATTCCTAGAAATCAAATATTATAATGGTATCTAGAGAAATACATAACAAACATACATTATAGTTTTCACAGCTACCTAGGGAGTTATGTTTGGAATACCCATCATAGTGTTTTCCCTAAATATCATAATATAAACGTTAAGGTTTACCGTTGTCACGTTACCCAATTCATTTGAGTGTTATCTCTGGCACAGCAACCCTAGGATTATCTCATAACTTCCTATATATGTAAACAATTCCCAATAACCATAACATATTCATAACACATAAAACAAGGATAAATAAAATATAACACATTCACATTGTAATAACAATACATGATTTCACGATATTGAAATAATAAATTTATTCAGAAAAACAAGTTCAATTAAAAAATATGTAAAATGGTAATATAATATTTATTTTCCATTTAAAAACATTATGGATTGTTATGTAATCCACATTTCAGATAATACTCGCGGTTGCAGAAAGGCCATTGTCATTGTGAATGTTAAAATGATACATTTCATTTTTAGTTAAATTCTTAGTAGAAAATGAGTACACTTGAAAAAAATTGAATGAAATTAAAAAAATGGTATAATTATACACCTTATAAAATAATGACAGGTATAAAGACAAATATTAATCAATGATAGGAGATTGAGATGAATTCTAATAACAAGGGTCTGATTCATCACAAATGTTCCCTATTCTTCCTGAATAATAAAATTAATTAAATTTCTACATTCTTGTGATTTTTTCATGTTTATTATTCATTTTATATCTCTTATTACCATGTTATAAAAATTACATAATTATTTATGTTAATATCATTCTTTTTGTCGATATTCAGTACCTTGAGTCAAGAATGAAGTTTTTATATTTACAAATTGTCAATGAGGTCAAAAGTACATTATCTCCATATTGATATTCATGATTTAGATATCATATTTATTATAGATATCCAGCATATATGTATTTATAATTTTATATAACATTTGGAAATATGAAATGAAATGCACCATTCATGGAGATGGTAAGCCGTGCATATCCATGGACGCTACTTTCATTACATTTTTTCATTTTTAATGGAATGATAACTAACTGATACCTTAGTATATTATAATTACATTATAATATAATATTATATATACATTACATTAGTTCATTAATACCATACTTTATATGTTCCATTTAGGGAATGAGTGAGTCATCTCACATTGAGTGGGTTGTAGTCTGTGCTACCTCAAATGAAATTATGGTATTCACTCATTATGCAAAGCATAAAGGTATGTTATAAAAAAAATATAAAAAATATAAATATAATATATACCAGATTGAAAAACAGTTTCATTAATATGGCCACCATGAGAGGTTGTAGGGGAAAATCGAACAATTGACGATTGGTGAGGCAACACATTGCCGTACATAAAAATATAATGTTCGTATCCATTAGATGGAGATGTACATAGCATTAGTTCAAATAAATCTCATAATAACATCCAAGTATATTTAATATACTGGTATTATTACAAAATAATGGAATAATTTGAGATTATACGGTTGGAAGAAGAAAATAAATGAATGAATATTGAGAGAAGACATTACCTGAAATCGGTAACTCCTTTTGATTTAAGATAAATGGATTTCATAAATTTTCTTTTGCCCAAGGTGCGGATTCTATGAGTAATAAAGAGATGTTGGGAGATTATTTGAGATGATTTTGGATAATACAAGGTAATTGACAGGTGTGGGTTAGGGTTAGAGGTGATGGCCTTTTATAAGAGGAAGGAGGGTCACTTTGAGAATGTTATAAAATATTATATTATTATAAACTAAATTTTTATTTTATAATGTCCCCAACTCATTTAATTTGAATATAAGGTAATTATTGTGAGAAATACTTTCAATAAACTTTTTAGATATGTTTTGGATATAGATTTAACCTTTTCATTTTGATTTAACCATAGTTAACAAGTTTTACTCTTACCATGTCTTCTAGTATATTCATACAACTTGGATAATATAGTTACCATAAAGTTACAATAGAACCAAATGGTGTTAATTAATAAATTTTAAACACTGTCCAAGCCATTTTTAGAATCTTATATTTCTATATCTATCATATCATTAAATAAAAGTGTATTTTTTTCTTAAAACTAATTTATATCAATTTTTTACTATTCATATCTTGTCTTTTTCAAAATCTATAACAACTTTATTATTTAAAAAACACATTTTTAAAATATTAAAAGCCATTATAATACATAAAATTCTTTTATTTCATAAAAATATTCAAAATAAATTTATTTTCAAATTTATAATCTCATTTATTTAAATATTTCATTAACAAGGTAATCACTACATCGATATTGTGTCATAAATAAATTTATTTTTAAGAGGAATATAAATTTTAAATAAAATATGATTTTTTTGGAAAATATTGTTATATTTTTAATGACTATTTATTGTAGAAATATCACTTTTATTACCCCATATAAAAATTGTTTTACTAAATGATACTTGTTTATGTTATATATTTTTTTAATTTAAATTAATTTTTATAAAATGTCGTCTTCACATCAAAGTGGATCCATGGGGTCCCATAAACGACTCAATGATTTCCATGGTTAGGATTATCATATAATATAGTATTAGGAAATTTTTCAGGGTAATATAATTTTATTCTAATATTATTTTTTACCATTATTTTCCAGATTTACCTTTTAACAATGGTAAATAAAATAATTACTGACATTTCTATTCAGAATGTTTAAAAATAAAAGGTACACATTTTCACAATTTCTAAATAATAATTCCAAATTGGGAATGAATTTTTCCAAAATCAAAACACAAAAGTTTCAATAAATAATTTTAAATTATTTCCCATTTCCAAAACCAAAAAGCTTGTTTTAGGATGTAAAAAATAGAAAAGATTGACATGTGTTTACATTCAATTTAAAAGAAAAATTATTTCCAATATCTAAACTTGAATTAAAATTTTAAAATATAATCCAATTAAAATCTAAAAACCATTAATGGTAAAATATAACTATAAAAATAAATTATATTAAAAGTAATTTTTGAATTATAATGAAGTATGATTCACTATTCATTTTAAAATGATCTTTTTCAGAAAAATAAAAAATATTTTTTCCAAACTAAATATTGATGTTCATATTCAAAATAATAAATTTTTTTCAAATAAAACATATATATGTGACATAAACTAGATTTAAAAAGGGTTCTCCATCAAAAGTCTTTAAATCCACTGTTTAATGAATATTAATGTATTTCATGCTTAAAATTAGATTCATTCTTATTTCAAGTCCCTAACATTTATTGGATAAATGAAAAGACTTTTAACATACATTTATAATCATATGTTAGTTATCTTTTTTCATTGCCTCCAATACAATTGTTATGGATTAACTACAATTTAAATTAATAATATTATTATATTATTGTTTGGTATATCTGAATGTTTTGTGAAACATATGATTTTGGAGAATCCCATTATAGAATATTGATTAAACTGTTATAAAAAAACGCTTTAATGTAAAATTAATGTCTTAATCAAAATTATTAATAGAAATTAAAATTCATATTCTATATATACCAAGGTTGTTGCACTCTGTTTGCGCCTGACCAAGATATATACACAAGAACATGTGTGGCTCACCTCCACTATGCTCACCTAGGTTTTCCCACATAATTTATCCTCCTTGTATATGGGACCAAACTTCAATGATGTTTTTTATAATATCCCCCATCATAGTTGAGGTTTCCCCTTCTCATAGGGATGGAACCTCTTTTTTATACAAAAAATCAATTTGAAATTAAATTAGTCTTTATAACTAATAAAATTTAAGATAAAAAACAATTTAATAATCTACATTATTGCATAAAAAAATAGTTTTTAAACCATACTATTCTTAAATACTAAATACTCATGTTTAATATGAATAACCATGTAATATTTAAACCATTTAATTATTTCAACATATTTATATCATAAAATACTAATTTTCAATACCTATCTTATTAATTTAAAACCATAAATTAACTTAACCATAAATATTATTTTAAAAAATTTAAATACACCCATAATCTATAAAACCCAAAAATTATTTTAAAACCCCAACGACTACTTATAACATCCATTTTATGCCATATAAATACCCGTTCAAGGTATTCAAATATAAAAATAATTTCTTATTTTAAGAGGATGGTGCTCTAAATTCCTTTAACTTTGTATATTATTGATATTATTATCACAATTTCATTTTTTCATTTTAGAGTATTCAAGGGAAGAAATCTACATAATAATTCATATTGTGATGTTTGGTGGTCTTCTGTTTATTCTATTGGGACTGGAAATGAGTTTTAATGCGTAGTTGTAATCTTTTGTGTCCATGTAATATTTCAGGGATTGAATAAACATTTTCTCTTTATATTTAGTGTATAAAAAAATATCATTATAATAGGATTAATAATAATAATTACTAAAAATATTATCATTACATTTAAGCATTATTAAATGCATCCTTGTAATTCTCTTGTACTCATACAGTCCCACTAGCACGAACCTTATGGAATTATCCCCGATATCCCAACAATAATTTTTTTAAGCATTATTAATTAATTAATAGAATTTATTGAAAATTTTTAATATATACCTTCACCATGTCCACCACAATTGGATATTTCTTGGAAAGTTCTTTCGTTCAGGGGTTTCAAACAAAATGTTTTAATTCTTCAATTTCATTTTTCAAAATGCACCTTAAGTAGCTAGGGTCGAACTTGTGTGGGAATAATTAGGTCCTCATGAGAGTTTCAATTGAAGTGTAATGTTCAGAGATATTACAACGGACTTTGTTCTAATAGATTAGATGGACAACATTTTTTTATTAACTATATATAATAAATTCTTACATACATGCTAATGCTCGTAACTTGAAACAGACAGGTTGCATGGGGGTCACCCACCTGTACAACTTCATTGAATTTCAAAAAAACTAGATAAGTCTCAAAAAGGGTGAACCATAAAGAGATTCCTTAATAGTACTTTTCTTAATACACATAATATGAAATTTGTGCAAGTGACATAAATTAATATACATGACTCATTTATTGGAGGAGTTGAAGGGAATTTGGTTTGTTTGACACTAGATAGTGGTGTTTTATGGATATATGTTGGTTTTTAAATGGTTAGTATGAAACTAAATATGATATGAATATTATGGAATCGATAAGCTTAGTAGAAATAGACAAGAGTTTGGATGGGGAACCCTCACCTTCCATATGAAAAATGTATGAAAGTAATTTCATTTATGAAAACGTAGTTAAATTAGTAGTTTTATTCTAATTATTAAAATTTCTCTAGGTCATTCCTTTGATACCAATTATAATTACACAAACCCCAAACCAGGGTTCATCCATTACTAATCATGCACAATTTTCTTAATAAAAGAACTTAATAATTACCAAAAAATACTAAATAACATCAGATCTTTTATATGCTAAGTTTTTGATTAATTAGAACCCAATATTTCAATAAAAATGTACAAATTATAATAAACATTAAGTAATGTAATATTAGATCAACAAGTCCACGTTATATATTCATCGAAGCACATCCACTAAACCTATAAATATAATTTTAAATAAATAGGGTGAGCACAAAAATGCCCTGTAAAGGGTATTAAAAGAAGACAAATAAAGAAATAATTTATCATTAAAATGCTTCATTAAAATACATTCTTTAATCATGAAATTTACATTTTTCATAAAATTTCATCATCATTTTTTTAGATATTATGAAACAATTTTTAAGATGAACTTTTTCTCAAATGTTCTAAACCTATTTATGTGTTACAAATAAAATTAATTATAAAAATATGCACGCACTTGAACAAAATTTAATATATTCAATAAATAAGATAGATAATGACCATTCTAAATTATTATATATCATAATAGAGATGCTGAAAACATTTTACACATCAAATAATATTTATTATGATTTTCACATAAGACGGTGTCACATTTTATTCAAAACATAGATGAAAATCATGTAATGTTAGATAAATTTTTAAACTTTGTTTTATTGTTTGGAAACTATATATTAATCGTTCATTATAAATGATAACCTATAAAAATATAAAGCTCAATATAAAACATTAAACAATGTTAAATTGAAAACATAAAACTGTAAAATAATGGTTCATAAGAGAATGATCATAAGCCATGGATCTTCTACTAGATTGATAATCACAAGCAATTTCACATAATAGAATAATTATAATGGAATGCATAATTCAAGAGATCATAAAAATTCTTCTAAGGCCTAATTCCAAGGCAATACATAACTATTTTGTAGAATGTCTCATACCAATAACTATTTTGACTAATTATTTCTACTAATGCATCGACAGGCTATAGTATGATCACTCATCACATAATAAGTCTCATGCATTCCTCATATGTCTAATAAAAATATGTTTTCAAACCAATTATTTCCATATGACATTGATTATTTTTAATCTTATTCATATGTGAAATAAATTCACTAGAAAATACATTGTGTCCCATATGACCTTGAAAAGGTTTAGTTATTAATCCATATAATATCATAAAAATATTCATCTCATAGTTAAATTAATTAAATTAATCTTTAATTAATCAACAAAATATATAATGAAATAAATTCACCTATAATCAAAAATTCATATATTGTTTTGTCTTTATTAAATAAATAGTTTTTACAAATGAAATGATAAGGTTTTTATAATGCAGTTCAGAAAAAAATTATTACAATGATAAATAAGTTTCTCACATGAAACAATTTTTTTTTTATAATTTCACATAAAATTATTGGGTTTATCTCATGTAGTTGAGTAATGAAAGTTTTTAAAAGAAATTTAAATTATAGGTTTGGACACTGAAAAATACCATTTTTAATTTATAAATAAAAGAGGAAGAACAACTATACATATTTTGTTTATATAAAATTGCATATACATGTATATATATGTAGATAACTATATATATATATAACAATATATACTTATATAAGTGTATGTCGATTATATTCACAAAACTCCATCGAAAGTTTAAAGCTAAGACCCTCGTATATGAAGACACATCAAGAAAAAGTTGTTAAAAAAATGTAAATTCGTTTTACATTCATATGGGATTATATATATACTCATATATATATATGTGTGTGTGTGTGTGTGCATATAATTTTTGTAATAATTAAATTTAATAATTAATTTAATACATAAGATAATAGATGTAAGATTCATGGAAAAATACCATTAACATATATATACATATAATAAAAATATTAAGTTTTATATGTGTACATACACATGTATATACACACATATATATACATGTTTTGGTAAAAGATGACATCACGGTAGTAAAATTAAACAAAAATAATTCTTTAGAAATATATACTTAAAAATGGAGAATGCATATCATGTATGAAATTCCGATTAGAAGAAGAATAAAATGTGAATATATATATACATGATTAAAATTTCGAACGAAAATAATAAAAATTACATTACTTGTTTGAGATTAGCAGTGTTGTGGTTTTGTGGATTAGAGGGAGAGAGAGAGTGAGACTTGGAAGAGAGATTTGTTTTTAGAAATTTCGGTGTAAGGTGCGGTTTAAAAAAAGTTCCAAATTACTGATATGAAAAGGCTATATACAATAAAACATAAAAATTTATTAGGAAAAAATCAATGTGAAACATTGTTAATTGACAAAATTCAATATAAAATTTCAATAGTGAAGAAGATATGAGTCAAGGATAGAGTTGTTTGGTTTAAAATAACTATTGGAAATAAAGAAAAGGGGTTGAACATAAATAGTTTATTTCAAGGGTGGAAAATGGAATCATTGGAAATAGGTGATGGAGTGGGGATATTTTCTACAAGGTTATATATGACTAGTGTGGCTCCAACAGGATGAAAAAGAATGAATTAATGGAAAATTTGGATTGAATTTGGTTTGATCTAATGGTTTATATTAACTGTAAAATATTTTAAAGATGGTAAATTGGTGGTTGAAAATTGGATAGCTAGGATGCGGTCGTGGATCTGATCGTATAACCCAGATTGCTCGGTGCATTTTTAAAAGAACAGACAACTACGATTATATTACTTATTGTTCGAATGAACCTGAGTGGTTTCATAGTTTCTATAAGGTTGGGAGCCCCAAATATAACATGAAAAAATATGATGTTTAATAACAAAATGGTGATGAAAATGTGGCGATGAGGGTTCGAATGCTGAATTGGTGTAGACGGTCGGTATGTCACACGGAATGATTGGATGACATATATCACGTCTAGTGGAAAATCTCACATCCCACATTGAAACCACACTTATTTTGGGAATTCCATATAAATCCTATGGTGTGGTTACATCTTCTAAAGATACAAACCCACACACATGAGTCATTGCATAGAGGACTACTTCCGAGAGCACTTAACCCAACCTCTACTCATGCCTAACCCAGCCCTATACCCAGGTTTCTGCATGGATTGGCTACAATATTCTCTCCTCGATTCCCCCCACCCCCGCATGCTTGAGTCTCCTTTGGCACGGGTAGACGACCATTTGCTGGGGTTGACTGGATCCACCAACATAGTTGAGGTGTCCCTTAACCTAGGTATGGGAGCCCTTCTATTATAAAAAAAAATTAAAATAAAATTGATTTTATAAATAATCAAAATGAGATATAAAAAATAAACTAATATAAATTATTTTTTTAAAAAAACAATCATTAATACCATACCACTCTAAAATACTAAATGCTCAGGCTTAATATGAATACCCACGTTATATTTAAACTATTGTATTGTTTCACGATATATAAAAGATAAAATACTAATGTATAATAACTATCTAATTAATTTAAGACATTAATTTCATATAACCAAAATTATTTTTTTAAAGCATTTAAACACACCCAATGACTATAAAACCCAAATGTTATTTTAAACCCCAAACTGAACTTATAATAGCCATTTTAAGCAATATAAATACCTATTCATGGAATTCAATGATAAAGATCATTTCATTCTTTAAGAGGATGGTGCTCAACATTTCAATTGATTCTATGTATTCTTTATATTCTTCTAACTATTTTTTTGGTGGATTCAAGGGATTTAGTCTACATAATCAGTCTTATTTTGTTGTTGGGTGGTCTTTTTTTATTCTATTGGTTCTTGAAATGTGTTTTCTTGGTTATTTGTAATCCTCTGTGTCCATTTAATATTTATATGTTTGAATAAAATTTTTCCTTTTATTTTTATTTTATAAATCATAACATTTATCATTAAAACAATTATAGTAATACTAATAACAAAAAGAATTATCATTATATTTATAATTGTGTTTGGGGAAATATTTATCTATTGCATGAAAATATTCAATTATACTTGATTCAAGAATAATCATTACCTTGGTATGTGGTTCATTTTATTTTATTTAGTATGTTGGAATAAAACTTGACAAATGTGTGTTGGTCATGATTGGGATTAGCCACTTATTTTTGTTTATATATCATGTTACGGTTCTTTATTTAGGCATATGTATGATTTAATGAAATACTGAATGTTTTCTTATGATATTTATATTATATTTATAATAAATTGGTTATTTTCATTAACTAAAACATCCAAAAAATATATCAATAGTTATTAATTATATATATATATATATACTACCAGTTAATAGGTTCATATAAATCACTAGTTGTTTTTCTAAATTGAGATACAAATTTTTATTTCTCTAATGTCATGTTCTGATTATTGAATGCCTTATTTTATAAAACATTCTATTGGTCCCTACTAATAAAATGATTATTGAGAATATACCATGTTTTATACTTATGTATTATCACTAATCAGGATACTTAATATAATCGTAGAGTTATATGTTTAACATGATACAAATAATATCATTAATACGTGTGATAACATTCCAATTTTATTTCATTCCTTTTTAATAAACTGTTATTGAGCATGTTTTCATTTAATAATTTTTTTATTAATGATCATGTATGTTCTTAACATGAATGGTATTTCAACGTTGAGTGGGTTTTTATTTCACTATTTATTGATATACAATGATAATTTAATTTAAAAAATTATGTTTTCAAACATGTTGGTCACTATTTTTTGGTCATGTAAATGGGGAACCTATTTTGTTATATTAAGATTCAGTTTGTGTCATTAATGAAGGAAACTATTTTACTATTTTAATCCTTATGCGGTAAATTAAATTACTTGATCAATAATATAATAAATGATAATATATATTTATTTTTAAAGAAATATTGTTTTAGAAATGTAATTGGAGTATCAAATATTAAAATGGAACAAGGATTCATGGAAACCAATTTTATAGCACTTTCTACTTAAAATTGGGTTGATTTTGAAAAAATTAAATGTTGATATTGAATGTGGACATAAAATTTGTAATTGAAATGAAATACATATTAATTTTATAGGAATTAGGATATAACAGATTTGTTTTTTAACTTTGTATCAAACGGTCATAAACAGTAAAAATTTAAATTATGTAGTAATAATCATTACTTGAATATTATAATCAACTTGTTAAGTAAAATTTAATATTCTCAAAATGAGTTGTTATGTGGTTTTTAAATAAATATTTGTATTATAGAAACCATTAGATAAATTTATTCATTTAGTAAGGAAGTAATTCAATGTATGTTTAGACCGAGGCAAGCCCTGGTAGAATCTTATAGGGGGTACCGTGGATTTTATTTTGACTAGTTGAAATAATTTATAGGAGAATGAGTATGGTAGAATATATATATTCATTTTGGTATCTTTCATTTGGTTCTTCTCTGGGTTTTCATGAATTAGATACATTTTGTGGTACTTGGTTTTTTATTTGCGTGAAAATTATAGATGATGGAATTATTATGCTTATATAGATGTGGGTCAAATTCATATTCCATAAATTATGAATGTTATGGATGGTTTGAAATGTTTTTTTAGGAGAGTTTTGGGTAGTTTATATATTATATGATCATGGTTTAGTGATTCTGGATGAGGAATCATTTTGATTTATTTATTTGATGGGGATTTTTGATTTTAGAAACATGAAATTAATGACTTCTATAGTGAATATACTATAGAAATAGGGCTAATGTGTCTTTTGCTAAAATTATCTCTAAAAAACATAGAGACGATAATTCATGTGGTTTAAAGGATATTATTATCAATGTCTCGATCATCAATTTGACAATGACATAGAGTTTTTATGTGGGAAATTCCCATGTCTAAAATGAATTATTGTTTAAATCTTTAGTTTTTATTGAGGGGTCAATATTCATTTCATGATTTAGATTTTAAATTGTGTGTTCTATTATTAATTAATAGGTGTTTTAAATGAGGATGAATGTTCATCCAAATTTTTGGATGATCAAGGGTGGTTTTAATGTAAACCAACAATAGTTTACAACATCATGTGGCATTAGGTACCCTGTGGAAGGGTATTGGGTAGTTGGCGGGATAGGTATTAGACCTGGTTGAGTGGGAAGAAACACAGTTACTCATTGGCCCTTGACCAGGTACCTAGTAGAATACCTGTTATTTTTACAGTGGTGGTATTTTGAACAATCGACCATCAACCCTTTTATTTACATCTCTTCTTTTTCACTGAGCTTTACTTCACCTCGATCACGTGAAGGATTCTGACCAAATCTCCATTTTTTCTCTCTTCCATAATCTATTTTATTATTATTTCAATGTGAATCAAGGATGTTTTCATACTAAATAAAAGTTAAATCTCTTTGTTCCTCTCTTCTTTCCTTTTTCCCCTTTTCACTAGATTCCATATTATGGTGAGATGGATTCCACCAAATCATGGTGGGATTCATAAAAATCATTGGTGTTCCCCATTATCTTACATAAAGAAGGATTGTGTAATTCAATTTCACGTTATTCATCACCATTTTGATTGGAGTTTGATAACGAATTATTTCTGATAGGGATTGACATATAATAGTGTCTATTTTTTGGAATGTTATGTAGGACTATTTTTTGGCTTTAGGTCAGTGTATTTATTGGTTAATTTTTCAGATTGAATTCCATAGTTTCGTTTAGGATTTTTTGTATTTTTTTGTTATATAAATATTTATTTGTGATTATTAACTAATGATAAATTTTTGGATAATTCTTAGGTATTTTTGGTGCCAAAATATGTGCAGAGGAAAAGGATGCGAAGAAATAAACAAACTCTGTAGAGGATACCTCAAGAAGCCTGTTCGTGTAGCCTCACAGCACCATGGCTAGACCGAAGACACCTTATTTTTGATTATTGTGGATTAAAGTGCTGGGAGGATACCCAATTAGAAAGACGTTTGTGGATCCACTGTGGAGTATAGAGGCAGGAGGCTTCGTGTTTACGACAAACTACCATGTGGCTTCGTATTGAGTGATCCCTGCTCCACACTGCTACTTGGCCTATAAACATTGGGCTTCCCTCAAGAAAAAAAGACAGATTCTCTATCCTTTGACTTATCAGCTCTCAAATAAAAAATCACTTTCTTCTCTATTAAAAATGATTTTTTTTCATGTACTTTAGCATTGCAAAGTGCCCTTCCCGTAGCTCAAATACAACCCCACATCCAGTAGGGATTATTTTTGTGGGGTCCATGGGCCACCACGAAGTAGGGATATCCTCATGCAGACTCGAGTCTTCGTTGATCTTATATTATTTGTGAAGTATCCTCCATCCACATGTGAACCACATGCGAAGGTAGGGTCACTGTGCTTTGTGAAACACATTGTTTCACAGTGATATACTATGTAATGTACCCTAGCTTCATGACGTCCTACTCTGATAGAGCCTTTTCACTTCATAATGCACCCTCCATATGCACCAATATGCTTTGTCAAGGCTAGAGAACTCAACATTGCAAAGCATACACATTCAAAAATCACCTCCACAGAATTGAGAACCAGATCTTCACAAGGCCCCTTCTTGTGAACCCATTTTCCTTTCAATCCCTTATCCCATACAACCCTCTAGGTTTCTATGTAGTGATTTCAAGGTCACTTGGGTACTATTTCACATTGAATTTTTTATCCCCATGATCCTTCTCAAAGTTTCACTAACATCTATTTCTTCTTCAAATATCCATGATAACATGGGCCCCTCAATGGATCACTCCAAAACACCCCCTTATCATGGAATTTCTGGTGCCTTCCCTTCACCAATAGTTAAAGTGTGCTGGTTCTGTATGTACTAGAGCTATGGAGTGAAACTGCTTCATCTGAGCTTCTAGAACATAATCTTGCAAACACCATCGTCCCCCACCCAGGACGTTAAACTATTGCCTCACCCCATGCATCATATGAGGGGTGCCCCATCTAGTAAATTCTCTATGTCAGCTCATCTCCACAGGAGTGCGATATTTCTCACATGGAATGAGGTCCTCTCTACTAGAGACATGCCTATTTTTGGGGAAGGGTGAACATCATGGTGTAATATCCTAGCCTTTATTGAAGGAGGAAGAACCCCTTCTCCTCCTCTCTTCTTCTGTGCCAAAGAACTGAGGAGAGATGGTCATATAGACCTTCATTCTCCGGTCCCTCTCCCGATGAGATATTTCACCATCAGGCCTCCATCCGGGAGTAAGTCACTATCTCCATCCCCATAGGATACTAACCACACATAAGCCCCTATTTCCTATTTGTTTATCTGACCACATGTAAGTCTCATTCCAATTTCCACAGATTCCCCTTTTGGAATGTGATAATCATGTCTTTGTTGCGTCTTGTTTATCACACCAATCATGAATCATGTGGGATTATTGTGAGAATTGACCAAGACCTCCCCTCTTGGATTCCCTAGATCATAATCCCCAATCCTTCCACTGGATTACATGGACATTTATCCATTCCATCAAATGGTACATAGGAATCCTACCTTAGGTTCAATCCAAAATCCTACTTTTCCCGAGCACTTCACATCATTTCACTCTCATCCCGTATGACGTTAAACTACATACACTGTTATGAACTATATGGACTTTGATTTTTTCCAAAGCCAGGTTTGTAGGAATCCTCTCTATGGTTCAATCCCAATACCTCCATTATTTCTGACCCCTTAATGTCGCTATACCCTCGTCCCTCATGGTGTTAAACTGTATTCCCATTTCCATCCTATAGGATGTTAAACTATACCCATTCAAACTACATGGGAATTGGTCCTTGTCTACTAGACAAGGTATATAGGTAGCCTCCCTAAGATCCAACCCCAATCAATGGAAAGAAATTGTTCCCCCAGTAAACGGTAATCCATTGAGTACCCCAATCTAAAGTAAGATGTTGTGATCTTCAATTGATGGTAATTTGTTATGTTCCCCAATCAATTGTAAGTCATTGTATTCTCCAGTCAATAGTAAGTCATTCTCCTCCTTTTAGAGGTATGATGTAGTCATCCCCAACGAATGGTAAGTCATTGTATGAATAAATACGTGGGTTTTAACCCTCTCTTCTATAAATGGTACATAGGAATCCTCCTTGAGGTTGAACCACAAAACTGGTAAAATTTGGTGTCCCTCCTATAGGGACCTACATCTCTGGTCCGCCCCCCCCCCCAAACGTTATACAGTCTCCCAAGCTTCTAAACATGAATAAGCACCATTATATCATCGAGTTTTTGTCCCATGTGTATAACCCGATTCTAGACCAACACCCAAAAAAATGTGGACTTTGATTCCCTGAAACTAGGATACGTAGGAAGTCTCATTTAGTTTTAATCCATCACCTATATTTCATCATTGTCCCACCCTTGAGCCTTTGTATTCTAGGAAGATCATTCCCTAACCCAAGTTTTTTATTTACTCTTGGTCCCATCCAATAGTCCATTCTCACGGGCCACCTCCCCATGTGTCCCAACACCTTCCAAAAAACGAATACTTTGATTCCATGCAAAGGGGCTACATAGAAAGAATATTTTAGTTTCAATACCAAAACTAATGTCACATTAATGATAGTTCCATATCATTTTTCATCCATTCTCAAAAATCCATATCCATCTGAATTATTAATTGGGCTGACACATCCTTGTGATATCATGTCACCAACCTTCTCACTACTCCTAGCATCTATCGGGATACTAACTACATGTTTTCCCTAGAATTAGTGTTCCCTACAGGGGCTGCATCCATATGATCCACTCTTGTTAGTGTTATGATCAATCTGATCTATCACTGTTAGACATTAAACAGGGGGAATACCCTATGATAAACATGGAAAGATGGGGAAAATCTCAGATACAATCCTATTGCATAAAATTCCACGCATTTGATTTGGGATTCCATGGGCTTCCATGCCCTCAAGAATCCCTATAATAAGGAGAAGAAACCCAAATGAATCAGTTTTCTAGCATCTAGACACTCATGTGATTTATAATGTGAATACACCCCTGACTATAGGTTTCTGCCCTGATCGGACCCCTTGGAATGTCCTGACAGAAGCAACATCAATAACCGGTATTTATGAAGACATGGCACTGGGAAGAGTTTCACGAACAACATCTTAAGTCTATGAGGGAGGCTGAAACTAGGTAAAAATTCTTGAAGAGAAATTTACATAAAGATGAATTGACATAACATCATATTTTATGATCACGGAGCAAACGTCCCGGAATAAGAAACAGATGTCTCCCGCTATTTGTAATCTGGAATACAGGGCAATATCTGTGTGTTTTATGAAAGAGATGGATGTGCGCCCTGATGAAAGAATAAGAAATATATATGGTGAACCTAATTCGAATTAAATCTCTTAAATATATTGACTAGTAGTGTTCGAGACACCATTGTATTAGCATGTCACCATATCCAATTATCCCGAGCCTCGTCCAACCAAGAAAATAGTGGACCATGCGTGAAACTCACAAGAAGTTTGAGTAGTAGGACATTTGAAATCCTGGTCTATGACATTGTTAGAATTGATCCCAATTACCAATCATGGAATATAGAATAGTGTTGGGGCACATTGAATTACATTCCTTCTTTCAGCATGAATGACTAAATCTCACGACATTTTAGGACCCAAGCTTTTTTGACAGGGAACCAATCAACGCCCACCCCCCCCCCCCCGACGTAGGGGTTGGGGAAACATCAATGTAGAAATCTCACGTGGCCTCATCCCTTCCATTGCATCTACCATATCCATGGCTTTCGGGAACCCAAGCCCCATCTCCCTATGTGACACCATTTAGTGTAGGATGATAAACAACCTCATTCGATGATAAGAGGAAGAGGGTATTATCCCAACCTAAGATATGGCTAGACATGACTTAGTGGATTATGTACCTCATGTCCTCCACCACCCCAAAATCGAAGGTTTTCACAGGGAGCCACTTCTCCCCACTCCGATGTGTAATTATTTCGGGAGCCTCTTCCCATAACACTTAGATGACTCCCCCCCCCCTATGCCAATGAGGTGAGAGATGTTCAGGACAACCCGATTAGAATCCTATTCCCGGGGATCACAAGGAGGGATCCCACCATGCCACGTCATCGCCTCAATCTGGCACCACAGGGCGTGGAGCATGTAACCTATCTGACAGCACCACTAACCCAACCAGGCTAACATGACGCCATCGTCTGGCCCGGACTGAGGATAACTCTCATCGAGGGGCTTCATGTTCAATGACTATTGTGTCTCGTGCCACCCAGACTCAAACCATCAATCCCTGGTTTATGTTGAGTAGGGGCACTAAAATTCTAGTCCAGGATCAAAGCCCAAACTACCCCATGGGTAGTCTAGGTGAACTCTCCTAGTCACCAACATGGGTACCACCCACCATGGGCCGACCCGCGGTATTGATACTTAGTATAGAGGTCTTCCCCGTACCATCACCAATGAGAGAAAAGTTCTCTTACGATCCAAATATCAACATGGAGGTCCTCCCCATGCCAGATTCAATCCTAATGTGGGTCCTCACTGCATTAGTGGAACTCAATATGGAATCCTCCTCCACACCGATGACCAGAGATATGGAGTCATTCCTCCATTCACAGGTCACCAATGTGATGATTTTACCTATACGGTCATGCATCAACATGGGGGTCATCCCCATGCCCTTATAGTATCCGAATAAGGACTTCCTTGACCCATTAACTAGAAAATTATAGGTTTTCCTCACTTCATAGGAACCCAACATAGAGGTCATACCCGTGTTCTGCTTGACCAGTATTGGGACCCTCCTCACACTGATACTATGAATGGAAACAAGCATGGAGACCCTACCCATGCTCCCCCCATCTCCAGCGGAGGTCCAACCCACTCCAGTACTTCCCAATGATATTCTATCCATACCTCTACTAGTGGACATGGAGCTCCTCCCCAGGTTTCCTTTATCACCAGTCCTAGTGCTCCTCCCACCCTGACTCACCCAGGTGGAAGTCCTCTCCACCGAGGCATCAATTCATCCGAAGGTCCATCCTGACAAGAAAAATTATACCCCATCCCAAAGAGCCATCCCAAGTAAGAAGGGAGAGGCCCCGACACCATAAAAAGTGCACTGAGAGGATTAATACCTCAAATAAGCCCATCCACTTCTTGGATTCCAAGGAGGAATGCAATTTGGTGATGGAACCCTCACCTCAATCCTCTATGTTGAGGACTGGGGTAGAAATGCAACGTATTGGCCTCATCCTCCTAGATTGTGAGGTTCAATGGATTCTCTCTTCCCTCCATAGATACATCCAAGAGGAGTAAGATTTACCCCCTTCCCAGGGCCTAGATATACAATCCTTTCTATCATCCATAGGGTAATTCTTTAATTTAATCAGAGACCCCAATGATCTATTTTGGGGACCAATGGATGATGAACAATAGCCTAACCATTCATCAGTAACCATACACCATGTGCCAGAAATGGCTGTTGCCAGCCCGTCATACCGTGACTAGGTAGCTCAGTCATTTCATTCATCATAGGACATCTCGAGATGTGGTGGATTTTCAGATTATTGGTTGTATTCTCCACCGATTAAATGACACTCTCAGTGTTCTACATTAGTATCGCTACTGGTCCCCCAGCCTTTCCCAGTTGATGAGTGGGTCATCCCAGGGCCCGATCGTGAGTATAATCCAAAGAGCTTCTAAAACATTCTTTTAGTAGATCATTTACCAAAAATGTTTTGGCCAATTGGATGGCATATTTCAGTGTTCCAGAATCACTTAATCAGGATGAAGTCACATGATTTCATCATACTCTCTGGGTGAGGCACTTTTGTATATGTTATCATCGATTTTCTTACCCCAAGAGTTGAGAAAAATTTGAGGACAATGGCCAGAAATGTCATATGGTTGGATTAGTTATACTCATTATGGCCCAGTGCCATAAGTTTCCCGATCATTACTAGACTCTCCTATAATGATGTGTTCCGAGTATTAGTGTTCATCACAAGATTATCAAGGAGGACCCCCCCCCCCACGTTCTGGTACATGGTTGGGGGCAGTATGTTTCCCTCCACTTCAGTCCTATTTACCATCAGTCTTATTTTCTAAGATATTGAGGATATGTCTCCAAGTAGATTCGGGCTAAACATGGTCAACCTACCATGGGAGAGAAGGATCTGGATATCCTTAGATAGTACATACACCCTAAAAAGGTATCACACCTATTGGATCCATTGACAAGGATCACTGACAAGGAGAAAATTTTGTTGGGTCTTTCTGTACATACCGAGTCATTATGCCTCATCCAGAATCCCAATAAGTGTAATATCCATCTTGGGGATATCAAAACCTCTTACCCGTTTGGTTTAGTGAAAAAGATAGTGTATTCCCTTAAAAATCCCACATTGCGTCAACAACATGCAGAGCTCAAGAAGATGATTGATGACCACCTTATTGAACGTGTTTTGGAGCAGCGGCCACACAAATGTGATCCTTGGATTAGGCATCAAGGGTAGGCCCAAATTCCCTCCAAAGAGTTTCCTGGGTTGACTCTGATTATCCTTCACACGTAGTCAGTATAGAGGTTGGATATCATGAAAACATGTCGTGGAATGTGTCTCCAAATCCACCCGAGCAACGTCATAATCTCCGAGAGCCATCTCAGGTTTCCTTGGCTGCTATTCAAGTCATCCAACTAGTCTCTCCACGAGATATCGGGCCTGCTTATTATGTTGAAGAACCCACCATAGCACTGATGGTTAGGGACCCATGTCAAAATAGGAATCCCCATCGAGATGATCTGATAACGTCACTCATTTCTCACTTATAGGCATTGGAAACATGATAGGTGGAAATCCCACCTGATGGAAAGCCAATCAGGCATGGGTCGATGATATGTTAGCACCCTTGGGTTATAGATATCTCACCTTCACCCCATTTAATGGGATGGTTGATCTATTGTGGCATCTGTCCCACTTCATCTCGAGGTGTGTACCCATTCTAGGAAATCCAGCACTATATTATGCTGCCAAACCCCGATGATTCTTACTGACATTGGAAGGGGATGTGTTTGTCTTGTACCTCCAGCTAACCATTGGGTCAGTCGCCAGTTTGGAAGCCCCCATTGAGAGTTTCTTTACCAGTTCAGCTCTACCACCAAGAAGAAGAGTATTTCTTACCTCTTCATGTGCACACAACGGTCTGACAAACGTGTCATAGACTTTGTTGCCGGTTGAAAGGCACATACATCTTCAATATACTGGTAACAACAGAACAACTGCTGAAAATGTGTGTGGGGAATTTCTAGAATAAATGGTTCCCCTCTCGCATTACCCAAAATCACCCTAGGGGATTCCAATATTTCTTTAATAAGGCTCGTCATCTAGAGGATGCCTCACATCATTCCAATCATGAACATATATTTCCATCAGCCATTCCAGTGAACATAGTTACTAAGTATGAGCCTTCCATGGTGCACATATAGAGCCCCCCCGGAAACAAGAGTTTTCACTAGTAGATCCCCATTTACATCCCCATAGGTTCCCTCCAACTCAAGAATATCCCAACGATGCCCACCTCAAAATTGGCAGGCGCCCCCCTATAACACTCCACCCCCGCCCATGTGAGATCACCAGGTTCCACCTCCTCGATAGGTTCCCCATGAACCTCACCAAGGTTAGTCTCCCAACCCCCATTCCTAGATAAGAGAACCTAGACCTACTCATTCAATGAGGCTTAGGTCCCTAGTTATTTACAATGTTCCTTGGAACGGGGCCTTCAATGTTTTTCTGAATTCATGAGGCATGAAGAACCAAACCCCACTGACCACCCCAATTACTGCCCTGATCACCAGATCCTAGGAAACACACTCATACAGTGCTATGTGATTAAATAATAGCTTTAATACCGAGCTGGTAACAACATTTTCAGGTTAGTTCCAACATTGGTATAGGTGGAAGGTGTCTTCATGAATCCAGATAGAGGTAGTGACAACAAAGGTGAGTGGCATCAGGTTTCTAACTGCAGGTCCTAGAAGTATGATGACTGGATGGCTAGTATGGTAGTCGCATGTGACCTTTGTATTATCCGTGCACATAAAAATCAACCTGATCCTTCAGATGACGTCACATCACCCAAAGCCATTACTTCTAAGTCAATGACTCAACCTTCCTCTTACCATAAGAGCAATTGTCAACAAATCAAGGGAAAAAAAGTCCCTCACCAATTTTGTCTCCATCCCATACTCTTGACGACTTCATGCCCTGGTGATAGAGATCCCCCCATGAAACCATCTAGTTTTGGAGGATATTTTTATGTGATTATTAAGGGTTCATCTTGGTTGACATAGTGGATCTGGTAAACACATACATAATTTTCAACGGTGAATAGCTCTAGACAGATCTACCCAATGTTTCAAACCATCACCAGCATTGGTGAGTCCGTGAATATATGGGTCTTTTGAGTGCCTCATTTAGTATTTACATCCTAGCTATGCATGAAACCAAATCTAGATAGCAGGCCCAACACTGAGCTGAACACGCACAACATTATCATCCGGTTTCATTGGGTCCTCTTTCACCATCGTTTGTTATACCTGATCTGGCAGAGCCACATCGGCCGCACCATGATCATCCACACTCCATTACAGACCAACTATTGTCATCTGGCCCACACTTGGTAGTCACTCCACGAGCTTCGACTAGTGAGCAGTGGGACATTCCCTACACTAGTCAGCTGTCTATTCAGTCTGAGGGGCCAGACGTCCCACCTTTCGCAGAATTGTCTCCTATATCAATAAGTTCAAACTTGGCATTGAAGTATGATATCCTTATGAATCATTCCAACATTCATAATAGTCTCTCTAATTTTAGGCCCTTCTCATATCAGCGGATATGCGTGAAGACCTCGCTGAAGCTTTAATAATCCCCATCCAGTTGGAGACGGAGGTTGTAATTACAAAATCCTTCAATGCCAAGGTAGTCGAGAGTGCTGAATGATTGACCGTTATCTTTTTTTCTTGAGGTAATGAAGTCTATCCCATATAGGAGAACATTCACCCACTATACATCCCCAAAAACATCAATGGCATAGAGATTCTTCATTGACTTATCAACAACGGCTCCGGGATCATCCTAATTCGCACCCAGACGCTTCAATAGATGGGGTTATCAGAGGAGGACCTAAGTCCCTCTAACCTGAAGATTCACGGTTATGATAGAATGGAACAAAAAAAAAGTTAGTGAGATAGTTATAAAGTCCCAGTTTGGGGGCCTATTCTCCATAACTGATTTAATGGTTTTCTCCCATGACATCACTTAAAATGCATTGATGGGTAGGCCATGGGCGCACCTGTATGTGGTTGTCCCTTCATCGTATCCCCAATGCCATAAGTAATACCATAATAGTTGAGTGGGAGTTCTCCAAGGTGATTTGTACCATTTTCCTCTTGTGAAACCCACTTCCTGGATGCCGACTATTACAAGAGTAAGGAATAACAGATTTTGGCTAATGAGACTGAACATGATAAGACTGTGACTGACCCATGGATAGACCTGGATGATGCCTAAATTTTCTCGATCAATCTATTGCAGGATAGGACTTCATATATGGGGCCATGATATTTTTAGGTAATGAGGGTGAGGCACATTTCCACGTATAAGAGATTCCAAAACATCATCTCTTATTCCTATACAAATTTGGCTCGAGTTATTGAGATCCCCCTACCCCCATAAGGTATCATGATGTCCACCCCATGGAAACTTTAATACTCTATACATGCTTGTTTTTTCGGGCTTAGATAAACAATATCAATATAATAAATCACTATCTATTTGATATCATAATGTGTGGCCCCTTGGGCTGGAGACCAGATGGGATCAGGTTGACTGCTTTTGTCGCTATGGTTTTGACATTGTCCGATTCCAATGATGTATTCTCCAATACCGCTTAGGATAGTACCAGCTTCTCATCAGGATCAGTTGACTCATAGAAAAATACTCCCAATGAGGTTCTATCCTCCCAATGTGATGAAGATTATTAAAGGGATTCTCCACCTACATTCAAAGAGGGTTTCTCTACTATAGTTGATGAATTGGTGCAGGTGAACCTCTACAACAAGATGGATCCAAAACGCACACTGATTAGTGCTGCTATGCTCATTGAGGAGAAAAAATAGTATGTGGACTTCTTGAAGCATCATCTTGATGTATTCTCCTAGAGTTATAATGATATTCCAAGACTAGATCTTATTGTTATCATACACTGCCTCGTTCTTGTAGAGAATCATCGCTGGTTCAAACAGCCTACCAAAAAGATGCACCCTTCTCATGGTGCCATGGGTAAGGCCGAGGATGAGAATCTCATTAGGTCCAAAATCATCAAATAGGTCCAGTACCTTTGATGGATAGACAACATTGTGCATATCCGGAAGAAGAATTGGATGGTCAGAGTCTGCATCAACATCCGATATCTCAATAGCCACTTTCCAAACAATGATTTCCCCTTCCAATGACAGAGTTGTAGATTGATTCAACCAGTGGGTTCCAGTCCCGCTCATTCAGGAATGGGTATTCCAGGTATAACAAAATCTAAATGGCCTCCGAGGATGAGTATTGTATAGCCTTGGGGGAACAACAAGGTATGTTACATTACCAGGTAATTCCCCTCTGTTTAACAAATGCATGTGCCACCAATCAACGTTCCATGAATCACATATTTATGATGAACCTTAAGAAATTGGAAGAATGATATGTGGACGATATAGTGTTCAAATATTTCTAGTGTCAGGACCATCTTCAAGACCTTGAGAAACTGTTCGGATTCTTATGATCATTCCACCTAATGATGAACCCCATGAAGTTTTCCTTATATATCACCTCTAGAATGTTTCTATGCTTTGTTGTCAGAAACAGGGGTATTGAAAACATCCTTGAGAAGATCAAGGTCATATACCAGATTTCTCCCAGGAGAAAAATTTTGGATTTTCGATGCTTTCAATGCCACTTATACTACATACGGCAATTCATCGCAAATTTGGAAGGCAAGTTTAATCGCTTTTTCTCACCTCATGAAGAATGTATCTTTTTATCAGTGGGACGAAGAATGTTAGAATAATTTCGGGGAAGTAATGTAGTTTCATCTCCATACTATGGTCCTAATGCCACACATTTTCGGAATGTTTCCCATCCGTAATGTGATTTCCCTACAATGAAACCTTGGTTCCCTTCTAACCAAAAAGAACAATGAGGTAAAGGAGAACAGTAATTACTATCTCATATGTGAGATCCTAGATATGGAGACTAGATACTCCCCTATCAAGAAGAGATACCTTGTGCTGGTATTCACAGTTTATAGATTACAACATTACTTGATGCACCATGTATTGTAGCTGGTTCCTCGTGTTGATCCGCTGAAGTACATCATGAACAACACCATGCTGACAGGATATCTAGCTTAGTGGGATTTGATCCACAAACAGTTCAACATCAGGTGTTTAACTCATAAGGATATCAACGAGAAAGCATTGGAAGACTTATTTTTTTCGAATCCAGCTCTCGCAGACCAGTTTTTGGACATTGATTTTCCCAATGCGACAATCCTCTCGGTGGACCAAGAAATTCCATGTTGGAAAATGAACTTTGATTTTGCTACCCGGAGCCCTATCGGTAGAAGGATTAATGGCCCCAAACACAATAGATTGTGCATGGGTTTTTTCCTCATCACTCCAGTAAAAGATGTGTTTTCATATTCATTCATGCTATCAAAAGGATATACTCTCAAAGATGCATGAGTACTTGGATCTCATCACTAGACTCATGTTTGCCATTGAGATTTAAATTCCCCACTTTCATGTGGAAGGGTACTCCAAACTAGTCATCAGGAAAATAAATGGTTACCATGTCGTCAAAATGCTAGAGCTCAAACCACTATTGGAACCACACCCTCCTGCTGATGGCCTAGTTCCCATATCACCTAGAGTATACTCATTTACCTCGATCCCAGAAAAGTGGAGCTGACACCTTGGCCAGCTTAGCTGCATCTCTTGTAGAGCCTGGTTTGGATGATTTGATTACCCACATTGCACAGCAGAAATTCATTGCCCCTATCACTCCGGACAAATATGAGAGGTCGTATGTAAGACACCTCTCTGCCAGTGGCTCTATGTTTGGACCCCCAGGCCCCCTCGACGTAGTGTTGGATGTAAATATCAATTAGAGGACCCCATTTATCGAGTACCTCTAGCACATAAATATCTAGGAAGCTTGAGCCGAGAATGAGGGAATCTGACATCGCACATTATATTTTACCCTACAGAGTGTCCCCATTAAGGAAAATATTTTCTAATGTGTGGGTTTTAAGGTGTTATACTCTATTTAATTCAAGGAGTTGAGATATCTCAAGTTGTGCAGGAGGTTCATGCTTGTTCCTATAGGGCGCATCAGACTGTGCCAAATTTTTTTCACAAGATCCGAAGGTTTTGGTATTTTTTTCCCTCCAAGATCCATGATTGTATCGAGTTTTCCAAGAGGTTTTATTCATGAAAACCCCATAATAATATTGTTCATTGGACTCTAGAGCCTCTCCACACTACTAATTACTCTTGTCTATTTTCATTCTGGGGACTCGATATCATGGGGCTATATCCACGGGTGACATCTCACCAGTGCAGGTTCATCCAGAGCACTACGGATTTATTTTCCATGTGAGAAGAGGTAATTCCACTCATGTTGGTCGAGTGGAGTTATATTATTGAATTTTTGAGCTTCAACATAATATATCAATTTGGATTCCCTCACGCCATCCTCACTGATAATGGCACCAACATTAGGGTGGCTGAACTGATGAATTTTAATTCCAAGTACAACATCCCATGGAATAGTACCTCCCACAACGATGTGCATGACAATTGATAGATCAAGGCGTTTAACAAAACCCTCTATAACATCCAGCAGAAAATGGTTGGTCAAAATAAGAAGAGTTAGCTATGCAAGAAACCCAACGCACCAGAGCATATCGGAAGAGGACTCTAAATTCGACACATGTGACCCAATATTACCTAGTGTATAGAGAATAGGTTGTCCTTCCCATATATATTCAATTTTCATTATTACACCCAAGTTTATATGACCAGAATGCACAAAATAAGGTATCAGAAATCAATATGGATGAATTGGATGCACTTGATGAGAACATGCTTTGTGCCCTGCATAATCTGGAAAGGAATCTGAACAAGATATCCAATGATTTAGAAAATAAGATTCACCGCTGATCATTCACGCCTGCTGACATGGTGTTGGCTCTGAAAACACCATCTATACATGGTGGGAATCCTCCCAAATTGGATCCCAATTGGATATGACACTACAACATTCACAAGGTTTACCCCAATAGCACGTACACCCTAGTTACAATGGATCTAGGAAGTATAACTCCTCCCACCAAGGCCAAATTCCTCAAGTAATACATTTCCTGAGAAAAATGGGTCCTAAAATACCTTAAACTGTTATGTCATGCATGAAATTAAACTGTATGTCTTCCCGCATGGCGTTAAACTGTATTTGATCCTACATGACCAAAAATAGTTAGGTCATGCATAAAATTAAACTGCTTTGTCATCGCACAAGACGTTAAAATGATATATGGTCCGAAATCTATGACCATAAACTATGATCTATATGGTCCTGGATGACCCCAAATTGTTCTGTCTTATCCACATGATGTTAGAAAGTGTGATCCCTCCGGATAGACAGATGTAAAAATAATCAGTTTTCATCCTCACCACGTGACTTTAAACTACATGGAACCATCAAGAACTGTGTTTGGATTGATTAAAATCCTCATGGAATACATAGAAACTCTCGAACACCTCGCCTTATGTCCATCCCCCAAATACATCACTTTGGATATCCCCCCTGGGTGTAGTACTCTTGGAGGATCCTGCATGGTATAGTGTAGGATTGTTTTCCCCCACTCATGTTAGGATTATGCTAATCACACCATGTTCCCCTCCTTGTTCTTCTGTCCTCCCACATCCTCCCTATAAGGCATTAAACTGTATGGGCCATTCAAAACTAGTTATGGATTTATTCCCATCCTCATGGGATACATAGGAATTCCCAGAAATATTTTCCATCATCCAAGCCCAAAACTTCTGGATTTCCCCTTCTGTCGAAACACATGTTGTGGTTCAATATTTTTCTATCATTCACATCGAGTTTTTCATGACCTTTCAATTTTACCCTTTCCATGGATATCTCCACCCATTTCATCTTCATGTACAACGTTAAACTGAACATGCACATTCACACTTCACGGTCTCCCTTTACTTGGGTCATCAACATCTATTGTGTCCAAAAGGACGCCCGAACAACATGGAAGCTAGGTCCCAAGGCTCTCCTAAAAATTTGGGCCAACGTCCTCAATTTTCTCAAATTAAAATTTTGATACAATTCCCACATTGTGAATAGAGTCAGTGGATGACACTCATTTGTTGTTTCCATTCTAGGTCACCCGATGTGGATGCTGTGTTTTTAATGCAGTTAACATTCATCCTTCATCATTTCCACCATCACTGTATTTCCAAAGAATTGGGTGTAGTGATTCTTCGTGTCATGTTATCCATTCGAACATCCATGTACCTCGGGTAGGAATGTTGGACCAATCGGGGTCAACCTTGCAAGATCTTCTTCCCTTTTGTTGTACCCTTATATGTTGGGGATAGCTTGGTCCTATTCCTTGATTCCCACACAGATCATTTGTCATGTTTGATTATGATTTTTGGTAAGGAAATACCCGAATAAACGGTCATGCGTATAAAGTCCAATATCTATGACTTAAAACAAAGATCACCATCGTCCTCATTGTAAAATGATAAACTGAAAATTGACTGGAACATCCTATCTTAGGGTTCTCATCCTTCCCAGGCCCCTAGTTTAGGTATTCACATAATATTGTGTAGTGTGGTATGGGATTTCATTCCTCGTTCACATCATTATATTTTTTGATTTCCTCCTACCTCCCCTTGAGACATCCATCCATTTGTTTTCTTTTCCACAGGATGTTAAACTACACAGGTCCAACCATTCATTTTGTGTCCCATCATTTGAGTTTCCTCCATCATTCACATACAAAAAGACCCTCGAGTGGAATAGATTTTTTTCCTAATGGCTCTCCTATAATTTCGGTCTAATGACCTTAGGGATCTCGATCAAGAAATTGATATAAGACTCGTGTAGAAAATATGGTTGACGGTCGATGCTCAATTATTTACCCCCATTCATGGTCTCTCATTATGGGTACTGTGTTGTGAACATGGTCAGCAGTTATCCTCGGTCACCATTATCATCATGTGGTCTCCCTCATAATAGAAATAATGATTCACCCATTCTACCCATATATTCCATGAAAAAGAAATTAAATTGGGCATTTATGGTCCATGATCTATGACCGTAATCTAAGATCACTAGCATCCTCACTGCAAGATGTTAAACTACAAACTGGTTGTGACAATTTTTCATTGCCCAGCATCAAGTCCCTAACCCTTTTTGGGCCCTTGGACCAATTTCTCACTTAATATTGTACAATTTGGTAAGGGATTATGTAAACATTTACGTCAAATTACTCATTGTTCCATACATATCCATCATTGAGATACCTTGCCATTATCTACGTCCTTAATGGATGATGTAAATCTACACTACATCATCCATATCTAAGTGTAGCTTCATTACCATCCTCAGGGGATACGTAGGATCACCTAAACAATTAGCCTTCGGGTATAGACTGATTTATTAGGAATCTCCATACATTTCAGGCCCCCTGGCCTGAGTTCTCCCATAAGAGAAGATTACAGTGTCATATGGGCCTATGTCCTCATTGATGTTGGGTATGTAACAACCATGTCATGTACCAATTTCTTCTAGAACTTCATCCCCCAGTTCTATACATATCTTTTCGAATCGTAAACATTTTTTGGGCCCTTGATCCCTCATTGGTAGCTTACTAATGTTCCCAGGATCACTCTGGAGCAGGATGTAGAGTGCTGGATTCTACATACATGTCATCACCCATTTTCTTGCTTCATTTTCCCCTTCTTATAGGCTTTCATTGTCTTTCACATTCTAAAGGACCCCTGACTGGTATGGATTCTTATCCCCAGTACCCTCCTACCATCATGGGCTAATGTATTTACAAAATTCGAACAACACATTGATACAAATCCTACATTGTGAATACGTTCTATGTTCGATGATTATTTTTTTTCCAATTTTTGGTCACATGATATGGATATTGTGTTGTAAATACCTTCTCCACACTTTCTTACCACATCGAGCGTAGCTCGCATGTGCTTATGCTTTCAGTCTAGGTTTGGGACCAATTAGAAGAGTCTCAATTTTCTATGGCTAGAACATTGAGACATTAAACTATGAATTTTCTATGATTTCTCTGCAAGGCATAAGAACCATATACACATAGAACTACGTATACCTTGATTACCATCCTCATGGGATACGTAAGAACACCTAGACTTTTGAAATTTGGATCCATCCCCATATTCTATGACATTATCTAACCCCACATACATAGGTTTTTTCCCTTGAATCCTGCATGATGTGGTATTGGATTATTTCATCGTTCATGTGGGGAATGTTTCATTATGCCATGCTCAATATTTTATAGAACCTCATTTCTTCTGTGTGTATCCAATAAATATGACCATAAATGGTTCTTCCTGAATCGACATGGCTTTAATCAATTTCTTATTTATTGAATGACATTAATGTTCATTGGTAGGTCTTATGATATGACCCTAAACTATGATGTCATTGTCCTGGCCACGCGTTGAAAAACTTCAATGTATTGTGATGTCCTCACACGAGGGGAAATCATGTTGGGTATTGGTTATCCACCATAAAATTTTTCAATTATATTATATGTCTTGATTCCAATGGAAATACCTGGATTCTCCTTCCTTGGTTTATGTCTTCACAAAATAAATACACATCCATCCTAAAGAACAACCAAGATCTATCAAATGCCGCTTCATTTGGTGAGTGTCCCAGACCAACATGAAAATATTGTCCCTGGAATTGGAACCCTACCATGCCAATTTATAACTTCATGTGAATTTATTGTCATCCTTATGAGATACGTAGGAATACCCAGATATTCCATCTGTAGGTCAGGACCCAGGTATCATAAATCCTTCAACTTCTTCGGCCCTTTGGCCATAACTTCATTGGAAGAATACGGTGTTCCGAGTACCTATTGGGTTTCCATTCACATATAGTTTGTTGAAAACCACACAATATATCGTTATTGTATCTTTTCAGCTTTTTCCAAGTTATACAACCCTAAATTAAGATCTCCCTATCGGAACTATGAATTGGGTTCGTCTACTTCCCCACCCAGTGAGCATTTCATTAAATCAGGTCCCCTCTTAACAGTCCACCCTTCGACCTTATGTTAAGAGTGTGAGACCCCATAACCCTTGTCATTAGAAATGGATTAGACTCCATATATCTGATGTTTCTTATTTTTGTACTCTATTCCACTGTGAAAAATAGCCTAATGTATTGAATTTTCACATGGACATTCCCTCATTTAATGTCCAAGAATCATGATCCTTTTATTTGAATCCCCATCATCTACCATGTTTGATGGGACGTTGTCTTATGACACAATGGATCACCTAACAACTTGGGCCAATGTCCCTAAATACCTCTGAAATAATTTTTGACAGGTCCTGGGATTCAAACATGGTCAGCGCTTAACCTACATCTCTCTGTACCCATTCCAGGCAAACTTGAAGCGGATTAAATGTGTCGAGCTCAGTCAACGGTTATTTCCTACCATCACTCCTCCCTCATTGAGATCCAGATCTTGGGAATATTGATTCATGTATTCCTACCCCCTTATGTTCAAGTGGAATCCCAACACACTCAGTTCTATCCCCCATGTGCATATAGGTGTGTTGAGAAGATGGGTCAATAATAGAAAAAGACCACTCATCTAGTTTCATATTTCCCCAAATGTGCGCCTCCCTGAATTAGGGAAATACCATCGCTACTATTTGTTTCCAACATCAATCTTGAATCACATAGATTTTTAGATTTGGTGGGGCATGTACTGGTGCAGTTGTACCACACATTCTTTTTATCGCACATGATATTTATCTATGATCCCAGAACTATGTCATTCTTGATTCCCATACTGATAAAAAACCTAGAAACACAAAACCACTTTGCTTCTGTCGAAGCCTATCTTTTTTTTGGTCCCCCGACCTAAAAAATATTCATCTAGTGATACGTGGTGTAGTGTGGACACCTTCTGTAATCATTCATGTTTGGTTTATAGCTACCACAAATCATACTCCCTTTTGGGATCTCCCCTATCACGGCCTATCCTATCATATGACGTTAAAATACATGAGTCTGTATGTCTTTAACATATGAAATTCAACTATGGTGCTTCCCTGAAAATGTTTAGGATTCCCCATGTAAATTATGGGATGCGTTAGTTTTCATACCTGATAGAATTCACCCTGCCAGCATTGGTCTCTAACCACGCCTTGATTTATGAAATATCTTTTTCTTGATTCTCATCTGTATGGGATACATAGAGACATTCGAGCCTTTTTCCTTGGGCCCATCCATATGGTCATTAATCCTTTTGGCCCATTAGCCCTGATTGTCATACAAGAAGTATGGCCTTAAATCTATGTGAACAATTCTTTCCACGTGCAATCTAAACTATGTTTTTATCATATTTATTGTTATGATGTAAAAATTATAGGTTATTCTTAGACCTTATCATAAATTTTATGTTCATGATGTAAATTTGATCCCTGATCAGACTGATGTTCCTAACTAATGTGTTTTCACCACGGTGGCGTAATTTCAGGAGTGTTGGACTCAAGTAAAACAACACATAACTCCACCCTGAGCTTTGAGTAACCTTTATACAAACCCTCATTCTCAATCACACTTGATAGAACCCTCTAATTGTATGGATTCTCAACCTTTGGATGACTTAATATCCTTGGCTAACATTAATGACGTGTAATGGATGAAATTTTGAGTCAGGCCCTATGTTTTGAACTTGGTCAGCGGTCATCCCACATTTTTTATCCCCATTTCTGGATAATGAAACAGGGATACTATGTTTCAAACACAATCACTAGTCAAACTTCATTGTCATTCCACCCACACAGAGTTCGAAATTTTTGGTATCGTGATTCACACTTTACAATCCCCTGTGTTCGAATTTATTCAAACACCCCTGGTGTTACACTGCTTGAGCACCAAAGCACAATAGATAAAAAGAAAATTCAACTATTTTGAAAACCTATTCCTCTGGTTAGGCCTTTCTTATTATTACCAGAAATCCAGGTTGGTTTTTCAAACCCAAGATATCCGATGCATGGTCAGCACCCTCATATTTGGATAGAATAATGAAACAGTCATACCTTCTTTATCACATAAGGCATGAACCGTGTCAGCATAGGGATTTATAGCTAGACATTTCATCAGTATGATAGAAATATGGTAAACCCAAACAAATAATGGGACCCATGCATGTATCCATCACAAATGATCAAAACATGAAAGTACATTTAGATTTTTACCTGCATTATAGCACCCGATGATTAGCCACTCCCATGGATGGGTTGACCTCTTTGATAGAGATTTATGGCTCCTCCACATATTGGAATGTGGTGTCCAGGGTCCCAAGTCCACTATTTAATTCTTGATCCTCCTCTATAGGTATGGTCATAGTTCATCAGCTGTGATCCGGGCTCAGTCCTCATCGGTTCGGATGATGGCCATCTCATCAAAGGCTTGCCACTTCCATTCTTCAACCTCTTCTATGTGGGCCTTTATGTGAGACACGACCTCCAATTGTGCATTAAGGAAATCCATATTCTCGTTCTCTCATGTCCAAATCTGTTGAACATCACTTTTGGACACCTGGATCCTCATGATGTTTACATATTTCCTCCATTGATAACTCAAACTGAGGCCACAATCATGATTTCAAATCATCTATTCCATGAGGTTGTGAATGAGCATATGATGGTGTTGGGCATCAACTCCCCCAACGCATATCTCATGTAGCCGTGAATGAAGCCTCCAAATTTATTCTATCCATTATGCTGGAAGATTCTCCCCTATGAGGAATTTTATCAGCTTCCACGACAGACGATGACTGATTTTTCTATCATCTTCATCAGAAGTGGTCTCGTCCTAGTTTGTGGGGTCAGCCAGTTCATAGGTAGGTTAGGACTCTTGGAAATCATTAGTAGGGTCTACATCTGGTGGCTTATTGGGTATGTTAGGACCCGTATTTTCTAATATATCATTGTCATCATATCCCACCTCAATTATCTCAGTATTTGTCTTGTGTACGGCCCCACCTGTGATTGGGAGCACAATTTTTTGGTCAGCCAGAGCATTTTCATCTATGAACACCGGTGTTCCCTAGTGAATGGAATCCCCAAGAGATACCACAAAACACTCTAGGGAATCCCAATCCATTTGAATAACAATGCATACGAAGGAATCAAATACATCAGTTTACATGATCAATGAATGAAAATTATGAATCTTGTGAATAATTATTATAGAGATCAAATATTTTTTCCCTCTATAGAGTAGTTTCCATAAAAACCCTGAGGTGTGGCCCTTGATATAAGATTGTTAATTCTATGAACTCTGGGAGAACCCCCGGGGTGTCATAGCCCAATGAAGCATAGAAGACTCCGTAGCTGGGGGCGCAGATCCCAAAGTTACCATAGCCACATCTATTGTGATATGAGAAAGGGTTTTGTGTATGAGTCCCTCCTAAATAATTCAAATGTATAGTTGAGAAGTCGAAATTGACCTGGATGAATACTCTAGGGAGGTGATTTAAGATTTTACCTTAAGGGCCTCTACATACTCTTCTAACTCCAGCTCTGAGTCGCCGAACTCACCCTCATCCAGAAGACTCCCTCAATCAGCCTCTTCATCCAAGAAGAGTCATCTGAATATTCTAACAATGAGAACCGCTATCTCATTTTAGTGGCCCACAACTGCAGAGGGGACATCCTATCAGGAGACATTTTTACTAAATTTTTCATTATACATGGAGCACCCTAGGAGTGCCCAATGCCCTCCATCTCATCGAGGTATTGATCAACCTATTCTTGGGATACCGTAAAGCAATCCATAACACGAATGATCCCTATAAAATACATCCTGAGATGTTTTAGATGGTTCCACATCTCGGACAGGACAACAAATTGTTTTTTGAAATACCAGATATCCCAAGCCTCCAGGAAGATGAAATTTATAGGCATGTCTATGTGGGGTTGTCGCTTCCCCGGAGCCCAGTTGGATATCCTGGGTAATCCCCTTGGAGGCATCCCCTACGCTTGAATCTTCTATTCTAGGACTAATGGGTCAACTACTACCACCCGTATGTCGACCGGTGCAGGTGTCACCGATACTGCAACCCCGCCCCAATGAGATTTCCTCATGTCCTTCCAGTCTTGGCCATGCGGTTGGGGAGGCACCCCTTCACCAGCATGGATGGTTTTCTACTTCATTATCTCCCTATAGTATTCCACCTCCCAGCTCTTGGCATACTCTTTCACCAACCTATATGCAGTTGTGGGTAAAGGCATCTCATTCTACATCTTCATATATTACTGTGTGAAAATGAGACACATCTGTATCCTCGCATGTTGGTGTTCCTCATAGCGCACCCCTAGGTAGACAATTAAAGACCTATGCTGCATGTACAGAAATTTCCTCACAAAGAGGAGCGGGGTGTAGGGCCCAAGGAAAGAACTGTGGTTAACCCGCACCACCAGGACTCCACCCCAAAAGGACAGGGTGTACGAACTATGATCTTATGTTTCCTATCGTCATTAGTGAACAAAACCTTTGGTAATGGGAATAGGTGGAAGTTGAACTTTCCCACCTACTAGACTCATTTCAGCACCAACTATGGATTCATATTTGTCAAAACACTCCCCAATGCATTCTGAATGTCTAGGTGAAAATATGATCTTGGAGGGGAAATGGGGTTCAGATATCCATAGATGCCCCTTATATGTACTTCTATCCCCCCATACAGAAGCTTGAATTCCCTACATGTTCTATGTGGCTTTGTCCCCTCATTGATGTGTCATAGAACCTTATACATCGTGGTGATCATCGGGATCCCAATGATGAAATGTCCCCCTTTAGAAAACATGGACTCCACGATGAATGTGCGCTGTCGCACGCTCATGTCCCTATCCCACACCGACATGATCCATCATAGATAAGCACCAAAATAAATGTGGCCAACCTATCCACCATTTTCTACACAGTATTGACCCTAAATCCCCATAGCTTCCACTGGCTGTCCTCCACGAGTTGTTGGTATGAGTGACCCCTGCCTCGCTGAACCCACATCAGGTAGGTTTGGGGCCTCATAGGAAATTTTACATCATCAGGGAGATTCAGAAACCACTTGAACCAACATATGAAATGGATGTCCACCACTAACTATTTTTCTTCCATCAGTAACAAGTCCATTAATTCCATTACTAGCGGTGGCATCTGCTCTGGGTCCTCTCTTGCATTCATGTCTAGAAGAATCATGTCATACATTACCCCTAGTATTGGGAACCATGAGATCTTTTTCAAGTACCATAGGTTGATGTCCACTTCTCCATAGTTACAATGGAATCTATTGGTCCTCAATGACCATATTCCCAGTACCTACAGCATCAGCTAGTAAATGTGGAATTCAATGGACCATACCACCTCATATAAGCCCACTCTCCTCAGATCTTCCACAAACTCCTCGCATGAGGCACACACCCAGTATTCCCAAGCCCAATCGTCTGTGGTGTTTCTGGCCTATATAAATTCCCACTCGTCAGTCCACCCCTTCTATGGGATCCCTTGGGCCTCCATTTGAATGGTGTGGTATAGTAGGGGAGATGTCCTATTTATATTGAAATCTTGTAAACATTATTCATGTGGTTATATTGGAAATCAGTGTTCACATGCATGAAATTGGTCGGTCGTTTCACCGACGATATGTTATCTGCATCCCAAATTAGTTATTACCCACTTCGAAAAACAATATTATAGTTAAAGTAAGGGTCGATCCATAAGGAACTTTGGCAGTGCATTGGTTCAGTTGTGTTTATAAATAATTTAGTGAAACATGCAGAATTTAAGGTGGATTGGTTGGTTTGAATTGAGTGAAACTGTTTTTTTTTCTTTAAGAAAATGATGAACAATTCAAGGGAAATGACAAGTGCTTTAAATGTGTTTTAATTGTGAGAAAGGTGAATTGGGTTGTGGTGATTATGGAGTTTTTATGCATATTTATTAAATGGTTGTGTTGTTCATGATAATTCATTATTCTGGATTCCCTTTTATCATAAGAATCATTGGTCCGATTTCTCTTTTTTGGAATCGAAGAAACTGACTCTATGGTCTGGTAGTCAGTGTTTCTCAATTCGTAATGTGGTTCAGTCCATGTATGAATCAGTGAAACCTTTTCAATTGACAGGAATGATTTCACTTTTACTCTTCTTTTATATGGCTGATAATTCTTCCCTTGGTCCGGCTCAGAATTCTCAGTAATATTTAGCAATGATTTAAGAGTAAGAAGAATTAAGAAGAATGAACACAACTATCTAGATTAATACAAAATAATACAATCCTTCATCACCTATAGCCCAAACTAAAGGGTTTTAGTTACACATGGAAATCATGATAGGACCAACACACTCGATACATGATGAATTCAATGTGTATGCTTCGAGGAGTGGTGTCGGTAGGAGGAATGGTGGAACTATGGCACCACGGTGGGTTGGGAATGGTAACAGTAGAACTTCTACCCTTCTTCGAATGGTTTTGAAGTCCAAAATTAGAAGGCCAAGGCCTATATTTATAGAAAAATAAATTACATGGCGTGTATAGAAAGTACACTCCACGTACATCCGTCAACGCGCTTTGGGCTTCATTTTCTCTGCTGGTAGGCATCCTAACATGTCGTCTTTGACTTTGAACATAGTGCCACCTAGTAGGTGAGTGTACATGGAGTGTTGCGCCTCCATAAATGGTCTGTAATGCCAAAATGTGACCACAAACCCCTTCTAGAATAGTAGACACAACGTGTAGAAATGGAACACGCAGTGTCTCCTTCAACGGCCACATGGACATGTAGACTCTTCTCAGTAACATCCGCTTCTAGAATGAAGTACACAACGTGTAATGCTGCCCCACATGACATGTAGCTTATGCCTGGTGACATGGGAATGTTCTCCCTCCTTTGATCTGTGTCCCTCTCTGGATTTACAGGGCGTGTATACATAGTACACACTGTGTAGTTTCAAAATTATCACAGACTTCCCTCGATTTTTGTATTTTGGCCAAAAAGCACCGGAAAATAGTCAAAGTCACCAAAATTAGAGTATTTTTCTTCTAAGAAGTACGTATTTGGTGAATGAATGTTTTTATTTTCAATAATATGTATGAAAATGTATACAAAAATTGGATGCATCAAACTCCCCCACACATAGTTGTTTGATTTTACTCAAACAAATACCGACATCTAATTAAAAGAGCCCATATTTCTAAAAGGACGACATTCAATTAATCAAAAGTATAAATGATAAATTTACTGAGTAATATTATAAAAGGAACAAAAAAATTAAATTCATATCATATTGAAATAATGTCTCATATATATAATTCAATTAACTACTCTCATACTAACACATTTATCCACATTTCAAAAATAAGCATGCCACTTGATGATCTACCTTACCAGACAATATCACACTCCAAAATGAAGATGTTTTTATTCAGAGGTATGCTCAATCTAATGTATATTCACTCTATCCATAGGTTTTCAAGATATCTTGTTCTCTACTTTTGGAAAAATTTATTATAATAATCATGAGGGCTTTATCAATAAGGTTTATATATCTATGTGGCTAAGGGTTGGTTGGATCAGATGTGAAAAATAAATTCTGATGCTTGAAAAAGGAAGGATAATTACATTAAAAACATTGCATGGTATTAAAATTAAAGTTCAATGAAAATGTATCCTTCACAAGCTCAGTCGAATGATGTTGTAATCACTAACTTTTCCCTTAGTCAAGTAGGGTTCCAAAATCAAATGGGCACAAGGTTCCCTTCTATTTGGTTTTTTTATGAATAAATGAAGGTAAAAACATATGAATACAATGAATAATTGTTTGGAACCCTTTCTGCCCCAAATATTCAAGAGGAACTCCCACGCACTTTATTTCATGATTGGGCACAAAAATATGCCATGTATTGACAACTCCCTCTAAAAAGTTCCAAAATGAATAATCATGGAAAGTTAAAAAAGAAATATGGTAGGAAGTGACATAGGCTTGTAACGTGGATTCTTATAAAGGATTTTCATGGCTTATATGGGCATAACAAAGATTAAATTTCGGGTAGGTCTCAAGATAAATTGGTGAAAACCATCTAGTGCCTCAATAATTTTTATTTAAATCAAAAATACTTCATGTTATGAAAATAAAACTTGCAAATTCTGTTAGTGATGCATATCCTAAGAATCTCTCAAGAAGGAGGTTATTTAGAAAATAAATACGAAAAAATGGTATAGAATACCTATCACGAGTGGAAAAATAATAATGGGACAATCAAGTCATTACATGCATATAAATGATTAGCCTAATCGATGTAATTAATCAAGGATTACAAGTTTCAATTGAAACTATATCAACAATCATTTTAAAACACATAAGAATCCAAATAAGCATGCAACCCTCAAAAAGTTCCTACTAATAACTTGATCATTGATAAATATGATTAACCCAAAATTTACAAAATTTTGAAAATATATAACCTAATAATGTTGTCTCCTAGATTAGATCATGGGAAAAGACTAAGAAGAAATAGAGAGAGGAGGCTCCCCCACACTGAAAATCACACGTGTTCTACCATGTTCTCAATAGAGAATAAGGTAATGCGGGGACACAAAAAGTGGACTAGACTGAGGGAATGTAACGAAATAAGTAAAAGCAAGAAACAAAAGAAAATCTAATGAAAAAGGATACTCCCCTCTTATCTAGGCGATGGAAAATGGTATGGGAAGTAAAAACGCAGCCCGATATGTTCTAGAGTTGTGATGGGGAAAAATAAACACTGCAAGTAGGATTAATAAACACAAGCATAAGAGATCACAAATATATATACAATGAAAAACATATGTCCCAAAACTTGTCATGGGTTCGCCTCCGAAGAGGCACCATATAGGACAGGATCTGCTGGAAGAGATGGCGTAGGAGGCGTGGACTCGGCGGTAGGATGGGAAGTTGGAGAAGTAGGAGCCGCCGACATGAGATCTGGAAAAGGAATCTTAGTAGAAGGCCCTGGAATGGAAGAAGTGGGGGTGCGAGGAGAAGCAGCAGAAGGTGGGACCACTGTAGATAGCAGAACAGAGTTTGTGGCCTATGTAGTGAATTGCGGTGGAGCAGCAGTAGAAGGGCCAGGAGCGGAGGCAGAGGTAGGTGGTGGAGGCAATAGAAGACCAAGATTCTGGGCAATATGCTCCAACATATGCTCTATGCTGTCAAGGCGTCTATTAAGATGAATCAAGTGATGCGCAATGGTGTCCTGACAGCTGATGATACGAACCAACTACCGCTCCATCTGATCCTGTCGGTTGTTGAAGCGGCCCAAGACATGCTCCACCACTGCTAGGCGGAGGGAAAGGACGAGATAAACCTAGGGTGAGGAGGTAGGTGGGGATGGTGGTGGTTTAGAAGAAGGAAGGTTAGAAGATGAAGGGTCAATAGGAGGGGGTGGGGTGAGGAAACTGGAGGGGTGGGGAAGGAGGAGTAGGTGCATCAGATGGGGATGGGGGGTCAGCAGGTGGGTGGGGCTGAGCCTGGGCAAGAATGTAGTCACCCCCTGCATCCGGACCATCCCCATGTGAATGAGCACGAGAAATACGATCCTCTGGGGTGAACCTAACAGGTCATGAGGCATAGAGGGCTCGAATACCCCTAGCTGGTGGGCAAGACAAGTCGTGTAAAACCCTCCGTTTAGGGTTCCCTGATAGCTGGTAAACATGGAGTGGAAATAGGATCCGGTTAGATAGGGGAGGTCCGGGTAGTCGTGTCAGATGTCACAGGTAAGGAGCTCCATGTCACAGCCAGTCATGACCCCCATATCTTCATGGCAGGGAAAAAGGATGGCGTTGAATCACCGATGGGAGAAGAAGATGATGGGTTCAGTGATAAGAGCGCTCTTCTGGTAAGTGGGGGAGTACCGGTGGTCAGGCCCAGTTTTCTCTCACCATATAGTGATGAGCTCATAGATCTTGGGCCTAGCTAGGGTATAAACGTGGGGTGGGGTGATGGAATGGGGATAGAAGGCACACCCTCGGCCAAAATTCAGTCATAGTTAGGGAGAAACGTCGGCTGCCTAGCTGAAAACGTACCATGGGCACCACATCACCATGTGTCTCCCGACATTACACTCAATCAAACACAAATGAGGCCGCAAACTCCAAAAATAAATCACAAAAAATAGGAGGGCTGACCTAGAAAGTAACTAGGAGTGGGGTGTTCCTGAGAAGGTCCTTTAAGTCCTCCCAAATACTAAGCTGCTGCAGAATACTGCTGTCGAGGTATCAGCCACCCAATGGTATCGGCCAGTGAGAGAAGCGTCGGACCCTGTCATATGCGAGATCGGTGACCAGGAATACCGTGCAGGCATAGAAAACACCTTCAAGTCCTGACCCAGGTGCAGGTGCAGCAGTAAGGGTTGGCTCTGTTGGTGGATCTATTGAAGTAGAGGGTGGATCGGTGGATAGAGGGCTTTATGAGGGACCATCTGCTGATGAAGACGGATCTGGGAGAGTGTAAGATAGTGCAATAGAAATAGTGGAGCGTAAAAGCTCAGTTCTAGAAGGTGGAGGTGCAGTAGACGTAGGCCCAGCCTCTATTGAGGGAGTGAGTGGCGGCAGAATAGCCAATGGTGGGAGATCGAAGACCAGAGCATCTGGGTATGACTGCATTGGAGGTCGGAGTCAGATCAGATGATAGATGGGCCTCTTTCCCTCTGTGACGGAGGCCGACCTCTTCCCTCGGGAAGGATCATGATCTTCCATATCCTGAAAAATAATGAAAAACCAATCCAAAGAAAAATAAATGAAAAGAAAAGAAAACAGAGAAAATGTGAGAAAATAGAAAAAAGACATGTACACAGCCAGTACATCCAGAGTACATGGCCTGTAGTGAGAAATGTAGAGTATCCCGTGTTCTCCGGATAGATACACCGAGGGTGAAGAATAAACCATGTAAAGTACACGGCATGTACAGAACATACACATCGTGTTCACTCAATGTGTAGGTGGTCTTGTGTTACAAACGACACAACCATGTTTTGATAATTTCAAAAAAAACATACAGTTTAGGTTAAAGACACGGCGTGTCTTTCACTCAAGGAACATGGCCTTGTACGGGGTGAGACACGGGCCAACCGAAAGAAATAAAAGACACGGCGTGTACTAAACACACACATTGTGATTTGGAATATGGGGTGAGAGGCCATGTTCTGTGCCACACACGGAGGGGCCAAAGGAAATTATATGCACAACGTGTACCAAACACACACTCAGTGTATGTGAAAATGGTGTGTGAGGCCGTGTGAAAAAGGATATGCGGGCACAAAAAAGAAAGGTACATGGTGTGTACCGAACATGCACACCATGTATATTCAAATTTTGAATTATTTTGTGTCTGGCTGTGTACAAAAGTACACCATGTGTGTTCTTCATGTCGTGGACGTGTATCGCGGAAGCCGAAACGGTTGAAAGATCCGAAAATCACCTTATACAAGTCTAAAAACTTGAAATAGATGGTGTAGAATGGCGTACCTTGATCTAGGATAGCAATGCAAGAAGAATCAGAACCCAAACCACCCTAAATGGGCAGATCTGATTATGGTGATTTGGGTGGCGTTTGGGAGAAGAAAACGGGAAGAGGGGAGAAATGGGGAGGCCACGCGACACGGGCTAAAGCCGGGTGGCCCGCGACCTATACAGGCGAGGTACATGATGTGTATGTCTGAACTACACACCGTGTATTCTATTTTTTTAATACGAATAAAAAATACTATATAATAATTAATATTAATTAATTAAAAAATAATTAAAATATATATATATATATATGTATATATAGAATTAATAGAAAATAAAACAAGACACGTAATATAGTGGGAAAATACATGTCGTGTGTTTTAAAAATATAAAAAGAGAAGTACAAACTTTCGTCCAGTGCTCGGTGTGAGGTTCGAACCGACGATCAGCCATTCCAAACAGAAGCCCTCAAACACTAGAGTGAAGGTTGTGCTACTCCCCATATTTATGATATATATATTATATATATATATATATATTCTATACGGCCTATACACCCGAGAATAAATAAAATCATGACGCGTGGTTTTTAATTATAAAATAAGGGGATGAAGTAGGGAGATTAGCGTGATTAGAACCCGAGTCTTTTGAACCCAGTGCCCAGACGTTTCCAATCCGCCAACATCACCCGCATGTTATTTCATATTTTAAAAATGTTTTGAATTTATATCTGAAAATTATGGTGCACACGGCATATATCGAAATGCACATCATGTGGTTTTATTAAAATAACAAATGATTGAAATGGGACAGTTGTCTGGACTCGAACCCGAGTATTTTGGAACCAGGTTATGATTATAGCCAACCAGTCCATCCCCATCATGGTTTTTATTATATATATAAACACATTTATATATATATATATATATAATATAACACACGCCATGTAAATAAAAGGAGGAACCCCATGCCAAAGGTAGTATGGGAGGATTCTAACTAGGGACAGCTCAAATAAACTCTAGTGACATTACCATTGGCACCGAAATCAACCATAGTAATTTATATGTTATTCTATAGATTTATACTATTATGATTATAAATTAAAATTATATGTACACACCGTGTAAAGTAAGTGGGACACGGTGTGTAACCTCTGGGTTGCCTGCCAGGAAGCGCCTTTATTTTAAGTCTTTTTCTCGACCTTCTTACCTGATCTTACCTGATTTCTATGGAAGATAATGGTCCCAATAGTGGCTGCCCTGTCCTTCTACGCACTACAAATTTCCAGTCTCTTCTCCAATAGGAATGTCTAGAATGATAAACTGATTAGAAATAAAGGTACATACCAGATCCACCATCAAGAGATCACCCATGATAGTGATTTCATAATAGTCCTCATGATCGGGTGATGATTACTACTTGACATCCTTTAGATCGTTGTAGGAGACTCCCTAATCTCCTACTCAGAAAATCAGCTCCCCTTGGTGCACATCAATGAGTGCCTTCCCAGTTTCTAGGAACGGTCTTCCAAGTATAAGAGGTGCCTCTTGATCCTCCCCCAAGTCGAGGATAATAAAATCTACAGGGAGGATCAATCTTCCCCCTCATCACCGGTACATCCTCCAGTAGTCCTTCTAGATGTTTGATGGATCTATCTGTATGTTGGAGGGATACTCGGGTAGGTTTCAAATCATGGAACCTGAGCTTTTTGAAAACTCCAAGGGGCATGAGGTTGACACTGGCTCCAAAGTCGCATAAGGATTTTCCAAATTCACAGGGTCCAATTGTACAAGGAATATTAATACTACCTGGATCCTAGAGATTTTGAGGAATGGAATGCTGAACGACTGCGGATCACACCTTTGTCAGTGCAATAATGCCCAGATCCTCCATCTTCTATTTTTTGGAGAGTATTTATTTCAAAAATATGGCGTATGTAGGCATTTGTGTCAGTGCCTCTGAAAATGGGATATTGATGTGGAGCTTTTTGAATCCCACCATGAATTTTCCAAACTAGTAATCCAGGATAATTTCTTCATCCTCTCCAGAAAAGGTAATATAGGGATGAATAGTTTAACGACCTGCTTCCCTTTATTCTGCGAAGCCGCTGGTGATGGTGGTTCAAATGATGATAGTTGTGAAACTGTACCTTCATGTTCAACAGGGAGAGGAGGTGAAGTAGGTTGTTGTGTTGGTTCCTTTTGTGGCAACAGATTTCCTCTCCTCATGGTGATAGCATTGGCCTCCTCCATTGGATTTTTCTCAGTGTTTCCTGGTAATGTACCGGGCTGCCACCCTGATAGCTGGTTTGCAATCTGGCCAATTTGATTCTTGAGGCTTCGAAAGGAAGCCTCATGGTTCTAAAATATCATCTCAGCAATTGATATTAATTTATTTATTAGGTACTCTAACCATGATGTGTTCTCTTGATGAGATGGCTGGGCAAGTGGTGGAGGTGGTTGTTTCCATTGCTGCTACGGGCAAGGGTTCTAGTACCCTTGCTATTGATATGAACCCTACTGGAACTGCTGTCTTGAAAAATGATTCTGGTACTGAGGCTGATTATAGTCGGGCGGTCGCTGGGGTGGAGGTTTTTGCTGCAATGGGCCCCATCCTTGGTTCTGAATATCTCACCATGTCAGGTTTTGGTACTATTGATATTGATACGATCCTAAATCTTGAGAAACAAAGCTCACCTTTCTTGTCGAATGGTTAGATGGTAGTCTCGGGAATTCTCCCAGATTGTGGTTGTTATCACAGTTGCCACATGCTGGATGGTTCGTTGCGTGAACATGAGATGCTCCATTGTGATTCACAGAATCGATTTTATTGGATACTACATCCAACTGGGCAGCAAGCATGGTAGTAGCATCTATACTATGCATACCACTTTTTGGAGTCCCCTACTCAGAGTGCCACTAGATGCTGTTGGTAGAAATATCTTCCAGTACTTCAAAAATTTCTTTGAGAGACTTTCTCATCACCGTAACTCTAGCAGCAGCATCCACCACAGACTTGGTATTTGTTGAGAGTCCTCCGTAGAAGGTCTAGACTTGCATCCATAGTGGGAGTCCGTGGTGTGGGTATTTTTGTATAATTTCCATGAATCATTCACATGATTTGTATAACGAATCAGATTCATGCTGTTGGAAGTTGTATATCTATTTCCTTAGCGTCACCATCTTTGATGGAGGGAATTATTTGGATAGGAACGCCTGGGCTAGCTCCTCCCAAGTGAGGATGGATCTTTGTGGCAGCCCTTTGATCCAATCTTTCGCCTTGTCCTGTAGGGAAATAGGAGAGACATATGGCGTCCTCAGACATTCCACTGTACCGAAATGTGTCATAGATCTCCAAAAAATTGGATAGATGGGTGTTCAGGTCCTCACTGGGTAGGCCACCAAATTTTACAGAGTTCTGAATCAGCTGCATGATAACAGGTTTGATCTCAAAGTGTTGGGCCTGTATTGGAGGATAGAAGATACCTGTATCTGCTCCATGGATCAAAGGAAGCTCGTACTCCATAAGGGTACGACATGGAGGTTACTGCTGAGGGGGTGGATCTCGCATGTAATGCTTCTCTAGAGGGGGAAATAGGGTAGTTGGAAGATCTGTTGTGGCTGTTGTAGTTGGTCGTACACCATAGGAGGTTGATGTGGCTGTCGTTGGTAATCCCTTGGGAGAAATTCCAAAAAGCCTCCAGGCACCTGCTCTAGTATACCAGCAGTGGAAGGCTGCTAGTCCTGGTATGGATACTCAGCCGCATCATCCCTGGCTGGTGATCATTCTTCCTTGTTCACCATGGTTCGTGGATACTGGTTGTGAGTTTTTGTTAGTGCATGCCAACGACGAAGCAGTGTCTGTTCAATCTCCGGGTCAAGAGGAAGTAGTTCTGATGACACGGTACTCCTGGACCGTGTAGGGCATCTATTCATTCATTTTAAGCTTCTTCACAATCACATCACAAATACCAAGCGTAACAAGGGAATAATAATAGAGAAAAAAATGGGATTAGGAATGAATTTTTTGGAATTTTTTTTTACATTCACTTAATCTATTATTAACTCAACATAAATTGAAGCACTGAAATAAAAATTCCCCGACAACAGGGCCAAAAAATTTTCGATCGTCTCACCAAAGATATGTTATCGATATCCAAATTTAATTATTACCAACATCTTAAAACTTTAGAATAGTTAACTTTTGGGGTCAATCCAGATGGAACTTTGGCAGTGCGTTTGTTCAGTTGAGTTTATAATTAATTTAATGAAGCATATAGAATTTCGAGTGGATTTTTTGGTTTGAATTGAATGAACCTTAATTGTTTTCTTTAATAAAATGATTAACAATTAAAAGGAAATTACAAGTACATTAAATGTGTTTTAACAGAGAGAAAAGTGTATTGGTACTATGGTGATTATGGTGTTTTTATGTAGATTGCTTAAATGGTTGTGTGGTTCATGATAATTCATCATTCTGGATTTCGTTTTATCACATGATTCCTTGGTCCTGTTTCTCTTGTTTGGAATTGACGAAATTGACTCCTTGGCCTGGTAGTCAGTGATTCTCAATTCTTAATGTGGTCCATTCCATTCATCAATCGGTGAACCCTTTTCAATGGTCATGAAAGCTTCCACTTTTAATCTTCTTTTATATCGCTGAGAATTATTCCATTGGTCCGCCTCATAATTCTCAATAATATTTAGTAATGATTTAAGAGGAGTAATAATAATTAAGAAGAACGACCACGACTATCTAGATTAATAAAACATAATTCAATCCTTTATCGCCCATAGCCCCAACACAAGGGGTTTAGTTACAAATGGAACACATGATCAGACCAACACACTTGATACCTTATGAATTCCTTATGTAAGCATTGAGGAGTGTTGTCGGTAGGTGGAATGATGGAACTACGACACCACAGTGGGTTGGGAATGGTAGCAGCAGAACTTCTCCCCTCCTTCGAATGTATTTGATCCCCAAAATCTAAAGGCCAAGGCCTCTATTTATAGAAAAATAAAGTACAAACCATTTATAGAATGTATACAACGTGTACTTCCATCAACATGCCTTGGGTTTCATTTTCTCCACTTGTAGGCAGCCTAACACGCTGTCTTTGACTTTGAACACGGCGCTGCCTAGTAGGCGAGTGTACATGGTGTGTAGAGCCTCCATACATGTAGTGTATTGCCAAAATGTGGCCACCAACACCTTATAGAATAGCATACATTGAGTTTAGTAATGGAACATGTCGTGTCTGCCTCAATGGATACATGGGCGTGTAGACTCTTCTCGGTAACAAATGCTTCTAAAATGAAGTACACAGTGTGTATTGCTACCCCACACGGCGTGTAGCTTCTACTTGGTGACTTGGGAATGTACTCCCTCCTTCGATCTGTGTCCCTGTCTGGATGTACACGGCGTTTATACAGATTACACACCGTGTAGTTCCCAAATTTTCACAGACTTCCCTCTATTTGTGTATTTTGGCCAGAAAGATCTAGAAAATAGAAAAGGTCACTAAAATCAATGTATTTGTCTTCTATGAAGTAGGTATTTGGTGAAAACTTGTTTTTATGTTCAATAATATGTATGAAAATGTATACACAAATCGAGTGCATGTGAAATCCTATTATGTATGACCATCATCCACCCCGGACCACTAGCACTGGCATGACGTGCTCCTGAACCAGTAGGCTGGTTCATCCCTACTCTCTTGCAGAATGAAGACATCATCCCTCAGACCAAAGTCATATGAAGGTATCCTTTTGAATATTTGGTTGTTATTCTGATTCTCTGATAGAAACCCCATCAGTGAATCATGGTCAAAATGGATCTGGACACATTCCATGATACCCTAGTTTTTCTCTGTTTCATCCCATAGAGAGGCATCTACAAGGACCCACCTGTGTCTTCTAGGGGATCCATTTAGTTTTAAGTTTGATATTTTTTTTGTTCTAGTTCACGAAGCTCCTTCGTGAAGATCGTTCATGGAGCTCGGTCCAAATAAGAGTTATCAAATCCCTACTCCTGGCCAAGAAAACACAAGCCTCGGAGCACACACGATCAATGTCAAATGAACCTTTGTGTTCTGCGAAGCAGATAGGCACGATTTGTAGATATAAATCGTAGACAATTCGGAACTTCGTGAATCATGATCACAATCGCCAATAATGAAAAGATTAGAATGGAAAAAATATAGGACAACCTCAACTATTTATAGGTAATGACCCCCATGGATTAAATTCACATCTTGCTATGGTGGGCTTCATGACACCCTCTACCCACGAGTCACCACCCCGCAACATGAGTCTCCTTCACGAACATGGTTTTCAGTTGGCCTAAAAATTTTATGATTAACTCTGAGACATAGACCCACATTTTCTTCTCAGCTCCCATGTCTGAGGTGGCTATTTTTAGGCACCAAAATATGTTCAGAGGAAATTGATGCAATGAAATAAACCAACTCTAGAGAGGTTGCCTCGCAAAGCCAGTTCGTAGAGCCCCACACCACTGCGACGGGCGTGAAGCCACTAACATTGTAGGCATAACAGAGTTAAGAGTCAAGAGGATCCATGATCCAAAATACATTTGTGATGTCTCCATTGAGTTAAGAGGTAGGAGGCTCCACGGTTATGACAAAGTGCCCTGTGGCATCACGTCTATTGATCCCTGCTTTGTGCCGCCTCTTGTCTATACATACAGAGATCCCCTCAAGCCCAAAGGATGTATACTCTGACATTTATCCTTTTTAGCTCTCAAATCATGAATCTCAATGTACTCTGCAAAAAATTATATATTCCAGGTACATGAGAATTGTGAAGTTCCCTTCCCATAGCTCAAATACAACTCATCATCCCGCTGGTATGCCCATCATGGAGCCCAAAGGACACCGCAAAGGAGGGACACCCTCTAGGGGACTTGGGTCTTCGTAGATCATTTATGCTTGACAATGACCCTCCATACACATCGGAGCCACATGATAAGGCAAAGTCACTATGGTCCACGGAACACACTATTTCCTAGTGCCATGCTTTTCATGGTACCCTAGATTCACGAAGTCCTACTCCGCGAGAGCCTTTACACTTTGTGAAGAACCCTTCATATGCACATATACTCTATTCCAAGGCTGGGTCACTCCACTTAGAGAAGAATACCCATTTACGATGCCCCTCCACTATATTGAGTGTCAGATCTTTACAAGGCCCCTTCTTATGAACCCATTTGCTTCGCAACCCCTTTTCACATAGGACCCTCTAGGTTTTTACAAAGTGATTTCAAGGTCCCATGGGTGGTGTATCACATTGTTTTTCTTCTCCTCATGACCCTTCACATAGGCACGCTAATGGATATTGATTCTTCTCATAGCCACACAAATGTCATCCACTCAATGGATCACTCCACAACACCCCCTTATCACGGAATTGCTAGTGAATTCCATTCACTAAGGGTTAAGGCCTGCTGGTTATATAACTCCTAGAGGTGAGGAGTGGACCTACCTTGTCAGAGATACAAGAAATTAAACTACCTAGAACCATAGTCTCTATCAAATGATGTTAAACTATGGTCTCTCCTAGTGCATCATATGTGGGGTTCCCCATCTCAGATAATCTCTATTCCCACTCCTCTCAACTGGAGTGAGATCTTTCCAACATGGAATGAGATAATCTCTACTGGAGTGGAATCTATTCAAGGGTAAGGGTGACCTTCTTGGTGTAATACCTTATATTCTTTTGTAGTAGGTATCACCCTTACTCCTCCACTCTTTTTATGTGCCAAATACCTATGTTGAGAAGGGAAATGGGACCTTTGTTCTCTCATACCTCACCCTCTGAGAATTGTCTTCATCACACCTCAATCCAAGAGTATGTCCCAATCTACATCTACCTAGCTTTCTAACCACTCATATGCCCATGTTTCCTCTTTGGGTTTCTATCCATGTGGATTTCCCATTACACTTCCCATGGATGCACCTGTCACGACATAATTTTCAAGACTTTGGTGCCTCTTGTTTGTCACACCGAGCATTATTCACATGGGAAGACAGTGGGAGTTAACCATGAAATCCCCTCTACGCCATCCTAGATCATAATACCCATTCCATCCATCAAACTATGTGGACTTTGATCCTTTACATGTAAATGAATGTAGGAAGCCTTCCTAATGTTCATTCTCAACACCTACATATACTGACCACTTCACGCGAGTTCACTCTCATCCTACATGACATTAAACTACATCCACCATCCCGAAATACATGGGCTTTGATCCTTTCTAAGGAAAGGAATGTAGTAAGACTTTCTGAGTTTCAATCCCAACACCTCCATTGGTTGCAACCCCTTCACGTTGGTTTACCCTTGTCCCACATGATGTTGAACTGTATTCCCATTTTCATCCTGCAAGACGTTAAACTATACCCATTCGAACAATGTGGTATTTGATCCTTAACTCCTAGAAAGGGTACGTAGGAAGACTCTCTGAGTCCCAACCCCAATCGATGGTCTGTTTTCATTACCGCAATCGATGGTAAGTCCTTGTGTTCCCCAATTAACGATAAATTTTTATGTTCCCCAATCGATAGTAAGCTATTGTGTTCCCCAATCGATGGTTAGTCGTTGTGTTCCCCAATCCACAGTAAGTCGTTGTACTCCATCGAGTAGTAAGATGCTTTTATCCCCACATGACAATAATCTTTTATAAGAAAAACTATACAGGTTTGATGCATGTCCCTTAGACATGGTACGTAAGAAGCCTCCATAATTTTTAACCCGAAACACAGGTAAAATTTAGTGTCCCTACTATTGGGACAACATTTCTAGTCCTCCCCTTGGACGTTATAACGACACTCATGATTCTAACCATGTGTATGCCCATGTATATCATCGGGTCATTTTCCCATGTGTACACCCAGATTCTATACCCCCACCCTGAACATCGTAGACTTTGATTCCCTACCACGAGGATGCATAGGAAGCCTCCATAAGTTTAAATCCCATCACCCATGTCACATCTTGGTCTCTCCCTTGAGCCTTTGTGTTTCAGTATGATCATGCCCCAACATGAAGGGCCTATTTCATTTAGGTCCCATCCATGTGTCCATTCTCACGTCCCACCTTCTCATGTGTCCCAACACCTGCCAAACTATGGAGACATTGATTCCCTAACTCGGGGATATATAGGAATCCTCTTTGAGTTCCAAGACCAACACTACCATCACCTTCATGACAGTTCCATATCATTCTTCATTCATTTCCAACCATCCATATCTATCTTGATTCTAACTCAGGCCGCCACATCCCAATAAGATCTTGTCACCCAACGTTTGGATTTTCCTAGCAGAAATCGGGATACTAACTATGCATCAACCCCCACATCAGTGTTCCCTCTTGTGGTTTCACTCATCTGGTCCACTCTCGTTATTATTATACTCAGACTGACCCATCTCTACTAGATGTTAATCTTGTGGCATACCATGTGTTAAACATAGGAAGTTGAGAAAAACCTCAGAGGCATGTTTATGGAAAAACATTCCCCACATCCAATGTGGGATGACTCGGACTTTCGTGCCATCAAGAACCTCTATCATAAGGGAAAAAACCTAGACTCGTTAGTTTTCCAGTGTCCACACATTCCAACGATGTCCAACATGTCTACTCACCCGACCGAAGGGTTATTCCCTCATCGGACCCCTTGGAATGTTCTGACAGAAGTAGTTTAATTAAGTGGCATCCATGAAGACCTGACACTGTAAAGAGTTTCACAAACAACATCTGATGTCTATGAGGGGGACCCAATCGAAGTTAATGAGTTCCGAGGGTGAATCCATGGGAGGAGAAACTAATATCCCATCATCCCAATTTTATCAAGGAGCAAATGTCCTTGAATAAGTGACCGATGCCACCTGCCTTTGGAAATTTGGAATGTGGGGAAACAGCTATGCATCCTCCATAGGAGACGGATACACGCCTCGTCGAAATCGGTAGAAACAGGTACTTGTTGGATATGGTTTGGGATTGGGAATATATCATATAGTATTGATGATGGGTTATGACTCATTGAGTGATTCTTGATCTGTTACTATAACATATAGGCCCATTATTTTCCACAAAATCATTTATTAATCTAATTATATATTTTTTAAATTTTAATGGAAGGTTTATAGTAGATATTTTTGGAATAAAAACAACATTTCCAATTTACATATATGCTAACATGTAGAGATCTTTATTCCCTCTTATTAATTATGAAAACTTTTCTATCATGCCTTGTATTTTATCTTCATATCACATCCTTAACTATTTCTTTAATGTTTATTATGAATTATGAATTGTATTATTTATGGTTATTCCATTTCACATGATCCTAAATCATTAAAACATTTCACACATAATTTAAAATATTAGTTGTGTTGAATTAGTATAAGAACCTAACAGTAACATACTGCTATTTCAAAACATTCATTTATGTTAATCAATTTATATAAAAAATAAACAAAAAATCACAAGAATAGAAGGTTTTTTCATTTTAGGACCAGTTATATAGGAATAACATTATATGGCACATGATAACATTACTACATAATTTTACTTCACTAAACCCCCTTCTATAATTCTCATTTTTTACACTCCTTTTCTTAACCCATGCAATTGAATTTTAAGAAAACAGTGATATCAAATGATCAATAAGGTTAATCATAATTTATATAAAATGATTACAAAAACATAGAAAATGAAATTAATATAGGTACGAGAGAATAATCATATCCAATAAATACAACATTTTGAAACATTCCTAATAAAAAAATGAAACACAATATGTGATCTATTATAACATAATTATACTGAATACCATAAGAATATCAAAGGAAACAACCATAAGATTCATAAAATTGTATATTAGGAATCACTACATGTTTACTTAAGTGTATTTGCTTTCACTAACCAATCTCCCTTGGTGGAATGAGGTTTAGTCACATGTTTCCCATGGTGGATTAGACCTCACTCACCTATTTCCCATGGTGGATCATGATTTTGTTACTAGTTTAATTTTTTAGATGATGGTGAAAAAAACTATTTAAATTTGGGTATCTTTCCTCACATATTTATTTCTATTAGTTAATTAGGCTTCACTGACCTCTTTCCCTCAGTGGGTTGAGTCATCACAAATTGTTTCCCAATAGATCTTGAGATATAATGTTATACCCATTTCATTGGAGGTATCTAACATAGACAACTATCATAAGTATTCTTATTATCCAATCCATATCTATGATTTTTTAGAACCGAAACATCTCATGTAATTGTTTGACCAAAAATATATTATTGATTTATCATAACCAAATGGTCTCAATGTTTTATTTAATAGAAACTATCTTAAGAAATTTTCAGATCCAAAACATCTTGGGGATTTAGCATACCCAAAATACATCAGGGAATTATCAGACATAAAATTTATCATAATGATATTCCATAGATATTTTTTATACAAAAAATTAATTAGATATTATAACATGGAGAACACATCAAAATAAAATGTTTTTCATACCATTTATAAACAGTACCACCCAAATTATCCTAAAGAATTCAAACATTTGATACCCAAAAATAAACCAGTATAATATATTATAATATAATAACATTTATAGGGTGATTCATGAAAACTAACTTTCATGGAATTTAAATCTTTATTCTCAATGATAAAATGAAAAAAATTATACAATTTGTTTATAGAAAATTTTAATTTTCGGAGTAAAGAATAATGTTATCATTACATTGAAAATTAATTTTCAAAATAATCACTTTACAAAAAATGAAATGAGGAATTTTAAAAATTAATATTTTAAAAGAAATATAATTTTTAAACCCTTGAACATATAGATATTTTTTAAAAATGTGATGTGAAAACACTTTGAAAATATTTGTTTTTAAAACTGATCTTTAATAATGCAGCTCTGAAAACATATAATAGTTTCCAAAGGTGATGTTAAAACATAAAACAATTACTTTAAAAAAATTAAATTAAATAAAAATCCATTAAATGAAATTATTTTAATTTAAATAAATTTGTAGTTGATGATTAAATATTTTATTTTAAAATTATGGAAATGATTGATGACATTTTAAAATACCTTTATTGAAAACTCAAATTAAAAAAAGGTAACATAACATCCTTTTTAAATGAGGGGATGGGAAATATAAAGGCCACATGAGATAAAAAATTATATAATTTATAAATATAATGTAGAATATTTTTAGGAATGGAAAATATGAACAATGAGTGGAATCCCTCATTAAAGAGGATAAAAATTATTCAAAATAGTTGTATAATTTTTATGGGTAATGAATTAATGAAGGTGAAATATTTATGTCAAAATTTTAATTTAATCTAGAGAGAAGGTGTTATTACCATGAAATAAAATCATCGGGTGGGGGAAACCAATATTCGAAGATATAATTTCATGAATACACGTTATAACATAATGAATTTAGTTTATTTAACAAAAACCCATACACCTTTTCAATCTTTTGAATAAAAATAAATTTAATGAAATAACATGATATGGATATGAAAATTCATTAAATATCATGAAAAAAGAAAAATATATTCATTATTTATTATTCATAACATATTAAAAATATCATGGTTTGTAATGATAAATATATCTAAAGGAAATAAATTAGAAATAATGAATAAATTATATTAATTCAAGACATCCACATAAGAAATTAAATATCATATATAAAAAAATAACTATATTTATCACATTTTTAATAACCATATTCACATATAATTTTTTTTTAAAATTTCATTTATGACTATTTCCCAAATTATTATTGGTTATTTAATATCTATTTTCAATATTGGGTGTGATTAATCATGATTATTATGAACTAGTTTCATAATAGTGGTGTTGTTAATCATTATTATCCACTATTTATTTATTAGAATATCATAAAAGATACTATAATATATTATTTATAATTATTTATAATGATATAATTACTTTTTATTTTATTTTTTTACGATACTGTCACATTTAACAGATGTGGAGCATGTTTCAGTGATTTTGAATGAGCAGACATTGGAATCCTAATAAATGAGTTTAATATTATTATAACCATTCCATTAAAACTGTGTTGTTATATACTTATTCATATAATATTTTCTTTCTAATTAATTTCTCATATTCATCGATGATATTATTTTATATCATTTTTTACAAATATTATTTTATCAAATAAAACATGAACATTCCATAATTAATGGATGAGTATGGTTAGGGAAGTTGGTTATTTTGGAATAATATCATTATTAAATAAGTGTAATACTATTTTATATTTACTACTTTTAAGCATAATTGAATTAAATTTAACAAATATTAAAGAAACTATTTTAAAAAAGAGATATGTTACTTTGTTGAGGTGGTAGTCTGCACTCACACAAATGACACATTAATTTTTCTTAATTAAAAAACGGTAAGGTGTTATATTGTTTTTCCACATGAATAATAATGTTTTTAAAAAAAATTATTTCATTATACAAGAGGTATAAAATTGTATTTTGGAATGAAATATAATAAATGAAATAATTTAGCGAAAAATTAATACCCATGTTGAGGACTTGAGTTTTCTATTAGGACACTCCTTGGGAATGGGGATAAGAATAAATTATACTAAAAATAAGAAAAATAAATTGAAATATGATTATATGGGAATAAATATTGTATATAGTTAGGGGGAAGAACAATTTTGGAGTGGTTTTCAAGTGATGGTGAGAGGCCCCTTTTATATGCGGTCAGAATAATTTTTTTTGGATATTTGAACTTAGTATAAATTTACCACTAGTTTCGCTTGTTTATAATACTAAAATGTGGTAAATAATTTATTATAGATGATATCATTTCAAAAATAATAAAATTTTTCATTTTAAAACATTTTTAAAATTGTTTTTTTGTCCTTTACTCTTAGAATTTTTACTTTTACGATTTTTTATTTTACCACGGTAAATAATTTATACATATATAATTTATCATTAGGGAAAAAAATAAAAATAAAATTATTAAATATTAGGTACATTTTAATTATAAATATTAAATAAATTTTATTATAGAATAAATTTTGTGTAATAAAAATATCTTTTAACATTAGAGAATGCAATGCGTATAAACACGTTTTTAGAAAAAGTGAATTTGTAAGCATAATATTTATTTTCGTGGTAAAATTATCATTTTATTTAATTTTAGTTATATTAATTTGTTTATTCTAAAAAATTATTTGATTTAAATGAAATCTAAATTTTTAAAAATATATATATTTAATTAAAATAAATTTGGAAATAGATTCTTTTATTAGTTAATAATAGTTAAATTGTAAAATAATATTATTCTAAATTAATATTAGTTTTTTTAAATGATTAATTTTGGTCCTAAATAATTATTTTATCATAAAAATTATTGGCTAATTGTTTATGTTACACATAATTCCTCTTATAATAAATTTTTTTAATGATTTTAATAAAATATTTCTTTGTCACTATTCTCCAAAAAACTATTACTTGATAAATTTATAAACATTTTCTTAGGATAATATTGACTTTTTTTATTTAAAAATGATTTTAAATATGTAAAATTAAAATTCTATAATTATGAAATTTATCTTTTAAATAATAAAACCTGAATATATAGGAAAACCACTTCTATTAAAAATGGTCTTTTTAAATATTTTCTGTTCTCAAAACTATTTCATAATCATTTCAAATTTAAATAATGTTAATATATTAGTCAACTAAAATATTATTTATTATTTTAATAATTATTTAAAATTGGTCAATTTAATTTAATAATAATTTAAAATTTTATTTGAGATTGATAGATCCTTTTAAATATTAAATCATAATAGTTATATATCCTCTATATGTAAGAAATTTTAATTGGTTAATATGTTTTTATTTGTTATTTTTTTTATTTCTTGATAATAGTCATCTAATATGTTGATGATGACTTTATTTTGATGTTATATTTGAAGAAATATATGGATATTTTTTGATTTGTGTAAAATATATATATAGTAAAATCATATGACGTTAAATTTAGAACCAACTAGTGTGATCTTTTTACAACCCATTATGAAGACAGAATGAAAGTTTTATGTTATAATTCAGGATAAATATTCTTTTTTGGTTAAAATATTAAAAATTGGAACCTAATATAGATTGAATCATATTTTGGAATAAAAAACCATACTCCCAGCTAATTAAAATGACCCACATGTCATCGAACTCCACTTTACCTTCAAATAAGAGAGTCCCTTAGTTTTTATATGATATATATAGGGTTGATTGGGTGAGAAAAATAAGATTTTTAAAATTCATTCAAGTATCACCATTAGCCTAAGGTATTGGATTATAATAATTTTAATTGTTTTTATACTAATTATAAGTTTGTTTAAATTTATATAATAATTATTTTATGAAATGGATTTAAAAAAACAAATTTAACTAAATTTCCCGTCTTTGTTATTTTTAATGACTCACAAATACATTTGTTCTAAAGAAACTCTAATTTTCTATTGTAAAAATTTTATATAAATATGTGTAAATTTTAAATGTTTTAATTTATCATAAAATGATTATGTGGGTTTTTATATTCTCTTGATTATGTCATACACTATTGTAATTGAGAAGTACTACTAGTATTCTCTAGTTAGTGATTGTTTTTGATTTTTTACACCATATATTGTTGTAATTGGTTTGTATTAATCATTTCCTTATTTGAAATTTCACTAGTTTTCTTCAGTGTTGGGAAGGTCACACCTAGTAATTAATCTGAATTGGCACTAACATTTTTTCTGATAAAATTTTAATGATTTAGATTATACTAGTTTATTACTATAGGATTTTCTTGTGTTCTTTAATTGTTGATATTATTTTTGATTTATTATTATAGTTTTTTATAACGATAATGGATATAAATTTACAATGATAAACTTATTCTTGATTAATTATATCAATCATTTTTATTTTTATGTTTATTTACACTTCTATGAGAATGAATACAATTTCAATATATAATAATTGTGAAGGAATTAGCGCATTACTGAATGTGAAAAAATATAATTACTACACATCAATGACATTTTTTCTGATGATATTCATTGAATGTATACATGATATTATAAATTTAACATTATGTTATATATATCTTCAGAAGGTACTCTTCATATGTAGAATAGGTCTAATGGAGTGGGATGTGCAATTATACCCTCACATATTCTAACCCCTTCCCTTTTCACCAAATAATGGGTCATAAATACTTACTAATTCTACCCCCCTCAAATGGTTTTTCCAAATACACTACATTGTCGATGTTTTATTTAGGTCCTTGATATTGGATCCGTAGATGTGAATTTTTGTTTCCCTAACTAGTTCATCTCATATACTATGAAATTGGATGAAAATAGGTATTCCATTTATGGATAATCTCAATATAGGGAGTTATTGGTTGTGCTTGATATAATAGCATGAGTAACTTTATGGGGGATCAAATATTATAATTTGATTATATTTATATAACTTCAATGTTTTATTTCTATAAAATTAATATATATATATATATATATATATATATATATATATATAAGTGAAGAGAGGTTCACATATACTCTGGTTTATCTAATTAGTTGTAAGACTCTATTGGTGGTGTGGAACTAAGTATTCATTCTCACACCTATTGGAAATCATTTTTATGAGAAAAGGGATATAAAGAGAAAGCTGACAATCATCTATAATCATTATGCATTCCTCACCTAGTTCCATTAGAGTTGATTATCCTGCCTCACCTATGTCATATCTGGTCACATGGCTTACCTTATTCAGGTCTCTGTCGGCTGCCCATCATATTTTACCAAGCTTACCTACATGCCCACCCTTAATCATTCAGACCCTAATTGCCCACACTCCAATTATTACATATAGATAGAAACCCCTGGACAATGTATAGAAATGGATTTACATACTTCATGGTAAATTAAGGATCATCTTGAATATGAATCACCCAACCCTTTTTTAATTTTACAAAGTGGCATACGACACTCAAATACTTTGTAAATGAAACATAAATAGTAGTATAGGATTTCACAAAGACATAAACTATGATAATATCTACCAGGGACACATCACATGGGTGACCAACCCCCCGTGGCTCCTCCCCTAAGTGACCAACCTCTCTTGGCTCTTCACCTATGAAGCCAATAAATCATGGCTCATCATATAGTGATCCATCATTTTGTTACTTTATCATTACATCATTTTGATGATAAAAATCATAAAATCATTACATTACCTATATTTAGTGGTTTAATTTCATGGGTAATTTAAGTACATACATAACATTTATAACATAAAACATAAACATTTATTTAATTACTTCTTCTCTAGATTCTTATTACCCTTTGCATTCATCTTAGTACAAGTAGTCTCCTAAGTATATATATCAAAAAGGGGTGAGATAAAATAATATTAAGTGGATAAAGAAGAACAACAAAAAATATAAAACTTGGTGACTATAAACATAAATTCTACATCCAAACATAAGTATGGGAACATAATCATCATATGGAACATTATGATACATCTAGGAACGTGACAATTAATAAAAATTAAACATCATGTCTTATTGGTCAACAACCACACATAGTTGTGAATAAAATATAGCATTATATTCATTCATATTTTACTTTAATCAAGATAAATATCATATTAACAAATACATTGTATCTCTCTAAAATTATTGGTTCACATTTCACTTCATTCAATTTACATTGCAGTATATAATTTCATCCACACCCATCACGTCATAACATTTTCATTACCATGCCTTCCACATAGAAAATAAATAATTCATTGACATAACATAACCCATAGAAAATAATCTGTTTCATTTAATAAATCAATCATTGAAAAAATATGGATAACCAAATTAATGAAGGAATAACATACTTTACATAAGAATCATCAACCATGAGTTAAGAAGAAACATTCTTGAGTAGTAAAAGGTGTTCTTTATTTTTGAAATAATGGTTCTTTTGGAAAACATTTTGTTTTTCATAAACTCAAGATGAAAACATTTATATCCTATAATAGGTATTATAATTATGAATAAATTAAATTTAATGAATATTCACACTAAAAATGGGGTGAAATATGGAAACCAAAAGAAAGAGAGTTGGGTTTGTGTATTCCCACTACATTATGTCTGAGAGCATCCTTCATGTTAATATCATGTATAATCACATTAGATTAATTAATTAAAAAAACATTTAGACATGAATTTGATGAATTGCTATTTTATAAATATTATTTATAGGCTCTTATATGAGTTTCAAAGTTTAATTCCATCATTCGGAAGCATTCTTCTTCATGGTTTTCAGGATTGGTTCACCTGTATACATGAATGTAAGTTCATGTAAAATTCGGATAAATATACATAAATGTTATCCTATTTTACTAATTATCTTCCATATTTTTAATTTTTCTTAAAAATAATTTTGTAATATAGAATGATGAAGCATCATTATACAAATGTTAAGGACAATCGTTTTAGGTTATTATTGGTGGTCCTTTAATCACAACGTACTCATTTTTTTTACCATTTAGTATTATGTATTAATGTACACTAAAAAAATAAATATGTTTGTAAAACAAATTAAAAAATATGTTTCTACCATTATAATTTTTTAATTAACATCTTTTATGGGGTTAAAGTACAATGATATTGCATTACCTGTGATGTCTGTAAATAGACACATCCTAGGTGATGATTTCATTTTCTGTATAAATGAGAGGGAGGGATGATTTTCATGATGGATATTCCACTAACATGATATAAGTATTGTGTATAAAATATGTTGTAGTTGTAATGAATTTTTATAAGATAATTTCAGTAAAAGAGAATAAAATAAAAGATAATGAAAAGAAATTAAATGAAAAAGGGAGAGGATTTTACCTCGTAAATCTCTCATCCATGAAATCCTCTTTAGGGGAAAAGATTTTATATTTTTATGAGAAAAAGATCTCCTAGATGTGGGAAATGTGATACGGGATATTATTGTGTATAATTTGATCAAGGATAAAATATTTAGAGGTGTAAGGATAAGTGGGTGTGAGGGGTGGTATTTATAGTGGAGAAGATGGGTGTTTTCTCATTATTTAATTCATTAATTTATTATTTTTATGAATAAAATAGTGTGGATTTTCATGACTAAATAAAATAATGAGATCATTTGAGTTTGAACCAATGTTTATTACTTCATTTACGACTCAACTAATAGTGTATTTGACTTATAATATATTTATATCATAAACTATCATATTTTACTATTCAACCAAAATTCAAGTATTTTAGAAAAATAAAAATAATTCACCCTATACATTTTTAAATTTTTATAATTAAAAAATATAATCCATTTTATAAAAAAATTTCCTAAATATGATAAATTTAATTATTAATAAAAATCGACATTTATTTGGAAAATGCAGAATTTAAAATTAAAACTCATTTTACAACACTTTGGAAATTTACTTAATGAATTAAGAAATTATCTTAATATCATAATACAACAACATATTAATTTATGAATGGATTTTTGGAAATTAATATTTATTTTTAATTATCAAATTAATTAAAATATATAAATTAAATATTTAACACTTTTAAAAATACAAACACTTAATTAATAATATGTTAAATATTTATGTACTTATACAATGATATTATTATATCATATTTTCAAATATAAGATCCCTGTTATTTATTTATACTTTCATGGGTGAGGATACTTTTCATTTGGCTGCTTTATTATTCATAAGGGTAATATAACTTTTCATAAGGTCAGGTTACTATTTCATTGGTATCAGTACCTTTTCTTCTTGAAATACGTCTTATTTAATTATTTATTTATTTATTTAAAAAGTTATAATTATTTTCCATAACGTATTATATGAAATTTACACTTTGTGGAATTACTATAAGAAGGGTACAATTACAATGATAAATGCTTAGGACATTACATTCTTCCCCCATATTGAATTCCCTCCCTCAAAATATTGATGTACATAAATAGGTGAGGGTACATCTCCTTAATCACCTAATTCATTAACCATGATTATTATTCATTATTATGGATCATCCACAATAATTTAAAATGATGGTTTGTATTTTTTGTGTAGAAACTTATCGCTCTTGTCCAGAATCTTTATTGGATTCTCCTCATAAAAGGAGTTGTGTCCCAGTTTTACCAACTATGAGTTCAACACATGTGAGAGATCAACTATATACTTTCTCAAGAGTGGTATGTGTATCACATCATGAAATTGAGCAATATTATATGAAATCTCATGTTGATAGGCCAATACTCCTATGTAATCAAGGATCTCAAAGGGATCAATGTACCTTGGTCAAAGAATCTCGTTCTTTACAAATGCATGAGTCACATCCGTGGTGATATTCAAAGGAAGACATTATCTCCAATTTTGAACATCATTTCCCTTTGACAGTTGTTATAAATACTATTGTTTAGAATCTGAGTAGCTTTCATATGTATCTCGATGGCTTGAACCATCATTTTTGTCTCTTGGAAAAGATTAGTTCCACATAGATTTCTTTGTCTAGCATCATCCACTACCGGAAAATGGCCCTATACCCACAGTTTTGCGAAAACATGTGGGTATAGTGGTACCCTACACCCAGGGTTTATGAAAACCATGGGTATATGTATAGTGTGAGAACCTATGCCCACGGTTTTCCAAAATGTGGGTATAGGTGACCTATACCCACGGTTTTCCACAAAACTATGGGGATAGAGTTTTTTTGAATGTGTATACCCTAGGTTTTGTAAAATAGTCAGTATTGGTCTTTATTTCAAAACCTATCCCCACAGTTTTGGAAAAACCGTGGGGATAAATATTTTTTTCGAAGGAATAAAACCACGGTTTTCTTAAACCATGGGGATAGCTTCCCCAAATTATGGAGGGAAAAAATGCGAGGGAAACGAAAACAAATTGGTGGGAAAATCTATACCCACAGTTGGAAATAATATATTTAGGTTGATAGATAATTATAAACATAATAATTCTTTGTCTTCATTGGTTAGGCGTCCCTTATTCATTGAAGTGGTTGAGGTAATGAATCTCGTTGGATTATTTTTTTTTAATACATAGATGTGAATTAGTATATTATTATAAATGCAGACATATATTAGCATAGTTGAGGTGACTTAGTTGGTTAAGCGCCGAAAGATTACTAACTCAGATGCAGGTTCGAAACTCGCTACCTTCCTTTTTTTATAACCCGGTAAAGGATAAATATATATTTAGAAATATAGATATATATTAATATAAATGGTGTAGATAAAGTGATGAAGAGTGATGAAATTCCAGAACAGGTCGCAGGACGTTGCGGGTTCAATACCTGCTGGCTCCATGTTTCCAGAATTTTCACCCATTGTTTTTAAACCGTGGATATAAGATATTTGACACGTGGATGAGGCCTTGATGTGCTGGAAAAAAAATTATACCCACGGTTTGGAATACCATGGTTATAGGTTAAGGCCCTTATACCTATGCCTCTCAGCCCCACGATTCCCAAAACCATGGGTATAGGTTATACACATGATTTTCGGGGCATTACCCATGGTTTTGAACCGTGTGTATAGGTAGTTTTTCTAGTCTTGATCCCAACTGGTTGGAGTTCTATATCAGTTTCCATAAAATGCTTAATATGGATCTGTATGAATACTCAAGTGGATCCTGATATTGTATGATAACTAAAACAATGGAAGATATTGATCCCCTACTTTTTTGAATTCTAAATATCATGTTATTAGAACATATTCGAGCATATGAACAGTCCTTTCAGATTAACCACTAGTTTGGGTGTGATAGGACAACCAGAATTGTAATTCAGTACTATATAAATGTTGAATAATTCACCAGAATTTATATGTAAATCTTGATCACGATCAGAGACAGTCGAGAGTGGAACTCCAAGTACTCTCACCACTTCCTTAACATATATCATAGAATGTTGTCCAAGTGATAGATCTTCCCAAGTGGTGATAAAGTGTCTGGTCTTGGTGACTCATTCCACCACAACCCATATCACATATTTTTCTTTGGATTTCTTTGGGTGACTCGTGAAAATGTCTATAGTGATATTCTCTCATTTACATATGGGTAAAATCCCTTTTTTATTACAACTCTCAATATTAAATTGCTGACATATCATAATAATTGGGATATACCTAGAATTATCCTTTTTCATGTTGTCCGACCATAAGTTTTCTTAGAGATCGTGACATATCATGCTAATCCCAAGATTGATAATGAATGTTGATTTATGTGAATTGTCCACTGTCTCATTCGTAATTCTAGGTGATTAAGGAACACAAATCCTCATTCCAAACAAAATAACACCATCACCATTGATATGAAACTATTTTAGTTTCCCTTCCTTTACTGCAATCACCTTTTTTTGTAACTTTATATCATCCCTTTGGGCCTCCTTAACTTTCTCATAGATAGATGACTAGGAAATCACTTGGGAAAGGTAGTATATATTTCCTACCATTATGATTTCCAAATACATTTTTTCACATACCAGAAGAAATATTCTTTCCCAATCCAAAGCATGGATAGAGTAGTAGGTGTTTTTCTGGTAAGAGTATTAGCTACATAGTTTGCCTTTTTGGGATGATAGTGAATAGAGAAACCGTAGTCTTTTATTAGATCAAAAAACCACCCATGACACATTTTTAGATAATTTTATGTGAATATATACTTTAGGATATTTTGATCAGTGTATATGTCACAATTATCCACATAGAGGTGGTTCCACATTATTTTTAAGGAAAAATCTGATCAACTATCTCCAAATCATGTGGTTCGTAGTTCTGCTAATGGATCATCAACATTCATGAGGTGTAACCTATCACATTATAATTTTTAATAAGAAAACAACCCAAGAAATAATTTGAAGCATAATTTTATATCATAACACTTTCTCCATATTTTATTAATGTGATAACTTGTGCAGTGATTGACCTTATATTTTTCTCCTTGAACCTTTCGTCACACTCTTCTTTCTAGTCATAAATTACCCCATTCTACATTAACATAGTTATACGGATTGACAATCATGAGAAGTAACTAAAAAATGTCAGTAGTGCCAATATAATCTAATAAAATTCCACATTTCCTTGACAATATAGGGTCTTGGATAATGCTCAATTTCTTTTTTTAAGGGTCCACAAAAATTCCATCACATGTGATCATTTTTCCATAGCATGTGACTTGATACATCCAACAGTCACAGTTTATAACCTTGTCATACAACTTCTAATTCCTTAATGTCACTAACACAATCCTTATATATTATTCATTTTCCTATTAATATTGTATTATATGATAATATCATTGATAAAAACTACCATGATTTTTTCAAGGTAATTTCTAAAGACTATATTCATCAAATCCATGACGATTTTATAAGACTTAGTAAGTCTAATTGGAATCACCAAAAAATTATAGTGCGCATACCTTGTATGGAATGTAATTATCTTAATATCATCCTTCTCCACCATTAATTAATGACATCTAGAATGAAGATCCACCTTTGAGATGTACTAATATACTAACAACTATTAAATATAGTCATCAATCCATGGAAGTACATACTTGTTCTTTATTGGGATCTTGTTGAGTTCCCTATAATCAATACATAGTTGTATTGATCCATCCCTCTTCTGGAAAAAGTGCACTGGTTTACCCGAAGGTAATGCACTATGGTGTACGAACCATATTTCCAAATTTTCATGTAGTGACATATTTAACTCATATAGTTAAATAGGATCCATCCTATAGGGACACTTTGAGATATGAGTAGCTTTAGATATGATTTATTTTGAGAATTCGACCTCATGAACTGGGGGAAGTCCATGTAAATCTTCAAGAAATTCATCCCAGTAATCCCTCACTATGGTAATTTCCCCTAGGATAATAATTTCCTTTTACTAAATCATTTTAGTGGAATATACTTATTCATAGGGACTCAAAACCAACACCATTTATGGGTTCTCAAAAGGAGATTCAAGATCCTCCTTCATTTTTTAGAGGATCAGGGGAAGGATCGTAATTTGGAAAGATAATTTCATTTTCTAAAATTTCATCTAATATCTATATAAAGAAAACTAATCCATCACTAATATTGCATTGAATTCCACTCAGGTAACTATGACGATATTCACGATAAGTATCATCCCATATACTATAATATAAGAAGATTCCAACACATGGGTTTCATTGATTTCACCACTATACGGTTTTATAGATATATATATATCAAGGTTTTGGGGCTTTGATTAAACAGTTCTAGAAATCATGAAAGAAAAAAAGTAATACGTAGAACCATAATCAAATATGAGTCCTTAAATTCATGAGACACTAAGAAGGGTACATTGTATGACTTCATTTTTTCAGCACTTTAGTAGTAGTGATGTCATAATCCTTTCCTTTCTCATTCATCATTGGTGGCTTCTAATTCTTATTACCCTCAAGGATGCGTGGATTAGTGAATTGTCTTATATATTTCACATTCTCCCAAAAGTTGTAGCTTTGGAATATTGGTGGTTCTCTACATTACTCTACCACATTTTATTGATTCCTCATGTCTTTTTGAAATTCATGAGCTTGGTGTCCTTCTATAACATTCCTAACGATTTTCCAGAACCCTTTGAGGCAGTTCCCAGGATGCATCTTCCAACATTTTTGAATTGTGTGTGGTTGATTTTCCCTCAAACCATTCATATAATATCCTCAATATTGAAAAACCATCTAAAATTTTATATTACCAAATCCATGAAACCATTCTCCATACTCCATATCCACTTTTAGTTCACATCGAACAGCTTCTTCACAATTCCCAGTGACTTCAATTTCTAGATCCATTCAAAGGTGTTTTTTTGAACCACTAAAGGATCTATGATTTTTTATATCATCATTTATAACTAAACACAATTTTTTATATTCACGCCTTGTGAAATTTGATCCTTAGGCCGTGAAATATTCACATTGTTTTGTTTCATATTTATAAATTACATCTCCATATATTTATGAAATGTTTGAGGTAAATATTTGTTATGAAAAATTATCTTGAAGTCTTCCCACTCTATCTCTTTAATTTCATCCCTCGGTTTAGTGTTATTAAAAAAATACCATTGTTGATCGGCCTCTCCATTTTGACAATAAATGGTCAGAGTCTCTTTTCATACCATGAAATAGTGAAGTATAGAAAAAAATATACACTATTGAGATAACCCACTATTTTGGGACTAGTGGTTCGGAAGATCCACTAATACATTGTGGTCGTTGCATCATAAAACACTGGATATATAATTTCTCCCTATTATGTGATGTTGCATAATACTCATTATATTGGTTATTTTTAATAACCTGAGACATTTGGGTAATCATCGCCATGAATTGTTGAACTCCACCTAAAAAATCATTGATTTTTTCAGTTGGGAAATCATTTCATTATACCTCTCATAATTTGTTGTCTTGGTTTCTCTAGGGTCCCAAAAATATCTAAAATAGAACAGGATATAAGATCACCTAATTACATAAGTCATAAATAATTTATTCAACTGTGAAATTATGTCTAAAGGCATATCTTTTACGATCCTTTTCTAATACATAACTACTATAGTGCTTACATTTATTTAGTCTCTTACTGAGGTTTTCAAATACTAGTTCCAAAATTAACTAAATCAGGCTCCAATACCAGTTATAGAAACCCTACGTATTATTCCATTATTAGTCGATAATTTTAAATATAAACAACGTAAAATAATTACATTACTACGATCCATAGATTTAGTGTCTTTGGTAAATTTGGACCATACATAACATTTACAAAATAAAACATAAACACTTATTTTATTCCTTCTACTCTAGCTTCTTATTGGCCCTTAAATTCATCCTAGTACAAGTAGTAACCTGAGGATATACATCAAAATGGGGTGAGCTAAAAAACACTATATGAGGATAGATAAAAACTTAAAATAATATAACATGGGGTGATTATAAACTTAACATCTACATAATAACATAGCCATGGGATCATAAACATGAGAGGGAGCATTAAGATAAGGCATGGATTGTGGAAATGAATTAAAATGAATGATTATTTCTTGGCCTTCAAATACCAAACATAATTGTAAACAATCCTAGAACCGTGTTCATAAAAATTTCACTTTTCTCATGAGATAAATCACATTAACCAATGCATTAAAGCACTATATAATTATGGACGCACCCGTCACATAATAATATTTTCATTGTCATTCATGCCATATAGACCATAAATCAATATTGGACATAAAAAACCAATGAAATGAATGGATTTCATTTCATAAATCCTATATTCATAAAAAGTTTGTTCCCAAGTAAAAGAGTGAATAACGTACTTGATTTAAGATTCATCAACCATTAGTTAACAGGAAACAATATCGATATGTAAAAGGTAAATTTTTTTGAAGATGATTTATTATGGAAAACATTTTGTTGATAAAATACTCAAGTATAAAACATTTATATACTAGAATAAGTAATATAATGATGAATAAATTATATCTAATGAATATCCATACCGAAAAAGGGGTGAAATAGGGAATACCCAAAGAAATAGAGTTGGGGTTGTGAATTCCACTTACCTTATATCTGGAATCATTATTCATGTTAATATCCCATATAATCACATTAAATTAATTAATAAAAAATCCATAAAATTTTATAAATTATTTTTATTAATTATTGTTTTATTAATATCATGTATGAACTCTTATATGAGTTATTTAGTTTAATTCTATCATTTGTGAGTGAGCATTTTCATAGTTTTCTTGATTGGTTCACTTGTATACATGAATTGAAGAACGCATAAAATGTAGATAAATTTCCAAAATTTCAATTATATTTTATTAATGATAATTCATAAGTTTAAATGTTCTTATTAATAATTTTTTTATATTTAATGAGGACTATTCTTTGGATAAAAGTTAATGATAACCGTTTTAGGTTAATTTTGTCCATTTATTATCACAATGAACTCATTTATTTTGTCATTGAGTGTTATCAATAAATGATAGCTCTAGAAGATATTTAAGGTTTTAATATTTTTTAAAATATTTTTCAAAAATTATAAATATTTCATGTATATTCTTAATGCTTTTAAAAGAGAATGAATGTGAATCACACTAGATGTTGGTAATTTGACACATCACAGGAGATGATTTCATTTTTATTATAAAAGAGAGTGATGAAAGAATTTAATGATTTATATTCCACTAATAATATATAATTATATTATATCAAACATTAGAGAATTATAATCCCATTTTAATAAGGTAATGTATGGAGAATATAATAAAAGAAAATAAATACAATTGAAATTAAATGAAAAAGGAAGAGGAATTTCCCTCTGAAACCTCTTCTCCTTGAGAACATCCTAAGGGAAGAGTTTTCGTTATTTTGATGAGACCATGACCTCCTAGAGGTGGTGGAGGGGATAGGAAAATGTATTTTATATAATTTGGGCAGGGGTAAATTCTTGAGAGGTGTGAGGAGAAAAGGGTGTGGGGGATGGTATTTATAGTGGAGGAGTAGGGGTGTTTTCTCATTATTTAATTCATTAATTTATTAATTTTATCAAGACAAGAAATAATTTTAATTCTTGAGACTAAATAAATTAATTAGATCATGTGAGATTGAACCAATAATTATATCAATAGTGATAAATAAATTAATAGTTTATTTAAATTATAATGTAATAATACTATAAATTAGAGTATTTTACTATTCACAAAAAATTTCGTTATTTAAAAAAAAATCACAAAAATTCACCCTAACAATTCTTTAATGTTAAAAAATACAAAATAAAGTTAATTTAATAAATTTTTTTTTATATGTTAGTAATTTAATATTTAATTAAAACATTCCTTTACTTTGAAAATTCTGATTTTAAATTTATAAATTATTTTATGAAACATTAAAATATTACTTAAGGTCTCATAAAATTATCTAAAAATAATAATACATCAAAATATTTGTTTATGAGTACATTTTATAAAAAAAATTCTTTTAAATTATTAGATTAATTAAAAAATGTACTTAAATAATTATCACTTATAAAGATACCAACACATAATTAATAATATTAAAAATATTTACTTACATATACTATTATATAATTATATCATATTTTTACTTATAATATTCTTATATTTTATTTATACTATCACAAGTGACTCTACTTTTAATTTGGATGATATGATATTCATAATGCTTAAATTACTATTCCTGAGGTCATGTTACTATTTCATCGGTTTAGGTTACTTAAATTCTGTAAATACTTTTTATTTTAATAATTATTTATTTATAAAGAATTTATTACAAACCATAAGTTATTACATGTAATTTAAACTATTTGAAAGAACTATAAGAAGGAATAACGTACAATGATAAAAGTTTGAGTCCTTACAAATCAACAAGGCGACCAACCACCCAAGTCACCTCACTTGGGTGACCAACTAACCATGTCTCATCACCTAGGAAACTAACCACCCATGGATTATCACCTGGGTGGACAAACACCTAGGGTTCATCAATTGGGTGACCATTTTCCCAGGGCTTCCCATTTAGGATTCCATTTTCTTATGGATTTTCATTTATATGACCAACCTTCCACCTAAGCACTTGTAAACACAATAATACCAACATTAGTGTCCATTCTCCTTAAGACACCTAACAGCAATTCCATTCACCTATGATTTACTTATTTCATAATATTTTATCTCCCTTAACCCAAGTATAGTATTTGAGAATGCTTCCATTAGGGACTCCACAACAACTACCATATATGGATGACCCAGGTTTGGGTAACCTATATACTCCTTTTTGATTATAAATTCCCTTATTATAGTATATCTCCCAATTTTCCTCTATAAATAATGGGGATGTCATAATTTTTTAAATTATGCATCCAAATGGTAATTAGGGACCTAATATAAAAGTATGTTGTGGCAAATATCATGGATCATATAGTGTATGTTACTTCCCTCTCGTTTCATGGAACGTGAATCGGGAAAGGAAAAATTAGTGTACTTTATTTCTAGTTAGTCGATGTGTATGAAATAATCTATGGGTTTAGAAAAATATGGGAAGTGATTTATGATAATCATTCCTACGTAAAACCCATATAATTTCATGTTTATCCCTTCACAGCCCATCCTTCATCCATCAGTTGGAAGAGAGAATATTCCCACTGGGCATCCCTCATAGAGTAAGCCCTTATGAATTCTTGTAGGGCTTCATATCCCTCTTTCCCACTATACCACCTCCAAAATTCCTTGAGTGGATGAGAAAATAAATTTGGTTTTTGGATTCAGGATACATTTTTTGTGCCATCTAGAATTATTATAGTAATTTGATTAATCTTTTATTGTATCAGGTTTCTTATATGGATCATGGATCATGTGGGATAAGGGAATCCAGATTATTATGTCATTCGCATAATTAGAGTAACATAACTATGGGCCTATTAAAAGTTATATTTCCTAATCTATCTTCATAGGATACATAATATTATAGTACCTCCTACCATCTAGTGTCAATATTCAATGAAATTAACCTAATCATCCCTTGTCTCTTAAATTCTACATTAATAATGAATCTTATGGTCTTCGATACCTAATTTGATCATCCCATTTGTGAGATGCATCCATCTAGGTTCTCCTCATTTGGTTTAAACCTCAACTATATTACCTTCTACGCAATAGTACATATTCCTTGTGAGACAATACTTCAAAGGGCCACATTCCCAATGAAGCATCTATGTGTCTCCTTCTTAGGTGTAATCACTAACCTTACATTGAACTATTTGGGATTGTATTCATGTCTCTACGGGATATATAAATGGAACCTACCTCTGTTTCAAACACAATATCACCAACCTTATTACCATCTATATAAAACCATATTGCTAATGTGATCACACCCCCTCCTAGAGAACCATACTCTTTCCAGGTTAAATCATCTCACCCTTACTGGGCTATATTTGAAATGGGGTACATATTCATAATGACACATTCAACATAATATAAATACAATATTATAGATCCATATTCCCTTCAAATACAACAACAATAATTTGATCACTCATAAGTTCCAATCCAACAACTTCTTGGAAACATTCATCTAGTCTTCCTTACCAAATGATTACCTATATCAATCAATCATTATCACATGAATTTAAATGGAATAACATGTACCATTAAGTGGAATTGAATAATCTGAGTCATAATTAAATTCATAAGGATATATATTAATCCTTATCATAGGTCTACTCCTAATACAAAACTAGTCACCACCATCAGGATGAATACGAACTTCATAGTTCCCACATATATGGCTATAAACTATATTCCCCTTAAAAACATGCATCAATATTTAATAAAAAATAGTATAGAGAACCTCTTATAAATAATGATTGTAATTTTGATATAGATCCTTTGATATATTTTTTTCTGATTATTAACATAGTGGTTAAATAGTTCCCAACTCATTTTTGGGACGGATTCAAAATAAATAATTAAATAATTATTCGAGTCTTCGTGTAAAACCCCTTGTCTATATAGGCATTCAATATTCATTAAAAATGATACTTTTTGAATTGTTTTTATATTTTTTTTTGATTATAAATATTCTAAATAATATATTGAGAATTAAAAAATCTCAATAAAGGTGTCTTCTATTTTCACGAAGGATCAAAAGACATATTGGTGGATCAGGATGGCACCAGGAGGGGTCAGGGAGGTTTTTATAGCCCTGGGTTCTGTAGTCCACTAGCTAATATTGGGGGGAATTATTGGATCAAGATTTCCCTTTTCCTTCTCATGTTTAATGTATAATCCCCCCATATTTCACCTGTTATAGGGTATGAGGAAGGGGGTAGAATCAATCTCTTCCACCTTTAATCCCCCTTATATTGGAGGAAATTTTTGAACATTTTCATATTTATCTTGGTTGGTCACATCCTCAAGAGATCTTTGTTCTCCTTCTCCCATCCCATGTCTAACATTGAGTTTTTTTAGGATTTTCTATCCTGATTCCACTAAAGCATGGTGGAATCATATGTTGATGATGGATATTCCTTTTATCTGGTGATGAGGGAATCTTGAGATTCTATTTTCAATAGGTTACTTAGTTATTCAACAATGTAGGTCATCGTTTTGGTTATTCATAGTTATTTTACTAAATTAAATTAAATTACAATTTTTTGTGATGTTTATTGTGTATGTGTATTAGAATATGTTTGGGGATTTGAAATTGAACCTTGGGATGTGATTGAACTTGGTTCCAGTGTGACATGAATAATCGATGATTTATCTCACTTAATGTCAAATTTGTAACTATTTGAACAATAAATTGTAAATTTTATAATCAATTAATTAATAATGTTTTCTTAGAGTTACAGGATCATGATTTTGAGATGGGATTGGTAGATCATGGATAAGGATGGATATTCCCCGGCAGATACTTCCATCCCATAACAATAAATTGGAAATTATTTAGTATAATGTATCTTGTCTTGTGTACTATCCTTATATCTTATGTTTCAATTAATATTGTATGTTAATTCCAAGGAACACCACAAAGGTAAGAAACCATGGTTAATTTTATATAAAAAAACAATGTTATAATTAAATTATAATGTTAAATTTAATTGAATGGGTACCAGAGGTTGTGAACAACCCTTTTGTGTTATCTTGACGGATCAGTTTCTAATAGCTTTGGCCAAATTCTATATGATATTTGATGTCCTCCAAACCACATTAGTGTTGAGGTAAGACATAGTGAGATCCATGAGCCTTTTTAGGGTCATAATATGACTATGAAATATTGGTAATGGTAGAATAGATATCTTAGTTCATGTATTCTATAGAGGACCCTTTGTACTTAGAGTTGTTCAGGCTTTTCGTGAAACAAGCAGGATGATTAACCCTCAAATATCTACTATGAATAGTAATAGTTTTATAGACCTTAGGATGAATATAAATATATTGGGTGAGTAGACCAACCTAGACATACTATGATGACCAAGACAGTTCCTCAGATATCCCTTTTCTGTTACCCATGTGGAAAGACCCCATGTATCCTGGAAGGTCGTGAAACATCATTGACGATGTCATGGGACATGGTATCCATGAAGCATCATGTGTTGACCAGAGACCGAATTTGACACTAAATAATCCTACTGAATAAAATCTTTATGGATTTACTAGGGGAACCTTGGTGAGTGGGTTAATATGGAGACAAGTATAGATGGTCGTGGGTGGAACCTTAGAACCTGGATTAATGATATGGGCATATTAGAGTTTGATGAAATAGATATCGTTTGGGGAGTATGGACTTAGGTTTCACTATGTTTCCAGCATATGGACACCAACATATATAAATTTTATATTTATTCTTGATATGATATACACCTTGGTGAAATTTCAGAAATGAATGGAACACCCCACGAGGGAGTTTATCAGAAATTCATTTAATGTATATTTTTAGGATGTTGAAAATCTAATTAATGTGGTTAAGAAAAATGCATATAAAAAGAATTCCCTAGATACAACAACACTAATAGGGATGTTTATCTAATATTATTATAGTACATATTCCTCTTCTAAGAGAATTACCATAGTGAAGTTATGTGATACTATTTTGAATTTCATTGAATTTGGATAAAGGACATCTTGAGGTGGATCGTCACATACTATCATGACATGGGCCTTATTGTGGGTGATCATATCCTATGATCAATAGAGGTAATATTAACATTATTAGTGTAGATACTCTATTATATCATTAGGATCTTGTCTCCATGTCTTTGATATTATTGGTCTTATGTATGGATGAGAAAACTCGCATAAGGGAATGTTTGTGATGACTAATTATACTATCATAATTGAAGGTATGTTATAATCTATTGAACAATAAACCTGAGGGGTGTTTGGGTTATTATGGATGGAACAATTATATTATGTTCTCAGACACACCCTAAAATTAGTCCAATGTAGGTGTGGTTAATTAGGTTAACATACATAATAATCAATTTTTTTTAATTTATTCCCATTAGCCATTTAATTTTGTTGACCATGTCACATAAAAATATCATGGAATTTCCAGTATATTACGAGACTACATTGGTGGTTCCCTTTTTAGTTTTCTACTCACACACTGAGCAATATTCCACTGTATATTAGTACCTGAGAAGATTTTAACTTAGTTTCAATCCCATGTAACGTTTTGTCCTAGGTTTGATCGAGTGGGAAGGCTAAGACATGTACATGGATCTAGGAATGATATTTGTCTCTATGTTTTTTGGAGATTGAATTTTCATTTTATTATTTTGGTGTGTATAGATAATTGATCAATTGGTCTATTTATGTATCTAAGGTATTTTTGTTCAGGAATTTACTATATTATAAATATTTCTACTCCTTGTTTATATTTATCTACTTCCACATAGATTTTATCTTATAATGGATTTTGTATTTTTATTTATTCAATTATTGTGAACATTGATATATGGGTTATGTTCTTCCTATATAAGAACCTTATACCCCCACAACAAGTTGGTAGCCCCTGGTATATAAGGTTTCATCCAAGAGGTATTGTAGAGAAAAATCTTTCGGGAACCTGTTCATGATCTGGGTGGATATGCTATACAAAGTTGTCATAGTGTTTTTTATTTTTATGTTACTATTTAAGGATAAAATATATTATATATTTATGAATATGTCAGATCTTATGATATATATTGATATTATTCATCCATAACACATGAAAAGAGGATATTGAATAATGTTTACACTTTTTATATAGAATAAATTGGTGCCACATGCATCTTATCATACATATAAATTTTAAATGAAATATAGCCCTTATAGTTTGTCATTTTTTTCAACAATAGTTATGGAACAATTTTTATAAATGTCAACAAATAAACATGCAGCATTTTCCCAAAAAAGTACTTGGAGGAATTCAACACGTTTAGATTCAATTGAATATGCATTTTCCTTATAATGAAAATTCATGTGGATCTATGGTGATATTCTTGATGATGATGAATATGATGCGGTCCTTGGGAATATGAGGGGTAGTGACCCTAATGCGTCTATAGGGAATTTTATAAATTTTTAGAAAACCCATTTGGGTTTTATTATTAAGGATTGATATTTTAAAGAGATTATAAAAACCTATATTAAATTGTTCCATGTATTATGTATTTAAATTATACTTTACTAAAATATGTGTTTTGGTTTACCCTTGATAGAAATAACCTAGGGTTATTACATCAGTTACAGAATGTATCAAATATTGATATGTGGTCCTTGATGGAGCAGACGCCTTGGTGAATACTTTAGAGGATGGGTTCCCTAGTTGTGGGATGTGGTTTTGATGTGATGTTTTCATAGATGATGTCCAATGAGTGTTTGTTTCGGAATGTTTATGTTATGGGTTTTTAGATGGGAGTGTCAATTATGCCTCATAGTCAATGAACATTTATGAGTGTTGACCTAATGAATAAGTGATCATAGCTAGTGACTCTGATGATAGAATCAGTTATTTTTTCTAAGTGGGAGTCTTGTGGTACCTCAATATTTTCCCTGACCAGAGTAGTATTTTTATTATATTGTTAGATGGAAAACTATATGTGGAGTAGGCCTTTGTTTTGGGGGATTTAGAGGTAGTGTTCATGGTTGTACAATCATATATAAAGTAGTCAACATGTTGTGTTATTTATTATATAAAATAGGAATGGTAATGAGTTAGGGATTCATATTTATTATACCCATGGGTTTTTGTGGGATAGATGTTTATTATCACTACATTGGGTAGGGCTATTAAAGTTCCTGACCATGTTAACATGTGGGTTCAATTTTAACAGTTTGGTTAGAGAATGTGTGGATACTTCTGATTGGAATAACATAGGGATGTGGATTAGAGTTTGGATGGGGGTAACATTGACTAGACCAATTATGGGAACCTATTTTATTAGGATTATGAAAATTAGAAATAGATTTTGGGAAAAAAATCAAGGCATAGGTAGGGTTATTGATTTTTGAGTAGAGATCCAATAGAGCTCATGACTTAGGGAGTATACATTTTTTGGATCATGGGAAAATAGATTTTGATATTTATAACCCAAATGAGTGTAATTCATGTGATGTGGTTTACGAGTATGAGATTATACACCCACTATGTTGGTGATATGGAAATATTATAGGTCAATGCATGTGATATCTATTTAATTAAATATCAGGAGTGGTTATGTGTAAGTTGAGGGTCAAGAAGTTTAGATGATATTTTTTGAGAATGGATTTTTAAGGGTTGATATAATATATATGTTATCCTATTGTGATGTATTTTTTTATAATGTATCGGTCATGGTTGAACAATCGATATGATGGTTGACCCGAGTTAATAATTTATTGGGATAGATTATCGTGTATATGGAGGAGAAACACTAGGTAATGATATAACATATTGAGTTTATGATTGAGGAGTTGTATAAGTTCAATCCTATGGTTAGGAGTGTCACATAGGTTGTGGATGTAAAATTCATAAGTTAGAATTCTAGTGGAATCATGGGATTTTTTGACAGAAGATCTAGATGGAACAATGAATCTAGTGGATAAATGGATAAAATTACTTTTGGACAACTTAGGGAGTACTAGGTAAGAATTTGAATACAATTAGGGGTAGAATAGAATAATTATTGTTGGGATTGGGATGGATTATGGTTGTATGTTTGTCTTGAATTATAGGTTTTCCAATGCTCATGGTATGGTAAAATTAAGGAATAGAAATGTTAATGATTCAAACATGGAATGTAACTCAAATATGAGTATGAGCTTTGATTGGAATAGTTGGATTATCATGGGATTACTTAGGGACAAATAAATCATGTTTAATTTATGATGATTCCTTTACTATTGATGTTGATCCTTTTTTAGGAAAGTCAGTTAGTGGGGGATCGACCTGTGTTCTCATATGTATTTGGATTCATCTGTTCAGGAACTACATCAGACATGTCATATAGGATAAAAAGGGTTTGTTTGGAGTATTTTTAGGTTAATTCCAAATAAAAAATTTTGATAACAAGATTTTAACTTAGTCAATTGTAGTTTGACCAAATCAAATTAATGTCGAGGAGTGAGAAAAATATTCTTATATGTTTTTAGGTGTGGATTGTTTGAAACCATAACAAGTGAATTGTAGGAATATTGGTCTGTAATACTAATAGATGATTCATATATCATAATCTACAAATCATTGTAATAGAAAATATGAAACAACAACTAATATGGGGAGAACCATTGGATGAATATTGAACAGGTTAAAAATAGGATCATTTATTAAGATATATTGTATTTTCTAAATGTCATATCAGTTTTTTGGAAAACAAATATGAGTCATGTCTCAATAGAAATGTTTTGAAAACCATAATTTTATTTTGATTCTTTGGAAGAGTGACCATTATTCAAGGGTAGGATGTATCTATTAAGTTTGAATTCATGAATGAATTATGTTAGGATATTTAAAGGGGTGTCCACTAAGCCATCACAGGGATGTGCAGTGTTAATCTGGGGAGGTTGTGAAACCCCAGGTCCATAAGGAAAATATGAATTCAATATAAATTGGAATTTCTGAATTAGTGTCAATTTTGTTTTTATAAATTGGATTTGGAATCATTTTAAAAGGATTGGAACACCTCATTGGAGGTTATTTACAAGTGTTTTTTTGGCTTGGGAGTCATCTCAAGAACATAGGTGAGCCATGAGAGTGGTCAGGGTAACTGCAAAAATCATATTTGTAATAGGAAAACAATTAAAAGATGGCTTCAAAAAGTATCCTGGTGGGCTACCATAAGTACATACTTACCAATGGGAACATTAGAGTGTCAAAATGACTCTAATGTTTCATTGTATGTCACGACCCGACCCAACGAGGCTCGAGCCGCTACTCCCCAAGACCACCTCCAATAGGCCAGTGGCTAGCGACTAGCGCCGAGTAGGATATCACACACATGCGAGATATTAGCCTAAGGTACCTGTATAAACGCACCCACAGACATCTCCATGAAACAATGTAGAGATACATAAAACTGAAAAGTAAAATGCAAGCATACAATTATCCCACAACTAGAGTACATCAAAAGTACAAAAGGTAAAAACAGGTCCCACCAAAAGAAAACCACAAAGCGTGTCCAACCTTCTCTGAAGAAGGGGAACGTTGCCACACACCCGTCGGAATTCTCCCTCGTCACTGCTCCAGTAAACACCCCGGTCAGACACGCTCACTATGATCCACCTGCTCTGGGTCCTCCTGGGACTCCGTCTAAAGACCTGCGGTCTACACAAGACACAAACATGTGTGGGAAAATCCCGTGAAGGGGTGAGTATAATTATACTCAATAGGCACCCCAAAAACCCAAAATAAAGGACAGAAACTGTAAGGAAACAACCCGATCATCCCAGCCAGAGGGAAACTATATGAGAGAGAAACTCCATCTCATGACCATACTCAGCTAAAAACTACTAGTCACCTCAACTTAGGTGCATGCCCATACATACACCTTGAACAATCTAGATATACTCAGCTCACCCATCCAGCCACCTGAGGTACCAACCTCATCACCAGCATCGGTTCACACACAGGAGAGAACACTCCACGATCATTGTCATCCCTAATGACACACATCTGATAGATACACTCCCTCGGGTTTCTCACAAACATCTCAGAAGCTCAACAGAGAGATCACGCTTCTCGGAGACCGTCACTGAGGAAAACCCTGCTAAAACAACATAACCACCAAACCCTTTAGATAGGGGATCACTCATAGGGTCTGCTAGGGGATACCAAAACACACTCTGGAATACGACTCTCAGAGATAGGGGATCACTCCCAGGGTCCGCTGGGGGATACCATGACCCGATCTGGCTTATGTAGTTATCATAGATAGGGGATCACACCCATGATCCGCTAGGGGATACCACAACCCGATATGGCGCTCGACAGAAGCACATCACTTAGATAGAGGATCATCGCCCATATAAGGATGGTAACGATGATACCGGAACCCTATCTGGTATAACTCGCGATGTAGGGGATCGAACCGACGATGTCGCAACCCTACCAAAACCAAGTGCTGAGTAGGGGCTCACATAACCAACGATACCACAACCCAACTATACACCTCATGCTGAGTAAAGGATCATATAACCGACGATGACACAACCCTACTGAGTACGACCCACCACGTATGGGATCATAATCCTGATTATTCCACAACCCTACGGGGTTAACCAACAATATATGGGATCACCGTCTCTGGATAAACTGTCACATGGATACCAAGAACCCGATCTAGGGTAGCGATGCTAGAGGATCCCACTCCGGCCCACCGGAGGGATACCACTACTCTAACAGATTAAACATCCCATAGAGAGGATCACAAGCCTACCTAGGGTGGTGATGCCACACAATCCATCATTGGAACGAACCAAGGGAGTACCCCGAACCAATGCTAGTCCAAACGACGCTAACCCGAGCGACCCACTACAACGCCACACCTCGCATCAGCAAGGCCGATACTGAGTCCCACCATCGTCATTCAAGCCGAAAAACATGCAGGATAGGATATTTACTTGCCCAAAATGGACAACCGGTGAAATGGCACTAATCACCGCAACTAGCCCGTGCGGGGCCCACACAGCGATCCGGGAACTCAACAAACAGATCATACCACGACGATCCCCTCAGAAATGTACACAGGATCCACTACCTGCACATCCGAAATAGACAGACGGTGAAAAAGGAACTATTCACCAAAGGTCATCTCGGGTGGGACCCACGCCTCAATCATCAAACACATTTAACGGATCGCACCATTGTGATCCTCTCGTAAAAACACAAAGGATCTACTACTCGCTCGTCTAAAACAGACACCCAGAAGAAAATTTGCATTTCACCGAAAACCCAAAAACCCAGCCTCGTGGGGCCCACACCCCATTCTCAGCCACAACACCTAAAAACCAACAAGAAAATTCCATTGTACCATCAGGGCCTCAACGCCACTGACGACGCGTCAATCGGACGCTCCGGGTAAAAGATTCAACGGCCCGAAGTCGAACAATAATAAAATATTATTATTTTATTCGACATTTCAGTCTCCCGGGCCAAAATCATTACTCTCAAAGTGAGTTCAAATTGTCCGTCTCGACGCAAGGAACGTGTCTCCGCAAACGGTTCGCAAATCAGAGTTACAGTTAGTGTGTTACGGGAGATTAATGAATCCTTGGAAAATCATGGCCCGACCACTACTGGCCTCGCCAGAAACCACCGCGTCGCGGCCAGATTCCACCGCACTGCCACCGCCACCACCGGAAACCACCACACCACCACTGAGCCTCGCCAAATTCCTCCATGGATGCTGCCGGAATCCTGGATTTCTGCAGGAAAACATTCGGGGACCCCCGAAAGCACCCCGGTGCTCCAAAAACAGATCTGAAACATGTTTCAGAAATCTCGGGACCCGAACTATACAACCCTTCTAACGATTTGAAGAAAATCAAAAAATAAACAGGGTCCAGGATTTCAAAACTCAAACCGCCTACCTCACAGGCGAAACGTCGACGTTCTTCCTTAGATTCGCGCTCTAGAGCTTCCGCTCCACGCTCCAGGAACGTCCATCGTCGAAATCTGAGCTCGTGGGCGCTTCGTTTGATCGATTCGGTGGATCAGCGGTGAAAAACAACAATGCATTCCGAGAGGAATGAGGAAAGGGGGGGGGGTGCTGATATTTATTTCTATTTTAGAAACATATCTTCAGCCCGCCTGCGCCAAACCCACCTCAAACCCGACATCCAATGCAAACAAATGTAAGCTCACCCCTAGGGTAAACCCACTGTTCTAAACGCAACGATGGACTCAGAATTTCTATCCGAGTCTCCGTTCAAAAGTTATTCGAGCTGACGCTTGAAATCAAACATTTCCACTTATTTATGAAAATTTCCATGTTGGCATTTTCCACAGCATGCCAGCGCCCGCGATGTTTACACCTCGCCTAGGTTAAACGACATGTTCTGGGCGCAACCGTGCCCTCGGATTCCCATTCTGAGCTACCGTTTAGGATATATCACACCCCCACCATGTGCATAGTATTAAAATACTTAATATTTTTATAAAATTAATTTTGGGCACACCGGGCCTCGGAATCGCACATCGTCTTTGCGCCTAGCTGTGGATTTATTCATTGAAATATTCCAAAGTCTGACATGACCAAAAACCCAAGTCTCTACATTGTATTTTAATGGGGAATCAATAATCGTTTCTCATGTTATGGCACATATGGAAGGTTTTATAATCCAACCATCGTCCTGATCAGATCTTACTTGGGAAGAGATTTTGGGGTCTTTTATATTGAATTGAGGAAGGCCTCATCATCCAGTGGTATATATTTTCTATCTCCCATCCATATTTTTAATTTTTAATTTTACAATTATTATTTTTGTTTTAATTCCAAAATAGCATGGTGGAATTAGATTTAGATGATGGGGAGTTCCTTTTTTCTTTTGGTGAGGGTGTCTCGAGATACAATCTAACGCAGTTTCATAGTGACTCAAACTCGTATATCACTATTTCGGTTTTTATTAATTTTTTTGGAATAAATTAAATTAAATTATCATTTGATTTTAAAATTTTTATTGGGGGGGGGGGTTTCATGGATTAGGTCTGGGTATATGAGATAGACCCTTAGGTTTCTAATGGAATTGGATCTGGTGTAGCATGATAAACCAATGAGTTATCCAGATTTATGTTAAGTTAGTAACTGATTAATTAGTTAATTATTAATGTTATAGTTATTTAAATGTTGATTTTTTTATTTGAGTTCACAGATATAGACATTGAAAAATCCATGGTGGATCAAGAATGATGTCTGAAATCCTTGTACACATGTTAGTAGTTGTTAACAGCCCTTGACAATAAATTTTAAAATCATTGGAAAAAGGTATGTGGCCTCGCATACAAGACCTGGGGATTGTTTTTTATTTCTTGTAAAAACTCATTAAAACAAGTAAGGGAAATTACCCAAGTAAATTTAATTAAAAATGATTTTGTTTCATTAAATTTTAATGTAAATGGAAGTAAATGAGTGCCTTTTTTCATGAAAAATCCATTTTTAGTAACTTAATTCCTCCCCTGTTGATGGATGTGGTCAGGTCACTTGACGTAATAGATAGCCTCTAGACATATTTATATGTGATTCAATCTCACTAATAACCATGATAACTTTTGTAATGTTTTTATATTCCTATAATTCATAGTCCATGGGGAATAAATATCCATGGACATGTTTTCCATATAGGACCTTTGTGCTTTGAGATGTGTTGGTTTGTCAATACAATAGTTGGTTGAGCAACCATTTTCTGTACTATATGAATAGGCCTAGGTGGAAATACCATAGGTATATAGGGATCATGATAGGTGAGTAGACCAACCTAGTGTGACCTAGAGTATCAATTTAAGTCATGAGACATATATTGAATATTACCTTTATAGAGAGACCTCGTATAGACAAAAATTCCATTATACATCTTTGATGATGTTGTTAGACATTGTCTCTTTATAATATCATGTGCTAACTTGAGATCCTTATTGAGAACATGTAATACAATGAGGGGGCCTCCATAGGTATTGACTAGTGATACCCTGTTTAAAGTTTAGATATAGAAATGTGTAGATATGATCATGATAGATCAATATTGATGTAAAAATAGTCTAGATAGGGAGAATAGTCAATTATAATTTTTCCATAAAAAACAATATGTGTTTATTTTCTATAGAATCCTCCTTGAATATAATCTTCAAGATATATAGTGAATATTAAATATATGAAATGAACATTGTGTTTTTATAATTTTTCAGATCACTCATATCCTAGTCCACTCACCAACCTTCTCTAATCCAAGAATGAATTGGTACCCACGAAGAGAACTTCAATTTTGATGTGTGATAACCTATTATAGACACTTCCATTTTAAATACATAGAGGTACAACATTAACATTTTCTTGGACTCATAACCCAGTATGGACATGACTTTTATCTGGGATTTAAAAACAAAAACATTCTTTTTGTTTGGTTGAACAACCAATATACACTTTATTTTTATTTGGAAAAGAATAAATCAATGCTTATAAATATAATGATATTAAATAAATATTATTATATAAAAATATAGAACAGTTTAACATGAAGGGGTCAAATTATGAATATGATAAACTTTTATGAACATGATCTCTTCTACTATAATGGAATAACCAGCTAATGTATATTTAGTGATCATTATAATGGATAAATGATCACGAGAGTTATTTATTGTATATGTAGGATTAGTTATGTGTGATAATTATTAAATAAACTATTTTAGTTTTATTTTATTCCATGACAACATTCTAATGTATTTATATCCATTGATTACATTTGAGACATTCTGGGCATGTCTAGCTATCCATTCACTGCAATCCATGTGTTAGTGAATAATAAAAAGTTATGCTACCATTACTTGTATTTTTAAAAATCATTCTTATCCTCAAAGAGTTTTCATGCTATTATATTTTAGATAGAAACTTATTAAAAGCATTTTTTATATATTTTTCTAATAAAAGTGGTTTATTCAAAAAAATTATAAAGATAAAAATCACTAACATGAACTTACTGTAATTTAGTGTCTCAAAATTTTATAATGACTGATTATAAAATAAATAAACCATAATTATTATTTTACTATTAATTTATATGTTAAATTTAATTAAACAACTTATGGATAATTAAATACAATATTAATTTAATTTCCAAATTAATAAAACAGTTAAAACAAATTATTAAAAAATTCATTTCACTAAAAAAAATAGAATACCCCAAAAACATGGTAACATTAATACTTTTACTACATGTATGAATGTATATATAAAATATTATAATAAATTAAATCATGAATGTAATTTTATTTAAATAGAACATAATGAGTAAAAAAAATTAAATAATTTTTTATAGGATGTGGTAAAATTATAGTTTAAATTGAAAGTATTAGAAATTTTAAACTAGTGATTTTGAATTATTTTGAATTGGAGGTATCATATATTTATATTTTGATGTAAAAAAATATTTAAGTTGACAATATTAAAATCTATTTGTGATATTAAAAATTCCTGGTAGTAACAAGTTTTTTCTCATGCTAACATGGTTCACATCAGATATCATGAAAGAACTGACATCCCTCATTTATGTGCAACAGTCACTGAAGAAAGGTATTACTGCTCTCATTTATAGGGGGAAGTACTACCACAAAGTGCCTATTATGGTAGTTCTACTATCACTTGGTGAGGCTTGTGCTTCTGTCACATGATTTACCATCACACAAGATTCCATCTCATGAACTATCATCACATGATCAGATAATCTACCATTGAATCATAATAGTCATTGATGTTGTTGACATTGAATAAAATTTTCATTGTTAACATTGTGGTTGGTAGATGATACCACCACTATTGTTGATGTTCCACAGCTATTGTCAAATGAAAAAGGGTTCTTCTGATACCACTTAAGAATAGATAAATAAAAAACTCTCACACATCAGGTGGGTTATACCATCAAGAAGAAAAAGGATCCACTCCCATTAGATATAGAACAGATAAGGAAGCTTGTCACACTTTGCTTCAGAACCAAAACATAGAGAGAGAGATATAGACAATTTTGATGTGTAAAAATAGATGAACAAGTTTGCACATAGATTATATTGTCCATATGATACAAGTGTCTAACTGCTCAGCGATGTCGGGATTGTTGGATATAATGTTACATTGTTAAAAATGAAGTCGTAAACATTGTGAATAGATGAAAAAACTAAATTGTGATATGGTGTTGCACTGGTTCTCGTGTTCAAAATAAGTTGTGGATGTATAGATAATTTTTCTTCCTATATGAGAGAAGTCAATATATTGTGCATTGTGATGACACTCGGAAGATGATATGAGAAAATTGGGATTTGGATAAGCAAGGTCGAAAGATATAAATTCGTGTAGGATTGGGAAGAAGGTAAAATATAGAACATGTGTTTGTTTTATAAATAATGATTTTATAGGATAATTTATAAACAATTATACAATGTATTTAAAAATTTTAAATTTAAATATAATATATAAAATATATATTTTAAAAAAATATTATTAAAAGAAATTAAACGTTGAGAAAAATAATAATATAAAAGATATAACAATATATATTATAAATTGACTTATACTTTTGATGTAATGATTAAAAAAATTGTAATATTTACATTATTCTGAAAGGGTTAATAAAAAATTTGACATATTAATACATTCAATAAAAATTGTCTACAAAAATAATTTTTAAAAAATATTAACATTTATTTGAAATAAAAAATAATAAATTCTTATATGAATAATTTCTAATAGTGAAGTTGACACTTTAAAATCAAATCATAAAACTAAATCCATTATCAATTAAAGGAATTTTAAATAAAGATATTTAAAATGAATACATAAATGAAGGATTTAAAATGTATAAATATATGATTTTGAATGATTGGATTTTAAAATATATATAAAAAATTAAATAATAATAAATTTCACCAAACTAATAATGTAGGCTTTTTTGTAAATAAAAGATTTAATCATATATTTAAAACCCTAAATTTTATCCCCTTTTAAAAATTTATCAAAAAGTAAATAAATATATATATTCATAACAAATTATCTCTCAAATGTAATAACAAATATAGTGTTATAGGAATTTAATATATATTGTCATTTATTATAATTTTTATCATTATATAGTAAGAAAACATCTCTGGCCAACATATAACATTAAAAATGATAAGAAAATTTTTCTAAGATTCTAAAAAAACTACCTCATATATAATAAACTATAATTTTTTATTAAAAATAGACTAACTATTCATATTTTAGTATTAATAGTTTTTGAAAAAAATTTATAGTATCAATATATTTAAAAAATTTGGAACATGATTTAAATAAAGTATTCACTCTAATTTTTTTTATTTATTTTATACTCCATAATCAACTATGAATTAAATATATAATTTCAGACATATTTAAAAAAAATAATGAAATAAACTATATTATAATGCCTAAAATAGATCCGAAAGTATATAAAAAATATCCAATGATAAAAAGTGTTCAAAATTGTGTTTTATGGAGCAACTTCTAATTTAAACTATTAAAGAAATATGTTGTTAAGCAATTTAAACAAAAAAACACTAATATTAAAAATATTTTTTCTATAATAAAATAATTAGAATATGATTTCTATCTCAAAGCATTAATCTGTTGATGAAAACTATTTCAAATGGAATAATAAAATTTGATGTTTTAAAAAAATAATTTTTAATTACTAATTTATAAAATGTATGCACTAGTATATCCTTTCATTTAATAAACAGGTAGTAACTACCCCAAAATTCAAGCTCTCTATAAATTTTTTTGGAATTTTATATAAAATGTAAACACATAATCCTATTACATAATGGAAAATTTCATTATATAAATATTCTATTCCATGTATATATGACAGTAATGAATAGAAATTAAAAAACCTGACTAAAAACATGAAATTAGAACCAAATAAAAAAATATATTAGATAATTCAAATGATAGAAAAAACATTAATATAAAAAATACATTATGAATTTTCGATGAACAAAAATTATTACCTAGTCATAGTGTCTACTATAAGTCTAAAAAAATTTCAATAACAAAATTTTGGTACCCATGATATTTAATATTCACCTAAATTCATAGAGGGCCTTTTGGACAGCTAAAAATATTTCAAACATTTATTTTTGGGTAATTCAAAAAATAAATTCATAGATATAATTGTTTTATAATTACTAAATGATTGAGTAAATATCAATGAGAAGTTATTGGAATAGTTCTCTTTTATTCTATATTTAGTGATTCTCATTTTGGTAATATTCACTTTTTAGATTTTAACAAAATAAGCCATTTTATTAGTTATTATGAAGCTGTTAAATCCAAAATCATTCTTGTAATAGTTTAGTTTCATCATAGATATAATTTTCCCATATTTATATTTCCGTTCATCAATAGTGGATAAATGTTTTACAAGATTATCAGCTTCTTTTTCCAAATCCATAATATCCTTTTGAATTATATCAAAGTCGTTATAAACATTCTCATTAATATTAGAACCTATACTTCATATTTTCTTAATTTCATGGGTAATTTGATTAAATTTAATTTCATCATTATTGGTATCAACAAAAAAATAAAATTATATTTACAGATCTTGATTATTTAGTTATCGAAATTCGTTATTTTGATCATTTTATTTTTTAGAGTTTTATCATCTAGGAATTTGTATTCTTTTTAGGTTTATCAATATTGGAAACTTAGATATTAATATTATCACACTGCCTATGTAAATTTTTATTCAATTTTATCAACTACTTAATTATATTTTTTATGTTATTATATTTATAAATAATCCTGATACTATCATTACTTACTTCCTCATTTTCATTGTACAAATATTTAACTATAGAATTCATAATATCCGAGTATAAACAATAATTAGAATCATATACATTTTTATCCTCTTATGTAGAATTATAATCAATATTAGCACGTTAAATTAATTTATAAAAAATCAGTTACCTGACATTTTACACCTATCATAAAAAGGTTATTTGTTTCATTTTGATGTCCCGAGCCAACCCTTCAATCAAAATAGTTTATGAAATATTATCCTATAATCAAATATTGATATTCTATTTCTTAATTTACTTTTCTAATTCATTAAATACTTTATTTTTTTGTAATTAGTCTTGATTTGACCTTTATTCTTATACTCATAACATGTAAATTCTAAAATATCATTATTATTGATATTATTAAATTCATTTTACTCCTTTTTGAACTTCCATTTTACTATATATTTCAACCACTGTTTTTGATATATTTTTAAGTAATATCATTAAAATGTGACATCTATTTATCACATTAGAGGAACATAGATTTATAAAATTATAATGATTCATTAAAACTATACATAAAAGAAATTATTATTCTCTTAGTTGTATCATAATAAAAAATATTATTCCGTTAATGTTTATACAATAATACAGATACGATTAGTTCATCTAAATTTTATTCTTTAAAATTAATTATTTCATCAATCACCACATTCTTTTCATGCGATCATTTTGGATGAAATATCATTTCTCTTTCATCATGATATTTATTGTTCAGTAATTACCCATGTCCAATAATACTATTTATAATTCTTGTATACTAGTAGAACATCTGGTTGACTAACTCAAATTATGCCATCTGTAAATTATAGTTTTCTACTCATACCATTCATATTTTCACACTTTTACGATTTTAAATCAAATAGTGAGTGACTTCAAGTACTCTCCATATATCATGGGTTAACTTACATGTTGAAACATGGATATATGGACATTTTTATATAACACGATAAAAAATATTTTTCACTTTTTAATTCATAATATATTTCACATTTTCATAACCTACAAGTTTCAATGGATTAGATTTGGGTAGGTCATATGGTTTCTTCATGAGAGTCCAATGATCCACACATAACTATTCTAGGTAAGATCCAATATAGACATTCCAATATCCATAGTCTCTTCCGTTGAAAAAATGGGGGCTTTTTGGTATTCATACATCATTTTAAATATTACCTACCATATTATTGATGTTATATTTTTTTGTAGATATTAGGACTTTGATATTCAGGTTAGAAATATATGTAAAATTAAATAATAAAACATATATTTGATTGGTGTGAACTCTATTATAAGGATAGGTTTTATCAGGATGATATTAATATAGGTCCAATATAATTAGAGACTGTACTTTGATACCAAAACTTATATCGAGAATGATAAAAAAAATAGACTAGAATGTGGGTGAATAGTTGATTAAAATTTTAAATGAACAATCAAATTTTATTATTTAAATAATATTTTGAAAGTGAAATGTTAAGGTTATATAGTTATTTGGAAATTAAAAAATGATAATGGTTTTTCTATAGTGGTTTAGATCACCAAGATCCTTTTCTATTCATCATCCTTCTCTAATCCATGATATTTCATTTACCCACTAAGAGAATCTCCCTTTTAAAGGTGTTATAACCTATTATAGACATAGAATTTTTCAATAATCGGAGGCACAACCCTGCATTTTTTTAAGAGTCTCAATCTATTTTAGACCACAATTTTAATGAAGAGTCACAACCTGGGAATATTATTTTTTCATGGTAACCAAGACATACATTCTTTTGATTGGAAAATCCTAAATCAACACTTACAAGTAAAACAATTATATAAATATTACATAATAAAAAATAGAGAATACTTTAAACCAATAGATATCAGATGATGGTGATGGTGAAGTTTGATTATCTTAATCACCTTTGTAGCAATGCATCATTTGGTCAATGCATCTTTTGAGAAAAAAAATGGAAAAATCGATGGAGTTCTTGACTATATGTACAATAATAATTGTGTGTCATATTTATTGAATAAAATTTGTGATTTTTATCATATCTCTTGGTCATATTCCAATGGGTTGATCTTGTATGATTTATTGTAATATCATCTAAGATCGTCTTATTATCCAATTACTACATTCCATGAGTTAGTGATTAATAAAACAAAATATTATAATTACCTATATTTTGAAATTACATGAACATTGTCATATAGATATCAAACTATTATATTTCTATAAGAAGATCATTAAACCCAGTTATAAAATATAATTTATAATAAATGATAAATATTCAAATAATTAGAGTGATATAAATAACTTGGAAGAACTTAAAATAATTTAATATAAAAAAATTATAAAAATAGAGTATAAAAAATAAAAATGATAGATACTTTTTTCAATGGAAATTATTGAATACTATTTGCAGAATAGTTTAGGTAAAATTCATTACAATATTTATATATTTTTCATGTTAATGATAATATTAAACAAGTTAATAAAATTCAATTTATTAAAATATCATAATACCGAAAAATATACTATCATTACAATATGTATGTCATGTATGATTATATACATTAAATATTCTCTTAAATTTAATAAAATAGAAAATATTATTTTAACAGAACATAAGGAGTAAAAATTAAATTCCATAATTTTCTATACGATGCAGTAAATTATTAGATTTTAAATTGATAGACATATAAATGTTAAACCAGTTGTATTGAAATATCTTAAATTGGTGGTATCATAAATTTAGGATTTATTGTGGAAATTTATTTATTCTAGCGGCATTAAAATATATTTTTTTGTTTTAAAAATACATGGTGGTTGCATGAAATTTCTACCGCTGACATGAACCACACGAGCTATTGTCATAGAACTACCATATCAAATGGGCACACTATCGTCACTAAATAATGGTAGTACTACCATAAATTCAATGGGATTAGTTCTCCAATATTATTTTCTAACATTTCATGAAACGATACACAAACTTCCATCAGGTGATTGGCTAATATTCCATTAAAGAATAAGACCGGTTCAAGTTTCTACAGCTAAAGAACAATTTCGATGCTAATATTGTTGACTATAGATGATACTTCCTCTACTGTTAGAATCTATTTACTATTTTCACTATTGCGATGGGAGATACCATCATGAAGAAGTAGGATCTACTGAAACAATAGTGAGAGTAAATGAGGAAACTTTTCGCATCTTTATACTTCTAAAAAACTAAGAAAGAGGGAGATTGAGGGAGGCTATCATGCTGCAATAGTAGCCAAAATAGTTTTTTCACTGGTGAATATGAGGTTGCACATCTTCTGTGTCATTTTTTGGTGGTTCCAAACAAATTGGAATGATATTTTCATTTTTGCACTATCGGTCGATGTTGTCATGAAAATAGGTAAAAATAATAGCTCAAAGTGGTGTCGTATCAATACACATGATCAGAAGAATGTTGGTGAATATGGATGTTGGTTCTCCTTTTTTGAGAAGAGTCAAGACACTATGTATCATGATAACACTTGGATTATGAACGAATAAGGAGGTGATTCAGATAATCCTGGGAAAATTCTATCATGGCTGAAAGAGATAAAGGCTTTCTCTCTTAAGAAGAATGTAAATAGTAGCACATGAGAGTGTATATATATACTATATATTTTATATATAATTATTTCATAACAAAATTTATAAAAAAAATTATTTTAAAATTATAAATTTAAATATATTATATAAAATATGTATTGAAAAACTATAATTGTAAAACAAATTTGAAATATTTAAGAAAAACATATAATAAAAAATAAGACAATATTTTTTATATATGAATATAAAATTTTTATGTTATAACTAAACAAAAAATGAAACCATAAAAATTTTAATAATGTATTATCAATTCATTTCAAAAATTAATACATAAGATAAATAATTCCATAAAATTTCATAAATGAACCTATTAAAATTTATTTCTAATTAAAAAATAATCAATTTGAAAACCAATAATTTCAAATAATAAAATTAAAAAATTTAATTTATATAAAAATATAAATATCAGTATCTATTTTATAATTAATAAATTAATATAATTAAAATAAATATTTAATTTTTTTTCATAATTTATCAATGATGTGTTTTGAATGAAGTGATTTTAATAGTTATCGAAATAAATTAAAATATAAATAAAATTCTCAACACAAAAAAATTACAGGTGTCTTTTTAAAATCCAATTTGATGATTTGAGCCCATTTGGGCTTTGACGAGCTAGTTAGTACTTTGCAGAGTTTGAATATGGGTTTCATGGTGGGTCATGAAACAAGTCACCTAGGTTTATAAATTTTAAATTGATTCTTAATATGATATACGAGTTATAGTTCTTTTAGAAACAAGTATAAACTTCAGCAAAAGTGGTTATATAAAATTATTATGGAGGAATGTGCCTTGGATATGGAAAAAAACTTGGGGGAGGTTTTCTAAAAAGATTATAGCGTGTATTCCCCAAAAGTAGAAAATATCATGGGCGTGTTTTACTAATATTCTTATAGGTATTCTTTCCTTTCTAAGAAAACTACCATAAGGAAGGTATGTGTTAGCAGTTAGGATACCATGGATGCGTAGTTAGTATTTTTCAAGGCGAAATGTCATGTACTATTATAGATTGGGGCTTATTGTGGGGGCTCAGATCCTAGGATCTATCAAGGGATTTCATTATTTTAAGGAATGGATGATCCCATTTATCAGGGAGATCCTAGCTCTGAATATATCATATTATTGGTTTTATTAAAAAATTGATAAAACTCCCATAAAGGGAGTTCATTGATGAATATGAACACTATAGTAATGGGAGGTTGATGATAATATATGGAACAATACACACAAGTTTTGGTTGGGTTACTATAGTTGGAATGATTATATGATGTGTTTGTAGACACTATGTTGTCAAGACGGAATATGTACAGTCAATTTGGGTCATGGACCTAAGGTTTGTAAATGTTTTATTTTTATTCCCATAATTCATTTATTTCAGCTGAAAAAATTTTATGAGTATATCATGAAATTATAGTTATAATGTATGAGAATTTTGGTGGTACCCTACTGTGTTTTTTACTCAAACCATGTTCAGGATTCCATGGTACAAGGGTACCTGATCAAATATTCACTTGGTTGTTTGAACAAGTTGGGTTCAGGCCTAGGTTTGATCGAAAAGTATGTCTCAAACATGTACATGAATCTACGGTTTAGATTTATATCATTATGTTATGGAGGCACCATTTTCATTTTATTTTTCTATTGTATATATGTAACTATCCTAGTGGGAATTCAGTTTATTTATGGAATGGTAGTTCAGGCCATTACTTTTTTTAAATTATTGTTATTTCATTTTTATATTTATCTACATATAATTTCATTTTATCAGATGATGGATTTTTTAGGGTTATATACTCAAATAGTTTACACTTTGATATATGTGGTATAGTCTCCCCACAGTACCACATTAGACCCTCTGGGCTAGTCTAGAACCTCATATATACGGGGATGCATTCCTAAGGTACTATGGAGACTATCATTCTGGGCTCTACTTAGTGGTCTGTGGCGGCCTATCATTACACCTAGAGTTGGAAAAAATTCCCCCAATAGTGTGCGATGATATTACCTCCAATTATATCAACTTGTGTGAGTTCATAAGTTACATTAGTAAGATTTCACATTGACCACCAACCCTAGTAAAAAAGGACTATAGCATGTCATAATTTAGAGATTCATTGGGTGTTTCAAGTCTCATGAATAAAACTAATTGGAGAATATTCAAAGAATTTTAGTAATTACCCATACAAAAATAATTGTAATCCCCTTTTGTTTGAAAAAAATGGTGAACATGATGTAAATTTTTAATTAACAAAAACTAATAAGTTTCCACACCGCAGGACAATCATTCCTATATATACTATGAAAAAAGGTCCCAAAATGGATCATTTAATTTCATTAGACATACATGTGTTTGTATACATATGATGTCAATATGATGGTATTTCTTTTTTATCTTTATCAATTCTAAACCACAGAATCCATCATTACTCTCTTCAATTAAAATGAAATATTATGAATCCTGAAAGACGTATGCATTAATAATTGTATTATATGTGTCCTCATTGAATCTAAGGATGTTTTCACCCACCTACGAATTTCAAAAATATATTTTAAATGAACTAATTCAGGATTAGAACATGGAATATACTATAGAAACCTAGGATGCAACACGTGATGACCTCTAGGACAAGAATCCCTAGAAACTATTTTCTCAGTGAAATGTGGTAGTGTATAAGCAAAAGACAAATATTGTTATTTCAAACCATTTTCAAATTGTTTGAGATCCTATACCTAGAACGTAAAAGAAAGTACATACTGAATCTAAAGGAGTTGGAATATGAGGATTATAGATACATAATAATAACACAATATTCACCCTAAAAGTCTCCTTCCAATAATCTATATTGTCAACATCAAGTGGAACAAATCCATCAACAGTCTGCTCAGGACACCACCCTATGGGTCTTGTGTCATCTTACTCAAACTCAAGAACCCATGAAATAAAATACATGGGAAAAAATAGTAAAACTATATTATTTTTTCTGACCTCTCTAATTCCAAAAAATAATACACCTAGTATACAAGAGCAAAAACATATCAGTTGGTACACAATCATGCCAACATCCAGCAAGACTAGTTGCACATTTTGGCAGCTCCCACAGATGTTTGTTGGAACATCCCGACAAATTATAGGTGGTCGTATATTGTAACATAGTATAATAATGTCTAAAATAATAAATTAATCACATTATTTAAATATTAAATCTAAAAAAATAGATCAATCGATAGACCAAAAGGTTTAGTGTCTTTAATATTCACTACATGAACTTATTATTTTATTACACATGTGAAAATGTCTATATAAGTGCTCACCTTTCGACCCTTTTCTATATAACTCATATGAAATAATCAAAATCATGACATAGATATTGAAAAAAATCATGTGGGATCAATCACTTAGTAATTGGAAAGCATATTATATAGTAATAGATGATAAAGAATTTAGAGAACATCATAAATACATATATATCATAATTAATTATTAAAATACCATAGATTAAAACCATAAAACATGTTAGAGTAACATAAGAGCTTAACTATAGCATTATGGAGGCATAAATTATATTATGTGGATCAAAACACATCTCAATAGTCATATAACATGTGATAATGTCATAAAAATGTACATCACTTTATAAATAAGGAATAATCTCAAAAAATGGAATTTCATGGAAAAAATGAATCTTGAATTTTTATTTAAATTTATAATCAACATTGAAATGTTGAACAAACATCATAATGGTATTTCATGTGTGAGATAACACATAATTCCGATTATTATGTGAATAATCTCATTATGTCCAATCTGGAAAATGTGAGCAAACCCATCATGCTCGTGCCTTTTTGGGAAAATTAATTATTTCCACCCTTGAATATAAAATGAGATATAAGAATAAACCAGTGAATTGGATGGAAATATAGGACACAAATCATCATTACTCATACATATGTGTGGAACATAAAATCAATCACAATAATATATTAAATATCCCATAAAAAAATAATGGGTTTCTTAAGAATCCAAATAAGAAAGAATTATGTTTTCAGAAAGTACCCAGGGAATTAAAATGTGTTTCACAAACAACCAAATGGAATAAAAAAACTTCATTAGTTTAATTATTAGAGAAAAAATCATAATCACAAATTATAATCACATAATGATATAAGATATAGATCATATTTACTGTATAATGTAAAATTAAAAACAACCAACAAGGGATATTTCTTAAAAAAATTCAATCATTGATGTAAATTTCATAAATATGAATATTTCTTAATTAAATAACTTTGTTTATCTGAAAAATAATGATTATAAAGAAATTATTGAATTTTTATTTCAATCATTAAATATTTTCAAAAGAATTAAAAATATAACTTAATTTAAATTGGAATGTCTTGGAAAAAATATGATAAAAAATGGTATAACACAAGGAAAACATATTGAGTCACCAAGTCTCTTAACATTACCCTTGATTCCTATATAAGTGATTTAACCTCCAATATCATAAAGATAAATATATTAATTACCTATTTAAATAAATTATTCTTATATATCTATTTCCTCCCATCATTATTAACTATTATCTTTATATAAATTTTTTTTTTACGTTTTTATCTACATCACGTGTTAATATCATCAATCATTTACTGCCCCTCACGCACGCCCCCAATTTGGGCTGGTTCGAAGGATTCTTCGACTAATTGGGATGATGTTGGTGGATCTCATGATGACGCTTTGGATCTTGGAGGATCGTGAGTTTGATTCTCACTTCACCACACCATAATCGTGTCTACAATGTTGATATTTCATGGACAATTTTTTTTGGGTTAGGGTTTATCTTGTGCCTACAATGGTGGATCCCCTTAGACACGTTGTCTTGTTTTGTTCTCTTGTTTGGTTCTCACTTAACCAAAAAGTGTTTTTAAAAAATCAAAAAAATCATTTTCATTCCATCATTTACACATGATTTATGATTCTGATATCATAATCCATTATTTCATACCAATAAAATAATAAATATATCACTAGATAACTATAATATTTCAAATATATTTATTTTTAAGTTTCATATTTTATTCCATAATTATTTTAGTTCACTTTTTGAAAAGAGAATCAATGTTAGTTTATTTTTTGTAGATTATAGTGAATGATAAAAGATAATTTAATAATACGTTAAATACATAATATAATATTTTAATAACCCAAAACCAAAAATAATTTTTTTACTATTTAATAATATTAATTTCCATGTTCCCATATTCATAAATAATATATTTTCATATCATCAATTGTGTAGGTGGATAAATCGATAGGATCTTGAGGACAATTTAATTCATTTTTCTACTATGGATAATGTAGTGTTTCTTTTAATATAATAAAATTATAATAGTAAAATAATTGTATTTTTTATTTTTTATTATTTTTAACCATATTTTTATATGTTTTTTTAAATAATTAAAAACTAGACGAAAATAGGAAAACGGTTCTTTGTGGAGGTGGCAATCCACACAGATGCATGATTGACGTTCCTTTGTTTTTATATGTGGATGGAATGAATAAATAAGAGTTGTTTCATTAATATATAACCAAAATAGTGTTATAATTATATGGAATTAATCATATTATTATGGTTATAGGATATTTTGGTGAGTTTTATTATGATGAAAAATATAAAAGAAGATACTACTTACGTTGGAGACTTGATTTTTCTTGGGAACACTCCATGGAAATGAAGGGACTACACCAAATATTAGATACCAAGACCATATATTCAGGGAATATAGCTCTAGGTATATTAAATTAGAATATTCTAAACTATGAATTCCTAGGATATAGATATCTTTGATTGATTGAAGTGGTATACTTTTATTAAAGGAGAAAATGAGCACTTTTGGAAACATTCATTATTTTTCAACAATTCCAGGACACAATTTATGGTTAATGGATAAAAATTGAGAGAAGTGGATTTAAATTTATATTTTGGCCAACAAAGGAATGATTAAGCATTTTGAAACATGTTTTAATGAATTTTAAAATCATTTAATATTTAATGATTTCGTTTAAAAATAATTATTTTTACCGTGGTAATTGTTTTTTAGCATTGTAAATTAATTATGAAAACAAAAATGGTATTATTATATAATTTATTATCTCAAGCTCTAAATATTAATTAAAATTTAACAAATTAAATTCTCATTTATATATATAATAATTTTAACTCAATTTCGTGTATCTTGAAAAAAATCTTTTTTTTTGGAAAAGTTAATTTTTATGAAAAAATATTTATGATTACTATAAAATTGTAAAATATTGTTTCTAGTGAATTTATAATAATTATAATTACAAAAATAGTATTCATTTAATAATAAAATAACGCAAAAAATTACATTTCATTATGTTATAATTGAAAAACAAAATAACCGAAAATAGTTTTCATTAAAACACAAAATAAATTATCCAAATGATGAGCATAGGTTTTTAAATTCAACATAGCATACTAAATTTACTTTTTATAATTTATAACACATATTTTCATAATAATAGAATTAAAAAAATATTAATTTATTCTTATAATGAAATAATTTCATCAACGTGAAAACTTTAAAAAATTAGATATATTTAATATTCTCCCAAATATTAATTAAGAAAATGATCGATCTAGTTTTAATACTATATTAAGTAACTAATTGTACTAATGTCGATACATTACTTAAAAATGTAAATTTTATAAAATATTTTTCATTTTTTCTTATATTTGGTAGTTGAGTCAGTAATTAATGTGAAATTTATTTTTTTATTTATTTATTTTTATTTATTCAATTTCTTATTTTTGTTATCATTATTTATACCTTCCATTTCTATAGCTACCTTAAAATATTATCTATATGTTTTTTTAGTGTTTTGTAGAGATAAAGTTATCTAATACATAATTTTATTAAGGAATAAATACCCGGGTCGTTACATTCTTCCATCATTAAATTATTCCACCCTAGAAACTTCATTATATAGAAGAAAATAAGTGAGAGTGATTTTATTTGATCCAATATAAAGGTTCCCATGTATCCTCCCCAAGCATATGAATTCACCCTATAACCTTGAGTAAATGAGTTTTATTTTCCTAAAACACCATATCTCATGGATTTAGAATTTGAAGCGCTCACTCGTAAAATAGTAAATCATATTCATGTTTAATAGATTCAAATAATAGAAAATGTGATGGTTCTGGTTTATACTTTCTCAAAATAGATACATGTAATGCATCATGTAATTGAGAGTTGTGTATAGGGAGGGCCAAGTGACATTCTAAAAACCCAACATGATCCTGGATCTCAAAGGGCATAATAAATCTTGGTTTTAACTTCCCTTTCTTTCCAAATCACTTACCTCACTTTTATGGAGATATTTTTAAGAAAAACACAAAAAAACTGCAAACACTATATCTCATCATATATTATCTACGTAATCCTTATGTCAAATTTTTCCACCTTCATATTTTGCATAATGGTTTGAAACATCTCCATCATTAATTGGACAAGTTCAGGACCTTTCAAAATTTTCTATCTAAAATTATCCAGGTATGATGGAGACTTTAAACACTTATTATATAGCGCCATATATGATTCCATCTGAATGTTGGAATGGAATCTGTTATTAAATGATAACTCTACTATGGGAAGGTGTTGATCCCAAAATCCATGGCCATCCATTGTACATGATCATAGAATATCATCTGGACGTTGAATTTCCTCCAAGTAAAACAATCTATTTAAGAATGATATAAAGTGATAAATATCATCTTTATCCCCAATGATTTCTGATGACTTATTCATAAACTTAATGAAATCCCCAGATCATGATTAGATATAAGGGATAGTGTTACTTAATATTCCATCACCACTCCCATTATGTATATCATGGAAATTTTGTCAAGGGAAAAATATTCATTGATGGAAATAACATGGGATGAATTCTTATGTTGATCGGCTATAAACCATGTATCATTATGGATATTAGATATTTTAGGAAGGCCTATGATGATGTCCATAATTAATTTTACCCATTTCCATAATATCATAGGTAATGGTTACATTATACCATTTTACATTTGTGATTAATCATTATCTCTATGGAATAATAAGAATCTAAATATTCACTCTACAATATTTTTCTTCATTATATCCCACTAGATGTTTTTTATATCTCTATACATATTCATACTTACAATATTTATAGAAAAGGACAAGCTATGTAAATCATCCAAATATTCCTTCATCAATTATAGATTTTAGGGGATATATACCAGGGGATCTAAACTTTTAAATTTTTCCCAACCAAAGTTGAACTCTTGAATATTTGAATCCATTTTTTAGAGATCAACATCATATTTCTAGGCTTCATTGACCATTATATAAATGGATGGTTGGGCAATAATTTAGTAAATATATGATTGATCTCCCCCTTTTTAATTCAACATTTATCCTTGAAAAATATATTTGTATTCGGATTTTTCAATCCATTACATTGATAGAGTAGCATGCTCTTTCATAATTAGATCATTAACCACCTTATTTTCATTCTGAGGGTTTTAACTCATTAAGAATTCATAATTATTCTTCAATGCCAACCATATTCTATATCACAATTTCAGTTCCTTCTATTTCAATATTTATTTTATGATATTAATATATATATATATATTAAGATTTTTCTCGTAGAGTTATTTTCACCAAATCTCAGATGAAAAGATTACTTTTTACCCTCTAAATCACGTTCAATTAATTTTAATCATTGTTATTAATTTTCATGAACAATATCCAATTGCCTCATCATTATTCATGAGGACACCACCAAAACACCTTTTTAAAGCATTACTATATATTAAAACCCTTCCCCACAATAGAGTAATGTATGTGTATCAGTTGTGAGTAACTTCTTCATCGGATCCTTAAAACCATATTTTCATTCCTCTATCTAAATGAAATTCACTCACTTTGATGTCAACATGGTTATTGGAATTTGTAGTCATGGTAAATTTCTCACAATTCCTTGTTAATATTTTTCTAACCCATGATAACTATGAATAAATGTTATTGTGGTTATTCTATCCATCTCTCGATAACTCATATCTGTAATGGATCTATTGATATGCCCATATTGTGATTACATAACAAAATAAAAACACCTTTTTTACCAGAATTCAAATTTTCTAAATTTTACATAAAACATATCCTTTCTCAAGATCTTTACCAGTATTATGATGTGATAATTATTATCTTCATTAATAATTATTTATATAAGAATATAATCATTAAATATAACTATAAATTGATCATATTAGGCTTAAAATCCTATATTCATTACATACATGAAGATAGAAGTGTCATTGGTATGTCCAAATAGTATCATTATAAACTCATGGTTTCTATAATTCAAACAGATATCATTCATTAAAAATATTATATCTTTTGACCATTAACTAATGGTAAACATATTGAAGTTAAATCTGTAATAAATAATTATTTCCAGATAGTTGATCAAATAGAACTTTGATATGGGAAGAGGATATTTTTTTATCATAATTTTATTAATCACATGATAATCAATGCTAAAACCAATAGACCCATTATTATTTTTCATAAAGAGGATAAGTGCACCCCACAGTGAAGCACTAGGAAGTACAGAATACATGTCTAAATAGTTTAGTAATTGGCTATTTTAAATCCTACAATCAAAGTGATATATTCAATATAAAATATTTTAGGTAATATTGGATCTAGGTATGTGTTAGAGTTAAAACTCAACTTCACACTCTAGAGTATAATCGTACAACTCATTAGTAAATACATTACTGTATTCCCAAAGAATAGGTATTCTATCAAAGTTGACTTCCATATATATAATTTGATATAGGAGTCCTATTTTTTGGGTACCATTATACATATATTAATATGTTCTTATACATTGATTTTATAATATTCTATTGGATGATACTTGATAATAAGACGATTTCAGATATGAAATGATCCATAATTATCCCAACTATTGATATGTGATTTATACATGAAAATCCAATCCATATCTAATATTATGTCTAATTAAACAAAAGTAAAAATAATTATATCTTTAGTAATTATCCTCCCACAAATCCCAATCAGATAATATTATCAAATCTTATATGTGATCATTGTTCCACCAGAGGTTTTCACAGATAGATCAATATCCCTTATTTGGGGTGGTGATTTCATATTATTTGAAAACATGTATGACACAAAATAATGTTATCATCTTTGATCAAAAAAGACATTTTCAAATCTATAAGGGAAATTAATTGTAACTCACATCACTTCATTATTTCGATTTACCACAGTAGTAGTGATTTTCGATTCCCTTCATTACACCCTTGGTTTAAGAGATTATTGTGGTCTATTCTCTTCATTAGACCATGATTTGGTGAATATTCCATAACCACATTATCCTAGAGTCTGTGGTTACCTTATTACATTGGAACGTGATATAAGGTATCACATCCCAAAGGAGAGAATAATTTAGTTGTCCTAGTAAACTAGACACATACATGAATTTCACTTACATTTGAAATCATAGATAAAAAATAGTATTTTCTATGATAATCCCATTATTACCCTTATCATATAATTTTATTTAAATCACTAAATAATTCCATGTATTCTATGTAAAATAAAACATATGAAATGGGTGAGATCTTATATTCTGTAAGGGTATGAGTACAATGCAATCTAACAAGAAAAAATAAGATTTATCAATATGAAAAGATAAATAACTGAATAACATAACATTAAAATAATAACTTGATCATAATATGGATGGAATATAGGATGATAAAATAAATAATACAAATATTTACATGGTCATAAAACATATCCACTGATATTATAGCTAATTGATTAACCACATGGAAATTAATAACTATACTCATAATGTGGTAATGAATACTTTCATATATCTAATGCAATACATAAAATTCTTGTGCTAAGAAATATATACCTTTAATTCTTAGTTTCAAGACATCTTACCTATATAGCTATGTCATTGGCCAAAAACCCAATCCAGTTTAACTCAAGAGTCCTATAGATGCATCAAGGAACTATAAAAGGCCCATAAAATAACTTATTTAGTGCAATCAAGTCATCAGGTGCTTTGGGTAAAACATAATCAAAATAAAATTTTTTATTTGAAAACTATCATATGAAATGTTAATAATTACACAATCAATAAATATAATCATAAACCCACTAGAGTAAAATCAATGGTATAAAACTGGTACATACCTAGACTAACTGATCATAAACCATTAGGAGAAACAATAATGATGGTGTCATTAAAAACATATCTCCAATGTGTAATGAGTATAATAATTGTGTTTTTCATTGATAATTATAAATTACATAAATATATCTTTAAAATCATTCTTGAAGAAATTAAAATTTCAACTTTGAAAATATTTCAAAAACTAAAAGGTCACAAATTCATTAGAGAATTAAATTATTTTTAAATTTACATAGAAACTTATATAATGAATTTCGAAACATTATGCTGTAATTATAGTTAGAAAATTTATTCTTGTTGAACTTGTGAAAAAAGAAATTCCGTTCACATTTTTTGTAAAATCTCAATCGGCCATGTTTAAAAAATGACATGAGAATTCCTTTTAAAATTTTTTATAAAAATTAAAATTTGGGTAAATATGTATTTATTAAACCATTATAATAATGTTAAAAACATTGTTTAAATTATATTTAGAAATCATGGATTTAGAAGAAAAATTATTTCCTATTGATGAGAGAAATAATGTAAGCTTTTATATAAAATAATTTTTCAATCACATTAAGTTCCAAAGAGAGTAAAAATTGAACTTTTACAATAAAATATCATGACTAATAATATAAAAAATATATTAGGATTATGATTAAATATTGAATAATTCCCCTAATGAAGACTGAAACCTAATCATTCATGAATAATGATGTGATTTTGAATTAACCCTTACACCTTTGGTAATATTTGAACCATAAGCCCCCTGAAATAAATTACATAAAATAAAACTTTAAATACCATGAAGTGAGATAAATTAATTATATAACATATAAAATGTGAATTTTATACACCACACCAAAGGAATAACTGGTGAATATGACATATGTCTCAAGAAAGTAAAAGTGAGATGAAAAAAAACTTACATCAGGTTTGAATTTATTCATATATGTCTAAAGCTCTTGATTAATAAATATCGGTTTATTATAAAGATATTATATAACCATATAAATATATTTGAAATCATATATGATTTATTTATAGTCTTTTATGCCTCGTTTAATAACAATTCTTGGTTAAAATCAATGTTTCATGTGATAAATGTTTCATTATTCATGTGTGTTTTGGTTCAGTAATTTTTTTCCTTCTAAATTTATCACGGTTAAATAATATAAACAATCATACCCATTATAAAAATATCATATATTTCTATTATATATTTATTTATAGTAATGTTTTAATGGTAGATATAGAAAATAGATTGCACCGTTCATGGAGATGGTGGGCCATAAGTATTCATAAAAACTCGTTCCACTTATCTAGATGATAGAAGGAAAGGAAAATGAATATTTATTCACCACTAAAGAATTATTATTGTTTAGTATATATCATTTATATTAATAAAATAAATCCTTATTATTATCCATGCAAAAATAAATTGAATACAATTTGCATCCCTATATGGAGTTTGTAGTACACATGTCCACACGAGTGATGTTATTATTTATAAACATGTTATATGGTATGATGTTTGATTCGATATTAATTTTAAATAATTATTTTAATATCATAAATATTACATATATTTATAATCTTTATCCTTAATACCTTCTAGGTTAATCATACGAGAAAAATTATTCACATCTCTTCATAATTTGGTAGTATGACAAACATGCGAGCGACCATATCAAACCCCCCATGGAATGGATGGTAAGAACATAAATGTGATACCATAAATCCATTAGAATAAAAATTTAATGATTAGTATTAAAATATTTCAATTCCATAATTAAATTCATCCATTAAATGTGGTGATGGAAAACAAATTACATTGGTTTGCAGGGAGGTAGTATGCCATACACTTGACTGACAATATTGTTTTTTATTTTGTAGAATTGGAAATGGATATAAGTTATTACATTAACCTAATAAAATCTATGTATATAGGATTTAAATGTGTTATAATTTTATCTTATATTTAAAATATTTATGTTTTGTGGAATAAGAGGAAAACAAAAAACACTCGTTTAAGAATGTTACCTCTTCTTCAGAAAACATATACAGTGTTTGACCAAAATTTTCATTGGTTGATTTTTATAATAAATAAATTCATATAGGATGTTTTAAGGGAATTAATGAATGTTTTTGAGAAATTATTTTACAAAACAATGTATTTTTATGTGTGAAGATGAGAGTAGAGGGGTGGCCTCTCATAATAGGGGGAGAGGAAACACATGGAATATTTGAAAAGAATAATGTGTACCCATGTTTTCTATAATATAAAGTCTAAAAATGTGTAATGATAGAAGTTTATTGGTTATAATATCTAAATTATACTAGAAAATAAAATTATGAAAAGTTTTAATTCATATTAACATTTATCTTTTTGGTTTATCAAAATGGTAAAACCATTTTTACATTAATTGTGATAATAAGTATTTGATTGTTATCACTATTAATTATCATCAAAAATTAATTTGATCATATTATAAAATATTATTTATTTTTATATAATATATTAAAAACATTCTTTCAAAAATATTTCATCAACTTGGTAGAACATAATATAAAATTCATCCCACAGATTCATTGAAAAATGAAATTTTCAAAAGAACAAATTCAAACGTTTGAAGGCTCATATATCAAAATTCAATAATAAATTTAGTAAAATTGCATTAATTAGTTAAATTATAATATATTTTAGTTATTTTCAATTTAAAAAAATTTTAAAATATAATATAACATTGTAAAGAATTTAAATTAAAGGGTTGTTTTTATTAAAAGCATTATTTTTCACTATTTATCAAAACAATTAATATTTTAAAGATGATATGAAAATTTCATAAAATATAATTTTTACATGTATATTTAAAAAATTAGTTATATTTTTTCAAAAACATTTTCTAAATTATTAAAAATTTATTTTTATACTATGTGTGAAAAGTATGAATAAACCACTTTTTAGAAAAATACATATTTTTTCAGAAAACATTATCTTCTCATTGAAATGATAATGTTTTTATTCCTAATAATTATATAACCATTGAATTTAAATTATACATGTTTGAAACATATAATTTTTATATTTTAGTTATTTTTATTCATTCATTATAAATTAAAATTTAGGTTATAATATTTATGTTTAAAAATTAATATTTTAATAAAGATTTATGTTTCATTTAAACATGATATTGTGTGCATCACAATCTATCAAAGGTAATAAAATTTACTTATAAGAAAATATATATTATATTCTCATTGTGTTACAATATCTTCTAATCCTACTATTGTGTTACATATAGTTTATCAAACATGATGTTTCTCTTTTAAATTGTTAGAGTGTTATTGTAATATCCCATGATTCCATGAATTTTTTTAAATTAAATTGGATTTTCTCGAATGTAGGATTTGAGACAAAATGTAATTCCAAGGCCCTTTGTGGATGAAATATTTTTTTGAACTATTTTGTAGTTCATTAAATAAACTTTTTAGTGGGTTTTTCTATCATTCAAATCGGTGTCGGAATCTAAAATTTAAGGCCACCACGGAACTCAGAGTATCAGGACAGGCCTTAAAAGGGTCTAACATTGGCCAGTGGGAGAAACAATGGAAATTAGTTTTTGGCCACAAGTATAATAATTAAGTAAAAATTATTTTTCTTTTAAATTCATATAAATTTTAAATGATAACATGGATTGGAAATATGAGAGTACTGTTGAGCTCCTGAGGGCATGTATCCCTTAGAATGATCTTAACCTTGAGTGGTGTTGGTTGAGGGTGGAAGATAATTTTCAGAATTTTTTAAAGAAAAATAAAATAGCTGAAAATTTATTTTAATTGTTATCTTTGTTGTTGTGAAATGGAACGTCAGTGTTATATTGAAATGATGAGGCAATAATAAATATCATTAATAAACCTCATTAATGAGCTAGCATAACAACATTGCAATGCAGCATAATATAAATGTTGATTCATGTTTGTCAATTAATTACCTAATAGGATATGCAAGGTACTTGGTATAATCCTATAATTTCTCTGAGGCCTTGGTTGGTTGTGATGATGAATAACGAACAAACATTATTCCACCCTTCTAAGAATCACATCCGATGATGGGCTACAGAGGAAGAATAGAGAATGGAGGTGAACCATATTGTTCTTCCACGACAAACAATCATATCCCAAGCAAGGTGTTTTATTTTAATTGAATTTATGCTTTTCTCCATTCTTTCTTCTAAATGAAGAATTTTGGTTGACTCACAAACATGTTAACACATGGATCGATCATCCATGTGGAATAAAAATCAGATATCTTTTTTGGGGATTATTCTACTGTATTTATTGGTTCTTCATGATCATAGGAACAAGAATTCGTCTGGGTCAACATGAACAATGACTCGAATCATTCATGGGTTGTTTCATTGTGTTAATACATCCCCTTATCTCTCCTTTTTCCCTTAATATTATTTGTGACAAAATGGAGCTGACACATCGACCAAGGAGACTATAGGAGGAAGGGTCATAGCCAGGAGGGCCATGACACCGGCGACCGGCCATGGTGCAAGACCACTCTGGTGACAGGAGGTTGTGAAACCATGGTTGCAGTTGAAAGTGGGAGGCAGCATGCTTGCAGCATGCCAAATTTGTGATAGGGGACACAATCATGGAGGCTGGTGGTTGGAAGAAGGTGGACGCGGCTACCTAGCCTCATCGAAGGCGCAACGTGGTCTATGGACCGTGATGGTGAGGTGTACCTATGGCGAAGCCGCGAGCCACACATGGGAAACCAGACCATGTGACTGGATAGGTGTAGGCGGGAGGCACCCCTAGGGTGCCTTGTTGGAAGAGTGGCCAACGTTGGGGGCTATGGTAGGCAGTTGGCATACAGTCCTTACAGGACTACGTGTGGAGAAGGGGAAGCCAGCCTCATCTAACTAGGCACGACATGAATCGGACACACAGTAGGTGTCCAAGCAGGGGGAGAACTGGTATACCATTTGGCAGGAGCCGGTGTCCCAATCATTTCCGCTAGGTATCCCGGTATAGAGAAGACTAGGCCCATTAATGTGGGCTAGTCTAAAGGGACAAACTATGCCGTTTGGCAGCCTGTGATGGAAATGAACCAGATCTCCTATTATGGGATGGTTTGGATGAATCAGTGTCTCTGAGAGACCCGATAGGATGGAGCCCTGACATAAATTGGTAGAGTTGAAGAAGGCCTAGTGGGTCTATCCTAATGGATTTGTTGGACTGAGCATGCCCAGACCCCACCAGGTCTGGTTGGGTCTATCGAACCAGGTCGGGTCATGTAGGTCCTGAGGGCCGGGTTGGATGGGTCGGTCCAACCAGGTCGGACTGGGCCCATACACAACGGACCCCCTATTTATAAAAATTCTAATATATTTTAGTCTATGTGTTAAATTAACATTCCATATATGGTTTTGGTACCCTTTTGATGATACGAACCTTTAGGAATACTATAAGTTAGATTTCATGGTAGCTGAGATGTTAAAGATTTTTAGGGGAGTAGATTCTCCCAGAATCAAGTGCACAACGAGTAGGAATTATATGGTTGGTTGTTATGTGAAGGATATGGAGAGCGGGTCTTAGGGATCTAGTAGGCCTCGATAGAATAGTAACTTAGTTATCCAACTAGATCAGAGATGTTATAGTCTATATGATCCAGCTGGAAAAAGAGATGAGTTTGTCTTAGTGATCTAGTTATCTTAGAGACAAGCTGGTCTATGCGATTCAACCGACCAAAGGGATGAATGTGTCTTAGTGATCTAGATGGGATAGAGATGAGTAGGTCTATGTGATCATACTTACCCAAGAGATGAGTAGGTCTAATTGATCCAGATGTCCTAATAGAAAAATAGTTCTTGGTGGTCCAACCAGCTAAAAAACAGGTGGGTTTATGTGATCCAGATAGCCTAGAGACAAGAAGGTCTAAGTGATCCAGCTAGCCCTAGAGGACAGCGGGCCTCAGTGATCCAGCTGGCCAAGGTGATAATCATTCCTTGAAGATGAATCCACCATTAGTAAGAATGTTTATCATTACAACTAACAATTTATCTAAATATACTTTTAGTTATACCTATCGTGAGCTATTTTGGTTTGAGGAAATGATTTGTGTCCTTTAAATGTGGTTTGGGGACCCGATTTAGTATCACGTTAGTCACCCATGCACAGGCATTGCCTGCATGTGTCGTTTCATCTGAAGATGACTGACGCCTTGATGGAGGACTCGATGTCCATGTTCCAAGTTGTTCCTAGTGTGATCAGGTAGGCAGATCATACTTTTAAGGATTACAGTAGTTACTCTACACTTACCCATCAGGTGGGGTTCTCGAAATATGACTTATCAGTGATCTTTTAGTATATCATGTTTTTTATTTTCTTTTGTTGGGTTTATATTCTGGCCTATTTACATTCAGTTTTTATTGTACTCACAATAATTTCCTTGTGATGTTTTTGGTTTACTTTGTCTTTACATTCCATAGTTCGAGATTTGTGCGTGTGTACTTGTTTAAAGGAAAATTCATTCCCTTTTGGGGTATACTGTTCTCGAACTAGTCATCAGCACCTTGCCTGTGGAATGTGGGCTTGGGGTAGTCAGAACAGGGGCCTTGGGGATGGTTTTTTCCATAGTGGCATCACAAGAGGTCAATTATACTAGAATATCTAAGAGATTAATTTTTTAATGGGGAAACAGTGTTAAATGTCTCGAGTTCGGATTTTAGGTCATGGAGTCTAGTGTTGGTGTTGCGACCGATGTATACATACACTAGGCTCTTGAATTATTTTTTTCTACCCGATACATAAAAAAACTGTTTCATGCATACTTAATTATTTTCCCATTATATTTTTTTGTCTGATTCATCTCATGAAGTATATTAAATTGACTATGGTTCATCTTGATCTCTTTTCGGGATGCCTCAACACAGACAGCTTTTTAGGATTCTGGTGTGTGACCATAAGGATGGTCCACCATGTGATAAGGCTTTAGAACATGTACTTTTTCATGAGATGGTACCTCCGGGATGTGTCCATGTGATTCCAACTCCTGTTGGATAGAAGTTACTATCGTTACTACTGATAGAGGATGAAAGATATTTTAGTGCCACACATGAGTTCCAGTGATAGAGACCTCCTAGGATTAGGGAATATATAAATCCTCAAGTCTCTAAGGAATTTTTGGAGGAAGTGATTCATGCCTTCCACATTGTGAGTATGCCACTTGACCAGATGGGGGTTCTATTAGAGATCTTTCTATATGGATCAACTGGGCGATCATGGAGTTTTATCATACAAACACATGAGGTGGCGAACATCACATGTTCTGAAATTGAGTGACTCTTCAAGGATGAGTTCTTTCCCCATGAATTTGTGCTCAGTGTACATATAGCGGCTTCTTCACTTACTTAAGGGATTCCTGACAACGGATGAGTACTATGTGACTTTCACAGACCTAACCTGTTACACTATGGATATTGTGTAGGACCCTTTCTTTAGGGCCGAAAACTTAGAGCAGGGACTCCGAATGTATATGAGGGCATCGACGATTTCCTTTAGCATCCCTATATAGGATATACTGCTGATGAGAGCTATACTAGTGGAGATAATCCTAATAGAGAACACACCAAAGGTGGGAGACACCACCGGGTGAAAGGTGGAGGAGTCATCCTAGGTGGGCAGCTGATAGTTGTAATAGAGTCCAGGAGGGCCAGCAAATCTAGGGGAATGACTTCAGTACTCAGGGGTAGTGGAACATGGCCACGGGGTAGCTGGATTCAATAGCGGAGAGGAGCATGCTACTCTTTCTGCAGATAGGAACACATGGCTCATGACTGGCAGACCCGCCACATAGACGATCAGCAGACGGCCGAAGGGCTGCTGAGTCCGAAAAAAAGTTTCGAGTGACATGGAACACTAAGCGGTGGACTTGTCAGGGGAGTAGGCACCATAGCAGGTGGTGGACGAAGGTTTGAATTTCTACCACTACCAACCCTAGGTGGTCCACCATCAGATCTGTGAGCCAGCGGACAGGGGTGAGGCTAGATTTAGGTGGTGAAGACCTAAGACAATAGTTCTCTAGAGATAATTAGTGGTACAATCTATTTCTTCTCCACCTTATTTATAGTTCTTATAGACATAGGATCCAATCCCTCCTTACTTTATACATACCTTGTAAATGTTCAGAGATTCTGGTGGAGCGATTGGCTTGATACATATGGTTATAGACTCCTACATGAGGGGATTCGAGTATTACACACTGGTGATGGTAGTGTGAGCATACTTTTCTAGGAAGGAGCTTCAACTAGGATTTCCTAGTATCAGCGTCTAATCCTTATGACATCATCTCAGATATCGACCAATTATCAATAGTTTATGCTAAGATCATTTTTATTTGGGGAACAATATGTTGTTTTTGTAAATATGATAACATTTTTTCCTTTTTCAATGAGAAGGTAAATTGATTAGTAGAGTATGCACTCCCACATTTGAGGGTGCAGCTGATCACTCATCATTTGGCTAGCATGAACCTTGATTAGGTGATGATATGAGTCTACAATTTCCTACATTAGTGGATGAGTGTGAGGATATCTTTCTAGAGGATGTTTCAGTGCTACCTCCCCATAGAGAGGTATAATTTTTCATTGATTTTTACCATTGGATGAAACCCATATCTACACCTACTTATAAGATGGATCCTCTAGAGCTCTAAGTGATGAGGGTACAGTTGGAGGACATGTAGAGGAATAGGTACATAAGGTCCATTGTTTCACCATGATAAGCCCTAGTGTTGTTCCCGAAGAGGGAAGAGATAAGATTGAGGCTATGCATGGAATTTTGGTGTATGAACTACATGACCATCGAGAACATGTATTCTCTACCGAGGATTGAGGACCTCTTCGATCAGCTGAATGGATCGTGATGGTTCTCGAAGATAGAACCCAAATCAGTCTATTAAAAGTTTCATGTATGAGATGAGGACATCTCAAAAACAACTTTTAGATATATTTATGGCCACTATGAGTACTTAATGATTTACATTTTCAGGACCAATTCCGCAACTTTGTCACGGTATTCATGAATGAGATCTTCCAACTATATGAATACTAGTTTATAGGGGTATTCATTGATGAAATATTAGTGTATTTAGGGTTAGAAGTGTAGCATGTGAGAAACATGAGGATGGTTTTGGACACACTCCATGAGAACCATCATTTTGATAACCTCTAAAAGTGTGAATTATAAATATGAAGGGTCCACTTCTAGGGAAATGTCATCTGATATGATGGAGTTGTGGTGGATCTCGAGATGATCAAGGCAGTACATGAAAGGGATCCACCCAATAGCATTCTTGATTGATTGTGTTTCTGCAGCGGTTTTGTTTTTCCCCAAGTGGCTTGCTTCCTTTTCTTCAGATCTTCTATTCATTATCCCTCCTCTACCCGTATTGCACTGTTCCTCCGCACACAACCCCCTAATAGTTATTCTTGAAGGGTTTGTGGCATTTTGGGATATTGTGGGAGGTTCTAGTGATAGTTGTATGATCTTGGGTTTTGCATCTCATTTTTCATGTACATTCACACATAATCTTAAAGTGATGTCATGTGTTTTGTAGTGTTTTCTGGATGGGATTGGTCTTGGACATCGTTCTCTACACATCACTTATATTTGTCATTGTGATGGCTTACTGGTAATCACTTATCCTCAATGTGATTTTATACTTGTGGGTTCTCACTTAACCAAAAAGTGTTTTCAAAGTAAAAAAAGGGTTTTTATTCAGTCAGTGGTAGTCTTCGCACTAAAGAAGTGGCGTTACTACCTTATGTGTGAATGATTCATCAGCTACTCAAACCCCAAGAGTCTTAATTTTTCCTTTTCTCTTAATGATCATTAATTGAGACCACGACATAAGCTAGAGTACCTCCAAGACTATAACGTTGAGATTGTCTATATTCATAGGAAGGGGAACGTGGTGGTAGTTTCACTCAGTAGGAGATAATGATCCCTGCTACTGAATGAGGCCTCAGAGTAGTTGTCTTCTATTAAGATATCTATTGTGGATAGAAATGAGGAATATTTTCTTATGTCTATGTTAGTTTCCAAACCACTCTTATAGTGATACAAGGTGGCTATAATCATAGATTTCAGCTGTGAGACTACACGATCCTAGAAGTCCCCATGACAAGCTTATGATGGATTTACAATAGGTGGAGATCACACCATCCTTTTCAATGGATGCACCATTGTACTAGTGGCACTGTTATAAGAGGTGTTTAGGTAGTTCCATAAAACCCCTTTAGTGGTACATCCTAGTGCGGAGAAGATGTAATAGGACCTCTGACATCATTACTGGTGGTCGGGAATGAAGAAGGTAATAGTGGAGTTTTTCTTGAGATTCCTCACTTGTCAGTAGGTGGATTCTGAGCACCAGATTCTAGATAGTTTGACATAACCTCTCTAAGTATCGAAGTGGATGTCGGATGTGATATTAAAGGAATTCATGAAGGGATTACCACGTAAATCAAGGGGGCACGATACCCTCTTGGTGATCGTAGTCTGACTCACCATGTCATCCAATTTCTTACATATCTGAGAGTAAGGTTTAGTATAGATCTTGAGACAACTCTACATGAATGAGATAGTTCTACTCTATTGAGTCCTATATAAAATAGTATTTTATTGTGATTCTTTCTCTACATCCCTGTTATGGAAGGGATTAAAGGTGGCTTTTGTCACTAAGTTGCGATTAACATTAGCCTTTCACCCATAGACTAATTATTAGAAAGAGAGGACCATGAAGACCTAAGAGGACATGCTTCATGCTTGGATCCTTGGTTTTGGTTGTAGTTAGGAGGACCACATACCACTGTTGGTGGTTGAATAAAACAAAAACAACCACTCCATAATTAGAATGGTTCCATTAGTGGAACTATACGGACAACCATGAAGGTAATCGTTATGCTGGACAGACCCAGGGGAGTCATCAGTCTTGGGTCTAGATATGGTACAGACTACTTTTGAGAAGGTGTAGGTCATCTGAGAGTGGATGGAGACTACAAAGAGCTGACATAAGTCATATGATGATAAGCGACAGAGACCATTAGAGGTATTGGAGTGTGGCCATGTATTCTTATGAGTCTCTCCTCAATAAGGGATAAATTGATTTGGTCAAGAAAGAACGTTATCTCGGAGCCTCATTGAACCTTTAAAAATATTGCATATAGTGGAGGAGGTGTCATACTTATTGGCTCTAATTCCCCATATATAGAGGGTGCATGACATACTTCATGTATCCCATTTATGGAGATACATTCATGACCCTTCTCGTGTCATCAACCAGAACGAGTTAGAGATTGATGATGGGGTGACATTCATGGAGTACCCAATGGAGATAGATGATCAACATGAGATAATCCTTCATTGATGTATGATACCTTTAATGCATGTTCATTGGTATCATGCGAATCTTCAAGAGGGAACATGGGAGTGGGGGGCTCAGATTCTTGCTCAGTGCCCCCATTTGTATGATTAAAATGTGTTTTCTCTTACAAGGACATAAATTTCTAAATAGTGTAGTAATGTAATACCTTGAAAATTTTTGATTTTTTTTAAAATTTAATTGGGACTATATCATGGCCAGGATTTGAGATGACATGTAATTTTAAGTCAAATAGTGTTTAGAATGTATTCTTGAACTATTTTTATGGCTCATTAAATAAATGTGTGGGTAGGTTTTTTTAACTATTAAACTATTTCACAGATCAAAATTATGAGGGCAGCATTGAACATAGTGTGTCAGGATTCACCTAGAAAGGGCCTAGAATTTTCCGATGTAGGGCCAATAGTGGAAAGTAGTTTTTCGACGTAAATAAATTATTATGTGACAATTATTTTAATTTCAAATCCTTATAACTCCTAAATTTTAACTCAGATTGGAAATATGAGAGTACAATTGAGTTCGTGAGGTTTTGTTTCCCTTAGGTAGAGTGTAACCTCGATCGGCATGGAATGAGGTTTAACATAAAATTGTGGACTTTTTGGAATAAAATTAAAATATCTTAAAAGTTATTTTAGTAGTTTTTTTCATCGTTGAGTGTGGCATGGAGCCACTACGGTAAAACGATGAGGCAATGATCAATATCATTAATGAACGTCGTTAATGATTCATCATAACGACACAGTAACACAACGTAAAAGAAACAATTATTCAAATTTTTCAATAATTATCCTAAAAAGAAATGCATGATTGTTGGATTAATCATACAATTTCTCGGAGGCTTTAGTGGGCGGTGACAATGAATTAAGAGCACACCTTATTTTACCCTTCAATGAATTTCTAGTGTTAGGGGGTTTTGGGTCAAGAATAAAGAACACGGTCATGTGATCCCATTATTTATTGACAAACAATCCTATCCCAAGTAGGGGGCTTTAGTTTATGTAAATTTTTTCCATGAAATTTTTTTAATGGAAAACACTTGTTAACTCAATAACACGTTAACTCATGGATCGATCATTCATGCGGGATAGTTAATACTATTAGTAAAAAAGGGGATATATTTTTTTGTTACAATTCCACATTGTTTATTGGTTCTTTATGATTCTACTAACAAGAATACATCTGGTTCAGCATGAACAAATCCTGAATAATTCTTTGGGTGTTTCTATGTGAGACTCCTCCCCCACCTATCTTCTATCATCCTTCTCGTTCTTCGTGATACACTTACAGTGGAACATCGGTTGATGAGATGCCATGCAGAAGGGTCGAATCTCTGGTGAGAGGCCGTCATGGTGGCATCAGGACGTGGTGGCAATTGAAATGTGGCATGCAGGATGTGCGCCACAATGGAAACAAGGGCCTCCATGATAGAGGTTGGTGGCAGGCAGACGTTACCACACAGCTTCATCTGAGTGGCCACATGGTTCGCGGTAGAGAGCAGGTCCTACGGGGAAAATCCATCCCACCATGCAGGCAGGTTAAGATAATTTCAAACCTATTAATGAATTTCGGGCAGACATGACAATCTGGAACATTGGGAAGACATGCCTTGGAAAATACCAGCCCGCCTATTATGGGTTTGGCTGGAAGCAACCAGGTCGCTGGGTGACCCGACGGGTTAAACCCACAACCAAATAGTGCCAGGACTAGCAAATCCAAAGGGTAATGGCCTAGTGTTTAGGTCATACCGGGACGAGTCAGGTCGATTGAACCAAGTCGGGTTAGGTAGGACCCCCAAGCCGGGGTGGTCGGGTCAGTTTGACCAGGTTGGACTGAGCCCAGACACAACCGACCCACAATTTACAAAAATACTAATATCATCAGGACTGGACATCCAACTAACATGTTGTCTTCAACTGTGGAACCCTTGCGATGAGACGATCCTTTGTGAATACTCTATGTGATATTTTGTGGAATTTGAGATGTGACTAAGGGCTTGAGGAGTATATTATCTTGGAATAAAGTGGATTACAAATAGGAATTCTTTGGCTGGATGTGACGCGAATGATATGATGAGTCGTTATAAGTTATCCAGATTGCCAAGAGAGGAGAGGGTCTTAGTGATCTACCTTTCCCAGATTCAAGTGGGTCGTAATTGTCCCGCTATTCTAGGTGATGTCTAGGCCCATATGATGAATCCCTACACAATACAAATATTCAGCATTACGACTAAAAATTTTACTTCTTATTCCTTGAGTTATATGTGATGAGAGTTTTTTTGAATTTGGTTTATCCATTATGGTCATTCCATTGTAGGTTGGGGACCCTACTGAGTATTTTGTTACCCACCCCTACACAAGCCTTTCTATCACATGTCGTGTCTTTTTTATATGACTGAATCCTTGATGGAGGATGTGATGGCCTAAGACGAGGTCGTTCCTAGTGAGATCAGGTAGGTTGGACATACTTCTATGGCATCCAACAACTACTCTACACTTAAACGTCAAGTGGGGTTTTTAGTGTATGGCTAATCAGAACTATTTTACCCCCATTTTGTTAGTAGTTGTATTTCTTTTATTCAATCCCATTTTGCTAAAGTTTGTAATGTACTCACAGTAGTTATCCTGTGACAGTTGTGGTTTACATTATATTTACATTCTGCATTTTTAGCATTGTCTGTATGTACTTGTTTAATGGACAATGCCTTCCATTTTTGGGATATTCTTTTTTAGTACAAGTCTCTTTCCATTGGCCTATGGAAGTTGGTCTTGGGTTTGTCACGACATGTGCCCTGGGGGATGAGTTATGACATTTACAATTGAGGCATTGATTTGTAAAATTTATAAATTCCATGAAATTGAATCATTGTAGTATAGGAATATCAATTGTGAGAACCATATTATGTGTTATTAAATAAATCATCTTCATAGACTTGGTTCGACAAGTTTTGGTCTAATTTCATACATTATCACACTAAAAAATTTCATTGATCCCTTGATGTAGCTACTATAGGCCTTTCTCCTCCATTTATTACTTATTATAAAATTTTATTTATTTATTTAATGTGTCTTATCCTTGTTTATTACATGAGACAACAATTTAATATAATTTTCATCAAAAAATACATAGGTTTTGGGTGATATCACAACCTGAAGATCCCAACAAACAATCTCTTCATGTATTCTAGAGACCATTGAGGATAATTCCTATAAAATAATAAGAATTAAGATAGTAAAATAGTGATAAATTTAAATCTCTATATCAATGATAACACCATCGTCATAACTCACAAGTCATGTGAAATTTTCTTCATGAAACTCAATAGGCTCATCTTCTTTTTTCTTTAATTCCATGAATTCCATGCCCATTTTTTAATGATTCATTGGAAACTAATTAGTGAAATATATCTTACTAAACTAATCTCATTGCATAGAGTATATTTCCTTTTATTATATGGATTTCTTAATGAAAAACCACCACTAGTTAGAATTACATTATAATCAATTTACAATAAAAAAACATTCTCATGTATTATGTATCAAATAATGGAAAATATATTTTACATTATATTTGACCACTACTATGAAATAAGTGGATTATAATTCCAACTAAAACAAGTTTCAAATTTTCTCATAAATTAATTGATAGTGTGTTTCTCCCTACATGGTGAATTTGGGATCCCAGTATGATTTTATATTTTCCCATAGCGTAAGAAAATTGGTTAAGGTTCTCCAAGTGTTTTTTCATTCAAAGCACCTTCTCATTAGGTTATCCGTATAGCTAATATCTGCATTTTCCACTGATCATATTTTGCACTCAGTTAATTATGTTTCCCACTATTACATTGACTAAAATAATGTTTGTAAAGAGAATACCTTAATTAATGGTAATAAATAAATGTAAATTTAAAATATAGAAGAAGGATTTCATAAAATACATGCATTCGTTAACCAATGAATGAGTGGGTCTCAATATAGGTTACCCATGATTGAATATATAACTCAAGTAGTTGTATATATTAACTCTCTTTGTAATGGTTCATAAATATATAGTGATTAACCATATTATATCCTCTAAGTGTGCCAAACTAGGTTCACATTATGGGAACATTCACTATTCCACATAATGATGGTCTTGATATTCTAAACAAACTATTTTCTAGGTTAATACCCCTAGTTTCATTAATGTGAAATAAATTTCAACTTGTAGTATCGAGATATGGATGTATTATTTGGAAAACCACAAAATAATTACTTAAAAATGATATCCTAATGTTATATAAATCTTATCCTAAGTGTTTTCTTTATTGTTTTCTAAACTAATATCCTAAACTAATTGATCCATAATTTGATTCCAATTATAGACACATGGGAATTAAATGACTTAATTATTACATTAATCACATGATTTAAATAATATTACTCACAATAGTCACTAAAATAATGACCCAAAGGAATTATGTCTTATAAATTATCTACATTAACTTCTTAATTTATTATACGTTTGAAAATGTACCTTTAAACATGTTCTTATTGAACATTTTCTGGATATCTCACTTGAAATAATCGTCTTCAGAACCTAGTTTATCATACCAGGTAAATAAAGAATATTACATTTTCATATTTATTAATATTTGTTAATTAAATATTGATTTTACTTTAAATGAGGATGCTATGATCGATGGCATACCCAATACGCAAAAACGAGTTTCTTTGAAATCTTACGTTTCACATTAATAATATAATAATATTATTTTAAATGGTAGATAACGCCTATCCATTGTACTGGTGGAAATGAATGGAACAAACTAAAAAATGATTATATATTTTTGTTAAAATATATTTTTAAATTAATCCAAAAAATTTTAGAGGCTTACAATGAAAATGAATCCATTTTGAAGAATAAGTATTGTAATATTCTATAAAAAGTTGATTAACCGCCCTTTGATGACGAAAGCTTTTTAAATATTCTTTTTGTCACTTTTATATGTTATATTTGAAAAAATAAAATCCTTCTTTAGAATCAGGACATCTAAATTTACTTTGTATTAATTTTTTTTTCCGATAATGTTCATTTTTTTAATAAATAATGAAAAATGTTGTATTTCAATTGAAAACCTCCATTTAATCTAATTTATTTATATGAATATATTATATTATTAATTTGGTTTAAATTGTAATTAATATATATTTTTACCATTTAATCAAATGGTGGTTATTTTAATTAATTTCACATTGAAATTGGACAAAAACAAGTGTCAATCTTTTGATAGATATAGTTTCTTAAAAACACACTATTTGTATTAATAATGGGAATTAATTATAAAATTAATAAATGAAACTTCTATGTTTTTAATTTCGTAAAATGGAAATCATTTTTAAATTTTTAATATCAAATATATCTTTAGGATGAAATTTTGGTATTTTTGAGAAAAACATCAATTTTTGATGAATAGTGAAACCACTCAATGGTAGTTAAAAAACAGGTTTTTCGTTTAAATGAAATTTTAGCGCTTCTGTGATTTTAATTTCAAAAATCCTACATACATGGTAGTCATTATTAGGTAAAATTTCGTTCAATGGGATGAAAATAATTTTTGGTGAATAGTAAATATTGAGTTTTGTTAATCACGATTAAAGGTAATTAGGGTAATTTAAAGTAAAACTGATATTATAAAAATATAAAAATATCTTGACACTTGTCCTACCCTTATTGGATGAGTCGTGGACGACCAAAACAATCCGTGGGTAAATTTTTGCGACCCAATGGATCCACTTGGGTAAGATAAAGTCATTAATACCTTTTATTTAAAGGAAAATTAAAAATGTCACAAACATGTATTGTTTTACTAATAAAATTTTTACAAGGGATTATAAAAGTTATAATTTAGACTATAAAAATTCATTCGAAAGATAAAAATATTTCCTACAACATGGTAATTTTTTTATTATTTTTATACATCATATAAACAAAATTATTTTTGACATAACGATGATGGAGTTTTTAAGTCATTAATGAATAAATTAAATAAATAACAAGATAAAGTTTAAAAAAATATCCAAAACTTTTCCAATAACTATTGGATGATTTTATTTAGAACATGGTCCACCTTATCCTATACTATAATGATTTTTGGATCTTTATAACCTGAATTTCATTTTATAATAAAATAAAAGACTCAAGATTTGCAAAAGAGCCCCTCCTCTCCCTTATAAAACGACCCCACTTCCTACAGATTTCTCACACATCTCAAGACCATTGGCACATCAAAAAACTAATCAAATATGGTACCAAGATACCTCTCTTCATCTCTATTCATCCTAACCTTAGGCATATAGCACTTCAAGAAAACCTTTTGGTTCAAACCTAGGGGAGTTACTCGATTGAAAGTTAATGTCTTCTCTTATGTTCTTTTGTATTTTTTTATTCTCCAACCCCTTAAACTCTTTTTATTACTTTATTTTGTAAAAAAAGTGTCTTCAATATAATAGGATGTTATTATGAGAAGGATTCTAGCTACAATTACACACACCTCCGTCTAATGGTTAAAGAACATAATGATTCTGTAGACGGCGAATTACAACCTCACAAAATGATGATTGTTCTATCTTCTTCTGCCTTCTCTCATGGTGGCCATTATAAGGTCACTGTAATTTATTTGTGATATATATGTTATTTATGTTTTCTATATGCTTATATATTTTATATTTAAAACATAACTTTATACTTTTCATGTTGTGCAAATGCGATAATTTCATACGAGGAAGTGTGGACTACCACCCCCTCAAGTGATGTGACTCGTTCATGATATAAAAGGAATGTATAAAGAATGAAATTAATGAATTTATGTGAAATATATAACATATATATTACTCTGGAATTATAATTTATATATATATCTCTCATTTAATTTTAATTCCATTAATATGACAAAGAAATGAAAGTAGCATTCATGCGAACGTACCACCTACTGTCTCCCTGAATGGTGCATTTCATTTTATATCTCCAATTGATATGGAATGGTATAAAATGAATTTATACTAGATATATCAGATATTTAAATCATTAATAGTATTTTGATAATGATTTACTTATAACTACATGTACAATTTTTTCAAACAAGTTCATTTTTAACTCATGTACCAAACATCGACAAAAACATCTGATATGAACTCTCATAATTAACTAAGTGTTATAAAATTATAATATGTGATATAAATTAAATAATAAACATTAAAGGAGGTCCTTAGGAAAATATAAATTGACCAAAGTTTATTATTCTGGAATATAATGAAATGAGAAACACAAGTGGGACTTGAGGTAAGGGATCCTAACTCATTTTTTTTATGTAATATATTTTATGATATTTCTTTTAAGATCCCCTTTATTATATTGTTGGATGTTATTTTATATTTCTATTACTGTAATATTTATGATAATATGATGAGAGAACCTATTTTATATCATCAATCCATTTTTTGGAAGTTTTAAGTGGCGTTGTTAGGCTGCCGAAATTTCGTAACGGATTTCTAATCTGACTTTTAATTCAATGAGATTTCAATTGTTCCCCACTTATTTATTTCATGTCTTGTATTGTGTAATTAACTTTCATATAAATTATCATTATTATATTTATATTCATGGTATTATGTGATTCATTTGGTGTTTATTATCTATTGGTCATATGACTCGATTGATCACAACGAGGTAAGGGGTTTTTATCTCACTTTGTGTTCCCATGAGATTCATGCCAAATTTTCCACTATTTCCTTTTGTATGGTGTATGTACTACCCATGATTTCATTATTTGTGTAATATACTTTAATTTATGGGAATTTATATATTCATTGTATGATCCTTCTTTCATGGGGAGTACGTTTCGAAAGTTACACAAATTGGTAAGGGAACCTTTCACCCTCCTCTTTTTAAAAGACTTATTTTTGTTAGGCCTTTTAATTTGAATCTTATTATGTTGGGATATGTTATTATATATCCTTATTTATGTAAATGATATGTCCAAGTGATGATATACCCTTTTTATCTTTCATCGTCTCATTTTATGAATTTTAAAATGACGTTGTTAGGCTGTGAAATTTCTGTAAGGGAACATCTTAACCCAATTTCAATTCTTCGGGATAAAAATATACATCTTGATTATGTCGTACTATGAATATGTGTGGATGAACTATAAATGTATTACACTTAATATCCTATTATATTGGGTGTATTTATATTTTTCCCACATAATTATGTAATTGATTTATCATTAATCTAAGGATACAGACTTTGTAAGGGACATCGTCTCAATATCTATTCATTGAGGAATATTTTTGTTCTAATACAAGACCTTCTCTTATACGTCGTATAAACATATTTTACTTTTCATTTCATTGAAAGTGATTATTTTTCTATGAGGCATTTTTCTAAATCACAAAAACGAATGTTTCTTTTTACATACGTGGTGACAATGACCTTTTCTGCCACCGCAAGTACTATTTGATCTTTAGTTTCCTTAACAAGCATTAATGTTTTTAAAAAAATATAAATACCATATATGCATTTATGTATTTTGAAATTGAAAATTTCTTTGATAATGGATTTTTTTTTTTCAATTTTTAAGAGATATATTTTGATTTAAATGTGGAAATGTTTTCTATCCATTATATATGTTCTATGAAATATGATTTTGTAATGGTACTTTTACATTTGAAGGGTGGTTATGTGATAAACCAAATGACGGGTAGTTCTGTGAATACCAGGATGGGTGGTTACATTATATTCTCAAATGCATTGGGTATGGAAGTTGGCCATATTGCTATTCTATTTTGTGATGTTTGTGGAAGTTTACCGTATGGTTATTTCATGTAAGTATGTTTATGTCCCAAGTTAACTTTATATATTATGTTTTATTTATATGGGTTTTATGGTCATCTATTGTTTACAGAAGGGTAAGTAATTATCCTTTATTCATTGAAGAGTATTTACTACATCATAATGGTGAAAGGTATTACTTAAGATAATGTATTTATGATTTACTTATTGTTTTGAAAAAACAAAAAGTTTTCTTTCTTTGTGTATCCTTTACTGGGCTTTTTTTGGATCATCCCAAGTTTTTTAAATGTTTTCCACATGACATAAAGATTAATAGGGTCATGGTCGGGATCAAGGAAATACATGCTATCTAAAACATGGAACTAGACATGTTTCCTTTTAAGAGTTTTTATTTTAGTAGAAGTGTCTACTTTGTAATCTTTTGAGATGTAATTGTTATGTCCTAATTCTCTAAAACTATAAACCTGAAAATATATTCAATGTGAATTATTCATTTCATTCAGGATTATGTAATGATTTAAGGCTGGGTTCTTATAGTTGGTATCAAAGGTCAGTTTTGATTACTTTAGAGATTAGGATATTCTTTAATCACAAGTGACATTATAATAATTTTTAGGATTTCAAAAAGAATCATAGTTTTAGATAAAGTGAATGAGTTTAAGATAACATGAATAATTTTATCTTTTATTTACCCTCCTCATAAGATATTATATGATGATTATAATGATATACTCACACTGACATATTTGGTTTTATTGAGTGGATGGATCTGGAAGGAACCAAAGTGGAAACGGGTATGAAGGAAACCATGGTGGTTCTCGAATTAAGAGACTTGATGAATTGGTGGATTCTTTAAATAATATTGTCATTATTATAAAAAAACAATCAAGGAATCATGATTAACCACATGAACCTTGGTGAGTTCCCTAATTCATCATGTACGAGAGAACCAACTCGATGTGGAAGTTCAGGTAATAATTATTAAGGTAACCATTAGGGTGTATATGATCCTTACCATTCGGGTAATTATGGGTTACTATATGTTGTGATGGAAAATAAATGGCATGAGAAAAAATTGAGGCTAAAATATGTTATGGTTATTTTGGATGGATTTATCTATTTTTGGGAATGTTATAAAATTATATAGTTTTTGAAAAAGGAAGACACGCAGACCGTGTGACAACGCGTCGCGTCAGACGAAGCTGTTGGAATCGAACCCACAACCAAAGTGCAACTGGTTTTTATCGCCTACTACTGGACTATGTGAAGTCCCTGGTTATTAAGACTAATTCTCTTTAGTTAGATTATTTTATGAATCAAGAATAAGTTGATTTTCGTTTGTCTAGGAAAAAGATTATGCTATCATGGAAGATTTGTGATTTCGTTAATTACTTTTCAGTACGATACTTTAAGAGAAGCCGATGCTATTTGGAGATAAATGTTAAGATTTATCTTAGAAGACTATGTGATTAAATCATTCAAAGATTTGTGTTTCAATAACAGTTTGGATTACTTTGAATAATTTTATGGATAATTGTTTTTTTTAACGGTCTTTGACGAACATTGGGTGTTTTTGAAAAATTTTATGGATGAAGAGTAGTTTTTATTTTTGTAAATGATTATCCATTTTGGGGATTATCTAATCTTATAATAACAATTTTGGTTTTGGTTAAGGTTTAAAGACACGGGAAATATATAGTTCTCTTTTTTTGGATTAGGTTATTCTCTAAAAGTTGATTATAACGCTCTTAATGTGAAAAAGTCATCCTAAATACTCACCTTTTGGAGAAAATATTGGTTTGGGTAAGAAATCTAGTAAGAGATGAAAGTCTAAACAACAAGTAAGTATGTTTCCTTGTGTTTTTGTTAAGCACATAAATAAATTCCTCAATAAAAAGTAACATAAAACAAAATCGTTGTCTGTTAGCTTTTCCTACTGGGGAATTAAACACTGTTTAACCCATAAAAAGTTGGTGATTTTATTGTGGTTAACGGTCCCCTAATAATGTTTTAAATCACACTCAATCAGACCTTGATGGTTTTCCCCCATATCCATGTTTTAATGGAATCCTAGTATTTGTTGTCTCGGGTGACCTTTGTACTTCTCTATCTTTCTTATAAAGTGATAGTTTAATTGAATCCTTTTCTGATGTAGGGATTTCAATATAGTTTCTGAGCCCAATTTTAAAATCACGGGGACGTAATTCCCAAAACGGGTGAAGGATGTAACATCACAGGTAAAAAAAGAATATTAAATTTTCATATTTATTTATATTTATGAATTAAATATTAAATTTACTTTAAATATTATGCTATGATCGATGGAATACCCAATACGCAACAACGAGTTTTTTTTGAAATCTTACGTTGCACACTAATAATATAATAATATTATTTTAAATTGTAGTCAATGCCTAGTCATTGTAATGACGAAAATGAATAGAACTAACTAAAAAATGATTATATATGTTTTTTAAAATATTTTTTTAAAATTTATCCAATAAATGTTAGAGGCTTACAATACGAATGAATCCATTTTAAGCATAATTATTCTAATTTTCCTTAAAAGGTTGATTAACTGCTTTTTGATGGTGAAAAATTTTTAAATCTACTTTTTGTCACTTTTATATGTTATATTTGAAAAAATAAAATCCTTCTTTTTAATCAGGACATAAAAATTTACTTTGAGTTAATTTTTGGTATTTTTCCGATAAAGTTCTTTTTTTTAATGAATAGTGAAAATGTTGTATTTTAATTCAAATCCACTTTTTAATCTAATTTATATATATGGTTATATTATCTTTTTAATTGGGTTTAAACTGTAATTAAAATATATTTTTACCGTTTAATCCAATGGTGGTCATTGGAATTAATTTCACTTTGAAATTGGACATAAATAAGTGACAATCTTTTGATAGATATTGTTTCTTAAAAACACGCTATTTGTTTTGAAAACGAGAATTAATTATAAAATTAATTAATGAAACATCTATGTTATGAATTTGGTAAAATGAACATCATTTTTGAATTTGGAACATGAAATATAGCTTAAGATGAATTTTTGGTATTTTTCGAAAAAACATCAATTTTTGATCAATAGTGAAACCACTAAGTGGTAGTTAAAAAACATGTTTTTAATTTAATTGAAATTTTACCGCTTCTGTGATTTGAATTTCAAAAATATGATAGACATGGTTGTCATTAGTATGGAAAATTTGGTTCAATGGGATGAAAATAATTTTTGGTGAATAGTCAATTTTGAGTTCTGTTAATCGCGATTAAACGTAATTAGGGTAATTTATGTTAAAAATGTTATTATAAAAATATTAAAATATCTTGATAGTTGTCCTACCCTTAATGGATGAGTCATGGCCGACCAAGACAATCGATGGGTCAATTTGTGCGACCCCATGGAGCCACTTGTGTAAGATAATGACATTAATACCTTTTATTTAAAGTAAAAATAAAAATGTCACAAAAATGTATTATTTTAATAAAAAAATTACAAGGGTTTATACAAGTTATCATTTTGAATATAAATATTCATTAGAAAGCTAAAAATATTTCCCACAACATGGTAATTTTACATAATTTTTAAACATCAGATAAATAAAATTATTTATGACCCAATGATGATGCAGTGTTTAAGTCATTAATGAATAAAATAAATAAATAAGAAGATAAAGTTTAAAACAATATCCAACACATGTAGAATACCTATTTGATGATTTTATTTCGAACATGGGCCACCTTATCCTCTAATTTAATGAATTTAGGAGCATTAGAACCATAATTTTATTTTATATCAAAATAAAAGATTCTTGATTTCCAAAAGAGCACCTCCTCTCCCAGATAAAAAGACCACACATCCTACCCATTTACCACACATCTCAAGACCTTTGTCTCATCAAAACTCTACTCAAATACACTCCCAAGATCCATCTCTTCATCTCCATTCATCCTTACCTTAGGCAGAAATCACTTCAAGAAAACCTTTTGGTTCAAAAAAAGGGGAGTTACCTGATTTAAAGGTAATGTCTTCTCTTATGTTCTTTTGTATTTTTTACTTCTACAACCCCTTAAACACTTTTTATTCTTTTCATTTGTAACAAAAAAAGAATCTTAAATATACTAGGATGTTGTTATGAGAATTATTCTAGATACACTCACACACACCTCCGTCTAATGGTTAATGAACATAATGTTTCCGTGGATGGGGAATTACAGCCTCATGAAACGATAATTGTTCTATTTTCTTCTACCTCCTCTCATGGTGGCCATTGTGATGTCAATGTATTTTATATATGATATATATTGTATTTATGTTTTATATATTCTTATATATTTTATATTTCAAACATACATTTATGCTGTGAATGTTGTGAAAATGCGATAATTTCATATGAGAAAGTGTAGACTACCGCCCCTCAAGTGATGTGACTAATTCATGAAATACATAGAATGTATAAAGAATGAAATTAATGAAATTATGTGACCTATGTAACACAAATATTATACTATAATTATAATATATATATCTCTCTCATTTAGTTTTAATTCCATTAATATCAAAAAGAAATGAAAGTAGCGTTTATACTTACGTACGACATACCGTCTCCATGAACGATGCATTTCATTTTCCATATCCAAATGTTATGGAATAGTATAAAATTAATTTATACTGGATATATCTGATATTTAAATCATTAATACTATTCTTAATCTGATTCACTTATAACTACATGGACAATTCTTTTCAAACAAGTACATTTTTGACTCATGTACCGAACATTGAAAAAAATGTCTAATATGAACACTCATAATTAAATAATTATTATAAAATTATAATATTTGATATGAATTGAATAATAAAATTTAAAGGATATCATTAAGAGAATATAAATTGAACAAAATTTTTTATTCAGTAATATAAAGAAACCAATAAGACAAGTCGGACTTGAGGTAAGGGATCTTACCTCTCTCTTTTTTATGTACTCGCTTTTATGATATTTATTTTAAGCTCGCCTATCTTATATTGGGGGATGTTTATTTATATTTATATTACTGTACTCTTTTTTCATATGATGACATACCCTATTTTATCTCATTAATCCATTTTTTGGACGTTTTATGTGGCGTCGTTAGGCTGCCGAAATTTCGTAAGGGATTTCTTATCTTACTTTTAATTCAGTGAGATTTCAATAATTATCCACTTATTTATTGCATGTGGTGTATATTTTTCTGAACATTTATATAAATTATCATGATTATATACATCCATGGTCTTATGTGATTCATTTTGTGTTTATTATCTTTTGGTCATACGACTCGATTGATCACAACGAGGTAAGGGGTTTTTATCTCACTTTGTGTTCCCATGAGATTCATGCTACATTTTCCACTATTTCCTTTTGTGTGTTGTATTTACTACACATGATTGTACTATTTGTGTAATATACTTTAATTTATGGGTATTTATATCTTCATTGTATGATCCTTCATTCATGGGGTGTACATTTTGAATGTTACACAAATTGGTAAGGGAACCTTTCACCCTCCTATTTTTAAAAGACATCTTTTTGTTAGGTATTTTAATTTACATCTTTTTATGTTGGGATATGTTCTTATATATCCATTTTTCTGTAAATGATATGTCCAAGTGATGAGATACCATTTTTATATCTCATCATCTCATTTTCTGAATTTTAAAATGAAGTTGTTAGGCTGTCGAATTTCTGTAAAGGAACTTCTTAACCCAATTTCTCTTCTTTGGGTTAAACCCTTACTTCTTAATTTTTTTCATACTATGAATATGTGTGGATGAAATATAATTGTTTTACACTTAATATCCTCTTATATTGTGTGTATTTATATTTTTCACACATAATTATGTAATTGATTTATCCTTAATCTAAGGATTCCACCATTGTAAGGGACTTCCTCTCAATCTCCTTTCATTGAGGCATATTTTTGTTCTAATACCAGACATTGTATTATATGCTGTATAAACACCTTTGAAATTTCATTTCATTCAAAGGGAATCATTTTCTATGACGAGTTTTACTAAATGTCAAAAAGGAATGTTTCTTTTAACGTATGTGGGGACAACGACCTTTTCTGCTGTCACGAGTACTATTTGACCATTGCCTTCCTTTACAAGACGTAATGATTTTAAAAGAATATAAATACCATATAATGTTTTATGTATTTTGGAATTGAAAATGGTTTTGATAATTGATTTTTTATGTCAATATATTTAATATATATTGTGATTGAAATGTGTAAATGTTTTCTTTCCGTTATATTTTTTTTATGTCTAATGATTTTGTAATGGTACATGGACATTTGAAGGATGGTTACGTGATAAACCAATTTATGGGTGGTGCCGCGAATACCAGGATTGGTGGTTACGTTATAACCTCCAATGCATTGTGTATGGAAGTTGGCCGTATGGTTATTCCATTTAGTGATAAGTGTGGACGGTGACCGTATGGCTATTCCATTTATGCTTGTTTATGTACCAAGTTACCTTTATATGTTATGTGTTCTTTATATGGGTTTTATGGTAACCTTTTGGTTATAAAAGGGTATGTAATGATCTTTTATTCAGTGAATAATATTAACTACACCATAAAGGTTAAAGGTATTACTTAAGATAATGTATTTATGATTTACTTAATGTTTTGAAAAAACTAAAAATTTTCCTTCTTTGTGTATCCTTTACTGAGCTTTTTATTCTCATCCCAAGTTTTTAAAATGTTTTTTACATGATTAAAATATTAATAGGTTCAATTTTGGGATCACGGAAAGTCATTCTATCTAAAACAAGGAACTAGACATGCTTCTTTTTAAGATTTTTATTTAGTAGAAGTGTCTACTTTGTAATCTTTTGAGATGTAATAGTTATGTTATAATTCTCTAAAACACTAATCCTGAAAAGATACTCAATATGAATTATTCATTTAATTAAAGATTATCTAATGATTTAAGGCTGGGTCATTATAGTGGGTATGAAAGGATGGTTTAAATAACATTAGAGGTTAGTGTATTCTTTAAGCACAGGTGACATTATAAAATGTTTACGATTTCAGAAAGAGTCATAGTTTTAGATAACGTGAATGAGTTTAAGATGACATAAATAATTATATCATATATTTAACCTCTTCATAAGTTATTATATGATGATTCTAGTGATATAGTCACACTGACCTTTTTGGTTTTATTAAATGGATGTATCTAGCATGAACCAAAGTGGCAATGGGTATGAAGGAAACTGTAGAGGTTCTCTGATTAAGAGACTGGATGAAATGGGGGATTCAGTGAGGTATCATTTTGTTATTATAAACAAACAATCAAGGAGTCATGATTAACCACTTGATCCATGGTGAGTTCCCTAATGCATCATGTACAAGAGAACCAACTCGATGTGGATTTTCAGGTAATAATTATAAATGTAACCATTAGGGTGTATATAATCCTTACTTTTGATGTAATTACGAGTTACTATATGTTGTGATGTAAAATGAAAGGAATGAGATATAATTTTGGTTAAAAATGTTATGGTTATTTTTTATGGATTTATCTCTTTCTGGGAATGTTATAAAATTATATAGTTTTTGGAAAAGGACAACACACAGAACGTGTGACAACCCGTCACATCGGATGAAGCTATTGGAATCGAACCCACAACAAAAGTGAATCTGTTGTTTATCTCCTACAACAGGACTACGTGAAGACCCTGGTTAATATAAATAATAATTTTGAGTTATATGATTTTATGAATCAATAATAAGTTGATTTTGGGTTATCTTGGGAAATGATTAACCTATCATGGAGGATATGTGATTAGGATAACTAATTTTCAGTACGAGACTTTAAGAGAAGCTGATGTTATTTAGAGATAAATGTTAAGATTTATCTTCGAAGATTATGTGATTAAATCCTTATACGATTTTGTTTTGAATATTAGTTTGGAGTACTTTGAAGAATTTTTTGGATAATTTTTTTTAAATGGTCTTTGATGATCTTTGGGTTTTTTTGACTTGTTTTATAGGTTAAGAGTAGTTTGTCTTTTTGTAAAATATTATACTTTTTGGGGATTATCTAATCTGATACAAATAATTTTTGGTTTTGTTTAGGTCTAAATACATGGGAAATATATAGTTCTATTTTGTGGATGAGGTGATTCTCTAAAAGTTGATTATAACACTCTTAATGTGAACAATTATTCCTAAATACTCACCATTTAAAGAAAATATGGTTTTGTGTAAGAAATATAGTAAGAGATGAAAGTCTACACAAAAAGTAAGTATGTTTCCTTATGTTTAATTAAGCTCATAAATAAATTACTCAATAAAATGTAACCTAAAACAAAATAATTTTCTATTAACTTTTCCTACTAGGGAATCAAAGACTGTTTAACCCATCACAAGTTAGTGATTTTTTTGTGGTTAAGTTTCCCCTAATAATGTTTTCAATAACTCTCCATCAGACCTTGATGGTTTGTTTTTCCCCAATATCGATGTTTTCATGGAATCCTAGTATATATTTTCTTGGGTGACCATTGTAATTCTCTTTCATTCTTTTTAAATTGAATGTTTAATTGAATCCTTTTCCGATGTAGGTCTTTCAATAATTTTTCTGAGCCCAATTTTAAAATTGCGAGAACACAATTACTAAAAGGGTGGAAGGATGTAACATCATAGGTAAATAAAGAATATTAAATTTTCACATTTATTAATATTTGTGAATTAAATATTAAATTTACTTTAACGAGGATTCTATGATCGATGGCGTACCCAATACGCAACAACGGATTTCTTTGAAATCTTACATTGAACAATAATAATATAACAATATTATTTTAAATGGTATTAATGCCTAGCCATTGTAATGGAAAAAATGAATAGAAATAACTACATAATGATAATATATGTTTGCTAAAATATAATTTTTAAATTTCTCCATTAAATATTATTGTCTTACATTACGAATGAACCCATTTTTAAGGATAAATATTCAAATATTCTTTAAAAGGTCGATTAACCGCCTTTTAATGGAAAACCCTTTTTAAATCTAATTTTTTTAATTTTATATGTTATATTTTTTAAAATAAAATCCTTTTTTAGAATCGGGACATCAAAATTTACATTGAGTTAATTTTTAGTATTTTTCCGATAAAGTTCATTTCTTAATGAATAGTGAAAATATTGTATTTTAATTAAAACCCTCCTTTTAATCTAATTTATTTATATGGTTAGATTATATTTTTTATTGGGTTTAAATTTTAATTAAATTATATTTTTATCATTTAATCCAATGCTGGTCATTGGAATTAATTACACTTTGAAAATTGACATAAACAAGTATCCATTTTTTGATAGATATTGTTTCTTATAAACATGCAATTTGTTTTGACAACGATAATTAATTATAAATTAATTAATAAAAAATCAATGTTATGATTTTGGTAAAATGGAAATCATTTTTGAATTTTGAATATCAAATATATCTTGGGATGAATTTTTGGTATTTTTCAGAAAAACTGCAATTTTTGATGAATAGTGAAACCACTGAGTGGTAGTTAAAAAACTGGTTTTTCATTTATATTAAATTTTACCACTTTTTTGATTTGAATTTAAAAAATAAAATATACATGGTTTTCATTATTATGTAAAATTTGGTTCAATGGGAGGAAAATAATTTTTGGCGAATAGTAAATTTTGTGTTCTGTTAATCGTGATTAAAGGTAATTAGGGTAATTTAAGGTAAAAATGATACTATAAAAATATAAAAATATCTTGACACAAGTTCTAACCATATTGGATGAGTCAAGGCTGACAAAAAAAATCCATGGGTCAATTTTTGTGACCCCATGGAGCCACATGTGTAAGATAATGAAATTAATACCTTTTATTTAAACTAAAAATAAAAATGTCACAATCATTAATTGTTTTACTAAAACAATTTTTACAAGGGGTTATAAAATTTATCTTTTATAATATAAATATTAATTAGAAATATAAAAATATTTCCTACAACATGGAAATTTGTTTAAAATTTTTAGGCATCAAATAAATAATCTTATTTATGAAACAATGATGATGCAGTGTTTAAGTCATTAATGAATAAATTAAATAAATTTGACAATAATGTTTACAAAAATATAAAAACCTTGTCCAATACCTATTGGATGATTTTATTCAAACATGGGACACCTTATCCTTTACTTTAATTAATTTTGGTGCTTTAGAACCTGAATTTCATTTTATAACAAAATAAAAGTTTCAAAATTTCCAAAAGAGCCCCTCTTCTCCAATATAAAATGTCCCCACTTCCTACTCATTTCTCACACTTCTCAAGCCCCTTTTCTCGTCAAAAATATACTCAAATAAGCTTCTAATATTCCTATAATCATTCTAGATTCCTTACCTTGGGAAGGAATCACATCAAGAAAACCTTTTGGTTCAAACCAAGGGGAGTTACCTGATTTAAAGGTAACGTATTCTCTTATGTTCATTTGTATTTTTTGCTTCTCCAACCCCTTAAACTCTTTTTATTCCTTTATTTTGTAGAAAAAATTATCTAAAATATACTTGGATGTTGTTATGAGATGTATTAGAGCTACACATACACACACATCTGTCTAATGGTTAAAGAACATAATGTTTCCATGGATGGAGAATTACTGCCTCACGAAACGATGATTGTTCTATCTTCTTCTACCTCCTCTAATAGTGGCCATTATGATGACACTGTATTTTATATATGATATATATGGTATTTATTTTATCTATATGCTTATTTATTTTCTATTTAAACATATCATTATGATTTTCATTTTGTGAAAATGTGATAAATTCATATGAGGAAGTGTGGACTTCTTCCCCCTCAAGTGATGTGACTTGTTCATGCAATACAAGGAATGTATAAATAATGAAATTAATACACTTATGTGACCTATATAACATATATATTATACTGTAATTATAATATATATAACTCTCATTTAGTTTTAATTCAATTAATATGACCAACAAATGAATGTAGCGTTCATGCGTATGTACGACCTATCGTCTCCATGAAGGTGCATTTCATTTTCTATCTCCAAATTTTATGGAATAGTATAAAATTAATTTATACTGGGTTTATCAAACATTAAAATCATTAAAAATATTATTAATAGGATGTACCTATAACTACATGGACAATTATTTTCAAACATGTTCGTATTTGACTCATGTACCGAACATCGACAAAAATGTCTGATATGAACTCTCATAATTAACTAATTATTATAAAATTATAATATGTGATATCAATTGAATAATAAACTTTAAAGTATGTCCTTATGAAATTATAAATTTACCAATGTTTATTATTAAAGAATAAAAATAAACGAGCAAGACAAGTCGGACATGAGGTAAGGGATCCTACATCTCTTTTTTTAAATACTCTCTTTTATGATATTTCTTTTAAGCTCATCGTTCGTATATTGGGGGATCTTATTTTATATTCATATTACTATAGTTTTTATGTTCATATGATTATAGACCCTATTTGATCTCATCCATCCATTATTTAGAAGTTTTTTGTGGCGACATTAGGCTGCTGAAAGTTCGTAAGAGATTTATTATCTCACTTTTAATTCGGTGAGATTTCAATTGTTCTCCAATTATTTATTGAATGTGCTATATTGGGTACTTACCTTTCATATACATTATCATGATTATATTTATATTCATGTTATTGTGTGATTAATGTTTTTTATTATCTCTTGGTCATATGACTCGATTGATCACAATGAGGTAAGGGGTTTTTATCTTACTTTGTGTTCCCGTGAGATTCATGCTACATTTTCCACTATTTATTTTTGTTTGGTGTATGTAATACCCATGATTGTATTAATTGTGTAATATAATTTAATTTATGGGTAATTAAATCTTCATTGTATGATCCTTCATTCATGGGGTGTACATTTCTAAAGTTACCAAAATGGGTAATAGAACTTTTCACCCTCCTCTTTTTAAAAGAATTCTTTTTGTTAGGTCTTTTAATTTACATCTTCATATGTTGGGATATGTTCTTATATTTCCTTATTTCTATAAATGATATGTCAATTTCATGATATACCCTTTTAATATCTCATCATCTCATTTTCTGAATTTTAAAATGATGCTGTTGGGCTGTTGAATTTCTGTAGGAGAACTTTTTAACCCAATTTCAATTCTTTGGGTTAAACATATACTTCTTGATTATGGCGTACTATGAAAATGTGTGGATGACCTCTAATTGTTTTACACATAATATCCTCTTATATTGGGTGTATTTATATTTGTCACACATAATTATGTAATTGATTTATCATTAATCTAAGGATACCGACTTTGTATGGGACTTCGACTCAATATCCTTTCATTGAAAAATATTTTTGTTGTAATACAATACCTTTTTTATACGCTGTATAAACACCTTTGACTTTTAATTTCATTCATAGGGAATATGTTTCTACGAAGCATTTTACTAAAAAATGAATATTTCTTATAACGAATGTGGTGACAATGACCTTTTCCACCGCCGCGAGTACTATTTTACCTTTTTCATTATTAACAAGACGTAATTTTTTTAAAAGAAAATAAATACCATGTACTATTCAATGTATTTAGGAATTGAAAATGGTTTTTATAATTGATTTTTTATGTCAATATACTTAAGTGATATATTGTTATTAAAATGTGTAAATGTTTTCTTTCCATTATATTTGTTTTATGTCTTATGATTTTGTAATGGTACATGGACATTTGACGGGTGGTTACATGATAAACCAAATGAAGGGTGGTGTTGTGAATACCAGGATGGGTGGTTATGTTATAACCATCAATGCATTAAGTATGGAAGTTGTCTGTATGGATTTTCCATTTAGGATATGTGCTGATGTTAACTGTATGGTCATTCTATTTAAGTATGTTTATTTCCCAAGTTACCTTAATATGTTATGTGTTCTTCATATGGATATTATTTTAATATTTTGGTTAAAATAGGGTAAGTAATGATATTTTATTCATTGAATAGTGTCTACTACTTCATAATGGTGAAATGTATTACTTAAGATAGAGTATTTATGATTTACTTATTTTTTTGAAAAAACTAATCGCATTCCTTCATTGTGTATCCTTTACTGGGATTATTATGCTCATCCCTTGTTTTTGAAATGTTTTCCACATGACATAAATATTAATAGGGTCATGGTTGGGATCAAGGAAATACATGCTATCTAAAACATGGAACAAGACATGTTTCTTTTTAAGAGTTTTTGTTTTAGTATAAGTGTCTAATTTTTAATCTTTTGAGATGTAATTATTATGTCCTAATTCTCTACAACAAAAAACCTAAAAAGATGCTCAATGTGAATTATTCATTTAATTCATGATTATGTAATGATTTAAGGATGGGTCCTTATAGATGGTATCAAAGGTTGGTTTTGATAACATTATAGATTAGGGTATTCATTAAGCACAAGTGACATTATAATAATGGTTAGGATTTCAAAAAGAGTTATAGTTTTATATAATGTGAATGAGTTTAAGATAACATGAACAGTTATATCTTATATTTACCCTCCTCATAAGATATTATATGATTATTCTAATGATATACTCACACTAACCTTTATGGTTTTATTAAATGTATAGATCTACCAGGAACCAAAGTGGAAATGGGTATGAAGGAAACTATGGTGGTTCTCTGGTTAAGAGACTAGATGAAATAGGGGATTCAATGAAGAATCTTGTGGTTATTATAAACCAACAATAAAGGAATCATGATTAACCACTTGAACCTTGGTGAGTTCTCTAATGCATCACGTTCGGGAGAACAAACTCGATGTGCATGTTCAGGTAATAATTATAAAGGTAACCATTAGTGTGTATATGATCCTTACTGTTCAGGTAATTATGGGTTACTATATGTTGTGATGGAAAATGAAATACATGAGATTAAAATGAGGTTAAAATATGTTATGGTTATTTTTTATGGATTTATCTCATACTGGGAATGTTATAAAATTATATTGTTTTTGAAAAAGGAAAACACGCACACCGTGTGACAACCCGTCGCATCAGACAAAGTTGTGGGAATTGAACCCACAACCAATGTGCAATTGGTGTTTATCACCTACCACTGGACTACGTGAATTCCCTGGTTAGTATGACTAATTATTTTTAGTTAGATTATTTTATGAATCAAGAATAATTTGATTATGGGTTATCTAGGGTAAAGATTATCCTATCATGGAGGATATGTGATTAGGTTAATTACTTTTCAATACGAGACATTAAGAAAAGGTGGTGTTATTTGGAGATAAATGTTAAGATTTATCTTGGATGTCTATGTGATTTAATCATTCAAAGAATTGTGTTTAAATATTATTTTTGATTACGTTGAATAATTTTATGGATAACTGTTTTTTAACGGTCTTTGATGAACTTTGGGTTTTGTTTGACAAATTTTGGAGATTAAGATTAGTTTTTCTTTTTGTAAAATTTAATCCATCGGGTGGATTATCTAATCTTATACTAACAATTTTGGTTTTGGTTAATGTCTAAAGACATGTGAAATATATAGTTCTCTTATGTGGATTAGGTTATTCTATAAAAGTTGATTATAGCACTCTTAATGTGAACATGTCATCCTAAATACACTCCTTTAATATAAAATATGGGTTTGTGTAAGAAATATAGTAAGAGATGAAAGTCCACACAAAAAGAAATTATGTTTCCTTATGTTTTAGTTAAGATCATAAATAAATTCCTCAATAATATGTATCTTAAAGCAAAATATTTGTCCGTTAAATTTTCCTATTGGGGAATCAAAGACTTTTTAACCCATCACTAGTTGGTGATTTTATGGTGGTTAATGTTCCCCTAATAATGTTTTCAATCACTTTCCATCAGACCATGATGGGTTTTCCACCATATCCATGTTTTCATGGAATCCTAGTATCTTTTTTATCGAGTGACCTTTTTACTTCTCATTATTTCTTTTAATGTGATATTTTAATTGAATCCTTTTCTAATGTAGGGCTTTCAATAAAGATTCCGAGCACAATTCTAAAATTACGAGGACACAATTCCCAAAAGGGGGGAAGGATGTAATATCCCATGTAAATAAAGAATATTATATTTTCATATTAATTAATATTTGTGAATTAAATATTAAATTTACTTTAAATAGGATGCTATTATCGATGGCATACCCAATACGCAACAACGAGTTTCTTTGAAATCTTACGTTGCATACTAAATATATAATAATATTATTTTAAATCGTATTTAACGCCTAGCTTTTGTAATGGAAGAAATTAATTTAAATATCTAAAAATGATTATATATGTTTGTTAAAATATTTTTTTTAAATTTATCAAATAAATGATAGTGGCTTACAATAGAAATGAATCCATTTTTAAGCAAAAATATTCTAATATTTTTTAAAACGTCGATTAACAGTCTTTTGATAGAGAACCCTTTTTAAATCTAATTTTTTTCACTTTTATATGTTATATTTGATAAAATAAAATCCTTTTAGAATCGGGACATCAAAATTTACTTTGAATTAATTTTTGGTATTTTTCCGATAAAGTACATTTTTTTAATGAATAGTGAAAAATATTGTATTTTAATTCAAAACCCCCTTTTAATATAATATATTTATTTGTTTAGAGTATATTTTTAATTGGGTTTAAAGTGTAATTAAAATATATTTTTACCGTTTAATCCAATGGTGGTCATTGGAATTAATTTAACATTGAAATTGGACAGAAACAAGTGTCAATCTTTTGATAGATATTGTTTCTTAAAAACACGATATTTTTTTGACAATGATAATTAATTATAAAATTAATTAATACAACTTATATGTTATGAATTAGATAAAATGGACATCATTTTTGAATTTGGAATATCAAATATAGCTTAGGATGTATGTTTGGTATTTTTCGGAAAAAATTCAATTTTTGATGAATAGTGAAACCACTTAGTGGTATTTTAAAAACATGTTTTTCATTAAAATGAAATTTTACCACTATGATGATTTGAATTTCAAAAATATGACATACATGGTTGTCATTATTAAGGAAAATTTGGTTCATTGGGATGAAAATAATTTTTTTTCATTAGTAAAGTTTGTGTTTTGTTAATCACGATTAAATGTAATTAGGGTAATTTAAGTGAAAAATGATATTATAAATATATAAAAATATCTTGAAACTTTTTATACCCTTATTGGATGAGTCATGTCTGACCAAGACAATCCATGGGTCAATTTGTGAGACCCCATGGAGCCACTTGTGTATGATAATGACTTTAATAACATTTATTTAAAGTAAAAATAAAAATTTCACAAACATGTATTGTTTTAATAAAACAATTGTCACAAGGGGTTATACAAGATATCATTTATAATATAAGTATATATTAAAAATATAAAAAGTTATCCTACAACATGGTAAATGTTTTATAATTTTTAGACATCAAATAAATAAAATTATTTATGACACAATGATGATAAAGTGTTTAAGTCATTAATGAATAAATTAAATAAATAAGAAGATAGTTTTTAAAACAATATCCAACACTTTTCCAATAAATATATGATGATTTTATTTCTAACATGTTCCAACTTATACTATAAAATAATTATTTTTTGAGCTTTATAAACCGAATGCCATTTAATAATAAAAAATAGTTTGAAGATTTCCAAAAGAGCCCCTCCTCTCCCTTATAAAAAGACAGAACATCCTACCCATTTCACACACATATCAAGCCCTTTTTATCGTCCATCCTCTACTCAAATAATCTCCCAAGATCCCTATATTCATCCTAGAAGACTTACATTAGGCATAAAGCACTTCAAGAAACCCTTTTGGTTCAAACTAAGGGGAGTTACCCGATTTAATGGTAATGTCTTCTCTTATGTTCTTTTGTTTTTTTTGCTTATCCAACCCCTTAAACTATTTTTATTACTTTAATTTTTAACAAATAATGTATCTATAATCTACTAGTATGTTTTTATGAGAAGGATTCGAGATATACTTACATACTCCTCTATCTAATGGTTAAAGAACATATTGTTTCTGTGGATGGCGAATTAATGACTCATGAAATGATGACTGTTCTATCTTCTTCTAACTCCAATAATTGTTGAAATCATGATGTCACTATATTATATGTATGAAATATATTGTATTTATTTTTTCTATTTGATACTTTATTTTATATTTAAAACATATCATTATGCTTTTCATGTTGTGCAAATGCGATAATTTCATATGAGGAAGTGTGGACTACGGCCCCCTCACGTGATGTGACTCGTTCATGAAATACATGGAATGTATAAAAAATGAAATTAATGAACTTATGTGACCCACATAACACATATATTATACTGGAATTATAATATATATATCTCTCATTTAGTTTTAATTCCATTAATATTACAATGAAATGAATGTAGTGTTCATGCGTACGTATGACCTACGTTCTCCTTGAATGATTCATTTCATTTTCTATCACCAAATGTTATGGAATAGTATAAAATAAATTTATAATGAAAATATAGGATATATAAATCATTAATACTACTCTTAAGATGATGTACTTATAACTACATGGACAATTGTTTTCAAACAAGTTCAGTTTTAACTCATGTACCGAACATCGACAAAAACGTCAGATATGAACTCTCATAATTTACAAATTATTATAACAATATAATATGTGATATGAATTGAATAATAAACATTAAAGGAGGTCCTTAATCAATTTTAAATTGAACAATGTATATTATTCAGGAATATAAAGAAAAGAGCAAGACAAGTCGGACTTGAGGTAAGGGATCCTACCTCTTTCTTTTTTTAGTACTCCCCTTTATGATATTTCTTTTAAGCACCCCTTTCTGATATGGGGGGATGATATTTTATATAAATATTAAATTTTATTTTATTTTTATATTATTAGAGTCCCAATTTTATCTCATCAATACATTTTTTGGAAGTTTTAAGTGGTGATGTTAGGCTGCCGAAATTTCGTAAGGGATTTATTATCTCACACTTAATTCCGTGATATTTCAATTGTTCTCCACTTATTTACTACATGTGGTGTATTTTGTACTTCCATTAAATATACATTATCATGATTATATTTATATTCATGGTATTATGTGATTCATTTGGTGTTTATTTTCTCTTGGTCATACAACTTGATGGATCACAAAGAGGTAAGGAGTTTTTATCTCAATTTGTCTTCCCGTGAGATTCATGCTACATTTTCCACTATTTCCTTTTGGGTGGTGTCTGTACTACCCATGAATGAATTATTTGTGTAATATAATTTAATTTATGTTTGTTTACATCTTAATTTTATGATCATTCTTTCATGGGGTGTACGTTTCAATAGTTACCCAAATTGGTAAGGGAACCTTTCGCCCTCCTCTTTTTAAAAGACTTCTTTTTTTAGGTCTTTTAATTTACATCTTATTATGTTGATATATGATTTTATATATCCTTATTTTTGAAAATGATATTTACATGTAATGAGATACCATTTTTATCTCCCATCATCTCATTTTGTGAATTTTAAAATGACGTCGTTAGGCTGTCGAATTTCTATAAGGGATCTTCTTAACACAATTTCAATTCTTTGGGATAAACATCTACTTTTGATTATGTCTTAATATGAATATTTGTGGATGACATATAATTTATTTACACTTAATATCCTATTATATTGGTTTTATTTATATTTGTCACAGATAACTATGTAATTGATTTATCCTTAATCTAAGGATACCGAATTTGTAAGGGACTTCATCTCAATCTCCTTTAATTGAGGAATATTTTTGTTCTAATACAAGAAATTATTTTATAAAGTCTGTAAACACCGTTTAATTTTCATTTCATTCAATGGGAATATTTTTCTACGAATCATTTTACTAAATGACAAAAAGGAATGTTTCTTTCAACGTACGTGGTGACAATGACCTTTTTTGCCGCCTCGAGTATTATTTGACATTTGGATTCCTTAACAATATGTAATGTTTTTAATAGAAAATAAATACCATATAATCTTTTATTTATTTTGGTATTGAAAATGGTTTTGATAATGGATTTGTTATGTTAATATATTAATGTGAAATATTGTCATTGAAATGTGGAAATTTTTTCTTTCAATTATAATTGTTTTATGTCTTATGATTTTGTAATGGTACTTGAAAATTTGACGGGTGGTTACGTGATAAACCAAATGAAAGGTGGAGCCGTGAATACCAGGATGGGTGGTTATATTATAACCTCTAATGCATTGGGTATGGATGATGGTTGTATGGCTATTCCATTTAGTGATAATTGTGGAAGTTTACCGTATGGTTATTCCATTTAAGTATGTTAATGTCCCATGTTACTTTTATATGTTATGTGTTCTTTATATGGGTTTTATGGTAATATTTAGGTTACAAAAGGGTATGTAATGATATTTTATTCAGTGAATGTATTTACTACTTCATAAAGGTGAAAGGTATTACATAAGATAAAGTATTTGTGATTTACTTAATATTTTGAAAAAACTAATAGTTTTCCTACTTTGTGTATCCTTTACTGGGCTTTTTATGCTCATCCCTTGATTTTGAAATGTTTTCCGTAGGACTTAATGATGAATAGGGAAAGGGTTGGGATCTTGGAAGGAAATGATATCTAAAACATGGAACTAGACATGTTTCTTTTTAAGAGTTTTTTAGTAAAAGTGTCTACTTTGTAATCATTTGAGATGTAATTATTATGTCCTAATTCTCTAAAACTCTAAAACTGAAATGATCCTCAATGTGAATTATTCATTTAATTCAAAATTATTTAATGATTTAAGGATGGGTCTTTATACCTAGGTATCAAAATCATAAAAATTGGGTGATCTTAAATGCTCAATTATGTGCCACCATCACTCTGGGTGCACTGGATTCCTCCTACTTGTCATCTGAAAATTAATACTGATGGCTCCTGTTGCTTGGGAACCATTCGAGGAGGTGGGGTTGTTCAAAACTACAAAGGTGCCATCATTATGGCCTTCTGTACTTTTCTGGGTAGCGGGTCTTCTCTCCAGGAAGAAGCTAAGGCCGCCCTTACTGGCTTCACCCTTTGCCAACAGGCAAATATCTGTCTCTCTGAGCTGGAAACTGATTCACTGATTCTGCATAACTCCCTTAAGGGTGTTGGGTCCATCCAATGGTCGATAACCTACAACATTATAAAGTGCATGAGAATGATTCCTGATATCAACATCAAAGTGCTTCACACGTGATGTGAAGTGAATAAAGTAGCAGATCACCTTACCTCGTTGGTCATGCACACCTCCAACATCTACTGCATCTCAGATGTGAACCTCTTAAAACCGGAATTTGTTGACCTCATAAAGGGAGATACCCTTGGGTTACATTACTTTAGACCTCCTTAGGCTTGTGCCTGTTTTTCATTGAGGTGTTGGTTTTTCTTTCCTTTCCACTTTTTATAAACAAAAAAATAATGACGATGTTAAATAACAAAATCACAAATTATCAAAATTCCTCATATTATAATCATAAAACATGTTAGAGTAACATATGATTTTAAAGGGATCATTATGATAGCATAAAATATATGACATTAATTAAAAGGCATCTCATTAGAAAAATGACAAGTGATCATGAAATAAAAGTGTATAATACTTTATGAATAATATAGAGACCCAATAATTTTTAAAACATATTATTATATGATTTTAACACAAATTTACATTAAATACAAAACAAGGATAAAAAATAATAATATCTTATGAATACTAGGTAAATAAAACATCAACAAGAAATTAAAATGTAATTATTTTAGTCATAATAATCAGATCCTAAATCCATTCGAGCTCTGAAAAAATACACGGGATAAATTGGGGAATACAAAGAAAATGGGTTAACTAAAAATCTGAGTTAGGTAATTAATAATATAAAGAATCATAATATGTGAACCAAAAGTATAACATGGTATAATAAAAGACAAGGCTCAAGAGTAATCACATGAGGGAATAATATAATTAAAATGGTATTATATGATCATAAAAACATATGAAATATTACAAAAAACATGAAACATGACATAATAAATTGTTAATGATAACTAACAGGACATCAACATGAGGTGGACAAAGACCCATATTTTATTTGGTTTACACCCAAATCAAATACATAACATATCAGAAGATAAAATATTACTCAATAAATTACAGATTTATCTAGTAAAACCCATCATATTATGTTCATAATTATGTTAAAAGATAAATAGGTATAATAAAATTAATTACCCATAGAACTAAATGGTTTGATTCATCTTTTGTCTTGTCATAATCAATGAAGATTTCATAAAAAAAAATTTATAAAAAAACACAAGGAATGTATCACCCCATAAAAGGGATAATAATCTAGGTATATATATCTCACATAAATATATACATAATTTATAATAATTACATAACATTAAAGTGATATAGAAATTAATTTAGGGAGAGAAACATCCTAACCCAAAAAAGGTGGTTTTGGAGAGATCCCTTACATTATGTATCATCTTTTTTCATATGTGTTAGAAAGTCATATGTTATAAATATATACTAATTTTACATGTATTAAAAACAATACTAATATATATATATATATATCATAACATATATTAATTTATTATATACTCTTACTACCATTTTATTAATAATTCATTATTAAAATGATTATTATGGGTGATAACAACTTTATATTTCATACATGTTTTGGTTCGATAATTTGTGTATTTATGAATTGATCAAGGTTGTATCATTTATAAAATGATAATGATGATATTAATATAATATATATTCATTATATATGTATTTTTATTCATATATAAAAGATAGAGCTAAAATATTTGAATGACAATGTTCATGGAGATGGTAGGTCTTTCGTATTAATGAACGTTGTTTCCATTTTTGATGGATGGAAGGGAAAAAAGTAAACAATAATTAACCTATATAGAATAATATTAATATAATAAATAAAACATATATAATTATTAAAACTATAATTTTATCCAACCCCGATAGGTGATGATAGAAAACTAATTACATTGGTTCGTGAGGTTGAAATCTATCATACACAAGAACAATGATCCGTTTTCTCTATTGATGGAAGTGGAGATGGATGTATGTGATTCCATTAACATAATAAAACGTTACTATATTTATTATGTATTTTTGTTATTTAATCATTCATAAAAAATATTTGAATTAGGTAAATGTAAAAATAAAACTAATATATTTGATTAAGGACAAAACCTCATCTTCGGAAAACATCCATTCCATTACACCTCAAAACCTTTACAGTTTCTACTATGTCCAAACTACGATCTCATTAACATGGGATGGAATGTTAAGACATTATTTGGGTAGGTGTTATCAAATACCAAAATCTTTTGAATTTTGAATTAAAATAGGATAAGATATTCCCTTTTATTAGAGAGGAGAGGGAAATTCATGAATTTTTTAATGTATTAAAATAATAAAAAAATTCTGGAAAAAATACATCCAAATTGGTAAAATTATATAATATTATACGTATGGGTATAAAAATTCTCATTAAATAAAATTTTTACAAGTTTATGTGATTATTCACTCTTATCGTCTTATTTTAACCCTTAGTTTACTCTTCTGATGACTACCACAAAAATAATTTTCTTTACTCTTTAAGGGTTGAGTTTGTTACTATAATGTAACAATTGGACCATAAATGAAACATTGTTAATACATTAAATAATATATCAATAAATTATCATAATATAGGATTTTTATGAAATTTAAATAATCTAATAAAATATTATTTATTAAAAAATTATAGTAATGACATTTTTGAAACTATTCATTTAATTTGGATTCGGAAACATCATCAAAAAATGGAATTTTAATATAATCCATTAAAATATATCAAATATATTATTTTTATTTAAAATAATTTTGGACCACAAGAATTCATTATAATTAAATTTCTTTTAATATTTTTGATATCATTTATTTCATTTTTCAATTAATTTAATATATAATGAATTGATGTTGTGTAATATTGTATGGATATTAATTCATCAATAAATTTAGAAATCAATTACCCCGATAAATAATTATTTTTATTTCAAATAAAGCTTTTAAAATTGAATATTTCATTAATTTATCAAATTTTTAGTAAATTACGTTTAATAAAACAAAACGTATGAAACTTTTGATTATTCGTTATGTAAAATAATTTTAAGGTCAAAATCAATGAAATATGGAATAAAGATGTCATGTTGTTGGAAATTTTAAGGATGTGTGTGTTTATATAAAAAAAAGGAAAAATTCATGTGTTAGTTCATTTTTTAGTCCTTCACATATTATTTTTTACCTTAATTAAATGATTTAAAATTATTGTTGTCACTATTAGTCACTATAGTTCCTATTCATAATGACAAATAATAAAAGGGACCTAATTAAATATTTTGAAACTATTAATTCAAAATATAAATTCTAATTTTTAATATAATATTTATATAATATTAAATAGTTTATATATCATTAAAATGAAAAATTCAAGGAAAATAGTTTTTTTTTGAAAAATTCCTTTTTATGTATTAAAAATATATTTATAAAAAATTCAAGTATGAACATTATTCCAAAGAGTAATATTTTATATATTTTAATAAAAACGAAATAAATAATTTTTTTAAAAAATATAAAATAGAAATATTATTTATAAATAAATTAAAATAAATTAAAATTTTCAACACATATTAGTATGTATTACTATTCATGTAAAAATCAAACCTTTTGAAAAAATCTAAAACATATAGTAAATAATGTTCCTATGATGATTTTAAAAATGATATAATTTTATAAAAAATAATTTCAAAAATTTCTTGTAATTAATTATAATATTTTCTTATAAAAAATAAATAAAACCTGTATTTGAAGAAAAAATATTTTAAATGAGTAATCTTGTATTATTAAAAACCCAATTATTATTTACTAAGAATTTATACAAAAAAATATATTGAGTGTGACCATTATGTATATTTCATAAATTAGTTAACCATAATCAGACCGTCCTATTTAATGACTATGTTTTAACAGTCATATTTAAATAATAATATTTCATTGTTCATTTAGGCCAATGTTTTAGGTTTTATTTGTTATCGAATATAGTTTTCTATTTAATATCTCAGGTTGTTAAATTATCCCCCCACCCATTATGAAAATCCTCCAATAATTTTTTTATTACATATTAAGGTGAAAACATTTAAGGGTGATTATTATTTATGGCTTCCACCATTTCCCCTGATTCCTTATAGAATTTATGGATCAACCACTTTACGTTGACTAGGTGAGTTGTGTTATTGAATAAATTTTTTCTTTATGTTCAATGATCTTCATCAGTTATTGTAAATTTGATTAATCATTTTTCAACTGTAAAACCTCTAAATTCGGTACATATGAGGGATCCGGTCTGTATTTCCCGAAAATGGATACATGGAATATGTTCTGTGTTTGATATTGGGTTGGTGGGAATGATAATAAATAGGTTATATCTCAAATGTAACAGAGAATATCAAAGGGTCTAATATATCTAGGACATAGATTACCATTCATACCAAATCTTATGACTCTCTTCCATGGAGATATGTGGAGAAACCCATTATCTCTGATCATCAACTGTTGGTATCGTCTATGATTTTCAACATAAATCAAATATAATAATTTTGTAGCCCTAATGTGCTGTTTAATGGTATTGAGATTTTCTTTCATTTACTGAACCTTTTAAGGTCTCAATACATTTGTTTCTCCACATTAATAGTGACATGAATGTGTTTAACATCTCTATCTATAAAGGGATTCATAAAAAAACCCTTTGGAAGATTGATGAAAATTGATTATTATACTAGAGTTCAACAAGAAGAAGAAGTAGATCACATCCTCAATTAAATTACATTGAGCATGTTATCTGCATGTATTTTAGTGTTTAGAAAGGCACATTATATTATCCATAAGTTTATGGGTGGTAAGAAATACTTATGTTTAACTTAGTATTTCAATCATATTTGAGAATCTTACATAATAGGACGTAAAAATTGAATCTCATGTATAAATAATTGATAGTGGTTTTCTATGCAGAACCACCACCTATCTAGTGTATATCCTTGCAGGTTGATTGGGTGATAATACCTCTAAAATTACAATGAAGTGAGAAATATTTATAAGATAATCCACCACAATCCATAGATATTTATTTCCTCTTAATTACATTGGAAGAACATTGGAAAATTCCATGGTTATGTTTTTTAAATCTCTATATAGTAATGGGTATGGGATGAATCATCATATTATACTATTCCCTTTCATACTTATCTTATTGACCAACCAGACACTTTCATGTATATTCTATGATCATATTATTCATATTGTCCCACCAATAATGATTCCATATATCTCAATACATCTTCATGATCCTTATGTGGATGGAAAGGTTGAGTAATGTGCATTATTAAACCACCCCTTCATTATCTCAAGATTTTATGGTAGACATAGTCAAGATCCAAATATTATAACTATTTGTTAATCAATTTTGAACTCCAAGGATTTACCAGTTAATATATCAGTAACCTTCTTCTACATTTCTATATCATGTCTTTGAGCATCTTTTATCTTCTCCAGAAGTTATGTTTGATAAAAAATTTGATAATTCATTGATGATTTTATTTAAATTAAAATTACCATGTTCATCCATTATAATTATAAGATTATATGATCATTTTTATGTTCATATCAATTATAAGGTTTCCAAATCCATTCTACTTTGAGAATCTGAAACATTGTTTTGTTTCCCAATATAGTAATTGATTGAGAAGTTATAGAACATGATATGATCTAACCATATATAATTTTTCATATTCATCTACATATATATGAATATATTTTTGGGGATCTTAGGATCCATATACATTTAACACTTCTCACTATAGAGATAATGTGTCTATATTTTCAAAAAAAAGATCAAGGCATCCAACTCCATATCATGTGTTAGACAGTTCTACTCAAGATATTTCAACTGAATTGAGCCATATCCTATCACACTATTATTATCTATTGTTTTATATCCTAATTCACTCTTTAAGGAAACATTTTATACCATGAAATGTTCATATCATTTGTGTTTCATGAGAATTTTTGTAGCAATATGCCTTTTTCAATTTATTAAGGGTTTTTCACATTTATTGGTCTATAGATCAGTACTCCATTTCATGTTATCTTAGTTTGTGAGTTTGAAAATCAAGAAAGTTTTCTAAAAATCATCAGTAATACCTAGGAATTATAAGATAACGGTCGATCTTTGTTAATGATGCTTGTCTAGAAAGAACCTCAATTTCCATATTCTTAAAATGGTATATATATATTTTTTCCTAGGGATAACATGTCCCATTAATGAAACTTACTTCATCAAGAACTCACATTTACTATACATTTTATATTACAACCCTTTTCATAAAGACATTATAACAATATTACAATTCTGATCATGATCCATGTTTCTTTTAGAGTATATCATAATATCATCTAAAAAAACTGCCATAAATTTCATGTGTTAATAGTAAGGGGATCTATTAATTAAGTCTATAAATATTAATGGTGAATTATAATGTGTATAAAGTGAATCACTATGAAATCAGAGTGTATATACCTTTTTTGATTGATAGTTTTGGGAATTTCATTCCCCATAAACATTAATTGGTGATATCCCAACAGAACATTCACCTATGTAAAATATCGGTACCCACATAGTATATAAAAAACATTATTAATCCGTGGCATGGTATACTTTTTAAGTATCATTATTCTGTAGATATAATGATAATAAATACATAGTAACATTGATCCAACCATCTTCTTGATAAATTGATTAGAATACCCGATGATGTTCCACGATGGCATATAAAAACCTTTTCCATATTCTCTTGTAACTATTATTAAGTCCTTATGAATCAATGTATCCAGTCTATAAGATTTCTTGGATATGGGGTGAGATCTAGGTATAAGTTAAATTGAAAACTAAGCCTCTGAGTGTGAAAGAAGACACAAAAAATCTTCAGTGACAACATCAGTATGATCCCTTATAATGGAAATATATTCAATATGGATTATATCTTTGTCTCAATACTACATCATGTGTAAAGAGGAGGAATAATTTCTGTTTTCATCTTTCACTCATGTTTAAAGATTATTATTTATGAGAAATCAAATATACAAATATGGATATTTCTATAATATTCAATCCAGAATCTTTGATTGGTGATGAGTTATATACTTGTGATCCAATAATTTCTATATTTTCTATTCACATAAATAACTCAACCTATATGTTTTGATGTGGGGTTATAATAAATCTACTAATCATACAAGATATGAAAGAATGTGCAGAACTATAATAATTTTATTTTTCTATTCACGGTTAATTAACAATATAACATGTCACCACATCATATTTTGGAACCACCTCAATAGTAGTAATAATATATGACCATACTTACTCTCTAGGTTTAGAGGTTCATGGAATTAATTATCTTCAAAAACCCTTGTCTTGTGGAATTATCTTACATAATTACCACATTCCATATAGCTGAAACATTGCTTCGCAAATTGAGTGTTTATCTAAGACTTTATTTCATCCATAACATTGATGGGTTTGTTTACCTATTTTCACAAAAGATTATCCTGACTCCATTCATTTCTACCCATTAATCATCTCCTAGTTAACTGTAAACATTTTTAAATGTGATTCTTCCCACACTATTGATAAGTGGTTTGTTGGGTATTCATAAATCCATTAGATTTAAATGTTGATCATCTCAAGGGAAACTCTTTTTTACACCTTTTATGTTCATGATCATGAGACCAATAAGAGTCTCAAATAGCCATCACAACCTTATGATCACAATAAACAATTACCTCATATTTTTTAATATATCAAATAATAAAATAATTTGTATACATGTCTTTGATCCACTAAATAAGTTTTCTAAATTACTTTTGGTGTTGACGACGAAGAGATATACATATTGTGCAAGAATTTTGATGTTTCCCTCATACAACCTGATAAAACAATCATTATTTTTATTCAATATAAGGAACACCCTATACATTTTAGGATAGGGAGTTAAAGTAAAATATAAATTGAAAAATATTTTATTGATATCATCCCAATATATAGAATCAATATCAATTTTGGACTTCATTTAATTCATTCCTATCAACCATTGATCGGATTCCCCCTCTATGTGATAAATGCCCACCACAACTTTCTCATATTCTAAGAATTCGGGAATAGAAAATATATTCAAATTTGAGTTAAACCATTTTTTACAATGAGGGGATCATAATAACCACTAAAGTTAGGAGTCTTTTTTCACTTAAAACACATGATTTCAATGTAATAATTCATAAGATAAGGATGGAATTCAACATGATTCATGTTTTTTTAGAGAATGATTTAGTAGATTCAGTGCTTTTATAATGTTCTTAGTTCATACTCTAATAATTTTATACATATCATGAGAAAAATCATCACATTTCCTATAATGTTGTATTTAGGAATTATTTCCCTTAATTTCGACCATTTACTAGAAAAAAATATGAGAATTCCTTAACAAATATTCATATATATGGGGAACTTATGAAATTAGAAATAATAACCTAAAAATGATAATTATATCTAAATTATGCGTTTCTAGGTTTTAACATAGTTTATTAATGATAATTATCATATTATTTTTTAAACTAACAATTTATTCGAGTCCTTCATAGTGTTTTGTAAATAGATTTTTCCTTTTTCAATGCATATCCACTAGGAGTGTAAAAATGTGTGTAGAAAGACATTTTTGTACTGAAATTTGTGATGATCAATTGAATTTCCAATATTTCCTTTTATAGGTTATTAACCAAATGTATAACTATGTTATAACCACATCTTCTTGTAGTATCAATATAGGGATTCAATTCCATAGAATCCACTCACTATATACATCAACAATATTCATAGATTCTTTTCATTTACATAAAAATATCTCAAGGGTTCTTAAATAATAATTCTCATCTTAATCCCCAAAAGTAAATATAAATTTATATGATGTTAACTATAAAGAACCAATACATTTTTAATAAATTATTACAATTTTTTAATAAATATCCATTAAATAAAAAACGTGTATCAAAAATAATTATTTCATTGAAATAATTCAAACATAATACATCAACATGAGTAGAAATAAAATTTATTTCCCTCATCATAATGAGCTCATAAATCATTTAGAGCATCAAACAATTACTAGGATAATCTGGGGAATACATAGTTTAATGCGATGAGCTGAAAATTACATTAATTGAATGAATATGATAAAGAAGTGTAGTGTGTGTGTCGATGTTATATAATGATACATAGAAGATAAGGATCATGAATAATTACATAAGAGAATAACATTATAAACATGGTAACATAAGATAATATCAACATATTATGTTTGGAAACAATATAAAATATGATAAAAAAATTAGAATACATGGGTAACTGTCAAGACTACATGTCATGGTGGACAAAGTCCCATAGTGGATTGGTTTACCACCATTATCCCAAATATAACATATAATGAGAGAAAATAATACCCAGTGAATTAGATAAATATATTGTTTGATTAATTATAACACGTTCTTAAGTCTTTTTGAAAAAAATAAATCAATTTTAAGGTATAACGGTAATAATTATGCATATTGATAAATGGGTTGCATAATGTTTTCTCATATCATAACCCATGAAGATTTTATAAAGAAGAAATTTGATAAATGAAAATAAAGAATTTTTTACAACTTAGTGGGATGGTTAAAAAAGATATGAATATATTTTAGAGACCTAAATATATAATTTTTAATTATTCCATAACATTAACATGAATTATAAAATGATTTAGTGTGATAAATATCATAACTAAATGAAAAATGATGGTTTAGAGAGATAATATACCATACGTCTTTCATTTCATCACACATGTTTGAAAATACTGTTTAATAAATATATATTTACTATACAAGATTTAGTATACAATAAAAATATATATCATTTCATATAGTATATTATTAAAACATATTTCCACTAATTTATTAATAATAATTTATTAAAATCACGGTTCTAGGGAATAAATGCTTCGTTTTCCATGCATTCTATGGTTTGGTAATTTTTTCCATTATACATTGATCATGATTTCATAATATAGAAAATGTTAAACGTAATAATAATATGATATATATTCATTATGTACATATATTGTGTCATAATAAAAGGCATAACTAAAGAAAATTAATTACGTCGTTTATGGAGTTGTTAGCTCATATGTACACATGAAAGTTGTTTTTATTTTTTGGTGGATAAAATGAATGAAATTAAAATAATCATTAAAAATTAAATAAAAAAATTAACATTATAAATAACATATATATTTATTAAATTCATCATTATAACCATCCCAGGGATTTAGTGAGGTAAAATGAATTACATTGGTTTATGAGGTGTTAGTCCTCTGTACACATAAACAATGATTTTGTTTCTAGATTAATGTAGGAGGAGATATATGTAGGTAATGAAATTACAAAAATAAAGTAGTAAAATTAATATCATGGTGTTATTATTTCATAATTTTTTAAAATTATTTTATGGAGGTAGAAAAATATATAAAACTAAGGCATTTGTTTAATGGTTATACTTCTTCTTCAGACATATTCTTTTTCACTACACCTTAATCCCTAAAAGAATGTAATTATAACCAAAATAATACATATATAACATGGAGAGTAATGTAATTAATGGATTTGGGGAGGTTTTGGAGAATCCAAAAGGCTTATTAAGTTTGAATAAATGATGAGAATAAGTTCCCTTTAATAAGATAAGGCTGGGTAATTTATGAAATTTATGGAAGTATTAAATTATAATAAATTATTTCTTCTAACAAAATAGAGAAAAATGTTTTCATTGAAATATAATATTATTAGGGATATAAATAATATCAGAAAATAAATATTATACTATTTTGGGTTATTTTTTCACTTATTGTTTTGATTTAACGTGTGGTTAACAATTTTTGATTATTACTGCGATAACAATGTTTTTTTCACTGTTGGTGTTAAGACAGTTACTATAAAATAGAAAATAGATAATAAATGGAAAATGGTTGGAATTTTAAACCATATCACAATTAACAAGTCAAATGAAATATTTTTCTCATTTTATATCAGTTAATAAACTATTATTTATTATATAATAAAATTAATATTATTTTTAAAGCTATTCATTTATTTTGACTTCAAAAACAACATGAAAATTTTGAAATTAAGAATATAATTCATCAAAAACTCTAGAATATATTAATTTTGTCTAAAAAATTCATATTACATTAGAATTCATGCAAATTATATTACTTGTAGTATTTGAATTTTTTTAATTTTTCTATTAAATTATTAAATATTATGTTGTTGTTAAGTAAGAATTTAACGTAATTATTTCATTATTAAAATTTATAAATAGATCAATGTGATTAGAAAAAAGAATATTTTAATAAATCATTTATTCTTGAACATATTCCCTATTTATCCCATCATTAAAAAATTATATGTAATAAATCAATGAGAATGACATTTTTTACATTTCTTTACATAAAATAATAAAAACATCAAAATTATAGAAATATGGATACAAGTTGCAATATTTTTGAAACATTGAGGGAAATGGTATAACTATAAAAATAAAATAGACTAATTGAATGTATTGGGGTAATTTTTTAATCCCTAACATATTATTTTTAAAATCATTTATCATATTTACCCTTATCGTGATGACAATTATTTACTATGGTTACTATTCATAATGAAAAAAAAAATAAAAATGGAATATTTACTAAATTTTTACCTACTGATTCCAAATATATAATCTATCTTTTACGATTCAATATCTATAAGTGATATCAATTAATTTGACATTAAAATGAAAAATAGTTTTTCAAAAACATCATTAGTAGGTTTCATAAAAAAATATACCAAATTTTTGAATAAAATTTATTGAAAAGACTTTAGTTGTATAGTTTAAAGTAATAACAGACTAATAAAATTTTAAAACAAATCCATATTATAATTTCAATTTCTAAATAATTTATAATAAAATATTGTTATAAATAAATATTAGTATTTTTTAATATTCATTGAAAAATTAATCTTTTCTAAAATACTCAAAATTTCACCGTATGATAATTTTCATATGTTTATTTAAAAAATAATGTTTTTTATTCAAAAAAATTATTTAAAAGTTCCCAAATTAATTTTTTTTTTATTTTTTCACAATAAGAAATTTAAAACATTTTTTTAAATAAAACACAATTTTGATGAATAATATCACATAAAAATGAGTGATTATTTAAGATGAATTTATCATTATGTTTATTTCAATGGGGAAATTTATATATATTTCATAAATTAATCAATCATATTCATACCTAATAATTTACTGGCTATGTTATAATGGTAATATTTAAATAATATTTATTCCTGGTTTTTTAGTCTCCATGTTGCATATCATATACGTTATTGAATATAATTTTATTGAAAAAATTAGGTCTAACAAATAAGGAAAAATATAAAAATCATATAATTTAATTTAAATTAAATTCATCTTTATGATTTTTTATAACTTTAAAAACAATGTAGAAATGTTGCATAACCATAATCATTGGAAAACATATGTGAGAAAACTAATTATTTCTATCATTATGTTAACAAACTCGTTATGTATATGCTTGAAAATGTGATAAAATCCATAATTACTATACCTTTATGAACACACTCATTATTTCCACAACTGACTATCTCATGATATATAAACTTAAACAAATTCATTGGATGTAGATAAGGGATTCATCACATCATTATCCATAATTATTTGTGAAACATAAAATCAATCATAATCATATATTAGTGAACCCCAAAGAAAAATAATGGGTTTAATAATAAATCAACAAAAAATAATTCAAATTTACTAATGAACTCTTAAAAATTAAATTGGTATCATAAAAATCGAAATAGAATAAAATAACTTATTTAATTGAATGGTTTAATACTAAAATATTAATCACCCATAATTATAACATAATAAAAAAAATATGGAAAATTATGAAAAATAACTCCATTAGTGATATATAATTTTTAATATAGACTATAAAATTACATCCAAATCACAAGATAGTTTTATTGAATTTTTTTTGCAAAAATTGATGTAAAATTCATAACTAGAGTCTCTTTTAAAAACATTTCATCATTTTTCTTAAAAACAGATTAATGAAAAAAAATTAATGAAATTGAATTTGAATTAAAATTATATTTCCCCGAAAACAATAATATATCATCTTTTAAAATAAAAATTTGTGGTAAAAATTGATATGAAATGGTATGACTCAAGGAAAGGAGTTTGAGTTACCAAGTCTTTTTTTCTTTTAACCTTGATTTCCACATATGTTTTTTAGCCTTATGTATCATTATGATAAACATCATAATGAGATATTTAAAACATTATTCTTATAAATATATATCCTTTATTAATTATAATTCAATTAATATATAATAATTTTGCAATCCTTTTTTCAACATCATGTGTTAATATATCCAACTGTTTATTTATGATTTATATTGATGATATTTTTTTGATACCACGATTTTAATAAATATATATTTTTTAATATTATATAATTTATAATTTATTTTTATTTTTTACTTTTAAGTGTAAAAATCCATTTCATACGTGTTTTAGTTACACTGTATCAAATATGACTCGGTGATGGATTATTTCTGTAAATTTATCGAATAAAAATATGATTTAGCAACAAGTTAATTACTTAATATAAAATTTATGGAAAACCCATGAATTATAAATTATTATATTATAATAAAATTATTTTTCATGTCCCGTATTTATCCATAATATAGTTTTATAGAATAATTCATATAGGTGGTTAAACTAACCCAAACTAAAACAGGATTTAACTCTATTGGTGATTATGGTTAAAGATGTTTTTATTTTTCATAAAATAAATAATAAATTTAATAATGACATTTTTTTTAAATTATGGTGAACCTTAATTTAAAATGACATGACTAATAATGAAAAACTAAAAGTAAAGTGAAAAAATGATTATTCCTTATGGTAGTACCACACACACACACAAGATTGACATTCCATCATTTTTCTAAGAAGATGGAAATGAATAGCTCAAGGTTTCATGATTAATATAAAAATATATTAGTATTATAAAAATAATGAATTCAAAATATTATTATGGGGATAATATATTTTTAAGTGTAATATTAAGAATAAAAAACATAATAAGAAGATAATATTTACGTTGGAGACTTGATTTTACTTGGAAGGATCCTCATATTTAAAGTGATTTGGATAAAAATGTATGATTAGAGGATTATTGTTTTGGGTTATGTTTCTTGGGGGAGTAAAATGAATGATCATTTCATGTTAATTTGAAGAAAAATTGTAACTTTGAATGGTGGAAGTTGTGACCTTTTATAAGAAGAAAATGGGCACTTTCAGAATCACTCATCATTTTTTAAAAATTTCAGCATACCATTCTAGGATAACAATATCAAGAATAGATAAAAGTGTAATGTGTGATATTTTATAATGATAAAGTGTCAAATATGTTTTCATGAAAATGTTTTAAATATTCTAAAAACAATTTACTCAAAAACATTTACTTCAATTTGTTTGGTTTTTACTAAGGAATGTAATTTTCACGTAGGTACTTTACTTTTATACACTAAAAATAAAATGTATATTATAACCCAATTTACTGTAACTGTGAAATATAATTTATCTTCCAAAAATAGTTGTATGAATATTAATTTTAACACAAGTTCTTGTAATGCACAAAAATCCATTTTGGGAAAATGATTATTTTTAAGCAGTGAGGATTTATTATTGACAAAAAATTATTAATGTTATTGATTCCAATAAATTTAATTTAATAATTATTATTAAATATTATTTATTTCAAAATAATTAAAAAAATCATTTCTTCATGTAAAAATTAATTATTCAAAATATTTTTCATTAAAACTCCACATTTTTTTTAAAATGTTGAGCATTGGTTTATAAATTCAACATAGTGTCTTAAAAAAATATAATATTATAATGATTTATTTTTATTAAAATTAATCAATTTTTTTCATATTTTCCTATAATAATATAATTCCCTAAAAGATTCATCATTAATAAATTCAGTATTTTCACAATTCACAATAAAATTATTTATTTATAAAAATTTAAAAAAATTAATCATAATATAATATAAATTTGCTAAATTCTGAAATGATGATAATTTTTTTATTACAGTTCTTAAAATTTATAAATTTTTTTCTTAAATAGAAAAAAATTATTAATGTTATTTTTCAATGGAAATAATCTAATTAAAATAATGTTAAACATTTATTACAAAATTATAAATTTTAGAAAAGATATTTCATTGGTCATTTAGATGCACTAGTTTAGTCGATATTTAAATTGAATTTTAATATATATATATATATCAAAACTCTGTTTCTACTATTTATAAACTCTAATTTATGGCTATCTTCAATAGTCAAAATTTGTTTGGTTCTGGTGTTGCATGTGGAGAAATTCACCAAACATATTATTTAATGATAAATGATAAAATCAGGATTTTACAGAAGAAAAAATTATACCCCTTGTACATAATTTCCATCGATATATTCTAATGGAAACTAGAAGAAAAGAGTATGAACACATTTCATCTCCAGCTAAAAAATGAGTCTATATTCTCTTTCTTGATGTAGAATAGCATGCTAACATCTTGGAAGAAATAAAGGGGCATGCTTAAATATCTCCCAAATTCAATAAAACAATCAACATATCTTAGATTGTGAAAAAATTAGGGGAACGACACACGGTCCCGCCCCCACCACCATGTAGCTCGTCAACGCACTTTGAGGGTTACATAGGAGTTCAAACACAATCATTCTCCCATATAAAATTGTCTTCGACAAACCCCAATGATAAATGGAAAATAGTATCAGGAACACATTATTGTTCCTAATAGAAATAATAAAATTGGTCAAATAGACACTTTAGGGGAGTTACACATTCTAATTAAAAATATTGAAACTGGTCAACTTATTTCGACAACATCATGTGAGTCTCCCATGTTATATACCATGCAAACAAGTTGTTGTTCACAACATGATACCCCCAAAAATCAGTTTTTATCAAGGGAGGTTCTCCTAAAAATATTTTTATCAATAACTTTTCAGGTCCACCTTGGATAATATACCATTAAATTCCTCTTTGTTGTCATATTATGACCAATCATGCAAACCATTCTCCTAATGAGCACCGAGGAATCCCTCCTCTAAATCCAATGATCAAACAATTAGAAGTTCCCAACCTTACCACTTCTCACCCTGAAGGTCATAAAAACGGAATATACTATTGGATTAATCTATGTGATTGGATGTTGATCCATGATATTAGTCCTACCCATAATGATATTCGTTTTGAATATCCTTCCCCAATGATATTTCATTTCGATAAAAATATCATTTCCAAGAGAATTCAACAATGAGAAGGTCCTCATATCGTAAGGCACTTGAAATAATAAGACTAACTATATTAGAAGACTTTTCAATGAAAAGCTACATTCTTTCTCAACTTCACGAAAAATTAATTCCATAATGATTCATTAAACTGACATTAGAAAAAATTTCTTCTTCTATGATAGTGAAATTTTTTATCAACTCTTTATTCTAAAAAAATACAATCTAGAAATGGCCTATTTTGTTAGAGAAAATGAAGGAATATCTCATAAAACATCAAGGGAGTATTTTTATTATGTTGAATAAAATTGTTTATTAAGACATATAACTCATGTTATATTCCATTTCCACCTCTCAAAAGATTATTATAAAAAAAATGAAATAGGAATGAATACATCATATTACTCTAAATATATATACAACTCTTAAAAACATAAAATATAAAAAAATTTCATTATTAAGGATATGAAAATAAAATCACGAAAATAGATGAACCTCACTGAAATATTGAATTAAAATCCATTTTAGTCATATGATTTCTATAACTGGGAATCCTTTATGACAATATTCAATGCACAATCCATGAGTCTCTTTCTAATCTACATCAGTTGATATCGTTTTCCCTATCATGTGTTCATATTTTAGGATAGAAGGGACATGGGTAAATTCATTATATCTTGTTGTCCAAACAATAATATTGGATAAATGTGACATCAGGAAATTTAATTAATTTAGACTAATGCTCAAAATCATGTTCTTCACATAATAATTTTCATGCTCAATAAGGATAAACATAGAAAAAATATCTTAAAAAAACCCAGTGAGTGTAATTATAGAAAGAATCATACATTAACCACATTAAATTATTTATAAATGTTATCATTTTAGGAAGGTAAAACCTTAAGTGATAGTATTTCCTCTTGAAAAAAAACTCACATTCAAAACATTCATTTAACCTAGCTCGTGCTTGAACAAAAATTTTAAAGTTAAAGTCAGTGGAATCAATAATTTAGGAAATCGAAATTTGGGAACAGCCTTATCCTAGAGGGATGGTTTTCTTACCCCAAAAACTCATAAAGTAATAAAATGTCAATCAAGTCCAAAATAATGTAGTAATATACTGTAGTAAACCCCAACCTATAGTTTTGTAGCCATTTTTAACTCAAATACCTTCACCAATATATATTTCAGCCCTTTCCCAATTGTGATGTATGTCACAATATAGTTCTTCATTTTTTATTTCATCATCTGAACCATATTTATCATTTGGAATGCATAAAAACGGATTTATAATAACTCTATATAGATCACCCATTTCAATTGAATTTAAGGAGAAAATTGTAAGGAAACGATGAATCCATATAGATTTTCTAATCACAAGTGTATTATCAATTGGGAAAACAATAAAAAAGATAATTATTTATTTTTTAAAATATACTCCAAGGGAAACTCATCCAATTATCCTTTCTATGAGGATATGATATAAATAACACACTATTAAATGGTAAATTTCATTATCACTAGCCCTGTATATTCTAGAGAACATGAATCCAGTGTTGGAGAATAAGACGAGTACATTTCTATTTGAAATATACATTACACTATAACAACTGAATAAGGTGTGTATGCTATAAATAAAAGGCAAACTAAATAATTATAATCACTAAAAAATTCCAAAATTCCACTACTTCTATGGGATTTAAACAATGAAAATTAAAAAGGTATAGAAACAACTCCACCATTACCTATTGAAGTTGAACCCCCAAAAAGTGGGGAAGTATCCCCTCACTATGAGTTATAAAAAAAGGAGTTAAAGAGATTAAATTATGTTCTTATGAAGGTTAATATTGTTACTTTCTATGCTCTCTTAACATAGACTCACCTTAATTTTTACACATATCTCCATCAATAAGAATAGTATGTAATATTGGAAAAATAACTCAAAATTAATATTTCATAATATGGGATCTAGAAAAAAGTTATTTAGATTCAATGGTGAAGGATGTTAGGAATTATCTCCATTAAGGAAAAAGAAGGGACTGTGTAAAGTGAAGTTCCCCATGAATGCCTATATTAGATATCACACACAAAGGAAGGTTGTCCCACATTGTTCGGCTCAACTTATCACTCACCTTATTCATTCTATTCACATTCATATCTAACTTGTTTTCCCATCATATCTAGTTAAAAACATTATACCACTAGTAGTAAGACTTGAAATAATAGATAGAATTCATATAACAGTGCATTAAGAAATAATGTCTTAACATAAATGGGTGGATGAAACACATCCTTTACCCATGTTTTTTGAATCCATATTTCCTATATTTAAATGACATTAGGTTTATTTGAAATAATTGATGCCCCTTTTCTTAGTTTGATCCCATGATGGGACCCATTGAACTGTAAGCACAAAAATAAAATCCAATGATTCACATAGATGGTAGAGGCGCCAGATTTTTTCTGATACACTAGTTTACCAGCTATGGCATTTGAGGAATGGGAAAATATCTTATGGAAAATTTATTACAATTCTTCTCTTTGTATTCAATAACAACAATCCCTGATCTCCAAAATTGTAAATAATATGATAATGGGAGAGTCTTGGACATAATCACCTTGTGGAAGGGTTTGGCATACTCTCTAAACTCGCATTATCCCTGAGAGATTTTGTTTGGTATATTTATAGATTACCTTTGTGATGAGATAGAAATTCCACCCATTCAATTTAAATATAGAAGAGGATTGTATGATCCTTCAATAGTTTCTAAAATATTGGTTGAATCCATTTTGTGAGCCCAAACCAATCCTCTACCAACATCGACATTCGATGAAAAATATCATGAAATAATGAATCCATAATTATTACACCTAATCAAAATTTTACACTGCATCTACTATCTAAAATGACACAATATCACAAAAAATCTCCACATTTGTAGAAAAAATTCAGTAACATCCGAGCCCGGGTGGGAGAAAAGATAATAAGTGTCTATCAAACATGGATCTATAGAATGATGTTTATTCCATATGATATGATAATGTCTTATTCTATGTCATAGAAGCTATAGAGAATGATTCGTTGAGGTAATCAAATCCTAAATGAACTAATATGGAATGATTATAGGATTTTCAAATTTGTTTCCCCTTAAACGGAACATTAGACCATGCCATTTAGGAATGATTTTTTTAATGATATCTTCCAGAAGATTGTTTATTATAGATTGGTGAAATTGGGTATCCACTAGCACAAGTGTCATGTGATTCCACTACTCATTATGATTAAAGAAAATGAAAATAATTTATATGTAATGTTTCATGGATGTATGATATCTAGATAACCATAAAAATGGATAATAAAGATCCTTAATCCTCAACGTACAAATAAACATGTTTAACATATCTTCTTTTAAAACTTCGATGGTAGGACCAGTATCATTAGCACTAGAATCTTCTAAGATTCGGTCATCTAATAATCAGAATAACTGAAAAATAAAGAGAAGATTATATAAGGATAAACCCATATTGGTAACAATGTTAGTACTAACCCTATCAGATATCTTGCCATCAATAGTGATAGATTGAAAAACACCCCTCTAATGGAACCCTCAACATATGAAGAAATAATATTTGGTTATGATAATTTTATAAATTTATTAGACCCTTTCCTTGATTATGAGTATGCATATGAATATGAGTTATATATATCGGAAATGGGATGCAGAGGCTGAAATTACAGAAGACAAGAGAAGAGGAATTATAGGAAAAATTATTATTCAGGATAGGATATTTACAATGACACTATCACACATTTAAAATAGTTATTACAGTGGGATTAATTTCGAATGGACACAAATTTCATCAAAAGTAATTGTGAATAAAAAATTATTTATGATAGGAAACATGTTTTTCCACAAAATATCTAGGGATGCCAATAATGTATAATGAGATAACCATTACATGAGATGCTTATTTCCACAGTCACAAATACTATTCGACCTTCTGGGTACATTCAAATTTAATTTATAAGATGACATAAATAATGTGTCAGTAGAAGGCTATTTGTGATGGGTTATATTGTAAAAAAATTATTTATCATCAACACCATTATTTATGGGGAGTACTATTTTCTATGGGGACTATTGGAAAAAAATACTTGTAATGGTTTCATGGACACAAATAGTCTCATAGCACTTAATCTAACTTATAAATATTCCCACACTCCTATTCCCCCCCCCCTCACATCTCTTCAGCTCTCTTCTCCACTTATTTCCTCTACCTAAATTCTTCGCATAAAAATATTACTTTTTAAAGGGATGTAATATTTTCAAATTGACATCTAATAAAGAAACATTTTTTATTTATTTGGCCTATTTTATTAATTTTAAATTATCTTTTATCATTTTGTGTTAGAAATTATTATTATTTATTTGCATTAATGGGTTATAATTATCTGTAATATTTCTAATAAGTTGTAATGAATTTTATGTAGAAGTAATTGTTTTTAATTAGATGTAATTATATGTAATTAGAAATAGTTTTTTAATATATATGTAATTAGTTTTAATTGGAAGTAAATAATTTTAATTATAAATAGTTGTTGTAATTAGTAGTAACTACTTATAATTGATTTATTAATAGAACTAATTAACAAAAAATGATAATAATTCACATATATTAATAATAATTCATAATAATTAATAGTAATAAGTAATAATTAATAGTAATTATTAATTAGTAGAAATTAATAAAAAAAATTAATTAATGATAAATATTTATATTTTGAAAATAATTAGTAATTATTAGTGGCAACAAATTAAAATTAGCATAAATTAGAATAAATTAATTATGATTATTTGATATTAGATGTAATTAATTTTAATTACCTTATATTTGAATATATTATCAATAATTAGTAGGTGTTGGCAGGAATTAGTATCAATTCAAGGAAATGAGCGACAATTATATGCAATGAGAAGAGATTATCAAAAATGAGAAAAAATTAGAAAAATGTTGGGGAAGTTTTTAGTAATTATCAAAATGTTGCATAAATGAGATTCAAATAGTATAAATTAATATAAATGACCATAATTTAGTAATAAGTAGCATATATGGGTGGTAATTAGTAAAAAATAAATGATCCCCAATTTTTAAAAATCATTACTAATGAGTGGTAATTAGTAAAAATCAGCGATAATGAGAAATAATTACTTAAAATTTACTTTAATTAGTGGTTATTAGCGAAAATTATTATAAATGATGTGTAATTAGTATAAAATAGCAGTTCAGAGTAAAAATGAGTAATAATATGTAGTAATGAGTTGTAAATAGTAATAATTAGAACAATTATGCAGTGAATAGTAAACATTAACAGAAACAATAAGTTATTATAAACAATCAGCGTTAATGAGCTGTAATTTGTAAAACATAAGATAAATGAGCTATAATTAGAAACAATTAGTGGAAAGTGTGGTAATTAGTAAAAATTAGTGGCAGTGAGTGGTAATTAGTCAAAACAAGAAGAAATTAGTAGTAATTAATATAGATTAATAGATATTAAAAGTAATTAAAAGCAATTTGCTGTAGTGGGTGGTAATTATTATAAATTTTTAGTATTGAGATTTAATTAGAAAAACATAGCGGTAGATATTGGTAATAAGTAATAATTAATGATATTAAGTGGATGTTCATAAAAATTAGCACTAGTGGGATGTAATTACTAAAAATTATTGGTTGTGAGCACTTATTAGTAAAAATTAGTAGTATTTAGTGGTAATTCATAAACAATAGCGGTAATTAGTAGTAATTAGTGGAAATGAGTGTTAATTTTAAAAACATAGTAGAAATGAGAAATAATTAGTAAAAACTAGTGGAAATGATACGTAACTTGTAAAAAAATAGAAAAAATGAGTGGTCATTAGTCAATATTAATATTAATCATAATTAATATGTAATAATTAGTAGAAATTAATTAGAAACATTTAGTTGAAAAGGGTGATAATTTTTTAAAATTATCATAAAGGAGAGGTAATTAGTAAAAGTTACTTAAAAGGTTTGGAAATTTGAAAAAATTATAATAAATGTGTGGTGATTAGTAAAAATTATAACAATTATCCACAATTAATCACAACTAATCACAAATAACCATAATTATACAAAATTAACAACAAATAACAATAATTAACCAAAATTAATGACAATTAACCATATGTAACCCCAATTAAACGAAATTAGTAATAGAGGGTTGACCAATGGGTTTGAGTGAGAAATATTGTGCAGGGGAGGAAGGATAAGACAGAGTGAATGAATTTTGGTGTCCTTGAGTTCAAACCGATTGGACGATATGACGTCATGGGTAATCCTATGAGTGATGGAAGATTTATCATATGCGAAAGATAATAATTAAATTCGTAGTGAGTATTTACCATTTTTTTAATATATATTTGAAATAAAATAATGTTTTACTAATAATAAAATTGTAAATGCATGATTATTTGTAAAAAATTATTTTCTCTTGATGAAAAATTGTACCCAAAAAAAAAAAGAAATATTCCTTATAGAGTGTCATGGTTATATCTGTTATATAATTTTTATTCCATAAATCATAGTTTTATATGATGAATGTCTCATATCCAAACTATTTTGTCCCAGTAGTATTGAAATTATATCCCTCTATCGTCACCTCTATCACCTCTGATCCATGTTTCTCTCACACCCCTAAGTTGGAATTTCATTTCCCATGGTGAAAATTAATGGTAATTAGAAACAATGAGTGGTAATTTGAAAAAAAATCAGTATTTTTTAGAATTATAAACAGAAAATTGGGATAATTAGTTAGAATCGTTAATAATAACATGTATTTTTTAATTTTTGGATTTCTATTTTTCATGGATTGTAACTTCCATATATTAGAATAATTAAATGAAATATTTTTAGTTTTTAGTTTTTATAAAAATAAAAAACAATGAAGTAGAAAACAATATTTTTAACATGATCATAATTGGATAAATCATCAACGGAATATTGATGATTCGGGTTAAAATCATGTATATTTTGAAGGTGTTTAATCTATTTTATCAATTACATCATCTAAACCTTTATTTTTACAAAGTTAGAGTTAATTATCCATCTATGAAATGTGATATGAGGATATTGGAATAATTGGACAATGTTGGGGGATATTTATTGCATTTTGGTTTTTGAAAAGATTATATATTTTTGTATCAATATATAGAATCTAGTTTCAAAGAATATACTAATAATTTGGTTCCATATCCATCATGGTTTAAAAAATTTTTACATCTGTTTTTGTCACTGTATTTTCCACAAACAAAATCATAAAATGATATTGATTTAACTCCACAGTTAGAACCATCTCAATTTTATGATTTAGTAATGTCTATTAAAGATGCCTTATAACTTAGTACTATGAGAAGAAAATTTGAAACTGTTAAAAATATTTTGCTATTAAATCATATAATTTAATGTTAAATGTTTGTTTTGATCAGATATTCATTTTAGCTAAATAACTATTACCTCAATGAAATGTGTCTCCTACTAATTTATATGAACGTAATATACAAGTTAGAAATTTGGGTGTTGGTTATCATAATATTTATGAAAGTTCAAATGATTTCATATTATATTATGGGGAAATGATTCATTAGTTAGTTTTCCTACATATTTAAAATCAAAGTATGAATATTATCCATAAGAGAAGTCTGTATTGGTTCCTTTCAATCAATTGACATATTTCCCACTTACTCCTAGATTTTAGTGTTCATATATATATATATTAACGTAGATTCATTGATATCACAGCACAAATCAATAATTTCAACCATTAAAAGACTAAATTATACTTCTGATGGTGAGTCATAGAAATTTTTTTACCATGTACATCATTTATATGCTTCATAATCTGATAACGTTCAATTGGGTATTACTACACATGGGTTTTTTTTCATTTTCTTTTTATAGTAGTGAATATTCTAGATGGAATGTCTTTATAACAACATAAAACTAACATCCTTTGATGTTTATGGATGAGAAAAAATATGTATTTTTCATTCCTTGTTTATTTTTCTTTCTTTGAATGGTTTTGTGTTTGATGATGTTGAGGTTTTTTCTCAATGTGATTTCGCTGCGGATGGCTCTGGTTTGGAGGTGGATTGGATTTTCGTTTCTGGTCTGGTTCTATTCAGTTTTGGTTGTGGAAATGGATGTGTGTTTTGATAGAGATGATGACAGTTCTGATTGGGGTATCAGTGATGGTTTCCCGAGTTATTCTCACTGGTGGGCTGGTGAGACAATGTGTACAGTGTGTCTGGGTGCACAGTGCGGGGTGATGCGGTGAGAGAAACAATAATGATGATGGTTTGTGAATTTTGAATTTTGATTTTACACTTTTTACTATTATTTTATCATGGAAAGTTATTTGTAAGAGGATCAACTGATGATGCGGCGACGACGACAAGGATTGTTGATGACATTTAGGTAGGTGTGTTTGAATCTAGTCATGGTGGTTTATGTTTGTTGATGCATTTGTTTTTAAAGCCTGTTATGTTTATATGAGCATTATGATGTGTGAGGTTCCCACTAACCTACAAAGTGTCTTGAAGAAAATTTTAAAAATTGATTATGAGTGACATAAAAGAATTTATGTTCATCAATGGTAGAAAACATGTTTTTTCAACTTCCATCAGATATATCATCATATTGATCATCTTTTCTGGGGAAACAGGAATCATTGCAAAAAATCAATGAGATGGACCTCCTGTAATGATATCATATATTGATTAAAAATCTATTGTCCCATTATTTATTCCCATTTCATTTTCAATGTCTATAAACTTATAAATATATGGATTTGAAAAATATTTCAATAGGGTAAAATGGATTATTTATGGGGATCTATTATATTGGTCTAATTTGATGGTCTTTCACATGTTTCGTGTCTTCCATATTGAGAATAATATTTTTTTAAATATATTTTTTATAATTTTGGACACACCTTTTAAGACCAAATATATTTTAAATGCATTATTAGATATCTCCCAATTCTACAAGCATCCAAAACATGAGTTATTTAAAAATGAAATATCAAAAAAATTAATGATGGAAAAATTGGTTTTTACAGTTTCAAAAGAATAACTATTTTTATTTTTTTAGTTGATTGTGGATATGAGGATACTAGGTGGTTATGTTTCTAATTTGAAAAGATGTTTCAAAAATTGACATATTGGTGGACTAAAAATTCATGGTTTTCTTGATAAATTAAAACAAATATTCTAATTGGTTTTAGTGGTTTATTAAATTCTCCAATTTCGGATGAACTAAAAAATTTATAATATACTTTCTGAGACAATTAAGATATTAGATGAATTTATTTTATTTTCATGTGAAATGGAAATGAAATTTATTCTAGGATTATTTGATTTAGTGGAACATATGATATTTCATTTTCCTTGTGAAGGAAAATTTGTAGTGGAATTATATATTTGAAAGATGTACTTATATGGGATATGCATACCAAATATTATGAAAAATGAACATAAAAACACTAGTTGAAGGGTCAATTGAAGAATCTTATTTATAAGAGGAAATTTCATTTTTCTACTCCATTTTATTCAGAACTGAATATCCTTAAAAATATAATCGAATGGGATGTGATGAAGTAAATGTTTTCGATTTAATCATCAATTCAATTTTCTGTTTATAGTTAACATAAACATTCCTTTGGTGGTGTTCATGAATGATTGATCTTATATGATGAAGATTATAGGGCTCACACATATGTCCTTCTCAACAGTAAATAAATCACATGATTAGTTAAGTGAGTGATAGCATAACCTATACATTAAAATATTTTAAAGTAAATTTATATTACATTAGTTATAGAATATTTGATGATCATATTAAGAATTTTTATAAAAAAATTACACCATCATCCCTTGAAGAGCATTGAAAACATAATTTATAAAAATGGTTTGAAATACTAGTAATGTAAATTTTTGTTGTTTAAAATATACATTCAATTTATTATTTTTTATGTTGATAATTGTTTTTAATTTTTTATGATTCACAACATTATGAGAAAATAGATATTTGATTTTGAGTTTTGAGTAACCCACCATCCAAAATTGTTAAATTTTGTAATTCATATATGGTGAATGGTTTTATATTTCATACACATGAAAATGGTAAATCAATAAAACAATGAATAGTGGTATATTATTGAGAGGATCTTCTCGTAGATAAAGTGATGTTTACTTTTATGGATTGCTACATGAAATAATTAAACAGTGTTATCTGAGATAAAATTATGTAATGATTACTAAATTCAATTTGATGGATTCTAATAGAGTATTGTGGATTCATCCATGCCATGGAATCATTAACATTAAATATACGACAAATTATAGTAAATGAAATACTTTTATTATCTCTTCAATCACATAATTATTATTATTGTAATTTAATATTATTAATTGATTATCGGATCATTATAAAAATAAAATTCCATGAAAATTATTTTATGCAAAGTGAATATGGTTCTATTGAAGTAAAATGAATTTATTTTTTTCAAGAGACAGGTCCAAATACATTTTTAAATGATGAAACATGAATATCAATTATGTAACCCCATAGTTTCAGGTATATGTTGACAATTATATTAATTATGTAAAAAAGTAATTTGAATTAACAAGAGATGATAATGATTAAACTCCAATGAAAATTGTTGATGGTGGGAATGAATATAATGTTATTGAAAACATCATACATAAAGATGAGGATGAAGAGGAAAATGACATAATTATATGTTTTTTATAGTCATAATATATATATATATATATACATTACTCATTTTAAATTATATTCTTACACAAATTTTTTTGTTTTAGTTGACTAAAAATACTTTTGATGAGATGTTTCATAGAATTTATAAGGCTATGCTTCATAGTGATAATCTTGATGCTTCTTTATCCAACACATCTATCACAGGATGTTCATTATTAACTAGGAGGGGTCTTGTTCATCTGGGAATGATGATTCCTAAACCTATTTTATAGAGAAGTCCACATATTGATTTTGATACATGAATGTTTTGGTATGTTTAGGTGTCTATTTTCGTTACATTTTATTCATTTTCATTAATTTATTTCTATAGTAATTTTTTTATTTGTTCAATTTTCCACATTGTTTCTTATATTTTTTTGGTCATGGGAGTTTGACTCTTTTGAAATATTTTTCTGATGCATGGGTGATGTGGGATCATATTCTTATTGATGATTGGAATTTAATGTTTGATTAATGAATTATATATAAATATATAATTTTTATTTTAAAAGTTATTTAATTATTAACTTTATATTAGTAATTATATATATAGTTTATGGTGTCCCATAAATGATAGCTTGAGGACCCTTATCTAGGAGGCATGAATGTGTTAGTTTTGTCATTATTTTTTCCATCTTTGAGGAAGAGATATATGAAAAAAAACATGAGTCATAGTTTTTTTTCACATTTTTTATTTTCATTGAACAAATTACATATTCTATTTGGTTTGGGATAGATTTTTTGGATAATGGATGGTCGATAGTTTTTAGACGAGAACATCATTATTTCTTAAGAATAGGGGGAGGAATGAGGACACATATAGAGCTGCTAATCATTTGTTTGGTACACATATATGTTATATAATAATTAATTTTACTTATTAATTTATATAACCATAAAATAATTTTTTTAAATTAAGTATTCATATTGAAAATTTTGAATCATAAAATTAGGGAGTTCTATGTTTATAAGAGGATTTAAACTAATCCAATAAATGGATTTACTACTAGAGGTTGAAATTGTTGTATTTTATTCCTCGCTATTTATTAGAGTTTTAAAATTTATTAAAAATAATTTTTTAACTATATTAATTTCAAATTTAATTTGAAGGAATTATATGAGATCATGAATTTTCACACACTTGATGAGAGTCTAGACAAGACTGAGGGTTGGGCTACTATTTCATTAGGATTTGATGACACGACATGGATGTAGATATTATGTATGCTTCTGAGGAAGGTCGAATTATTTTTATTGGAACATGGTTGTTTCCTAAAATTCATTATGGTACTAGTAAATTTTCATCATCCATAAATATGAGATATTTAGGAGAGTCTTTATCATCAGCTGCAGAGTACGAGGAGAAGCTGCAAACTCTAGATGAGGTTATTGATAAGCCTAAATTATATATATATGATTCTGTCACTTTTCCATTTTTTTCATTCATTTAGTTGATAATGCACATGGTAGATGTAAGTTATTGTAGGAAATAGATATTCTTAAGATTAAAAGAGTGAAAGGTATAAAAAATAAAAAATTTCAAGTACTCATCGTGATGGCCATGTTAACGTCATGTACTTGATGATCATAGCCTGCATCAAGCCGTGAATCCTAGCAATGAAAATCTATGGAGACAAAAGAAATTACCAGTTCCCATCATGAAGCCCCCCTACATGTCATAACTCATGTAAAACCATAAGATGTGGAAGCCATGATGATTCAACGTAAAAATCGACTTAGCCATTGGTTTCATGTCATGATCCACCTGTACATGACACAACCATGTTCAAACATAATTAATCCACGGAAGATCGGCGTGCCACACTGGAGATACTGGTCCAAGAAACACAAATCAAGGGTTCACGATATGATGATTAAGTACACATTGTGACCTTTTTCTCCTATAAAAGAAGTAGCTCGACAGTGCATTTGAATGATACTTGGATTAGATATCTCTCTCTTTTAGACACTCTTTGAAATATCCTTCTCTTTTCCCTCTTAAAAAACATTATATCTTTATAATTGCTTTACATTTTTTTCAAAGAGCCAGGGATTCATTTTATCAATGCTTTCAATTCCTACACCATTTAATTTCCATTTAATTCCTTTAAATGAAGGTTTTATTTAATTTATTCTTGAATATCAATTTCATATTGATACATGTTTATTAAATTCAATTCCATTAGCATTGTTATTATAATTTCCATTTTTCATTAATTACATTCATGAGTAGCTAAACACATAAGGGGTATATATCATGATCCAATGTATCTAATATCTTAATCATAAATCTAGTTATAAACATGGAAAACCTAGTTGGATTAGTAATTAGGACATAAACCAACGATCAAACCCCATTTGTGTGACTGTACCGTGAACATCAGACTGTCAGAAAAACAACCTTAACATAATTGGAGTAAACTAAGACAATGGAAATTATCTTAGGAAACGTTCTTCAATAGATGATGTACTTAATTCATATAGGACTATAACTAGCCAAATGACCATGGAATAGGTACACATTATATATAACAATAATACCAGACCAATGTTAACTTGAAAATACTACTTTCTTTGCAGACTAAGATGTTAGGACCTTTCTAGTATTATAATTATGATCACCTTTATCTAGATACATAGACCAGATCATGTCCCCTTTTTATCAATTGATTTAAATCCCAAAAATAGTTAAAAAATTACCAAATATTATTCAAAACTAGTAGAGACTTCCGTAAATGTTTCAGGGCCAGATTTTTTCTCCCTGTAGAATATCATCATATTCATGGGATTGATCCCATACATCTATTATAAAACTTTAGCATAGTTATTAATGTTTGAGACACATCTAAATTTCTAATATGACATGATCTTGTGAAAAAACGACATGCACGATAGACACCTATCAAATTTTGGCACTGTTTTTGGGGATTCAAAGCGGTTTCTCTATGTTATGACTCTATAATGATATATTATTACCTTCTCTTCACCCTCATTCCATCATTTTTTGATGCTCGTGTGTCTCTTATATTTTTCTTATACATGTACCAAAGTCCCTTGACTCATTTAAGGAAAATTTAAGCACATTTCCCTTTTTCCTTTGATCCCGAGATCGAAATGCATCTATCTTGTATTACCTAGTCTGCGATGGTCATGAAATTCCTCCCTGTGGGACCAAAACTACCTAACCCCAACCATCATGAAATTCTCATAGAACACCTGATAACGAACCAATAGAAGATTATTGTGGATTATAGTTTGCAATTAATCCATGGTACTCTCCTTAACATTTTTCATCCCCTACCCAAGACCATACATTGGAAATAAAACTTACAATCATTCATATGATCCAGAACATTAGGCAGTTCAATGGTCTTCGGAGCGAAGACCCTCATGACCAAATTACCAACATCCTGGATGCCTACCATACCTTTTTCAACCAGTGATTTTCTTATGATGCAATAAGACTCCACGTTTCCCCAATATAATTTCCAGAAAAAGCCAAGACATTATAAATGTTCAATATCCTGAGTAAATTATAAATTGGGATGAACTGTCCAAAGATGTTTTTGGTCATGTACTTGCTACCCATTCTGAAATGGAAGCACTAGATGGATATTTAATATTCAATCCAAATTGTTGGAGAGTCTTCTTGGGAAGAATGGGGTCTCTTTAATTAATAAATGAGTAATTTTCCACATAGTGGACATGATATTCGGATAAAAATACAAACCTTCTATCAAGGACTCCATCAGGTTTCACCTAATGTTGTTGATGCATCCGCTGATGGGGGTCTCATGTTCAAGACTTCCAAAACTAGAAGAACCATTTTTTATAAAGTCTCTCACAATTCTATTCTATGGCATAGTGATCATGAACCGCCATAGTGTGGAATCCACCATATTGATGATACCATAAGGAATTAATTGCATGTTGAAGTGGTCACTAAAAAGATAGAAGAATTTCAGATACCATCAACTCAACCCCGTCCATCCCCTGCAGTGGACTTGAAATCACGAGAGATGTGTGGTGTCCCACAAATATATCAATACTTAAAATATAGATATGAAGAACCAAAAAAAGATTGTAATTATATCAATTACATTCAGAAAATTCTACCATTCTAGAAGAAATCGTATTAAGCACAGAGGATAGCTCAGCAGCAACAACAGAACAATCAGAGTTATTTTCAACCAAGAGGTGGAAATAACCAATTCAAAGATCAAGGACCACCATGGTATCCTATGATGAACCATGTACAAAGACCAAAAGATCAACACATACACTTCCCTCAAAGAGAACAACAATTTCAGCCACCGCAACCATGACCATAGCAAGAACCTGTGAAAAGAAATTTAGAAAACCTATGAGCATCATTTGTTCAAAAGTTTGTTCCAATAATGATGACCCAAGAGATAGATATGAAAAAAATTTCTTATCTGAGGAAACATGAAGTGAAAATGGTTCAAATCTCAAATACCTTATCTGGGAGATTACCATGTACTCTACCTAGTAACACTGAGACATACCCATGAGATGAAGCTAAGGTAGATGTGTTGAGGAGAATAATGATTCTAGACATCCAACAGCCCAAAGAAGTAGATCTGTGAGAAGAATAAAAGAGAAAAAACTGGTGTTGGATATAAAAGATGATGATATCACTCCCAACTTACATCATAACAATGTACTAGATATAAAGTAACATATAATTGATAAAAATAAAGAACATAAGTATATTTTCCCACTTCCATACTATCCACATATTCCCTATCTGGAGAGAGCAAGGCAAGGTAGGTATGATATACAATATAATATGTTCATGGAAAAGTTCAAGCTATTATATAACAACATTCCATTTGCTGAAGCTATTTCTATGATGCCTATGTTTTTAAAGTTCCTAAAAGATATTTTATAAAACAAAAAATATAAGAACTAGGATTAATCCCCTTAAATAAAGAGTGCTCTATTATAGTACGTCATAGAATTCCACCAAAGATGAGAGACCCTAGATGCTTCTCAATCCCCTGTGAGATAGGAAAATGATATTTTGATAGATCACTCTGTGATCTTGGAGTGAGCATTATCCTCATTCCAATGAATATCTATTGTATTCTAAGACTCAATGAACTCAAGGATATAAGGGTACCGCTATTATTAGATAATCGCTCAGTCAATCACCCTAGAGGTATTCTTGATGATGTTTTGGTAAAAGTTGGTATTTTTATATTCCCAAATTATTTCCTATTATTGGATATGGATGAAGATGGATATATTCCTATTATCCTTGTAAGACCATTCCTAGAAATAAGAAAGCCACTGATCGGTGTGAAACAATGAAGTATCATCTTTAGAATGGGAGACGAAAAAGTTGTGTTCAACCAGATTTGAGTTGTGCAACACTCATATGAATATAAGGATTGTAATGTCATATATCTTACCCAGAACGAATAAGATTCCATAGTTAATAGAAATTAATGTGATGAATCTTTTATAGAAGAAGACATAGGTAGTGACTTCATGGATGTCAAGTTTATTGAACAACCCACCAGAGAGGTTGTTCATTCATTGATCAAATCTATCATTCAGCCCTGTAATTTTAAAAACTCATTTCTAGGGGAATATTGCCTCTTATCCATTATTTTCAACTTTGAATTATACGTGGAATGATATCCATAAAAAATAAATGTTTAAGTATTAAAGATGTTTCATGAACAATTCTGCAAGAACAATTTCATCAGATGGGACTTAATTGAGTCAAGCTCTCGACTATAAATGAAGAAATGATTGTGAGGAAACCCTAGTTAAAAATTTGTTTTGATAGAATTGGACATGTATTTTGAGAGACATATTTTATTTTTAAAATATATTCAGGGAAAGAAAGGAGGAAAAAATAGATGAATCCAATGAAGTACACGCAGAGAACCCACAAGTCACAATGTGGCCCTTTGTCACTCCAAAATCGGAATTTTCTAATGGTTTTTGACAAGACCGACAAGTACACACCATGTACACACTAGGGTTAGTTTTTTTAAAAAAAAGTTAAGCTTCAATACCCTTTGAACCTCTCAAACTGAAGCCCCTCTCCTCCTAGTCCACTCCCTCCCACACATGGCCCCTCCCCTTCAAAACTCACGACACGACACCTCCATTCATCCTGTATTCCAAAAATGAAACCCTTTACTCCACCCCTTCTACATGCCGCACACACAAACCACACCTCCTCCTATATATGGTGCACACAAAGAGATCATAGCTCGAGTCTTTAGATTTTTTGTAAAATTATTTATATTCATCATATGCCTCCACAAGCTAACCACCTATAACCAAGAACCCACGCACTCCATCCATCTCACAGGACACAAGATCCTCCCCATATACAGATGACAATATTTATTTTCTCTCGGTGCAGTGCTTTACCAACCCTCAACACTAGGTTAATATCATTTAGCTCCAATAAAAACCCATAAGGACCAACAGGACTCTGGATACGGTCATTCATACAGTGATAAATGTTGTAGACGATGTCCTGTGTTTATAATAGATTCTTTTCATTGACAGAAACATTAACAACTGGGAGGAGACATATATGGAAATGTTATTGGAGTTCTTAGCTACTATTGACATCAAAATAGACTCCCTTCACTTCGAGGTAGGCCTTAGACAACAACATCTCACCCTGGAAATGTTTGGTGTTGGAATCGATATCTATAATGATGAGTTTGTTATCTCAGATATCTCTCATACCATGTTGACGAGGTTCACTCGTGATGATGCAATTAGACATTAGCATCTCATCACCCATGATCCCCTATTCCATCATGAAACCATACTAGAAAAGTCTAATCAGTTGAGGAGTCCATATCTACATATATTCCACTAGTCCATGGCACATGGGTTGTTCTCACGTGGCGAGACTCATGGAAGAATCGTCCATCTTGATGTTATTATCCTTGATGCTTCCATGGGTGGACCACACATAAACATGTACACCCAATTTTCCTCATACTACATAATACTGACATAGAGGAGGTAGGGAACACTAATGTATGGATCGCTCATCACTCGGTTGGCCATGTACCTCCATGTCATTGACACCTTGCATCCACTCACCTTAGAAATCCCTATAGAGTTGATTGTTCTTCTCCTATTACACAAGATGTAGATGCTGGTGATGGAGGATGATCTCTATTTCTGGGCTCCCAGTATCCAGGTGCCTCTTCCCCAGTTAGCTATATCTCAGGAGGTAGATCGACAGTCACAACTAGCGGCTGTAACAACAATCCCATCTACACACAATTCACATGCCCATCTTTTTCCACCCATATCCCTTAACACCACCCTAACGACCCTTCCTACAATCTCCCAACCAACTCCTTGCTACCTATTAGTACTCCACTAGTGCATCTTGGAAAATCATTACTAGATGACTACCCACCTCCACCATCCAATTATTGATCCTACTTCCTTCACCCCTCCACCACCTACTACATCTAGATCTTCCTCGTCAACCATTCCTCCCTCACCCTCTCTACCCTTAGACCTTCCTCCTGAAATCATGGACCCTACTTAAAAACATGATTTTCTCTTATAGCAGACCGGTAATGGAAAAGAACCATCCCATGGGCCCGCCCTCGATGCACCTTTCATTGATCTATATGCCAGACACAAAACCACTATATCAATCATGGATTCATCACCACCAACCACATCCCATACTAGAAAATCCACCACTGCACCATTAGCCTCAGCCCCACCAACCTCTATAGTTTTTTCTCCTACAGATGGTGATTTGGCCGATCGATTCATTTCATCTTCTAATTTTGGTCTTACCATGGAGGAAATTTTTTTCCCGGAGCACTGATTTATATTTTCATACTTTTTAGGATTTGGGAAACTTTTTTTAAGGGAAAAATATTCTTCACATTATTGTATTCTACATTTATGTTTTTATATATAGTCTTTGGTTTACTTCACTCTTGAATGTGGTTTGTTTACGTCATTTTTCATTTCCAATAGAAATTTATAGTTCTTCTAAGTCACCTAAAGTTATTAATGAACCAATTCATCCATCCTTTCCTCTACAAGGAGTAACTCTATGTGTCACAGACTTTACCAATCCAAACTACGATTTATCATTGGAAATCTACTAGCAGCAACAACCACATCATCCAATGAATTCATTTATATCAAAATTATTGTTTAGTTGAGATGCTCCTAAAGTTCTAAATCTAGTTAACTGACCATGAAAACTCAAGGACATAGTAACCAATATCTTCTTGATAAAAAGGAGCCACTGAGCTGGCAGTCCCACTCTTTGAATTTTTGGTCCACCCATCTAGATGATGATGATATGTTAGAAAATTATAGTATGAAACCCATAGTTGTTTTTACCATTTATTGATTCTTGTATTTTTTAGTGTTTCATTGTAATAATTTGTACAAAAAATAATTCAATAAATAAAATGGTAATCGTAATCCCTTAATTTTGCACCTACCTATTTTTCAGATAATCAAATATATTGACCTATGAATTAACATCTATTCAATAGTGTAGTAAATTTTTGTATACATATTCAGAATGTGCAAAAAACATCAATTTTAAGATAGCTCAGACATCCCCATGGAATACCACTTCATATCAGGGAGATCTTAGTTCCCTCATTTAAAAAAATTTCATCACTTCCAGGTAAATTCAATTACAAAAATACATTTCCACCCCACTAACACCGATTATTTTATAGATTGTGAGTACACTGACTCCAATTACATGGGGGGGGGGGTTCTTTTGATTTTAACAGTGATATATATGATATTTTCCTATTCATGATATGCTAGTAAACATTTTTCAAATTGATAATCTTGCTTCAAATTTAAAAATCATTCTTCCCATGTAAATTAAAAATAATGTTAGAAAAAAACTTTAAGAATGATATTTCACCATGTTTAGAATTTTAGAATGACTAGTGATTATATAAGTTTAATTAAAATTTAATAAATTTGAAATTATGAATAATTGAATCAATACATAGGATTTATGCCCTTTGTATATTCAATATCTTATTATATTCTCATTACCCTAGAGGATTCTGAGCCTTCAATATCATTTTCATTCAATGCATATTTCTTGAAAGATTCATGGGACATGTAAACCTACTTGAACATGCACTGATATCGTACCAATATTATGACTGAAAATGTGTAATTTTAAAATTATTGAGGTATCATTTGATATTAATTTTACCTGAGACCAACCTGACATCTACCCTTCATTTATCCCATAGATTCCATGAATTATTTGTTAAAAGAAAATTTATATCAAGTCTATTTCCCTTCCTACCCTTCTCCTTGTACAATGATTGAAGATTATTTTTGAACAATTGTGGGGGAGGCATTCAGACAGAATTGGATGATTTGAGTTTCAGAGATGTACGGTGATATCACTTGACTACTAGGTTGTGATCCATATACCTTTTTGTTTTATCTTATTCATATTCCGTTCCTTTTTCAAATTTTAAAGAAAAAAATATTTGATATGGGTTGTGTACTTGGATGGTCAAAATCACTATTTTCTGGACTGATGAATTCTTCAATGGATCATATGTGGCTAGGTTATGGATGTGAGATCTATCCTAGGCATAACATTTGGAAAATAAAAATTAAAAAGAAAAAGGAAATGAAAAAAATAATTTATTTATCTAATTACTTGCTATACATATGGATCCGACCTGAGCTGATGGAGTTTGGACCTAAATCCCCATATGGAAATTTTTTTTCACACTTATCTTATTGAATTTTCATTATACTTTAGAGCTTACCTTCTTTTTGAGCCTGATTTTAACATTTTACCTACCCACATAAAGCCTTAGAGTCATCATAACAATGTTCCTAAAAGTCCTCAAGATCATTTTTACACTTGTCTTTACACAGTGTAGATGATAGAACTAGTGAAAACCTATGGTTATGAACATGGAATAATGGTACAAGACTTATTTCACTACATTTTACCCTGTGTGATGAAAGAAAATAATTGTGGGTTAAATTACAACTAGTCATATAGCTTAACGAAAATTTATAGGATTATGATTGAATGAAATGAATTTTTTTGAAAATATAATCTAATAGGCAAGAATAAATTACTATGAAGGATTAAAATTATAACATCAATACCTTTTTTCATACACATAATTTAATTGAGTGTACATAATGTACATTTCTTTCTTTAAAAATTTCATACCATTTTAAAATATTTGTTGAGTTATTTTTCTTGTGGACAAGCAATGATTCAATTGTGGTGGGATTTTATAAGACTAAATGTTATATATATTCTTCTATCTCTTTTCCATTGTTTTCCATTCACTTACTAGATAATTCACATGTTAGATGTCCTATATTGCGCGAAATAGATCAACACAATATTCTAAGGAAGAAAAGAAGAAAAGCTACAAAAATGTCCATGTTCATGTTGTGATGGGAAAGTTAACATCGTTTACTTCATGATCACAACCTACATCATGTTGTGAAGACAAGTTGTGACCAACCAAGAATATTGATGAATTATCTAGTTCACATTGTTAATACCTCTTACACATCCGGACTCAAGTCAAACCAGAAGCTGAGAAAGCCATAAGGATTCAATGAAAAAAACCAGTTGGCCATGAGGTACACGTCGTCAACCACCTATACAATATGTGACCATGGTAAATCTTATTTAATCCATGGTATACCTGCACACCATAATGGAGATCCTCTTAAATGTAACGCGAATCAAGGTATAACGACGTGATTATTAATTACACTTTGGGACCATTTTCTCCTATTTAGGGAGCTGCACAGTAGATAATTTTCATGACACTTGGATTTGCTCTATCTCCCTTTTAGAATCCCTTTGAAATTTCATTCTCTTTTCCATCTTAAAAAAATTAGTTCATTGTAATTTCTTTATATTTTTAATCAACTAGTCGTGGATTTATTTTTTTCAACGCCTTCAATTCCCACTTCATATAATTTAAATTTCATTATTTTCAAGTAATTTTTTATTTAATGTATTCTTGTATATTTATTTTATATAGTTACATGTTTATTCCATTCAATTACCATAGCATAGTTATTATGATTTCCATTATCCCCTTTATTGATTTAATTACCATCATGATTAGATAAAGAAATCAAGGTTAGGGATCAATATCTGATGTATCTACATGAATAATGAAACCACTATTTCTAAACATGGAGAACATGATTGGACTAGTAATTATGATATAAATCAAAGGTCAAACCCCATTTGGGAAACTGTATCATTAACATTGGAATGTCAAACAAATGACCCTATAATAATTGGAGTAAACTAAGTCAATGAACATTTGGTTAGGGAACATTCTATAACAGAATCTGATCTTAAGGATTCTTGGACTGTAACTGGCCTCTTGACCATTTAATAGTAACATACTATGTAGAACTAGAAGACTAGAACAGGGTTAACTAGGGACTACCTCTTGATTTTCAGAATAAGAAGTTAGGGCCTTTCCAAGATTAGAATTAGGATCAGCTATATCTAGATACTCAGCCTTTATCCATACCCCTTTTTAATCAATTGATGTAAATCCCAAAAACATTAAGAAAATTCTTAAACATTAGTCAAAACTAGTTAGGACTCCTGCAAAGGATTCAAGGCCTAATTTTTTTCTCCCCATAGAACATCGTCCCCCTCATGGGATTGAACCTGGAATTCTACTATACAATTCACGAGTAGTTAGTATGGTTTGGGACATATATAAATTTCTAATCTAACGTGCCAGTACAAAAACAAATGACCCACACAGCTCATGACTTTCACATATAGAGACCCTCTGTAGAGAACATTAAGTGTTATTTTGATAGCAACAAAATTAGTAGGAGGAGAAGAATCAAGTTCATGAGTATTAACAGTAAATGATAAAGTACATGTGAAGAATTTCATATGGTATAGGGATGGAGTTCCCTCCACCGCCTCCTCTAAATGGACATCTCTCCCTACAATTATTGGTTTATTTTTTGAAAAATTTATTATGATAAATATTTGAATGAATATATTATTTATAATAATATTATTAATTAATATTTCTTTTTTATATTTATTTTTCTTATATTACATTGATGTTTTATAATTTTGACATAAATTTATTTTTTATTTTAAACCTATATTCTTTATGGGATTATGTACCCATCATAAATATTTATTTATGATTGTTATAGAATCCCATCAAAAATAATATAATACATAGAACCAAAAAAAAAATTGATGGAGGAAACACCCATTGAAAAAAAATTATTACATTGTGTTTTCCATTTATGGGGCACTTGAAATGGGCTCCCACCAAAAATAACTATCTATAATGGGAACCCATCAAAAATTCCACATAGAAATAATTCATATCTACTTAGTGAGTTGAAGAAGTAGTCCTAGTTGAGTCTAATATATCAGAAATATCCCCCCTAGAGCAATATAAATAAGAAAAAACTATGTTAAAGCACTTCAAAAAGACTAATATGATCATGGTGAAACCCCATAATTTTTTATCAGTAATCCAATCCAAATTTCATTAGACAAACAACTAAATGGTTTGAATGTGTCTGATCATACTAGAAACGTGGTCAGACCAATTCAGTCCAATATAATAGTGAAAGGCATGCCGTAAACTCTTAATCAAACTGTAACGCCCCGACCCTAGATACCCAGAGTCGGTGCGTTATTACATAACATTGGAATGATCTCAAAGGATCAATTCTCGAAAGACCGATTAGTTTAGTAGTCTTGGAAACACTAGATATATTCATAAGTCTTACATAACATCATAAGGTAAAAAAAACTAAAACAACATCTTTTCTTCATATCCCCTCATACTATCCTTGAAGGTCATTCATAAATTACTTCTTCTCATCCTGGGAAAAATAAAACACTAAAAGGGGTGAGATCATATGCTCAGTACGTATAACAATATAGCAGAAGCTTTCATAGATAAGCATAATCACATAAAGCAATTTATAACTAAAACAAATGCCTTCTAAACTTGAACTTCAGCATAATATGGCAAATATAATATGAAATAATTCCATTTACTTTTTCTCATGGATATTATACTAGTCGAACAATCACATGCAATATCAATAACCACTTTCATAATGATGGAATGCATAATTCCAGACTATCATAACCACATAGCCAAGGCCTCGTGCCAAGACTACAAATAAGATTTTGTCAAGGCCTTGTGCCAAGACACCATTTTGTCTCATGAGACCTACTGATGCATCGAAGATCTATAGAGGGCTCCACCCGTCACATATTAAATCCAATGCATTCCAATATGAAAATCTTTAAACATAACATACACATTCGTATTAAAACAAGCATACGAAATGTCAATACTTTATCCACAAAACATGATTGATATAAAAATAGCACATCCACAGTCCAACATAACTCATTAGATACAATATGGAAGATTTTATTGTATCAGATTAACTTGAATCGATAATAATGAATGATATTGACATAGATGAAAATAACCATCAAAACTATTTGAGAGAAATATCCCCCATTTCTTGATAACATTTAAAAGTCACACTATTTGTCAAGAAGCCATTTAAAAATAGATTTTTTATTCAAAGTGTCTCATACCACTTTGAAGCTTTTAAAAGGAATTTTAAATTTTAAAACTTTAATGTCCATGTAAATAAATCCTTAAAACCATTATTAAAACATGGACATTAATGAGCATGATTTAGATGAAAAATCTTAAAAACATTTAAAATGGTATTTTAGTTAGATTTTCTAACCAAAAGAGAGACACTTGAATTCAAATAATCGAGGTAATAAAAACATTGTAATATCAAGATAACCAAGGAATTAATGATATACTATGTCAAAGTACATTATATACACCACATAAAAGTGATTTGGTGTATAACAATAAAGAAGACTCAATGGAATGTAAATTGAGATGAAATCTCTAATAAAGGCTGTATCCTTAGGTTAAGGATAAATCAACAACATAATTATGTGTGACAAATATAAATACACTAAATATGATTGGATATTCAGTGTAAAACAATCAAAGGACATTCACACATATTCTTGTAAAAACAACACCAACGAATTGGATGTTTAACTCAAAAAATGGAGAATGAGTTAAAATTACTCTTATCAAATTCATATCAATGACTTAAGAAATTATCAATTTAGTGATTATGTGTATCAAAAGTATATCTATAGGAAGGGGAGTGGAAATTATGACATAATAAAATGAATAGTGATTCCACACATAATCTTGGGGTAATATAATCAATGAAATATGCGTAAATCCAAATGAGTGGAAATTGAAAAGTCAAATTCCCTTATCAATTAGGTAACTTACGAAACATAAACCCATGAAAGAAGGATCATACCATGATTATGTGAATATCCATAAATAAAATTATATTATACAATGGATTCAATCATGGGCAGTACACACACCACACGCAATAAATAAGTGGTCAACAATGGAATTCTTACGAAATTAAAAGTGAGATAAGAAACCCCGTACTTTGTACTTTTTCCTTGGTAGATGGTATGTTAACCTCCTGTAGAATGGTGAAATAATTTTTATTGAATCATACAAGACTCATTTACATTAATATGATATCATATATGATCTTTTAACATTGATTATTTAATAATATCTTATAATTATCATCATTTCGGGTGTTAACGAGTTTATTTTACTTTATATTCGTTGTTATTTGAGCCTTATTTTTTTTTAATGGGATGTATATTATTCATATCCATAATTATATCAAGTCCTCAAACATTATTTTTAATCATAAAATGAGAATTATACTTGAATGGATATGATAGAGAATGAATCTGATCGCGTTCGTGGAGACGGTACTCCGTACGTGCGCACGAGCGAAACTATCATTCTTTTGATATTAAAATAATATATAATTGGATGTTATATCATATATACAGATTCATTATCATGTTATATTTATTATTTAAATGAGTTACACATCATTATTATACCCACCCAAATAATAATATATTGAATAACAATTACACCACGACGTGGAGACGGTAAGTCGTACGTACGCACGTATGGTGACATGTTATTCAAAGGGTGGATAGAATACTGAATATGGTTTTACCATATTTATAATAACATCACAGTATATATAAGATACTGGATTTATTATTTTATAATGGTAATAACAAAGAAAGATGAAGTGGAAGAAGAAATGAACTTGAAAATGGGTGGTGAAAACATTACCTCTTCTTCGGGTTTATCCTATTGATTTGATCAAAAGGGCTCCATAGGTTGGCTTTATGATCAAACTATGTTATCTAGGTTGTAGTGAGAGATGTTGAGAGAGTATTTGGGTAGGGGTTGGCCGAACCAAAAGGCTTTGAAGGTGTGAAGAAATGAGAAGGAGGAGTTCCCTTTTATAAGAGGGGTGAGGGACACCTTTGGAAAAGCTAGAAATATTAATTTATAATAAATTCATATTCGGTTTTTAATGTCTCCAAAGTTTATTATTCAAATTTTAAGGTGGGTATAGGTCAGAAAACATTCAACAAATATAATGTAGACAGGTTTGTGTCATTATATTAACCTTATCTTTTATTTTTAACTCTTAGTTAATTAGTTTTACATTTTCCATGTCACTTTGTATGTTTATATTATATAGTTAATAAACATACTATATACATCCAAGAGACCCCCCAAGATGTCCTTTAATGATACAAATATCATGATATATGTCTCTTGGACGAACCGTAGATTTTTATGAATTTAATATCAATTAATAATATAATATTTGTTTTAAAAACTCTTTTATGTCAGTTTTGACATTATTCAATAGTTGATTTTTTTGATAACTCATAAAAGAATTATTACTTCGAAAAAAGTTAATTAAATCATTAATAAGATGTAATATTATCCTAGAAAAATAGTTTAATTCATTAAAAGTCAAAAATTATATTTATTTGTGTATTTATAATATCAATTATTTTAATTGTTTACTATTATGGTAATTACTGCATCATCATTGTGTCATAAATAAATTAAAATATTTAATGTCTAAAAATTATAAATAAAATACCATTATGTAGGAAATATTTTTATCTTTCTAATAAATATTTGTAGTACAAAATCCAACATATATTACCCTAGGTAAAAATTTATTTTCGAAAAGATATATGCTTGTGTCATTTTTGTATTCATTTTATCTTAATTAAATTAAGTGTCCCTATCACTTACAAGTGGCTCCATGGGGTCCCAAAATCGACCCAAATATGACCATGGTCGGACATGTATCATCCAATAAGGTTAGTACACATTTTAGGGTAATTTGGTTATTATTATAATATTATTTTTTAACCCTTATTTACTGGATTTACCTTTTAACCATGGTAAATAAAATATTTACCGAAGTAATTATTCAAAATGTCTAAAAATAAAAGTTACCTATTTACAAAATTTGTACATCCTGATTCCAAATATGGAATCCATTTTTCCAATTTCAAAACACAGAAGTGGCAAAAAATAATTTAAAATTAATTCCCGTTGTTAAAATAAAAAGCGTGTTTTTAAGAGATAATAACTATCAAAAGATTGGCACTTGTTTATGTCGGGTTAATTGTGAAATTATTTCCAATGAAAAATATTTAATTAAATTGTAAAAATATATTCTAAATATACTTTAGAACCACTCAAATTCATAATTTATCAATATTAATTATTTCGATTGAAAAAGTTGTTTTTAATTAAAATTGGGTAATTTTCACTATTCATCAAAATATGAAAGTTATCCGAAAAGTACCATAATTTCACCCTAGTATTATTTCAATTATCTGAATCGAAAAATGAAGTCCATTTTGAGAGATAGAATTTATAAAATTTCATAATGGCTAGATTGATTGGTTGTTATGTGTTAGAATCTCGAAGTTGCGTACAATTCTCGCCATTGCATTATTCAAAGGGAAACATACCGTGGAAGCTTGGGGTGTTACATTCTCCCCTACTTCAATAAATTGTGTCCTCGCAATTTTTAGAATTGGTCTTGTGAATATAATGGAAAGTCCCACATCAGAAAAAGAGTCAATAAAACTATCACTTTAAAAGAAAGGAAGGGAGGTATAAAGGTCACCCAAGATAACCCATACTAGGATTCCAGGTAGGAAAACATGGATGTGAATGATAAACTAAGTGTCAAGTTTTTATGGAGAGGGATAGAAATCATGATCAAGAGAAATTTAACAATAATAATGCCACAAACTTGTGTTTGGACAAACGATCATTAGTCTCCTAGTAGGAAGAGTAAACATACAACATTTTTTGTTTTAAGTTACATTAAATAAGGATGATAAATTCATTTATGATATTGACTAACAATATAAATATATATACGTACTTTTTAAGTAGAGTTTAATTATTTAATAAATTTCCACCACTAACTCATTTTTTTTAAAACGATGAGTATTCAAGAAGACTTGGTCACACTGGAAGAGCTAGAATAAACTTCTATAAAATCATATGATCCATGCAGGATGAACTATATATTTACATTGTCTTTAGAGATTAATCAAAACCAAAATGGTTAGTACAAGATCTAATGATCCCCCAAAAGGATATTCCTTGAGATAAATAAAAACTAATCTTAATTTCCAAAATTAAACCAACAATTCCCCAAAGTTAAATAAATACCATTCAATAATCAATTGTCCTTAAAATCCTTCAATATAATCAAAACTAATATTGAAAACCAAAACTTATTAAGAATGCAGTCTTCCACGTTAAATTTTATCTCCAAATGACATTAATTACTCTAAAAGTCACATACATAAAAGTAATTAACCTAATCATTTCAACAAATAACCCATATAATTATAATTCCAAAATAAAAACATAGATAATAATCCAACATTACTCCTCAAATGAAATCCCATACTATTCTATTTTCCTTGGGCATATAGTGTTCACACCAAAGCGAACAACATACAAAATAACATTTATCACTTAATCACTAAATCATTTTCCTATACTAAGGGTATTCATTTGATAATACATAAGATCCCAAATCAAATTATTATTGATTAATAAAATCATTTTACTAAAAATAATAGTCACACTAACCAAGGACTTCACGTAGTCCACTGGTAGGCGATAAATCCCAATCGCACTTTGGTTGTGGGTTCAATTCCCACAGCTTTGTCCGACGCGACGGTTTGTCCCGCGGTCTATGTGTTGCCCTTTTTCAAAAACTATATGTTATAACATTACCAAAATGAGATAAATTACTCAAAATACCCATAACATAATTTAACCACAAATGTTATCTCATAACATGCATTTTCATCCCAAATTATAATAATTTGTAATTGCCTCAAAACCAATGATCATATAAAACCAAATGGTTATTTATAACTATATCCACAAGAGAAAATATAATTATTCCATAAATATCATTCTCACATGGAAAATGTTAGGGTTACAAATACAAGAGAAAATTATTCCAAAGTAAACCCTTAAACAAGGATCACTAATAATTTTTAAACATTTATCCAACCATTTATTTCCACATAGCTTCTTCTCTGACCATGAAAATATTATATTGAATAGGACATTCACTCGGGTAATGTCTAGGTCCCCTACATTTACAGAAAATGATTGTAAATGGATTCTTGGGACCATTTTTATCTTCTTCCATAGTACTCTTCATTTTTCTTTGGAAATTCTTCACTTTATGTCCTTCCTTCCCGCACGTAAAGAATTTATTTGTCCCATTGAGACACTTTACTAGGTGTCTCCTTCCACATTTCATGCATGATGGAAATTGGGTATTTCTTTCTCCATGGTCTCCACTGCTGGAGCTCTTATCATTCATCACCTTTCTTTTCATTGTTGAGTCTGGGAATTGGTTAATATATATATTGTAGATCATATTTTTGGAAAATTGATTTGGAATAAAGACGATATTTTTTACGCCTATCTACATTCCATTTTGTTGTGCATTTCCAACATCATTCCCACCTTGTACATCATTATCAAAGTCACTATTACTTCCTTGTAATCCATCAATTGACTAAAACCAGAAATCATTGTGTGAGTAACAGTACTCATAAAATCATTTAGAGATTAACATGTCACCATATTCTCAATTAGAAACACATTAGGATTAACTGAGGTCATTTACTCTCACCGTATATATATAATACCTCAAATTGGTTTGGAAAGAAAATGTAAATTATCCTAAGCATATCCCCCGGGAGTGTCGTAACCAAGAGTACAACAAGGCCCGTTGTCGTGCACCAGTTCCTGTTCGAGTCTAGATCAAAGCGGTGTTTTTGAGTTTTACCCTAAAGTACTTCTATGCCAAAGCCTCCTCTACCTGCTCGTATCCAGATAGGGATGTATTTCTCAGAAAACTCACAAAATCTCTATAATACCAAAATTCTAGTAAGTTCTTATATACTAATCCTCAATGTTCATCTTAGGTCTACGTGCTCTAATCAGAGTTTATCTAAATATAGAATCCAAGGTTTGTACTAAACTTCCTCTGATACCAACTGTAACGCCCCGACCCTAGATACCTAGATTCGGTGAATTATTACATAACATTGGCATGATCTAAAAGGATCAAGTCTTGAAAGACAGATTAGTTTAGTAGCCTTGGAAATACTAGATATATTAATAAGTCTTACATTAAATCATAAGGTAAAAAAACTAAAACAAAATCATTTCATCATATCCCCTCATACTATCCTTGCAGGTCATTCATAAATTACTTCTTCTCATCCTGGGAAAAATAAAACACTGAAAGGGGTGAGCTCAAATGATCAGTACGGATAACAATATAGAAGAAGCTTTATAGATAATCATAAACACTTAAAGCATTTTATAACTAAAACAAAAGCCTTTTAAACTTGAACTTCAGCATAATATGGAAAAGATAATATGAAATAATTCCATTTACTTATTCACATGGATATTCTACTAGTCGAACAATCATATGAAATATCAATAACCACTTTCATAATGATGGAATGCATAATGCCAGACTATCATAACAACATAGCCATGGCCTCGTGTCAAGACTACAAATAAGATTTTGGAAAGGCCTTGTGCCAAGACACTATTTTGTCGTATGAGACCTTCCGATGCATCGAGGAGCTATATCGGGATCCACCCGTCACATATTAAGTCCAATGCATTCCCATATAAAAAGGTTTAAACATAACATACACATTCATATTAAAACTAACATACGAAATGTCAATACTTTAACCACAAACCATGAATGGTATAAAAATATCACATCCACAGTCAAACATAACTCATTCAATACAATATGGAAGATTTTATTGTAACATATTAACCTAAATCGATAATAACGAATGATATTTAAATAGATGAAAATAACCATCAAAACTATTTGAGAGAAATATCCCCAATTTCTTGAAAATATTTAAAAGTCACAATATTAGTCAAGAAGCCATTTAAATATAGATTTTTGAATCAAAGTGTCCCATACCACTTTGAAACATTTAAAATGACTTTTAATTTTTAAAACATTAATGTGAATATAAATAAACCCTTAAAACCATTATTAAAACATGGTCATTAATGAGCAAGATTTAGAAGAAAAATCTTTACAACAGTTAAAATGGTATTTTAGTTAGAGTTTCTAACCAAAAGAGAGACACTTGAATACAAATAATTGAGGTAATCAAAACATTGTAATATCATGAGAATAAAGGAATTCATGATATACTATGTCAAATTACATTATATACACCACGTAAAAGTGATTTGGTGTATAACAACAAAGAAGACTCAATGGAATGTAAATCGAGACGAAATCTCTCATAAAGGTTGTATCCATAGGTTAAGGATAAATCAAACACATAATTTGTGTGACAAATATAAATACACTAAATATGATTGGATATTCAGTGTAAAATAATTAAAGGACATTGACACATATTCTTGTAAAAACAACACCAACGAATTGGATTTTTAACTCAAAAAATGGAGAATGAGTTAAAATTACGCTTATCAAATTCATATCAATGACATGAGAAATTATCAATGGAGTTATTATGTGTATCAAAAGTATATCCATAGGAAGGTCAGTGGAAATTATGACATAATCAAATGAATAGTGATTCCGCACATAATCTTGTGGTATTATAATCAATGAAATATGCGTAAAGCCAAATGAGTGGAAATTGAAATTTCAAATTCCCTTATCGATTAGGTTACTTACGAAACATAAAACCCTGAAAGAAGGGTCATACCATGATGATGTCAATATACATAAATTAATTTATATTACACAATTGATACAATCATGGTATGTACACACACCACATGCAATAAATAAGTGGTGAACAATGGAACTCTCACTGAATTAAAAGTGTGATAAGAAACCCCTTACTTTGAACTTTTCCCTTGGTCGATGGTAGGTTAACCTCCTGTATAATGTTGAAATAATTGTTATTGAATTATACAATAATAATTTAAATTAATATGATGTCATATATGATCTTTTAACATTGATTAATCAATAATATCTTAGAATTATCATCATTTCGGGTGTTAATGGGTTTATTTTACTTTATATTCTTTGTTATGTGAGCCATATTTGTTATTAATGGATGTATATTATTCATATCCAAAATTATATCAAGTCTTTAAACATTATTTTTAATCATCAAATGAGAATTATACTTGAATGGATATGATGGAGAATGAATCTCATCGCGTTCGTGGAGAAGGTACTCCGTACGTACGCACGAGCGAAAATATCATTCTTTTGGTATTAAAATAATATATAATTGGATGGTATATCATATATACAGAATCATTATCATGTTATATTTATTATTTAAATGAGTTACACATCATTATTATACCCACCCAAATAATAATATATTTAATAACAATTACACCACGACGTGGGGACGATAAGTCGTACGTACGCACGTATGGTGACATGTTATTCAAAGGGTGGATAGAATACTGAATATGGTTTTACCATATTTATAATAACATCACAGTATATATAAGATACTGTAGTTATTATTTTATAATGGTAATAACAAAGAAAGATGAAGTGGAAGAAGAAAGGAACTTGAAAATGGGTGGTGAAAACATTTCCTCTTCTTCAGGTTCTTCCTTTTGATTTGTTCAAAAGGGCTCCTTAGGATGGCTTTCTGATCAAACTAAGGCATCTAGTTTGTAGTGATGGAAGTTGAGAGAGTATTAGGGTAGGGTTTGGCTGAACCAAAAGGCTTTTAAGGTGTGAAGAAATGAGAAGGAGGAGTGACCTTTAATAAGAGGGGTGATGGGAACCTTTGGAAAAGCTAGAAATATTAATTTATAATAAATTCATATTCAGTTTATAATGGCTCCAAAGTTAATTATGAAAAGGTTAAGGTGGGGATACGTCGAAAATCATTCAACAAATAGAATGTAGATAGGTTTGGTTCATTATATTAACCTTGTCTTTTAGTTTTAACTCTTATTTAATTAGTTTGACATTTACCATGCCACTTTGTATTTTTATATTATATAGTTAATAAACAAAATATATACATCCAAGCGACCCCCAAGTGGTCCATTAAGGATTCACCTATCATGATATAAGTCTCTTGGCCGATCCTTAGATTTTTAGGAATTTAATATCAATTAATAATATAATATTTGTTTTAAAAACTATTTTATGTCAATTTTGACAGTATTCAATAGTAGATTTTTGTAAAACTCATAAAAGAACTATTACTTCGAACAAAGTTAATTAAATCATTAATAACATGTCATATTAACGGAGAAAATTAGTTTAATTCATTAAAAGTTTAAAATTATATTTATTTTGGTATTTATAATATCAATTATTTTATGTTATTACTATTACGGTAATTACTACATCATCATTGTGTCATAAATAAATTAAATTATCTAATGTCTAAAAATTATAAATAAAATACCATTATGTAGGAAAGCTTTTTATAATTCTAATGAATATTTTTAGTCGAAAATCCAACATATATAACCCTATGTAAAAATTTCTTTTCTAAAGGATATATGCCTGTGTCATTTTTGTATTCATTTTAACTTAATTAAAATAAAGTGTCCCTATCACTTTCAAGTGGCTCCATGGGGTCCCAAAACCGACCAAAAGAAGCCCATGGTCGGACATGTATCAACCAATAAGGGTAGGACATGTTTTAGGGTAATTTTTTTATTATTATAATATTATTTGTTAACCCTTATTTACGGGATTTACCTTTTAACCATGGTAAATAAAATATTTACTGAAGTAATTATTCAAAATGTCTAAAAATAAAAGTTACCTATTTACACAATTTGGACATCCTGATTCCAAATATGGAATCCATTTTTCCAAATTCAAAACACAGAAGTGGCATAAAATAATTTATAATTAATTCCCGTTGTTAAAACAAAAAGCATGTTTTTAAGAGATAATAAGTATCAAAACATTGGCACTTGTTTATGTCTGGTTTAATTGTGAATTTATGTCTAATGAAAAACATTGAATTAAATGGTAAAAATATATTCTAAATATTCATTAAAACCAGTAAAATTCAAAATTTATCAATATTAATTATTTCGATTTAAAAAGTTGTTTTTAATTAAAATTTAGTAATTTCACTATTCATCAAAATATGATAGTTATCCGAAAAGTACCAAAATTTCACCCTAGGATAATTTTGAAATTTCGAAACCAAAACTGAAGTCCATTTTGAGAGATATAATTTATAAAATTTCATAACGGCTAGATTGATTGGTTTTGTTGTGTTAGAATCTTGAAATTGCGTACAATGCATGCCATTGCATTATTCAATGGGAAACATACCGTGGAAGCTTGGGGTGTTACACAAACACTTGATCCATCAACCTCAAACACTTCATTCTGTAAGTAACATGATAAATGTAAGACCCACCTTGGGAAACATATACCTATTAAAAAATTACTAAATCTTGAAATTGTTTGATATGGTTCCATCTAATATTTCAATCTTATATACTATCAATTTATCAAAAGAGCTCTATAACGCACTTATAGTGGCCCTAATAAGACCTCATGGGTTCCAAGATAAAGTTAATACTAATAAAATTTAAAATGAAGTAATCAATCTCACTGAATTTTATATAGTTATCTTCTCCATAAAATATTATATGGGAAATTATTATGCAAGAGACATCATACCCCTATATGTATCAATAATTCCAGAAGAAAATGACATCTGATGGGCCTCCATTGGTGGTGGCCTTGGAATCATCCTCTATCCAGTTTGGATATTCCATTCATTTGGTTATAGTTTTACTAAATCCCCTCAACTAAAATTTATCAGTTTAGGGTAATAGAAAGAGTGAATATAAACCTCTCATCTGAATCAATCTTAGATATCAATTTTTTCATGTCATATACAACTCAAAATTCATGGTAATTAAAAATAATGAATATTTCAAAATCATACTTTGAAGACCATAGTTTTGTCAGCATGATAAAATTCCATTTTAATTCTATCAGTGTCTAAAATATTATGTTGATGAAAATATATATACATTATATGATTATAGGGATCCATATGAACCAAGTGATTCTCAATACATTGATTCTATATTATACAAAATAGACAGAAGGAATTCAATGAATGATCAAACTGCTCAGTTTACCATTAGAAAAAGATTTTACATAACTCCAATTCAACAATTTATAGATAGTGTAAATTAATATAAATTTACTATCAATTAATCAAAGAAACAAATTATAATTTTTGTATGTATTCAATGATATTTGTGATATCCATCAAATAAACCAAACCTGATAATATATATCAAGTCATTGATACTCACAAAATTAGAAACTCCCTATGTGAAAATTCTCATGCTTTGTCTACAGTGTCTCAACAGATTCCTGCATCATTGGTCAGATTAGAAGAATAATATCACCAATATAGAATAATATTTCCCCTACATTGTTTTTGTAATGACTCAAAGTTTCATTAATTAAAATCACTCTTGATATAATTAAATTTCTCTTTATGATTTTACAAAATTTCAACTTCTTTGGTTTTATGTTAAGAATTTTGACCATTTCTAATATAGCCATTGAACAGTGATCACATGATTAGTATAAATATAGGGCTTTAACAAATCCGGTTTACTCAGACAAAAGAAGAGATAGCCTCATCCAGTAGAATTTCTCCAAAAGAAGCCCATTTTTTAGAGCTCGAAAAAGAAGTGGTGTCCTTGGGATTCTCTCTTGACCAATCCCAAGATGAGTTTCATCATGTTAAGCTCGAATGAGACCATCTATTGGAGAAGTAGATGTTGATAGAAATTTTCACTCGAGCGATGTTATCTGAGCCACCCCAAGAGTCTGTCACCATCGCACACCTTACTCTTAGATCTTATGCGGCTGTTTTAAGGGGTTATGTAACAAATCTCTAGTACTATGTTCATGTAAATTATTTTTGTATAAATAATTAATATACATCTTTGTCTTTTTTTGATACATTATAAATGTTTTTTAAAGTACAAATAGTGTGTTTAGATATTATTTAAATAAGAATTATATTTTATTAAATTATGAGATTTTTGAATTATATAATATTTTAATAAAATGATATTATTATTATTAAATTTATTTTTATTAAATATAAATGATCTTATAATTTTATTATTGCAATTATAATTTTTATTATGGTTTGAAAGCCATTTCGGTCAAAAACCGTGGATTTTTGATAAATATCGGTTTTTATTTTAAAAGTAAAAATTAACATATTTAGAAAATTATTTAGATAAAATTAATGTTATTTCTGGAATCAGGACATCAAAATATCCAACTGTGAATTTTTCATAATTTTATGAGACAATCAAATTTTTGGGTAGAAATTAAATACCATTTAAATATATAATGTGTTTTATGACATCATAATGACCCAATAGTGATGTAATAAAATAATATATTCTTTATGTTGGTCCAATATATGAATTACCATTAAAATAATATGGTTTTGAGTTTGTTTGACTTACTTTTCAAAGAATTATTGGACCCCTCAAGACTTATTAAACACCTTGTCTTTTCAATTGTTTTTCATGGAAGTGTGACTCACCTCCACATAAGCAACCCTATTATTTTAAGAAGTTCGGACTTTGGCCTTATAAAATATTGTTTTCCTCTTCCCTTTTCCAAAAATCATGGGAAAATACCATGGGATGGTTTGTGGTTTGGATTAATTTAATATAATGTGTCCCAAACATAAATAATAAAGAATTCCCTCACATTTCCTATATAAACCCACCCAAGATCCCACTTCCTCCTCAGTAAAAGCCTATTGTGTTCATCCAACCTCTGCCCTTCTTTCTCTAGAATCCTCCCAAGGTGCCCCATGCTCCCAAGAAGCCTCCCTCTAGCCTTTGGAAGCACATTTCCACGTAAGGTTTTTTCTTCCTTTCTCATATTTGTCAAATTTTCATCATATTGTAATACCCTTATAATTTCAATTATAAATGCTAGGGTATGGTTTCAAACCTCCCCCATACTGACCTATTATTTTTTTAATGATTGGATACCCCTTTCTCTTTCATTAAATTCATCCCATGTACACCCGTTACTATGCCGAAATTCTGAATGGAACTTCTCTCTCTGCATTTACATTCAAGCAATTATTTTGTATCATGAATCTAAATTCCATTAAAATTGTTGGTAAATGTATCTATATGACCTACTTAATTTCCTTTACATGTAAATATGATGGGTAACACCATTCTCTCTAATCAACCTTTTTTATGAATTCTTATGTCACGCCGTTACACTGCCGAAATCTAAGCTACTTTCTAAGCCAATGCCATTGTGTAGTGAATACCATGCCCATTTCAACATCAAGGGTATTCACATTTATGCGCATTTAAATATTGACTATAATGTTTTATGTATTAATTTCACCTAACATTATCATGGAATAAATGATGGTGTTTATGTAATCCATGTTTTATAATCCATGTGGCACACTTGTGCAGGAAATGAGATGTTTAAGAAGGGTGCACCCTTATAGTGCTCCAATGCATTGGGTAAAGTATAGTATCATGATAAATCATGTGAAATGAGTGTTGACTCATGCTAATTCAAGTGCAACAAGGGTTTAATCATGCTTCATGTGCAATGAGGGATTACTCATGCTCCATGTGCAACGAGTCTTGGCTCATACTAATTCCATGTTAAGTGTTGTTGCCACATTTCCATGTTATGATTATCATGATTTATCTTGCCTTTATGTTCATGTTTCTCTTGTTCTATATTAATATTCCTAATGTAAAACATGTATTTTACTCCTCATGTTATTCCATGTGTATTCCCTTACTGGGCTTTATAGCTCACTCTTTTCTTATGCATGTCCTCAGGTTATCTCATGCAATGCTAAGTACGAGGGAATGTAATGGTCTTGTAAAGGATGTTTTCTATAATGATGTTGTATTTAATGTTTCATGTTTTTCTATAATGATCCCTAGCCCCAAAGACACTAAACCTCTTGATCTTCATTGTTGTATCAAGTTAAGTTTTATGTAATAAATCATGTTTAAGTTGTAATAAAAAGCAGGGTTTTCATAGTTGGTATCAGAGGGAATGTTTAGTTATTTTTTGGATTAGGATTAGAAAACCCTAGTAAAGCCATAGAGACAAGACTATGTATAATAAAAACATCCCTAAGTTTTGGTTAGTACTGAGTAAATGGTTTATCAAGAAAATACATCCTTGTCTGGATACGAGCAGGGAGAGGCGGCTCTGGCACAGATGTATCATAGGGGTAATACCCGAAAACACTGCTTTGAGCTAGACTCGAACGGGAACTAGTGCACGACAACGAGCCTTCCTGCACTCATGGTTACAACACTCCCGGGGGATATGTTTTGATATATACACAAGATTAGAATGAACCCTTATTAAGACAATTAAAAAAATTCCCCTTAGAATATATGTTAGAAAGTAAAACATGAAAATCCTAGATTGATGCATATAGACTAATGAGTTAAGAAAATATAAGTTTATTTATAAGTCATAAACTGTTGTATTTTGTTTATCCTTTATGTGTTAATCCTATATTTCCTTATATTCTAGACATTGGATGGTAATAGGAGGACTCGGGCTAACAACCGTTGTGAAGATTAGTGTGATGACTGTACTAATGAGATGCCCAATCCAATGGGAGCGGGAATTGAGAACTTTGTCACGCTTCTCTCATAGATAAATCATGTTTTGAATAGAAAAATGTGTCAATAATAACATTCAACCCCCCCCCTAAGAAATAACAAGTCGCTATCGAGAGCTTCATGAGACAAAGGCCTCCTACATTTAGTGGATCATCCGATCCCACGATCGCTTAACAATGGATCAACTCCATTGTAAATATCTTCTCCATACTTCAATGTTATTAACAAGAGAAGGTTCTCATGGAGGGTTATCGTATGGAGGGTGAAGCTGATCAATGGTGGATGTTGATCAAAAATATGAAGCCTGAGGAGGAGATCGAGGCATTGGATTGGATGGATTTCTGGAAGAAGTATTTCAATAAATACTTTCCGTGCACCCTCCGGCTTAAGATGGAAAGGTACTTTCTTTCCCTCAAGTAAAAAAGACGAAGAATCTATTAGAGCGTACGAGGAAAACATCACAAGGCTTGCACGATACGCTTCCGGATTTGTCGTTACCCTAGAATGAAATGTTGACCACTTCATTGGTGGGCTGAAGCCTAGCCTATGGAAAGCATTGGATATCCGTGACTTTGACAGCTATGAGGAAATTGTCTGATGTTCCCTCAAGGTCAAAATGAAGATTGGAGAATCACAGGGTATCATGGGGATAAGAAGAATAAGGTTTACTTAAATTCTGGTGGTCCGATGGATAAATACAATGGTGATAAGAAGATCCAGCACCCCACTTTCCAAAAGTGCGGAAACAAGCACCCTAGAAATTTTCTTATGGGGATGAGGAAATGCTTCAGGTGTGGAAGAGAAGCACACCTAGCTTTTAACTATCGGCAAGAATGACCCACGGCTACGATAGAGGATAGGAACGCTCCGTTCGAACCTCAACGCATTTTTCAATGCTACAAATGCATAGAACATGGGAATTTTGAAAATCAGTTCCCTAATCCAAGGGTTTTCGGAGGCAACCAACAACCTTCAAGGCAGCAAGGAAGATCTTTTTCCATCACTTCTGCCGAAGTGAACCCCGATAATGAAGTGGTGATAGGTACGCTAGTTATTCATTCAATAATAGTGAACATCATTTTTGATTCAGGTTCTACACATTCTTTTATATCTTGAAAGATTTTTAGAACAATCTCTTCCCCACCATTAATCATGGAAGTGAAGATGTCAGTGAGTACGGAAAATGGGGAAATCATTGTATCCCATGAATATAAGTCCCCCCCCCTATTATAATGTGTGGATTGAATTTCCCAGCGAACCACATCATACTCCCTATAGTGGAATTTTATGAAATTCTTGGCATGGATTGGCTTTCCTTATATATAGCCAACATCAATTGTTGGGAAAGGTAAATTACACTCCTTATAGAGAATCAACCACCAATTCCTTATATGTGTAAGGAGTAAGATGAATATCCTTTAACTCCATCATCTCAAGCATGGATATTAATACCCTATGATCATGCGTATCTGGCTCAGATGATTGAGTCCAAGGAAGAAACTATCCTTGAAGAAATGACTATTGTGAGGAAATTCACAAATGTGTTTCCTGAGGAACTGTCTGGTCTTCCTCCAAGAAGAGATGTTGAATTCTCAATTGAACATTTTCCCGGGGCATTACCAACATCCAAGAATCTATATAGAATGGACGTTGTAGAGCTTGAAGAGCTAAAGAAACAACTACAGGAGAATTTGGATAAAGGGTTTATATTCCAAAGTGCTTCACCATGAGGTGCACCAGTCCTCTTTATCAAGAAGAAGGATGGGTCAATGCGGCTTTGAATCGATTATCATGAACATAAAAAAATCATGATAAAGGACTATTATCCTCTCCCACGAATTGATGAAATGTTTTATTAGCTGTGTGGAGCACAATACTTGTCCAAGGTTGACTTTGGGTCTGGATATTATCAAGTAAGGGTGAAGAAGGAAGATATCCCCAAGACTACTTTTCACAAAAGATACGGGCACTATGAATTCATAGTAATGCCTTTAAGACTCACTAATTCTCAAGAAATATTCATGGAATTAATGAATAAAGTCTTTAGAGATTACCTCGACAAATTTGGTGTAGTATTTATAGATGATATTCTATTATACTCAAAAACCAAGGAGGATCATGAGGAGCATTTAATAACTATACTAGAGAATTTGCGCAAGGAGAAGCTCTATGGAAAGTACATCAAGTGTGAGTTCTGGTTGAAGGAGGTCTCATTCTTGGGCCATATCATCACATGCAATGGGATATCTGTCGATCCGTCCAAAATAGATGCAATTGAGGGATGGACAAGGCTAACAATGGTAACCGATATCTGTAGCTTATTGGGGTTAGCTGGATATTATAGACGATTTGTGAGGAATTTCTCACGACTACCCAACCCTCTTACCAAGCTAACTCGAAAGGGAGTAAAGTTTTCTTGGAGTGACGAATGTGAAGAAAGCTTCATGGAGTTGAAAAGGAGGCTTATCACTGCGCACATGCTCACTTTACCCACAAGTGGGGAACTTTTTGTGGTATTCAGTGTTGCTTCAAAGAAGGTATTAGGCTTTTTGTTGTTGCAGAATGATAAAGCGATATACTATGCCTCAAGGAAATTGAAAATCCATGAGCAAAACTATCCAATGCATGACATGGAGTTAGCGGCGGTGATCTTTGCATTGAAAATCTGGCTGCATTATCTCTATGGGGAGAAATTTGAGATATATACTGACCACAAGAGTCTTAAATATATATTCACACAGAAAGAGCCTAATACACGCCATAGAATATGGATAGAGCTCATCAAGAATTATGATTGTTCAATACATTACCACCTTGGGAGAGCGAACAAGGTGAAAGATGACCTAAGTAGAAAGGACCCAACAATTTTATCAATGATTAGAATTGAGAGGGATCCAATCTTCTTAGACTTGATGAAGATGGACATGAGAATCATAAAGATGGGTACATCATCAATCCTTTCACATATTATTGTTCAACCATCACGTTTGGATTGGTTAAAGGATGCTCAAAAGGATGATGTGGGAATTCAGGAGAAAGTGTAAGCTGTCAAAAAAGGTAAATCATCGGAGATTAATGTTATTGAAGAAGGAATTTTTCAATTTGGGAAAAGGCTATGTGTCCCATCAAGTCCGAAGCTGAATAAGGAACTTTTGGGTGATGCACATAGTTCAAATTTCACTATTCACCCAGCGAGATCAAAGATGTATCAAGATCTCTAAGAAAACTTTGGGTGGGATAATATGAAGAAGAAGATCGTTGAATATACATCAAAGTGCCTGGTGTGCCTTAAAGTGATGGCACAGAGGCAGAAGTCTAAGGGGATGATACAACCATTGCCAATACAAGAATGGAAATGGGAGAACATCACCAAAGACTTTGTCACCAGACATCAGAGGACATCCAAAGGCAATAATGCAATCTTCGTTGTTGTGGATCGTCTTACAAAGACTGCACACTTTATTTATATTTAGGAGGATTTCTCATTGGATCAAATGGCGTGGATATATATCAGTGAAGTGGTAAGGCTACATGGAGTGCCACTATCTATTGTATTTGACCAAGATCCAAGATTCACCTCAAAGTTTTGGGAAAGTCTGCAACATGCTATGAATACTGAACTAAACGTCAGTACGGCCTATCAACCTCAAAATGATGGCCAATCCAAGAGGAATATCCAAACACTTGAGGATATGTTGAGAGCATGCTCAATGGACATTAATGGAGGATGGGATCAACATATTCTTCTAGTTGAATTCTTTTATAATAACATTTTCCACTCAAGCATCAAAATGGCACCATATGAAGCCCTGTATGGGAAAAGGTGTAGAACACTGGCATGTTGGGATAAGGTCGGTTAACGTAAGATTCTTGGACCAAAAATGGTCGAAGAAATGGTAGAGAAGGTGAAAACCATTCAACAGCATATCAGGGCATCCCAGAGTCGACAGAAGACTTATGCAGATAACCGTCAATGAAACCTTGAGTTTAAAGTTGGAGACATGGTGTTTCTATGCATATCTCCATGGAAGAAGTTCATGAGGTTTGGAAAGAAAGTGAAGTTAATTCCACAATACATTGGACCCTTCGAGATTCTTGACCATGATGGGGTTGTGGCCTATCGACTAGCACTTCTACCGACCATGGCCAAATTACACGATGTCTTTCATGTATCCCTCTTAATGATGTACATACCAGTCCCTTCACATGTACCATCTTCTAAGGTGGTACAGTTGGAGGATGATCTTTCTTATGAGGAGAAACCATTGAATTTCTTAGATCATAGATAAAAAGTTCTACGAAATAAGACAATGACCCTCATCATGTTATTGTGGAGAAACCACAAGTTTTAAGAAGAGACTTGGGAATCAGAGGAAATGATGAAGCTAAGATACCCACATCAATTTTAGTGTAGGAAAAGGAAAATTTGGAGGGTGAAATTTCTTTAGGGGTGAATATTGAAACCACCAAAAGTTTCATTAATGGAAATCCCTCTTGAAATAATTAAATTTCTTTTTATGTTTATATAATATGTCAACTTATTTGGTTTTATGTAATGAATTTTGACCGTTTCTAATATAGCCATCGAACAGTGATCACATGATTAGTATAAATATTGGTCTTTAACAAATCCATTTCACTTAGGAAAAAGAAGTGATGGCCTCATCCAATTGAATTTCTCCATATGAATCCCATTTGTCAGGGCTTGGAAAAGAGGTGGCGTCCATCGGCTTCGCTCTTGACCAATCCCAAGTTGAGCTTTATCATGTCAAGCTCAAACGGGACCGTCTACGGGGGAAGTAGAAGTTGATAGAAATTATCACTTGAGCGATGTTATCCGAGCCACCCCAACAATCTGTCACCATCTCACACCTTCCCCTTAGATCATATACGACAATTTTAAGGGGTTATGTAAAATATCTCTAGTACTATGTTGATGTATATTATTTTTGTATATAATAATGAATATTCCTCCTTGTCATTTTTTTGATAAATTGTAAATAGTTTTTAAAGTACAAAGAGTTTTTTAGTTATTATTTAATTAAGAATTCTATTTGATTAAATTAATGGATTTTGGAATTAATTAATATTTTTATAAAATATTATTATTATTAGTAAATTGAATTTTTTTAAATATATATTATCTTATAATTTTATGAATGCAATTATAATTTTTATTTTGGATTGAAATCCATTTCTGTCAAAACCCATGAAATTTCGATAAATATCTGTTTTTATATTAAAAGTGAAAATTAACATATTTAGAAAATTATTTAGAAAAAATAAATGTTTTTTTTGGAATCAGGAGATCTAAATTATCCAATGGTGAAATTTTCATAATTTCCTGAGACAACCAAATTTTTGGGTAAAAATTAAATACAGTATAAATATATAATGTGGTTCATGAAATCATAATGATCCAATAGTTTTGTAATAAAATACTATATGATTTATGTTCAGACAATATATGTCTTACCATTAAAATAATGTGATTTTCGGTTTGTTTGACTTCCTTTTAAATGCATTAATGGACCCCTCAAGACTTATTAAACACCTTGTCTTTTTAAATTGTTTTTCATGGAAGTGTGACTCACCTCCACATAATAAACCCTATTGTTTTAAGATGTTCGGACTTTGACATTATAAAATATTTTTTTCCTCTTCCCTTTACCAAAAAACATGGTTAAAAATCATGGTATGGTTTGTGGTTTGGATTAATTTAATATAAGGGGTCCCAAACCTAAATAATAAATAATTCCCCCACCTTTCCTATATAAACCCACCCAAGCTCCCACTTACTCCTCACTCAAAGACTTTTGAGTTTGTCTATTCTCTTCTCTACTCTTTCTAGAATCCTCCCCAGGTGCCCCAATATCTCAAGAAGCCTCTCTCTAGCCTTTGGAAACACACTTCCAAAAAGGGTTTTTCTTCCTTTCTAATTTTTGTCCAATTTTATTCATATTGTTATTCCCATTTAATTTAAATTGTAAATTCTGGGGTATGGTTTTTTACATCCCCCATACTGCCCTCCTATTTTTTGAATGATGGTAGACACCTTTATATCTCATTAAATTCCTCTCATGTCCACCCGTTACTATGCCGAAATTTTGGAAGGAACTTCTCTCTCTGCATTTACATTCACCCAATACTTTTGTATCATGAATCTAAATTCCATTACAGTTGTTGGAACATGTATCTATATGACCTCATTACTGTCCATTACATGTAAATATGATGATGAACCCCTTTCTCTCTCATCATCCTTTTTTATGAATTCTTATGTCACGCTGTTACGCTGCCAAAATCACACCAGCTTTCTAAGTCAATGCCATTGTTTTTTTGAATACCATGCCCATTTCTACATTAAGGGTATTCACCTTTATGCACATTCAATTATTGATTATAATGTTTCATGTATGATTTCCACATTACTTTATCATGTAATAAATGATCATGATTAATGAACCCATGTTTTATGATCCATGTGGCACACTTATGCATGAAATGAAATGTTTATGAAGGGTGCCACCTTATAGATCTCCAATGCATTTGGTAAGTATAGTATCATGATACATAATGTGAAATGAGTTTTGACTCATCCTAATTCAAGTGCAATGAGGGTTTACTCGTGCTTCAAGTGCAATGAGGGATTACTCATGCTCCATGTGCACTGAGCCTTGGCTCATTCTAATTCCATGTTATGTATTGTTTCCACATTTCCATGTTATGATTATCATGCTTTATCATTCCTTTTTGTTCATGTTTCTCTTGTGATCTATTGATATGCCTAATGTCTAACATGTATTGTACTCTTCATGTTAGTCCATGTGTATTCCCTTACTAGGCTTTATAGCTCACCCTTTTCTTATGCATGTCCTCAGGTTATCCAATGCAATGTTAAGTAAGAGGGAATGTAGTGGTCATGTAAATGTAGTTTTCAACAAATATGTTGTATTTCATGTTTCATGTTTTTATATAATTATCCTAATGCCCAAAGACACTAAACCTCTCGATCTTTTTTGTTGTATCAAGTGATGTTTTAGGTAATAAATCATGTTTATGTTGTAATAAAAAGCAGGTTGGTTATAGTTTTTTTAAGGCCAAGATGTTGATGCCTATATTATGTCTAAATATAACCCTTAATTAATATATTATCCTATATTGGTGAAGAGAGAGAAGAATAATATGATATCAAATATCCCACCAACATTTTATTATGGTATCTCCATCATTATTAATGAGTTCTAGAAAATAAATCTAGTTACATATGTAGGTCTCTGAACCATATGGATCAATTTCACCATGTATTATAATGAATAATTGGTTTATAATTATTTTATAATGAAAAAATTAGATGTTTATTCCTTGAATTATAAATAAATTCATAAACATGATCCTAATATAGCCACCCATAACATGGGTTTTCCACAGGATCTTCATGGTTTCAAACAGATGGATAAAACAATGAATCCAAAACATATTGTTAAGGCTAGAGTTTATGTTGATAATATTTACAAAGACATCATAATTTTGGAGGTTCAATATTAGAAAGTTATCTGTAACATTTCCCTTTTCATAATAAATTATGGAGATATTAGAATTTTTATTGAGATCAAGGATCTTAACTGGAAATGGCCAAAATATTGTTTACCAATCATGATTATGGAACTTTTAATCAATGAAACTACCGACTATTAATAAATTTCATTTATGTATAGATATTATAAATATTTCCAAATATGAATGGATAAAAAATATGAATTAGTTTCTTCTTTCAGGGTGAGCAAAGTAATATACAAATTTCAGGTGATTCCTTTTGGGTTGGATATTGCTAGTGAAAGTTATCAATGAAATATGTACTATATTTTCAATACATTCTTGAGGAATACCATTGAACATTATGTCGATGAACGTTTTTTAAAATATCAATATCATTTTAATCAAAATTCAAATATTTAAATAATTTTCAACATGTTACGGTAGTATATCATGAATATTAATCCCTTGAAGTGTTATTTCATTGTTAACTCAGGAAATATCATTAACATCATAATATTCCATCACGACGTTGAATTTTATCCTAAGAAAACTGAGGCTATCTTTACTATTTCACAAACATAAAACCTAAAAGAGTTGAGAGGTATTCATAGATCTCTCACCTACATAAGATGCTACATAGAAAATATTACATGAAACTGGTTACCCTTCACTAAACTAATCATGTATTGTGTTATATATCAATAGCCTAATGATTTTACATATGATATTGAAAATATCAAGAAGTGCAATTTTATCCCACTAGTACTATTGCACCAAATTGAAGGAAAACACTACTTTTGTATATGAAAAGGTTAGAGGAGTAACTAGGTTTCTTATTTACAGTGAAGAATGAAACAGGGGATAAAAATATAAGCTATTATCTCATAAGAACCATTTTTAAAACAAAGGCTCAATATTAAAGTATATAGAAAGATTTACTTGTTTTACCTTTTAATTTCATATATTGAGGAACCAAAAAAATTATCATAAGTTCCTCTTAGACTCTCATAATGACATGATCTAATATATCTTCAATTTTCCCTTGTGAACTAAACATTTGGCATGGTGGAATGTTATCTTTTATAATTTTGAAATTCATTTCATAAGAAAAAAATAGAATAATGGGATGAACACTACCAAATTTTCATACAATGGATCATTCTATAAAAAATGTTTTATTAGAGAAAAATTTTCCTAATGAAAAAATATTCTTCCTAAAGGACTGCCCCCATGCATGGGATATTCACTTTAATTTATCTTCTAAAATTCCAATTGGTAAATTAATAAAAGTACCCCATGGACTGCCCCCATGTGGGAATGTCAGTGACTCCAAAAGAGGACAATATCAAGGTGTGGTGGTTGACTCTCTTTGACTTGTGTACATGAGGCTTGGTAGGGTTCATAATCTAGGGCCCAGTAATACCTAGTATGAGTTTTTGGGTAACCCTTCGTTGTTCTTTGGTTCCCTTACGTTCTTGACGTCAATTGGTACATAGGATTCTCAGTGAGGTTGTGGTGTGGTTTGTTGTGGATTCGAATTCATGGTGAGGATATACACATCCCCCATGAAGAAACAACATCATAGTGTGATCCAAAAATATGTGGGTGAGTTAGTCTCACCCAATGCAGATAATATCATGTTGTGGGGATGAGTTCTTCAAACATGTGAGTTTTAGGATGGTTTTGTGCATTGTATGTTGTTTTGTAAGGGCTTGTAAGACCCAGTGTGTACACTTGGGTGACCTAGTTTGTTCTCTAGCTGGAGAAGATGTTTTCCTTGAGATTTTGTGGTTTTTTGGGTCTCTCATGATGGTATATCCATTGGGCATGTTGAAGATGGATATTACTTATGTTTGGGAGTATGCCAACCATCTAAGGTAGGGAAGTAGAGCTTTTCGTGTGGAATAATGGAGTGATGATGTGGTCTTTTCTATGGTAGTGTTTTAGTGTTGTGTTTCTTCTTGATGCATGTTTCTTACATCATAATAAGCACTGATGAGCTCACTATCATGGGAGTCCCCGTGGAGATCTTGGGTCCTTTCCCTTGTTCCTTCATAATTTATTTTCATGGAAGAAAAGGCTTATAGTTGGAAGGATTTAGTGACTCGAGTTTGGACCTATCAGAATTTGGAATATTCTTATAAATAATTCCAGAGATCTGTGCTGAGACGATGTGTGATTTCAAGACCTGGTGTGCCCAGAATATATTTTAAAAAATTATTAGCTATTCTTATACAATTTATGTTTGGGAAAAATGTCATCTATAAAAAATTATCTCGAATCAGATATATGAGGGAACATTTTTTTTTCGATGAATGCCATTTACTATAGGTGGTGTATACCTTTCATCTGTGTAGGACTAATGAAAAAAAAATCAATGGAGGCAGTAATCATAAATAAAATAATACAATAATTATTAATTTATCTTTGATGCTTCCTTAAATAACTATTGTAAGGGGGACTTGATTGGAAATTTGAGACCCCTATTGGTTTTGTAGTTGGGTTAATTACCTATGTGTGACCAAAAGTGATAAGGTGAAGGAGGTTCAGATCCCATGACTATGAGTAGTTGATTTTAGTTGTTATCTAAAATTAGAGATTGAGCAAATGAGAAATGGTGTGGATCATTTTCTCCTATGGCCGGTGAAGTTCCTCATCTCCTTTAAAATGACGAATTGATGTTAGATTCTTAATGGATCACGACAAAACATCAGATCCTAGAATATCAGAGCACATGAACACAATTTTGGATCCAAAATCCATGTTGGATTCTTCTTTTGGATTTTGATTCTACCCGACCAATGTTTTGTTTTCAATTTTGATTTATTTCCTCTTCTACTTTATAATTATCTATATTTATAACCAAACTAATAAATACAATCATCAGATTGAGTTTTCTATTTCATTTTATTTTTTTTATTTGTCTATTCTTTATTTTTATTCATCATTTACATTTTGATACAATGAAACGACGTCCAAACATCGAGTAAATCACGGATCTATGAAGGTCATGATCTGGGATTTTCATATCTATGATAGTTTCATTTTTGGTCATTAGAGGATGTGCAATGGAGATAAAAATAACCAAAAAAATTACATCATTTGGAAATGGTAAAGAATCCAAAGTTAGATACTCATTAGTTGAATATCATTGCCTGAGGTTTCTATATCTGGTCCGGAATTAATTTTTAGAGAACCGGAGAACTCCCGGTGGTCCAAAGAAGATTTTTGGGTGGTGCCAGTGGGAAGCACCATATAGACGACATGGAGGGAGAATATCCGGTGGGTTGGTGGTTCATGTTAGGCCCAATGTGTGGTTTGGGCTGGACCATGCGAGTTGGACCTGTTAGGGTGGGCTGGCCTTGCCTGTGTTCATTTTGGGGTTCATTAATCCCCCATAAATCGTAGTCCAAGGGTACATTTTTATGTCTTCTACGGCGACATGACCCTTGATTTGATTTGGACCTTTTTCATCCTTTTTGAGGACTTTTGAAGTCGGTTTTGATGTTTGGTGGGCATAAAACATCTGTTTATGAATATAATAACATATTTATTATTATTTGGAAAACCATGGATAAGATGTATCTAATACATCTGATGTGCAACTAACAATCAGGAAGAAGCATAGAGACCCTAAAATAATGAGGGATGATTCAATGCTTATTTAGGTTATTCGAAACCAAAATCGTGTTGACGACCCCATTATGCCTTTTTGGGCATTGGCGGTGAAATGTGACTTTTTCTATGGGTTTCAGATTTGGATGAGTGAGTAGTTGATCCCATGTGTTTTAATAAGACTATCAAAATAGCACGATCCATTAAATGTGTTATAGGATTGAGGCATGGGCCCCATGATGACATGTTTGGGCCTGTTGTAGTGAATATTAAATTTTACACTATTTTTCTATTTTCAGAGAGTAAATTACCTATCCTATGTGTTTTTCCCTAAAACATGAGCGTGGGCTCATTTTGGGAATAGGAGACGAGGTGTTCATGTGATATTATGTGGATCACAGTAGTTAGATATTCCATTAAAGGTATGTATGAGTGTTTCCACCTAGTTTCTATATGTGATTTATCAATCAAATGGGTTTAGTGGGTCTCGTTGGTCCTTTATCTATGACATTCGTTGGTATTACACCCCCTTCCGTGGATTGTGACGCCTCTTTGGTTACTATGATGGTTTTTGGTATCACATCCCCTTCACCACTCTGTGACCTCGCTTTGGCGGATTTGTGTACATGCAGTGTGGGTGTGTTCCCACTTATTGGAGTTAGTTGTCTCAATCCTATTCGATCACAAAAATAGTGGATTTGGATCGTGTGTCTCCCTTAGAGGCCCAGTGATATCCTCACATCCCTTCATGTTTCCCTTGTTTGGTTTTTTGGTTTCAGTATCACCAAAATTTACTCATTTGCTGCACCTCAACCCAGGATGTTCCAATATGGTAGGAAGCTCTAGTAATCCTTGGGTGCAGACTCCTTATATATGTATCGAGATGTGTTTCTTCTTTTTGCGGTCTATTGTGATGTTTGTCTTAGCACAGATCTCAATATTCACATGTCTAACACAATGTGGGTGTTGATCATTTATGATATGAGTTGTTCCAGATTTGGGTTGTTGTGTGATACCCCCTTTTGGGGTTAGTGTTCTAAATAGGGTTTTAGTGTCCCCGGGAGAACCCTGGTTGGGATCACCTACCTGAGGATTTGGAGTTATTTTATTCACCGGGTGACTTCATCCATGAAGCTATCTTCTAAGAACGTCCTCATAGATTGTTATAATGATGGCTAGATGGGTGTGTTGTTCATTCATTTTTTAATGGAGTGACATCTCTCAGTGGAGGGCCCTCTGGGATGGTGTGGTTCGCTTATCAATTTCTTGAAGTTGATGCTTTCACCCTTTAGTTTTACAAGCTATCATGGATAGATTGGCTATTGTTTATGTCTATGAGGTTGGTACCTCATGATATCATTGAAGGTGTTTCTCTGGAACCTCGATTTATTCACCATGGACATTCTATATATGGGAACATGAGACTTTATGATGGTGCTTAATTTTTCTGGGTGTATTCAGGGATTCCACATGGCATGTGTCATTTTTTTTTTGAATTTCTAGGGACGTCGAGATTACTAGTAAGGTATTAATAAGGATGGTCTAAATATGGAGCTTCTATCTCATTTGGGTTCCCTCAGGTCTGGAAAAATAAACATATTCTTGATAGTTAATCCATTTTGGTTTGCATTATTTTGGGAACCTACTGAGTTTTCATATACTCATCTCTACACGAGCTTTTCCCACACATGTCTTATTTCATGTGTAGACCATGTGTCCTTTGACAGAGTTCTAGATGGACCCAATGTAGGAGGATCATAATAGCTATAATGACAAGGATTTACACTAGAGCTTGTACGAGGAGATTACTGATGAGAGATTGATTGTGATCCCCTCCTTCATATAAGGGTGGATGGTATTACAATTTTCATTTTGGGGACATGCATTTTCGCTTTTTGTATTGCCATTTTACTCTCTGTTGTGAGATAAATGTATGGATGAATTTATTTTTAGTTTTTATATATCATTTCAATGTTTCATAGATGTGTATATAGGTGTGTTTACAATGGTACCTTATCATAAGACTCAAATTTGTTTGATATCCTACTCAGTTATAGTCTGTATCCCCTAACCTATTAGAGGTGTGCTTGGGGAGTCATTAATTGATCTCTGTTGGGTTTTGTCATGACATTGGGTCATATATAACAAGTTGAATGAAGATTTTAAAGTGATAAAAATCTAAGAATGATTGTTTTTAAAAGGATAATCACAAATTTAAGGTATTGACATTGATGAGACTCTTTCTCCAGTGAAATGGAATAAAATAATTTTAATCATTCTTGCAATTTTTGGGCAATGAAGTTGTTATTTATTTCACATGTATGTGAAATATATATGTATAATTGGAGTTATTGATGAATAAGCGTATTTTGAACCACTATGTTTACTTGTCATTAAGATATATGAATATTATGTGTGAAATTTAATGAAATCCATGTATGGTCTAATGAACTCTCTAAGAATGGGGTATTCCAAATTGCACACCTGCTTGAGGAGGTTGAACTTTATAAAACGAATGCTTGATTGTAATCTCAACCTCAAAGAAGGTCATGATATATTCCTCATTGTTATTTTATATGTTTATGAAATTATATTTTTTGGCAATGGTGAACGAACATGCCCATGATTTGTTGAATAAATGAAAGAGTTATTTGAAATGTTTGCGCTTGGTGAAATGGAAAACATTCTTGGGTTACAAATCCCAAAAAAATAAGAAGTTCAATTTTTTCTCAATTAAACTATGATATGGATATTATTTATTAGTTTTTCAAATAAAATAGAAATTTATTTCCACAACAATTTCATTGGTAATCAAGTTGAACTAAATATGCAGAGGGTAAGGAAGTTTACTCAAAACTGTTTTGAAATATGATTTAAAGTTTTTTTATCTAACTACCTCATTAACAAACATTGATTATGTGTTATAATATATGAGAGATTATAAATTTATTCAAAATTATCATATAAGTTTTATAATGAAAAAATTAATATATATCAAACGCAAAATTTATTTTGGAATCAATTATGAAAGATCAAAAATAATTTATTTGTTTAGTTATATATATGATTATTTAGAAAGAATTTAAGATGACAGAAGATCCACATCTAGTGTTGTTTTATATCTAGGGAAAATTTGGCAATGTTGGAATACTATGAAAAAAATTTGTAACTTATATCCCTTCTATATAATAGTATATTACTGTCACTCAAGATATATCACAACTTAAGTGTATGAAGGACCAGTTGGAAGAAATAATTTTGGAAGTGAATTTACCTATTCTATTGGGGTTTGAAAAACTGAATTCTATAAACCTTAACTAAAATCTAGTACAACAATCTCATTCACAACCTAGTGATATCAAATATATCTTTATTAAAGTGAATGTGTAGAATAATGAACTCAAGTTGGAGAATGTTCCTATATCAGAACAAGTTGCTAATATTTTCACAAAACCATTACTAAAAGAGGAACTTATAAAATATAGATTGAACATGGTCATCCAACTTATTTACCTTCAAGTATGAGGTATGTGTTTTCACCTCGGTTATCAAGTATTTGGAATGTGTTATTATAGGAATGATGTTTCATAAATCTATTCAATGAATATGTGTTAATCCTTTTAAGAATTCATGTATATAGGGGGAATTGTGGGTAAGATGTGAAGTCATCATGTAAGTATGTGAACTATTATAATAGTTATCTTGAAGTGGTTGTATGAATCATGTTCTAATAAGAAGAAAACAATTGTGAATTGAAGGTATGTTTGAACATATTTGAAGTTTCATGAGTGTGTTTAAGTTATTACATATGTACATCATGTTTTTTAAATGGTTCTTATTTCTTATAATCAGTTCAACCACATAGGCTTATAATTTTAAATTTGTGATCTATAGATTGAGTTGAACAGTTTATGTGATTTATGTACCTTGGTTGACAATAAAATATAAATGTGGGATTACTTGGACCAAGTTGGCAGGATTTTGGTTTTCATATGCTTGAAGAAGATTTTTCTATTTCTTTAGACTTTGTTTTAATTATGAAAAATCAGTTTACTCTATATGTTTTTGTGATTAGATGAGATTTCAAAATACTCAAGAATATTTGAGGCATTCATTATATAAAAATCCATCAGTTTTGGTTTTATATTCTAATAGTGTACTCTATGTGAAGATTTATTCGAACTCATATTTTTTCAGGAACATTGCTTTTTATTAGAGCGATAATTTGTTTTGAGGTGTAAAAGTATTTTGAGATTTCCAACATTAAATATTTTAGTTATTTTCTACTTTATAAGTTCTCAACATCATAATTTAAGAAAAACATTAGATCCAATATATTTTAAATAAAGGAGTATATTTTTTTCTCAATTTAGATGAGTCGATGTCACTTCTGATGTTCTCAAAATCATAAAAAAATCATTATACAAGAATATGTTTGTGGAAGATGAATTTTTAAAGTCAACGTCTTTGAGTCATAGTTCATCGGTGTGAGAAAAAAATGCATATTTTGTAAAAGGGGCTGGGATACAATACCAAATAAACACACACAACCAAGAACACAGAAAGATACAAACAAAAGTAATCTGTATAGAAAAAAGAGTGTTGAATGTAAAAGGGGCTAGAACACAATACCAAATGTAAAGGTACAAGAAACTGAAAGTACAAGTAAACTTGAACAACTCTTATGAATACCCGCAAACGATCCAACCTAAAGGGTAGGTACAACTTGACTCCTCAGCACTCCATATTCTGATCATATCCTCTGCATATCATCATGTTGTATAGTCCACCTCTGGGCCCGGCATAGCCATGGTACCCTCAGGATTGATCATCATTGTCTGTCATCTGCACCAAACATTACAAGGTGTGGGCATATCCGATGCAGGGGTGAGAATAACGATACTCAGTAGGGACCCCAAGACCCTCATAGTCTCACAAAATCCACTAAGGATAAACCAAAAGTCATGAAAACAATTAGAAATACTACTTAGGTATTTTCCCATACATATACATATGTTATCAAGTATACCCATCTCAATCATGAGGAAACCTAGGGTCCAACCCTAATTCTCAAATCTCAACTGTTCAACAAAAAAAGAAAACCACAAAGGAAAGTACCACCTAGGTATTCCACATAGGAGAATACCAATGATGTATTGCCAATATAGAAAGTACCACACATGTATGAATTCTGCTCACACCAGGTATTTCTTAGGTACAGTAATAGAGATGATTAGATGTAACTGCTGAATCATTTTACACTATTAAGAGGTATAACCACGAATGATCCTAAAACCTCATTAGACCCACAAAGGATTGTAGTTCGTCTTTAGTACGTCTTCAGACCCACATATGATATCTAGGTGATGACCCACACAGGATCCCTCGGTGTTGACCCACACAGGATTGCTCGGTGCAGACCCACACATGATCGCTTGGTACTGACCCACCAAGGATCGCTAGGTGATGACCCACACATGATCGCTCGGTGCTGAACCACACAGGATCCCTCAGTGATTACCCATTCAAGATCTCTAGGTGATGAAAAACATAGGATCGCTCGTTGTTGACCTACACATGGTTTCTAGGTACACTCTTCTCATCGTAGCCAGCTACTGGGTTTCCGTACTAGGCTTTCTTGTCTCTATAATAGTATGCTCTATAAGACACTGGTAAATTCTCAAACTACCACAATGTCCCACAAAAAAGTATCTTATAAGACCGCCATGCCTTATGGTCCACCAACGAGCATCATCTAGTCCTTGTACCCTTGTTCTCTGTCAGCACTTCATGTCGTCTACATCTAACATAAGAAGGTGCGGGCATAGTCTGTGTAGAGGTGAGTATAACGATACTCAGTAGGGACCCCAGGACCCTCAAGGTCTCAGAAAATCCACTAAGGATAAAGCACAATGTATGAAATCAACATATAACCCTACTTAGGTATATTCCCATACATATACCTGAGTTTTCCTATAATCCATCTCAATATGGGGTTTTTTCCCATCTTATTACCTTTTATGTTCCATTTATAGGAATGTGATTTTTGATTGATGAAGGTTATATAGTGGTTCATGGGAAATATTCTTCTTTTCTTTTCATGATAATTTTTTGTAATTAAACATGGAATTATAGCAACTTGCTGCCGCACTAACACAGAGAGAGCAGCCCAAACAAACATGGCCCGTCCTCTCCAAAACCTTGTGATTAGTTGTTGATCATGATAGAGGAACATCTTGCAACCCGTGGTGCACGAAAACAGCGGTCGACACCACCACTGACTGCGATTAAGGTGACGATGCAATGACCACCACCGTCATGGCCTTACCACCCTGCGGCCTCACCGTCCATGGCTATGCCGCCACCCAAGCAGCCACTACATTCTGGGACGAACCGCCATCATTGACTCACCTTGGGAGGTGATTTATGAATTTATCAAGTTAATGGTGACCCTTGTACGAGTTTGGATTAGAAATACATTGCTAAAAAATTGACATTTGTGTCATAAAAGAAAATTAAAGAGAGGTAAGTGTTTTGTTTGCATGGGAGGATAAATGAAGTGGAAATGTATTAGATGATATAAATGGAGAACCTGAAATAATGGATTTTCAGGAGGCATGATATTTTTTTCATGGTGTGGAATTGTTGGATCTCAATGATATTTATTTTAAAATTTGTTTTGATTTGAAATTAATTTTTACTTGATATCAGTTTTTTCCCCGGTGTGCAAAAGTGTAAGTGTGGGGGAGTTGACAAAACACAATTTTATTGAATATTATATTGATAAAAAATTACTAAATTACCTCACATTGTGTAAAATAGGTTTACTTATAAAATATTAGGGATTATATCATTCATTTGAATATTTAATGAAAATTCCAGTTTTACCGTTTAAAAATTCACAGTAGTATTTCAAACATAAGTTTTTTTTATTTTAATTATTTGAACGTAATATTTTTCAAATGTGTCCTTAACATAATATTCTAAAACATTAATTATATACAATGGAGCTAGATCATGTATTTGGTTGGTGATAATGGGCCATGAAGTCAAGGTTGGGCTGGATTCTCCATATTGGACATTAGTTTTGAACTTGGGCTATAAATCATTCATGTAAGCTTGGATTCGGACCAAATTTTGAATGAATCTCCCTATACCAATGGGTAACAAATAATTCTTCTAGATTAATAGTTTTTTCATGGGTTTCGAAGGTCAAATGGGTGGTGAAAATTGGATTAAATTATTTTTCAATGATTCCGTCTCCCCTCTTTTAACAACATTGAACCAAGCCTCCCCACCAATGTATAAATTGGTATTATAACTCTTTTTAATTTTTTTAAGGCTTCGGGAAGGTTTGGAAGAAAGGTTGTTTCATGGGAACATGTCACAACCCTTGGAAGAAGTAAGGCCCTATGCAATGTTCCCATCCAAGAAGGTTATCCGCTCTCACCTCCTAATTGTTTTTCCTTGTTTTTATGCTTGTATCATGAATTTTCATCAATAAATATTATTTTTTATTCTATTTTCATCTTATTATTTTTATTATTGGTCTGGAATCTATGATTGGAGACGATATTGGGTGTTCCCCTTATAATCCATTGCTTATGAAAAACATCTCCACAATGACAACTCCTCCCATGGAAGAGTTATTTCATTTGTAGTTGATCTAATCCCCAATCCCTTAATTAATTTATTTTGAATCCATAATAATAATGTAATTCGTAAATTTTTATCAATTAATAGAGTTATAATTTCTATGTTACTTGATTTACTTGCACTTGACAGTGTGGTCGGGCTTGTGCAAACCCTGTGAGTGAATCCTCAATCGCAAAATAAAATCAACATGTGATTGAATTGTAGGGTTAAATTATCATCCCTAACATAATTAATTCTAAAATATTGGGAGGATATATGTCATTAATTTATCATTTTGCATATGTTTGCTTTTAGATCATAATCAATATAGGGTTCTACGATTGGAAAACCCGAATTTAACTGAAGGCTAATTTTCCCAATTTTTTTGTGTTAATTTTTGTACTGTTCGAGGGTTGAAAAGGATAGGGGATTACAATTTAATGAATTATAATCATATAGGATAAGTTTAAATGAATGATTAAGGGGGAATAATAGATCTAATATGTCTTATTATATAAGTTTTTTAAATTAAATTTCCTCTTGATTATTACTTCTCGTCTTCTTATTGAGTTTACTATTCGAAAAGTCACAAAACTAACCGCATATTTATTGTTGATTTGAAAAATTTATTAATTAATTCAATCATATTAATATTTTTTTATTTTACAAACTTTTTGAAATAATGAACTTGGTCATCCATTGTGCTGCACTTAGTAAAATCAAAAATAAATATTTTTTACAACGTGTGTGACAACACCCATTCAAATTGGTGCCATCATCGTGGAGGCAAGTAATTATTTCAAACCATTAGAGGTATTTATTTTATTTTACATTTTATTCTCTTCTTATCTTAATTATTCCTTCTTTAACCAACATAAGTACATTGAAATTGGACACACTTTTATTTCCACCATAAAACAATAACCAATGGCTGTAAATAAGGGAAATGAACTTAATAGAACTATTCTTGAATTAGTTGCACCTAATATTTACTATCAACCAAATTTTATTTCATACCAAAATATCGAATCCGAAAATGAACTGAAATATGGGTTTATTCATCTTCCTCAAAATTTTCATGGATTATCTTGTGAGGATACACACAATAATTTGAATTAATTTAATGTGGTTTTCTCAACCATTAATCCCAGAAATGTTTATGCAAATCAAATCAAACTAAGAGAATTCACATTATTACATGATGGAGATGCGAAATATTGGATATATTATTTAAAAACTGAAGATGTAACTTGATGGAATGATTTGAAACCACTTTTCTTACAGATATTTTTCTAGCTTTGAGGACCACATCCATTTGAAAGAAGATCTCAGAGATAAATCAAGCCCAAGGGTATTTAATGTATGATTACTTGGAGCGATTCAAGAAGATGTGTGGAAGCTTCCCACATAACCAAATCAGTGAGAAACTACTCATCAAATACTTCCATGAATTACTCACATCTATGGAATGGAACATGTTGGATATCGTAGCTGGAGGAGCATTGGTAGGCAAGACACCTATAACTGCACGTGCGTTGATCAACAAAATAGCCCAAAACTCCCATCAATTTGGCGATCAAGGAGAACCACATGTCAGGGGAGTACATCCGGTAACTACAAAATCTCATGAAAGGAATTTGATTGATGCAAACTAGGAAGAATTTACAACTATGGAGAGGCAAAATTCTTTGGAAAAAAAGACATCCCAACCCCCTCCTTCAAGGACATGTAGAATTTTCACTGAGACAAGCCACCCAACTAACTATTTCCCACAACTACAAGAGAAATAATATTTTGTAGTACTGTTTCCTAGGAGACCATATTAGCAGCAACAAAAACCATATGACAAATAAAATCTTTATTCTATTTCACCAGCATACAATCATGGGTGGAAAGATCAATCAGAAATGAGGTATGTATTTGGATAAAAACAAAGGCCCCATTTTCAACAAACTTTCCAACAGCATCCACCTTACCAGTAGGGTTTCCAAAAACCCCAAAGGGGATTTGAATCTCAAGCATCAACATGCCAAAAACAAGGGAATCACCCAAGCATGGTAAATAATAACACTGATGACCTTCTGAATCAAATATTTCTTAATAAACATATTGAGATGAAGAGTCAACGTTTAGATCTGAGTTAGTTGAAGACTAAAAGGAGGCAGATTTCCACTACTCTCCATGAACTGGTAAGTAAGTATTCTAGAAATCTACCTTACCATCCTTCTCCAAATCCCATGGGGAATTTAAGTGCTATCACATTGAGAAGTGGGAAGCAAATGAATGATACATCTGTACCCACTATTCCACTGGGATTCACCTCAAATCCGATGAGTCCCCATTCAAGACCGACTGAAGAGCAACCAAATGAGAAATATAATGGTAAGAAGAAGATTGATGATGTTCTTCATAAACCCATTCCATTTTCAAACATAGTTGTACAAACCAAGAAGATGTCTGAGGAGGAGATTAAAAAAGAATATTCGGATATTTTTAAGCATGTGTAGATCAACAACCCCTTACATGAAGCCATTAAACAAATACCAAGATATACCAAATTATTAAAAGCACTTTGTACCAATCGAAGAGGGATCATGGGAAATGAGAGGATCAATATTGGAAATAATTTTTCCGAACTCATTACACTAACTCTAGCAATTCCAACAATGTGTAAGGATCTAGGGACAAGCATCATACCATACACCATAGGGTAGTTGTACTTTTCATATGATCTTTTTGATTTAGGACCTTACAAAAATGCGATGCATCGCCCTGTATTCTTTTATTTATATGTTGGAAGGATGAAAACAACAAGAGCAGTGGTGTAGTTGGAGAATAGAGCTACAACATACCAAGTGAAAGTCCTTGAGGATGTACTTGTTCGAGAAATAGACATGATATTTCGAGCAGATTTCAACGTTCTTAACATGGAGGATGATCATTTATGTTCTCATGGTCCCATTATCATAGGTATAACCTTCCTTAAAACTACAAAAAATATCATCAATGTCAATGAGGGTATACTTTCCATGGAGTTTGGAGAAGAAGTTGTTATATTTAATGTTATGGAATCAATGAGGTACCCCTCAATAGACCATTATGATTTTGAAATATCTCATTTTGAACCACCAAATAAAAACCCCTTGGATTTTTATTGTCCTATGATTTGGGAGATTTTGAGTATTGGTTCTATTTTTATGTATAAGCATACTTACAAACCAATTTCCAATTCACAAGAATCTCATAAATTTGATTTCTAAATTGATTCATATTATGATTTTGATCATGTGAAGTCGAATTATGACATGGATATTGAGTATGATAATTGATTTGATGTTGTATTCTCTGATTTTGATGATGTATATTTTGTTACTGAAGCTCTTTTTTCACATATTTCACTTCCTTCTATGTATCCATCCATTCACCACCCCCCGACATTGGAACTCAAGACATTTCCATAGAATCTGAAATACTCATAATTTTTTACTGATGAGAAATTACATGTTATCATAGCTAACAATCTCCATTCTCTACATAAAGGAAACATTTTGAATATTTTGAGGGAGAACATTAGGTAAATCGGGTGGACCTTGGCTGACATATCATGTATTATCCCCTCCATTTGCAAGTATAATATTATTTTGATAGATGGGGAAAACCGGTTAGGAAGCCACAAAGGAGACACAATCCAACACTTTTAGAGGTTGTTAAAAAAAGAGGTTGAAAATTGCTCGAGGTAGGAATAATATATCCCATATAAGATTCCCTGTGGGTGAGTCCCATTTAGGTTGTGTCTACGAAAATTGGTGTTACTATTGTCTAAAATGAAAAATATTAGTTAGTTCAAATGAGGGTGAAATAACAGCTGGCGCATGTGTATTGATTATTGGAAACTAAATCAGTCAACATGCAAAGACCATTCCCTTTACCATTTATTGATCAAATGATTTGGAGACTTGTTGGGAAAACACATTATTGTTTCATAGATTAAACATTTTGATATTTTCAGGTTCTTATTTCTTCAGAGGATCAGGATAAGACTGCATTCACTTTTTGCTTCAGTACATTTCCCTACCATAGGATGCCATTTGATCTTTGCAATGCCCCAGGTAGCTTCTAGAGAGGCTTGGTGAGAATTTTTTTTTTGATTTTATTGATACCTACATGAAGGTATTTATAAATTATTATACAGTGTATGGATACTCATATGATTAATTTATAAGTAGTTTGGGAATGGTGTGGAATCATTGTATTGAAAGGAATCTGGTCTTGAACTTTGAAAAGTGTCATTTCATGGTAGCGCCTGGAATTGTCATAGGGCATGTAGTGTCAAAACAAATGATTGAGGGTGATAGAGCTAAGGTAGACATTATTTCATCATTAACATATCCTTCATGTGTGTGTGATGTTAGATCTTTCGTAGGGCATGAACGATTTTATTGGCACTTCATCGAAGTTTTTTGTAAGATTTCTCTTCTTATGTCACGATTAATTCAAAAGGATTCTGATTTTCTATTTGATGATTCTTGCATGAATTACATTGATGATCTAAATAATTGCTATACCACTCCACCAATCATACAACCCCCATATTGTGAGAATCATTTTGAGATTATGTGTGATGCCTCCAATTTCTCAATTGGAGCTGTCTTATCTCAGAGGGTGGAGGGACGTTCACATATGATTTATTGTGCATCTAGGACATTAAATTCATCCCAATAAAACTACACAACCATGAAAAGGGATTTTATTGCAGTCATATTTTCATTAGATAAATTTTGTTCATATTTTTTTGGCTATAAAGTAGTTGTTTTTTCTGACCATACTGCTCTGAGGTACCTCTTGAAGATGTGAGACGCAAAGCCTAGTCTTATCAGATGGGTCCTCCTTCTTCAGAAATAAGATATTGAGATAAAGGAAAATAAGGGGTCAGGAAACATGGTTATAAGCCCCATGAGTAGACTTACTCACACATTATAGGATGACACCTTTGACCAGGTACCAGTTTGGGACACTTTCCCCGATGATAATCTTTATTCCATCTCAGGTACACATCCTTCGTATGCTGATTTAGTTAACTACATTTTTGCCTTTGAAATCCCTACAAATTTAAGGAATCATAATGTCCAAAAGTTAAATAGTGTGTCAATATTTTATGTTTGGGAGGATCCATACCTATAGCGCATGTGTAGTGACCAAATTATTAGGAGGTTTGTTCCTGATCATGAGTAGGAGTTAATTTTAAATTTTGGTCATACACTTGAATTGTGGTGGAAAATTTGGACCCCAATGGACAGCTAGAATGTTTTGGAGTTTGAATTATATCAGCCTTGTTAATTACATTAATCCCATGTTTCTTGTAAGTCATGCTCTTGTTTCCAACACAATGGTATCATTTCTAGGAGACATGAGATTCCCCAAAAACCCATACTATTCTGTGAGAATTTTTATTTAGGGTGAATCGATTTTATGGGTCCTTTAACTAGTTCATTTAGATTTTTTCATATTTTTTTCTATTTATTATGTGAGTATATTGGCGGAGGCTAAGACCACCAATACTGTTAATTCTCATGTTGTAGTGGAATTTGTCAAAGAACATATTTTTAGCAGGTTTTGAGTACCTAAGGCCATCATCAGTGACCAAGGGACACACTTTTTCAATTTAAATTTGGATTCCTTACTTAGGTAGTATTGGGTGACACAAAAATATCAACACGATACCACCCCCAAAAAAATGGTAAGGATGAGGTTTCAAATCATGAGTGGAAACAAATTTTGGCGAAAACTGTGCAGCTAAATAGCATGGGTTAGAGAAAGTGCTTGGGTAATGCATTGTGGGATTATAGGATAGGATAAAAGACACTCATTGTTATGTCCCCATTATAGATTTTTTTGGGGAAGCATGTTGTCTCCCCATGGATGTTGAGCATTGGGCTTATTGGGCTATGAAGAAATACAAAATGGATTTGGCCCATGATAGAATCCAAAAGAAGCTGGATATTCAAGAGCATGAGGAGATTCTATTATCTTCATAATGGAACTCAAGGATCTATAAAGAATGATCAGAAGCATCTCATGGTAGGATGATCCAACAATGAGAGTTTAATATTTGAGAGAAAGTCCTTCTATATAGTTCTCAACTGAAGCTGATGCCTGGTATGTCGCTTTCATGATGGTTAGGTCCTTATATTATATCTAATGTGTTTCTTTATGGTGGAGTTGAGATCACACAAGAGGACATAGAAATAAGATTTACAGTCAATGCTAATATTTTAAATAAATACATTGAGGGAATTCCTACTGATGTAGTGAATCTCATCACACTGCCTGATGCTGTCATCACTTGAGCATATCTGAATATTCCGAACCCTTTCACTTTTTTATTCTTTTTCCTATTAAAAAGTATAAAATTCTTGTTCATATATCATCTCATGGGTTCACATTGAGGATAACATAATATTTTAAGTGTGGGGGAGGGAAACTTTTTTTATTATTAATTTCAATTATTTTCATGCTTTTCAATGATTTTAAAATAATGTGTGTTTAAAATTTTGTTAGATTATTTTTCAATTTTTTGAGACTTTTTTAATCTTTTGAGATGAAAATATTCTAATCACTATTTTTAAATCCATATCAATCAGTGAATAAATTTATCCATTGAATCTAAGAAACAATTAATGTTTAAAGTGACATTGTTTCAAGTTGAAATCTTTAGTTATTTCATGAAAAGTACTATGAATTTTGTATCTCATGCCACATATCACTATCTTGATATTTGAAATCACATTCCTATGAGGATTATGAACCATCATTTTATTATTATTCACATTTACCTCATTTCATGATAGAAACAAACCATGCTTGATTTAACCATAATTTGATTTATTCCAATCAAAACATAAGGGTTTCAGGTAATTATATTTTATATGATTGAGGTGTTTTTTTGGTATTAAAACCCCTTTTTACAAATAATCCTTTTTATTATGGTCTACCTTTAACATTTAATCCTTGTAGTGCTTAGAATCTATGAACATCCTGGTAGGTTAGCCACATTACATGAAAATTTTCAATATCCAACCAACTTTTGAAGTGAAATTACGTAATCTAGTTGAACATAAGTGTGAGCGATGTTGTCTTGTGTTGTGCTACAAAATTCTATTATAATTTGGGGAGAAAATTAAATTTTGAATATATGTGTTTTTTGTTGAATGAAATCATTATTTTGAATGTTTTGACTTTTCCAAATGTTTCATGATAAGTGAAGTTGTGTCGTTTAGGAGGATCAATTTGATGGAGAACGGTGTGCCTACCTAGAGCTTTCAAATAAATCATGTTTGAGATGTTTGACATTTTTACTACTAAAATGATGAATTGTGTGCACATTACTTTATTTTTAATGATGATTAACATGAATTTATGCTATGTGTATTGAGGAGGAGACCATATTAAAGTGAAAATTATATTAATGGAATTTTTCTTCACAAAGAGTCAATCCCTCCTCATTCATCCTCTGAGTTTTTCACATCTACATCCTTCCAACTATATCCATAGAACAATCCAAAAATGTTCTCATGATAAACATATGTATTTTACTCACATCAGGTGGCGATGTAGGAATTTATCAAACCCATGGTGACCATTGTATGAGTTTTTATGAGAAAGACATTGATAAAATATGACTTTTCTGTGATAAGAGAATATTCAACTAAGGGAATTGTTTTATGTGCATGAAATGATGTATTAAGTGGAAATATATTGAATGATATAAATGTAGAACATGAAATTATTTTTAAGGGGCATGATATCTTTCTTTATTGGTGTGGAATTTTTGGATCTCAATTATATGTGTTTAAAAAAAATTGATTTCACATCGATGTTTACTTGGTATGAGGTTTTTTCGTGGAGTGAAAAAGGTTAAGTGTGGGGGTCTTGATAAAAAATATTTTATTGATTTTTTATTGATAATAAATTAAAAAATTTCCTCAAAATGTGTTTAATAGGATTATTTTTTAAAATATTTTAGATTAGATCTTTCATTTGAAAATTTATTTAAAATTCCAGTTTTACCAATTAAAAATTTACTCTAGTATTTCAAACATAAGTAGTTTTATTTGAATTATTTGAACATTATATTTTTAAAAAAAATTCGTCACATAATACTATAAAACTTTCATTTATGACATTAGAGAGAAATCATGCATTTGGTTTGTGCAAATGGTCCATGAAGTCAATATTGGGATGGAATTGGTTGATTGGACATTAGATCTGTATTTCGGCTATAACTCCTTCATCCGAGCTTGTATTGGGCCAAAATATTGGTAGGAGATCTACAAAAAAATTTGAAACAAATAATTCTTCTGGAAGAATAGCTAGTTCATGCATTTTTAAGGTCAAATGGGGGTTGCAAGTTAGATCGAATTATTTGGCCAATATTTCCCATTCACACATGACACCACTTTGAACCTAGCCTCCCCACCACATTATAAATTGGTGTTTTCACTCTTTTTAATTGTTGGTACTGGCATTGGAAAGTTGTGTACAAAAGGGTGTCTCTTGGGAACACCTCACAACCGTTTAATGATGATAGTCATTGGGAAACGTTCTCTTCTAATAAGGCACTCATGTCTCAAGTCCTCTTTGTATTTCCTTGTTTTCATGCTTGTAAAGTGAATTTCCTTCAATAAATATTATGTGTTCCTCACATTCAGTCTTCTAATTTTTCTTCTTGGGCTGGAATCTTAGATTGAAGATGAGATTGGGTGTTCCCCTTTCAATCCATTGCTTTTGAAAAACTTCTCCACAATGACCACTCCACCCATGGAAGAGTGATTTCTTTGGTTGTTGATACAATACCCACCCCATTCATTTATTTATTTTGAATCCATAAAAATAATTTAGTTTTTGAATTGTGATCAATTAATTGAGTTCAAATATTTATATTACCAGATCTACTAGCACATGACAACATGGTCGGCCTTGTGCAAACTGTGTGAGTGAAACCTAAATCACAAAATATAATCAACTAGGGATAGAATTATAGGGTTAAATTCTCATAACCAAGTCAATTAATTCTCAAATATAAGGAGGATATACTAACCTAGTTGACCATTGGCCATATGTTGGGTTTTGGATCCCAATTAAGGCAGGGTACTATGATTGGAAGTCTCAAAAATTACGAAAGCCTCATTTTTCGAATATTTTTGGTCATGTTAATTTCCGTAGGGTTCATTGGTTGACACTGCTAGGGGATTACAAGTGAATTTATTATAATTATGTGGGATAAGGATAAATAAATAATTTATGGGTAATATTAGGTCAACTACTTCTTCTCATATAAGTGTTTTTAATGAAAATGCCTCTTGATTTTTACTTCTCTTCTTCTTGTTTAGTTTAATGTTCGAAAAGTAATAAAAGAACCCCCATATTTCGTTTTGTTTTGAACTATTCTATTACATTTATAAATCCTATTAATAGTTTTTTAATTTACTTATTCCTTGAGAGAAGAACCTAGGTCATCCACTGTGCTACGTTGAGTTGAATCAGAAATAAATATTTTTGAGATCTTGTGCGAAAAAACCCTTTAAATATACATTACGTATAAAATTATATTCATCTATAATTGTTTATGATAGAAAAATGAATTGCATTGTTCAAAGAGATGGTAATTCGTAGATCACAAGAATTTTTTTTTCATTTATCAAAGGATGGAATGAATAAAGTTAAATATTATTTAAACATTAAAATGTTATTATAATTTCCTAATTATTCATATAATTAATTAACAAAACATGTCACTTCTTTGAGGTGGTTTTCCACATATACGGAGGAGTGACATTATCATTTCCCAATGGATTGGATTGTTAACAGGTATATGTGATAGTATGACTAAATAATTATAATTATTTCTTAAATATTATATATACACATTAAACCATAATAATTTCCATCCCTAAAATATGGTGATGAAAATTTAATTGTACCATTGTTTGGAGATAGTAAGCCTTAGGGATGCCCGAGTGATGTTTTCAGTTCCCATTTGATGAGAAAGAGGTTATATATTTTATTTTAAAATTAAAAATATAATTTTATATTATTTAGGATATTTAGTTTAATATTTTAAAATAAATTAAAAATATTTATTGGAGGAAAAGAGTACTACGAAATAAATTGATCGGATAAGACAATTGTCTCTTCTTTAAAATAATTCATTTAGATATTGTATATAGGGCTCCAGGTTTGGTCTTTTGGGAATACTGTATCCTATATAATCTATCTATTTAAGTTTATAAGATAATTTTTTAGATGTTTTTATTGATATATAAGGCCTTATGTGGTATAAATTAGTGACGGATAATATTCCATTTTATAATTTAGTTTTCGGGAAGGTTTGGAATTTCTCAAATAATTTGATTCTAATAATTTCATTATCAATAAACATTCTTCCAAATGGATATGGATTATTATATAAGGAATTATATGTTAATAATACAATTAAAAACAAAACTTATACATTTTTTGTGTCATTTTAATCCTTTTTAATTTGTTTGGACCTATGTTTATGAATTTTTTAACTATGGTAAAAAAATTCAATATTAAAGGTTTTAATGCTTAAAAATAAAGTTAAAATTGGACAATAAATGTAAAATTAATAAAATTTTATAAAATATCATATCCAACATGTCTAATTTAATTTTTTTTAATAATTTATTAATAATTTAATAATATATTATTTTTATTAAATATCATTGCTGAAAATTTTGAAACAATTCATTTATTTTGAATTAATAACCAAAAATAAAAAGTTTTAATTAAAATATTATATTATAACACAACACTAATATGTCATATACTCCAATAAAATTCATTTAACACGACAAATATACATAAATTATAGAACTTTTAATATTGTCAGAATCATTTTTTCTATTAATTGAATAAATATTGTTTAGGTGTTATGTATACATATAAGGTAAATATATAATACATAGAAATTAGAAATAAGTTTCCATAATGAACAAAATTTCATTATGAAAAAAATTAATTTTAAAATTCATTCTTAACTAGTTATTCTTCTATGTGAACACATAAAGGATATATAGACTAAGAGAGTGACACTTTGTAACTTTAATTGATTAAAATAACATATATGTCCTTTTAATGGACAAGTGTCCACTAAAAAACATAATTCAAATAAAAATGTGTTAAGTATCAAATTAAATTACAATAATAAGAATTTTGATGAAATAATATATAATTATCAATTATTTCATACACAGATTTACCAGATTTACCCTTTATTGAGGCGATAAATTTTACCACGGTTACTAATAGTATTTAACAAAAATAAAATGGACCTATTTACCCAATTTAGTCACATAGATTTTAAATATGTACTAATTTTTATATAAAACAATACATATAAATTAAATATATAAATTTTAATTTATCTCCGCAAAATGTGAAAAAACTGTTTTTTTAGGAAAAAATACATTTTATGCATTAATATGAATTTATTCTTATACAATTCCTAGAAAAAATTTCTTTTTTAAAAAATTTAAATGAATAAATAAGATAAAAATTTAATTAGAATAATTCACCAACAATGATTCATTTAATTTATTAATATAAAAATACATTGTGCATATAAAAAATAGTTTTAAAGAAAAAACATCACTTTAATTATAAATAATTTTAGTTTTAAATCATAACTATTTGATTAAAAATGAGTTAAATTTTTCTGAATGTTGAATCCCTTTTGATGGCTCACCCATGATCTATCATTCAACCTCAGTTTTCTCAAAATATTGTGTACTTCTGGATCTAAATTTGTTGGCTCGTTTTATGTATCATAGGCCTTCGGCAGAAACCATTGACAAAGTAATCGGTGGTTCCAAAGGTTTATAGGGACATGTGATTGTGTGTCTCCCAAAAAAAAATTAATCTTATTATTTAATTTTCTTCATCATTAACTCTAATTGGCGTCTGATGTAGTGCTCTACGCTCCTACAATTTAATTCATTTCATTCTTTTCAGTGGACATATGAAGTTCATATAAAACATAATGATCATAATATAAAATTGTGAGTGTGTTTCCAAAAACTTATTCTTCCCTTCACAAATCCTTCTATTATTTAGATTCATAGAAATCTATTTGGTTGGATCCACTGATCGAATAGAATAGTGTATACAATATGTCATCCAAATTCATTTAAAAAATGTATTGAATTTGATGTCTCTAAGATAATAGTGCGGTGGATTTAGGTCGATGTTTAGGAAGAGTTTCATTGCTAATAGCCTATGATGTTTGAAATGTGAATAATTTAATGTATTTATTACAAATTCATGGTTCACGTCCCTCATTCTTATCATCAATGTGGTAAAATTGGACTCATGGATCTTTCTTTGAAAACTAAAAAACTATATGTATTTTAGATGGTAATTATCTTAACTACAAACAAGAAGAGTATTCAAGATCCTATTCAATCCAATTCCTTCAAGAAATAATCAAGACCCTAGAAGTCCAATTCTAAGGTTTATGAAATCTTCAAAAACATTAAGAATGACCTAGTTGATCCCAATATAGTAGTGGAAGACCGTTTAGAGATAATAGGAAATGAAGAGGTGATTGTTTCATCTAATTTGAAACACAACCACATCTATATGAATTTCGACTATTATATGTGAGTTGAGAGAGTTAGCACTGGAAATACTCCAAAATTGGTGGTTCCATTTCCAAATGAAGGACGTTTAATGGGTTTCAAGGGATGAGATAATTCGTAGAATTGTATTGAATGATTGATGGATATTGTGAAGGGCCTCAGTATATAATGATCTTTGACAAGTTTGAACCTCATAAATTGATTTAATGGTTTGTGGGATCTTATTCTAGAACACTGTGAGTCAGTTTGAGTTGTTAATTAAAATGAGGAGAAATGACTTCAAAGATTTGAATTCAATGATGAGGTGTGTGGCATTAATTTTGGTGATAGTGATAAAGGATTCAATGATAGATGTATTCTTATAATGAGAAGGAGGAATGGGATAAAGGGAAACATGGACATATTGAGATATATTATGGTCAAGGGGATAAGAATGAGTGAAAATAATATTCTCATCTACACAAACCCATGAAGACATGATCTTCAATGATGTCAATGCCAACAGAGATGGACTATGTCTCCAATTAAAATGATAAGGAACTAGTTGGTGGATCTTCATAGGAGAAAGATCATTCATGTTGTGTTTTGAGAGTTCCTAATAAGAGGAAGAAAGAATAGTGGTGGAGGATTGAGAAAACAATTCTAGGTTATCCAATCAGAATCATGATGAAAATAAGGATATTGTGTATAAGGGACAATGAGAGATCATATCAACCACTTTGAGGATGGAATTATTAATGAGTCCTTTTATATTAGGTCCCCTGTAGAGGCTTCTAGCTATATTTATGAGAGATCATTTAAAGTGAAAAATAATAAGGATAATTATAAATGTATCAACAAGAACCATATCATCCTAATTAGGGGATTTATTGAAAGGAATATAAATATAGAGGATTCCATTTTAACATGGGACATGATAGACTATTGGTTCTAAGATCTCCTCAAGGATGACCCAGACACATAGGTATGTTCTATACAATGGAATTTATTTTGGGATAATTCATTAAATAGTATCAATTCTATTTTTATGGTACAACCATTTCTCTCAGTTCATAAATCATTTGTGGTAGACTATTTGTTTTCCCACATTTCTCCTTAAAAATGTTGAAATAATAGAAATTTAATTTTCAGTTCGGTAGTAAATTTTTACACAATATTTTTTTATAATATTGTTATTATTATTCATACCCACCAATCATGTGTATTTTATATAATGAACACATAATATTTGAATATTGTTTCATGGTTCGTTTACACATGGTGCTTCATGTAACACTAGTTATCGAATAAATAAAATTATTTAAAGTGAAATAAAGATATAATGTAATTTCATTCTATCTCCTAAATTGAATTTCCCCATTTAAATTTGAGACTCTAATTTAAAAAATGAGGATACATCGGTCTATTAGCAACCTCAAGCTCCCACATATCATCCTAAAATTGGTTGTTTAACAAAAAAACATTAACCATTTGTGTGGTATTTTTCTATAAAACATTTTCTCTATGATCTATAATCTCTTCTAGTTGTTATTTATATGAAATAAATTTCTCCAGTGGTTTTAATATTGATTTTATTACAAGTAAATGATCATATATGTACATCCTCAAGAAATATACATGGAATATATCATGAACTTGAGATAGGTTTAGTGTATAGTCCATTAGATAGGATAACATGCTAATAGGATAATGAATATCAAAAGAACTGATATACCTAGAGATTAACTTTCCTTTATTTAATAATAACAACACCCAATTATGAGGAGATATTTATTCAAATACCTTGTCACCAAATTAAAATTATAGATCTTTTTTGTGATTGTTGTCATAACTTTTCTTATTTGCTCTGAGTTTCTATTATGTTTTTTTGAAAGGATCCAACCTTCACAAACATTTCTTCAACAAGATCTGGTTTCAATTGCTTTATGTATCCAACTTCAATCTAGTACATTGGCATTCTTCACTTCCTATAATAAATGGATTCATAAGGTTACTTATGAATGTTGCAGTGAAAGTTTTTATTGTAATAAATTTAAACCATTGAAATTTTTTATCCCAAATAAATTTTAAATATAATGAGTAAGCTCTCAACATATTTTATATATTTGAAATGCTTCCCTTAGACTATGAATATGTATATGTTTGATATGCTTAATGAAAAATAACTCCTTATCTTGATCCTACTAATGAATTCTCAAAAACATTGAGGTAAACCCTGCATCCTGATCAAATGCAATTGATATTGGTATTCCATGAAATATTAAAACTTATTTAATTTTTTACCGAGTAATCTAATCAAGATATAAATTTTATCTAATGTCAATGAAGTGTGATGAATCCATAAGGTGTCCATTATAAACTAGATTGAATTATTCACTTTATATGTGTTAGGGAGTCAGAAGAAAAAACTCATTATGACGTTTTCCTAGTTTGAATTAGGATATGGGAAATACTTATAACATCTTCTAAGACTTATATCTCTCAACCATCACTTGTTGACATACCAATAACCGAGAAACACACTCTACAATATCTCTATTAATTCTATCCCACTAGAAATTCTATTTCAAATATATATACTTCTTTGTACATCCATGATAAATGGATAATGAATAACTATGAGCATCATATATCAGCTCCTTCATCAAATCTGTTACTAAAGGAACACATAAATAAATATGAAACCATATTATTCTATCTCAATGAAGGTCAAACTCATGAACATTTCTCACCTTATTTTTTATCTCTACATCTTCCTTTTCACCTCTTTAATCCTCACATGGGTTGATGTTTGATCACTACTTTGAGAAATAAAATATTTCTCCCATTCCTCTATGATTTTATTAAATATACATTGAATGTATATAAACATTGGATATTTTTTATTCTCATCAATGATAAACTTTCATGATCCTTTCGATTCAGTGTATCATCTACCTTTTTTCAATCCTAGGTTTGTAATGTGTTGAGAATTCATAATCTTCATTCAGATTTAATTATCTTCTTTGGATGATTTTAAGCTATTTTTATTGAAAAAATACTCTAAAATTTTGTGATCCTTATATATTTCATTATTTCCCCATTTAGATAATTCAACAATATCATTAATGCAAAACACATCACATCTAACTCTAAATAATGAGTTCAGTAATTTTTCTCATGGGACTCAAATTATCATGAGACAGAATTTGTAACCATATATTTCTTCACAATAACATATCCCAACACCTTATTTGATTCAAAACTATAGAATAAAAATATTACTCCACTTTAGTGTAGTTTAATCATGGGTGAATTTACAAGACTTCCCCTTAGTTCCTAAAATAATTCCACACATTCATTGATACAAAGGAACTTCTATTCATTTTGAGTTAACTAGGTGAGTGGATTAGATATCCCTGAATAATTCTCTAAAACTAACCAATAATATATTTTCAAACCCTAAAAACAATGGATATCAGTCACAATGGTTTTTTTGGATATTCATCAATAACATATATCATTGAAGGGTCTACTGATATACCCTCACTTGAGATTATATGATATGGGAATAAAAAAGTTTTAACGAAAAATTGAAACATGGTAATTTTTTCATAAGTATTATCTTTCCTTAGGTTATTCATCATAATTCTCAAATGATCATCATGATCGTCCATTCTCATTGAATAAATAACTATATAATATTTAAATACAACCAAAAATTGATCAATGTAATATCTAAAGATGACATTCATTAACTCCCAGATGATAGTGGGGAATTACTAATAAAAAATGGTGTCACTATAAATTCACAGTGTATACACCTTACAAAGAATGTTGTCTTGCACATATTTTTCCTATTAATACATAATTAATGATATCGAATTAATATAAATCTTGTAAATGTATTGATCTTTCATTGGTAAAATAATCATTTTATCAATACATGATGGGTGATATATGTTCATGATAGTGATATTTTTAATTTCTTGATAACAAATTAAGAGTCACATTAATCTATCATTCTTATTAAATATTAGAATAGGTGCACCACAAGGTGATTCCCCTGGCCGAATAAATCCCATTTATATATTCTAATAGATGCTTCTTCAATTATTTCAACACAATCATGTCATTCCTTATGGAGTCTTTGATATAGTTATAGATCTATGTTTGAGTTATATTGAAAACTCAACATCATAATTAGGGTGAAAACAATGAATCTCTTCTATAAATTCATAAATAAATTCTCATGAAATATGCATATCATTGATGTTGATTTTCTTTCCAACATTATAAAATAAAATCTCCTTTTGAAAAGAAATCATGACCATACGATCGATGAAATTTCCCTTGGAAGTTCAATATTTTCATCACATAGATATGAGATCTATTATTTGTTTTTAATATAAAAAATAACTTCCCTTCCTTGTAAGTTTATTTTTTATTTATGTAATTAAATCTAATAAATTCCCAAAATAATTTTAAATTCATCTATAGGAAGAATGAAAAAAAATTATAGGAAACACATCCATATAAACATCAAACAAAGAAGAATCATAGATTTGGGATGCGATAATCATACCATTAGGTTTTTTAAAAATTAATCAAAACCTATTTTTTGAGGTGGCAATGTAATACCCTTAGTGAATTCTTTAGATATAAATTAGTTGATAGATAAATAATCAAATAAAACATTAGAAGTTATAGATTTGATGGTATGTGTACCATTCACCATGATGTTATCAGATCCCTTATCAAAAATAGTTATCATGTGAAATATTTTTCTATTGGATTAAGATTTTCTTATAATTTATCATCCTTATTAGTCATTGTATTTAGGTAATGGTTTTCATAATTCCTATACAACATAATTTTTTTTAAAAAAACTTGATTGTGGGTGGGACATTCTATGGTGATTTATATTTACTCAAACTATTAGATATATTTTTCCCACCACTTCGACATTCGATTTAAAGATGACCTTACATTACAAAATTTATTTTTTTAGATCCCTGAATAAAATTTTCCCCATGTTTCCTTCTACACATTGATTGTAATGGAGGGATCATATTATTCTATATATGGTTTTTAAAATTTCCCTGCAATTTTATTCTTATTTTATTATCAAATCCATGAGATTGATGGGTACCTATAATCACCATCTCAACCATTATATAATAAAAAATCCTATATAGTTTCTAATATCCCTTATGAATAACAACCTTTCAGCACTTGGTTTGAAGATACCGAAGAATCAATTAACCTTACATTGATGTTGAATGATAATGCCATAAGTTTGCCTCATTAGTCTTGTAAAATAACTTTTTTTATTTGAATGAATGGATTCATCATCATTTTGTTTCTACTCAAGGAATAACTTCTCCATTTTCATATGATGAATACAATTAAATTACTTATTTTGAAATAAGTTTATAAAAACATCCCACTCCATAGGGTAAATTTATTACTATTTCCTTTTGATTCATAAAAGAAGTCCATAATTTTTTTCATATCCTTCCCAATGATAAGTATCTATATGAAATTCATCATGTTCTGAACCCTAATGAATGAAAACTATCTTTTTTATGGTCTTAATCCATTACTCATCTACTTGTAGATCAATGGACCCACTAAAAGAAGTTGGATGTTTTCTTATAAAGGACTCAATATAATTTTCCCCAACCGTTTATCTTTTCTATGATCATCATGATTCATATATTTAAATATTGGTGGGATTATAGAAATAATATTTTTCATTACATCTCCAAAAACATTTGGTTTTTCAGGATAACAATCATCACATTATGTGTAACATTCAACAATAACAAGATTCATTTAGGATCCAACTAATTAAAAAAATCGAATATCATAGAGTGAGAAACAATAATCATATTTGGAAATAATATATTCATGAAAACCCATTTTTTAGATGTCTAAATGGTGATACATTTTTCGATTACATGTTAGGTTGACATAGGTTATTCTCGATTATTACCAAACCATTATGATTTATCATATACTTAGATCTATCCCTAGGGTTCTTACTAATGTTTTCTCATCTTATTTTCGACATTATAACTAAAAAAATTCTGAAAACAAATATATTGATTCATTATTTACATACACAAATATTATATCTAAATAGATGAATATTATTTACATTGCATAGTGATCCATGACATAGTTATTTTGGACTAGTATCTATGGAATCATGGAAACATAAATACCTAATTAAAAATATTTTTTCATAATCTCCCACTTGGATATTCATAATTATCAAACATATTATATATTTCATACATAAAACCAATCTTTAAATCCTCCGAAAGGAAACGTAAGAATGGGTGAGCTCTGATTTATAATAAGGGTAAAAAAGGGATATATCAATAATCAAATAATAATAACATCATCATATGTGTATAAGAACATGAACTTAACATTTTAAAACCATACCATCCATTTTAATGATCAAAATCTAAAATCAAGGCATAAATTATGGAATTTCATAAGACGTGAATCATAAGTGAATCAAAGAACATTAACCATGAAATATTATCACAAAGTAATAATACATTGAGTTTTTTTAATACACATTTTCATTGAATATAATTTCATTAGTAGTGAAGATTCATTAATAGGATATCATAGTGGGATGGTTTTACACTGCAAACCATCATAATAGTCATGGTTTACTCCCAAGACTTGCATAGGGGACATAGTCCCTTACTGAACTAGGTTTAATCCCCTTTTTTGTCTTTTTTATCTCATGATATAACAATCTTAACCCAATGAATTGGAGAGAGATATAGTTCCCACCAATCATATAATTAAAATAAAACATATATGTTCCACAATATCATTATGAATTTATCATATTATAACCTATGAAGGGAAATGAATTTCCCCGACTTTTCATTATATCATAACATATGGAAAATGAAACGGTTTCATAAATAGAAGGCCATCATAAATATAAAACATCAATAGAAAAATTAATCATGGAATCCTTGGAAAATTTTAGGAATACATAATTAGCAACATTTATTATTTCAGTCACCGATGAATAGAAATACCATTAAAATATCAATAAAAGATTCTAAAATAAATCAACCATTCAATTTTTAAACCACTTATACATTTTTACAAATATAAATGATATAATGTCATTTAAAAGAATCTCAAAAAATTGTATTGTAATCTTCAAAAAAAATTATTCATGAATTTTGTAAAATCCATTCATTCTACGTAGGATGAAAACCCATCTCTTCCATAATTTTGTCAGAAAGGTCACACAGTACCTCTTTTTGAAAATGATAAGAAGATTCCTTTTAAAATATTTTTAAAATAGTAAAACTAGGGTAAAAAAATATAATATATCATTTGATAATTTTCAAAACCTTATTGGAATCATTTTTTATAAAACAATGGTAATAAAAAAATTGATTTTTTATATGTAGATATAAATGAAGTAGATTTTATTTAAATACATATTTTCGGTCAATTGAGAACATAGGATATGGAAATTGGAAATAAAATATAAATTTTAATTAAATAAATAAATGACTAGAAATCATTATTTTCTTGATAGATATATCATAATATATCATCATTGACCACCCAACATAAAATAATCCTAATAAACTACGAGATTGTAACATAAAACCCTTACCTCGAGTTCGATTTTATTCAAAATAACTATATCATTCTATATAATAAATTTAAATTTATTATATTTTGATGCAAGAGTAATTTAAATAATTATAATTTCATATATGACCCCTTTATATCATTTCAAAACCCCTTTTAGTAACATTTTGTTATTAAATTCATCATTTCATAGTGATAACTATTTTTCTAATCCGGAGTATTTCAATTTAGTAGTTCTGTTAATTGAAACTTTATATTGGTTAAATCATATACAAGGTATTAATCAAGATATAAATATCATATATATTCATTATATACATATTTTTAGTCATCTATAATATTGTAATATAGAAAAATGAATTACACAATCCATGGAGATTGTAACTCTTACGTACACATGAACATTGTATTCGTTTTCAAATAATTAAAATAATGAAAGGTAAAGGTTAATTAAACATTAAAATATAATTATTAAATAATTTAAATTATATATATTCATCCATGGAATCTTAATTAACATCCATGTAAAATATAAATTAAAAATGAATCACATCGCTTTGTGGGGGAGGTAATGCTGAAATATGGATGAGCGACGTTATTGTTTCTGAAATAACTATATAGTAAGTAGTTATATGATATATTATAATTCATGAAGTATAATTATGCCCTAAATATCATATAAACATTAATCCAGTCATAATATCGATCCATAAATATGGTGATGAATAATTAGGTTTATCACTACATGGAGAAGGTAAGTCGTAGGTATTCACAATAAATACTTTTAGGTATAATTTAATGAGAAAGAGGGTGTATAATGGTGTTTCAATAATCAAAAAAATATTTATTAATATTTAGGATAATTAATTTATTATTTTATGATAAATATCATATATATATATATATATATATATGAGTTAAATGAGAGTAGGAATGAAATTGATCGGTCAAGGCGACTACCTCTTCTTTGAAACGATCCATTTAGATCTCCGCTAAATGTATATAGGGATGGTCTTTGGAAAAGACCAGAACCACAAAAATCTATTTGGGGAAGTTAATAAGAGATTTGTTTCTGGTTTGGTTGGTTTACAATGCTCAATGTGGATCAAATAAGTGAGGTAGGAGGTTCCCATTTATAATTGAGTTGAGAGGATCTTTCGGAATATCTCAAAGGAATAAATTATACATAATTAATTTTCCAAAAAAATTCCTCCAAATTTATAATTATTATAAGATAATTTATTATTGGGTTTTAATCCTATCAAAATATATAATTTATATAGTTTTGGTTTCATTTATACCATATCTTTTTTTACCCTTTGCTATCCAATTACAAGTTTAACTACAATAATAAATTCGAAATATTATAGGTAGTAATATTTATATAGAAGGTAAAAATGGGACCATATATACACATATTATGAAATTTATGACCTTATCATATGCAACATTTCATATTTAACTATTTTTACAAATTTCAAATAATTTTATAAAATTTAATTTTGATAATATATCATTATTGTCAATTTTGACACAATTAATTTATTTTTTGATAAAAGACATAAATAGAATGATTTAATTAAAGTATAATTTTTTAAAAATAACTGTAATATGTAATATAAACCTGTAAAATATGTGTAAAACTATAACCTAATCAAATTATATCATTATTAATATTTTCAAAATCAATTATTTTATTCATCGTTTAATTGAAAAAATATTTTTTCAGTGTTGTGAAAGCATTTAAACAAATAATACAATGTAAAAGAATTAACATAATTAAAAAATATTTTTATACTTAAAATTAAAATAAATATTTATCCAAAAAATTAACCCTACATTAACACATAAATGATATTTAAATCTTGGATAGTAGAATTTTGTATCATTCATTGATTTAAAGAATGTATGTGTTATTTTCATAGATAATTTTCCATTAAACAAATAAATTTAAATAGTATAGTGTTATTGGCCTAATTCCCTTCATCAAGATAGATTTATGATGAAAAACAACGACCTTATAACTATTTTAACCAAGATTAACCTAATTTACCCATTAACGATATGTTAATATTTTCCATACTTACTATTCATATATACCAAAAATGAAATGAGACAATTTACAAAATTTATACCACCTGAATATAAATAATTATTTCATTTCAATTAATTAAATACCTATAAATGTCAAAAATTAATTGTAATTTATTTTCATACAACGCCAAAAAATTGGTGTTTTAGATTAATAATTTATTTATATAAAACTGAATCTATTATTTTCCAATGCCTAGAAAAATAATTTTTAAGGTCTAAAAAAATTTATCACGTAAATAATTTATAAATTTAATTAAAATTATACACTAAAAGTGATTAATTTAATATATTAATATTAAACTACAATTCATGTATAAAAATATTTTTTCTAAATAAACATAACTTTTATTTTCAAATAATACCTATTTTAAATTTTAATTATTTTATTTATACTGAATTAATTTTATAAAATTGTAGAAAGTATATTTTTTCATTTTTTAGTTATTAATATTCATACTTTCCAATACAATAGCTAGAAGATAACCAATACATTACTTTTATTTTTATATTATTTGTTAATATCATATTTTGTAATACTATAAATCTACTAACATATGCTCTACCAAGAGAATAGATCATTCGTTAGCTGATAACTGAGGGCCTCCTGGTCCATATCAAATTCACCACCATAAATTGGAATATAATCAGCAATGATGACACTTAGATATACAATGATGATTTTATATGGGGTTATGGACGTATGGACATGATCTTTCTCAGGGGGGACCCCTAATATTTATGGAAATGTTATAAGGAAAAAAATTTCATAAATATATATCAGATCACTAGTTTGGGATTCATGGGTAATTATAAACAATCTCCCTTCACGATAGCTGTATTAAAATCTACGGTGTGTGTCACCCCAACATAAAAAATCACTTCAGTATAACCTCAATTAGGTTCCCATTTATCAATTGTGATGAAGGATTTAGCGATCGATGTAGCCCAAATTTCATCCACCTTTAGGGAACAATATTGTTTTTTCATATCCTAGTCTTATATTATACCCTGATACCTATATATGGAATATGCCTCCTCAACAGGGTAAAGAGAATATTATAGTTTATATGGGACACCATGAAGAGATGTAGGGTCAAACTATGGATGCTCAAAATCCTAATTATCCTCTTTATGATAGTTTCATTTGGTAGTGTATTAATTTCCATGAAAAGGTCCTCCATTGTTTGTAATGACAATGAAAATGTAATGTAAATTCACTACAGCATAAGTCACCATTACCGGTGGTCTTTTAGCGGCGGTTTACAAACCCATCGCTAATCATTTCATTAAAAAGGTTTATCTACGGTTTATTAAAAACCACTAACAAATACATTTATGTTTTTACAATGGTGACACTACCCCCCCCCCCCACCAGCACCTGAGCCGACTCTTCTCCCCCCGACCACATGACGCCTCTCTGAACGATGATCCACAATAATAGCTTCACATCCAGTGCCTCAGTTGTCCTCGCCGCTGGTCGCTGCTGACCCCCCTTCTCCCCTCGACACCCGCGATGTCGGATTCTCCCCTGAACCCATCATGTCCCTACCCTAGGTCTACTCCCCTCCCCTCTCATCGGTGGTTTTCTTTTATTTAGGTACGTTTTTGTGTGTAATGGTTAGAGGAATACTGTGGAGGAAAAATGCATAAGGTTTTATGTAGTTTCGTTATTGTTAATTCATTGCCATTATTTATTTTGGTTTATCATGAATCTTGGATGAATTCATTTAATGGATTCACTTCATATATTTGACTTTTATTTGGAAATGAGCTCAGAGGTGTTCCAAATGTGATCCATACCCCATTCCTTGAAGTTACAGTGAGGATACATAAATGTCCATAATGTATGACTAATTGGATTAATATGGATTAATTATCTTAATTAATTATTATTTATTTATAATATATGTAGTAATTTTATGAGTTAGGGTATTGAGATTGTGTTGGTTCCTAGAAATGGATTTTATGAAGATGTAATGATATTTCTTAAGGGGACAACTCTATGGTCAAGGTTCTTTATGACTCATATTACTATAGAATATGGTTATGCATTTTATTGTGTGGATTGAAATTTCAAGTAGGTGGGTATGTAACATGAATGGGATCCATGAGTTATTTACCCTAGGAGACATGAGGATCGAGATTCATTTTGCATTAATAGAATTCCCTTTCATATGATGCATTGGTTATACAACCATTGATGGATATTTTATATATGTGAGATGCTTAACTGTATGGAAATTAAAACTCCAATAGGATGTCCATTATATATTTATGGGTAATGTTATCTATAAATGTCATGTTTTTGGTTATTGACTATCTCCTAAAGAAATGTCTAGTGGTGAGGCTATGGGATGGTGCAGAAATATTCATCTATTGTATGATAATCTATTAGAACATATGAATGACCCATTATAGAACCGAGTTGGGTTCCTTTGCTCAATGAGCAATCAATATCGACTATATGGATAAAGATAGGTTCTCCAAAACTTATGAATTCGGAATGTGGCCCTTGAAAGACATTTATCCCTTATGTAGGGGTGCTATACCCAGGGAATAGAACCATAAGCGATGTCTTTATCATCCACATTAATCAATTTTCACAATATCAATATAACTTCAAAATTATATTAATAATGTTAATAAAAACATACCAATCACACTGAAACCACACTAATGATAGTAAGGGAATAACTGCTTCCTCTTCTAAATTTTTATTCTTATTAGTGGTATAATTATACAAAATTCCATGCCTGATATCCCTTGTTATAAACCATATTCAATATGACATCATTTATTCTCTTAGTTAAGGATTGGAATAATTTTTTAATTCTAGAATAATCTATTTTTTATGTAATTCGTATTCAAAAAGTGAATTTACTTCAGCATGAAACTTATAGATCATGTTTTGAAGAAACAAAGTGGTTTCTTAACACCACATGCTACGTCCTGATCATCCATGACACATTCTGATCATATTTTATATCAAATGAGACTTGAAATAATTATTACATCACATATTTCATGCATTTTTTGGATTTAATCAGATCTTCCTTTAGCTGAATAACAAGTAATTTATTACCACATCCACCCCATGGATAATATCTCCCCCTATTTATTGGGCCACTTAAAATAATGGTTAGAATTATTTAATTTAATGGGAGAGGATAACCTCCAACTTTAATAAGTTTATTAATGTTTTTGGAATTTGTTCAGTCACCCTAATCTCCCAATTTAATTCTAATCTGTTGTGGTTGTACTACTTTATATGACTCCACTAGTTGGTGATTTACCATATGTATTGATATAGGAAATCCTTATTCAACATATTTATATATTTTTTCAACTAGTATATATGAATATGTTTCCCTATTTAGTAATAGTTATGTGTGTTAATTTTTCTTAATATTTTTTATGTAAATTGTGATATACATGGGTAAAAGCTAGATCACTTTATCGAGGAATGCACCTTATGATATTAAGGGTTTGAATGAGTTTTTAGATTTTACAATATCCAATCGGTCCGTTGAAGGGATAATAAGAAGTCTATGTCCGAAATGTAAATTTATAAGATTGTTGAAGATAGATGATGTTTATAAAAATTCAATATTGAAGCAATTTCTGAATCAATATTTTCATTGGATTTTGCACAGAGAATCGAATGTTACAGAAAGGTTGAGCACTGATGTAAATCCATATAATGACCTCCCACCTTCATCGACAATGGACCATGAAATGAAAAACCTTATAAATGATTCATTAGAAACTGCAAGAGACCACCATAAGCATCAAAACATATCAGAATAAATAGATGAGAGTTCTAAAAATAGTAACGTGTCAAGTTCTGTTTTTGAGACTATAAGAAAACCATATCAAGATTGTAACATATCAGTGTATTATCCTCTTTATTATATGGAGACTAATGTATGAGAAAACTTCACCGAGGAAAATTTGATCCATGATTTATTTGCTGATGCAAATTAAGAGTTATATTATGTATGTTTTAAATATTCAATACATTATTTTATGCTGAAGTTGTACCATATCAAATATGTATGTGGAATTAAAAATAAGGCAATGACCATGATATTTGAATTTTTGCGTGATGCATTTCCTGAAGCAAAAATCCCCATGTCTTTTTATGGTATGAAAAAAAATTTTTAATAGACTTGGTTTGAATTATAAAAAAATATAGGTGTGTCCCGATGATTGTATGGTTTATTGGTGAGAGTATTCAGATAGACAGGATTTTATAAACATTATTCATCACGATGATAGTCAATGGGTGATGTTGGATGTCCGAATCAACATACATTAATGAAGAAGAAGAAAAGTGACACACATGCAATGGTTTTGCGTTAAATTCCTTTAAACCCTCGATTGCAAAGACTATTCATGTCATTGAAAATAGCTGGACACATGAAGTGGAATTCTGTAGATAATAACAATGATGGGTTAATGAGGAATCCACGATATTCACAATCATAGAATAAATTTTATTCATTATATCTAGATTTCTCAGATGTTTCTAAGAATGTTCGATTGGGATTGGATACCTCTGGATTCAACCCATATGGAAATTTGAGTACTAGTTATAGCATTTGGCCTGTTATTTTGATCCCTTACAATCTGTCTCCGAGGATGTCTATGCAACAAACATCTTTTATCATTTCAATGATTATTCCAAGAAAACAAATTTCTAAAATTATATTGATGTATACATGCAGCATTTAACTGATGAATTATCAATAGTGTTGAGACATTTGATGCTTCTTCTAAGAAAATTTTCAAAATGCATGATTCATTAATGTGGACAATTAGTGACTTCCCTAGGCATAGAAATTTTTCTTGTTAGAACACATCCATGGGTTTGTCTTGACCTCTTTGTAATGTTTATTATGTGTCGAAATGATTACATCATAGTAAAAAATGGTGGTTCTTGTTCCATCAATGATTTCTCAATGAAGCTCATAGATTTCGGCTGAACATATCAAAATTTAATGGTTTCATTGATCATATACCACCTCCAAAGTTGTTAATTGTAATATTTTTTGGATAAAAAGTGGAGTCAATTTTCAATCCCTGAAGTGTATGGGTGCTTTGTGAATTGAGAAGTGTCAACCCATATTAAATGTAAAGCATTGATGTTCTGTAAAATGATTAAATGGAAAAGGTTGGATGATTTTAGAATTGAAATGTCTTCTATAACTATTAAATGTGAAACATGACCCGTGTAGGTCAGTTGGGAAGTGTCTTATGAGATAACCCTGAGTGTGTTTGAATTTTTTTAAAAGGAATTGCGTAACTGATTTGGGGTTTCTTTTTGAAGAACCCAATATGGATAGAATGGGACCCTAATAGTTCTCCCTTTTGTTTAAATTGATTTCTTGATCATTTGGTTGATAAGGACGGGATTTATTTGAATGTGAATGTTTTTAAAATGATTTTTTTGTGAAACATTCTTGTTTACCTTATTGTGCAGTTGAAACTTTTAGATGGAAAAATATTAATGTGGTTTCATAAAAAAGGCATGGAAATGAACCATATTGGTGTTTTCAAACCACAGTGTATGTGGTTTATTTGAGATTCTTGTCGAGTTTCCGTGGAATGGAACTGTAAGTGTTTCTATAGGAGTTATTTTCTTTAAAAGTGGCTTGATATTTGGCTTTTGAGCCAAGAGACATTGTTTCATGTGACCCGGTGTTAGGGTCAATGTTTGATCTTCGTAAGTGGCTAGCCCATGGTTGGTATCACCCATAGTGTATTGATGCCTTGTTTGTGCCCTGAGTCTTATGAGGTGTGGTGCTGTTTAGGTGTCTTTGTCCCTTTTTGGAATCTTTTTTTAATGAAACCCTTGTTCGGATAGGTGGTCATTGGGTTTTGACTTTCATTGCAGCTTTGGTTCATCTCCTCTGTAGAGTGGCCCGATGTTAAAGAATTTTTTCTTCCTAATGTTCGAGGTGAATTTCGAATGACTTATGTGTTTTGACACACTTCTCTCCTTGTTTTGGATAATCTTAGTTTGTTTGGGGATGTGATTGTGGAGGAGTAGCATCCCACGATCATTTGTGGTTTTTGTGTACTAGCATGCTTTTTCTTGGCAAGGTTAAAACATTTCCTTTCAGCAACTAGGACACTTCTAATGTTGGGAGAACATTGCGTCAAATATAGTAATTGCTTCCTTCCATGTAGAAGATACAATGCATGGAATGCCTTTTGGAAATGGGTTAAATCATGTTTGAATGCATGTGAGGAATGTGAGTTTAAAATGTTTGGATGTGCCGGCAAGTGAAACTGGGTTCCTTCCTTGATGTCGACCAGTTGAGGTTCGACTATTCAACCTTACAATAGTCTGGTGCGATTAGATGGAATATGTTTTAATCCTCTTGTTGTATTATGTTTAGCGATGAGCGTGTCCCTTATCTTGTCCTCATTCTAGATGCACTATAATCGCGTCGGTCTTGTCAGCGCTAATGCTTTGAAGCTGTTGGGCATGCTTGGATGGTTCTCTTTCGGCATTGCATGCTGGATGCATGGTTTCTTGTATAGTTTGATCTTGGAAACATCATAAAAAGTTGGGTATAGGCTTTGGTGAACACATTTGTGATAAACCTATTGTTCCTTGGAGAATTTCATTGTGGTTCTGTTTGAAATATGTTGGCCGTTTAGTTCGAGCGTTCTTTTAAATAGTCATCCAGAGATGGCTTGACTCGGGGTTATTTCTTAATGTCTGTGGTCGGTGGCATACCATTTTCCGGAATGTCTTCAAGTAGAAGAGAGTGCGGTTTCTGTCATTCAGTGCCTAATATGAGCAACCAAATCGACCTGGTCCTTGAGTTCGATGGGTAAATGACTGTTTGATATGTTTCAAATCATGCTAGAAGCGTTGTGGGAACTCTTGGGGTGTGCTTTGAATGTTATTTCCAACTGTGCTCTGAACCGTAGTTGGAGTTGGTTTCTTACCTTCAAATAGATAAGGTGGAAATTACATGTTGCTGAATGCTTGGAAAGATGACAATAGGTTCATGTATCTGGGTAGATGGGATCAGGAAGAGACGTCTTGCTGTTTCTTTTGGGAAATGAGCTTTGGCTCGAGTTTTGGTGGAATAAGCACCATAGGGTTTAATGGATGCTTAAGGGTGCGTTGGACGCCTGTGAACCCAACATGATCATTTGAAAGAAGCTTTACTACCCTTGTAGGTTGGGTGATGTGTACGTTGTTCCCAAAGTCTTCTTGGGGATGAGAGGTTCTAAGGTGGGAAGGTTGTAATGACCCAAATTTTAGGCAAGACTAAAACCTAATGGAATTTGAACTTTTTTTTATTAATGAAAGGGTTGTTTTTAAAATCAGGCTTTGGAATGGAATTCCGAGAGTTGGAACACTTTTTTTTTGTTTTGGGCTTGGGTGAAGGCCTGTGAAGCTTCCCTAGTGTCTCGATAGGTCTTAGGAGCGTCGGTCCTGAGAGAGAGGATGGTTTTGAAAGGCATAATAAGGCCCATGGGCTACGCACGATTTGGCCATACCTTGCGGCCCATTGCAGGAAACTGTGCGGCCTTATTTAAGGGGGGCAGTGGCTTGCGCATGGGCTGTGCAGAGTTTCCTAAACCATGGACCTACCCTGTGTGAGGGATCTCTCTTAGACAGAGGGTGACGCACAGTTTGTGCACGGTTTGGCAAGCCGTGCGGATCAAATAGTGCAGGGGATCCTTTTTATTAAATTTAGTAATTTTAAAATATGAAATGAAATAACTGAAAAACATAAAAACAAATCTCACTCTCCCTCACACTCACTTATCAGAAACCCCCATGGCACACATCCCTAATCTATCATGTTTCGCGTGTAACATCCCCCATAGGTTCCCTCCTTGCACTTTAATTCCAGCCATTTCTCATGCGTTTCTTCTCTGATGCTTGGAGGTAAGGTCATCTGTCTCTTATCCAATGGTTTCCAGCTTTGATTCGGTGCACTGTGAGATTCAGCCTAGTTCCCAATGGTTAGGGGTTGATCCATTTTTGGATTCTCCTTCTTCCTGGTTCAAGTGAAAGGCTTATCGGGTCTTGTTTGGGTGTATTTCTATGATCGCCGCTGAAGACAAAGCAATTCACCATGTTTTGGACCACCGACATGGGTTTGCGGTAAGGGTTTATTATTTTGGTTGGTTTCACATATCCCAAATTAGTGTCTTTTTGAATTTTAAGATTCTATGGATTAATCTTGTAGTGAGTTGTATGTTTTGACATGTTTTCGAGTCGCCAAAGTCTTGGAGACTCTCTTGCATAGGCATAGGTATGTAATTATATATAGGTGGGTTCCCTCGTTACATGTTTAATCACAGGTGGCAGTGATTGGATATGTATGGGGCTAGGTGTTGCCATGTATATATATAAATGTTCCTGTGTAGGTGAGTGGAGACGGGCATAGGCATATAAGAACTCATGTATGGATCCTCTTGCACATGCCCATGGCCATGCGGGTGTGTGTGCATAAGGTCTAGGTGTCCTTTCATGTGTGTGAAAGTGAATGTGCTCGGTGGGGGTGTAACATCGGCTCTTAGTTAGAAAGATCCAAGAGACGGAGTGGACGGATGGATCCACCTAGAGGCAGGGTCCCACTCATTTCCCTTTAAATTTAATTAAAGTAATAATGAGTTTAATATTGCACTGCCTTAGCATTTTAATTATGCTAGTTTAGCTCCGATTAAATGCTTCTGTTATAATTCTGTGAATTGCAATAGTATGATAAAAGAGGTTTCTTGATCACTAAACTAATGACATAATAGTAAAACCCCTCAATCCGAGGTGCACTATATTCAAGGAAAATGTTGTGGTAGATTTTTTATGCTTTCTTGATGGATTGTTGTGGTGCCCCTTTGATGATTGTATGTGAACTTTCCTTGTTGAGATAAATAGAATGATATGGCTATGATACTTTTGTTTGTGTCAATTTTCCATATTAGGAAAATTGAGTAAGATGATAACCTTAGTGGGATGACTTAAGAATATATGACATGTTTCCTATATAATGTATCAAAGGGTTAAGGAATGATAAAAATATCCCTTATGATGAAATGGTTAAACAAGAAATGAACGGACTAGGGTGGTATGATCATTCCTTGGGATAACGTATTTGCGCACTGATTATGTTAGTAAACTGAATAATTTAATTAATTGATATAAATTCTTAAGAGGAGTTTCCTTAAGTGTAAATGTGATAAATATGATATTGATGCTATTATAAATACTTAAGAGGAGTTTCCTTAAGTATACTTGTGATGAACGTGCTTATGGACACTTATATAGAAATGAGCAATATGATTAACTGTGAATATGGGATGACTTGTTGAATTCTTATGAGGTAATTCCATAAGCAGTATACTATAGACCTACATGTTTTGTGAGTGCGAACATGCCGATGCCACATAGTGAATTATAATAAAGGTGAGAACATGCTGAGGCCACCTAGTGAAAAATACGTGTCTGGGTGGGAGTCAGTTATACCCCATTCTAGAGTAATGAATGTGTATGGAAGGGAAGCATTCATAGCCCTTTCATGTTAATTTACGGATGAGTGGAATTTTTAGCTCATTCCCACTATTTCTCTATACGTGTATGGAAGGGAGGTATTCATACCCCTTCCCAGTTAATTTAGGGATGAGTGGCATTCTTACCTCGTGCCCGCTGAATCTTATTAATGGGTGGGAGGTATTCCTACCCCACACCATCTATGTTCTAAATGCTTATATATATATATATATATAAGGTGACATTATCATGTTACTTTATCAACAAAGTGCTGAAGATGGTATAACCGTCAGGTGTCCCATGGGAACCTGGATGGTTGTTTTTTACTTATGTAATTCTACTTACTTTTTCCCCATACCTTCTCAATGTTTAATTATTATACACTTTCTAGATTGGGTTTGACACTAGTGGTTCCAACCTACTGAGATTTATATCTCACACTCTACTCGATCTTCCATTGCACTGGGGTACCCAAGTAGACCATCATGCTTATAGGACCTAGGTTGTATGTTGTGCTGTTTGTACCTGAGGTGTTAGGAGTAGAGGACCAAGGAGGAGCTTGGGATGCTCAGGAGAATGTCATCGGGCTTTGCTGTCTTTCCATTTAGTATTGTTTTTAAATAATTCTGTATTATTTCCTTTGTTCATAACTGTATCGTCATATGTACATGCATGCATTGTAAACTATCATTTTCTGCCTTTTATAAAATAGTTATTACCTATCTTTTTCTTCTTCCTTTCTATTGCCTACATCTTCCGTTATTAAATATTATTTTCTCTGATAATACCATTTTGTTACTCTGATATGAGGGTATAGTCTCCCCACTATCACCTCTAGAGACCCTCGCTGCAAGTTAGCAGCCTCTGGCATACGGGGAGACGCGCTTGAGTCCATGTGACATACCAGTCCGGCCACCGGTTTCATGGTATGTCGGGCTGGGATATTACCAAAATCCAATATAAGGAATTATATAATGTTGCATAAATGGTAATCTAACAATAATCAAGAAAACACATTAATGTGGTTCTAACCATGCCTTTATGACAATATTTAATGTCCATGATATAAAAACCTACATGGAACACGCATCATGGATACCCTTTTAGACCATGTTCCATAGAATTATTTGGATTAAGCATGGAAAATTGAGTTGTAAAACACAACTTAAAATCAAAACCATGGAACAATTATTTTTATAAATTTAGTAAAAATATTTCCCATTTTTAAATCTAAAATTGAGCCAAATTATTTTATATATAAACTCATTTGAAAATATCCTCTATATTATTTCAAAATTTCTTGGCATACATGCATATATGAACTAAAAATGTGAGGTTCTAACATAGTAATTTCAATTTTTTTAAATTTCTTAATTTCTGTTTGGTGAAGGAATAATGTGATGATTCAAAGAGGATTGTTATAAATTCCTGAGTTGGAATTGGATTTCATGATTGATAAGGAAATAATCTCTTAATATGTATTGATATATGATGAACTATTCTTAATTATAAAAGACATTTTTTAATTTTGATTGGTGTCAAGTCATTAACAATAATTAATAAGTAATGAATACTGAATATTTTTTTTAAAATAGCACATTAAAATATTATTATTTCTTGAATAATATTTAAAGAAGTATTTTTGTGTAGGATTCCTATTTTTTTCAATGGATGCATTCATTTTATGCATAGTATTTTACTATATCTTGGATATTTAGTTAATCAAAAAATAGGCTATCCTAACACATGTTGACATTGAATGTTATGGGGAATAGTATAGGAAATATTATTCATGGCCTAGTATGGGTGAGTGTATAGAACATGCATATAACCTATGGGTTCACGTTGGTGGTAGTTAAATGGTGTACGGAGTGTGTGAGTGTTTGAAGATCCATCTCATTGCTCATGGTCAAGTGGTTTATAATGTTTCTAGACTAATAATAATGTTCAAAAATAAAGTAAACACTAATTTGGGTTAAATTTTCCATGGGCATCTATCCTCATAATTAAAAAAATATTGTAATAATTAGGTGAATCCTCATGCCGCATCTTATGCAAGGTCATTGAACTACCCACATTTTGGAAACAGATCAACCATGGAATCGGAATATTGAATACAATTTGAAATATGATCAATTGAACAAATGTCTCCTGACCTAATACAAGAAGAGAATATATTATACCCCTTGTATAATGTAAATCTGGTTATTAAACTAACCACTTTATAAAGAAAAAACACTCATAAGTCTTCATGGTTGATGCATATATTACATGATGAATGTGTGTTGTTCAGTCTACACATGAATAACATGAAACTGCCAAAAGTGTCCCAACCTATAGAAAGTATCCATAGAGTTGATAGAATGAATGTAATACTGGTCGACAAAAGGTCTTAAATGTATATAGACCAACCATGTGTTGGGTTGATTTCAATTATCTATAGGATGGATAATTTGGGAATATTTATATGATCACACATAGTATAAGACACAAAATGAAGATTATGGGACCTCACTATTATGTATGTTCTGGTCACTATAGAGAGAGAGTTATAGGAAAAATATATCCCAATAATAGTGGGTATTATGTTAAATTGTTATATTAATAGAGGAATATTGTTTAATTTTGAATGATCAAGATGATTCCACTCCAATGAATGCATGAGAAATTATACTATTTTTGTGAGATTTTAGATATTGTATAGATTAGAGAGCATTGATCTTCCATGATAATGGTGAGAGGAAACAAGGTTTGTATAAAATTCAAGTAGACTATATTTCATGAATTGAGAGTCCAATCCCTATCTAGATGAATGAAACTGAAAGAGTAAAATTATTATGATAATTTGTAAATAAAGTTCACATGAATAATATTCTTGCACAATTCCATGGATGAATTAAGGATCTCATGAATTGCCCAGTTTCAAGATATTCTAATGTTATCAAAAATTTTGATGATAATTTATTTGAAATTTGAGGATGATATTATTTAATAACAACATAAAAAAGTAACAATACCTATTTATTTTTTAACTAAAATTATATTAAATGAAGACTTATTAATTGGTATCCATTGACTGAATTAAAAGAAAAAAATTATTTACAGTTATATACAGTTATAACGAATAGATAATGGGATGCGTTTTCTCAATTTTCTATGATTTAAATTCAAATATTTATAACTATTTAAATATAATTTTCAAAGGAATGTATAATTATATATAAAATGGATTAAATATTACTTTTAAGCAATAAAATAGATGTGTTTGATGTTGGATATTTTTCATGAGAGGACCTATGAAGCACTTTTGGTTAATTACATGAATTGATAAAACATATGTATCAAGGATTGAGAAGGGATATCAGAACGTATATTAATCCAGATCTGATGATATGTTTTGAGGAAATTAATGTTTCTCTTGTTTTTATATATTTTAAAAAAACGTAAAGATTCATCCTCCTATATGTGGGATAATATTAAAAACGTTAAGAATTTAATTTCAAACAGAAATAATAAATATGATTTGTCTGGATAAGCTAAATTGATGATATAAAGATAGATGGTGATAAGATTATCAATTACTAATTTACAACTTTCAATCATATTAGCAATAATATTTTAAAATAAATTCATTATTGAAAAGTTTATGTGGAATTAACCACACTAATTTCATTCAAATGTATCATCCCTATAGAAAAATAGGATTTGGAACAATATGAGTTACACATCATATTCATAGATTAGGATATGAGAGGAATTACAACCTTCAAGGATAAAAGAAATTATGATAGGGACTTTGATGCAATGATAACATGAAATGTTAAAGATGAATAGATTACAAAAAATATATATTTGGATTCATAGACTGATGAAGTTATTAAGGATATTATTTCACTTTAATTAAGATGGGTCAAAATGGTCTTCTTAAAAGTAAAATGGAAACAATTTCTAAAATGTTGTAATTATGAACTCCCTAGAAACATGAACTATTATTATCTAATTAAAAACTCTAAAAATCTAAATATGATGAGGAAGGTGAGAAACATTGGAAATAAAGAAGTGGATAAGAATAAGTATAAAGATTATAGTAGTAGAGAAAAGAATTTGGTGAGAAAGTTAGAGAAACCTGGTCCAACATCAATTAAATCTTCAGATAATGAGGTTAATTTTGTTGATAATGTTAAAAATATATTTTATTCATCAATCAAAGATTATGATGGGGAAGAAAGGATAATGATGGAATAAAAAATTATGCATTAGTTGGAAGAATATATTTAAGAGATCAAAATGCTCGAGAAAGGAATAAAAAAATACTAAATGTGAAAACTAATGAATCTAATGAAAAGGAATATCTAATCAAGAATGAATTAGACTATATTTTTGAGATCAAAACATATAATCTCAAATTTTCAATGAAAGAAATGATGGTATGTGACCTTAATGAAAATTTTAATTATAAGGAATTAAATTTGTTTCGATACACTGACATATATTTAATAGTATTGATAGTGTTTAACAAGTATATAAAAGTATTCAACAAATCAACAGAGGATAATAAATACTATTATCAAGATGGTGGGATGAATTATTCCAACAATGAGGAAAATTATAGTTCTTCTAAATCTCAAGATGGATCTACTACAACTGAGGATTTATGTATAAAAAACATTTACAAGGTTGGACCAGGAATTTTGTTCATACACATTCCTTATCATCAAGGGAATAATAAAAGTCAATAAAACGAAATCCCCTTGAGAAATCAAAGGATCAAGTGAAGAATGACATCCCTAACAAAGTTTTGGATAAATATACTATCCAGGTGAGAAATCACATTTTTGATGATGATATCGATTTTAAAGAACGTAGAGGCACAAATGTTATTCTTGTTATTATAGTTTGTCTCTTCCAGAAATAATTAAATAACCAAGGGGATGTTTTATTGATACAATTATACCAAATAAAATGGAACCAGGTTATTAGATCTATAAAAAATATGTATAAAAAACAATTGTGTCATTAAAAGAGGTGTGTAACGAATGTGGACTAGAGGATCACTAAGAATAGTTATTCATAACTAATATAATTGGGTAATTTTCTGATGTATTGATTGATTAATATAATTATAAAATGATTTAAATTGAACCAAATCATGTTATGGTTATATATTATTTAACTAAGAACACTAACGAAATATTAAATCCAAGAAAAAATAACTTAATTTTGGAATTGGCCTATTATTTAATGCTAAATCAATGGATAAATCTTAATAAAGTGTTTATTTACAAGGAAATTAAGTGGAAAATGTTATTGAGATTTTATCAATAGGTGGTGAATTAAAAAAAAGTTTATGTGAAAGGTATGAGTAAGCTAAATATGACATATAGAATTACATTACAATTATTGCTTCAAAAATGGAATTGATGAAATTGTATTATAAGGAACAAGAAGAATATGTTTATTTAATATACAAGGAAAATAATATATTCTATCAAATAAATACAAATAATAGAGAGAAAATTAGTTTTTAATATATTAATAATTTTGATTGGAATATGAGTGTTGAAATTATAATGGGATAATAGCCTAAGATAAAAGTAAACTCCCACACTAAGTGTCACATTTGAGGATACATATAAGACCTTATTTTTCCTTTTCTCTATGTTATTTTTCTATCCTATATCTAATTGAAGGATTTGTATACATCCATTATTAGGGTAATCTGGAAGAATAAGGCAATTAAAACATCATTCCAAGTACAATAAAATTTCTTTGGATATCCCATTAAAATATATAAGTGGATTAATATTAATCACACATAGTGAAAAAAAAATCTATCTAACATATTTTTGAAGAATGAGTGTTGGGAACAATAAAAAAGAGAAAAATGGGAGTTTTTCCACATGTAAATGATCTGTTATAATGGATTTTTGAGATACGTGTCGGTTATATTTTAATGATAAATATTTTTTTACGAACCATAAATATTATATTCTAATCATAGTTTTAGATGAATAATAGTGTATGGAAAACATAGACACCCTAGGTTGTATCTAAATTATTTTCTATTCTGGGATATCCTATATAGAAATAGAGTAAACCCACATAAGGGTTTTTTCTAATAGGACCATGTAGTATAATCTTTATCTTAGATCTCAAAAATTGGGAGAAGTTGTGAGTTCCTTCAAAGTCTAAGGAAAATACAAAATTTCCCTTACATTGACCTTTCTTTATTATCACTACAGGGGAGAAGAATAAAATCATTTCCAAAAACATGTTGACACTATGGATTTATATTATTTACAATAAACATAGCGGGGGGATTAAAGTTCCTAAGTTATAACTCCATTGGTTTCCAATATATAAATATGTTTTTATTAAAAGAATGATGTGATGATTTATGTAGGATTGTTATGGATTCATGAGTTGGTATTGAATTTCATTTATAATAAACAAAATTATGATATAATATTTGATGTTGATGGTGAATTGTTATTAATTGTTAAAGTAATGTGTATATTGTGTCCAAAAGAACATTGTTTACAAAAAATTACTAAGTAAATATTATTTCATAATTTCCAAAAATACCATGACCAAATATATTACGTTTTTATTAAAATATTTGAAGAAGAATTTTTAAATATGCTCAGAATATTATTCAATAGAGGAATTTATTTTACACTTAATGTTTTGCTAACTGTTTAATATTATCTTACCTAAAAAAATTATGCTAGCCTTAACCGTGGTGGAATTTGAATAGTTGAGACAAAGGGGAGGAATCCACTGTATGTGAAATAAATATTTTGTGCATAGTATACTCATTGTGTTAATGTGTGCACACTGGTGGTCACACACCAGTGTAAGGAGTCCATGAGTTTATATGAATCTAGCTTTCTGCTCATGGTCGATTTGTCTACAATATGTATAAAATTATTAAGCGATGCTTGGGAAAACTGGTATAACATAAATAAATTAAGTCAAACTACGAAATTAATTATAAACAAGGTTGACCATCAATATTTATAGTCTCAGATTGAAACTTAGAACAACACTACAAAAATCAATGATAAATACTAGTTAATGGATATATGAGGGTAATTAAATTATTTTTAAACAAAAATATTTTAGGAACTGTTTGATAAAAATAAAGAATACGTCAATATTTGAACTAAATATGTGTATATAAAGAAGGTAAATGAATCTCGTAATATAGTTAGAAACAATGATAGATTCATGGAATGAGGTAGTAATCAAGATTTAGGAATTGATTATGGGAAAACCTTCTCACCAATATATAGATAGGAATCCTTTGAAATACTACATTACTATGCTTCTCATATTAATTTAAATCTATTTCAAATGGATATAAAATGTGCATTCATTTATAGTTATATTGTTGAGTATGGAATTATTGAGTAACCCTAGGAATTTTTAACATCATAATTTCAAAATAATATTTTCATACATTTAAAAGCAATTTATTATTTAAAATGGCCTTCTAGTGCTTGATATGATAGGATAAAATTATTATTGATAAAAAAGGTTTTGAAAAGGCTTGGGTGATCCTATTATATATTCCAAAATAATTTTAAACTATTTTTTTGTTGTTACAATATATATTGATACTATTATTTTTTCATAAAAACTAACTGTATATTCAGCTCTTTAAAACAATGAAAAGAATAAATTGAAATTGTTTTAATGGTTGTGTTAAAATAAATTCATTGATTTAAAACATCCAAAATAAATATTATATAATTTTTAATCAATGTAAATTTACATGATACATTTCAAAACATTTCAGTCAAGATAACACAAAAGGTAGTGAAATGCTTATTTGTATAGTCTATAAGCTATATTTTGATGAAATTGGGAAACCAGTTCATCAAAATACATATGAAGGTATGATTGGATGATTATTGTAACTAACATCAAGATAACAATATATTTAATATATTTAATATTTATGTTCTAATTTTCACTAAAATCCAAGAGAATCTCTCCTAAATACTGTTATCATAATTATTAAATACCTCAGGATTACAATTCATTTGGGAATGTATTATTCTGAATGACATAATTGTGAATTAGTTGTTGGATTTTATATTAATTTTGGTATTTATATGTTTTATATAAAAATATCCTTTTGTATATGCAATTTTGTGGGGAATGTTTTTAGTATCACGCTATAGTAAAAAAATTATGTTTCATTATCTTGGTTGAAACCGAGTATATTGCTCTAGGCTATTATTATCCCCAAATTATATAGATGAAATATACATTATTGAATTATTATTATCAAATTACACATTTCTATATTAATTGTGATAATAAAATCATTTATTTTAAAATATTATTCACATAAAAACATGATTCTTTAGTGGAGAAACATGTAAATAAACAATATAATGGTGGTACTTTTGTGATCATAATAGTCAGAACTACATTATAAAATCAAAATTTAATTGATAAAGAAAAACTAATATGGGATGTCCAGTGAAATCTTATATGGGTGGATCATTTGAGTAGAATATTTTGTGATAAGTAAGTGAAATGTGTCATGAACTTGCCAATTTTTTCGTAACATGATACTCGAGATCTATTTCTACCAGGACCAAATCATGTTTAGGATCACCACAAGTTTAAAAAAGTCAATATGAAATTAGAGTACTAAAGGAGTGATTTTATTCCCTTGAACAAAAAATTACATGTATCGATATCTATTGAGAATCTATAACGGTTCATCTATACATTTCACTTAATTATATATAGAACAAGGATTTCAAAATAACCAAAACAAACCAAATAGGATATAATGAAATGAACATCTCATATTCACTATTTAATTTAAATAATACATTTTCATGAATATATTATGATATTTTAAATAATGTAATCCCAAAATATAAATAGCTTGTTATCCTAATTGGGTGATATAATAAAATACCAATGATGAACTTTAAGTTCGAACCATCAGAAAATCAACTTCATGTGACATATGGTCATCCCACATATCCAAAGAATCAATCAGTGGAATAAATAGAACAAAACCAAATATGAGAACAAAACGAAAAACATGTATGAAACCTAATAGCTACACACACATATAAGTGTATATGTAGGGTGTGATTGGAATAGTATGAGGAATATTCCAAAAATGATTCTATAAAATTACTATTACAAAACATTTATAAATTATAGTATGAAATAAAATTTAAGAGAAGGTTTTTATATGATATGGAATAAATAAAAAGATATAATGATTTATTACATAAATAAATCATCACCGCCTTTTATATAAAACAATTGGTATCAACATATTGTAAATGAAAACAAATTGAATTAGGGAATACAATATTATAATTTTATGGAAAAAAATTACTTCACCCAATTTCATATGATTTTCTAAAATTCTATACAAAAAACCATGAATTTTCATTTCATTTAAAATTCCATTTTTAAAATAACTTATATAAAAAAGTAGAAAACTAAACAAACAATTAAATAATTGAAGTTAAAATTGAGTGGGAACCATAATATTAGGGTAATATTTTAGGAATTATCAATGGTAAGAAAAATAGTTTCATTAACCCATATTGAAAGAAGGGTATTTTGTAATTTTTATAATGGGAATTCATAATATAACATCTTCATCAATAGAATAAGAATCATGGGAGCCTCTCTATGTCCTTGAATTAGATGATACTAGAAAATAATCAAGTGGAACGAAATGTAATGATATATTACATTCATACAAATATAGGTTCCTCAGTCAATATCATAGTCACATCAGGGAACTCCCCTAAAAATTATGTAACCAATATTATGGGACACTAGCCAATAAAAAACCTAAACTATTGTAGCATGAGTCTGTATCTCTCTCCATGCATATAAGGCTTCCCATGAAATAAAACAAGTGGAGGTGAGTAAAAAATACATCAGTTCATCAGTATACTTATAAATAATTAATCATAATAGGTAAATATCATTTCACTACTTAATCATATTTTGAAACAAGTCATTTTAATGTTCATAAAAAAATAACATTAAACAGATCAACTCATTTAATCTAATCCAATTAGGGAAAAATACTATACGAGGAATAATACCAAGGAAAACAAATAACGGTCTCAAAATAATTTAGATAACTTTTTATAAGTTTTTAACTTGGCCATTAAATTAGCTAATGTGGATAAACTGTAAAAAATTCCATTTAGAACAAACCATGGCCATCTAAAAGGAAATGAAACATCCACCCATCATATAAGAAAATAATTTTAATAATGATTATAAATATCAAAATAAAAAATCCTCTAAATTTTTTTATATGAATCCTAAACTATTATGAAAAATAAATATGCATTAACAACATAAAATCTAATGATAAAAGAATATATTAGATCATAGTGACCTGCAATAGGTAGCCCAACCTTTTTTTAAATTTATATGGAATGGTGAGATGAATAATATTCTCTCCCACTGGATGAGAATCACCAAAAACTAACACATATCCTAAAAATATCAAAATAAAAGATAATTCTCAACTAGTCCTAATAATTATTCATGATATCAGATTAAAAATCCCAAAATGATACATGGATTAAAAGGATTCCCAAAGAACCATATATATGGTCAATCAATTCCTCAACACCCAACATAATAAGAATGTTAATGATCTATCAATCAATACATGCCCCAACATATAACAACATGGGTTCAAACATGGTTCTTGAAGAGGAAAGGAAGGTAACCGAGGAATTGGATTTCTAAACTCTAACCTATAGTGAATATAAAGAAACCCAACCTGGTCAAAATCACTACCAAGGGAACCAATCCATGTATAGTCTAAACTGGGGTAACCCTCATCTGAGATACCTAATCATGTACCCATTTCTTCCCATGAGAAAAATGATAAAAATAAAATATCATCACATGGAATGAATAAATTATAAATCTATAGAGGAAAAATAATTGATGCATAATAATACGAAATAATAACTAATATCATAAATGTTAAGCCCAAGGAGATACCCCAAATAATACATAAATCATGAATTTTCTTAAAATTTATATTTTTTCTAATCTTGATGAATATAAATCCCAATTTAAATAATAACTCCTATCTATGATGCATCTGATATTTATTCATCTTCTATTAATAATCTATTTTGTAAAATTTCCAGATATGGATGATGTGGGAACACAAAATAATTATCCATGAATATTTTAATAATGATTCCTTTGAGTTCCCAAGTTTTGCATACCAAAAACACATAGTAGATAAATTTTTTCATATATGGATAAATAATATATTGAGAAGAATGAACCTGATAGATTATTTTCCTTTTAAAATGTAATTATTATGTGTAACCTTTTATAACCCACCACACAGGAATACCCTGCTCCCCACAAATAGGTCACTTCGAAGAGAGCCCCAGCCAGGAATGATTCTTTTCTAGTGAATGATGATAATCTAGTTTCCCCTCTAAATTTTATCTCAAAATATTATAATCAATAGTAAATATAACATACTTACTCAGACAAGTTAGAACCATGGAATCACCCATCATATGTTGTCGTGTTTGATTAACATCATAATATATGAAACTTTCAACCACTAACTCATAATTATTTATGCATGATTCAAACACACATGACATGGCATCTAGGTGATGAGCTCCTACAATGAATTGAGCATTCATAGATTCATTGGAAAATAGATATAGAGGAAATAGTACCATGTCTAAAAATAATCGATATATTTCTTCGCTACTCACTCACCTTAGTGAAGACTTGTTAATTCTATGGTTTTATATTTATTCATAATATTGGGATAATTATATTGGATAAAAATGGTAGTGAATAATTTCTAAGTCATCACCTCTTGTATAAAATATGGGATGACCGTATCCCACCACACTCGGTTATGTATTTCAAACAATCCTACTACAACTTTCACTTTCAAAGCATCATGAGATCCTGAGGAGTTCAACATTCCCTCATTAATTTTTAAACATTTCATTAAATCAAGTGAATATTTATCCATTAGAATTTATGTGAATTTTGATTTAGAAATTATTGGACGAGGATTAAGAGTGGTGAATATTATTTCTCCACCAGTCTATTTAGAGTGTAGTTAAAGTCAACCACTAGAATTATCACAAATATGAGATGAGTTAAATCACCATATGAAACATATTTGGAGATATACATTCACTAATAAAAAAATACATTTGAAACATAAATTTTGTGTGCTTTTAATATCTCTTTTCTAGTAGATAGTCATATAAGAAACATATTTATTGTTATTTTTAACATAGATTATTAGAATCAAAGTTAATGTGATTATTTTTAAATTACCTTAATGTCAGTTGTATTATAATGTACATTAAAAGTAACTTTTAACATCGATTATTGAATAACATATGTTTAAATATTCAATTTTTTTATAATATTTCAATTCTAGTTAATAAATGTATAGAAAAAAAATATTTATAAAGTAATTAATTGGAGATATTGAAATTGGGAAAAATAACATAAATTTGTGAAATGATATTAACTTCTTTTGTGGCATTATTTGACTTAATTTTCTTTAGAGAGATGAAATCATGAGGAAATAAAATATGTATTGTATTTGGAGGATTTTTTGGTTCTGTTATGTAAATATCATCAATATTATCTATACATTTGAGTCACTCTAAAATTTTAATATTGAATTTAAAAATACAAATTAAAAACAAGTATATTGATTAAGGAAATAATTAGTAAATAAATTAAATAAAGTTGAATAATTACAAATACCATATCAAAATCACCAAATTAAGAACTAGTTGAATGAATATTCAAATAAATAGAGTAGATTAGAAGTTAATAATGGTTGATGGTGAAAACATGTCTAGAAAACAAGAAAAAGTGAAACAAAACATTATAAATTTAAGGATCTAATTTTAATGTTGAAACTTTCACTCTAAAAAATATGAGAAATAATTTGTGTATGATTTTCAATATTAAATTTAACATAAATTGTTAAAAAAAATTCTAAAAATTATCATGACGATTGTTTTGACGTCTTTTTTGAAAAAATGAAATGATGCTAATAACCAAAAAATTGATATTTATCATTAGTTTTTGAAAAGATAATGTTAAAAAGCATTAAAGGATGGGTTTAAACATAGATTATTTATATAGTTTATATTAAGAAAATGGTTATTTTTAGTTATCATATAATAGGTATTGAAACCTAGATGTGAAAGCTATTTTTTGTATTAGTTGTCCCAAATTCCATAAAAACCTTCCATGGATGAATACATTAAGAAACATAAATCATTAACCCTAATCAATATATGATTCAAAATTAAAATAAAATAATACCAATATAAACCAAGGTTTAAAACTTGAATACTCAAATCCACTAAATAATAGAACATAAATTACTCACTATAGAAACTACATTGTTTTATATAAAAAAATAGAGTATAAAAACTATTTTTTAAATAATATTCACATTGAAAATATTTTACTTCATTTAAAAATATAAATAAAATATATTTCTAAAAAATTCACAAAAACCATTCAATACATCACCCATTAGAAACATTTCACACCACATCTTTATATTAATTATATAGCAAACCACCATGGAAAAAATATCAACAAGGAAAAATAATAAAAAAAAAACTACTCAAATTATTTTTACAATCAAAACATTATATAAAATCTCCTTTTATAACCCCAAAAAAGTTTTCAATTCCAAAAGACGAAAAATAAAGGCATGAAGTGTTAATTTAAACTCCACAGATTAACATAATTAGTATTTAAATTTATTTTAATTAAAATAAAATTAAATATAAACCACATTAAAATAATATAAGAATTTAAAATAAGGGGAAATTGAAAATATAAGTGAGACATAGAAATATACATGGTTTAGCAAGATTATAAATCCAACCACGATAAAACTCTATGATGTTCTCAAAATAATCATAAAATGGTTTTTTAGTCTATTCGAGCTAACTATATAGCTCTGGTTCATCTTCAATTTTCATCAGGAAACTCAATAAACTCTGTAATTACATAAAAAATAAATTGATGATAAAAAAATATAATTTCATATCAAAATTAAAAAAAACAAAAAAAAATTCTGGAATTCATATCTCAAATCCTGATTTTATTTGGAAACTCAATTTTCATCATAAAAGGTGGGGATCAAGAACCAAATACGGATTTACCTATGGAGTTACAAAAATTATATCTCCATTCTACCAAACTCCAAAAACTAATAAACTCCTTTGGAAACCAATTTTTCATGAAGTTTCCAAAGAAATCCTAACATGATAACTAATTTGGCACACCCTATAGCACAAACTTCATTACTAGACACTATAAGATGGAAACAAGAAGAAGGGAATAAAAATAAATCCAAATTTTGAATGTTTTCATGATTGATAGTATGCGAGAAAAAAATAATCTACTAAGAAAATGGAATGGTGTGTCAATAAATTTTAATTACATTCACAATAAATAAAGCTTCCAAAATTATAAAAACAAAAAAAAACTATGGTTTAATCAAATATATATCACAAAATCAGCTTTAAAAATAAATAAAACATATAATTGAATACATAATTGGATTTTTGTTAAATTAATTTCATTTTATAAATAATAATCAAAAGAATCTTGCTAGATAAATGAAAATCCCAAAGAATAACTATAAGCTCAAACAACCCCAAAATTTACTCCATATTACCCATGATCACCTTCATATCCACAAAAAAAATTCATAAATGGACAAACAAGAAAAATATTTAATACGAGATCAATCATGGGAACTTTTATAAATAATAATATTTATATATACATATATAGGTTTGTATGATGGATTCGACCTAATCAAGCATAATATGATTCCATAGAAGAAAATATGAAATTCCTTTTATAAAACTATTAATAAATTATATTTTAAAATATAATTTAAAATAGGGTCTCTATTTGATAAGATGTAAAGAAAACCATATATCATTATTTTTTGCACAAATAAAGATAAATATATTTTTATATGATATTATTTTAATCACCACCTAGTAAATTAAAATACTTTGAATCTTGGAATAAGTAATTTTGATGTTATAGAAAATTTATTTCTCCACATTTCACAACCATTCATAAAATGAAATATAAAAATAAATATCTCATTCTTTTGGACAATATTTTTTTCAAATCCACTTTTATAAAAAAATTCAATGTATATCAAACTATGAAAGGGTATAAATAATAATTAAGTAGTCACCATAATATTAATGATAAATAACAAGAGTAAACAATTATAACATAAATTATTCTATAACCCAGTTGAGAATAAGGGGGTTCAGAAAAGTGTGTAGTGGGAACTCCTTATATAACATCATCATAAAGACAATATGTATCATGGAAATAACATTAGGTCCTAATGTGAGATGATACCAAAAAATAACCAAGTGGAATCAATTGTCAGCATATGTTTCATTGTGAAAAATATATGATATTAGGTAACTATCAGAGTCTCATTGAGGAATAACCCTAGTAAGGATATAACTTATTATAGGGGAAACTATCCAAGGAATAATATAAACTTATATAGAATAAAACTGTTTCACTAACTTGGCTTCCTAGTATTACCATGAAATCAATCAAGTATAGGTGAGTAAAAATATGTACCATGTTATTAGAACATTTATCAATAATAAATTGTAACAATTAAACATCATCTCACCTCTAATACACAATCATGATATAGCCCCCTTTACAAATTAATCTGAAGATCACATATAATAATTGAAAAAAATTAAATTAATTAAATAAGTTTAAAATCCAAAATAAGGAATAATACAAAGGTGAACAAATTAAGATCACATAATAATAAAGAAAACTACTTAATAGGGCTTCAAAAATTCCTTTAAAATAATATTTAAAGGAAAATATATAAAAACATACATAGAACACACACCATGGACACCCTTTTATACCAATTTCTAAACATATAATTTGACTAAGAATAGATAATGGAGTTATAATGCACCATTTGAAAAAAAACATGAGCCCATCGCTTTTAAAAAATTTAGTAAACATGTTTACAAATTTTAAATCTAGAAAGAAGCCAAATAACTCTATATATTGACTCATTTGATAATATCCGCCTTGAAATTTTTTAAACTCTTATAATTCATGCATATATAAATTCTAAATGTGAATTCCTGATGTATGAAATTCAGTTTCTGTCAATGTCTAAATATGTGTTTGGTGAAGGATTTTTGTTTTTGTTTTTCTTGGACGATTGTTATAAATTCATGAGTTGGCATTGGATGTCATGTTTTCTAAGTAAATGATCCCTTAATATCGATTTATTTATGGTGAAATATTCTTAATTATTAAAGACATTTGTTAATTTGTTTGGTATCATATTGTATTTAAAAATGAATAATTGATCCAGATTGAATATTTATGATAATACCACAATGAAATATATTATTCTTTAATAAAGAATATTTGAAGATTTACTTTTAGGGAGGCTTCCTATATTATTCAGTGGAGCAATTAATTTTACAAATTGTATTTTAATATGTGTTGAATATTTAGTTACCCGAAAAAATTAGGCTGGCATAACCCTTGCTGACATTTTATGTGATGTTTCACTGTATAGGAAATATATTGCATAGGCTAGTAAGGGAGAGTGTATAATGAATTCATGTCACGCATGGGTTCATGTATGTGGAAGTGAACTAGTGTAAAGAGTGTGTGAGTGTATGTAGAGAGAACTCATTTCTCAGGGTCCCGTGGTATATAAAGAGTCAAAACATATTATACAATTATTGAATAAACTATAATCTAATATGGGTTTAATTTTTTGTTGGTATTGTTTCTAAGACCAAAAAAAATATTGAAAATTCAGATGACGTATCCTAACCCATCTTCTAAATGGTCGTTGAACTGACCAATTGCATGAAATCGATCAACCGTGTGATCTGAATATTGATTATAAGATGAAATATGATCAACCACAAGAAGGTTTCTTGACCAACTACATAAAGATAATCTATCTTGTATCATGTAGAGTATGAATATGATCATTCAAGTCAACCTAAGAAGAAATAAAATATCATGATTCATCATAGTTGATTCTTCTATAGCATAATGAATTTGTGGTGTTCAATCTATGACATGAATAACCTAAAGCTACCATATGTGTCTCATCTTACATGAAGTGTCTATATAGTTGATGGGATGACCATATGAGGAAAATCAGCATAACTAAAATCTTTCATTGTAGATTGACATATCATGAGTTGGAATGATTTCAAATGATATAAGAATGATATTTTATTGATAAATATGTGAGTTCATGTACTGTTAGTCATAAAATGGGATGATGGGACCACTCTATTTTGTATGTCATGGTCACTGTAGAGATTTAGTTATACACATGAGATCTCATATTAAAAGAAGGAATTAAATTAAATTTATATTTTACTATATTAATGTCTATTAATTTTTAGTTATCTAGATGAATTTAATATCATGCATGCTTAGAAAATTATAAAATTTATATGATCATTAAGATAACGTACAAGATAGAGATATTTGATCATCCATAAAGATGATGAGATGAATCATTATTTGGATGAAATTTGTGTACACTATCTTTCCTGAATTGAGAGTCCAAGGCTTGTCTAATTTCATGGAAAACCATGCATAAAATTTTGATTATGTGACATGAACAATGTTTCCATGAATAATATTCATTCCCACATCCATTCATGATTCGACGATCTCAAAACATGTCATATTTCACGATTTATTATTTTTATAGAAAATATTGATGAAAATTTATTGGATAAATGATATTGTGATTATTTAAAAACATCGTCAATAAATGATAATTCAGGATTATTTTTTAATATAAAATGAGATTAAATGAAGAATTATTATTTAATACACATTGACTATATTAAAAAAATACTTCAAATTATATATTTATAAAAATATATTTTAGTCGACATGATCTAAATATTTTTGGAATTATGTTCAAATATTTAGAACAATTTTATTATAAAATTAAAATATTATTATTAATTTATATATAGATGGATTAATTATTACTTATAGGTAATAGAAATATGTGTTTTATGTTTGATAATATTATATAGAGGACCTGTGAATCACTTTGGGGGAATTATGATTGCTGATAAAACATTTTTATCAAGGAGAGAGAAGAAAGAGTAGAACCAATATTATTCAAAATCTAATAAACAATTTTGTGACAACAATTTTTTCTATTGTTTGTAATGATTGTACACAACAAAAAATATTGATTCAACATTCTTTTGGATAAAATTAAAAACTATAATGAATTTAATTTCAATGTCATAAAATTAATGATATTTGTTTTGAGGAGAAAATTTCATGGTATAAATATAGATGGTGGTGAGATTATAGATCATTAATTTACAATGGTCACTGAGATTGTGAAAAATATTGTCAGTCTTTTTGAGAATTTAGACTATTCCATAATTTTTAAAAAATTGTTGGGGATTTTTCCAAACCAATTTGATTAAAAATATTAGCCCTAGAAGAAAGAGAGGATTTTAATCTAAATGAGTTGAAAAATATACTCATAGCTTATGAGATGGGGAAAATTATTGCTTTCATGAAGAATGAAAAAAAATGATACAACCATTGTATTAATGATAACATGAAAACTTAAAGATGAATAGATGAGTGAAAGAATATATTTGGATACTATGGGTGATAAAGGGCTTAAGTTCATAGTTTCCCTATTATAATTATGGTTCAAAAAGATCATGTTTAATGTAGAAGAAATAAAATTACTAAAATTATATAATTATCAAGGCCTTGGACACCTGGACTATGATTATCTAATGAAAACTATAATGAATATGAATCTGATGAGAAAGTGAAAAAATTTAAAAATAAAAACTATATGAGAAGATGAAGGATTCTAGTATTGGAGAAAAGAATGTAATAATAATGTTATAGAAACATGGTTCAACCTCAATTATCTATTCATATGATGAGTTTAATTTCATTTATAAAGATAAAAATAGAATTGATTCATCAATAAGTAGTGATGATGGAAAAGAATGGATAATACTAGAATTTGAAATAAAGCATCAGTTTTAAGAATATAATGATGATATTATAATTATCTATAAGGAAAAAAATATATGAGATAAATAAGTATACTAAAGAAAATAATGATATAGTCAATAAGGAATTACCCAATGATTTTTATATCAAAACATATAAGATGAGGGTGGATAAGGAAGAAAAGATTGTGTGTTCCCTTAAATAAAATTTTACTTAGAAGGAATAAAATTTATTCAAGGCATTAGCATATATGTCACAATTAAACATCAGTTTAATGAGTCTTGATAAGTATTCAACAAAACAATAGAGGATAACAGATAGTCATATTAAAAGGGTGGTATGAAGTATTCCACTAAAGGGGAAAATATTGTAATTATGAATTCCAATAGAGTTCTACTATAACTGAAAATGTAGGTCTAAAAAACATGTACAAGGTTGGTATAGAAAGGATGTTCAGACACATTCATTATCCTAAAATATACATTATAAGTCAATAAAACCACAACTCCTTAATAAATAATTCGCAACTAAATAATGAAAACGCCCACACTATTTATGACAGATATAATATCACGATGGGAAACAAAAAATCAAAGGATTTTATTTGTTTAATAGAAATTCTATAAAAAAACATTATTCTTTTCTGTAATTTATTTCCCTATTATGAATAATTAAAAAGATGGGGGTGATTTAGAGAAAATATAAGACCCAAAAAATAAAAGGAATAAAGATGTTAGATCTATATAAAAGAATTTTACCCAAAAAAAAATTTCCATTAGAAGAGGTGTGTGATGGATGTATACTAGAGGATCACTAAGCTGAGGTATGCAGGACTAGGTTACTAGGATCAATCTCCCATCGTTTCAATCAGAAAAAAATCAAAATATGAAAGAAGTTTAACAAAATAATGTAAAGGTTACAAAGAATATTAATGATAATTTTAATAAAACTAAAAAATCCTAGAAGGAATGATTTATTATATGTATTGAGCAATTAGTTAAGTATAAAATAATGAATTAATCACAAGAAATTATTTATTTCAATGTAAGTATTTATTTCAAAAAAGTAAAGTGGCCAAAGTTATTATGATTTTATCAATAGGAGGTGACTTAAAAATCCAAAATATGATATGTGATAGGTATGAGTAGTCTAAACATGATATATATATTCACATGGATATTCTTCCTAATCAAAAGGAATTGATAAAATTGAACCTGAAATTATAATACAACCATGTTTCATTAAAATATATGGAAAATAATATTTCTCACAAATCTAGAAAGATCATAGAGAGAATTATTATTTTAAATATATTAATAATATTAATAGGAAAATAAGTGTTGATGTTTTCATGATATAAGAGAATACGTTGAAAGTATACTCACACCTTGATAGTAAAATTTTAGAATACAAATTGGAACCACTTTGTTTTCTTTTTGATATGTTTTTTCTATTCTATAGGTAATTGAAGGGGTTGAATGCATCCATTAATGGGGTATACTAGGTGATAAAATCTATAAAAACATGATTCCATGTAAAATCTCAATATTTTTTTATACTATATTAAAATATTTATGTTGAGAAATATCAGTCACACGTTGTTAATATTAATATTATTATCAAACATATTTTTTATGTTGGAGTATTGGGTGCTAATAGAATGTGAAAAGGGATAGTTTTATTACTTGATGACAAACTATTATAGTTGTTTATTTGAGGTATTTGTAGGTAATATTTTCATGATAAATATCTTTTTAATCTCCATTGATATGAGATTATATCATTGGAATCTCATGCATGGTAATTTATTGAAAATACAGACATCCATGGTTATATATGACATATTTTCAATATAGTTTAGTCTTATGTTTTCATAGAGTAGACCTTATTATGGAGTTTTTCTAAGTGGGCCTTATGGTATCATCCTCCTCTTAGATTTAAAATTTTTAAGAATATGTGATTTCATTAAAATTCAAAATAAAATTTAAAAATTCCCTTACATTATCCTTTCAATTTATTTTCAATAATGGGGGCGGGGAATGATTTCACTTGAGAACAAATATTGATACTAGTTATTTATGGTATTTCAAAAATCATTATGGTGAGATTAAAGTTTAAAAGTAAAAACTTCATGGTTTTACAATATATCAATATGTGTTTACTAAAAAAATGATGTGATGATTCTTGTAGAATTGATATGGATTCTTGAGTTGGTATTAGATTCTATGTTTGATAAGGAAAATATTCCTTAATATATAATTATTTATGGTGAATTCTTCTTAATTATGAAAGGTATGTGTTAACGTTATTGTATAATATTGTTTTTAACAATTTATAAGTATATAATATTTCATTTTTTAGTTAATATTTTTTACGTGTTTAATATTGTTTTACTTGAAAGAATTTGTATATGTCTTACTGAAGGTTAAATTGGAAGAGTTGAGACATTGTGGAGGAATACCTATGTATGGGAAGGAAAAAGTGTCAGAATAGCATACTCATGGTGTTCATGTGTGCATGAAAGTGAGAACAGTCCATTGTAAGGAGTCTATGATATTATACAAATCTAGACTCCTGCTTATGGTTGAGTGGTCTACAATGCGTCAAGACTTATAAAGAGATTCTTGAGAAAACATAACTCTAATGTGGTATTTTTTCTATATAGTTATTTTTTCTCTACATAGAATATATAGTAATAATTATTTTATGTCACATGTCATATCATATACCTTTGGTATCTAATGGTTCAATTGTAAGGGTTTTGAACGGTCAATAAACTGACCACATGCATGAAATTGATCGACTGTTTGATCGGAATATAGATTTAATGATGAAATAAGATTGATTTAAAGAATATTTCTTGACCTATCATATGAATATCATCTTACATATCCCAACTATAACGGGAATACTATCACTCATCTAACCATATAAATAATGAAATAGTCATGAGTTTTCACAGACGATGCATTAACTGCATGACGAATGCATAGTGCTGAATCTACCGTACAAAGAACAAGAAAGTTACCTGAGTATCTAGACCTATAATAAGTATCCATAGATTCATTGGACCAAACACATGAGGAAACGATGATCTACCATTACAGATCATATAATATTGACATTACGTGAGTTGGGATGATATCTACATACCACAAAAATTATATTTTGAAAAGAATTCAGTGAGATTGCTTACTATTAGTCATGTAAAGAATATTATTCGAACACATTTCTATGTATGTTGTGGTTTGTGTTTAGATTATGTTATTCACATGAGATCTCACAATAATTGTGGGAATTGAATAATATTTTTGTATTAATATATATGGATTTTTTGAAATATTAATGGTTAAGACAATGTTAATATCATTCATGCCTAAGATAGACTATGATAATATTGTAGATTTTAAATATTTTCCATGTTATTGAGATTTTGTTGATTTAAACATTTTGAGACGAAATATGATTTGGATTATATTTAAGTAAAAATATGTTCTTGAATCACTTTGTTTGATCAATGTCTTGATTCATGAATTCCCATGCATACAATTCAAATGTTTCACCATATATAGAGGTTGTGTTGGTAATATTCACGAAAAAATCCATACATGAATCAATGTTCTTGAACTGTTTCAAGTTTCAAACTATTTTAATATTCTGGAATATATTAAAGGTACTTCATTATAATGTTATTGATTCTTTTATTTAGTAATCATATGTATAAGTGTAACGAATCAATTACATATAGTGTTTAAATAATATTATATGAGGATTTATTTTTTCTGATCCAGTAGATGAAATAAATTAAAAAATATCTACTATTATATCTAGTTATGAGGAATAAATCATGGGATATATGATCCAGATATTATTGGAGTTAAATTCAAATATTTATAACAATTTTATTATATTATTATAAGATGATGAAAGCCACATAAAATGGTCGATTATATATTAATTTCATGTAATGAATGAAATTTATTGGAGATTAGAGAATATTTTTTTAGGGAAGTCACGGACTAATTTGTGACAAATATGAGTCCTGATAATAAATCGCAATAAGGGGAGGGAATAAATAGAACCAAGATTAAATGTTATCCTATGATGTTTTTTTGATACCAGTAGTACTATTGATATCATTAAACATTGTTGTCAATTATAAATTTTAATAAACCCTTCTTGTGGAGGAATATCAATTCATAGTTAGTACAGAAGAAAACTAGAGATTATTAAGGACTTTTATTAATATATTAAAACAAAAGTTTATGACAGGGTTTTATAACTAGTTATTGGAGGATTTAATTAGGGGTTTACAACCAATTACAATTTTTGGTGTATTAGATTATATAACTAGTTTATATTGTATATACATAGAGATTTAATAGAGAATCTTTGTTTGAGTGTAAAATGAACATGGAAAGAAGTATGATTTCATACTAAACAATTAAAATATTTTTTATGTGAATTCTATTTTTCTTAATATTGCATTAAAGTTAAGTTTTTGATTTATCATAGTTATCATTGAAAAAATTAACAAGTTCAAGAGTTATAATTTTACAACTGGAATAATTTATACCAGTAGACCACCAATTCATCCGCATTGATCATCCAGCCCATGGATCTATAAAATGTAAACTATAAAATCCATGAAAATCAATTTTATTCAAATAGTATATATTATTTTTAAAATTTTATTAGATAAGTATTATTATAAAATTTATATTTAGCTTTATAAAAAATATATTTCTAAAATAAAGGCATTTTATGAATTTTTAAACAAAATAATAACAGTAAAACGCCTACCATAATGAAGCAAAAACATTGATAATCTTTGAATATGTAAAGAGAAAATCCAAAAAAAATTATCTCACCACTTAAACATAAAAAACCCATCATTATAGAAAATTCATAACAATTAATATAATTCATTAAGGAATTTAATGTCTTGGATGACATATGAATAAGAGAAAAAATATAGGTTGAGGATAAGAGAGAAAAAAGTAAACCTTAACCATGAGGAAACACTTAGGGGTTTAAAAAGGGATCCATGGAACCTTGGAATAGGATAAGGAGATTTTGTAAGAAGAATATTAGATATACCAATAAAAATAATTTTGTAAAATGGAGATACACCAAACATAAGTCACCTAAAAGACCAAACTACCCATGTTTGAGAAGGTCCAATGTCTTACCTACATGGCTTACCAAATCATATGGAAACCATGTGACATAGAAATAAGCTTCAAAAATTAAAAATTCTAATCCATAAACACATCAAATTAATAGTAACTTATCATAGAATTAGTATATAAATATAAAGTGACTTTGTGGGGTGAAGAAAATTGAAAGAGACATAAAAGAAACATTATGATTGTTAAATAAGGTGGATAATTGTTCAGTATAGCCTTGATGTATGTTTTTACTTGGAGTGAATCATATATGTGTGGGGGATTAATAACTCATGGATTTATTGATTATTATATTTTTTATTTAAATTAATTCAATTTTTATGTTTAAATGCATTCGAATCATAAATTTCTTGATTTTTAAATTTTTTTTCCAAATAAATAATGTTTCATTATATATTTATTGAATAATAATTCAATTTATATTAGTTTATAATTTTGGAACTCATTATGAATTTGGAGATTAATTGATAGATACATCTAAATACTTGTGTGAATGAAAGGGAGACCCCTAATTATGATTGAGGTGATTTATTTTTTGTACTCATATATATTTAGATGCGATAGATCCCGAGAAACATGTATTTTGATGGTGACAAGATATATATGTGTATCTCCATTACAAAAACCATTTTTCTAGGGTTAAATTGAAATAATTGTTACCATACTCATTAAATCACACTAATTTATGTAGTTACTAATATTGATTATACATGTATCTAACTATACTCCCCACATCTTTGAAATAAGGTAGAAGATGAACTCTCTAGAAGATAGATGGAGTTTAAAAATTCCATCAATATCACTAGTACGAGATAAGTGGAGATGGGATATTACAACACAATTTTAGTACGAAAATGAAATGGATGGTAATTAACCTAAATGGTACCACTGATAATTTCATGGAACAATAGAATAAGTTAGGCCCATGAACAAAAAAAAAATTCACCAGTTTCATTGGATCGATGACTATGGATCATAAAAATGAAACCCCTAAATATTTTAAGAGTATATCCTTTAAAAATAATTAATAATTAATGTATAGATAAAATAATTAACATTGTTTAGTATTCTTTCTTCATTATCGTTCTAGTTGACCTTTTCATATCACTCCATCATTATGATAAATGATATAATGATATATTACCTCTTATGTTATCAACATATGCTCCACGAACCATAGAACTTTTCTAATATAACTCTAGGTGCTAACATGCAGGATTTAAAACCCATTTCATTATTTCCAATTTATCAGAATAATAAATATTGGGTGATTGAATTGTTTATATTATTCTCTCAATAACATATAGAGAGGAATATGTTCATTATCATTCATTATTAAGAATGTTCTTGTTAATAATTCTATAGTTTTATATAGAATTCTATAAATAATTTTTCAGAGAACAATTCTTAATATACTCCCGAAATGATATAATTTGGATTATATACTTAGGTCCGAGAGTTATTTATTTCACGTATTCCCTTATATAATCTCTTGTTCATAAATGAATCCAACATTGAATAAAAAATATTATCATTATTTAGTTAGAGTTCACTAACTCATAGATATTGAAATATAAGTCATTAAAATTTAACTGTTATCTTATTTAAATGAAATTATATAATATATATCATCACAGACAGACCCTAAACTCAGCCTATCAATACTCCCCAATATTTATGAGACCTTGAATAAGAAATTTTTATTCAAATAAATAAATATCTCTATATTATTCATTCATGGAATAAATAAATATTTCATTCTCCAAGTGGATAATAAATATTTATTTAATATTCTTATAATAAAATAAATAATTATTTGTTACACACAAATAAAAAAGAGCTAAATAAATATTATATATTAACAGAATTTTTTATTACCTTATTGATAAATATTTATTTAATATTTCTGTCACATATATATTATTTTCAATAATTTATGATTGAATTAATGTGATCTAAAAATGTTGAATAATTATTAAACCAAAATCCATTAATAATATGTATCTAAAGTGTAAATGAAAAATATAATTTACTAGGATTATGTACACACCTAGATTATGACCCCATATTTTTATTTTTTAGTGGAATTCAGGGAATCTTCCTAAATTCAATGATTATTGTATGGAAACACCTTAGGGTACCGAAAGAGAAATTAATTAATTACACAAAATAATAACCTTGGTGTAATATAATCCCTTTATATCGATATATCATAAATTATTTTATGTACTTTATGTCATAAAACTATATTCATTATTTACCCTTCTTTGACTTCCTAAAATTAACATGTCGATATTACACCATGTTCATGAATTTTTCAAATAGTTCCATTTTAATTAAATGTATATAGATATCTAATTCCATTAAATACAAGGGAAAATCCTTAATTGAACTGTTTATTAATGTCATGTAACATATTATGCTCCAAATATATCTTACCTCACTATGGGAATATGTCATCATGATTTTAATCAATGAATAAATTTAATGGTTTATGGCATACATTAAAATAATATTATGTATAATTACTAATAAAAATATTTGAAGATATAAATTATAATCCCATTTAAATCATGTGTAATTCCCATTGTTGGTTTTTCCCATATCATCCCCTCTTAGAGATTACTATGTTTGAAATTTAGAATTAGAAGTCTTAATGACTATTGACCCCACCACACCTAATGAAACATAAGGAAAATTATGACTAACGATTCCTTTTGATTTATTTCATCTATCTAGATAGTATATGTTTGAGAATATTATCATATCACTCCAATTTCTGAACATAGCATGTAAAATTTGTTACTATGTGATTCAAAATATACCCTATAGAAATTTTCTTATTAATGTTATATAGAATTTAAAAAAATCATATTATACAATATTTTATAATATAGTTCCAAGAATATTTTAGTAAAAGAATGTAAAATATAGTTTGTTCTAGGAAATAAATTTTAATATAAAATATTACTGTCCAACAACATTGGGATTAAGGTGGATTATGATGCACTATATAATATCTCATTTATTGAAATCAACAAAAGTATTTTAGTGACAAAAATATATAGTTTCATCCCTATGGATGTTTATTTCCTCAAGTACCTTGATATGTATCTATATCCTTTGTGATGTGTATTTTATCTGGTGTCCAGATATGTATATGTTTTTAAAATTTGGATATTTCCTCTTCTTCCAATAATTTTAATGTAGGTGGAGAGTTGCATTTCCTCTCGTGTCTCATGAATGGTCTATAAGGGTTAATTCTTGAGAAATAATTCTATATATGATTATGAGATATACTTTAGACTCTAATATATAGAATTGTTATTTGGTGAGTGTGAGGAATGTAGCCCATGAGAATAATTACTAGGAATATTTACATGTTAGATGATGATGGAAAGAAACATAAATTTATCCCCACATTACATACTATTAATGTATGTTGGGACTAGATTTTTACAGGGTTATATTATGACTTAGGATAGACCTAAGGAGTATTTTTATACACATGTATGTATTAAAACATGGATTTCATTCTCCTTTTTTCCTTGAAGATAAACATATTTTGATGATGGATGACTATGTAACTATGAGATAGATGATAGAAATTGATATATAGAATATTTGATATATTGATATATCATCCCACCTCACTTGATTAGTGATAAAAAATATTGCGATGTGATTCCCGATTTTAGAGAATCATAATTTTAGATCACTTGAAATACCTTCACTATATTATTGGATTGTGGTAGGATAATATACTCAGTATGAAGGAAGCAATGTTATGACAATATAGTTATAATAATGTCATCAGTATTACATATCTTCCAATTAAATAAATGGATGTCGCAATCATTCCTCATAATCTCTATATAGAATCCTCTTTTATAGAGACTCTATATGATTACTAAAATGAGAATTTTTTGTCAACAGTCTTATTGGTGATCAATAGTGGAAATTCTATATGGATGATATCCATGAATGTAGGAAGGCGGTATTAGAAGAACAAAAAGATGTGCTTTCATATAAAGGGAATGTTATGAAACTTGAATAATGGATCCTGACGAAAAGTTATTCCTCAAAATCAATCTTGGTGAATCAAAAGATTATAATGTGTTAATTAGTATTAAATGAGTTTATACTAACAGATTTGATAGTTTTCATATAATATATATACTTCTAGTAATATAAGAAGTTATAATGTTTCCTACCTTACATGTTGGACATCTCAGCAGAAAAAGATTAATCAATTATTTTCATTTACTTCTTTATATACTTCAGTTTCATTTTACTATTTCATTAATTTATATTACATTATATGATCATGATTTTCTATAATGGTATTTTCTAATTCAACTTTTTATATTGGGTAGGAATAGTTTCTTCCAACTTATTCTATACTTAGTTGAGGGGGAAGGAATATTTCTTGTGGAATGATGTGTCAGAATCTAGTTGTTTAATCCAAATAAATGATAAGAATATTTCAAATATTAACAAATAAGATGTGTCAACTTGAGTTTAGTACTCAAGGTTCATCCAGTAACCTGAAAATTAGTCATTGAATTAGACAAAGCTAATTTCCCAATCAATAAATTCAGTGGATCATATTGATGATTATAATGAATGTAGATTGAAGATCATTTAATTTAAAATGCCATAGAAGTTACATTTTCTTTAGTAAAGAAAGTTATGAGGGTGAAAAATTAATGTGAATGGTTGGAAATTCAGGAATTGGCCTTGGTAATATTTTCACTAGCATAAAATGATTCTTTTAGTGTATGTATGAATAAAAATACATTAGATGTTTTGAAGTCCTTTCTAGAATTGTATGAAAATCCAATATCCCATAACAATGTTTTAATTTTGTTATGGTTGTTAAAATTAATTTTGTTAGAAGGAATACTATAGATAGATATTGTGAATAATTTAAATGTGATCTATGTGTGGCTCGATTCAATAAAGGAAATTTTTCAATTATGTATTGGAATTTATAATATTATTTTTATTATAAAGAGTTGTAATGCCCTGGTAAATATATCCAATAATTCCAGTGAATAAATATTGTATTTAATAACACAATTAATTTGTTCATCAATGAGGAACGTCAGTTATGTGATGTATCGTTACCAACTGGTAGTCCCCTTATTTTTGATGGAAGTGAATAATCACCCCATCATAAATAATGAAATAAATCAATAGAAGAAAACTCTTCTAAAATAAGTTAAATAATGTTGGTCATTACTAACCCTACATTTTGTAAATGAAAAAATAAATGACATATAAATAAGGGTCTAAAAGTAACAAGGAGACCGCTTGAATATAATAAATGTTTAGCTGTTGAGATTCCAGAAATACAATTAATGATACAAAACATTACATGTTGACTGTGAACACTCCAGTAGATTCTTGGATCATTGAATCAAGTGAATCTAATCATTCAACAGGTGATAAAATATTCATGTTTAATTATGTATCTAAGAAGTATGTGAAATTATATGTAGTAGATAGTGAATCCCAAGAATCAATTTCAAAATTATATTTCAAACACCTTATGAATAGTATAGTACTATCAAATTTATTGTATGTTTATAACTTATCTGGTTTATAGAGGAATATTATTTCCATTTTAAAACATGATGATTTATTCTACAGAACTATCATAGGAAATGGAGTTGGATGGTTACTTAAGGAATAATGATAATTTCATGGGGATTAAATGATGGGACTCTTTACTTGATTAGAAATTTATATTTGAATATAATTAAAATATGTATAACTTTTGATGATCCTGATGTTTGGAACTATTGATTCCATCACCTTAATTAAATGAATTTGAATATTTTAATAGGTAATGGAATACTTAACATTGATAATCTATAAATTGTAAAATGTATGTGTTTTGTGATGTTAAAGTATATATGATTTTCTTTCAGTATATGTAGTAGGAAGACAAGGAACCAAAATTTAGATCTTCTACACTCAAATGTTGGAAGAACCATACCATGTTCAATACAATAGTGATTATCTTAACATTATTAATTTGATTAAAGATGTTATAAGAATATTTTGTATTTAATTATTGAAGCATAATTCAAATGTGTTTTAGGTGATTACTCTATGGAAATCATCATCTTAATAGGGAATTTAGAAAAAACATGAACTATAACTAGATGGAAAATGGTGGAGAATAAATCAGATGAAATTTCCATAAATTATACCAAATGATAGGAATAAAAAATTAAAATAATGTTCTAAAAACATCTTAAAAACTCTGGGTATAAATAAATGAATATGACTCTGATGAAGAGACCTCAAAGAATGAGGTTGAACATACTAATTCCTATAGTGGTTTTTCATAGACACTCAACAAGATGGCATATCATATCAATAGAAGAATGATATTAGTAGTTGTATAGGAACATTTGATGGTGTTTTGGTCTGGGAAATGAATAATGGATTCATATATTAATGTATTTTATAGTTCAAAATACATACATGTAAATACTATGGACATAGATAAACATGAATCAAAACCCAACATATAATTTTCATGGGTTGTATGGATAAAAAAAATTTATATCATTTGTGGGATGATGAAATGAAAAAAATTATTTAGTTAATGGACATTTTATTCAATGAAACAATTTTGTAGAAGGACTACAACATGTTTGGGAATGAATTTAGAGAAATACATACTGTTTAATTCTTGGTCGATCATGGTATTGGAAGCTTATCAAAAATGGATAACTCACCTGAGTGAACTCCAATAACTTGAATTTTAGGATTAAAACATCTATAAAGATAATAAATTTCATATGTGGATGAAAATGTATGGGGAAAAAATATTTTTAGGATCTATAAGCCATAGTACTAGTAGTACAGGTACTAAATTAAATAATAGAGTGACAAAATACATTTTAGACGATTCCATTAAAGAGATTAAATATAATTGGGATACTAGTTCATATGTATGGAGAGGAGATTAATTTTTCATTCATAATTGATATAGAAGAACCATAAAATTTTGAGGAAATAGATTCTCATATGGAGCTAGAATAGTGGGATTCATCCAGGAATAACGATATGAATTCATTAAAGTTCTACAAAACATAGGAGACTGATAAACATAAAGAAGGTAAAAATATACTTGATAATTAGTGGATTTTTGTAATTAATAATTAATCCAATTGAAATAAGTGATAAAAGGAAAAAATTGTACGAAATAATTTCAACATAATGATGGATTGTATTTAATAAAAATATTCTCAGTGGTAGTTAAACATTCTAACAACCTAATTATACTAATAATTGTAGAATCAAAAAATATATATCAAGGAAAGATGGATGTTAAGATACCATTCCTTGATGGTGAGTTTTAAGAAAAAATTTATATGAATTAACCTAAAGGTGTAACAAAATTTTGAGACTGAAATTTAGTATTTGGATTTTGAAAAATATATTATGGCTTTAAGAACAGAACATGATAGTGGAATAATAAATTTGTTGGATTTATTGAATAAAAAGTTTTCAATATGTGTAACAATAATAATTTATATTACAATAATAAATTGGATGATAAGAATTTTATAATTATACTATTTTGTAGTGATGATGTGTTTCTTATCAGACTAGATGATCAAAAGAATCATAAATTGAAGAATTTGTTCTCTAGAAGTTTAGAGATGAATGATTCCAAGAAATCCAAGAAGATGTAGAAGATGTGGATGAAAATAGATAGTAATACTATAACTTTGGTTTTATCTTATAATGGCCATATATATAAAATATTTGATTGGATTTTTCTTGGATAAATACAAACCATTTTCAACTGTTATTTTTGGACACTTTAATTTTTCCATGGAAGAATAACCTTCAGTGTAAGATGACCAGTATTACATATAATTGGTACCATATTCTTCAGGTGTGTGAATCTTAATGTATGTAATTATTTGTACTCAACTAGATATTGAATTTAATGTATGAATTTTAATTATATTTATGTCCAATATTGGAAAAGACCATTTCAAGTCACAAAGTGTGTAACATCCCTGATAAATGAAGAATAAGAGATTTTATTTTTATTAATATTTTTGAATTAAATATTAATTTTATATTAAAAGGGTTGCAATGTTTGATAGCGTACACGATACGCAACAATGGGTTTCTTTGGATTCTTACATTGCACACTAATAATATAATATTATTATTTTAAACGGTATTTCACTCCTAGCTGTTGTATTAGAAGGAATGAACAAAACTAAATACAATATTATTATACATGTTTGTTAAATATATTTATATTTATCAAATAAAATTTAGAGGCTTAAAAAGTGAATGAATCTAATTTTAAGGATAATTTTCATTAAAATACCGATTTATCACCTTTTAATGGAGAACCCTATTTAAATATAGTTCTGGTTACTTTATTACATTCTAATTTACCAAATATAATCCTTCTTTAGAATGGGGACATCAAATTTTACTTTGGGTAAATTTTTGGTATTTTTCTGATAAAGTTCATTTTTAATGAATAGTGAAAAATATTGTATTTTAATTAAAAAGTGCTTTTTAATATAATTTTTTTATATCGTTAGATTATATTTTTAATTGGTTTTAAAGTGGAATTAAAATATATTTTTACTATTTAGTCCAATTTTTTTCATTTGATTTAATTTCACTTTGAAATTAGACATAAACAAATATCAATATTTTGACAGTTATTGTTTCTTAAAAACACGCTATTTGTTTTAACAGCAGAAATTAATTTTTAAATTAATTAATGCCACTTATATGTTTTCAATTTGGAAAAATAGACATAATTTTTTAATTATAAATATCAAATATAGCATAGGCTGAATTTTTGGTATTTTTCTGAAAAACATCAATTTTTGATGAATAGTGACACCGCATAGTAGTAGTTAAAAAAATCGACTCTTTCATTTAAATGGAATTTTACCACTTCTGTGAATTGAATTTCAAAAATATGACATACATGCTTATTATCATGAAGTAATATGTGGTTCAATAAGATGAAAATAATTTTTTTGTGAATAGTAACTTATGACTTTTATTTACCGATGTTAATGGTAAATAAGGTAATTCAAGGTTAAAAGAATATTATAATCATTCAAATTTACCCTAACACTTGTCCAAATATTATTGGTTGAGTCATTTACGACCATTATCATATTTGAGTGGATTTTGGGACCCCTTTAAGCCACATGGGTGTGATGATGACAATTTAGACTAATTAACTTAAAGAAAAGAAAAAAATGACAAAAGAAAATATCTTTTAGTAAATTAATTTTTAGAAGGGGTTATGTAAATTATATTTTCGACTATGAATATTCATTGGAAAGATAAAACGATTTCCTATATCATGGTATTTTATTTATAATTTCTAGACATCAAATAAATTAAATTATTTATAACACAATAATGATGCAGTATTTACCTCATTAATAGATGATTTAATTAAATAAGATTAAAATGATTAAAATATTATCCAAAACATGTCAAACTCTGATTGGATGATTTTATATCGGTTATGAGTCATCTTATCATCGACCCTAATGATTTTTGGACCATTAGAAACTGAATATCATTATATTATAAAATAATATTTTCACTCTTTCCTAAAGAGCCCTTCCTCTCCCTTATAATAAGATACCACTTATATGCAATTACTCACACCTCTCAAGCCATTTGGATCGTCAAAAATCTCCCCAATTAAGCTCCCTACATCCCTCTCTTCCTCCTAGAAGACATACTTTAGGCAGAAGGAACTTAAGAAGTCATTTTCCTTTAAACCAAAGGAAGATGCCTAAATTAAAGGTAACAATTTATCTTAAATTGTTTTCTTTTATTTTTCTTCTCCAACCCCTAAAATATTTTTATTTCTTTTCTTTTGTAACAAAAACAGTATCCTCAATATACTAGGATGTTGTTATTATAAGGATTCGAACTACACCTACACACACCTCCATCTATTGGATGAAGAACATAATGTTTATGTGGATGGTAAACTAACGCCTCATGAAATGATGATTATTCAATTACATCTTACCGCCTCTAATGGTGGCCATTATGATGGAACTATATTTATATATGATATATATTATGTTTATGATTTCTGTATGCTTCTGTACTTCCCAATTTTATCAAACCTTTATGGTTTCCATGGTGGGTAAATACGATAATCTTATTTGAGGAAGTGCGTACTACCACCCCCTCAATGTGATGTGACTCATTAATGCCATATGTGGGATGTATAAAGGATAGAGATAATGATATTTTATATGATATTATACTGGAATTATAATATACCTATGTATCATTATGTTTTAATTCCATTAAAATAAGAAATAGAAATGAAAGTAGCGTTCATGTGTATGTACGGCTTACCATCTCCATGAATGGTGCATTTCATTTCATACCTCCAAATGTTATGTAATCATATAAATAAATGTAAATGATTGATATATATGATATATATGATACCCAAATAATGAATATAATTCTGGATATAATGAACCTTTTACCACTTGAACAAAATGTAATTATAAGAAGTGCATTCTTGACTCAAGTGCCAAATATTGACATAATGAACATTATTAACTTAAATGATTACATAATGATTATAACATGGTAATAAGTGATATAAAAGTAATAATAAACTTAAAAAAGGTTCTTAAGAATGTATAATTTAACTTTAGTATATTATTTAGTAGATTAAAGAAGGAACGGGTCAAGTCGGACACGAGGTAAGGGACTTCGTCTCAATCTCCTTTCATTGAGGCATATTTCGTTTTATACACAACTTTATTTTATACGGTGTATAAACCCCTCTGACTATTACTTTTATACAAAAGGAATCTTTTTCTATGAAGCATTTTACAAAATGACAAAATGGAATGTTTCTTTTAACGTACGCGGTGACAACGACCTTTTCCACCGCCGTGAGTATTATTTGGCCTTTCACATCCTCAACAAGCCGTAATGTTTTTTTTGTAATAAATAACATATACTATTTTATTTATTTAGGTAATGAAAAGTGTTTTTTATAATGGATTTGTTATGTCAATATATTTAAGTGATATATTGTGATCAAAGTGTGGAAATGTTTTCTTTAAATTATATTTTTTTATTTCTTATTATTTTATAATGGTACTTGGAAATTTGACGGGTGGCTATGTGTAAACCATATGACAGGTGGTGCCGTGAATACCAGGATGGGTGGTTACGTTTTAACCTCCAATGCATTGGGAATGGAATTCGGCCGTATGGCTATCCTATTAAGTGATCTGTGTGGAAGTCGACCGTATGGTTATTCCATTTAAGTATGTTTATGTCCGAAGTTACCATTGTATTTTATGTGTTCTTTATATGGGATTTATGGTAATATTTTGGTTACAAAAGGGTAAGTATTGATCATTTATTCAGTGAAGATTTTTGACAACTTCATAACGGTGAAAAGTGTTACTTTGATAAAGTATACATGGATTACTTGTTGTTTTGAAAAACTAACAATTTTCATTCTTTGTGTTTCCCTTACTGAGATTTTTATGCTCACCCCAAGTTTTTTTTTGAAATGTTTTTCACAGGAATTAATGTGGAATATTGTCAAGGATGGGATCAAGGGAATGTCTTGCTATATAAAACATGGAACTATACATGTTTTTTTTCACGAGTTTTTATTTTATGGAAACTGAGTAGAAGTTTCTACTTTGTGTTCTTTTGAGATGTAATAGTTAAGATCTAATTATATAATTCCTTAAACCTTAATAGATATTCAATGTGAATTATTCATTAAATTCAATGTTATGTAATGTTTAAAGTTGGGGCCTTATAGTTGGTGTCAGAGGTCAGTTTAGACAACTTTATGAGTTATAAAATTTTTAAATTATAAATTAAATTATGGTATTATTGAAATGATATAGCATTTAAAGATTACCATGTTGCTTCACCTAAGGTATTTCAGTGTTATGAGTGTTTTTTCGTAGAGGAAACAGAGAAGATTTTTTGGGAAGGAATACTGAGGGAAATGACCATCCAAATCAGTATCCTGATTTGGTCAGAATCAGAACTAAACAGTTTGTTGCAGTGAAGGCTCAGTTGACTCAGGTGAAAAATGTTGGTTGTGTTTATTGATGATATTTTGTTGTTATCTAAAATTAAATAGGAGCATTGAAGTTATTTTATGATTATCATGAAAACCTTAAAAGAAAAGAAATTGTATGGAAAATTCAGCAAGTGCGAGTTTTGGTTGCAACAAATTTCATTCCATGGTCACATTGTTTCTAAAGATGAGATAACTGTTGATCCTGCAAAAACAAAAGTTGTGGAAGACTGGCCAAGACCCACAAATGTAACTGAGATTCTTAGCTTCCTTGGTTTGGCAGGCTATTAACAAAGGTTTGCTAGAAATTTTTCACGGTTATCTAGTCCAATGACTAAGCTATCTTGGAAGGGTGTTAAGTTTATCTGGACAAAAGAATGTGATGATTGTTTTCAGGAGTTGAAAAGAAGATTGATGAATGCTCCAGTTTTGCCACTTCCTTCCAGGAATGGTGAGTTTGTTATCTACAATGAGGCTTCATTGAATGGACTTGGTTGTGTCCTAATGAAAAATGATCAGGTAATTGCTTATGCTTCACGTTAGACGAAAACTCATGAGGCAAATTACCCTACACATGATTTGGAATTAGCTATTTTTGTTTTCTCTCTAAAATTTTGGAGGCATCATTTGTACGAAGTAAAGTGTGAAATATATACTGGTCACAAAAGTTTAAAGTATATATTCACTCAGAAATAACAGAACATGAGACAGAGGAGATGGCTGGAATTAATCAAGTATTAGGATTGTACAATTCACTACCATCCGGTAAAATCTAATTAAGTGGCTGATGCTTTGAGTCGAAAAGTAATTCTTTATTAACCATTCTACGATTAGAACGAGATCCTTTGGTTTTCGATTTGATGAACATTGGCATGGAAGTTGTTTGTGCAGGATGTCCTTCAATTTTGTTTCAGGTATCTATGAAATCTTATCTACCAGACAGAATCAAGCAAGCAAAGAAGCAAGACAGTGAGTTTCAGAAAAAGGTACAGCTGGTTCAGAAGGGTAAGTTGCCTGAATTCAACATTGATAATGATTTCTTTTTGAGATTTGGGAAGAGATTGTGTCTGCCTTGTGATTCATTGTTAAAGAGAGAGTTGTTATGTGAAGCTCATAGTTCTCCATTTTCAGTTCATCCTGGCAATACTAAGATGTACAATGATCTGTGGGAGTATTACTGGTGTAATGGAATGAAAAGAGATATTGCTGATTTTACTATGAAGTGATTGACTTATCAGTAGGTTAAAGTAGAGTGGTAGTTACCAAAAGGTATTCTGTAGCCTTTACCAGTACCAGAGTGGAAACGGGAGAATATATCCATGGACTTCGTTGTGGGATTGTCGAAGATACCTCGAGGTAATAATACAATCTGGGTTATTGTTTATCGCATCACTAAATCTGCTCATTTCCTTCCTATTCGAGATAAATTTTTCCCAGATCAATTTTCTAGTTTGTATCTTAAAGAGATTGTCAGGTTTCATGGAGTTCCCCTCTCCATTTTATCTTATCATGATCCCAGGATTACTTCTACCTTTTGAAAAATCTTTCAGAAGTCATTGGGTACTGAATTAAATTTTAGTACAGCTTTTCATCCGCAATCAGATGGGCAGTCAGAACGAACAATTCAGACCTGGGAGGATATGCTATGTTCTTGTTCGATGGATTATCAGGGAACTTAGGACCAATATCTTTCTTTGGTTGAGTTTTCATATAATAATAGTTTTCATTTCACTATACAGATGGCACCGTTTGAGGCATTATATGGGAAGCAGTGTCGAACTCTAGCTTTCTGGGATGAAGTGGGTGAAAGGAAGTTGATGGGACAAGAATTGGTATAAGGGATGGCAGAAAAAGTTATGTTGATTCAGAAACACATGAGAACAGCTCAAAGTAGGCAGAAGAGTTATACGGATAACCGGATGAAAGATTTATCTTTCGAGGTAGGTGATCATGTTTTTCTAAAAGTTTCACCATGGAAAAGTCTGATGCGATTTGGTAAGAAAGGAAAGCTGAGTCCAAGGTTCATTGAACCATATGAAATTCTAGAGAAAATTGGATCAGTTGCATACCGAGTGGCTTTACCTCTATGTTTATCTCAGGTACAAAATGTTTTTCATGTTTGGATGTTGAGAAAGTATATTCCAGATCTATCTCATGTTTTGAGCCTAAAGGTAGTTCAGTTGGAAGAGAATCTATCTTATGAAGAAAAACTAGTCCAGATTTTTGACTGAAGAGAGCAACTATTGCGAAATATGGTAATTCACCATGTAAAGGTTTTTTTGGAAAAACCAAATGGTTGAAGAGGCAACATGGGAATCTGAAAATTCTATGGGGGATAAATACCCCCACTTATTTTGATAAGTGAATGAAATTGCGAGGACAAAATTTTCAAATGGGGGGAAGGATGTAACATCCCTGGTAAATTATTAATAATAGATGTTTATATTTATTAATATTTGTGAATTAAATATTAATTTTTTCTTAAAAGGGTTGCTATGTTCGATAGCGTACCCGATACGCAACAACGTGTTTCTTTGGAATCTTACGTAGCACACTAATAATATATTATTATTATTTTAAATGGTATTTAACTTATAGTCGTTTTATTGGCGGGAATGAATGAAACTAACTAAAATATTTTTATACATATTTGTTAAATATATGTACATTTATCAAATGAATGTTAGAGGCTTAAAATGTTAATGAATCTAATTTTAAACATAATTTTCAATAAATTTCCGATTTATCTCCTTTTAATGGTGACCCCTCATTAAATATTGTTTTGGTTACTTTATTAAATTCTAATTGACCAAATAAAATCCTTATTTAGAATGGGGACATCAAATTTTACTTTGCATAAATTTTTGGTATTTTTCTGATAAAGTTCATTTTTAATGAATAGTAAAAAATATTGTATTTTAATTGAAAAGTGATTTTGAATCTAATTTATTTATATGGTTAGATTATCTTTTGAATTGGTTTTAAAGTGAAATTAAAATATATTTTTACTATTTAATCCAATTTTGGTCATTGGATTTAATTTCATTTTGAATTTAGATATAAACAAGTATCAATCTTTTGATTGTTATTGTTTCTTAAAAACACGCTATTTGTTTTAACAGTGGGAATTAATTTTTAAATTAATTAATGCAACTTCTATGTTGTGAATTTGGAAAAATAGAAATCATGTTTGAATTCGGAATATCAAATATAGCTTAGGATGAATTTTTGGTATTTTTCTGAAAAACTTAAATTTTTGATGAATAGTGACACCACTTAATGGTAGTTAAAAAACTGACTTTTTCATTTAAATGGAATTTTACCACTTCTATGAATTTAATTTCAAAAATCCAATATACATGGTTGTTATCAAGAAGTAAAATGTGGTTCAATAAGATGAAAATAATTTTTGGTGAATAATAATATTTGACTTTTATTTATCGCGGTTAAAGGTAAATAGGGTAATTCAAGGTTAAAAGAATATTATAATCATTCAAAATTACCTTAACACTTGTCAAAATATTATTAGTTGAGTCATTTAATACCATTATAATCTTTGGGTCGATTTTGGGACCCCTTTAAGCCACTTGGGTGTGACAATGACAATTTAGAATATTTAACTTAAAGAAAAGACAAAAATGACAAAAGAAAATATCTTTTAGTAAATTAATTTTTAGAAGGGGTTATGTAAATTATCTGTTCGACTATAAATATTAATTGGAAATCTAAAACTATTTCCTACATCATGGTATTTTTTTTATAATTTTTAGACGTCAAATAAATTAAATTATTTATGACACAATAATGATGCAATATTTACCTCATTAATAGATGATTTAATTAAATAAGATTATATTGATTAAAATATTATCCAAAACATGTCCAATTCTGATTGGATTATTTTATTTCGGTTATTATTATTCTTATCTTCGACCATAATGATTTTGGGACCATTAGAAACCGAATATCATTATATTGTAAAATAATATTTTCACTCTTTCCATAAGAGCCCCTCCTCTCCCTTATAAAAAAGACCACTTATATGCAATTCCTCACACCTCTCGAGCCATTTGGCTCGTCCAAACTCGGCCCAATTAAGCTCCCAACATCCCTATACTCTTCCTAGAAGCCATACATCATGAAGAATACACTTAATAAGTCCTTTTGGTTTAAACAAAATAAAGTTTCCTAAATTAAAGGTAATGGTTTCTCTTAAATTTCATTCTTTTATTTTGCTTCTCCAACCCCTAAACTCTTTTTAATTCATTTCTTTTGTAATAACAGCAGTATCCTCAATATAATATGATGTTTTTATTATAAGGACTATAACTAAACATACACACACATTCATCTAATGGATGAAAACCATAATGTTTCTTGTGGGTGGCAAACTAACGCCTCATGAAACGATTATTGTTCAATTACATATTATCGCCTCTCATGGTGGCCAATATGATGGAACTGTATTTATATATGATATATATTATTTTTATTATTTCTTTATTCTTCTGTACTTCCCAATTATATCAAACCATTATGTTTTCCATGGTGGGTAAATACGATAATCTGATTTGAGGAAGTGCGGACTACCGCCCCCTCAAAGTGATGTGACTCGTTAATGCAATATGTGGGATGTATAAAGGATAGAGTTAATGATATATTATATGATATTATACTGGAATTATAATATAACCATGTATCATTATGTTATAATTTCATTAAAATGAGAAATAAAAATGAAAGTAGCGTTGATGCGTACGTACGGCTTACCATCTCCATGAACGGTGCATTTCATTTCATACCTCCAAATGTTATGTACTATTATAAATACATGTACATTATGGTTATATATGATATAAATAATACCCAAACCATGATTATAATTCTGGATATAACGAACCTTTTACCACGTGAACACTATGTATTTATAAGAAGTCCATTTTTGACTCAAGTACCAAATATCGACAAAATGAACGTTATTAAGTTAAATGATTAAATAATGATTATAACATTGTAATAAGTGATATAAAAGCAATAATAAAAATATAAAATGTTCTTAAGCAAGTATAAATTAGCATTATTTTATCATTCAGGAGATTAATGAAGGAACGGGTCATGTCGGACACATGGTAAGGGACTTCGTCTCAATCTCTTATCATTGATGCATATTTCGTTTTATACACAAATTTCTTTTATACGGTGTATAAACCCCTTTGAATTTTACTTTTATACAAAAGGAATCTTTTTCTATGAATATTTTTACCAAATGGAAAAAAGGAATGTTTCATTTAACGTACGCGGTGACAACGACATTTTCCGCCACCATGAGTATTATTTGGTCTTTGGCTTCCTCAACAAGACGTAATGTTTTTTTTGAAGTAAATACCATATACTGTTTTATGTATTTTGGTATTTAAAATGGTTTTTTATAATGTATTTGTTATTTCAATATATTTATGTGATATATTTTGACCAAAGTGTGGAAATGTTTTCTTTTCATTATATTTGTTTTATGTCTTATGATTTTATAATGGTACTTGGACTTTTGATGGGTGGATATGTGATAAACCATATGGCGGGTGGTTCTGTGAATACCAGGACGGTTGGTTACGTTATAACCTCTAATGCATTGGGTATGGAATTCGGCCGTATGACTATTCCATTAAGTGATATGTGTGGAAGTCGACCGTATGGTTATTCCATTAATGTATGTTTATGTCCCAAGTTAACTTTATATATTATGTATTCTTTATATGGGTTTTATTGTAATATTTTGGTTACAAAAGGATATGTATTGATCATTTATTCAGTGAAGAGATTTTACTACTTCATAATGGTGAAAAGTGGTACTTTTATAAAGTATACATGGTTTACTTGTTGTTTTGAATAACTAGCAGTTTTCAATCTTTGTGTTTCCCTTACTGAGCTTTTTATGCAAACCCCATATTTTTTTTGAAATGTTTTTCACTGGACTTAATTTGGAATAGTGTCAAGGATGGGATCAATGGAAAGTCATGATATATAAAACATGGAACTTGACATGGTGTTTTTTCGAGTTTTTATTTCATGGAAGCTTAGTAGAATTGTCTACATTGTATTATTTTGAGATTTAATTGTTTAGATCTATTTCTCTAAAACTCTAAACCTAAAAAGATCCTCAATGGGAATTATTCATTTAATTCAATGTTAAGTAATGATTAAGGATGTAGCATTATAAAGTGGATCCTTAAATATTTTAATGTAATAAATGTTCAAGCTATAAAATTTGAGAAAAAATATCCACTGCTAATATTTAGTGATAATGATTTTTTGATAGATTCAATTAATTGGAAACTAAAACATGTCTCATATTCAAATTTGGAGAGAAAAATTCAGTATGATGTCAGGGCTAGAAAAAAATACATAAAATAGAATTAAAGTTTTTAACGACAATAGATTTTTTGAAAGTGATAATTTGGTAGAAGAAACCGTTTTAGTGATTGGGAATAATTTAGGAATAAGGGATTATTTTCTATTAAACAAAAATGACCAATATACTTATCTTAAATATGGTACTCTATACATGGAACAAAACATATCAACATAATGTACCAATTATTCATAAAAATTTTGAAGTAGAATTTTTTAGACCTTATAAAGATCACTTATAGAAGAAATATAGATGATTTTTAGACTAGGACTAAAAAAAGATGGTGGCATAATCACACAAAATTGGGGCTTGGGTGAATTGAAGAATGTTGTGGAACACTGGATGTTATGGAATCTTGGACGGAAGATTACTAGACTAATTCTCCTTTGGTGTTTCTATGTAATAATTACTCAAGTGGATTATTATCTGGATGTTAATCTTTCTTATAGAGAATCATATTTTTAGATCACTAGAAATATATTTATTGGGGTTTGGGTCAGTGGTATGGGGTTTAACACAATATTAATGTTGTTTTTTTAATATCTCTAATCGCATTAAGGTCATAAAATTTCTATATCCTCTAATTACATACAGGGTGCTATAAAGTGTTTACAGATCTCTCTAGAATGATGTATCTATAAGGCCCCAGCCTTAAACCTTACTTAATCTTCAGTTATTACAAGATTACACATTGAGGATCTTTTCGGGTTTAGAGTTTTAGAGAATTAGATCACAAAACTTGCATTACATTCCACATATAAACAAAGTGGTTACATAAAGATAGTACTCTTATTTCCCATCAATCGGAACATATTTAAAATAAATCATGGATTCTTTCTTGACACTTCCTTGACACTATCATCATATCATGTACCTTACCCTTGACCTATGAATAACATTTCAATAAAACTTTGGATGAGCATAAAATGCTCAGTAAGGGATATAAAAATATGGAAAGGAAACATGGGTACATATACACATAATAATGTAATCATAATTTACCCATAAAACATAAGCACTTTAACATACCTCATCAAATCATGAATAAATCATAGAAATCAAAAGGCATAAAGGTAACTTGAGGCATTCATAACTTTCTTACGTAGGGAGTAACCCTCTTGGTTATGTTTGGAATACCCATCACAGTATATTCCCTAAATCTCTTCGGATAAACCTTAACGTTTCACTCCTTCGCATTACCCAATTCATTGGAGAGCTATATCGGGCTCACCCGCCCTTAGTTTATCACGAAACCACCTGTCTTCATAATAATTCCCAAGAACCTCAACATAATTGTATCACATAAAACATGCATAAAGGAAACATAACATTTCCACCTTTCAATCACAAGATACCAATACAACACATTGATATAAAAATATTATGAAAACCATTTTAAAAACCAAAATAAAATAAAACTAAAAAATGGTATTTATTTTTCTTTAAAAAAAAGCGTATGGCTTGTAGAGGAAGACGAAACTCAAATAATGGTCACGGTGGTGGAGAAGTCATTGTCGCCGCATACGTATGACAAAAACATTCCCTTTTTTCATTTATTAAACGCTTCGTATAAAAAAGATTCATTTTGAAAAAATGTCAAAGTCAAAGGGGTTTATACACCGTATAAAAGAATTTTGTGTATAAAACAAAATATGCCTCAATGAAAGGAGATTGAGACGAAGTCCCATACCTCGGGTCCGACATGACTCGGTCGTTCGTTAATCTCTTGAATAATAAACTTGAGTTAATTTATACTTGTTTAAGAACCTTTTTCAAGTTCATTATTCCATTTATATCACTTATTTCCATGTCATGAACACTATGTAATTATTTAAGTTAATAACGGTCGTTTTAACGATCATTGGTACTTGAGTAAAAAAATAAGCCCTTTATAATTGCAAGTTGTTCATGTATCCATTATATCAAGAATGGAATTAATGAAGTAGATATCATATATGTCATATATATCCAGTACATGCATGCATTTATAATATTACATAATCATTTAGAGGTAAGAAAAAAAATGCACCGTTCATGGAGACGGTAAGCCGTACGTACGCATGAACGCTACTTTCATTTCTATTTCGTATTTTATAGAAGTTAATCATAATGATATAAAGGTATTATATAATTCTAGTATAATATCATATATAATATCATAGTTCCATCCTTTATACGTCCCACATATGGTATTTAACGAATCAAATCACTTTGAGGGGGCGATAGTCCGCATTTTCTTAAATGAAGATATCATATTTACCCATAATGGAAACCATAAAGGTATGTCCAAAATTAAAAATACAGAAGCTTAACGAAAACATAAAAATATTATATATCATATATAAATATAGTGACATCTTAATGGCCACCTTTTATGGTGTTAAAAGAGTGTTGAACAATCATGGTTTCGGGAGGCATAAATTCACCATCGACGGAAACAACATGTCCTTTAACCATTAGATGTAGGTGTGTGTAAGTGTAGCTCAAATCCTTCTTATAACAAAATCCTAGTATATTGAAGATACAGGAGTTGTTATAAAATAAATTAATAAAAGAGTTCAGGGGGTTGGAGATTCAAAATATAACAAAAGGACTCATGTGAAGACATTACCTTAAAATCGGGTAACTCCCTTTGGTTTGAGCTCAAAGGCTTCCTTGGGAAAAATTATGCCCAAAGTGAGGCTTAAGGAGTAAGAGAGGGATGTGGAGAGACAAAATGGGCAGGGTTGGCCGAGCCAAAGGCTTTGGGAGTGTCGGTAAGGAGGTAGAGATGCGGGCCTTTTATAAGAGGAGAGTAGGGGCACTCATGGAAAGTAAAGAAATGTTACTTTATTTTAAAATGATTTTCGGATTAAAAAGGTCCCACATTGAAATAATTCTAGGATAAGGTGATAAGGGTTCGAAATCCACCAATCCAATAGGTTTTGGACATGTGTAGGTCATAGATTTTACATTATCATTTCATTTTATTTAAATCCTTTATTAACGAGGTAATCGCTGCATCATCATGATGTCATAAATAATTTAATTTATTTAAAGTCTAAAAATTATAAAACAAATAATATGATGTATTAAATCATTTTATATTTCCAATGAATATTTATAATAAAAAATCTGACTTGTATAACCCCATGTAAAAATTGTTTTAGTAAAACATCTCTTGTTTGTGTCATTTTTACTTTAACATTAAATAAAAAGTTATTTATGTCATTTCCCAACCAAAGTGTCTCCATGGGGTCCCCAAGTTGACCCATGGATTTTCATGGTCGACCATGACACATCCAATGAGGGTAGAACATGTTTCAAGCTCATCTCATATTATTAAAACATTATTTTTACCTTAAACTACACTAATTACCACTAATCGCGATTAAGAACTTAAAAGTTACTATTCACCAAAAAATTATTTTAATCTCATTGAACCAAATTTTACTTCTTAATGACAACCATGTATGTAGTATTTTTGAAAATCAAATCACAGAAGTATAAAAGTTTCATTTAAATGAAAAATCAGTTTCATTAACTACAACTTAGTGGTTTCACTATACCTCAAAAATTGAAGTTTTTTCAGAAAAATACCAAAACTTCACCCTAAGCTATATTTGATATTATGAATTAAAAAATGTGGTCTATTTTACAAAATTCAAAACATATAAGATTAATTAATTAATTTAATAATTAATTCCCGCTGTAATGACAAATAGCGTGTTTTTATGAAACAATAAGTATCAAAATATTGACAGTAGTTTAAGTCCAATTTCAAAGTGAAATTGATTACAATGACCACCATTGGATAAAATGGTAAAAATATATTCTAATTTCACTTCAAAACCAATTCAAAAGATCATCTAATTATATAAATAATTTATATTAAAAAGAGGTTTTTAATTAAAATACAACATTTTCACTATTCATTAAAAATGAACTTTATCGGAAAAATACCTAAAATTCACACAATGTAAATTTTGATGTCCCAATCATAAATAAAAAGTTTATTTTGACAAACATAGTTTATAAAATTGTCAAAAGATAGATTTAAAAATGGTTTTCCATCAAAAGGCAGTAAAACAATCTTTTAAGAATATTAGTGCATTCCATGCATAAGATTGTATTTATTTTCATTTTCAGCCTCTAAAACGCTATCTTAATCATTAATAGACATAGATAAAAAAAATATCCATTATTCATTACTTACTAGGTATTTTACATCCTTCCCCCCTTTAGAAAATTGTTTCCCCGCAATTTATTTACTTGTCGAATAAATGGGGGTACTTTTCCCTCATTGCATTCTAATATTCCCATGTTGCCTCTTCCATCATGTGGTTTTTCCAAAAAACCTTTAGCTGATTATTCACATTATTCCATAACACTTGATCCCTATGGTCAAGAATCTGGACCGGTTGTTCCTCATAAGATAGGTTCTCTTCCAACTGAACAAACTCTCGACTCAAAACATGAGATGGATCTGGCATTTACTTTCTCAGCATCAAAACTTGAAAAACATTGTGTACCTCAGATAAACTTGGTGGTAAAGCCACTCGGTAAGCAACAGATCCAACTATCTCTAGAATTCCATATGGTCCAATGAATCTGGGACTCGGCTTTCCTTTCTTACCAAATCGCATCACACTTTCCCATGGTGAATCCTTGAGAAAAACATGATCACCTACCTCAAAAGATAGATCCTATCTTCAGTTATCTTCATAACTCTTCTGCCTACTCTGAGATATTCTCATGTGTTTCTGAATCATCTTAACTTTTTCTGCCATCTCTTCTACCAATTCTGCTCCCATCAACTTCCTTTCACCGACTTCATCCCAGAAATCTGGAGTTCGACACCGCTTCCCATATAATGCCTCAAATGGTGATATCTGTATACTGGAATGAAAACTGTTATTATATGAAAATTCAACCAAAGAAAGACATTGGTCCCAACATCCCTAATAATCCATCGAACAAGCTCGTAGCATATCCTCCAAGGTCTGAATTATTCATTCTGACTGCCCATCTGCTTGAGGATGAAAAGCTGTACTAAATTTTAATTCAGTACCCATCGACTTCTAAAGGCCTTTCCAAATGTTAGAAGTGAACCTGGGATCACAGTCAGATACAATGGTGAGAGTAACTCCACGTAACCTGACTATCTCTTTAAGATACAAACGGGAAAGTTGATCTAGGGAAAAAGTATCTCGTATAGCACGGAAATGAGCAGATTTAGTCAAGAGTTCAACAATAACCCAGATTGAATTATTACCTCGAGATGTCTTCGATAATCCCACAAACAATTCCATGGATATATTCTCCCATTTCCATTCTGGCACTGGTAAAGGCTGAAGCATCCCTTTCAGTAACTGCCGCTCTGCTTTAACCTATTGACATGTCAAACACTTCACAGTAAAATCAGCAATATCTGTTTTCATTCCATCCCACCAGTAATACTCACGCGGATCTCTGTACATCTTAGTACTGCCAGGATGAACTGAAAACGGGGAACTATGAGCTTCACATAACAACTCTATCTTCAACTGTGAATCACAAGGCACACACAATCTCTTCCCAACTCTCAAAACACAATCATTATCAATGTTGAATTCATGCAACATACCTTTCTGAACCATCTCTACCTTTTTCTGCAACTCACTGTCTTGCTTCTGTGCTTGCTTGATTCAATCTGATAGAGATGATCTCACTGATACCTGAAAAAAAAATAGAAGAACATCTTACACAAAAAACTTCTATGCCAATGTTCATCAAATCTTTAACCAAAGGATCACGTTCCAAACACAACATTGTTAATGAAGCATTACTTTTTCGACTCAAAGCATCAGCCACTTTATTTTCTTTTCCCAGATGGTAATGAATTGTACAATCATAATCCTTGATTAATTCCAGCCATCTCCTCTATCTCATGTTTAACTCTTTCTGAGTGAATATATACTTTAGACTTTTGTGATCAGTATATATTTCACACTTTACTCCATACAAATGATGTCTCCAAATTTTTAAAGAAAAAACAACAGCAGCAAATTCCAAATCATGTGTAGGGTAATTTACCTCATTAGTTTTCAACTATCGTGAAGCATAAGAAATTACCTGATCATTTTGCATTAGGACACAACCAAGTCCTTTCAATGAAGCATCATTGTAGATAACAATCTCACCATTCCTAGAAGGTAGTGCCAAAACTAGAGCATTCACCAATCTTCTTTTCAGTTCCTGAAAACAATCATCAAATTCTTTTGTCCATATAAAATTAACACCGTTCCGAGTTAGCTTAGTCATTGGACTAGATAACCATGAAAAATTTCTAACAAACCATTGGTAATAGCCTGCCAAACCAAAGAAGGTACGAATCTCAGTTACATTTGTGGGTCTTGGCCAGTCTTCCACAACTTTTGTTTTTGCAGGATCAACATTTATCCCATCTTTAGAAATAATGTGACCAAGGAAAGAAATTTGTTGCAACCAAAACTCGCACTTGCTGAATTTTCCATACAATTTCTTTTCTTTTAAGGTTTGCAAGATAACCATTAAATGTCTTTCATTCTCCTATTTACTTTTAGAAAACACCAAAATATCATCAATAAAAACCACAACAAACGTATCCAAGAACTCATGAAACATTCTATTCATTAAGTCCATGAATACAGAAGGTGCATTGGTTAGCCCAAAAGGCATTACTACAAATTCATAATGTCCATATCTTGTAGAGAACGCGGTCTTCGGAACATCTTCTTCCTTTACCTTCAGCTGATAGTACCCCGATCTCAAGTCAATCTTTGAAAAATACTGAGCTCCCTGGATCTGATCAAACAAATCATCGATATGAGGCAATGGATATTTGTTCTTAATAGTGATGTTATTCAAGGCTCTATAAACAATAAAAAGTCTCATTTAACCATCTTTCTTTTTAACAAATAAAACAGGAGCACACCATGGTGATGTGCTAGGTAGAATGAAACCTTTATCTAATAAATCCTTCAATTGTTTCTTTAACTCTAAAAGTTCATCTTGATCCATTCGATAAGGGGGTTTTGAAATTGGATTAGTATCAGGAACTATGTCAACTATAAATTCAACTTCTTGATCTGGTATTATTCCAGGCAACTCATCAGGAAAAACATCAGGATACTCATTTACCACTGGCACATCATTAATATGAATAGTTCCCTTGTTTTCAACAATATGTGCAAGGTAACATTCATTTCCATCTTTTACAAGTTTCTCAGCCTCTTGATAAGTTATCAACAGTAAGGGTTCATTCTTGTATAGAAAATGAAAGTATTTCTGAAAAGAAACTTCTTTAGCTCTACAACCAATCTTAGCATGGTAAATAGAGAGCCAATCCATACCCGGGATAACATCAAACTCTATTAGAGTCAAAACAATAAGGTTTCCATGTAGGTTCTTTCCAGAGATAAGGATAGGAAGATTCTTATAAAAAAAATTTGCCTCAACATTTCCCCCAGGTGTTTTTACCAAAATTTCAAGAGTCATCTTGAGATGGTATTCCCATTTTACTAGAAAATGTTTCAGATATGAAAGAATGTGTAGACCCCGAATCAAACAGCACACTGGCATAATCTGAAAAAACAAACAAAGTACCTGATACAACATCATTTGACGGCCTGACATCTGCTTAAGTAGTTGAAAAGGATTTCACCACCCCTTTCTTCTTGTAGTCTAACTGCTTCCCATCACTCAATCTCTTTGTCAGACACTCGTTTTCATAGGGACCCATCTCATTGCACTTATAACATTTCACTAACTGTAAATCAAATTTGGTCTTACCATCACCCTAATCTTTTTCAGTGCAATCACGAGCCTTATGCCCCATCTTACCACATCAGTAGCTCTTTCCAGAATTTAGATGACATTCCCCAGCATGCCTTTTGCCACATTTATCAAAAACTGGAAACTTAGTTTTCTTACCGTCAGACCTTTTGGAAGAATTCTTACCTTTATCCTGCCACCTCAGTCTCTTCTTCTGTTGGTTGTTATAGAACACATGATCATCGGAAAACTCCATTTCCACCTTATCAGCACATCGAAAAAGATTTTCATAACTTTTAAACTCACGAGAAGCTAATTCCCTTTGATATTTTGGCTTTAATCCTGAGTAAAAACGATTGATATTACTATCAAGGCCTCGGATAAAATCTGGAGCATACCTTGCCAAACGAGTGAACCTTTCTTCATAGGTAGCCACTGATTCTTCCTCTTGCCTCAATTCCAAGAATTTCTTTTCCATCCTAAGTCAAACAGTATTAGGAAAATACTTCTCAAGAAACATACCTTTGAATTCATACCAGTCGAGATCATCTATCTCATCGGCGTCCCTGATATTTTTAACCATAGACCACCACTGATCTGCCTCACCCTCCAAATGGTAAATAGCAAGACTAACCTTTTGATTCTTTGAACACCCCATGAAATCGAAAATCTTCTCCAGTGCTTTAATCCACCCTACATCTAGCACAGGGTCAGATGATCCTCTGAATGATGGGGGATGTTGCCTCATGAAATGTTCCACCACTGACATGTTCCTCTGCGATTGATATGGATGGTCTCGTTCATGGATACCACCACCATTTATCACTTGAGTCAACTGCGCCATTAATGCAACAAACTGTTCAGTTCCAATTCTGACCATCTCAGGATACTGATTCGGAAGGTTATTTCCTTCTGCATTCCTTCCTAGCATTACTTCTCTGTTTCCTCTGCGGAAAACCATTCTGAACAAACATGTATTAGATGAAGAAACATGGTAATCTTCAAATGTTACATCACTTCAAAAAAAACAAATTTTTTTTGGATAATCATTTAATAGAATTCTAACTCATAAAGTTATCTAAACCTACCTTTGATACCATATATAAGGCCCCATCATTAAACATTACTTAATCTTGAGTTATTACAAGATTACACATTGAGGATATTTTCGGATTTATAGTTTTAGAGAATTAGATTATAAAACTTGCATTACATTCCACATATAAACAAAGTGGTTACATAAAGATAGTATTCTTCTTTCCCATAAATGAAAACATATTTAAAATAATACATGGATTCTTTCTTGACACGTACTTGACACTATCATCATATCATGTACCTTTCCCTTGACCTGTGAAAAACATTTCAAAAAAACTTGGGATGAGCATAAAAATCTCAGTAAGGGATATAAAAATATGGAAAGGAAACATGGGTACATATAAACATAAGAATGAAATCATAATTTACCCATAAAACATAAGCACTTTAACATACCTCATCAAATCATGAATAAATCATAGAAATCATAAGACATAAAGGTAACTTGAGGCATTCATAACTTTCTTACGTAGGGAGTAACCCTCTTGGTTACGTTTGGAATACCCATCACAGTATATTCCCTAAATCTCTTTGGAGAAACCTTAATGTTTCACTCCTTCGCATTACCCAATGCATTGGAGAGCTATATCGGGCTCTCCCTCCCTTAGTCTATCACGGAACCACCCATCTTCATAATAATTCCCAAGAACCTCAACATAATTGTATCACATAAAACATGCATAAAGGAAACATAACATCTCCACCTTTCAATCACAAGATATCAATACAACACATTGATATAAAAATATTATAAAAACCATTTTCAATACCAAAATAAAAGAAAATTAATACATGGTATTTATTTTTCTTTTAAAAAAAGGGTATGGCTTGTAGAGGAAGCCAACATTCAAATAATGGTCATGGTGGCGGAGAAGTCGTTGTCGCCTCATACGTATGACAAAAACATTCCCTTTTTTCGTTTACTAAATTCTTCGTATAAAAAAGATTACTTTTGAAAAAACGTCAAAGTCAAAGGGGTTTATACACCGTATAAAATAAGGTTGTGTATAAAACAAAATATGCCTCAATGAATGGAGATTGAGACGAAGTCCCATACCTCAGGTCCGACATGACTCGGTCGTTCTTTAATCTCCTAAATAATAAACTTTAGTTAATTTCTACTTGTTTATGAACCTTTTTCAAGTTCATTATTCCTTTTATATCACTTATTTCCATGTCATGAACACTATGTAATTATTTAAGTTAATAACGGTCGTTTTAACGATCATTGGTACTTGAGTCAAAAATAAGCCCTATATAATTACAAGTTGTTCATTATCCATTATATCCAGAATGGTATTCATGATGTAGATATCATATATGTCATATATATCCAGTACATGAATCCATTTATAATATTACATAATCATTTAGAGGTATGAAATGAAATGCACCGTTCATGGAGACGGTAAGCCGTACGTACGCATGAACACTACTTTCATTTCTATTTGGTATTTTATAGAATGGAATCATAATGATATAAAGGTATATTATAATTCCAGTATAATATCATATATAATATCATAGTTTCATCCTATATACGTCCCACATATGGTATTTAACGAATCAAATCACTTTGAGGGGGCGGTAGTCCGCACTTTCTTAAATGAAGATATCGTGTTTACCCATAATGGAAACCATAAAGGTATGCCCAAAATGAAAAATACAGAAGCATAACGAAAACATAAACATATTATATATCATATATAAATATAGTGACATCTTAATGGCAACCTTTGAAGGTGTTAAAAGAATGTTGAACAATCATCGTTTCAGGAGGCATAAATTCACCATCCACAGAAACAGTATGTCCTTTAACCATTAGAAGTAGGTGTGTGTAAGTGTAGCTCTAATCCTTCTTATAACAACATCCAAATATATTGAAGATACTGGAGTTGTTACAAAAGAAATGAATAAAAATATTTTAGGGGGTTGGAGAAGCAAAATAAAACAAAAGGACTCAAGTGAATACATTAACTTAAAATCGGGTAACTCCCTTTCGTTTGAGCTCAAAGACTTCCTTGAGAAGACTTCTGCCCAAGGTGAGGATTAAGGAGTAAGAGAGATATGTGGAGAGACAAAATTGGCAGGGGTTGGCTGATCCAAAGGCTTTGGGAGTGTGGGTAAACAGGTAGAGGTGGGGGCCTTTTATAAGAGGAGAGGAGGGGCACTCTTGGAATGTAAAGAAATGTTACGTTATTTTAAAATGATTTTCGGATTCAATGGTCCCACATTTATATAGTTAGAAGCTAAGGTGATAAGGGTTCTAAATCCACCCATCCAATAGGTTTTGGACATGTGTAGGTCATAGATTTTACATTATCATTTCATTTTATTTAAATGCTTTATTAATGAGGTAATCGCTGCATCATCATGATGTCATAAATAATTTAATATATTTAAAGTCTAAAAATTATAAAAAAATACATTTATGTAGGAAATATTTTTATATTTCCAATGACTATTTATAATCAAAAATCTTACTTGTATAACCACAAGTAACAATTTTTTTAGTAAAACATCTCTTGTTTGTGTCATTTTTACTTTAATATTAAATAAAAAGTTATTTATGTCATTTCCCAAACAAAGTGGCTCCATGGGGTCCCCAAGTTGACCCATGGATTTTCTTGGTCGGACATGAAAAATAAAATGAGGGTAGTACATGTGTCAATCTCATCACATATTATTAAAACATTATTTTTACCTTAAACTACACTAGTTACCACTAATCGTGATTAAGAACTTAAAAGTTACTATTCACAAAAATATTATTTTAATCTCATTGAACCACATTTTACTTCTTAATTACAACCATGTATTTTGGATTTTTGAAAATCAAATTACAGAAGTGGAAAAGTTTCATTTAAACGAAAAATCCGTTTCTTTAACTACCACTTAGTGGTTTCACTATTCATCAAAAAATTGATGTTTTTCAGAAAAATACCAAAACATCACCCTATGCTATATTTGATATTCTAAATTAAAAAATGTTGTCTATTTTACAAAATTCAAAACATATAAGATTCATTAATTAATTTAATAATTAATTCCCGCTGTCATGACAAATAGCGTGTTTTTATGAAACAATAAGTATCAAAAGATTGACACTAGTTTAAGTCCAATTTCATAGTGAAATTGATTCCAATGACCACCATTGGATAAAATGGTAAAAATATATTCTAATTTCACTTCAAAAAAAATTCAAAAGATAATCTAATAATATAAAAAATTAGATTAAAAATAGGTTTTGAATTAAAATACAACATTTTCACTATTCATTAAAAATGAACTTTATCAGAAAAATACCAAAAATTCACACAAAGTAAATTTTGATGTCTCAATCATAAATAATAGGTTTTTTTTTGACAAAAATAGCTTATAAAATTGTCAAAAGATAGATTTAAAAATGGTTTTCCATCAAAAGGCAGTAAAACAATATTTTAAGAATATTAGTGTATTCCATGCATAAGATTGTATTTATTTTCATTTTAAGCCTCTGAAACACTATCTTAATCATTAATAGACATAGATAAAAATATCTATTATTCATTACATACTTGTGATGTTACAGTATCAGTAACAAAGAATCTATAAGTTTATTGGAATAAGAGATAATGGTCAATGGTGTTACTGGTGAACAATAGTGACAACTCCATATGGAGGCTCTCCATGTATGATGGAAGTATAGGTGAAAAGCACAGCTAACAAACATTTTCTATAAAAAGAGTGTGTACCAAATCTAATAATTGGGTTCTGATCATGAATAATGGATATGAATAGTATATGATGAATTAATGGTTTTCAGTGTGTTAATCATTTTGTAATGATTTATTAGTGGAGTATTTTTTAGATTACATTTAATATTTATATTTTGGGTAATATAAAAAGATGTACTGGTTAAACTTATGAATATATAGAAATCCATCTGAAGCATGCCCTGATCTAGTGCCCATTTACCATATTATGTTCTTCTATTTAACATATTACCATTTCTTGAATTTATTTTCAATTATATTTTTACTAGTTTTTGGAATGTTATGTGCTAGTTCGATGCATTACGGTGGGTGTGACGTAGTTTCTTCCAACATCATATATACGTATTCTAGGGGTATGATGATATTTCGGTGGATTGAAGTGTGAGAATCTCGTGGTTTTATTGGAAGTATAGATCATATTATTTCTGGTAATTCCCTGAAAATTTGTATTAAATTTCAATAACTATACTAAGTATTCTAGAGGTCACCTTCCCCATTGACTAAGTGTACCTAAACTAGGACGAAACTACAACCTACCCATTGCACAAAGATAACCAAGAAAAATCATGATAAAAATAAAAAATATAATAAGAAATGAAAATACAAAAAATGGTAATACATGAAACAAAAGTAAATATAGATGTAAATAGAAAACATTGACTGTCATTATTTTGAAGAGTTGTCCAATGTTCATGGGAGGAAACACTATAAAATCTTATTTGACAATAAGTATAAATATTATAATCAAACAGAAAAAAAATTTCAATTAGATCACATTATAGAATTGTTAACACTTTGTAATCATTTTATTCACTATTTAATATTCAAATGCATTTTTAATGAGCGGGTTCCAATGTTTAGGGTTGGTACCCACCCATTAAATATGAATCATTTTTGTTTTGTTTATCGGACAACCTTACTGCATTCATAGATAGCTTCTATATAGAATTGTCCCAGTTTTTCACCAATAACAATTTTGATCTTAACCACTTTTTATCATAAAATTCTAGATTCAATATTCAAGAGACATTATTTGTGAGAGTTCTCTATACACTGTGGAACATTCATGATGTCATCAGCTGATATGAACTTCTAATGACCATACTACCCCTGGAGAGACAAAAAACTACTACCATTATACTGAGTTCAACCTACTACCACTGATCAAAATCTAGATACTGTAATTCTATGTGATTAGATCATATGATAATCTGAAACATGAATTTATATCACAACATGCTATATATATGTTCAAGATGTATGATTTATTGTTATTTCATTTATATCACAAAATGATTTATCTTGGAGATTATATATATATATACATTGATTTATTTGTATACTTAAATTTCATATATTTCATGGTGTATGTTGATGTATGATACCATGTGAGAGTTTTCTTGGAGTTAATGTCTCTCATGATTGAGTGGATAACTCAAAACCACTCTTTAGCCCATAACATAGTGCATTTGGGCCTAGGTATTTCACCAACGTGCAAGTCGAGAGATAGAAAATGTGAATTTTAATATTTAATGATGAAATTAAACAATAAAATTGAATGAAGAAATTTTAGATATATTTTATATCATTATTATAATGTTTCATATTTTGTTTTTAATTCATTGAAAATAATTCCGATATTCAAGGAATTTATTTTTATAATATATAAAAGATTTATACAAAAAAGATTTAGTTTGATATTTTGAAATTGTGTTCGAACATTGGGGTAATTCATGAGAACATTATTAAATAATTGATGAATTTAAATGTTCGAAAAGTGTTTTATAAGATTAAATTTATTAGGATTTAACACAAGAAATGTAATTCCATTTATTTCTAAAAATATATTATTATATAGTTAATTTTTTATTATATTTTTCCATTATAGTTGACTTTATTTGTGTCTAAGTTGGAATTTTATGTGTTAAATATTTAAGTCATGTTAACATGAAATTGGATATTTTGAAATTAGACAACTTAATGCTTATTATTAAGGAATTCACACAAAATTAATGTAAAATCATGGGTTTTCAACGGTTCATTATGGCACCACCACTGCTCAATGTTCACAACCACTAGGATTTATACCAGTGTAAAAACATGAAGGGTTTGGTATGGTAATTTCTCCATATATAATTATAGTATAAAAAATTAGATAATACCATTTTTTGAAACTATTTCCCTAACTACTTATGATGTATGGTAGAAGATGGGGAACAATCCAAGACATTTCCTTCATTGACACTCACATTAAGAAGGTGTTGTATTAGATATTTCCTTCTCCCCAATGCTATATAATGACTCCTCCCCCATATATATATATATATATATATATCATTGTCTCTCTATTATCCATCATCCTCCCCACTTCCTCTCTCTCCCATCCTCTAACTGATGACTTCTACGATGACTGAAAATGTAGCTTCACTATATAATTTTTACCAAGGTTCCATGAGGCCTAAAACCATCATGAAGCCTTCCCCATTCCATGAGGCTACGATGTTTTATAAATCATACATGGGTTTGGTCTTTTTCAAGACTTAGGTAATTATATTTAGTGAAGCACTCATTGTCTGTAATGTAGTCCCAATTTTCATGACCCTCCACCTCATGAATCCTTCCCACCACTTATTCCTCCCCCTTCACGAACCCACACCCTTTAATAATCCCTTATGTAGTAGCTATTATAATTGTTATTTAATTTTCTATTTTTTTATAATGATCAATTGAAATTAATATTGATTTTGATACTGGTTTGAGGAAGAAAAAAATTATAGGATTTATATTTTTTGTTTATGTTTTTGTTAATTACAAAAAAAATTAAAAAGGTGGGGAAATATGATTATATGAATATTATGTATTTTTTTTTCTATTTTTGGTTTTATAAATTTTAAAATATGGTTTATATTTTTTTATTTTGGTGTTTTTTTATAATTATTGGAGTTTATTAAAAAAAATGGTTATAATAATATTTAAATTCATTGTAGTTTTATGGCAATTATGTGGAAATATTTTTATATTACTTTTATTTCATGAATAATTTTGTAATATTTTTTAACTCTTAGTAAAATTAATTCTCTTATAGTTGTAAATTTTTAAATTTGTATCAACTTTGAATGATTATTTTTTTCAATTCATTTAATTTAAAATAAATTTCCATCATTTTTCTTTTAGATAATATTAAATAAACAAATATATTTACGTGTGAGTGTGTGTTAAAAAAATATTAAATTATAATTAATTATAATTTCAATAATTTAATTTAGATAAAATAAAAAAAAATCATTAAAAATATATAATTTAATATAACTATTATATCAAAAAATAAAATATTATATTTAATTACAAATTAAGAATTCCAAAAAATGAAATAGACAATCAAATATAATTAATGTTATTATTATTAAAACAATTTTGGTTGTTTTCTCATTTAGATATAAGTTTTGAATTGTGTAACAATTTTGAATCAATTTTCAATACGTTTTTATTATTTATAATAATTTTTAGGAATCATTTTTTAAATGTATAATATATAAAATATATAATAATTTATATGAAATCACTCAATTATAGAAATTTTTTTAAACTAATAACATAATTTATAAAAATTAACGTTTTGATAATTAATATAAATTAATTTAAGAAATATATTAGAAAAAAATATTAAATTTTGATATTAATTATAAATTAAAAAAAATAAAAATAAAAAATTAAATTAAATTTATAAAATAAATATTCAAATAAATGTTTTTTAATTCAATTTATGATATCTTTGTTAATATGGAAAGTAATTTTGATTTTATTATTGAATTCGTTTCAATTAGTTATAAATGTTTATAATATATTTTGGAATATTTTTTCAATTTGATAATATTTCATATATATATATATATACTCTCACAATTATTAAAGGAAAAATATGTAATTAATTTCATTATTTATTTTAGATTAATTACATAATTTCTATTTAATATAAAATTATTTTTTAAAAATATTAGTGTTAGTAAAATTTGATATTCTACAGTAAATGAAATTTTTTAAAAAAATAAATTTAATATGATATTTTATTTAAAAATTATTTATTATTTTTTTATTTATAATAAAAATTTAGTTGTCAAATATTTTCTTGTATAAAAAATATATTTATATATTCATGAAATATATGTACAGTAAATGTATATTTGAATAATTTTAGTTGATGTGTAAATAAATTTATTATTAAAAAAATAATTCTAGATGAGATGGATATAATGTTTTTGAATTATATACTAACTTAATATGTTTATTTTTTGCAATTCTGGTGTCGTATAAGCCCGTTCTCAATCATCATCCAACATTGCATCACCACTCATAACTATCCATAGTTTAAACCCCTCCACAAAGGGTAAAGGAAATATAATTGAAATAATTATATTAAATTTCATTTATAAGATGAAAATTATTTTCTTGTTGTTAATATATATATGAAATGTTTGTTGGCTTATTTTTATTATCTGAAATTTCATCGTACTTATATGACATGAAATTAAATTTTTAATTTATAGAATCATGGAAATTGTTAAACACTTTTGTGGGTTTATATATCATGGAGGTGAAATAGTATAATATTAATAAGGGATATCGTATATAGGAAGTCTTGAAATATTAGTAAATCATATTTTTTGTGATACGATGAATACAATTAATAGTAAAATTCATGATCAACTTAATCTTATTAAGGATTAGTATTTATCATCTATAATTTATACATTTTCTCATGTTTAAGATAATATAAGTTACATTAATCATCATTAGGTTGATGGTGGATATTTAATTGTTGATTTTGATACATATCCAAAACATGTTGGGTCCTAATATCTTTAAAGATGTATGAATACAAGAGGGGGTTCATTCTAAGTTTTACAAAAAATCATTTTTATCTCTAAATAATCATAATTTAACAAGGATAAACAAATTTTATTCACAAAACCTCTTATGAAATTAAATAGTTTTCAGATATGGGCCATTGGTATTATGAACAAAGTATCATAATCATGTGTATTATGATATATATTACATAGGTCTTAATGAGAAAATGAATCTACCCTAACAATATCTCAAATATTATTCAGTAAGCTAAAGTAAGGTAACAAGAGTTTAATCATATTCACAATAGAAGATGATTTAACCAGATTAAAAACAAAAAGAATAATAATCACAACTGTATTGATATATCAGAGTTATAAAATTGTAATGTAATCAACAGTATTATGATAATAAAATACAAATAGAACGGTAAATAAAAAAGGATTTACGTTCTATTACGTGAAATGGAAATAAAAGACCTGTAATAAAATAAGTAATACAAATGAATACAATTATATTTACCCAAAGAGTTGGGTATCTAATAACCTATGACAATGTTCCATTTTTTTATAAAGACAAGAGAGGATATCATTCCCTTAGTAGAGAAATCCCTTGATACGATCATCAGTCTATCTCACAATCCTCATGATACCTCGATACAATGATTATCTTCCATCACACAATCCATTTGTTCCCTAGATACGATGATCAGATTTTTTCACTCTATCCTCGCATTCCAAAGATAAAAATATTGATTCTATCTTGATATCCCCATAATCTCGTAATCATTACGATAATCAGTATATCAATATTCCTATCCTCAGAATCCCTCGATCTAATTCACACAATCAGATTGACAAATAAATTACAAAAACAAACTCAAAATGTTATAAGTACAAGTAACAAGTAATTAATTCTTTTAAGCTTCATATTTCTTGTATTTTAATATTTTTCAAATGAAATGATCCCAACTCCACTACAAACACATTGAAGGGATGGAAATTATATGCATGCTTCCAACGATCATCTTAATCCTCCAACAGTGATATTTCTTTGAGTTTTTTATGATAACATGGATACCTGGAACTTCAATGGTAATATTATAATAGAAGATCAGACCTTATTTAGATTTAGACAATTTTTAGTATAGCATGTATTCAATTACAATAGAATATGGTATTCAATATTCAGAATTAAACTGTTAATCAATCAGATATATTTTCAAACATATGTCATTATGATGAATTCTATAAGGGTGAACTTGTTGTTTATAAACTATAATATCAAGTTAAATTATAAATTTTAATATCAAGTTAAACTGATCAATAATAGATATACGCTAATTAATATGACTGTAATGAGTAAAGTATGATGTTATTCATGAATACTTATGAAACATTTTCTAATTCTGATAAAAGAGTGTGTTTTAGTAAAAAACGTTCTTAAAACACTTTTGTCCTCAATGTTTTAGTAATTATCTATTTAAGAAAGATTTTGTGATTTCTAAAACAAAAGGAATGGAAATATTAAAATAATACTTGGACTTAACCAAAAAATAGAAGGATAAGTGTTATGGTATTATATATAAATTTTTGTACAATTGAATATACCACTAAAATAAAATAAAATATACCTAAATATAGTATATTTGATGAAGGGTATGTGTTTATATCAAATCATAATCTTCAAGGTGTATCAGTTGAAGATAATACATATAGATAAAAGAAAGGTTTTTAAATGATAGTACTATAGATGTTCCTAGAGTATATTGTTTTTGTATATGATCCACCTTTGATTGCAGTCAATGTTGCATATAATGATTATTATAAGGTTGAGGATGTATCTAATGGAGAAAATTGGATGGAAATGGTTGATGATCACGAAATAAAACATAAATTGTTGGTGAAAACATCACATGATATTAAAGTGGTGGCTTATATTTTCTGTTGGGATATAATGAAAATGAAAATTAGGTTTTTTTGTATTTTCAATGAAATCAATGTCAAAGGAAAGGATGCTGAATTGTTTTTCGGTAGAAAATATGAGAGAAAAGATGGAGTACTTTTAGTTATAAATCATTTCTATGAATATACATTCCATTTCTCTCATATGTGACTCTATGAGTTCATAATTTTAAATAAATTAAATTGGTATGGTGACTCATGTAACAATAAATTTTGAGTTACCATTTTTAGAATCACATATTATTATAAAACTACAAAATTTTCTAAACCACACAACAATTTTAATCTGAGTCTAATGAAATATCATAGACACAATGTATAAATTTTAATATAATCCATTAATATTTGTATGATTTGAGTTAATTAATGTTTTCATGTCTTGTTTATATAGGAACATATGAAGAGTGAGTATAGATACAATGTATCGAACAATAAGGTATGGAATAAAAAAAGATATTGAGAAGGCTTATGGAATCTAGGAATTGTAATTTTAGGTGTTAACATATTTGATCAATTTATTTATTCAAATTGGTTTTTCTATTTATCAATTGGAAATAATTGACAATGTGGAGGAAAATCAAATCGCTATAGTAAAACTAAAATTCCATTGGATATTCTAGGCCTTTCCTTTATGTATGAAAAATTACCCCCACTATAAAAAATCATTAAAGTTTGTGAAACCTTCCAATATAGAATGTGTATAAAAGATTCCACAATTGTTTCTAATCTTGATGAAAATAGATTCCCTTTAATGTTATAATTATCAATACTAGATAATGATAATATAAAGACATGGAGTTGGATTCTAAATTTTCACTGAGTTCATGTCACAAAAAAAATGGAAATTCCTTTTTTCATATTGTTTCCAAACTATCAAGGAATCAGGGAATATCAATGATGGTGATGGGATACACCCCCCTTCCACCATAATGACCAAAATTGTTACTAGGTGATATATATTATAGGAAATGTATGAAAAAAATCATGATAAAAACATGAAAAATTTACAATCAAATTAGGTATTAGATCACATGATACACATTATAATGTATAAATGGTCTGATAATTTTATGAAAGGAAGAGATACGGTCACAAGAAGCCAAATATTATTTAATTAATCAACGATGACTTCACCATGGTTGAAATTATCAATAATAGGAATTTTTTCTTCTGATTTTTATAGATGTGTTAAATGAAATGTTTTTATATCATAGGATGTGGGGTGAGAACTATTACATGGTTGTGGATACTCAAAAACATATAAGAAGGAATCATGAGGTCAATTAAAACATTTTAACATTATACCTAGTTTTTGTTTCTAGAGGATAAGAAGTTCTTTTAATGTTAGATATGTCCAAGATCCACTAACCAATATTACAGGTTGGGTGATGACTGTTTTTCTTAACAAATGCACCTGCTAATTTGGTTACTCTGAGGATTATAATATGTATTACTTATAGGAACATTAAAAATTCTCCCATTATCACATGTCATGTGATTTTTATGTAGATCACTTTTATATATTTTATGCATTGAAAAATATCAATAGAATACAGTATTTTATAATTATATATTTATCGATATTAAATGAACCAATGAGGTTTTGAATTTTAGTCCAAATGTTATCATGGTTGTGTGGAAAAAGTCATTGAAAATCTATATGTATGAGAAATTAAGTTGATTAAACCCCAGAGAACGGAATATAATATTGATTTTATGAGATTAGGGAGGAGGATAATAATCTCAGATAGTGTACTAAGAATGATAATATTTGGGGATCGTTGTCACGCTTGATATATATTTTTTAGTTTAGTTGATTATCATAATTGTTTTTTCCATAAATAAGGGTTTATCTGAAGAAGACTTTAATTTCATATTTTTGTACCACACGAAATATAGATTATTATTAATATTTATATGTTTTAATGCTATTTCACCATTGATATTGATGACATTGGCACTGCTATGTCTGGGGTTAAATGGTCTAATGACTCTTACCATATAAATTTAGAACATATTAAAAAATTTATCAGATAATGATTAAGACAAAATACTAAAAGTATACATAGCCTACAAAATTTAACTATATGTGTTCATGAGATCTTATTATCCCTTATTTTCATTAATTCTACCTATATTGATCAATATTACAATTACTAGTTTTTTATTTATATATTAGTTAAGCAATGAAGACAAAAACACATAAATTTCATATGTATATATGAGGATGTCTCTATATGGTGGGGTCTTCCTATTGATTGGGATGATCTTACTGGTAAATGATGTAAATATGGGAGTAAAGTTTACTTAGATATTTATACATACAAATCTAATACATTCATGGTAACCATAGAGGAGGTACGGAGTGGATACATTAGATTGACATCCATTTCGGATCTCTTATTCTAGATCAAATAATGTGGAATTGTAAAGGTATACATATGTATAAATTTTTCAATTAATTTGGGGTACTTTGTTTCAAAATCACTCTAGAATTTATGTTCATCTAATGAATGTACCTCAACATGTGGTTTTTGAACACGTTAGTCAGTATTTTTGTCGTGGACATATTTTTCACATCTGTATAGAGAACTGTGAAGAGCATCATGCACAGATGAAAATGAGATAGTTCGTTGTTAATTTTTATTACAGACGTCAGTATAGACTCGATTCCATACACTTATACCATTTTTACTAATTATCTATTGGATGTATTTTGTATTGTTCCTCTATATTACATGTATTTAAAGTTCAATATTCACATTTAATAAAAAGTTATATATACATTATATAATTTATGAAATTGTTTTACTTTAAATTTGTATGTAGAGTTCATAAAATAAATATATATACATATATAACCTCATAGGTTTTATTTCATATTACATCATTCAATTCGACCTCTTTCTTCTTACAAGGCACGAATGAATCACTACTGATATAATTTTGTGTTCTTTATTTAATAATGTGACCATATTTATTTCTATTCATGTATAGTTTTTGTCATCATATGCATGTGATCATATTGTATATATAGTAAATTTTTCAACAATGATTCTGTATCATTATACTAATGTGGTTCCACTAATCCTTTTTAAATTGATGAGTAACACCAACCTGATAGGGTCCTGTGGTAGTTCATATTTTTAAATCCTATTTTTATTGTACTGATATAGGTTCTAATGGTGCATGATACACATATTACAACAAGTAATAATCATGATTAATATATTATGAATTACACATATATATCAATGCGGGATTCAATAGGGATGTATTTTGTCACTAGATATATTAGAGGACATATTCATCATGACCTCTTCACTGAGTACATGGTCTTGTATATGAGTGTGACCAAGAGATATATCACGTGATATTAAGGAACATACTATAATATGGTAATTCAAAATTATCACACTTATCGATTCATAATTATCAATTTTTTAATTTATTATTTAATGTTTACCATTTTCAAAACCTTTTTTCAAGGATGAGGAAATCTATCAGGTCCATGATATGATCACTCCATGGGCCTGATGTGATTTCAATTTCAATGAGCTGGATTTAGTCCATCAATCGATGATAGATGCACTACACGGTGTTGAGAGAATATCTCTACAGTTTGAGAATGCTTCTCATCCTCAGCCCATGCTTCTGTAGGCCACACCGGATTCATTAGATTCCAATACAGACCGACCATCATGTTGTTTCCATTTTCATCATTACACTGCTAAAAAATCTACCAATATTGTTACATATCCACTAATTAGATACTCTTCTTAAAATATGGTTCCATTAATGACATTCCCCACACATCCTTCGTTGAGGTGGTCCATTGTCTATGATACCAATTGGATAATTGATAGGGGAACTGGGTATCAAATTTCACCCACTAGTTTTCACACTAAATTTTATATTTTGATCCATGGTCCAATTGGAGATCAGGTAGTGTTGCATTCCTTGGATTGGGGTAGCGATTTATGTCATCCAATTGAGTGTTTTTCCTATAATTGATCTAATTTTTTTTCTGTTTCATGTACAACACTCTACTCGATGAGAGGTTGGTTTGGCCCACTACTGTATACATTGCATCTAAACCATAAAATGAGTGCACTCCATAACATTATGAATAGACTAGTCGATATGGTTGTACTGCCATGGAGCCAATGTGTGAGATTGAGGGACACTAATGTATGTGTTAACATCATCGAGTATTTATTCTACATTTCACAAACTTAAAATTTTCTATTATGTAAAATATTATATATTATTAAATATTCATTTATTCTACACAAATTTATCAAAGTATATTGAAATTTATTTTAATTTTAAATACTATTGTTGCAAAAAAACCACATAATAACAACATATATTAATATATATATATATATGTTAATTTACTAACATATATCATAGAAAAAATACTAACATATATTATAATATATAATCATATTAACATATATAATGGTATTCTAATATATGTATCTATTAACATATATTATAATATTACCAAAATGTAGATTTACATATGTTTATATAAAACGTATATAATCATATACACATAATATATTTAAATATATTAACACTTATAAATATAATATTATTACAATTTAGCATATATTATAAAATTAATATAATATATATTATCATATAATAAAATAATACATATAAAAACAAACATATATATATTAACAATTATTTATATAATATTAAAATAATATATATTTACAATTAATAACACCTATATACTAATATATATTAACATATGTTGTAATAATGTATAATATTTATATGTATTATAATATTATATTATATTATTATATTACAATAAAATTAAGATATATTATCTTTATATATTATACAATTGTATTAGAACATGGTATAATAAAATATAAGATAATAATATAGTTTATTTTAATTGAATTATATTATAAATGAGTTATAGTATTTTACAAAAACAATACATTTTTCAAATGATAATGTATTTGACATATGTTATAATATAATAATATTAATATATATATTGTAATATATTAACATATGAAATGATATATTATAATAATAATATATACTATAATAATCATAATATATATCTATATTATTAACATGTATATACCAATATATAGTTTGATATATTATAAATAAATATATAATAATATATATAATAATATGATATTATTATTATAATAAAATATCTTATATATATTATAAAATTTTATTAAAATTATCAATATTTAAATAACATAATTTTTAACATATATTATATAATTTCCTGAAAACCTTTATTTTTTAAACATAATTGTTTTCCCAACCGCTCCCAGAGATTGAGAAATAGATTCATAATCTATCATGTTTAGAAAATTTTTCCCCTTAAATGAAAAAATTATCCATTTGATATGTGTATTGTTCACTATTATAAGGATTTGGTGTCCTTCACTAGTGAAACATTGAGATCATCACGGGAATCAAGATGTGGGTTCACCACAATGATGGCTTGTGCTGTAGAAAATGAGGGTGTGGGTGTCAAGCATGAATGATGCCACTGAATAAAAAGAAGAAATTTATTAGTGGTTAATTTCCTTTTGGGTAACATCATTTCTTGTAGATTTAGTGTCATAATGTAGATTAAAATGTGGAGTTCCCTATGTTCATAGTATAGATTCAGTTGAAACAGTGGGTTGTTTGTTTCAGTTTACTACATTATGTGTCTAATACAAGCAAGGTAGAACTAGATTGATGTTCTTCCAAACTAAAATTTGGATGATGTTTTGTTCTATAGTGGTTATTCCCATCTTATCTAAGGTGAGTTCATAGAGATGGAAAAACCTCAATCATCATGCATGGTTCATGATGCTTTGAGATCTACTACATTTGTGTAGATCGCTCTCTCTCTCGAATGGGGATAGATGATGAAATATTTTCATGTTTTTACCATATACCAACACCAAAATTTATAGTACTCCATCATTTGTACTAAAGTCGTCCATTTGAAAACTGGGATCCAACAATTGGTTAACTCCCTTGATGGAATGAATCATACATTTTCTAATTTTTTTGTCCACATAAAATATACTCTATTGATATAAGTGGATTAAATCAATTGTGAATTTCAAATTACATGTTCTTTTTCATATCTATTTTTCAAATATTTTACTTATTTGACTTTATGGAGATTTATCTGGCCATTTTTAGGTTGTTTTTTTTTTCAACTAATGATCATTGTAGGATCCAAAGAAAGCCATAAGTTCCCAAATACTGTAAAAATGTATTTGGGTGACACCAACCATAGTTAGTGTCTTTGGGATGCACCTACCTTAAAGAAGTGATATTTTTTCAATATTCAGCAATCACTACCTTGTTAATAAACACAACAATGTAATTTTTCTCCCACAATTCTTCATTTTCCCTTACCGAAGCACATATGAATCTCAAGTATGATAGATAATGATCAAGTCCAAGCAATGTTGAAACATGATAACTGTAAAAACCTTCATCAGCATGTCTGTTGGATTTTCAGTTGTTTTGATCGTATAACGTGAGATATACCTATCATTTATAATATCTCAGATGAAATTTAATGTATCATAAATATGTCTTCATGACTGTGTTAAAGAAATATCATAAAAACATCAATGTTCTCATGAATTATCCCTAAGTATTTGATATGTATGTGTTACCAAATCGCTTCCTCACAATATTTTATCATTTATATATACATTATTCTATAGTATACTAATCCACTATTTACTATTGAGTAGGTCTATATCTCACTTATCCCCCTGCCATAGTGAAAAAACCCAATAGTTGATCGTCAAGTATCCATGATTCATGCATTATCAAAATCAACTAACCAAATAAGAAATCGATCTATATTTGTATCTCACCTAAACATAAAGCCAACATATAAAATACTTTTGACATACCATAGAATCCAGGTAAATTATTTCCAATTAAATTTACTAGGGTCATTCATTTATCGAATTATCATGTATACTACTTGTGAAATATTAGGTTTTATACACACTATCAAACACATCAAGTCTACAATTACACTTACATATAGAAAATGATCCATATATTTCCTATATTATTTTTTTATGTATATAGTTATGATATATATTAAAAATTATGTTCTAAAGGGGTGGTAGTTAGTTTAGATTTATCATCAATTCCAATTCCCTAGATAAAATTCTTCAAATATTATCTTTGGTTGAGGGTAACGACACACATTTCATTGTCTCATCTGAAATCCATCTTATGAATCTTCATATCCACTCTAAGATCCATCACCTAAAAACTCTTAGTTAAGTTTAACATTCAACATATAAATATCAAACAAATTGTTTCATGTAATCAATATATAATCAAAAGATAAAATATATAGATAAATATTTCATATCAATTTTTTATGAAGAGAATACAATGATCAAACTGATTATGGGCATATTGATGATTCAACATAAAAGTGTCAAACCTTTTATACCATTATCTTAATGACTACTTTAGACTATACAATGGTTTTTTCAATCTGAAAATCTAATTCTCACATATTTCTACAGAAAACCCTTAATTTGGAGTCATATATATCTCATCCTATAATAATCAACGAATAAATTTTATCTTGAAATCATTTTGAGCTATTTTTAGATCAAAATATTGAACCAATTCCAAAAAAAATCATATCTATACATGCTTAACATAAGGAAAAGAGCAAATTTTTTAGTCTATTACATATTTTTGGACATATCCTTTAGATAAAGTTGTTTCATCAACCTAATAATGTAGATTCTAGTATTATCATCATTTTTTACATAAACTCATTGTCACCACAATGCCTCATAGTCATTTGGGTGAAGAATAAGATCCAATGTTAGATTTTATGGTATCAAACTCATTTATTCTCTTATAGTTATGTTCCATTGGTTCCTCTCTATGTTATCCTAAACAACTTGATAACTATCTGGAATATTATATTTTGTTACTGAGAAGCATAAAAATCACATCATTATACGATGAAGGTCGTCATATGGTTCTTTTTGGTCTACTAGTGGCTATACACCCATGATGTTGATCATTTCACTATAATGAAATTTCATATTCAATCAGGATTTAATTAAAATATTAGAAACTTTTCATCTATGGAACCTAATTGGTTTCTATTGGAAATTTTTTTACTTCAATTGAAAATTTATCCTATATATACATCTATTTTTTTGAATAATTAGACTTCACCATTAACGATTATTCAAATGTGATATAACATCTTTGAATGATATTCTTTTCTTCTCGATCACATAGTTAATAAAACTTCAAAACGTCATTAAATCCAAAATAAATTACTATCTTCACTCAAATAGCCAACTTGAAATATTTTGTATAGAAATAATTAGCACAACCAAATATGTGATGTTTTTAATAATCTGAAACAATCTCATTAAACCAAGCCTCTTTTTGAAATTTATCATCAATTGTGGAATATAGTTATTTTTTCTAAATATGTGATACATTAATCAATTCTATTACCCAACTATATATGTTCAATATTGATTGATATAATATACATTTAACCTTTCCAAAAAGTGAATAGTTCATCGATTATGCTACTCAATTCTATTGAGTCATTTTGAATACTACAAAGTACCTCATAATACCTTCACGTTGACTAGCATACCTGAAAGGATATGATGTCTTTTCTCCACCATTATCATACTTCAGACTATTTATTTTTTTTCAAAATAACTTTTTAACCATATTATTTCATTTAAGTGAAAAATCTAACAATTCATCCTTATACTTTATTGAATCTACATAATCATATCATTAGTAAACATCAACAAATATGAAAAAAATAATAATTTCCAACCAATGAAGCATTCCTCGATGATACCCACACATAAGTATATATATATTTATGTGTTCCATCCATGTTATGGGTTTCATTTCTAAAATGGAATATAGTTTTCTCACCCAACACACAATTCCCATAGAAGTTGATTTTTTCATTCATGAGACCCTTCAAGATTAAATTCTTCACAAATATCTGCAAAGAATTATCTTCATTATGAATGAGTGTAAACCCCTAATTTTTAATTAATTTACTATTTTATTATATATTCTATTGTTATGTGATACATGGGATGATTTTTAAGAGTTTGGGGGGGGGGGGGTTTCTTTAGATTTGATTGTCCATATAATGGTTCAAAGAATGTGCACAGTTAGGGTAGATGGTTTGATTTTCTCTAGTAAATTTAAAAACAGGCTTGGGAGGGAAGGAGGGTGTGCATGGATTTCTCATATTTCTTCAAAACCACCCAGGTGCCCAAAATAAACCATGTAAGTAGAGATAAAGGAAAAAGAACAAAAGGAGAATGGTTTTTCAAATTGTGTGAATCAACCCTATAATGGTAATGTTTTTTACTAATCATTCTTCTCTTCAATCCAACAAGACACCTGACATTACTCATTGAATGGCCCGAAGGGTATTCTCGGTCTTCGTATTAGGGAAATTATTTCCTAAGCATATAATAACTCCTTTGAAAATGGATTATCACATATAAATTATAACTAAAAACCACACTACATTTCATATCACACACACATATTCATTAATGTAAAATGTATATATGCATCCCAACCAATAAACATAAAATGTCAAACGATGGATAAATTTACAAGAGGGACATGAAAAAGTCACAAGTATAACATATAGAACTATAAAGAAATCTAGAAGAAGAAAAAAAGGTTATAGGGACTAACAAAATAAAAAAAATAATCCTTATGTTTGATGACCTTCCTCTACCCTAACACCACTATAACCTATCCCTAAACAAATAAAAACTAGAAAGACTATCTATTAACTCCAAATGATGCATTTCCTTTACATGTATCATAAAAACATAATTTACATATACCCAATTTGTATATGTATGGTGTGAACTCACATTCCATTTATGAGCTCACTAGATAATCGATTCATAGACATTATAATATAAGTAAATGTGCTTGTTTTAGAATAAGGAAAATATTTTATTTTTAAAGCAACGTTTATCATTAAAAGAGAAATACATAAAGATGAAAAAACTATATGTATGTTAAATTTTATTATATGTAACATGGTAAATCGATTATGTAACCATGTTAATGGAGTACTAGGTACCTCACATCTCAGTGATCAAGATAGTAACATTCACACACATGATCCATTGGGTGTATTAACCCAAGGTCCTATGGTAAAGATCTATATAACATGTTTATTATGTGTGTTATCATAATCCTACTAGATGTACTTATATGAGGCCCTTACATCACACTAGCTACTAGTTCTAGACATCCTTCCTAGGTACCTAGGGTTTCCAAGTTCTTCATTTTGAATATAAGATACAATATTCCATTTATTATCAAAAACCAACTATTTATAAGATAATAATTCCATTTTAAAACATTCTATGTTTATATCTAATTAAATAAACATATGAACATAAACTACATGAAATCAACAATTTTTATACACCGCGCATGTAATGTCATGATCCATATGCCACTAAATTCATCACCTATCTGGTGGGTCACATGGCCTTTAGCACACCTCTTTTTTCACCATAGGCTTCCAACAAGCAGAAAGGGCCTAGAGTGTGTTTCTGGGAGGACTATACACTCATATTAGATTAAACTAAAGTGGTATTAATCATATCATCTAATAGCATAAGCATAAAATAAATAACATAACAAATATAAATCATCCAAAATATTATAATAAATAAATAGTTCCAATGGAAATATCATGTGGAAGACAATATTCCATTACATCTAACTGTAAAGAAAAAAAATAGGTAAACAAGCATCCTGTACCATACATTTATCAAAATATATAAATTCTATAAAATGGAAAATCTAGCTAGAATAATGAGTACAACTCAGTCTTTTGTTCCCCTTATGCAGAGCAGTAAACAATTCAAGAAACATATAGTGGTAACTTACCCCAGTCCCTACCCATATCCAGGAAGTTAGTTTGGGAAACCAATAACATCCTGAATAGGGTTTGATATTACACTAAGTATTCCTCCACCAATGGTGTCTATAAAAAATCCAATGTATTAAATAAAAATATAAACAGTTCACAATAAATAAATGTTATAAATGTACATAAACTAACTGATACAAGACCATGTGGTACTATCCAGATAACCATGGATTTCTTCAACATTAGACGATATCATGTAAACATGGGTAGTGGTAAAATCATAAATACATTAGGTGTAACACTATCAATATACCAACTATAATCAATTACACATATTGGGGATTTCTAGAAAGTATAACAAAATATCCACAATGGCCTCACCGTGTAATCCAGTTTAAACAACTACAACGACCACATCATATAATCATGTGTTTATAAACATCTTGTTCATGCCATATAATATAATGTAAACACCCATAATTTTTTTCCCTATATTAAAATTGTAATACCATGAATTTTATGATCATATGTATAGAAGACAAAGACATCCACACCAAATCCTAGGAGCATCTTGATGGAAACTCGGTAACGACATTGGTGGGTTCCAAGGATCATGTAAATAAATCATGTCCACTATAATCCCAATAAATCCTTTTCTAAGGGGTTGCAACACCCATGGAATCCTATAGAATCAATACCCAATGATAAAATAAGTCCAAAGTGTCTAATACCATAAAAAAAATTTGTGTGAACAACATCCTTGGAATGCATAGAATCAGGATGCAGAGTATGCCAATAAAGGTATCAAATACCATAATAAAATCATAACCTCATTCCATTCACAATTCGCTTCACAATTTATTACATTCCATGAGATCATCCAACTCATTAAAACAATTATTATAAAATCTATTTATTCTAAAGAAAAAACATGTCATCACATAGAATCATATAACCAATAGGCCTCAACTCTCTCCAAAAATTCAATTAAAATCTAATTCATTTTAATATGGATTATTCTAACTATGAATGGAAATGCACAACCACATGTGGTATACAAAAATAATGATACAATGGAACACCCATGGGTATCATAAGTTGAGGATAAGTGACCTGGAAACAGAAAATGGTACTCAAGGGGAAACCTAACAAGTACCAATTAATTTAATTCATCAATTTAATTAATTAAAAGGAAACCATAAAATATTCCAAGATGTGGAAGAATAAAATATATTCTTATAAATCACCAAAACATGAGGGAAAGGTATAGATAATCTATAATATTTATGTAGTGCCGAACTCATCAAACATCAATCTTTGATTCAGTTCATATTGAGATTGAAGTGAAGAATGGATGGAAATCCAAAAAAAATAGGGAATATTATCTCACACATAAATATCACTGATGATACAATGTAAAAATAATGATGGAATGAAATGAATGGATTAATCATTGAAATGGATCTAATGATACAGATGGTCTTTTATTCTGAGTCCAGATAGTGAAGACCTCCCAATCCCTAGATTATGATTCAATAAAGAGCTCCCAAGACTCACAATTCTTTCAAACCGAGTAGAAAATTAATCGATTTATGTTTTATATTATTCAATGTGAATATAGGTAATTTCTCCAAGAAATATTTGGTCGTACGGTTGGTCAATCTATGCACCAACTTTTTTCCCTTCACTACATTTAGGGGATCCTCACAAATTTTAACGATCATGGTTTTTCTAACCATTAAAAAACCATGGAATGCCCACTACTAAAAAACTACAGATTCCCTCATATTGTAATGCAACTGAGGTTGCACGGTTTTCTCAAACTATGAAATCTACTAAAACAAGCTATGATGCCATGCATAGTTTGAGGTAACTGTGCAGGTGATCCCACACGGTTTCTCCAAACCATGCAACCTATCCTACTATGTTTTTAAAAATAGTGTGAACAATTTTTTTATTCCAAATTTCCAAAATTCATGCTCCTAACAATCCTCATACACCCACAATACACCCATAATGTAAATGGGTACTCAGGTTAGGCCATAAACAATAATTCAAACTAAAAAAGAAATATTTGTACCTGGAAAAAACCCAAGATAATAAAATAATCCTTTATTAAATAAATTCATACCTTAATTTCCCTCTCAGGGGTATTTAAGAAAATCATTATAATAACTCTTCCCACATAGAATGTATGTCAGTCCCCCACTCCCAAGTATCATCTTATTAATGTTCATACAACAATAGAACCCATACTAAAAAAACATGCCAGTCTCTTTGAATGTCCATGATACTCAAAATAACATTAATAAGGTGATCTTTAAAGGATGAATCTACCTATAGCTCAACCACATTTGGATATAATATATGATATGGGACTGGGTGATAATATGGCAGTTGAGATATATGGATGATGCCATGCATGGATCATTACCACTAAGGTAACTACAACCGATATGCTATCGGACCAACAATCTCCAAAATCTCAAATGGAATGACATGTCATGGTAAAATATTACCCTTTATCCAAATAAATTTGTGTCCCAACCATGTTGGGATATGTAAAAAGACTCAATCCCCATCCTCAAACTCTAGAGGTCAACAACAACGATTGGAATAAGATTTTTATCGATATTGAGTAGTATCCATATGCTTTATGGTCAACTGGACTTCCGCAATAGTCTCATGCATAAGATGAAGTCCTAATAAAGGTGAATCACCTACCTCTATCTTTCTCAAGGGTGATCAGCATAGCCTATCATAAAAATACTCATATGTTTCCTTCTATATAGTTACCTGGTATCTATTTTTATAGTACAAATCTGGAAGGGGTATATGCCTCTCCCAATAACCTCCAAAATCAAGGATGAATTCTCTAAGGGTGTAAACATTAATCTAAATATTTAATTATGACTATCCTTCATTTTGAGGGTTTTATTCTATTCATAGAATCTCATGTGTACCCATATCCCTCTACAAACTCTAGCAGAAATGAGACATAAAATCGGTGACCCAATACAATAATTTTTTTAGGAACCAAATGAATTAATACTATCTAATAGATATATAATCTCCCAAGATCATCTATTGATGAGGTCTCACTAATTTATATTATATTATAAACCTTCCCGATATTATCGATGACAACCCACATAGCATCACTACATCGAGGTGACCTCAGAAAACGAGTTAAGAAATCCATCACAACATCTTCCCATTTACACTCTAGAATGGGTACATATTGTAAAACCCTAGATAGTCACTGGTATTCAGCCTTAAACTAATAATATGTGGAACACCTCATAAAATACATGATACCTAAGCTTTTATACCTAGCCACCAATTCCAGGAATATAAATCATGATACATCATTGTAAAATCGGGATGCACTTCGCAAACTGAGGGATGAAACTCTTACACCAGCTCCTCAAATATTTATTCTTGAAACCATATGGCACCATGAATATGTAATATTTTATCCATTCCCCTATCCCAAATAATAAATGATTCCTCACCTTCTACACTCTTCTATATGACTAGGCCCTCTAAATCCGATAACATTCACTTCCTCACTCTATCCAGAAGAGTGGATGTAACAACTAAGGATAATGGAAATTTATATATGAGACTATACTACAACTCTAAATGAATATCTATCAATATGAAAATAGTTTTTTACTCACTATTTTTATCTTGAAATATTTATATCTGTTCCTTCAAGCTTAGTGCAGCAGCAACTGTATTTCCCCTCCTAGGCATAGAGCCAAGCATGAAGTCAAATGACTATGGGTACTCAACTAACCATCACTACCTCCAACTTACATTACACTATTTAAAAATATACATGAGGCTTTTATGGTTCTTGTGAATAAAAAACACTCTCACCATATGTAATTCCTCAAATAGTTCAATGTTTTTAAATTAGCAGCTAACTCAAGATCATGTGTTAGTTAATTTCTTTCATGTGGCCTTAGCTTAAAAGACATGTATGCCACAACTCACACCTCGACATAAAAACATATCTTATCCAAATACTGGACGCATCTCAATATATAGTGAGGCTCATTCCTAGTGCTAAAATAATCAATATCAGTAATTAATTCATTATCCCTTTAATCCCTTAAAAGTTTATCTCTCAGGTATCTGTCTATACAAACATCACACACATCATATTCAATAATATGAGAGTTGTTTATAGCCATGATATATATAAAAAGAAACACCAATAATAAAAATTTATCCCCAAGGATATTTTTATATCAAATATGTTCTTGGGATGCTGTCATGAAACCACATATATCACATTCACTAGATTGACTGATAATCTTGTATCTAAGATAATATGACCCGAGAATTGAATCTTTTCTATCTAAAAATGTAGCATTGTGATATTATTATATAAATTATTGTCTCTCAATATATCCCAACTAAACTCATGATGGTTTTTAATTTCAAATTTATTTTAATAATACACCAAGATATCATCCAAGAATACCATAGTAAAAAAATACATAATTGGATGGAAAAATCTGTGCATTAGTTCCATGAAAACTAACGAAACATTCATGAGACTAAAAAAGTAATAAGATACTCATGTATACCATATATTATATGAAATTTTATATGGGGTACGAATGTAGGTGAAACGTAAAACCGATAATTACAAAATCCAAATCAATCTTCAAGAAAACCCGAGCTCCTAAGAGATGGTAAAATAAGTCATCTATTTGTGGAAAGGGTTACCAGTTATTAACAATATAATTGTTCAATTTAGAATAATCTAAACATATATAAAGGTAACTATATTCATTGTTTCACAAAAATACCTTTTAATCCCATAGATAAGTACCATGTAATATAAATTTGTTGGCCTGTAAGTACTATAACTACAACATGAGCTCCTATAACTCCATAATATCCATATTTTATGGAGGAAAGGATATAGGTGTGGCTTCAATCACTATCTCTATATATAATTCCACATATCTCATGAGATTATCCAGAAATATCCACTGGGAAAACATCCTTGAAATGATTAACCACTATAATGAAATATTTCTGAAGAATCCATGTCCATACAGATATAAACTCACAAATCGAGATATTATCCCACCTAGTCCACAGAGCACTAGTCCATCTAGGATCACATAGAAATCCCATTCAACCTTGAGAATAAACACTCTACCCAATGGTGATGTAAACTCACCCTTCCACAATAATAATAAATGTAGAATCGATAAGAAACCATCCAGTCTATTTCGAGTATGACATCAAACCCTATCATCAAAGGGAAAAAAGATAAAATCCAAAGTCACACCCAAAAATATCAAGGGGGGACTCCCTACACTGGCATACACACTCCATTCTGATCCCTAAAAATGTATCCAATGTAATAAATTTATCATAAAACTATCCAAAATTCCTACGTATTTCCATAACAGATACATATATAAAACATTGATATTCACTTATATCAAAGAGTATATACTTCCATAGAGGCTACTAAGATTTTACCTCTCACAATAGAATGTCCAACTCTCAACTCATTAGGTGTAGGATGTATAAAATATATCTATTATGTACCACTACCCTATAAAACATCCTCATCACCATGAAAAATACCACTCTACTTCCTAAGTACAACTGGTACCCAGCTATCTTAGCCACAACCACCACCTCATTATGAAAGACTAGTTCTATCCTAACTCAAATCTTGGTGTGGATATATAAATCCCAATCCTAAATTAGGAGCCAGATTTGATCCCATTCATCATTATACTGAAGGTATGTTGATAAAAACTGCTTTATGTGTCCATCATACCACAAGATTATCACTCTATTGGGTCACGGTCACACTAATTACTCAAATGTACCCATCACCCACACTGGTGACATAAAACAACACTACAAGCACTCAAAACCTGGCGGGTACTCCCCTCATGTGAGGCCCCAAAATGGTTCTCCCTATTAGAAGACACTGAACTGCTAGGTCAATAGTCCAAAATACCATTCTATCTACCCCCATCTTCCCTAAAATTATTCATGGTAATAAGAACCTGATTCAGTAATTCTGTAATAGTCCCCATCCAAAAAAAAAATTCCTCAAATTGAATGTCATGTCTAAGACCATCCATAAATCGTCTCACTCTTGATATCTCACTAGAAATGTTTATCTATGAAAAAATTTTCAACTCTATTAATAGTTTTGAGTAATCCATGATAGTCCTTTCACCCTAATCGATAAGGATAAAAAAATATCTAGTTTATCTTTATGGGTGTTACAAAAAGGTTATTCATTAAAACTATAATCCATATCCCTCCATATCATAACTAAAATAACATCATCTTGTTTTAAAATAACACACCAACACTTTGGTACTTCCCAAATAATGGAATTCAGGAGATTCACTCTCCTCTTTGGAGGTGTATAAAGATGCTAAAATATAGAAAAATTCATCTCTATCCATAGATCAATAGCCTCTGGACCTCTATCCTCTGAAAATTTGGGTAGATGAAGATTTTGGAATAACCTCATTAACTTGACCATAGTCTATTTAGGTTTTCATATCACTAAAACGTCTATATATAGCGTAGAAAACCCTGGTGAAATTTCTACATAGAAGCTATATCTAAGACAAGTATTGGTACCTCAACTTGAACTACTAGAGGATCTATTGGTAACCCATGGCCCACTACCTCTAGAGAACGGTAATCTCTACCCTCCTAGCATATAATTGGAGGTCATCGTGTTGAGATTCCACTTCAATTCCAAACACAATCCTTAAAAAAGTTCAATAACAAGATGACAATAGTTAAAAAAACATATGAAAAGTTCAAAACGTTCCTATAACAATCCTCAACCCTCTACATATTCTCAAAACTAGAAATTGGTAATGATAAATAGTCATAAACATCACTAGATATTCTGCCTAATACCCACTCAAAAGTTGGTTCTAGGTCAAGTTCTCTATTTCTTTATTCCAATTTCCATTTTAATTCACATTTATATCACAATTCACTTTGAATGGATGAACCAAATGGTTCACCACTTCTAATATATAATGACCCACACACATTATGAACATAAGTATAACATCCACTTAATCCATACTTCCTACCCATCAAACCATTGAACTATGACTCAACATTCCATAGTTGACTATGTAGGGTGTCTGTTATATTTGATATACGAAAATATATCTAGGTTAGGGAACTAACTCTCAACAAAAAACTTGTTTTATCAGTTCCCTACACAAATAAATTTTCACCCAATTGGTATATCACACAAGGAACACATGACAATGTCATATAGAATTGCAATGCATCCCATATAGAATGACATAATGTGTCGCATGCGAATTGAATCAGGTTCCTAAAATGATGCATGAGATGCAAATACCTCTCCTCATCATGACATGATGAAATAAAATAATCAATAGATGAAATAATAATTTCCAAATATAGGTGTTTCACCCAATAGTGGAATGACATCAAAAAATAATAAGAATAATATTGAAAAAACATGATATGGTCGAGGTGATTTGTCTTTTTACAACAAATGGGTTAGTTACTCATAATCACAGCTCCTTAATAATGTTCAATTACATTTTAATCCTATAATATTATCTCAAAATATTATGAAAAATTGAAAATAAAATCTCTCATAACACTTATTTTATCCCAACATAGATTCCACTAAATGGTGCCTATATCTGGTAGGTCGCATTTCCTCAATTTTTCCTCCCAATATTCTAGAGGATTCAAAACCCCATTGTGGGACTAGGGTGTATTTTTTTGGATCAAATTACCTCATTTTAGAGTGTAAGTCGACATTATTAAACACATCAGTCAATAACATAAGAAAAATATAAATAACTAACAAAATATAGATCTGTTCTATTCTTCTCCTCTTCGATTTAGTAAACAATTAAAGCATTGTACAATGGGTGCTTTCCCTTTCCCCTACGTTTGTCAATAAAGTATGTTCGGGTACCTAATGAAAGCCCAAACAAGGTGTGAGATAACACCTAGTAGGACACCACCAATAGATTCTATAAAAAATCTAGTCTCTATAATAAAAGTAGAAACATTGTGAATTTTATTATAGGTATAAATGAACTGAAAGTAAATGATAAATCCTAGTGGGTAATGTCTAGCCAACCCAGGATACCTACAATAATAGTTGAGTAGCATTAAATAATGGAATAAAAAAAACATAAATAAATCAGTTGTAATACAATCGTTCCACAATATGTAATTATATACCATTACTACTACAGTCTATAATATATAACATAATATCCAAAATATAATCTGGGTATAATATAGTGTAAACAACTACCAGGGACACACCATTTAATCCAGTGTATAATATTTTCACATCCATGTGGTATAATGACATGTAAACACCAACAATGATTAGGTCGTGTAATCAATGTTTTATACCACAAAGGGCTGGATATAAGGTTTGGAAGACCATGGAATCCATGTCGGGTCCCATTTGTATCTTGATGGAAACATGGTAATGACTTTGGTGGGGTCCAACGAGCATGTCAACATACCATGTCCACTACTAACCCAAGAAACCTAGATCTGATGGGTAGAAATGCCCAAGGAATCCTATAAAAAGAAACCCTATGGAGAAAACAGGAACAAGGTGTCCACTACCATAAGAAAGATCCATGGGGGAAAATCCACATAATCTATGGAATTAAGATCCAAGGTATTCCCAAAAGGGATTCGACCGCCATAATCAATTTTTCCTGTAGTTCCATTCACAATTTATTTCAAAATATATTACATTCTATGAGTTAATACAACTCATATATATAAGTAATATAAAATACATTTAATGAAAAGAAAACACATTTCATCATATGTCATCATATAATCAGGTGGCATACACTCTCTCTTATCAATTAATTTGGTTATAATTTTGTTATAAAAATATTTTTCTAACTATAAAGTCACACACACACACACACACACACATGTGGTATAAAAATTGGAAGATACAAGGGAACAACACATGGATGGCCTAGCATGAGGATGAGTAGCCTCTAACCATAAAATGATACTCAATGTGCAACCAAACAGATCTCAATTTATTCAATTCAACAATTTAATAAATTAATGTGGCACCGTAGGAATGTTAGACATGTGGATAAATGGAATCTATGATTATAAAATATGAAACTCCAAGGGAAGGGTATAGATCACATCATTATTATTCCCAATGAAAGAGAAAAGGAATAGATTTATGTTTTATGATATTTTATTGAAAATTATGTAATTTCACCAGGAAATACTATCATCATGGTTTTTGATGTACAGTGGGCTAAAATATGCACCAACCATGGACCATTCACTACATTAAGGGAGAACTTGCATGCTTTCATATGCATTGTTTGGCTATCCTCATTAAAACCAGGCAACACCATCTTCTAAAAACTGCAGAGCCACTCGCATAGATCTGGGCCTAATATTACATTGTTTAATCAAACTATGTGATCTAATTCAGCCCATTATCAAGCCCCACATGATTAGGGGTAACCCAGGGGAATTTTACGAATGTTTTCTTAAAACAATGTGGCATGTCCCACATGATTTCTACTAGCCATGTGACATTTTTATTTTTTCCAAAACATAGGGATCTGAGCTTTAAAAATCATTGTATAACCCTGATACCACCATGAAGTCAATGGGACTCACATTAGGCCATAAAATGTAATTTAAATAAAAAAACAAATGATTAATACCTCAAGGAAATGTCTAGAAATTGCAACGATATTTAGAAAAAACACAATTAAAATGACCAGGGGAAGCATAATTGAATTACCAAAAAAATGAATTATAACGGAATCGCCTACCTTTTCCTTTTTGAACACCACATCCTAGTTGTATAACCCAATTTGAAAAGATATAGGATCCTATAGAAGAGAAAACATCCAAATATAATCAAGATTGAATATAAATATTTTAGACTGAGCACAATTTAGGCCACTACAATTACTAAATAATAGGAATCCCAATAAGGAATAGAGAAGATGACCAGAGTAGTGAATAGAAGATAATTGAAGACAGATAATGGAATATATATGGAAGATTCAATCATGAATCATCTAAAGATTTTAGATAAATAAAAGATGATGTAGTGAGGAGTTATTCCTATGAATATAGGAAATGAATGAGTTAAATCAAGGGTCAAAAAGGTTAAAAACTGAGGAGTGGAAAAAGTTTAATTTGAAAAAAATATAGATTTGAAAGGCCGCATGGTCTGCTAGACTATATGTCCATTATGGGATGTATACATCCTAACATATGGTAGGATACACATGATGATAGAGGCTAGAACACAACCATGTTCAGGGACATGCAAACATTATAGAATCATTTTGTATATCACATGGATTGTATGGCAATGGCACACAGTTTCTACTATACATGTGCCGCCATCTTCCCTCTAAAAAACCACCATTTTTATTATAATGATCTATGAAAATATAAAGAAAAAAATTAAAATAAAACATAAATAATAAAAAATTAAAAGGTACACTTTTGGTGTGATAAATCTCTCTACAGTAAAAATTTTCAAACTTAAAAAATAAATTGTAGTTTGACCATAGAACAATTGAATGTACTACTCTTATAATAAATTTATTTTATCCCATTTTTCATTTACAAAATATTACTGTTCTCAAATAACTTTAACTAAAAAAATCTATTTCCCTCAATGTTTTGTTACATTGGAATCCATAATCCCCACTAGATTCTATGTTACTGACATGTCGGTTCATAGCTCAAGATTTTCCCAACATTGCATGTGAGAACAGTCTAGATTATACTAATTAAACTACAAAATAATTTTTTTAATAAATTTCAATGGATAAGATATTTACTGGTGTTATGGATCATTAATGATCCTTTTAGTGATCTTAGAAGGTCTAACATACCTTATCATCAACTTTCGCTGCTTACCATGTTGGTGATGATCCATGCAAGGTGCTGCTTTCAGAAACACCTTTTCACTCACTATGAACTCCAAATATTAGTATCATTGATCATAATAGAATTAATAACAAATATATGTAGTCAGAAACTAATGTTTGATCATCTAAAAATTACTAGTTGTATCTTACACAGTTCTTGGTGATAATAACTAAGTCTCTCTTACTTTCTTCAAGCATAGAGGTGACCAAAATGGTCAGCCTTACAATACGTAAAGGAGATCCAGCATGATTGAGGATTGATAAATTCTATTTTAAGAAAACATCACCAACCCAATATGGTTTTCCCATAAGACACTAAAGTATAACATTCCCACGCTGATAATTTCATATAGATTTTGATTCACATGCTCTATCTAACAATTATTTTTAGGATAGTATATTGTGCTGAGCTTGACCTGTGACTCCATTTCATCATATATGACTTCCTAGAAATGAGATGTAAAGCAGGGCTCACTATTATAAATGATTTCAGAGGGAACACCATGTATACATAGAATCTCATGAATATAAAAAATGACTTATTCCATCACTTCAGTTGATTCCCTGCTCTAGGTGAAATGGGAAGACTAGGTTAAATGATTGATGATCACCCAAATCACATTATTTATTCATGTAGTACAAGGTAACCTGATAATGAAATCCATAAATAACATTTCTCAGTACTTGCAATGATTGGAGAGTGTTGAGAGAAATCCTGAAGGCTTCAAGTGCATAGCATTAAACAGATGATGTGTATAACATCGAAATATAATGTCAATAATATCACATCTCATACATGACTACAAGAACTAGAGGGACACATCATAAACCCACTCAATGGAACTAAGATTGTTTTACCACAATAAATTAATACATTCATTCATCGCCACCTTCATCAGTGATGATATCACAATAGAATAGACCTTGAAGAAAATAACACACTCATGAGATAAATACCATTCACCAGAGATCTACCCACCATTTAAAATTTGATTATTTTTCTTGTAACACTCATTATTAGCTTACTCTTCCAGAATCACCTTGTCTGAACACTATTAAAGAACACAACACCCCTCATTTCATTGTCTTCAAGGTGAATTTGTGTGAAAATCCCCATAAAATACTTCTATTCACTAGACTCCTTCAAATATTTTAATGGAAAAATTACATTAAGATAATTATCAAAAAGATTTTCCTTAATTAGGGATGAATAATATCACAAGATTACCTAAAGGTACTCGATCAATTGTCATTTCCTCAAGTTCAGATCATTCTAGGAGAAAGTGTAGCATAAGATTTTGGGGTACAAATAGACCGTAAACTTCAACTTGAGAAGATAGTGATTCCAAAATTTAAGGTCATGCCTCACTACTACAAGTTCAAGGTCATGGGTTGTTAAATTCTTCACATATGTTCAGATTTGGTTAGAGATTTATTTCAACACATGGTCACCCTACTTCTGAAAGTACCCCAGACCTATGCATAAATATATAAAACATACAATGTATCATTTTCTGTCCTCGAGTAAAATCAAGATAGGGGCTGTTACCAACCATTGATGAAGATCCTAAAAGGATACGTAGATTTTTGTATTCTGATTGAAATTCAACCCATTCAAGGTGGGGGATTTATTTTTTGAAACAAGATAAGATAAATTTCAAATGAAACTCTTGTAATACCCTACAAAGACGAGAAAAATCTATCTCACAATGACTTTCCTTGGATCATCCCATGACATCAGAACCTTGATCATCTATTGGTCAACTAAGTCCCTATGTATTGAGATCACATATTAAATAAAATTAACTTCATGGATACATAAGATACACTTCGTGAGTTTATAATATGGCTTTTGGTCTCATAACGTTCTTTGAACAACTCTCAAATATTTTCCATGCTCTTATATTAAAATTGCGTAGATTAGAATTATATCCACAAATACATTGTTAAAAGACCTGTGGTATATTTAGAACAAAAGTTTAATGATATATATGAAAACCATGAGAGATTTAGATAATATTAATGTTGTTTCCAAATAAAATAAATGGTTATTCCTTCATAAAAAAGTTGTTTTTGGAACATCTTATTCCTTCACCCTAACCAAGTGATACATAGAGAAAATGATAATCATTAATAACCATTCCACCCACTTGATATGATCATTGTATTCATTGATGTTTGAAAATGGATATTTATTCTTGAGGGTGAAACAATTTAACATCTTTTTTAGAACACTATCAAAGAGATCCATTGGCCTTGTTAGAAAAAAAGAACTATAGTGGCCCAAAGAGAGATTCCTGGGTGAAAGGATCCTTTGGATTCCAAATAATTCATTTTCAAATACATTTCCACCAACATGGAGTGGTCCATACAATATAAGGGAATATATAAATTATGTGTCCCTGTTTCCAAGTTAATGGTAAAATACACTACCTGCTTGGGTGGTAAACCTAAGAAATTATCTATAAATATCTTAGAAAACTCATCCACATCATGAGGTAGAGTAGTATTCTGATACTTTCTCATTTTACAACATAATTAGGGTAAACATCTAAAAAACATTTCCACATTATTCTAGGATTAGTGGTCAAGATCATCATGAACATGGATCCCATTTACCTTGAAACCTAGAGTGCTTTGTTGTTTTGGAGGTAAATATAATAAGTCATATAGAAAAACCATAGTAAACTCATCCACTACATGGGATAACTCCCTCTCTATAATAAATTCATATATTCAAAAAAAAATTGGTGTAAACACCTAAAAAACAATTACACCTAACAGTAATAGTAGTCATCATGATTTTCATGTACATGGATCCCATTCACCTTGAAAAACTCGAGTGCTCCCAATTTGGGTTTTAAATTTCACACTATAATGATAATAATTGGGATAATCCATAAATAAAATCATCTATTACATTCCCAATAACACGTCAATGAGTTATATATTCAATAAAAGGATATATGTTTTCATATCAACTTCTGAAAAAGAAACCACACATGACAGACAATGAAACCCCTACAGCTTTATTTTGCTGGGAGTCATGTCCATATCCATGGAAAATAGCACAAGATAGGAGGGGGGAGATTCAAAAGATCCAAAAGATAACTAAAAATGATTTATATGAACATATATAGGACAAAAAACAACCATGAATAATTTAATTATAATTTTACTTCATCCCATAATAGGAACTGCATCTAATTCCACTGGTTCCAAATCCATAACATAAATGTGCCTCACCTCTGTCTACACATGTGATTGAATATTAATATGTGGATCTTCCCTAAGATAAATCTACCAATGGTAGGATATATCCCTTAAAATAATTTAATTAGAATTAGATCCCACAACTTTGGATTCATTATACTGATCCATTGATCCCCTATCTGACAAATAACATATATCACTCTAATAAAAGGGGAAATTTTACAGATCTTTTGTAGATGATCCATGTTTCCAAATAGGTGGCATGGAATGGGTGGATCCATAGTTGTTGACTATATGTTCCATGATTTCTCACAGTAATATCACACAATAGATCTATTAACGGTAGTTGTTTATGATGACAGTTGGGTAGATACATAGAGCTACCGCCACTCTTTTTCCATTACTCCTAATGATTTATATTCCGTTAAGACGTGACACTACCACTATTTCCCATTTATAGAAGAATCCCAACCATGACCAACACACCATAATAATATATATTCATCATTGTAGTTTATTCAACTACATCTTCATACATATTAAATTAAAACAATTATTCTTCATATTAAATATTTGGCGGCATAACCATTTAAAACTACTGGGCTTTAAAATTCTCATTGGAGATCACCGCCTCAAAAGACAAAAGTAGCTCTGTGAAGCATTTAGAATATTCCATCCATGAGTGTTCTTTTAATAGAGTTCCTAGAACTGTTGAAACATGGATTGTGATAAATTATCATTGATGAACTACTCAATGAATATGATATTTAAGTCATTCCAACCCATTCTCACATGCTTCACCATTAATACCACTGAATCCAACCTCATAATACTAGGGATTTAGAAAAATGTAGCACACATAACTTTAACAGCATTGGGGCCATCGAGGAAACTAAATATAAAATTATTATTATCATCCCAATGATTCACTTCATGGGAATATATGATTCCATAGAACGAAGGGAATCTATGTTTGATGAAATACTAAGCCTTATACTTTTCAAGTCTAGGTTTGACTTCCTTAACATGAGTTGGGCCAAATCCCACCCCATGATCCAGAGCTGGAATGGCCCCATCCACTATCTCAACTAATATATGATCAAATGAAGAGGGATAGCTCTCTCCATGCTCCGATCATGGTTGTGTAGGAGGTATCTAGAGGGGAATTATACTATAAAAAATCATGAAGAAAAATATAAATAGAATAATATACCATCCTATATAGAAGAAAATAAATTTGATAAGAAATCACATAAATCACAACCGAACAAAAATAACTCAAATATAAATTCAAACCAATCTACCCTACCTCTGCCACCATTCCAAATCATTAGTCTTTAAAACACATATGATGGTAGATTAAAACCTAATCTTAAACATCCCATAGTGACCCAATTCTTGTCATGAGGTGTTTTAGCTAAACACCCCACTCATAACCAAAACACCAAACCCCAAAAATCGTATCTCATATCTGTCGAGACAATCCAAAAAACAATACCCAAATAAATGTTTCAATCTACATTGATACCACATTTTCAAGAACCAGTTCAGCTTTACATCCAACCCAACACTCCAACCTTCCAACGGTATGGCTCGAAAGATGTTCTCGATCCCTATAGGCTAACTACAACTATGTCGGTATCAAAAAACGTTTTTTGGAATGGTTTATACCATTTAAATTATAACTAACAAATATACCATATATCCTAACACATAAACATAATAATTAATATCACATTTATATAAACATCATAAAAAACTAACATTACATTCTACACAATGTATGTATTTATAATAGATACATGCACATGTAACAAGTAAAACATTTACATCTATAAACCAAAAATTATAAATTTACCAGAAAATGAAAAGGGGACTTGAAAAATAAACAAAACATCTTCATGAAATGTGGACCATCCCTCACAATTCCACCACCATCACTTGACCACAACCACAGATAAACTGGAAGGATTATCCCCAACCTCCAAATGAGGCCTTTACTTTACCTAAATCAGACAAAGAAATGTATGCATATAACCAATGGGTATATGTAGAGTGTTAGATCGCTTTCCCAATGGGATACCTCTAGATGTTCCATTCATAGAAATTATAAGATAAATAAAAGTGTTGGTTTTAGAGGATAGAAATAATTTTATTTTGAAAACTTATTTTCTATTTATGGGAAAAATAAAAAATATAAAACCTATAAACAAGTGAAAAAATATTATAAGATCCTTTGGAAATACATCATGTATCTATGTTAATGGGGTACCATGTATGTTATATCTTGGAGATCAAGTGAATAACCTTATTGTGCATGATCCATTTGAAAGACAAACCCCATATCCAATTGTAAAAAACTATATCATGTGTTTAGTTAGTTTTATATTTTAATCGATCTAGAGATAATTGGTTTAGGTGTTTTTATTCCAATTTCTATTAGTTGTACTCTACCCACCGAGATACCTAGGGTTTCTATGGGTTTTTTCATAATCAAAGCCAGAAGAATCCACATTTTATCAAAAACTAATTTTTTACAATCAAATAATGTAGTTTCCTAACATTAAAATAGGATAACCATTTCATGAACTATATACACACAACCACCTTTAAATCACCCATTTTCATACACCATAAAAATTAGGGATTACACCAATGAAAACTATGTATAATTAAATTAAATTTTTAGATAATTCCTTTACATAGATCCTCCTAAATTTTCCTTTGGTAACACCACAACCTGGTTGGCATATAAAAAAAGAGAGAGGGTATCCTATAGAATATAAAAACACCACGAATATCAATATTCATGTTTTTTTAAAATTAAACCCACTTTAGGTCACTGAAACCACTAAATAAGAAGGAACCCAATATGAAATGTATAAAAATTTAAAATAAGGGAAGAGAATATAAAGTGAGACACTTAATTAAATAAATTGTTTAGAACTAAGCTTAAAAAACCAATGTATTTGAGCCATAGAATATTTGAGGTGGTAAAACTAGGGCTAGAGTAAATTAATAGGGAAAATTATATTTGGAAAAGGTTAATAATAATGGAGGATAAATAGTGGAATTTTAAAACAATAAACATCTAGAAGAATACATGGTTTTCCCATATGGTCTACCAGACCATTCTCCAACCATTTGGTACAATTATAAAAGTGGATGGAAGAATGAATGAGATTCATAAGGATAGTTTATGGAAATATTCATTTTTGTGTAGCCTTAATAGACACATTGTATTGGCTACATAGTTTTCTTACGGATGGAGCAAGGTTTCTAATAAACATAAACCCATAGTGGGTCACCCTATCCCACCCAAAACAACAATTTTTCCTGAAATCAACCTAAAAATATATATATAATGAAATATAAAATCAAATGCAATAATAAATATCTAAAAATAACATTCTGGGTGTGATAGTTTTGGAGTAATTAATATGTGCATGGTTAGCGCATATTGTCCCGAACTATAAAAACTAATCATTTTGTATGAATTTAATGCCCTAAAAATTAGAGTTTAACAAGGTGTTAACCCCCCCACCCCCAATCCCTTCACTTTTATCCTCTCCTCTTAGGTTTCAAAATTCCAATACCATACTATGAATTCGTGGTGGTTCCCTTTAATCTAGAAATATGATTTTATGGATCTAAGTGTATTGAATCTCTAGAATGAATGAAAATTAATTTTTTTATGAATTTCTCTTTATATCTCCATGTATTCTATCACAAAAAATGTTATATATGACATATAATTCATAAGGATATGATATATGATTTTATTTTAAATGATAATGATTGGTTCTATTAAAGGAAATGGGTTTTGAACCGACATAAAGAGGTTTTATTACTCATTTCTTCATTTTTATCACTTTTTTATAGGTGAGGGGATTCCCTATCTTATCCAAATATTGATGATCAAAAATGATGGATATTAAAATTCAATTAAATTTAGTTTCAAAGGAAACACATGGTTATTTATTTTTGGAAACCCCATTCTTTTATAATTTGAAAATCATTGAAATTGAATTATTGTTTGAAAATATAACCCTTTGGTTTATGGTTAAAAATTTTTATATTCATTTAAACACAAGTATTACGATTTAATAAATGTTAACGTGATGAATTTAATTATTTTTAATGAACTAATATAATAACATGGAATAAAATGTTGGAATTGCTTTATTTTCATTGGACAAGACCTTAAATAAGGGGTGTTGTACTGTACTAGAGTCACGTCGATAATGGTAACCTAGTGATAGATTGGTGTATTGGTTAATAACTACTCATGAGTATAGAACTATCAACAAACTTAGATTAGTTCTTTATTAGATCAATACCATTGGGTATGCTAATTATTATTTAATGATAAAAAGTTTCTCTTTTAATTTAAAATGTTTACAATTATTCAAAAAAATTTAAAAAAAAATTATGTTCTCATCTTCTTTATAAATTATCTTTTGACTTGTGAACTCATGTTTTATTTTACTACTTTGGTGTGTGGTGATATTTGGGAATGTTTTCTACCAGGGATGACTTCTCACCCATTACATGTCCACTTTGGTGTGTATGAAGATATTTTTTACATGATATTGTAAAGGGTACAATTTAATATTTACTTAGTGAGACCTATTGATGAATCTATTTGGAGTATGATCGTCGTATTTTTTTTCATGTCCTTATATATTAGAGTGGTGTAAACATGGTTCCCAATTTATTTTATTAGAGTCATGTGGTTATGATTTTTTATTTCCTCTGATACTACAAAATTCTAATATATTCGGTATTTATTTTTATTTGTATTTCTTAGGACCGGTTGATATGGAAGTATCCACTAAAGGGGGTGATTAGTTCATTTTTTATCAATTAAAATGAACTATAATTATATGAGAAATAAATAGTGTAATGATAAAAAGAAATAGTTGAATATAATTTAAAACAATGGAAATGTGATATTTTTATATCAGTTTAGATCAATAAGATCATACTGCACTCTTCAATCTTCTCTACTTGACGATAAGGCTTGTATTAACTAGGAAATGCATTTTTTTGGAGTGATTCCCCTATTATTGAGGTATCTTTTTCTCACCTGGTGGTATGCCCCAACTAACTTTTATAAGAGTAAGAACCCAAAACCAACCTATCTTTCTTTTGGATTCTCAACAAGACCATTCTATGTAATATGAGAAATCACATAGGAATTAATATTTTGAACGGTAAAATTATAAACTGACTCAAAATAAACAAATAGAAAAAAGTGGAAATAAAAAAATGAAAACATGAAGGATGTTAAGATTATCAATCGAGCCAGTGATGAATAATGTCGATGAAACTCAAAAACATTGATCAATTCAGAATTATATGGTTAAAAAAAGAAGTTTATTAATGATTTGACTAGTTAAATAGTAGTCATTATAGTGATTCACCGCTTTACAATTCTTATATGAATTTCATATTTTTTAGTATGGCTTATACTTGAACAAACTATGTGAAATGTATTTAATCATGTTCCCCTTGCTTACATTCCAATAGATAATCCTACGTCATTATAGCCATGATATTATTGAGTATGATTGATCATTTAAATAATCAATTAAATTGTCCCATATGTAATATAATTATAGTATATAGAATAATACCATATACCATTGATTTGAATGATTGTGCTCATTATCATATCACCCTCAGGATTTTTTATTTATGCATCAAATACCTCCAAAACACATTCAATATGATTTTAAAAATAAATGATAGTTTTTAATATATATATATATATATATATTCATATACACTTGTAGTGAATATTTAAATTTATCCATCATTTCCATGACTTCATGCAATCGACTAAATTAGAGTAATCAACTATGTGATTTACTTTTTGTACAAATAAAAGTCTCTACATTGATCAATTTTTTCTATAGTTCAACCCAAAATTTCAATGTAACGTATTCACTTACATGATTAAACTATGTGTGAATTTTTGATATGTATATTTCGATATGAAAATTTTTCCATGAGAAGTAAAGTTATCCTACCACTAATAAATAGTGTTACTATTGAATGGGGAATTTTATTCATTTTATTAGGGTAAAACATGTTTTTATGGGATGTGTAAGTGTATGTAATATTTTATATTGGATTCAAAATTGTAATTCCATTCATGTTTAAAATAATTTTCAATTTTCAACATCATATATAATGGTAAGATAGAAGTAATGGATTATTCATAATGGTAGCTAACATTTTTTATTTGATGTGTATGGTTAAAATAGATTGATTACAAGCTATGTAGGGTTTTATTTTATGTTCCCATTCTCACGTAATGGAAAATTTAAATTCCTTCAGACAAGGTAAGGTATTTAGAACCTCGGATAAGGATAATTAATGTATTATAAAACACACATATGGGTAGAAATTGTCTTTTTTAAGGGAAATATATGAGATCTAAAGCTCAATTAAAGGTAATATAAATTTTATTTAATGGTCATAAACTATTTATAAGGCTTTTTAAAATGTAAAAAATGTATAATTATCATACATATTGGTAAACCGAAAATTATAATACTTACATAAGGGTTGAATATAATTTATAAACGTTTTTTAGGGGTATATAGGAGCTTACATAAAGGTAATCAAAAGGATTCAAACCACACATAAGTGTCAAACCCAAGCCCATGTAAGAGTATTATAGAACATATAAGGCATACAAATGGTAATGAAAAAAAAAATTAGAAAATAAATTTTTGCATGAAAAATATAGAATATTTTGAATAATAATAAGAAAAAATAGGGAATTATTAAATTCAACAAAATATTTACAAAATAAATAATCCAAATTAAAATAATAAAAATATCACAATTTATGTAAAATAACAAACAGAGAATTTTTTTAAATTTATATAATTCATCCAGTTTTTTAAATGTATGAAATTCAAACAAAATTATTATGAAAAAAATTTATCCGGCGAAAAATAATAAAAAACTCTTTAATAAAAATAGGAATGGAAAATTCTAACATTATTAAAAAGAGATTTTGAAAAATAGTAGGTAATGGTTAACTCCTCAAAAATTCATACTTTAGTAACACAAATATAATAACATTAAAACACATAATTATAATTATTACATGACATGAAATTTTACATTTTAAATAGTAATTCGCATTTTTAGATATGTTAGTACTTTAAAGAAATATGAAGCCTCTAAATAAACCCCTATTCAATCATTAATTTATCATAACTGAAAAATGGGGTTTTTAAATATATATACATGTTTATTTTGTATTGGAACAATTTAGAGAATGATATCCCCCTCTATAAATACGTTATTTTAAAAAATTAAATCTATCATCAGTATGTCTTATCTTTTAATTTTGTAACTGCTTTTATGATATTGAAATAGTAGATGCATTTCCACAATATATACTAATTTTTTATAAATAAATAATTGAATTAGATATATTTTTTTATTTAAAGACTTTGAGAATATTAAATTTCATAAGAAATGTACTCATCCTTAGCTATGGACAATGTAACTGAAAATATATTTTAAGAACTCTATGATTCTAAAAAAATGAAACTGAAAAATATCTAATGTGAAATTCCAATCAAATAAGGATAATCTAAAACCATAGTAAATAATATGATAAGAATGTGAACCAAATCCAGATTGAAGTAAAATGAACAATTATTAATAGTTCCTTTAACATATCAAATTATTCTTCTTGAAAAATTTTAATGAATTTATATTGTATTAGATTAATATCACTAACATGTGAAAATTGAAAACATAACACCATTCCTTGATACATTCAAATAATGTAGGGTTCCAATCATTCCAATATAAAATCTATCATTCGAATATTTTTTAGATTCATCCATATCAAATTTGGAATTTGTTCTCATTGGAGATCTCATAGTTTTACATGATTCAATATGAAATTTTTTAATGAAATACATAGAATATTTTCATTTTTGTAGAAATGATTCATCTTTTATTTGTAAAACTTAATGACTATGGTAAATTTTTAATTCAACTAGAAATGTTATATAAAATTCATTTTTCATTAATTTTAAAAATTCATTAATAATAATATCAAGTGTATATCCAAACACATTGTCATTAATATATATATATACAATAAAAAACATCATTAGAAAATTTATTTATAAATCATTTTTGATAAAACATTCCATTGTTAAAATAATTTTTTAATAGAAATATAGAATGTCTATAATTCTAATCACATGGAGATTTATTTAGTCCATCAAAATATATAGATAGTTTCATAACATGATTTGAACATTCTTCATTTTAAAAACTTGTTGCAGTACTAAAAAATATTCTTTTAATAGTGCTAAAAATGCCCAATATCAACTCATGAAAAGCACTAAAAACACGAGAAATGTTAAAATCCCATGACTTTTATCAGCGTTGAAGAAACTCTGATTAAAGGTTCATTTATCAGTGAAAAAAGCGCTGATAAATCAGTCATTTATTAGCGCTTTTAAATGTGTTAATAAATCACCAATTTATCAGAGCTTTAATTTAGCACCGCTAAAAAACCCATTTTATTAAATCTTATAAATGCATTGATAAGTAAATTTTATTAGTTATTTTAGAATCAATAGTAAATGAGTTTCTATTAGCAGTTTTAAAACTGCCGATAAAGGACATATTTATCAGTACTTTTAAAAGCAGTCATGAATTTCCATACTGTAGTGTGTTGTAATAGCACACTACAGCACCAAAAACACTTCATATATCAACAAAAAACATGTCCCAATATAGAATTTATTTGAAATTAAATGTATGACACAAGTACCATAAGAAATTATTTCTTATACATTTCAAAAATAATTATACATTTACATAAATATATATTTTTACATGCATTCAATAAATTCCTAACTATCAATGTTACCACAATTTCCATTGATTTTTTTTGTCAAACTACCAAGATTTCATGATTTGTTTTGAACAAACCAACTCAACTCGAAAAAATGAATCCAATTGTATAATAAAATATTTATTATGAGTAAAAATAATAATATATAAATTAATCACAAATATGAAATAATACATTAATTATATGGAAAATGATATTACTATGAAAATATCAAGATACACTGTTATTGAGTAGTGGAGGGAACATGAATAAAATTGTCAAATATCTACACTACATGAGTGAAAGTTTTTGTGAGAGAATATTTCAATGGATGTTTTGGTGCATAAAGGGATAACATATGGATAGAGAAAACACACTCGATTTAAAGAATCCACTTTTATATGCAAATAATTATTATTTGACTAATACTAAAAAGAAATAAATTAATCATACATATGAATCCATATATTAATTCTATGTAAAATGATTTTACAATGAAAACTTCAAAATTACCACTCTGATTGAGCAGAGAAAACATTATTTATCATCATGAAAATGTAGTGGATGTAACTTGAAAAAAATTGATAAATGACCCACTATAGGGGTGAAAAGGATTTAAGGGATAAGGAGCACGAAATATGGAAAAATCACTACAACTTAGACAAAATAATTCACCTGTATAAGAAAAAAATTATTATATTAGTAATACTAAAATGAAATAAATTAAACATAAATATGAACAAACTCGTTAATTCTATGAAAAATTATTTTACAATGAAAACATTAATATTACCTCTCTAATTAATTAGATCCATCATTTTTTCTCTTCGTGAAATGGTGTTGGAGGTAACTTGAAATAAAGTGAAAAATGCACCACTATAAGGGTGAAATGGTTTTAAGGGATAAAGAGCTTGAATGCTCGATAGAGAACTCCAAATAAAACAAAAAATACGCATATATAAGATAATAATTATAATTAGAGTAATACTAAAAATAAATAAATTAAGCAAACATATAAAAAATAGATTAATTCTATAGACAATGACATTATTGAGAAAATAGGAACATTGCCTCTGTGATTGAGTAGAGGCAGCATCGTTTCATTTCTTGCAAAGGTAGTGAAGGTAACATGAAAGAAATTGATAAATATACCACTATATATGTGAAATATTTTTAAGAGAGAAGGTCCATGAATGTTTTATTGAGAACCCTATCTTGAAGAAAAGAATCCACATGTATAAGAAAACAATTATTATGTGAGTGATACTAAAAAATTAAATTGAACATAAATATGAAATAAAAAATTAATTCTATAGACAAATATTTTACTACAAAAATACCAATATACCCTCTATGATTGAGTAGATAAAACATAATATCTCTTACATCAAAGGAATGACATATGAAAAAAATCTCTTAAAATAAACTAACATTGCAAGGAATAATGAAAATTAAATCAAAGTTATATTATATATTATTTAGGTAATTTGGAGAAATTATATCATAAAATTACCATTTTATTTATCTAAAGAGTTTCCTTCAATATAGTTTATTATTACAAGTGATTAGTAACATCATCCGATGTAGAACACATTGTCTTAATGAGTATTCAATCATTTAATTTAGATTATGTTAATGTAGTAGATAACATATAATATTTTTAAGAAAACATAATATATTAAAAAACACTTTTATCTTCTTATTGAACTCTCTTTATTTTTATATTGGTTTTAAGGATTTGGTTCTACTTTTGTGGAGCCAAATCCCCTCTTTGTTGTCCCCTCTAATGTGAATTAAATTGTCTACATTGGGACCTGTGTGAACTAATTATGATGTCCCAATTAAATTGTCATCCCGAATTGAATTTTCAACTCACTCAACATTTGTTTTAGTCTCTAACATGACAGTCAACTAATTATTGTCTATTTGATCAGAGACATAAAATACATTGATTGCTTATGATGCCATTATTAATGGATGATCTTTTACACCATCTACATTTAAATTAACCTACACAAATACGATTTCATCAACTTGGAACTATTTATAATGTCAATGCATTTGTAATGGAATAATGACAAATTAAATGTAATATAATCTAACTTATATATGTATTTGCTAAAACCAAAATATGATACATTTTCATAAATTGGAATTCTATCCATTGAACTAGGTTTGTGCATCAATTCATCCACAAGCCTAACACCACTATTTTTCATCATACTGAAGTCATCATTTTATTTTTAAAGAACGTACAACCATTAATTAAAAACCATTGAATGATATATCATATTCATTCAGTCCTTGGGATAGCCATTAAAGTCATTTGGAAATTGAATTCATATTTTCTTATAACTCCTTAGAAATTTGATCTATGAACCATCCTACAAACTATTGATTATGTGTATCTGATATCCATCTTTCACCCATTGATGAATTCAAATAATTGAGAATGTTTTTGTGCGATTCAATTTATGGATCTCCATATTCACTATCATGTAATATGTAATGATGTCCATTTTCCCGCTCGGTCAAGGTAATTGTAAAAAAATCTTCTCCGGAAATAGCTTCGTCTGTAGGTTGTTCACTATGATGAGTCTTTTGGAGACCAATTCTTTCAATATCTGATAGGTAATCAGTACATAATTCAATAGCTTATTCAAAAACATATCATTCTTAAATACAACCATCTAGACGTCATTGATTCTGGACATAGCATTTCAAAATATTAATATATTCTTCAATGGGGTACATCTATTTGTAATGGACAAGACCACATAGTTGAACCTCTATGACTACGTAAACCATCATGTGGCCAATTATATCAATTAATGATGGTGGGAAGAACATTTCTAATTCATATAATATGATTTAAATCTATTTATTCATTATGGGAATCTTCATCCAGTCTATAAACATACAACATATTGATTTGAAAATGAAGCAAATTCTGGTCAATATATGTCATATATTTTGAGGAAAAAATAAATAGAAAGAAACAAGAATTAAATCTTGCAACAAAACATTATAGTTGTGTGATTTTAGTCAATGTAACATCAAAATTTTCATTAAAATTCCATTCTTTATATTTGATGAATACCCTTGTAGAATAATTATACTCATAAAGAAAATGAAAATTTTCAATATTTCAAGTCAAGATAGTGTGTCAACTACTAGAGGAAGAAAAGTTTGCCTTTTACACTTCATTACTTCCAACTCTCTCTTTATCCCCATTTCAATCAAGTACGGCCTATCCTTGATTCCATGTTTCATTTTCCATGAAAATTTAGTAGCATTCTAATAAAAATATCAAATACACTTACTTCTATATGAATGACATCAATTAAATGTATAACATACAAATAATTCCAATAGAATAATTCAAAGAAAAAAGATCTCTTTTCCAAACATGATTTTGTATGGTTTTTCAAAAATGGTTTACTGAAAACAATTTAAGTCTTTTTAATATTTTTTTACAATTGATCGATCGTTGTTGTGTATGATGATGCATCCTGTTCTATATTCAAATTGAATTTTTTGTTTCATGATCAGTATTTATGTTATCTATGAAAAACATCTCAACATTCTAAACACACATTCTTTGGGTATTGCTTCAGCCCAACTAAGTATGTGTGGTTTTTACAAATAGGACACCCCAACATTCCTTTACAGCTATAGCCTGATAAATTTTCAAAAGCATGGATGTTAATTATCATTTCATGAAATATGGCCATCAATGTGAATAATTCACTTCTCTGAGTTTCATACATTGTAAAACTTATATCACAAATTAATTTTAGATCTTCAATAATGGGATACAAATAGACATCATACTCATTATCAGGTTGCTTTGGTCCAGATATAAGTGAGGAAAACATAATTTATTTTCACATGATGCATAACCATGGAGGAAAGTTATAATTTACCAAAATTATGAGCCTTGTACTATGAGTAAAAATATGTATACCAATAGGATTTATTCCATATATAGATAACTCAAGATGAATATTTCTCAACTCAACTCCATATTTTGGAAGCTCATAACCAATTTTATTCCACTGTGGAGATTCTACTGGATGATGTAGGTTCCAATCATTAATTATTGCATTCACATGCCTTGTTAATATTATTTTGGTTTCATAATATACATATCGTTTTCTACACTATGGAATGATGGTAATGTACCATATATATTTCAAAGGAAATATATCATTTTTCATGTATCGATCTACTCCACACTAACAGAATTGTATGAGTGATTCATGGTCCTTGGGAAAAAATATCAAATCGTTTGGACAAGAATGTATTTTTTAGAGACCATGCCCTTTGAACATAAAATTTTCTTACAATCATATGTTCAACATGGTAGTTCATTTTGTTATGGTATCATATCATTTAGTATAACATGTAATTTTATAAAGCTAGTGTCAGTCCATCCACTGCCAGCATTCCAATTAAATAATTTCAATACAGTTGGAAATGTTTTTTATTTAGTACAACCAATATACAATGGTTTCTTGGAACAACTATTTAACTCCTCAAACAAATTTAGACAACCATGAAGGTTATATTCATTTTATATTTTCCATTATTCAATGTGATCTCCATCATATTTTACAAATGTATTTATATAAAATGATTTATAAATCATTGGATCATCCCAATATATGTCCACATTCAGTTTTCCCTCATATTTATTACATCTTTTTTTGCATTGATATATTCTATGATAACTCAAATGTACTTCAAACTCTTCATGACTAGTTTTTCTTGAATAACAACAACTTAGACATGGAAAACCAATTTTAGAAGGGTATTTAGCATGCAATCTTGAAAACATGATGAACTATATAACTCTGTATTCCTATTTGTTTGTAAAATGATTAGATTGAATCCATTTTCTGTTCATATCCATCCTATTGGGATTATAAATGATTAATTTTATACAACATATAAATAAATAAACAAAATATATTCATTATAAAAAGGGATAGTTATAGAAATATATAATAAGGGAAATATGGAAAATTTCTACTAGAATATTTGAGATCCAAGATATTTGAAATCAATTAATAATGCATATTGGAATTTTAAAACATAAAGAGAGATAAAGGTAAATAATAAATAATATTATCACTATATTTTATAGGTGTAAACAGGAAGATGGATAGTCTAATGAACTATGACTGAAATACCCAAACGACAGATGGTCATATCATCTTTTGACCTCTAACACAACTAAATGTCAATAAATGTTGGTTTAATATTTGGGCATTAAAAACTATACATTGGAGTTCCCCCCCCACACAAAAATAGAAACTATTACTATGAGAGATAAAAAAATTCTAACATGACCCTTAGGTTCAATGGAAATTTAGAACCAAAATCATCATTACCCTGTATTTCCATACATGTTAGACAAACAACTATGCAAAGAAATGATGTAATAGATATATAGTCACACATAAATTTCATTCCAGTATAAAAACTCACTCAATTTTAGTATATATTAATCATCAAATAGATAAAAACATAATATTTATACATATCATTAACAAAAGGCGTCGTAATGATTCAAAAAGTGAAGGCTTAATGTGATAAAACCTCATGTGCATAACTGGGGATGACCCCTTTGAATATGGTTCATATGAAATATACGGACCATAGTGAAGTCAAGGAGTAACTATATCATATTATACATATAACCAATAGAGGATCATACATCACTCAACTAACTTGGTTAATGAAAAATAGCATCTGAAATTGCATGCCCACTATGGTTTCTATGAAAGGATTCATCATATATATAATCTTTAGAAACTCACCAATGTGCATCAAATCAATAGTCAATAAAAAAGAATATTCATGAGAATTTATTAGCATTTATACATATTTGTAAAAATTAGTAAGAAGATATAAAACATAGCAGTAAAACAATAATGAATAAATCCAAGGATCAATGTTAGATATAAACAAGATATCATATATTAGTAGTCAATACAAACAACAGACCATAAATCATTCCATAAATAATGGATCATAAACAAATCCTAAACAACGGATCATATACTATGGATCATAAAAAATTATAGAAGAAGAAATAGATAATGAAACCAAAAATAAACTATGAAAATTGGAAGGCCTACATCACAAGGTTGAAGAAAATTTGAGAACCTCTTCAGATGTCGGACGACATGTTCGGAGGCCGTCAAGTGGTGTAATTCGACTTTTGATCCACCGATGAGGAGAATTGGTTGTGGGTGTATTCCATAGAAAACTGCTATAACACGGCGATTTGCAAATGGATTGGGGTTTTAATATAAATCAGAATGCCTTGATCAGTGCTAATCTTATAGCACTAATAAATCCCCATATTTATTAGGAATGAAAATGCAGTAATAAACACTTTTTTATCAGCTCTAATTACTAAATCACTATTAAAGGATTTATAATTATAATTATAAAAAAAATTAAATATTTATAAATAATTAATAAATATATAGAAATATAAATATAGTAAATATATTATTTTTAAATATATTTAATAATATTTTATAAATATTTATATATAATTTTAGAAATATTTTTTAAAAATATTATTAAATCATTATACTATTTTATATACTTATACATATATATATAATAAATTTATAAAAATATAAATATAGTAAATTAGTTCATTATAAAATAAATTTATTATAAATTTAATAACTCTTTAAATATACATAACAATTTATTTATACAAAAATAAATACATTAAAAAAATTTATTTAAAATTATAAATATATAATTCTGTAAATATAGTGAATCTACATTTATAAATATATTTACATATTAATATATTTATTTATAAATGTAATTACTTATAAATATATTTATTTATAAATATATTTACATATAAATATATTTATTTATAAATATTTTATTACAAATATATTTTTAACATTATTAATGAATATATAATTTTTTTTACATACATATATGTACAAAATGAGTGAAATGGAATAAATTAAGAATAAATTAATAATTTACCAGTATTGAATAAATAGATAGGTTCATTATGTGGGCATATTGTATATAAAAATATATTAATTACATATAGGTGAAATCAATATAAAACACAGTTGATCTATATTAAATTGAAAAATCCAATGACAATCAATTATTGGTCCGGTACTATGAAATTTGACAATATTTATAATTTATATTAATTTTTAATTAACACCCTTTATTTAATAAATATATGTTAATTTAATCTAAAGAGAAAAAATATTTTTCAACATATAAATCATATGTATATATGCTAATGTATATATATATAATATTAAATTTAATAACATTAATTTTCATAATTATCTAGTTAATAAAATGTTTAATAATTAATAAAGTATAATCAATCAATTAATTTTTTTCAATAATTATTGTATTAATAAAATTTATTATATTTTTTTAAATAAGGAATTTTTTTTATTTATTTCATTATTTGTTTTTATCAGTGCTAAAAATACACTCATGAAATAAATATTTATCATCACTAAAAAATCCCTTAAAAAGGATACCTTCAATCAGTGCTAAAAATAAAGCACTGATAAATGATACCCTTTATTAGTGCTAAAAATAAAGCGCTAATGAAGGATACCCTTTCTCAACGCTGATAAATGATTAAATTTATCATGACTTTCTTTAGCGCTGATAAATATGATATTTATCAAAATTTTCTTCTATAACTAATAAATAATAGCACTATTAAAGGACTATTTTCTAGTATTGGTTCTATATTAACATACATCTCTTTAAATATTTCATAATTTAAAAATACACTTTCTATATAAATTTGAAATGATTTAAAATTATGATAACCAGAAAAGTTTTAGAGAATCCACATGTATTCTTTTATAGAAACCTATGAAATTAATCATCAATATAAAAACCTTCTTCTATTGAGTATCCTTGAGAAATTACTATATCCTTACTTCTTACTATATTTCCAGACACATCTATTTTATTTAAACAAATCCATTTTTCAAAAGGATAGTTTATCATTAGTAAGTTTGACCAAATTTAATTTTTTTGGTCAAATTAATTACGTTAACCATGAGTATCATTTATCAATTCTGATTCATTAAATTCTTTATTAACATTAACAAACTTAAAATTAGAAAGAAACACAAAATAAGAAAAAAAATCAAAATTTATTTTGATGTTACTATCTATATTCTACATTTCAAATTAGATTTTCTAAAGAACTGTCTCTATGATTTTAAAAGTTCATCGGATTATAATTATAAGAGATTTGATCCCCTCTGCCAATTAATGAATTGTCTTTTTATGTTTTTCTTCACCAAACTTTTTCTCTTTAAATTCAACATTTTGATTATAAGAATATGAATTCTATTTTTCATTAGTTTAAATGAAATGTGCACACACATATTCTTCTATTGACATGGTTATCTTATTAATTTCTCTATAACCATTACTATTATTTTAATATCCTATTAAAATACCTTCATCACTTTTAGAATCAAATGTTTACAAATCAATTTTATTATTTAAAATATAATTTCTAAATCCAAATACTTTGAAGTGATCTATATCCGATTTCATTTGTTAAAATATTTTTAAGAAGGTTTATTTATCATGGATGTAATGTTAAATCTATTGAATATATAACATGTAGTATTAACATATCTAACCCAAAAAATGGAAATCTTTATTCATTTAGCATTGTTCCTACGATTTCATAAACAGTTCTATTTTCCCCCTTTATAATATAGTTTTTTTGTTGGGTTCAAGAGGAAGGAAAATTATAGAAGCTTCCATTTTCATCACTACAATAAGAAAACTAATAGTTAAAAAATATCTCTAGTTATCACTTCTAATTTATTTTATTTAATGAAATTTTTTTCAATTTTTTTAAATATTAATAACCTTTTTCAAGGTTTCAATTTTATAGGATAGAAAATGCACCCAAGTATGTCTATTAAAATCATCTACAATTACAAACATGTATCTATTACTACCTAATATTGAAGTAATCATGGGTCTAAGTAAATCAAGATGAATTAGTTTTAAATATCTTGTTACATGAAAATTTTCATAATATTTAAAAGTCTATATGTTTTGATTTACCTTCATCCAAGAATCACACAAAATATTCTTACTTGCATTCTATTTTGGAAGGTCCAAAACCCGTGCAAGTTCTTACCACTTGTACTATTATCCAAAGTGAACATATATCAACATATTGTGATAATTTATTTGGTCAATATCTATAAAATTTAATCACATTACATTTTCTGGGTTAGTTATAAAAAATCTATAGAGTTAATATTTTATATTCTATTATAATAAAATAAAAGGGTTTCATATTTAGAAATATTAAATTTAATATATTCTAAATTTACATTAATTCCACATTAAAAATAAATGAGAATTTAAATAAATTATATTTTAATCCAAACACATAAAATAATTTATAAAATATTACATATTTTAATATACATACTTCTCCAAAATCCATTCATATTTCCTTTAGAGTTTTCATCAGAAGTTGGAGTGCAACCATCTCATGAATTAAAAATTAAATATATATAAATATCACTCTTTGTTTTTTTATATTACCCATTTTCCATATACCAATTATATTTATAACTCTGTAGGTATTTTTTCTATAAAATATATTTTGTAGATAATTTTTTTGTAACCAAACTATTTTGGTTTAAACTAAATTATTGATAATACATTTTGGCACACAGACAAGTCTAATATATTTATTTTAACATAATATAGAAGATATATTATTAGAAGTAAATTTTTTGTTATAGACCAATGAATAATTAAATATTAATGAACATTAATTTTTATAATTCCCATTCAAATTACATCTAAAATATGTCTCACTATAGAAATTCAATTTACGTCATTTTTTTAAAAAGATGTTCTATATTTTCTATGAATTTTACTATCATAACCAAATCCAATTTTATAATTATAGGGGTTGTTCATAGACATTATATTATCATTAATATATTTTCCTTGAATAAAAAAATGAATATGTTTATTTTATTCAAAAAATTTCCCTTTAAATGTTTTCAATATTTATTTTATTACATTAAGGTCATTATAGATTATTACATTTGAATATAATCTTGTATTTATTAATTTATTTATTTCATATTTTAGATTCATATATTAATTTTTAGGTTTATATAAATAATCACAAACTATTTTAAATATATATTCTAGATCTTCTTATTTTTTTGGAATATAAATATTTCATTCTTTTATACCCATCTTTGAGCAATATTAGTTCAGTTTCTGAAACCATTTTATCTCTTAAATTACTTAAATCAGAAACATTTTTTGTTTCATTCTCAATTTAAATTTTCTTGTATTCAATTTTTAGTTCTCTATATAGTTCATCCATTCTCAATATATACTATTGAAAAATTTTATTTGGTTTATTTAATTAATTATCATTTATTTCAATATCAGACACATAACCAGAACTCAAAACAAAATCAATGATTACCTCATTTATTATTGTTTCCATCCAAAACACATTTTCCAATACTTATCCACTCTCAAAATCATCACTACTCATTTCTGTCTCTTCTATGAAAATCCATCTAGTTTAATATTTACATTTTAATTGATTATTGTATTTATTATCGTTAAATTTTTCTTTCAATTTTGGAAAATTTTATTTTATATTTCCTTTATTTCTATACTCAAAAAAATTTAATTGGGAAAAGTTATATTTAATACCATTAACTTTCTTACTACCCTTTATGTCATCCTTTTTATGATCTCCCAAGGGACCCTTCTATAAAATCCACATTCATTTTATATAAATATAGAATCCATTAGTAAACTTTTCTATTTCATATTTTTCACTTTGAGATAACTCAAAATCGGAGTAATTAGAAGATACATTTTTTTATTTTTGAACTCTACACCATTCCTTTTTTCATGTTTTTCACCATTATCATTCTTCCAATCCATCTCGTATTGGAGAAGTTATCCTATTGGTTCTTCTATTATATACTCAGTGAAATACATATTTTTTCAAATCACATCATTTTTCGAGTACCACATTTTAGGCAAGGGTCGATGTATTCATTTGATAAGAACATCATTATTCATGTTTACACTAACTAGAACCATGTTTTTCGTAATTTTAGTGAATTTTTTATATATCTTTGACTCTATCTTGATCATTCATTATGGATTCTCTAAACTAAACACTATGAATTCTCATCTAAGTTATCTTCAAATTATAAATTCCTTAATGACTGAATTCGATGGTTATTCAGATGTGAGATGCAGTTTTGCATCATGAAATATGTCTATACTTATTTTTACCAAAATATAGGTAATTTAAAACTTTGTAATCTAAAATTAATTTTGTAACATTATTTTTGGTTAGTGTTTCAAAATACACCTCACGAAATTTCTATGATTTTGATATAATTTCCTAAAATTTAAAACCTAAATTTTTTATAAATACCTCAATATGTTCTATCCCATATACATATTCATTTTCATTTAAATAAAGTGTCTTGGTGTGATTTTACAACTCAAATTACTAAAATATCTTAAAAAAATATTCATCATTCCTTAGACGTTTATGTTTAGGGTAACAGTTAGTAAAAAAGGATAATGTAATTGTAATCACCAAACAAACCCTTAAAAAGTGCCACCCTATGTTTCCAATTTATTAATCTAAATGACATAGTAATATGAACTATAGATGAAGGGGGAAGTTTTTTAAAAATTTAAATGGATTAAAAATATCAGAGTAATAAATAGTACAATAATGAAAACAAATAGTGAAAAATAAATTAAAAAAAATTTAGAAATAACATTTTTTTGTTTCCTTATCACAAAGAAATTACTACCCTCTTCAATATTGTCTACCTATTTAGAATAATAATATTCTCTACAAAACTCACTTTTTTAGGGTGTGATAACCTTATTACAGACACTCTTTTTTATCACCTTGTGAACAAACCAAATTGACTTTTACACAAGTCATAATCAATGAACAACCTAGTTTTTTTAGAATTCCAAACCTTACATTCCTTTCAAATAGAAGGGATAACCTAGGAAGAAAAAAATTAGAGAGTAAAAGATTCGAACAACTCTAAAAGCACAAACATAAGAATAAGAAAAAAATAATTAAAATCGAAAAATAAATTTAGGTTAGTAGTATTGAAGATGATAATGAATATCGAGCCGGATCCAAAATATCAATCACTTTCATAGTATTTGATAAAATGCTGAATTTTATTTATGAGTGTACTAATAGAAATGTATTCATAGTAGGGATTCTAAATTTAACAATTCTCAAATGAATTTGATATTTCTCAATATATCTTGTGCTTGAAGAAACCATGTTGTGTTTATTTAATCACATATCCACTTGGTTGAATTCAAATGGATAATCCCACATCATTAACTCTAAGATATATTTGTGTATGAAGGCGCATCTAAATTAAAAATCATAGTATAATATGATTTAGATAATAATATTACATAGAATAAGATAGTTAACCTATTATTTGAATTATTTCAGACATTAACAGATAATTCCCATGATCATTTAATTCTATATGAAATAGCTCCAACACACTTACAACATGATTATTATTATAAAATATAGTTTATAAAATAAAAAATATTATAAAAATAATAATTATTCCACATGCATCATATATTTTCTTTATTTATTATTATTTTATCTTGTTAGGTTGTGTTGTCAAAAAAGGGAAAATACAACCCCAGTTTTTTTGTAAGCCCTCAGAATTTAGTTTTAGCTACTTTAGTGTCTTGTGGATATCGCTAAATATTTATGGCACCTTAGATCATTCTAATCTATTGGTTAGGGTTGGGATGTTACAAATGGAATCAGTTTTGGTCATTCATTCATATTTGGATTATAGTAATGAGATAATAAATTTTATAACCTGAAATGTATAGCATAAAAATATAAAAATAACCTCTTTATTTTGAAATTCATGTTACCAGGGTAGTATAAGAAAAAAAATTTAAATAATTATAGGGTTGTTTTCATCTCACCATCATGGGTTTAGATGATGAGTGTATCAGATCATGCATTTGTAATGATACTTCCCCCTATGACTGTATTGTTCATATTTAGTTTGATGTTTTTTGAAATTTATATTCTAATTATTGTGTCTTATAGTTGTTTAAAATATGTTTATCCTTAATATTCTAATGAGTGATGGAAATGTGGAGTATTATTCTTTCAATAGAAAAATAGAACTAATTAAAAGACATAGAAAACTGAAATTACTGGCTGCTAAAAATGTGGTTACACCTGAGCCACAGTTGATCCAAAAACATGTTCAAATAATTTTCCAATACTTTCATGATATTTAAAATGAAAAAACATGCTATGTGGATAATTATATGAGATTCCTTAAATAGAATCTACAAATATATTGGGATATTCAAAACATTAAAATGTGGATGTTTAGATTTACATAATGAACTGGATTTTCTAATTCATTAGAACACCAGTTGATCTAAATGTCAAGTTAAAAATTAACATGATGTAATATATTTCAATGAAATGGTGGTATTTAACTATCCAACATAAAGTCAAACAAGGGCTTACATGATGTGGATTTTAATAATTCTTCAACAAAAAATTCTAACCTCACACCATCTTGATAGCCAGAAATATAACTTTATTTTGAATTATGAAAAAAATATATTAGTGATAGAATATGAAGTTAAGTGTATTAAATTTTATTTTTATTAAATTAGCATTTATTCTAACCATGAATTAATGCATCTTGGTCTCCGGATTTTGGAAAAAAATCATTTAAAGATATATATCAAATGTATTACTAATTAATATAAGAATGCTAGTAGATAAATAGTGGTAGAAATGTATACTGTTGATAATTATACAGGAGGAAGTATGGTTGTCTACATGGGAACATGTGGGAACTGAAATGATAAGAAATAAAGGATGAGTAAAACCTACTTCTACGGTGGTAGATCATAATAGAATAAATCCAAATAACTAGATAACTTTACTCCATGAAATTGTTGAATGTATTAATGTTTCCAATGTGTTTCATTAATGTATTGGAATCACGATTGTGTATCACTAACTAGACATGTCACAAATATAATCATATGGGATGTCATTAGAATTATTTCCCAAATGCAACAAATTCAGTAGCTATCAATAAATCTCATGTGTCTTATGCTTCATTTTCTTCATCTCGATGATCACTATAGAATATCTCTTGTCTCTAAAACTAATCTGACCTATGTAATTATAGTAATAACCAAATTCCTAAAAAAATGAAACCATAATAGTGAAACAAGGAACATTGGGTAGTGATTAAGAAGTTTTATTGTTCTAGGTTGAGGATCATGTAAGACCAATAAGGTACATTGAATGTGTCAAGTACCTTCTATATAACTCACCCATTTTGAAAGGTTGGATTTATTCCGGTATATCCTAATATTTTATTTCATCAAATTTTATTAATAAAATGGGGTTGCATTCTAAGATGATTCCTCGCTATATGAGTATTTAGAATGTTCTTGGATAGTGCGTGTATATGTGATTTAATCCTTATGAGAGTAAAATGTATATCTCATTATGGGATGGTGTATCTTCTTAAAGGAGATTATGATGTGAATACTAGAAAAGTAGTGCCTTTTATACCTATGATTGGAACTTTTTCTCAGCAATTAGTAGTGCTCACATTAGGGAATAATGATATAATTGATACTAGAAGTTATCCTACCATTTTATAGAACTATTAAAGCTTATTTCCAAATATTTCACTAGTTTTACACCTAAAATGGATGTATTTTATTATTCTCTTTATAGGGACAGATCATATTTCACTTCCATTATATTGAATGAAACTGATAGAATTTAAGGATTTGATGATCTAATTAGAAGAATTTACAATTAAATGTCTCATAAGAACAATATGATATATCCCAAAAACATTACTACATTTTTTCCATTTAGAATAAATTTAATTTTGTATACCTTACAATGCACACAACACTATGCTAAAACAAAACACTATTTAGTCATGTTTTGAATAGTCCGTTAAGTTCTAACAGTTCTAGAGAATTTTTTTGTGAATTAGTATGTTATATATACAATAAATATTTTTTACATTCATCCAATATAAATTTCATAGGCATAAGATAAGAACAACCTAAATATTATACAAAAAACCCATATTTTTTAAAAACCAATTATTTCACTTTATAAAGGAAACACTATTTTAAATCCCATTTTTTGAAACTTATATATATTATATTATACAAAATATCCCTATTATTTTAAATTGTAATATAAAAATTTATATTATATGAATTATTTGTTTTTTTGAATAATTTTATTTTTTAATGAGTAGTAAACATTACTGCATTGAAGATAAAAAAATCATTTTTTTGAAATAATTATTACTATTAAATTATGTTTCAAATTGGTTTTTAATGTAAAAAAAATAACAATTATAAATATATTAATATAATTTAACTCATTTGGATCATTTAATATTTAAATGTTTTATAAAAACTTATTGAACATTTGATGATTTATACATTAGCTTTATTTCTCACCATGTCTATGAGATTTGGGTTAAACTGAATTTATCCAATTCTGTGAATTGTATTTTGAATGACAAAATTAAAAGATTATAATCACTGTGATCCTTATAGTCCAATAGTATGAACATTATTTTTAGACAATTTGAATAGTATCTACAGACAATAAATTGTCGTAAATGAGGACAAATCGAGTAATTAATGGTAAAAATAGTATTATAAAAATTATAAAATTATATTCTACGAAAACTTATTTTCTTTAAACTTTTGTTTATAAAAATTTAAATATCATAACATGGGGTTAACTATGGGATATATTGGACTATAAGTAGTATTTTAAAACCTAAAATAAATATATTCAACATGTTAATTTTTTTAATTTTCAATAATTAAATGATTACAATTATGGCTCCCATAATGATGATGTAGTAATTGTTTAATTAATGAAAATTTCAAAAAATGATATTAAAAATTCCACAATAAATAATATTTTTTATAATTAATGGTATATATGAATTTTATAGATAATAAAGAAATATTATTGATGTATTAATATTTTTTTCAATATATAAATTTTTTATGACATTTTTATAAAGTAAAATTTTGAATATTGTCAAAATTGACATTAATGATATTAAAAATAAAATAAATTTAATGAAATTGTAAAAAATTAAAAAAAATATAATAATTGGCCAAATTATAGTAATGAGATTTAAATATTCATCCATTACACAGTTATTGTTCATTTGGCATCTTATAGTAACTATATTATCTGTTAAATAGTAAAAAGATCAGTTATCATGGTAAGAGTTATAGGGTTTAACTAAGGGTTAAAGACAAAAGATAAGGGTAGGAATGTGACCTAAAATTTTTTAAAAAATTATTCAATGAAAAGTAATAAAAAATTATCATCTTAGAATCTAATTTTAGTTTTTTAATGGTTATTGATCCATTAAAGTAACTTATATATTATTTAAATCAACGATAGTTATAAAATGTCACACTCATTGTATTTAATATATTTTATGTGTCCCCATATGGGAAAAAAATTATATGAACGAAATTAAATGTATGTTTTAATATTTTATAGTATTAGGTTCTTGGCGTTAAGCATGAAAAGTGTTATATTCTTATCATGAAGTCTCGAATATATGTTTTCGATATCAATCAATATCCATTCAATCATTATGTATTAAGTTATTTTTATTCAATGTGATTATTAAATTAGTTATAATATCCATGGTTATGATTCATTCTCATACTATGGATTAAATGTCATGTGTTTAAATTATCTACCATTACTTATTGATTATTTCATATCTAGTTATTTTAACATTGTGTGTAATCAGTTATTTACCTTTCTATGTTGATTTATTCTCATTGATTCATTATTTATTTCTCTTTATATACCCTTATTGGGTATTTTATATAATCCTTATTATGTTTCCATTACCTAGTTTATAAAGAAAAATTCTATGAATAATATTTCAAGAAGGCTGTTCATTTAATTTTATTATGTACCATGTTTTATTCTCTATTTTCCATTTTAATATGGGTATTATGTATGTATAATGGATTTCAAAAACTACTAAACTAGTCAGTTCTTCATAATTATATTATTTTATATATTAAGAATGTAATTAATTAATTCACCATCTTTGGACTTCTCGGGTTGGGGCATTAAATTTTGTATTAGTGGAAGTTTAGCCAAAACCAAAGAAAATTGATATTAGAAATCATGGATTAGAAAACATAACCATATGAATAACTTTTAGGATAAGTCAATTTATAGGATATCATCATATCAATTTGTTAATATCTTGGATAACCTAGAATAAACCTATTAAATCATATATTTAGATGAATATGTAATCATTTAGTAATAATATGAATTAATTTTCATCAATACAACACTATGAATAATTTTTCTCAAATTGTGATAAAATGTTTTGTCAATGGTTATTATTGGGAAGGTTACACAATTAATGGTTGTATTACTAATGATGAGAAAAATATAAAAAAAAAATGAAAGTAATGTCGTATTATGTAATTAGATGACTATGAATAGTTAATATATTATGAGTAAATTGGAATGATTAATGTTTTTGTGTAGATGAATTTTAGAATTATTTTATGAATGTTTCTATAGTTATATGAATAATGAGATATTTAAGGATTGTATTATAGTACTTATTAACTAATGATTTCGAAGAATGAACTTTTTAATTATGTTTTTGAAGATGATCAAATATTTGGTAAGTGAAACTTATGCTACATTATGTTATTTTGGGGTAAATTTGTTGTTAAGTTGAATTTTAAATTTAGTGACCTTCTATATAATTTTTTGGACTGGAAATCTGTAGATATGTATTTTTAATGAGTATTAATTATGGAATAGATTATCTTGGGCATTTGATATTATTGGTTGAGGTAAATCTCTGATTTATTGGATACTTTATTATAACATTTTTAGTCTTAGAAAATATTATGTGGATGAAAGAAGTACTTTCAGACCTTATGATTCATCAAAACTACTTACAACATACAAATTCATCATTAATATCTATCCTTAGGTGTATGAAATGAAGTGATATTATATCAATGCACAACCCAATGATTAAATTATGACATGGAAAGTAATCAAATATTTTTTGCATGTATGATTTATTAATATAGTTAATGAATCCCCCATATTTAGGAATATAATTTTATGAAAACAAAAGTTATCTATTTGATTTTATTAATATAAAATCAACGGTCTTCAAACCAATCACAAGATTTGTGGTTTTATGGTTCATAAATTTCTAATGACAATGTTCTCTATCACTTTTCATCAGATATTGATAATTATATTTACATTATATGTTAATATTTCAACATTCCACTAATGTTACCATATTTTAAACTCTATATTTAAGGTGACCATCACACCTCCATTTTCCTCTTATTAAGAGGATATTTAATTGACCCTATTTCCAATTTGGGTTTCCCAAATTGGAATTTTCAAGTATCATCCTTTGAATTTTGTATTTTTATTTCAAATTTAAAGGACAAAATTTATTGAAAGAGGGAAGAATATATCACACAATGACAAAAACACATTTTTTCCTTTTTGAATAAATTTAATTTTGTTGATAGCTTATAATGAATGAAACAGTCGGTTTAAACATAATACAATTGAGTCACATTTTTCGTAGTATATTATATTATAAAAACTATAGAGAATTTATTCAATTAATGTATATGTTATATATCCAATAAAGTATTTTTAAATTCTTCCAATTTATATTTTAGAGGCATAATATAAGAACAAACCTAATATTAAACATTAAAACCTATAATTTTATAAAAGTAGTTTTACAGCATTTTAATGGAAAAACCTAATTTTAATAAGAAAATTTAAAATTTAATATATTATATTTTACATAATCAATTTTTATTTTAAATTAAAAAAAATTACATTAGTTCAATTTTTTGTATTTTTTGGAAAAGTTTCAGTTTTTGATGAATAGTAAAAAATATTATATTGTAGTTAAAACTTTTCTTTCAATTTAAATAATTATAAATCATAAAATATATTTTAAATTGTTTTTAATGTTAAAATGGACCAATGATATAGATATTAATCAAATTTAGTTCATTGAAATCTTTTTATATTGAAATTGTGTATAAAAACTTATTGAACATTAGAACATTTTTACTTTAACCTGCTTTATCATCATATCTATGATGTTAGAGTTAAAAATAATTTATCCACATTGCTGAATTGAATTTTAAAAAAGGCACATACAATTTTGAAATTATTACAATATTTATAGTCTAATACGATCGACTTAATTTTTGGACATTATGATTTGAAACTTTTGTGATTTTTTAATTACCATGGTTAAACCTAAACTGAGATATTAAAGGTACAATTAACATTATAAAATTATGATAAAACATTTAATGCATTAATTATATGAATATTTTTCACCCTTAACCATTAATGTCTTTTTTATGAATCTATTTATTTATTTTTAGATGAAAATATAACCTTTATAATTTTATATTTAAAGAAAGGTCAATTTTGTCATACTTCTATATTTAGCATGTTATTATCTTGGGGTTATCTATATGATATATTCCACTATAAATATTCTATTGAAATATAAAATTATTATCTTCAACATTTAAAATTATATTTTTTTATGAGACAAATAATTTACATTTTCTCTTACATAATGATGATGCATTTATTATTTAATTAATGGAAATATCCATAAAATGATATTAAAAATAATAAAATAAATAGAATTTGATAAAATTAAGTACATAAACAATTTTTATAGAATACCTAGACATATTAGGTATATATTATAATTTTATTGTTTATGATATCATGTTTTGATGATATTTTTAAAAAGTATAATAATGAATAGTTTTAAAATTGACATTAATGGTATTTAAAGTAAATAATATTTTATTAAATTATACAAAATTTAAAATAAAATATAAACATTAAGAAATGTTTTTTGATAATGTTTAAATCATCATCCATGACTCATTTATGGCTCATTTGGAATCTTATTGTAAGTATATTATACCTTAAAAAGTAAAAATATAGGTTTCCAGAGTAAGTGTAAAAGGGTTCAACTAAGGGTCAAAGTCAAAAGATAAGATTTACAATGAGACCTATACCTATCTAAAAATTATTAAATTGACTAAATTTAACCCTTATAAACTTAATATATACTTTTAGTTGTTTAATGTAAACCGTTTCATGAAAATAACTTATATATTATTTAAATTGATGATGGTTAAAAAATCTAACACACTTTGTATTTAATGGCTTTAATGTTACCAAATATTGGAAAACTCAAGATATTAATGAAAATAAATGTATATTTTAATATTAAGGAAAAAATCACATTATATAATTTTTTAATTTTTTTTAAATTAAATATCTACCTTAAATGCTTCTTCAATACTAAAATAGTTTTTATTTAATTAACAAAAATTTAAATGAAATGATTTTAAATGTTTTAATTTTGATATATTTAGAATTTTTTAATATGTATAATTAATTTTATATATATTTAGGATATATTTGATAATTTTTAAAATAAAATATTTTAATTACAACTTTTTAATTATTTATTTTAAGATAAATAAAATAAATAGTTTCAAATTTTACAATAATTGTATTTTATAGAATTAATAATTTATTACATTATTTTTTAATCAAAATAATGTTAAATAATCAAAAATAGAATAATATATGGTCTAAAATATCTTCCCATAATAATTTATTAACTATTTTTATGTATTTTTATATAGAATATCCTTATTATATTTTAATATTTTGACGATTCTCTAATGTGCATTTCACCTCAATTATAAAGCGGCACCTCCTCCCACACTTTCTCACACCACATCAAGCCATCTTTCTTGACCTAACCCGACCCAAATAAGCAAAAAAATTATCCCTTCATCATATAAGCCTCAAATTTGGAATGAATTAATCCAAGGAAGGATTTTGGTATAAACCAAAAACAAAGTTACCTAAATAATAGGTAACATTATTCAACTACCACATTAGTTTTATTTATTTACCTACTCTATAATTATATAGGATTATATGATTATATAATAAAATCAGTATTCTCGATATTTTGTGAGGATATTATGTTATTAGATTTACCTAATCATAAAAAAAATTCCATATTATGGGAAGTAAGTTACCATTATTATGTACAGCAAACGACTACCTCACAAAAAAAAAGTTTTACATTTTTCCTTTAACACCTTTGGTGGTTGGTAATTATGAGGTAATCACAATTTATATATGATAATTATGATAATTATTATTTCATTATACTTAGAGAATTATTTTATAACATATACCATTATTATTTATATTTTCTATCAATACAATAACATCATTTGTTTTAGTGTGGACTATCGCCTCCTCAATACGATGTGATATGTTCACACACTGCATAAAATGTACTATTGTACAACCTCCCCAATGCGTTGGGATTATTTTAACATGACATGAATTATAGATAAAATAATATATGATTCAATAAAATGTTATTTATGATATAATTTTTATTGTAGAAATATATTCAATTACTTGTCTTCTTTCCATAATGATCATTTGAAAATGGGAATGTTTCTCATTAGTACGTACGACCTACCAACTCCATGGATGTAACATTGGTTAATTTTTCACAACCATATTTCATGAATCATTTGAAAATTATAATTTTTGTAGACAGATGATAATTTTTTCATTATTAATATTCATTATATGTTTAAATAATTACCCCTTTGACCATTTTTGACCAACCAAAGTCATTTTTAATAAGTGAACAGAATTTCATCAAATCAGTCAACGTAAAATTAATTTTTTAAGTAGTTGTATATAATAATGTAACAAGTAAAATAAATGTAATTATAAACATTAATAAATTTTGGATGAAATTAAATAAATAACATAAGTTTATTATTCAAGACTCTAAGGAAATCCATGACAAGATATACCAAATGTAAGGGATTTCACATCATTTAAAATTCTTTTGATACTTATTTATTATTATACAACAATTCAGTTTTATATGGTGAATATACTACCATTTGACATGTTATATCATGAAAATCCTTATTCTCATTAAATTATAAGTTTAATATAATGTTATTAATTCTTGGTGATTATATTTCAAATGGTTCGTTGTTGTATGGGACCCTTTGGAATGTTTCATGATAAATTTCATCATGAATGTTTAAATAGTATTTAAATGGTATTTACCATAATGACCATCAAAAACCTTTGTTGTTACTTATCCTCTAATAATGTAATTGTTGATAAAACTGTATTTCTACTTTAATATGAATATTTCAAGATAAGGTATATTTTTTAATGATTAAATCATTAATTCTACATGTGTTTGATTCATTGGATTTCATATGTGACAGGCAAGGCCCGCTATATCCCCTTAATGAATTGGTAGGTTTCATGTCAAAAAACAGATATGTTTTTGGCTGAGGCCTTACCCATTTAGTATATTCTTGGCATGAAACATTAACAGTATTATATTCTTGTCATGAATAATTAATATTACTGGATTTGTGGCATGAAGGCTCAACGATATATATTATATATTCATAATTATGAATTCCATCATTATTAATTCAGTTTTTGTGATTCAATGAGAAAATTATATTAGTTATAATATCTATGTTTATGTTTCATTCTCATATTATATATTAAATGTCATGTGTTTCTATTATATATCGTTCCATATTGATTATTCCTTATCTATTTATTTTAATGGCATGTGTTGTCGGTTATTTAATATTGCATGTGGATTTATTCACTTTGATTCATTATATCTATCAATTTATTTACCCATTATGATAACATGAGAGAATCTTTATTATGTTTTCATTCCTCGTGTTATAAATAATAATTTATTGAATATTATTTCAATGAGGTTGTTTATTTAATTTTATTATGTATCATGTTTTATTCTCAAATTCCGTATTTAAAATGGGTATCATTTATGTAATCTAGCTATCCAAAACATCTTAAATGATCAGTCATATAGAATTTTCATCCTCATAACTATGCCAATGTAATAAAGTAATGCACCGAATCTAGGAATCTGGGATCGGGGTAATACAAAAAGTGTTGTATTAGGATCATCTAGATCTCTTTTTCAAGAAGGAAACTAGTTTGTTATCACTCCATATGTATTATAATAATACAAATTATGTTATGATAAATAATATACATTAGAAACCTTATTTTGATGAAATTTTTCATGAATTTAAGGGATCTCATTTGGTTTCTAAAATTTATATACACTCTGGTTACCTCCATCTTTTGGCTAAGAAAGCGTATATTTTTGAAACACCACTTAGGAGTCACTATAGTTATTATGAATATCTATTCAAGCTCATTGGTCCCAAAAATAAACTATTTTTTCATAGAATTGATGAATCATGTAACTTAAAGGTACCAAGATTCATTCATTGTTGTATTTATAGGTGAAACTCTATTGTATTCTCATGATCATAAATAAAATGAAGAACATTTAGATATTTTTTTAGAATTTTACCGGAGTTTTTGTGATATGAAAAACAATCTAAATGATACTTTTAGTTAAAAAATATCAATTCCTTGGAAATTTCATTTATAATAAATGAATATTATTATAACATAAAAATATAAAACTTGTTGTCTCTTAGAAATCATTGAATATATTCAGTTCGATTTTTATTAATATAGACCTAAAAAGATACTATAATCACATTGTTTATGAATTCTTATATATCTCGTTTCCTATGAAAGAGCTCAATAGAAATATAACTCTATTCCATTTGAGTGAGGATTTTTAATAATACTTTTTGGAGATTAAATAATGACTCAAATTTTCTATAATTTTTTTATTTGTAGAACCTAGGAATGGTTATATGGTTTATTATGATGCATATGGATATGGACTCAATTGTGTTTTTATGAAAGGTGATCATCTCATATCTTATGGATAACAATATTTTAAATTTCTTGAAAATAATTATCTAACCCATGTTTTAGAATTAGACATGGTATTGGAAGATTTTAAAACATGGATTCTTTATCACTTTAGTGATAACTTCACTAAGATTACATAATATAAAAATTTCAAACACATCTTTCAGAAAAGATATTTGAACCAAAAAAAGATGATAAATGGAATATATCAACATATTAGACATTTAATAGGATTATACAGCTATGAAATAAAATTAAATAGTATATGATCTATGAAAAATGTATTAAAATTAGTTATCCAAAGAATATTGTTATCGGTGGCAGTTTGATGAGCCTAAATTTAGATATAAAAATGTATTTTACTGAGTAGAATGTAGTCCAAATTTTAAATTTGCAGACTCCTATTACTAACAAGGTTGAAATATTCAAGGGTTACAATGATCTTATTATGGTTTCCATTCCACAATATCAAAATATAATGGTGGGTATATAATTCATGGATGGAAACAAGATGTGAAATTTGTGTTTCATTGTTGATATTGGCATGTCATTCAATTTTTATGTCACGATTAACTCCTTTCACCATATTACCAATCAAAGTGTTCCATTCAACTTGGCATCCAAAATATATAAATGAATTTAAGGTCCCTTTTTTTGTTTCCATTTATGAAAAAATGTGGTAGATTTTATTTCAAAATCACTAACATATCATAATGTCATGTATGAGCATCAACAACTATATATAATGTAACAATATTTACCTATACTGATTTGAAAATGATAATAGACCACAATAGAATTTGACATGGGTTTACCAAAAACTATTAGAATGAATGATTCAATCTGGTTCATTGTGTACAAACTCACAAATTCATGACACTTAATATCAATTCATGAATCCAATATGGTATATTAGATGTCGAAAAACTATATTCTGTAAGTGCTAAAATTTCATAAAATACATGTTTTGATCAACTTTGACTGAGATCCTCTTTTAACATTAAGATTTTGTGTTCCCTTAATGAATAATTGGGTAAACAATTTAACATGAGAGTAGGGTTTCATCCTCAAATGGATAGAAATTATAATTTTACAATTCATATACTAAAATATATTCTCTGATCATGTGTTATGAATTTTAGTTAATCATTTAAGGATCATGTACTGTTAGTTGAGTTAATGTATAACAATAATTATTAGGTATTGATACATATGGATCCAATTATGGAATTTTAGGGTTGTAATTTTCATTGTATACTTTCCTGGGTAGTGATCTAAGAAAAATAACTATTGATAACGATTCTTGTTTAGTAAATGACTGAGAAAATACAAATAATCTGGAAACATTTGGTTTCAACGTAAATCCATCAAAAATACTATATGGATAATTTTCTTTGATCTTTGTTCATTTATGTGCTATATCATGGGTTCATGAAAGTATTTCCAAGGATGGTAAATAATTGATGTGGTAATAAAGGCGCGTTGTCTCTTTGGTATGTTAGACCTATTGAGATAATTGAAAACATTTGTTATCTTAAATATCGATTAGCATTACAACCACAATTCAGTGTGGTTTATAATGTTTTATATGAATCCCAATTGAGGACCTACCAAACTAATTCTTGAAAAGTGATTGAATGGGATTATTTTGATATTGAAATAAATTCTACTTTTTTCACACATTAATTCTAATGATTGAAAAACAAGATAAGGTCTTTTTCAAAAACAAATATTCCATTTTTTATGTTTTATGGAAAAAATATCAAATTTTTGTAGAGACATGGTAAAATAAATAGAAATGATGTAATAATTTCCCAAACCGTTACAAAGAACAGAAAATCTCCAACATTATATGGATGGAGATCATAATGGTTGGGAGAATGTAACACATATTTTTTTAGGTACATTTCTCTTTTATTATGCATGTTTATGTTTTATAACACCTGGGTATAATATCAAGAGTATTTATATTATTTTTTTATTAATGTGTTTTTATGGGTCCATTTTTTCATAAAATTTATGAAAACGTATGTGGATATATGTTGTAAATTATTTAATGGTCTTTGGAGGGAAGGATAGTGCACAGATCCAGTGCATGGATTTTCTAAACATTGTGGGTTCCTAGGAGAAATCGTTCAATTAGAGGTAGATGAAAAATATTGTTTGATGCACATTTTTTGTAACCAAAAAAATCAACCATGATATGGGTGGTTTAGAGTCATTACCATTCACATATCTAGGGAACGGTTTCCCAGACCATGCAGACAAACCATTCTGCATGAATCTTTGAAAAATTAGAATTTAACTTAGTTTTAAACCCTAAAAACATGATTTGTCACCTCTCATCCCAGGATATTTATTTCAACTCATCTCCTAAGAATTCATGGTTGTTCCATTTTATTTAGAAGATATTTTTGATGGATCTAAGTGTGTTAGATATATAGAATCAAAAGATAGTCTCCATTTTTTCTCCTTCTCTTTATATCTCTACATATCTTATAAAAAGTAATTTTAGATCTAATCATATATGGATAGATATACGGTCTTGATATATTTTTATGAGATATTAATTTGATCCATTTAAGGAATGGAGTATTGATCTTGGATCTATAGGTTTCATTATTCCATTCTTCATTTTCATTACTCATTATGAGGTGAAAGGATTCAACATCATATAAAATTTCTCGTCACCAAGAAGGATTTATAGTAAAATTAATTTTACTTGATTTTCAAAGTTATAAATTTGCCTATTTAATATTTAAAACAGTTTTATTGCTGACTATGAAATCGTAGAAATTGAATGGTATTTGGAAAAATAAAATACTTTAGTTTATCGTTAAAAAATTATATTTTTGGTTTAAAACATGTAAGATTATTGACTAATTGTTAAAGTAAATTATTGGTTTTTGTGGAATGAATTTGTAAGATGTCTTGGAATAAATGGTTTTCAATAGTTTATTTTCATTATGTGTGACCATGAATAAGAGATATGGTTCCAGAATAGAATCACCTAGAAAAAATTCATCTACTGACAACTTGGTGGACCAATGAGTAACCACTAATGATAATTGCACATTCAAATGGAATGCATTTGTGTGAGAGTTAAAATAAGTTTTATTGGGTATTCCAAGTAGTATTAATAATTTTATTTTTCTAATTTTAATTTTAAATGGGTTAAATTATTTTAAATTTGTAAACTACTTTTAGTTATCTTCTCTTTCTTATAAATTATATTTTAAACATTAAGATAACTTATTATTGTCCTAGTATTATGTGTGAGAATACTTTTGTATATTTCATATCATTTATGATTAATCACCCCCAATTTATACATTTTTTAAATAAAAATGTTAGCTTCAATGATACATTAATTGGAGAATATTTATTTCTTCTCTAGTTGGGCCCTTTAATATATCTATTAGGGGTTGGATCTTCGGATATAATTATGTCCTTAGAAATTTTAGTGGTGCCAACTGAGTTTCTAATTCACTATTTATTGTTTGTATGGTGGTTATGGTTTATTTTTTCCATTGATTATTTAATATTAGTATATTTTTTGTATTTCATTTTAAATTATTTTTTATAAATCTTTCATTATATAGTTGTTTTAGTTGTTCTTATTTGTTCTTTGCGGGTTATGTGTTTTATAAAGAGAAAATGGTCAACCAATATTTAGTTAATCCATTGACATTTATTGTCTGCCTTTGGTTTCTTATGGATATCACCTATGTTTATTTTAACCATGGTTCTTTCCAAGCCAATTATTAAGCCTAGGATGTTACATTGAGTCTCATTTTACATAATATAGATGTGTTTAGATTACCAAACACTAATAACAGTACTTCATATGTATTATTAATTGTATTAAAATAATATACACACCATTTAGATAACCATTCATCATATGGAATTCATCTGAAATTAGTCTCATGACTATATCTTTAATCATTATCCTATAACTAATAATATCCAAGACACATAAATATATGACATTATTCTCTAATTATGGTACTTATATCACTTCAAAAAGGAATATAATTTTACTATCATGCATCACCAACCATATTCATTCAATACCTCTACATTTGTATATATAATTATTTTTTATTATCACAATACCTTTTTCTAAATCATTGGGTAAGGAAAAGAAAATTGATTCCTATACATATGGAATGAAAACCCTAAATCAATAATAAAACATTATTAATGGATGAAATTTGAGGAATCAATGAATATTGAATCATTAATATCTACATATTTTATACAACATTCACCTTTGGATTCCAAATATTAGTAAGAATACTTCTTCTAGTTCCATTTTTTATGACTATATGTGAATTGATCACGTATTGGTCTTCTGTATGTGGGATCCCCTCTGGAAAAAAGTATTTATTTTTATCTTCTGAATCCTTCATGAATCCTACAATATTATCTTCCCCTTATTTCTACCAATTCCTCTGATGAAAAATCTATATGGTCATAATTTTATTTCTCTTTTTGATCAATGTAAATCAAGAAATTTTTTATAACGAAATATTTTACGTCATCGTTACCATACAATGGTGAAGTGGTTGTATGATAAAAAATATCTCTTAGTGAATTAAATAATAAGAGTGACTTAACATCAAATGTGCTAATTACATATAAAATTTTAAAATACTAATTTTTTTATTAAAACTCTCAGGGTTCACAAATATGGAAATACATTTATTATAATTATTTTTTTAAAAACATTTTTTTCAGTTATGATCAGTTTTAGATTATTTTGGATGTGTACTCGTTCACCGAAATCTTCTAAAAAATCTCCACCTAGTTCCCTCTCATTACTCCAGATTTCTAAATTCTTACCAGTCAATGTTAGATTGTGAAATAGGTTTGGTTGTTGAGGTTTCACTAATCACTGTTAGATATGTTGGTGGGATTTTATTCCAAGGTAATATCTAACACCTATTGGGTTATCACATTAGAAACATCACATTTCAACATACGTAAGATATTTACCATAAAGAATTTTTCCAACAAAAATTTTGTGTTGTAAATCATAATTTAATTGTTGGAACCATGGAATTTTATGCATGTTTTGGAGTATGGTTTTTGTTTGTTGTCAATCCTCAATGGAATTTCAAAACGTGTACCAGCAAGGTGATCATACAGTTCAAGAAGACAACAATATTGAAGATGGCTCCGTTTCACATGGTTTGCCAAATTTTTGTGGTAAAAAATCTGGAAGTTGGTGAGAATCGTGAAAATAGGATTTCCATGAAGAGCATAATTAAATATGGCAATGGAATGAATATCGCGAAGAGTGGCTTAATGGTTTGGAATCCGTGAAGACCAGAATTATTGAGGCAGTGATTCTTCCTGATTACATCAATGATTTTTGAATGACAGAGGATAAAGAGCATCCTAGCGGAGAAGAGATTTGTGAGGGAGATTCGTGGTGAAGGGGCAAAGGAAATGACGGAAAACTCCGCGATTATGATGAGCTCTGCGAATGGAAAATATTTTTAGTGCTTCACGATTTGGAGAGAATTTTGGCAGGAACTTCGGAGCTTCGTGATTTGGGATGACATGGTGCTGACTTCGCACGGAAGGATCGAGGGTCCTTAGAATCTCTTATAAATACAATTCGACCCCCTCGAGAGAACTAGATAAATATCTCAACAAAAATCCTTTTCTCTCGGTTCGCAAAGGTCACTCGCGAAGGAAGTGCGCTTCATGAAAGAGGAGCTTTGCGGCGGCTATTCTAGCTCTGCGAAAGTCGTGCACCCTGTGCTGGCTTGGTGAGCTTCGCGAAGGTGCAGGAGCTCCGCGACAGCCAAGCATTGCGAAGGCTTCTGCATCACGAGATTTCTTTGTGATTGCGCTTCGCAAAAAGGGAGGGACTCCGCGAAGGCTTGTTTTAGCTTTGCAAAATTGGGAGCCTTGAGAAGTAGGTTACTTTACGAATGCCCTATCCAAAGGTTGTTTGCCCAGTGGACATGGGAAAAAGAGGTATTCATCAGTGGATGAAATTTGGACTTTAAATAAGCATCAACTCAAGACTCTGATGCAAGAAAAGTCTGATGCTAAACAAGAGACATGGAACTTCATGTCTATATATGGAAGAGACCCTCATGTATATAAAATGAGTGGGACTTCACCAACAATAGTGAGCCATGGTGAGTCAATGGGAGTGACCTGAGGGAAGTAGTAAGCTATCCATGAACCTTTGTAAAGGAAGTGATCTTGGGACAGTTTGATTGTTCCCCAACCTTTGTAATCCATTTATAGTGAAGATTAGTGGAATTAGGTATGACTGACAACTTGTAGGCGTATGCTCCTTGGATGTAGCCCTTACTGGTGAACCATGTATAAAGTGATGTGTCTTCTCTGTGCATGTGAATGTTTTCTTTATGATCATATTCATCTTACAGGTTCAACAAGTTCCTACCAACGTGGGAACAAGATCTATCACATTAAAAGAAAAAAATTTCACCCTGATTCTCCCATTCCCACTTAGGATGTCGCGGGGTCCTTCATTAATGTCTAAAATTGATTATTGTCTCTATATATATTGACATAGGGTTATGTCTATTTGAAATAGAATCATCGGGTTTCACAGGTGGAACTATATTATATTCCGTATGTATATTCCCTATAAAATTAAATAAAAATTATAAATTTAAAAACTATATGGCATATGTAAATTTGAAACAGTAAAAAAATTATAAAAGTGATTATTTAAACATTTGAAATATACTATAAATGCACAGTGATGATTTATTTATAACCAAATATATATTTTTTATCCCAAAATTATCAATTTTCAAGGCCCATTTTTAGATTAAAAATTAATTTCTCATTTTTTCTTCAATTTATGTTACAATCCCCACCCCCTTTTTTAAAAAATCTACCATCCCTTGATTTTTTTACACATTATGAAAAATGAATCAATCATTAATTTTTTCCACCCCCCCTTATTTCTATGTTTTGTGTGGACAACTCCAAATTACTACCAATCAAAAATTCCCATGGTGACCCATTGACATTTTTTTAAACCATAATTAGTTATTGTTTTTTCTTATATTCAGTGCCTAATATGGAAGCCCACCCACAAAGGAGGGGTAACATCTCTATGGTAATAATTTATTATATATTCAAGGGACCATAAAACACCACAATGGAATTATACATTGTTTGGTGTGAAAACCTGATTTATGGTTCATGGAGGCATCAACACCACCATTGATTTTCAAGGACACATGTGTGGTTATAAGTCATGTTTGTGGATAGTTATTGATTATGATAGGTATATCAAGAACATGGTAATAGGTATGGATTTCATAAGGATTTTGTATCAATTGGATTTAATTTTTGTGGTTTTTCACCCTAGTAAATTTAATAGGCTCCCATAAATTTTTTTTCCAGGGATTACAATCCCTCTCATGAAGTCAAGAACTAATTTAGGGAGGAAAAAACACATATATAAATATTACAAGGTTAGGTCGGATGACCTATGTATGTTGGTTTGATATAAAAATATTATTTTTATATTGTAATAATTTTCTACATATTTGTTTTGTTTTTCCCCATATAATGGTACCCAAATTTATGCAGTATAGTAGAAGAAAACTCAAATAATATCCTAATGTTCCTTTTAAGTTAATAAAATCATACCCAAAAACTCAACAAGAGACAACAGAAACCTTTGTAATATTTGGATTACATGAACCCTTTAAGGTGGTAATTTATTTTCAATATTAAACATAGCTTCATACAATGTTATCAGCTAAGTCTGGTTGTTGGTGGATCCCTCATGTATTATGAAAGGTCACAATGAATATGGAAACTTTATTTCCATGGAATTTAAATATTGCAGGTTTTATTAGAGTATTTGATTTTCAAAAAATGTATAAGGTACATTTTATAAATCTAATCCCTAACCCACCTATACAGATACCTATGTTAGTCTTATACAATATTCACCAAGCCTATCATGTTCATAGAAGGCCCAGATCAGAATCAATCAATGAATCCCAAACATCAACCACCCAACCCAGTATCAAAAAATAGATGAATAACATATTTTAAGACCCAATAAATATGGAAAATACGAAGAATATATTTTAGTTGAGAATTTGTAAATCTATTTTGTGGGGAAGGATACTATATAACCAAACAGAGGTAAATTATGTCATCCTCTTATATAACTCGTGATAATTTTCTATAAATGAACTCCATATACTTCTTGTAAAATCATGTTCCATCACATTCATTTTCATAATAAATAAGACCAAATTTATAGGACTATTTCTTTTATTTTTTTTGTACTCATCTTCTTCCTATACAATTATACATGTTAATGATTATGTTTTTAGTTTATTTTTTGTTAATAAAAGTTATTTTCTATCACACCCAGTATTTAATTTTTATGTATGTAATATATTGTTTATTGATAGTTATCATTAAAATTCCCTTTTATAAATCTCTTATAGAAATTTGAAAAAATGGGGTACAGTTAGTTTTTCATTGTTGATGTGTGGTTAAGGATAACCACACTGCAACCATGTAAAACAATGTGTTTTTTATAAATAGGGATTTTTATAGTTTTCCTAAATATTCTGTGAAACCATGTAGTTTTCCAAGATAAAATGGTGTGATCGCCATTGATTACTAAACCACGCATCATAATTCAGAGGCATGTTAAAAATTTTTAAAATGTGAATTTACCTAAATACCCTAGCCAATTAAACATTCTACCAGTCTGGTTTATCTCTCCATGAATATGGACACCCCACTAGTAGTAATTTCATTTATCCTCTCTATAGGGATTAGTTATTTGGTGTGATCCATCATGTTCTTTAAGAAATCACTATAAATGTGCCTCATCTTCACTATTTTTTGTCTTTTTCTCTCTTATTCATTTTTTTCTCCATTATTTATTGATGTGGTAGCCTATTGTTTCCCTTTTCTTAATATTTATGGATTGTGTTATGATTTTTAGTGTTTATTCATTCTATTACAGAATCCTCTCTCATGTTTTAATGAGAATCTAACTTTTTACATTTGTTCGCAAAGGACTAATGAAGGTGGTTTCATAATACCTCTTTTTTAATTAAATTTTATCAGATAAATGATTTTAAAAGGGTTGTTAGAATTGGTTTAAGTCATGACATAACCACTACTGTAGATCCAGATGGGGTATTCGCCAGTTTTATCAGTGCAAAAAAGAAAGTGCTGATAATAGACGCCCTTTTATAAGGGCTAGCTAAAACTGCTCATAAATGTCTATCATTTATCAACGATTTTTTTAGCACTGATAAAGGAAATATTTATATGTATTATGAAAAGTTATAATAAATGTTAAAAAAATTATTATTAATATATATAATTATTATATTTATATTCAAAAATAATTTTTATTTATATAAATTAATTAAAAAATGAACGTTCATAATTAAGATATATATTTAAATATTTTAAATATATATATATATATATAATGTTTTAAAAATGTATATATAAGATTATATATATATTTAAATAATTATAAAATTATAACAAATTTAATTAAAATATTTATTATAGTTATTATATTAACAATTTTATATTAATACTTTTTCAAATACATCAATTTATAATTTTAATTACATAAATAATTTTATATTTAAATAAATATATGTCTCTAATGGATTTGGTCAATAAATATATTTATATGTCAATAGATAATGATGATATTCATGAATATGGCTGGCGTTATTTATGTTCTTACATTTATGTGTGAGCATGTATAATTTATGTTATATGATCATAAGTTTATTTGTGGACTTGATTGTCTATTGATATGTTTAAGATTTCCAAAATTATGATGATGCATGAAAATATTATATATTTATGACTCAGGAATGTTCATTTATACATTAACACCCTAATTATTTATGCTTTGAATATATATGTGATGACTCATTTGTTTAATCTACACATTATTTGGTATGATTCATTAATTTTATATTCATTAACATATTATATTCATAGAAAAACTTATAAAGTTACCATAAATATATTGAAATAATAAATATATTTATTATAATTATAATTATAACTAAATATATATATTGATATATCTATATATTTATTTATTTAAATAAGTATACAATTTAAAAAATTATTATTAATTTATAAATATATATTTTTTATTTATTTTTATAATTATATATAAATATATACATATATATTTATCATAAAAATTTTATAATTATATATATTATAATTTATTAATATATATTGATATATTAATAAATATATTGATATAAATATATTTATAGTTATACCGAAATATTGAAAAATATATTTATTTATATTTTTAATAATAAACATATATATATATATTTAATTATAATTATAATTATAATTATAATTATAATAATAATTATAATTATTTAATTATTTAAATAATTATAAATTTTTAATAAATATATTTATTATTTTTATAATAATTTTTTTGTGTAAATATATTTATAATTATAAATATAAATATATAATTATATAGTTATTTAAGTAATTATAAAAATATAATAAATATATTAATTATATGTAACTATATAATTATAAGTATAATAAATATAATTTTTTTGTTTTATATGTATAAATAAAATTTATTTAATTATAAATATAAGTATATATAAATATTTATTTATTTATATAATTAAATAATTATTATAAATATATTTATTATATTTTTAATTTTATGAATATAAATAATTAATATGTTTATTTTATATCATTTTAAAATTATAAATAAATTGAATAAATTTATTATAATCGTATAATAATTTACATATATATATATATATATATATATTAGGTTCCAATGGGTACAATTACATTTGAACACACCACACACACATTGGCTGGAAAGGAAGGCCATAACCCCCCCCCCCAAGTCTATAACCCATCCATCAAGCCATATTTATGTAGTACATGGCCTATAGGTTCAGTTGGCATGAATCCCATTACCTGGCCCATAGTCTCAGTGGGTATGAAAACCCATTACATGGCCTTAAAGACCAATTTTTTTAACAGAAAGTCCTCTGGTGAATATCACTGCTTCAATACTCGGGCTTCAATAGGTCTTCCACCACTAAAGTTCCTACTACAGTTCCCACCATCGCGATAGTGCCACCTCCACTATAGTCCCACTACAGTGTTGTTGTAGTAACCTGCACCCCATGGGTTTTGAACCCCAACATCGATGTAGTATTACGTGGTGGTTTACCATTTATCCAAACCCCAACTACAATTTACATTAATATATATTTATCTATAATTATAATTATAATTAATATATTTATTATAAATTTATCATTATAAATAAAAAAAATTATTTATAAAAATTATTGTTTTATAAATATATATAATTATATAAATAAATAAAAATATTTATAAAAATATTTATTATATAAATATTTACAAAAAATCAAAACTATATTTAATATATATAATTATATAAATATATATAAATATATATATATATTTCAAAAAATACTTATTATATATATAATTATGTATAAATATTTATCTAATTATAAATATAATGATAAATAAACAAATATTTATTTATATACATAATTATAAATAAAATAATTTATTATTTATATATATAATTTTATAAATATATATAATATTATACATAAATTATTAAAACTAGATCTTTATCGGCACTTTTTTAGTGTTGATAATGATATCCCTTTATCAGTGTTATAATTTTAGTGTCGATAAATAAATCTTGTATGAGTTCTTTTTTGGCACTAATAAAGAGTTTTTTTGTCAATGCGTTTGATTTTAGCAATGATAAAATGACCCTTTATCTACACTTTTTTGAAAGGATTAATAAAAGTCGTAGCCCTTTTTTAAGGAGACCTTAGCTGGATAACTTCTTTGAAGAACTTCAATCTCTCATGAAATATGAATATTTCCCCTTTGCCGCTCTCATCAAACCCTATTGTGAAACATCCACTACTTCCCTCACTGAACCTCAATTGTTTCGTTGCGCTTCCCCTCTCGCTGAACCCTTTTCCCGCCATCTTTTCTCTCGTTGAACCCCACCACTGCCTCGCCGCACCACATCACCGAACACCACTGCTGTGTCACCCCTCCACCTTGTTGAACCTCACTATCGCCTCATCAAACCCCACTAGAGGCACATCTATATTGATGATCATTTTCAGTGAATCAAGACCCTCAAATATAAAGGTATCTTTGCCAAACATGTATTTATATGTTTCTCAACCCCATTGCCTCATCACCGAACAACACTTCTTCCTTTACCCAAATGTAGAGTAGTGATATATTATCTATAAAGAATATTATTTTTTTTCACATACATATTTTCAATAGTGACTTTATAGGGTCAATACCACCAATCTATTTTTCATTCATATGTAAGGATGCACACATTTCTTTTTTAGTGCATCTATAGTCAACCGATTTCTAGGTCCATGGATTTTTTATGGTTAGGTAATCAATGTTAAAATGAAAATATATTTTTCATTATTAATTTTTTGAAGAGATATATGTATATAATAGAATAATGTGTTCCTGAAAAATAGAGATCATGATAATGATCAAGGAATGAAAAATAAAAAACTTGAATTTATAGATTTACCCCATCCTAGATTTGGTATAATACTTCGTGAGGTCTGATAATCTATAAGAATGAATTTATTTGGGGTGATGTATTTTCTTCTATAAATTATGATATCCATTTTCAAAAAAATGACATGCTTTTTTAGGGAAATAATTTTCGACATTATAAGTGAATTGTGATACATTATTCCATATCTTCTCAAATAAATGTTTATATTTTAGTATATTGATGAAACTCAACAAACATAGAGATTAGAGCCTTATTCAAAGAACATAAAAAATAATTTAATAATGAAAATGATTCATTAAATTCCCTATAAAACATCTAACTAGGAAAAAAATATATGAGACCAAATACTAATGATAATTATGATGTTATGTAAGTGGTGCTTCTGAAATTCTATGAATGAGATTAAAATGATAGATAAGAAACATTGAAGGATTTATGGAAAAATAAATAGATTCCAGGATGAGCGCAAATAAAATATTGTATTTTTTTATAAATGATACATATTACTATAAGGTATGCACAAGATTTCAAAAACTATTCAAGATGTCAAAATTGTAAAATGGATTTTATAATAATGCATCATGATTTTAATATTGTTGTCTTGAGGTTCCCAAACAAGGATTTTAAAGATGTTTATTTTAATATCCTATAATATATAGTTTTTGAATATGAGGATTTTAATTAAGAAAATGAATCCAAATAAAATTAGATATCACATGATGTTTCATTCTAGGAAATTTAAAACTATTAGTTGAAGAAGATCCAAATGATGATTAATTTTTTCATGTATTTACCTTTGTTCCAATAATCATAAGAGGTTAAGGGAAAAGTTCATAGAAATTATTCCACTTGGTTACATCCTTTGCATTATAAAATGAAATCATACATCATAGTTTTTTATGTCATTTGAAATTGATTATGGTGAGGAAGAACATTGAATAAATCATTAAAAGGAGTAAAAGGAAGTGTCATCCCATAGTTGAAATTATAGAATATAAAATACTTGTTAACTTATGAAGATGTAAAATCATGAATGATATAATTAAAGTTGATCGTTTACTAAAGATACATTAGTGAATAATTAATTGTGGTTTTCATGGATAATCCATATATTGAAGATAAATATAGAGACGACTCTTGAATCATTGTAAAAAGTTGTCTATATGTTAAATTTGAAGTAGCATGTGATGAAATAAATATATATTTACATAATTTAAAATTTGTAAATATTATTTTATATTACTGTTATCTACAGATGAAACAATATAAAGACCTTAAATAATAATATAAAGAAGCTATTGAAAAACATATATTTGGAAATTATAGTGGCCAGGAGAGACAAGTTGAGATTAATTTCAAAAATAATGAAGTTAACCAAATTGTATATTTCCATTCCAATTAGGAAAATAAAAGTGTTAAAATAATTAAATTAATTAATGTAGAGGTAATTATGTATTTATGAATTTTCTTGGATCATGTAAGACTCGGAATGAGTTGATTTGCATTGGAGAGTTATAATACTTTTTCAAATATATAGGAAAAGGTGGTTCATATGGAATTTAAAGGAAGAGTTGTGGACATCCCATTAGTTAAGAAGATTATAGGTGATGGAAATTATTTTATAATGGATGATCAATTTAATAGAGAATTAATGATTCATAAAATGCCTAAAGCTTATGAAAATAAAGCATGTATGGTTTTCCTTACACTCTATTGACCACTATATATGAAACAACTAGGGAAACAGGAACATTAAATATCATGTGTTCTTGTTTTGGGGATATTTTCAAATATCCAATGAGTGAGTTCCCTTGAATAAATTTATTATGGGGGTGATGAAAACCAAAAAGTGGAAACAAGTATTGTATATCATTTTTCTTTTATAGGATACTCATTTCACTATTAATGATTTTGGTGGGAATCTTCCAACCTCCTGAATTGAATAATTATATTTTATGTTGAGAATATTTCATATGGTTTTTGAAAAATACATTTTTATCTAATGGGTTTCCAAAAAAATTAGATTACATGTGAATTTTAATAAATTACACCCATTTAAAATTCATATTTTATATCCCTTAATTTCAAAAATAAAATATTTCCGTTGATTTTTTCAAAAACCATCAAATTCATATTTATCTTTCTAAAGGAGTTAGAGAAGTATTTATATCCACTTTAAATTACACTTCAAAACCACTTCAAAAATATTAAATTATATTTTCAAATCAATATTTTAAATCTATTCACTTTTTCCATTAAAAAATCATTTTCTCACATTACTATATTAAATCCCTTGGGTCTCATTTAACATCCCAGATTTTCTCAATGGTATGGATTGTTCTATTACCAAAATATTAATTTCTTTTTTTTTAATTTTGAATCCATTATTATATTCAATAGGCTTATTTTATATTATGAAAATGGTGTTAAATTAATATAGTTATATATATATATATTAATTATTACATTTAGTATCTATATTTAAAAATTTTCTTCAACAAGATTTTATTATTGATCATCTGGGATAAAAAACCATTTTTTAATATTTCCATTTTTTTTACAAATTCCTGAGATCCTTCTTCAATTAAACATATTTTGTGTACTTATATTCTTAAATTTTAATTTTTTTTAATCAAATTGGATTAATATGAATAAATAATAGAAGGATTCCAATCGTATGAAAAAATTATATGAATATGGGGTGAAAGAGTGTCCATTTTGTAAAATATCATGCATATAATCTTTATCAAATCATTTTTCCTTATTTACGCTATTGTTTTTCATGACTAATGATTCCTATGTATTTATAAGAAAATTTGACCTATAATATAATTGATCGATGATATAAATATTTCAACAAACATGGGGAAAATAGAATGTAGCCATAGATAGGGATAACACTGTGTTTTATGGATTTTTAGATATGATTACATGTGTGGAATATGAAGAATATTGTATCATGGATTTGATTACAGATGTGATTGATGATGAATATAATATTGATGAAATGATAAGGACAGTTGAGGATGAACTTTCTAATATTCCAAAATCATTTGATAAGTTAAAAGAGAAGTGAAAAATGATATCTTATGTTTGCTGAACTAAATATAAATCATTGTAAGATGTATTGAATCTATAAAATTTTAAAGCAGAAAATGGATTGAGTGATACCTTTTCTAATTAACTACTTTATCTCTTGAATGATATGATCCTTGAAGATAATTATCTCTCTAGTGAATCATATAACTTTAAAATAATGGTACATTTAATGGGATTGATCTCTAAAATAATAAATGAATTCCCAAATGACTATATACTATTTTGTAAGGATGGAAAATCACATAAATAATTCACCAAGTGTAGTTATTATCGATACAAGATAGATTAATCAGGTCCTACTAATGTTATATGGTACATTCTAATCATTCCATGGTTTAGGCACCTATGTGGATGTGGGGAGACTATATGGGAATTGATGTGGCACCAAATACAAGAAATAAATATTAGAAATATAGACACATAGAAGACTCTCCTAGTGGAAGAAAATTGATCATTAGTATCCTGAATTTTCAAATGAACTGAAAATAATTAACATCATTTTTCTACTTATGGAGTGAATCCTTTTGGTTTTCAGTGCAACGATCATAGTACATGACTTGTTATTTGGGTAAATTTTAATTTTTAACAATATTAATGGATGAAATGAAAATAAATCATGTAATCTATGATTATATCCAGATCAAAAAAATCATATCATGATATTGATGTTTATTTGGATCCATTCATCGAGGATTTGAAATTATTGTGGGATTAAGGTGTTACGTTGTATGGTGATATTAGTAATCAATATTTCATATTGAGAGATATAATTTATAGGATGATAAATGGATTTCTTGGTCATGGAATTTTTTTATGAAATATAATTCAAGGAACACACATGTGTCCCGTTTACAGACAAGTTACACAGTAAATTGGGATGAAACATTCATCAAAGGCTATGTTTCTTGGACATCACATATTTCTAACAATATTATATAAGAAGAAATATTTTATGAAATAATTCGATGGAAGTTCATAAGAATTTACAACTCCATCTACACTAACCAGTGATCTACTACTTGAGAAAGTAAAAGATGTGGACACTGATTTTGCTAAACCATTTTTGAAAAAACATACAAAATTGGATTGGAAAAAGTTATTTGTATATTTTTTTGAATTATCAGACTAGAAATATCTATACATCATACATTTTCATGATGTTATGATTTTTTTTTTGAAAATAATTATGTGATTGTGTAATTGGTCTGTTACTAAATTAACCCTTAAAAATGAAGGGTGGAATTAAATCTAGATTGGACATTCTTGGAAAGAGAATACATGAAGAGTTAGCACCAATGAAGGGTGAAAAAAAATTCATCCTCCAGCTACATACCCTATTTCCAGGAATTAGAGATATCATTTTTTTAACACATTTAATAACATAATGGTTACAGAGATGTAATCATTGAATGTTAAGAATATTGTGTTAATGAATTAATTAATGTTAAATGGATTGAAATCAAATGATTGGCATGTTTTCATGCAATATCTAATTAAAATTTCATTATGTTCCATTTCTTTCTAAGAATTTATATCATACATTAACAAATCTATATATAATTTTCAAAACTATTTGTAGAAAATTTATTGTCCTGGTGAAATTAATGAATATGAAAAGGAAAATTCACATCATATTTTTTGAATTGAAAATGTGATTCCATAAAAAATAATTTTATATGATGGTTCATATGGTGCGAGATATTCGACTATGTGGTCCTATTCCAAATAGATAGATTTACCTAATTGAATGGTATATGAGGATTTTGAAGGGTGCGTAAAAAATAAAAGATCACCAGGGTATTTTATTGTACAGTGAATTATTGTTGAGGTTGGTGTTGAATTTTTTACCGACTACCTATCCGATATGGAAATCATTAGTCTACTGAAATCTCATCACACTGGGATGAATTCAAGTGACTAAATTTCTAGAAGATTAGTAGTCGCAGTCAATATTACAGATCATGATCAGACCCATCATTAAATTTTTCATAATTGTATTAAGGATTCCCCATATTTAGAAACCCTTAAGTAAATTGTTATGCATTAGAATACATGAGGGGTGATAGTTGGATATAAAATACAAATAATCAATAGTATATAGAATGCTTTTTAGACCATATCTTTAAGGAGTCAGATGAGAATCTGGATTAAATTTTCGAATTAATTAAATGGATTTCTAGGGAACCAAGTGTTTACGTATTATCGTACAATGGTTATATAATTAATAGTTATATATTCTATAAAATTTTACAAGATGAAATCAATACCAAGAAAAACATTGAATTTATAGTTCTGTTTGAAGTGATTCATGTTTTTGGTACTAAGGAAAAATACTACTTATGTGAATATGTCATAATATTGCATCATCAATCAAATATGGGCATTGGATTATACAATATTCGATGTACTGATTTTTTAATGCAAGTGGGTTAATAATTATAGGGATATAAAAAAAGTGAATTGTGATTCGTGAAAGGGGATTTCAATAAAAAAGTGTAAAAATTTGAATCATTTAAAATGGAATCACATGAAGTAAAATTAGTTTAGGTTACATAACCCGTAAACTGAAAGAGGACAATTGATTTCTTATTGAAAAAAACCACTGAAGGGTTAGAAGAAAATTCAACTGAGTATGACCCATTAATTACGACGTTGACATCATTTCATAGCGTTCCTAAAGTAGATAGGGGTTTGTATGTCATTGGAGATCATAATAAAGGTAAATTGATACTTGATAGACTGTTCAAATCCCTTAAACCATTTAAAAAAGAGAGTGTCTAATAATCGAGTTATATTTTTTTTAACATTTATTATGTTACATGCTGTTGTTAGTTATTCATTATTTCATTTCTGTAATTTCAATTAAATGTTTTGAAACTTCTACAGATAATGACATCCACACAAGCTGGTGCACCCAATACTAAGGAACAATAGGTCTGTCAACCTATATCTACTCCCAATGTAGAGGAACAAAAACCTTATGCACATATTATTGCTCATAATCCTAAGGAACAATAGGCTTATCTACGTACTAATACTCACATTAAAGAGGTACAATGATCTTATACACCTTATAATGATACCAATCTTAAGGAACAACATATTGATGAAATTGAATCTAAGGAAATGATAGGCAATGAAGGACTGGTGATGCCGAAAAAATAATACCACCATAGTTTTTCAGTGTTTGTAAAAATGATTAAAGTAAAAAAAGAAAATATATAAAATATGAGGTCAGATGGAATGTGTGGGGATAACTTATTAAACCCATGGAGTCCATCATTTAGTAGTTTCATTGGACTCATCACTCATAAATTCATGTCGATAGATGTAAATTCATGACACCATGTTGTCCCTACATATAATACATTAATGTGGGAAGATATTATGATAACATTATGATATTATTTCTTTATTTTAATAAAAAATAAAATAATGTAACATTTAATTACTTATTATAATCATGTAGAAAGTACATTTATAGTAGATCGACTCCTACAAGAAATATTTATTAATAGTTTATCATTAGATTGATTGAGTCTTTTTAATAATTCTAATGAGATTGAATCTTAAATATGTTGAAGGGAAACTAATCCCTCACCCACCTCTTATCTATGCACAACCAATACCCCATGAAAAATGGGATGTGTATACTTTCCATTATGAAGAGGTGTCTTTTTTGGTACATTGTGGTTGGCTAAACATTTTTTGACAATACATGTATGAAACACATTGATTCAGAATTTTTTATTTGGGAAACAGCAACGGAGTGCTGAAAATAATGAACTGGCAGAAAAACAAACATACCCATACCATAATGTAACGATGGGTATGATTCACTTGGAAAAAATTTGTATGTATTTTAAATCTACTGTAATAATTTTATATGACTTGAAACAACATCATAATTATGTTTCTTTTTTATATCATTATTGATTAATCCAAATCCAAATCCAATTTCATCCCACATTATGTGCTATGGAATGAGGAACGTGTAAATTAAGATGGGATACCAATGGATGATAACAAACAAAATGTGTGGAAAAAATTCCTAATAATGACATAACAAAAAATATTTCTTTAATTCTCAAATTGATAGGTCCAAAATGGGCCAAGATACCTTGAGGGTGGGTGTATCAGGGTATGGATATTTTTTATAAATTTATTCCTACCCCACTGAATCTTGATCTCTTTAGTATAAAGGTTACTTCATTTTTTATATAGTGTGTCTATTTATTTTATCCATTCCAGAATTATTTAATGATGATGCATTGATGGAAAAAGAACAAATGAAAATAGAAGAACACTGATATTTTTACTTGGTTCAGCCTCACTAGGATACATCCAAGGTTCATAGAAAATAAATGTGATGATGTACTAAATTTTTTGTGGCTCACATCCAAATCTATGTTTTAGTTATATAAATTCTATGCCCAGGGACACATCCTTTAAAATGATTAGGGACATCTCACTACTTTCACAAGGTCACTTCCTAACTATATTTCTCTTAATAAATATCAGTGGAAAATATCACCTTTCTTTAATCTTCCTATTTTCACTTCCTTGGAAAGGTTACACTAACAATTTATTGAATTGGAGGTCCCAACATTACCACTAATGAATGTATCCTCAATTGTAGGTAGATTATCTGTTGAAGTCCTTCTTTTCTGTTTACTTTTATATTGAATAAATTTATTTCATAGACTATTTTTAACTTTATGAACTTCATTTTTCTCAATTTGAGCTATACATCTACCTCCACAAACATCCTTGCTTCCTCCATGAACTCCTCTTCACTATGTGGCATTTTTCCGTTGTAGAATAGAATTCCTTTACAGACAGCCCTTTTTCCTGGATAGCTAATGCCTCTGTGATCCACTGATGATTTATGGATCTTTTGTTATCATTGTGGTATATCAGACCTTATTAACCCAATCTAGAAAATACCTTCCAAAAAAATAAATATCTTATAGTCTTCACCGTGAACTACTTTGTAGTCTGCATATAGGCTTAATTCTTTTATGGTAATCATTGTATTTCAAAAACATTAAAACATTACGCCTCCCAAAATCACCTCCTCTCAACAATAAATAATTATCCTATAGTGAATGTTTATACTCCTTTAAACAACAAATCACTCATGAAATAATTTTGTTATGTGTTCGGCTTAGCATGCTTCACAGTCCACGTAGATCAACTATGTAGAAATTAATACATTTCTAATTTTCCTTTGTCGTTATGTGTACCTTTTTTTGTTCATCATACCACAGTTATGCTACAATTCATTCTAAAAAATCTATTTTTTTTTCCATGAACTATTATTTATAGTATATGAACTAAATGATGGGAAATTATTTTATAGAAATTGTTCTATTTCTATAAAAAAACTCATGATTTTGAGGCCTAAAAATTTGGAAAACACTTTGAAACAATTAATCCTCTAACATCTCTTTTAGAAATACCAACCGTACTATTTAATGATCATCTAGATTTTTCAATAAACACAATTTCCCCAAAAAACATCAAGTAACCTTGATGGTTTTTCCCCAAAAATCTCCCCCATTAGGATTCTTGAAAACTCTTCTCATTTTGATACCATGTTAAATATTCTTCCATAATCTACCGTAATTCAATTCTTCTAATTTGGGTATTGATCATAGATTCACTCAACACACAGACTAATTCCACGCCATCTATGATCACCATTATAAATAACAGTGTCATGAAAATTTCATCAATGAATCACTTCATTCCAAAAACACTCTAATGATTTCATCATGAACTTCACCTATCATGATATATATCATTTGATCAATCAACATTAGCATCGTCAGAATCCACACTCCCCCTACTTCATTTCTACCCCTATCAGATTCTCTTCTATCTTGATGAAGAAATTTTCTATCTATTTACATCCTTAATTTCTCACACTGAGAAAAAGATTCTGAAGGACACTTTGTTATATAGTGAAATAGGGTTAAGAAAATATATTAGTAAATTTTGGAAAAAACTCACCATACCTCTGGGAGAGGGGGTCCCATAACATCAATTTTTCAATAATAGGGAGTCGATTTGACTCCAAGTGCTAGTTGATGCCATTAATATTCTTCTTTGGATGAGTAATTTGTCAAAATATACCCAAAATGTTGCTCTGTTGGAACATACTACAACTTAATAGGCCCATCCTCCACCTCATTCTTGATAAAATGATACATTATTTCCACATGATTTGTTCCCAAGTGATGGATTATTTTTTTTGACTTATGGAACATTAATTATCACAATGGATTCTGATCAGAGACTTCACCTCAACTCCCATATAACAAATATTCTTCTTTATCAACAATAATAGCGTGCACACTTGAGTAACTACAATATATTATTCTTATGAGGTTCTCAATGAAATATAATATTTTATCCTTCTTAGTCATGAAATATAAAATAATCCATGATATATTCCACCACATGATGTTTATTTTCTATCATTAATAAATCCATCCCAATTTTCATCTATATAACCTAATAACTCTTATTGACTGTTATCATTGTAAAACAACCCAAAATCCATTGTGCCCTTGATATAGAGAAGTATTATTTTCACATATATTAAATGGTTTCCCTTGGGATTTCATTTATACATTTATTCATGGAATATAGAAAAAACTCTACTGGGTCTTGTTGATATCACATTCAATAGAGTTCCAATACATTTCTTATATTCTATTACGTTAATTGTGTTGCATTCATCATCATATGATAGTTTCTCCCAGGTAGCCATTGGAGTCTTAATATCCTTGGAATTATCTTTTCCAAATCTTTTTAAATACTCCTTTTCATTATTATATTAAGAAATGAATGTGAAATTATTTCTTTATTTCACCTGTAAACCAAGGAAAAATGGAAGTTCACCAATCATTGATATTTCAAACTCGATTTTCATGAATTCTGAAAACTGATTGCACTAAGATACATCAGATCCACCAAATTTTATTTCATCAACATATATAAGAACAATAATCATTTTATTTTAATCATTTTTTACATTTAAACTATAATCAACTCCACCACACTAAAAATTGAGCTTTATAAGAAACTGATCTAGCCTTGAATATCATTCTCTCCATGCTTTATTCAACCCATATAGCACCTTATTCAGCCAAAAAACAATGTTATCATTTTCATGAATGAGAGATCCATATAGATTCTAATTAAAAAAACACCTTCCATAACCCCATTAAGAAATGCAGACATGAAATCCATCTGGAAAACATTGAACATTCTTTGCACTACTATGTCCATGAATAATATGATTGTCACTAGCTTTGAAATTGGTGAAAATATTTCATCATAACTGAGACCATATTCTTGGGAGATTAATTTACACACTAATAATTATTTTATTCAAATCATTACTCTAACTTCATTCATCTAGTTTTGAAAGACCCATTTAGTCCTGATGAAATACTTTTCCGTTGGCCTTGAAAAAATCTATCATGTTCGCTTCTTCATAAGTTGTTAATGTTCTTCATTCATATCCTAGACCCAATTTTCATCTCTAGTTGAATCAAAAAAATATTTTGGCTATACATATGAAAAAAATGATTCTTATTGTATATGCTTCAATATCATTGTCATCACTTGTGCTTTCTAATCTCCAATTATGTTTTTTCTATAAATTTTAGATCTTATCCTTGATATTTGTGAAGATAATGATATATGCATCTACTTCTCATTATCTGAATGTTCTTCTAAATCAGCCACTGGAATTGGAACTTCCCTTAATTTGGTTATATCTTCAAAATTATCCTTTTGAAACTGATCATGTATTTTTTGAATATTCTGCTCATTCTCTACTATTGTTACATCATTTATTTCAAATAGTTTTCCCATCTTTTTATTAAAACATTACTGATATTCTCTCACAACTTCTTAGTATCCTAAAAATAGTCAATTGATACAACATTTTTAGAAAAAAATAGATAATTGTGATGTAAATAAATGTTTCTACTTCACTCATAATTTTTCTTTTCTCTATGGACAAATACCACCTAAATTTGGTCATGAGACAAATGGTTATATATTCAATACAACATGGAACCACTAGATTATCCATGTATATCATTGAAATCTCTTTAGTTTAAAATCAGGGTCTTCATTATATCATCTTATTTTTTCCACAACGCACAACCTTTAGATATATATTTGAAAAAATAAATTTTTTGTCTAACCCTGCCTATTGAATTTCATATCATATATGAATTTCAATTGTTCATATTACACTCTTCATATGTATCTCAATTCAACATATTCACTAGTTCCCTTTCATAACACAAACACACCATAGATTTTCCCCCCCCTTAGTTATACACATGTTCTATTAGGAATTAGATTTATTTAATGCATGGGCAGATGGGTACTTGTAGAATATTCAAGAATAGGATTTTGGTTGATCCTGATGGATCAATGCACTGATAATTTCTTTCCAAGCATTGTAATGTTTTTGTGATTGTTTAAAGTGCACTTCCAACATCAAATCTTCTATCTATATTACTAAGCATATATTCCCAAAAGTTGAGTCTTATTATAACATTTATATCTTGTATGTTTGGAATTTTTAAAAATTTGGGGTTTACACCCATTAGAACAATGGACTTCACTAATTCTCCACCAAAAGTCATTTTTGATGAATCTTTCTCTAAGCAGTAATATTTACACTTATTGTCTTCTAATTATCATTTTTTTGTTGGAGGGTTAATCCTCTTTACATCAATTATCACCATGTGTCATGACTTACAGATTTTTCACATCATTCTTTATTAATTTTTATTTTATCATTTATATGAGTGACCACAATGTTTTCTGCTACTATTGGGTCCTTCAATGAACATTCATTAATCTTACTCACAACTGGTGTAACTCCTCTATTTTTCATCCAGGTTTATTCACATTCATTTAAAGAGAGTTATTGTAAGTGTAATAGAGTAGGTTCTTAATACACCTTTTATTGAGCCCCTTGTTTTTCCTTCGAGTCATTAAACATATTTTTTAACATATCAATTTTTATTCTTGTATAGTTCTTCTCATTATACACCACTAGAGTCAAGGATCTCCTTTTGAGTTTCTTTTCCTTCCCAGCTTTCTTCATACTAAAAATCATTACAAATTGTTTTGATTAAAGTATTTCAAATAACTCTCATTAAAAAAATCCCATGTGTTATCATTTTTGGGTTTAGATTTTTATGCATCTAGACGTATTCTTCTCTTAAAATTGATTCCTCATTCTTCTTGAAACATGCTCACGGTGTGTCCATGACTACAATGATAATACAATATGATAAATTATTTATTCTAACAGGTTCTCCTTTTAGACATTTCAATATGATTTTTATATTCTTTCATATATAAATAATTGTCTTCACCACATTAAATATAATCAAGAGCCTCGAAAAAAAATAATGTATTTCCATGATTCCCATAGAAAAATATAATATTTTCATCACATATTGTATAAGTTTTCTAGTCTTCTTCCAACACCAAAAGGGGTTTACTTATTTTTGGACCGGTTAAGGGTGATTTTCCTCTCATGAATGGGAGAGGGTTTATTATATCCAATATTCTCTTTTCCAATATACGATTTCCTTTCAAAGGTGATAATAATTTCATAGTTTTCCTTTAAAACAACATATTTACTTTTCATTTCACAGTCACCTTCTGAATGGTAGTAAAATATTAAATTAAATGCATCCTTTAATTTGGTATTTTCATTTTCCTTGGATTCCCACACTTCAATATCCATTAAATATTTCTCTTATACCAATTTTTTAATATTCTTTTACCTACATTCATGTTTAGAATTATGTTCCCTTATGAGAGTCTTTCCCATAGTTATCACATCTTCTAATTCCCATGTGATATAGTGTATCATGTTAGCTAGATCCTTTATTTAAGAATCTTTTTGTTCATTTGAATCATTACAACATACGTTGTCAATCTTTAGTCACTGGTTCTCATGAACTAATTTAGATAGTTGTGTAGCATGATCATCATTTCTGGCTTCTAAATGTTAATTTCATCTATGTTCAAATTATTCAAATTGTCATCATCTTTGATTTTTTAAATCCTGGTAGAAATATTTTATGATTCATTATCATGGGAATAATTATTCTACCTTTAATTAGTATCCAAATCAATAATTATTTAATATAATACTTTTAGCTTATCGACCTCAATTTCTTGTAATTTTATCTGAATATCTTGATGATTATTTTCCACTTTTAATTTTTAATCCAATTCATTTTTCATGTCGAAAACATTTACTAATTTCCTTCCTAGAAATTATTCATCATGATTAGTTCCATCATCATTTTTCATGTAGGGTTCTTCATTCATTCCTGTAATATCATTGAATGATGATGTTGTCTTTCAATATGATACATTGATTGTTTCCACAATATATCACTTGGCAGGTAGACATAATTATTTTTTGATGTTATATTGTTTTCCGTTACACAATGAGTTAAGAGAAAACTGAAACATAAATTTAAAAATTATATTAAAACATGTCAGAGAGAAAAAATATGATTAATGAAATCAATCCTATGATACCAATTGTTCTATCCAAATAGGTCCTAGATACAATGAAAGAGGATGAATTAGGGTATGAATATTATTTTCATAATTATTTCTACCCCACAATAAATTCACCTCTATATTATAATTGTAAATTCTTCCACTTTATTTTTTTATTTATCTTATCCTTTTCAACATTATATGATGATGATGGATAAAATGTAATTCAGGAAAGAAAACACAAGAACAAAATGATTTTTACGTGGTTCACCTTCATTTTCTATGTACAGGGATCATAAAATAAAAATGTTTGAACGTATCAAATTTATTATGGCTCAAAACCAAATAAATGTTCGATCTAGATCATATTTATGCCTTATGTTACTATATTTACATTTTTTAGGGTAAAATCACAGGATTCCAAGGGGTCACTTTCTAACTCTCTTTCTCTGGATCACTACGGGTCGATGGGATATCATTGTTCCTCTTAAATTTCATACTACTATAGAAAAGAACCATTCAAAGTTTATATACATGATGGTACATTCATTATAACTAATAAATGAATCCTCAATTGTAGGTAGGTGCTCTATTGAAGTCCCTCTTTTCTTCATACTGTTAGTTTTTGGAAATCGCTTTTGTGAAATGTTTTAGTCCCTTCCCAAACATCAATTTACTCACTTAAACCCATCAATATTCCTCTGTAAACATCTTTTCTTCCTCTATGAACTTCTTTGTACCATGTGGTGCATATTTATCATGGAAAATATTTCCTTGGTAGGACACCTCAACAATACTGATAGTTGAGGCCTCTGCGAACCAATGATGCTTCATGGTTCCTCTTTTTCTTTGTGATATATTGAACCTCAAAAACCAATCTCTTGAACTATATATATGGAATTTATAATTCATATAATTTCTCCCCTGAAAAAACAATTTTATTTTACAAACTTCATCCTCACGACCCACTTCTCCTTCCAGGATTTCTCCCTCGTGAACTACATCAGACTTCAAAAAATTATTCTCAGGGTGATGATAATTTCTAATGAAATATTATATACTTAATGATATATTTATGGATTTTTATATATAAAAATAGATTTGAGAAATCCACTAATCTGAATTACATGAATCTTGGATGTTGTACAGCCTTCACCATGAAATGTTATGCAGTATGCATAGAATATTAATCCTTTTATGGTGGTTGTTGTCTCCCACAAACAAAATAACAATGTAGCTCCTAAAATCACTACCTCACATCCATTAATGAAAATTCTCCCACAAATGGTTAGCCTATCACAAATCGTAAATCTCCCGTGAAATTATTTTTCTACATGTTCGGTGTAACATGTTTCATATTCTACATAGAGAAATTATGAAAAATGTATTCCTTTCCTAAATTTTCTTCTTTGATTTGCATTCCTTCTTTTTTTTTATGTTTAGAGAAGTTATGTTACCATGTGTTCTGAGAACTCTATGCATCATAGTTCAAGAATTGTGCTTCATTTTCAGTGAACTACATTTTATAGAAACCATTAGTTGAAAATATTTAATTTTATAAAATAAAATCATGATTTTAAGGCCTAAAAATTTGGGATACTCTAGGAAATTGATCCTTCTTAAAATTATATTTCTGAAACACCAACCATACTAATTTTCGATCTTCTAGAATTGAAAAAAAAAACATAATCACCACAAAAACACTAAGATTATAACTTGTAATATTTTTTTTCAAACACTATTATATAACAATGATTACTTATTTTCATATTTTTTTTGAATTATTGAAATGAATCATCAACAACTATATCAGATGAACACATACTATTGGTTTCCTTAAAGCTACCAGAGAAGTATTTTTTTACCATAGGTGTGGTTTCTTGAGTGACACCTCAAAAATTTTTTGATAAAAAACATCAAGAGGATGAATATATGGAAATGTAAATGATAAAATAATTATTAGATTCCCATGAATAAAAATTCCATGTTGTACGGAGTCCCTATCAGCTATTATGGGGGGATGAAAGAGAAGAAACAACTCAAGAAAAACCATTGCGTGAATATCCCACCCTACCTCCCATCAGTTTTGATGTCAGATGCTCCCCTACAAATTTTTCTTAGTTGAGGTAATCAAAATTTTAATAATTGATTCTATGAAATTTTAATCAGACATACAATAATACATTTAATGTACATATATTATGTATGGTGAATATTATTGTGATTTATATCTTTCAACACACACCCATTGCATTGTATCAAGGGATACATTACCAAAGATGATAGGATACACATCATGCAACTTCCAACAGGTCATGTGAGATTGGATAATAGCAAAGCTCAGGAGCCGAGCATTGAGCTATATATTCTACTTGATGACGATGATATTCATACGGTCAATAAAGGTGTTGTAACATTCATCTTTTGGTCATCGGATTTTGTAAAAACACATGTTGATAAAGAGGTATTCTTTTATAATTTATTTTTCCTGAAAAAAAATTCATAATTAACGAAAAATTATAAATCGATGAATTTTATTACAAACAGATAAAGGGAAGGGGTGAAATGAATGTTCAAATCAAAAACATTTAAAGGATCAACCATCACAATGAAAAGATCATACAAAATCATCTTTAACCTTCTCATTAAATTTTCATATTTAACAACATCGAAGGTTCATGAAGATATAAATTTAAAAATATTTTAGTAGTCATGTAGTTGATTTTGATGAAAAAATATATAGAGAGTCATTTATAGACTACGTTTCATTTGATAATGTAAATTAAATCCTCAACATTCAATACCTTGCAGACTAGGATTTAAAATTATGTATGAGGTATTTTTCATGATTTGATTTTTTAAAAGATGATATTCTATTTTAAATATGACTAAATATATTTCATATTTTTTGCAGGAATATATATCACTACCAATTGAAGATATTTACTAATGAAAAAAGTTGGAGTCATTAGACATCACGTAACCTATAAAAAACAAGAAAAATAAAATCCATAAAAATGAATGAAATAGTGACAGGCCTAGACAAATCATTTGAAAGAATAATTATGAATGACAGAAACTTCTTAGTACCAACGATACAGGGGTAAAACACTATAATGTATTCATATCAAATATATTTTCATTTAATTTATAAATTATCACTTTTGTGTTTTTAAGAAACATTGGATGCTCAATTTGATATAATTGGATACTTTTTTGGTTGATTTCCTGGATTCACTGCATGGATACCAAACAAACCGACCACATAAGATGATTTTTATCAATTTGTAAAACACTGCATCCAACATTTTAGAACTAATCATCATGTAATATAATTTAAATAACTTTATAATGAGAATTATTTTATGATTGAATTTTATATAAATATTGTGAAAACATGGAATGGGGATAGTAATTTCACAAAAGGACACTAGAATGTTATATAACTAGACAATAATATGGGCATATATAATAATATTTAACTATCCAAGCACATATAAAAAATTATTTATTTTTCTCAAAATTTATATAGTGTTCAAGGAAAAAAATGGAAATGATTATGGTTATTATACCTATAAATTTAAAAGATAGATCATACTTCATCAATAACACTAGCATCCCATAAGTGGTATTTTTTAAGATAATTACTATTTCATTTAAAGTATTTAGTAATACTATTTGTATTTATATTTTTATATTACAACTATGACTATAAAAAAAACATATTCCCAAGATGATATAGATTTTCTTATAATTGAATGGTCATCATACATGATTGTAGAATGTACTCAAATAACAAGAAGATGTGACTTCCATAGACAGAATACATTATTACATATATATGTTTACTTTATTTCTTTTTAGTATTACTCTCATAATTATTGTTTTCCTATATAGTTGGATTCTATTATTCATTTGGGTGTGGATTATTCAAAACTGCTCATGCTCGTGAGAGATTGGACTTCGAGACTGCAACTAAGATAATGACAACAACCAAATGTGTCAAGAATTTATACTACCACCATGAATAGGTGAATTCCTACAACTTATTTAATTATTTTATTCACAATTTTATCTACAATTTTTATGTTGTTTTCCATATCATTTTTATCTAATACATAGTTATTTATTTTCAAATATCTTTTGGGAAGTCATATTTTTCTTTAACCTATCTACAAAAACCCATAGAAGAGATAACATGTTTCTTTATGCCAATGTTAATACTCTATCCATTTCACTTCATTGTTGAAAAATTGATAACGAATATTGATTTTACATTCTTAGATGAAAAAACACCCACCTTGGATAAAACCAAAACAATTTAGCTAGCTCTTGTTCTCATTGTAGTGGCTTATTGTGATATAATGGGAAAAATAGATTCATCTACTCTTCTATTTTTAAACAATGAGAATGGGTTTTCATCTAAGAACATCGACTCAATATGCATTGTAGGAATTTTGACAAAACAATCAATGGTAGTCATTGAATCATTAAACGTTATGATCTTTTTGACTCTTTGGGATGTGTTGAAATTATTGGTACCCAAATCCGGAAAATGGTGTGACCGATATGATTCAAGGTTTAACTTTTTATTTAAAATTGATATTAATTTTAGTAAAATAGACAAATTACATACTCAATGCCAAAAAATACATTAATAATGTTTTGATACTTCAGAAAAAATGTCCACAAGTAATTTAGGATGTGTTTGAATTAGTCGAACCTCAATCTAACACACGGTGAGTCATGTATGACTCAAAGTGTATTTTATTAGCTTCAAATCAATATTTTAGTTGAAAATGTGTAACAAACTAAAAAATAAGAAAATTTATTCAATTTTTATTGATAATTTAAGATAATTATTCATAAATAAATGATATGAAAAAATCAAACTCATTTTAAACTGATACCTGATATGACCGGTATGACTCCATGTGCATCTTTTAATTTAAAATTGACATCAATTATAGTAAATTGGAAAACTGACCTACTCAAAACCAATTAAATCCATTTATATTGTTCTGATACTTTAGGGAAATGGTCCATAAGTCATTTTAGATATTTTGGAATTATCCACACCCCAATCCGACACACGGTATTACCAGTGTGACTCCAAGTGCAGCATTTGGTTTAAAATTGAAATCAATTTAAGTAACAATGAAAATTGACCAACTCGAAACTGATAACATCCATTCACATAGTTATTGATAAACTATATAAAAGATACATAACTAATTTTTATGTGTAGGAATCAACTAAACCCTAATACAACGCATAGGGTAACAGATATGACTCCTAGTGTGACTTTTTATTTTAAACTGACATTAATTTTACCAAACGAAAAAAGTGAAATAATGAAAACTAAGAAAATTCATTCATATTGTGTGGATACATTAGTAAAATTATCCAAATGTCGTTTTGGATGTGTGGGAATAATATGAACCACAATTTAATGCTTAGTGTGACTAATATGACTTCATGTGTATCTTTTTTTTAAAGTGACATCAATTTTAGTAAACATTAAAAATGATCTACACAAAACCAAGGATACAAATTATTAATGTTTTGATACTTTAGTTAAATTATCCATACGTTATTTGAGATGTGTAGGAATCATCCGCACCTCAATCTGATGCATGGTGTGAGTAGTATGACTCTTAGTGAATCATTTTCTTTAAAATTGACATTCATTTTAGTAAAAAGAGAAATTAACCTACTAAAAACTAAGAAAATAAATTTATATTGTTTTTATTCTTTTGTAAAATGACATATATGTCATTTTTGACGTGGAAGAATCACCCTTACCCCATTATGATGCACGATGGGACTGATATGACTCTATGCGTGACTTTTTATTTTAGTTTCACATTAATTTTAGAAAAACAAACAAGTTTCATTTTGAAAACTGAGAAAACAAAATTGGATTATTTTTATACTTATAAAAAACAATTCATGTGTCATTTGGGATGCAAAGGAATAACCTAAAACTCAATATAACTCATCGTTTGTCCAGTATGACTCAATGTGCATATTTTTATTTAAAATTGACATCAATTTTAGGGACAAGGACAACCAAAACACTCAAACCCCAGAAAACACATTATAATTTTTTTGATAATTTAGAAAACAATCCATTTTTCGTTTTATACATGTAGAAATCAACCACTACTCAATATGATGCATGCTGTGAATAGTATGACTTCTAGTGCGTCTTTTTATTTATAAATGAAAAAAAAATTCTTAAAATTGACAATTTACTTACTCAAAAATGGTAAATTGCATTCATATTGTATTGTTACATTAGTAAAATGATACATGAGTCATTTTTGACATGTAAGAATCAATTATACCTGAATCCAACACATGGTGTGACTAATATATCTCTCAGTGTCATTTTCACTTTTAATTGAAATTAATTTTAGTTTATGGAACATGTGATGTACTAAAAACCAATAAAACACATTAATATTTTTTTGATACTTTAGTATAGTGATTAGTGAGACTTTTTTTAGATATAGACATCACCCACACCTCAGTATTACATATGTCGTGACCGGTATAATTCTATGTGTGTTTTTATTTGAAATTGATATAAATTTTAGTAAAAAGGAAAACTGACCTACTCAAAAATGTGGAAATACATTTGGATTGTTTTTCTATTTTAGGGAAATTATCCACAAGTCATTTCGCTGTGTAAAAATCTATTTCACCTAAATTTAACACACAGTGTTCCTAGTATGACTCTAATAGTTTCTTTTTATTTTACATTCAAATTATTTTTAGTATAAAGAACAACAAACCTAATAAAAACCATGAAAATAATTTTTTATTATTTTATTATTCAGGTAAAATATCCATAGTTCATTTTTTGATTTGTAGGAATCAACCGGAGGACAATTTTATGCATAGTGTGACCGATATGACACCATGTGTGTCTTTTTATTTTAAATTGATGTTAATTTCATTAACATTATTAATTTACATGCTAAAAACTGATCAAACACAATCCAATTGTTTTAATAATTTTTTAAAACGATCCATAACTCATTTTTGATTTGTTGAATTCACCTACAATTCAATAAAACACACGGTTTAACTATTATAACACCAAGTTTTCCTTTTCATTTAAATGTGACAAACATTTTAGTATAAATAACAAATGAACTACACATAATTGAGTAAAACAAATTGTATTATTTTGATAATTTATGTAAATGATCCATATTTCTTTTAAAGAATATATGAATTATTATAACCTTCATCCCCTTCATGGTGTAACTGGTATGACTCCAAGTGCATCTGTCTATTTAAAATTGACATCAATTTTATTAAAAAGAAAATTTCACTGAATCAAAACCATGAAAATACATTCACATTATTTTTATTTTTGAGGAAAATGGTTCATAAGTCAATTTTGATGTGTAGGAATGAATCACACCCCAATCTGACACATTTTGTGCCTGATATGACTCCATGTGTGTTTTTAATTTTAAATTGACATTAATTTTTTCAAAAGGAGAATAAGATGTACTAAAAACTAAGAAAATGCATTTGGATTTGTTTGAAACAATAAGAAAACAATCCATGGGTCATTTTAGATGTGTAGGAATCACCCAAACCACAATCTAACAAACGGTGTGACTAGTATGACTCCAAGTAAATCATTTTATTTAAAATGGACATCAATTTTATCAGAAAGAAAAACTAAACTACTCAAGACTAAGAAAAAAAAAATCTTATTATTTTGATACTTTATAGAAACTAACCATAAGTAATTTGAGACATGTAGAAATTAGCTAAACCTCAATGAGACACACATTGTGACTGGTATGACTCCTAGTGAATAGTTTTATTTAAAATTTATATCAATATAGGTATAAAGGACAACTAACTTACACAAAACCCTGAAAATTCATTCATATTTTCTTTATAATATAGGAAAAATGATCTATAAGTCACGTTCTATATGTTTGAGTCAACTGAACCACAATCTGCTACATGTTGTCACCAATATGACTCCATGGGTCTTTTATTTAAAAAAAATTGACCCTATTTTTAGAAAAATGAATAAGTGATGTACTAAATACAAAAAAAACACATTAATATAGTTTTGATAAATTATAAAAATGATATATGGGTCATTTGTGACATGTTGGAATCACATAAACCACAATATGATGCATAGTGTGACCATTGTGACTACAATTGCGTCATTTTATTTAAAATTGTCATTAATTTTTGTAAAAAGGGCAACTAACCTGCTCAAAACTATGAAATAAAATTTTTACTATTTTGATAAATTAGAAAAATGATCTATAAGTTATTTTAGATATGTATAAATCAGTCTCACATGAATCTGATACACGGTGTGACTGGAATGACTCCAGGTGCCCGTTATTATTTAAATTTCACATTAATTTTGATAAAAAATATAACTGACCTACTCAAACCAATAAAAATCATTCATATTGTTTTGATAGTATAGAAAAACAATACATAAGTCGTTTTTGAGGTGTTTGAATCATCCACACCACAATTCAATGCACAATGTGACCTGAATTACTCCAAATATGTCTTTATTTAAAATTTGAATTAATTTCTTTAAAAATAAAAAACGACTTACTCAAAACAAAGAAATTGAATCAGAATTGTTTTGATACATTATTATGATGTTCTTTAAATCATTTGTGACATGTTTGAATCAATTACAACACAATGCAAAGAATGTTGGGATTTATATAACTCCAATATTGTCTTTTTATTTAAATCTATCATTTTGTTAATGCATTATCTCATATTAATGCATTATTTAATTATATATAATATTATTAACTTAAGATTTCATTTCATATAATTGTGGATTATTTTACTTCATTTGATGTGATTTTTTTAGAAATGGAAACCATTGGTAGACCTTTTTGAGAAGATATCATGGGTTTCAAAGACAATAAAACATTAATATTTTTAAATGTTTCCGAATAATAATTGAAAATGTAATTATAAAAAATGTTGTTTGCATTTTATATAGTATTTTTTTATATATTCATGATATAATATTAGTTTAAATTAAATTGTATATTTGTTGTATAGGATACAGTTTGTTGTAGTGTGCTATTATAGAAATAACGCACTTTAGCATGTGAGGCCTTTATTAGTGTTTTTAGTGCTGATAAAGTGGACCCCTCTAAACAACGCTGAGATTTACAATGTTTATTGAGCACTATTAAAAGACTGTTTAGACTCTATTAAAGGGAATATATTTAGTATTTAACATTTGAGAGACTTATTTTTTTAGTTATCAGTTTTTATGAATTATATCTTTGATTGGGTGAATGAAATGGTTTAAAAAGTTTTTTTTGTTTGTTGAAATGGGGACTGTTCATATGAAGTTTGATTAAATTCCCCATTTTAATGGTAAATTTTTGTAATGATAAATTTTCATTCATTAAAAGTGGATATCACGTGGGAACCTAAGGTATCAAGGTGAAAGTATTAGGATAATCATATCTAGGCATGACAGGTCCGACCTAGTTTTAGAATTATCCCACAACACAAAATGCAAATTCTAAAGACATGTATAGGGTGTATCATTATTTGGTGGCACATGAGCCTCATCCCAGTTGGTTAGAACTCTTTTGTGAATCCAGGTGGCCCGGGATGAAATCTAGGTGGAGTCACAATTTTCGGTGGGTACATTAGTAGTATTGTTGTGGAACTATTCATTACTGTAGAATACACTGTTTGGCACTGTAGTAGTCGGGAATTTCACCCCTTTTGGGCCTTTGGGACACTAATTTGGTCTCTGAGTCCATTAAGGTCTTTGGTCCACCCATGAATTCGGGCTAGTAAGGCCTTCGGGCCACCTCAAGGCCTTTGGGTCACCTTAAGTGCAGATGAAATCCAGATAACCTAAAAGGAACAAGATCTATAAGGAGGATGAGAAGGAAACATTCACCACAGTAGAAGCTACATAGATTCCAAGAATGAGAGGGTATGGCATTTTCCATCCGGAAAAGCCTACACATGCATGGATATCCTAGATGAAAATCCTTGCAAAGGCGGAGAGTTGATTCCACGATGAAGATGTTGCGGAGGAGATGTTCCAAGTAGTTAGTCTGGGTATTTTGTATAGTGTGATGTCTACAGGAAATTAATTCATCTAAAGGCCTATCGTTCATGTAATACATACACCTATGGGCCTTGTAAGGGTTCCACCTCACCCCTTGAAAGGTGGATTATCAGAAATCAAATAAAAAATGAAGGCCTTCAGGCCATTGGATGGGTATCATTATTTAGTGACCCCATTCTGCTAAAAATTGATCTACACACCCTAGTAGAATTTTCATAGTTGGTTATAATGGTTCAATCCCTGAGGTAGTGTGAGGATGCAAGGATTTATTTAACTTTAGATATCTTAGGGCTCCCCGTAGTGATTGTTTAAAATATGTATTCATATAAAATTTATTTTTCATTTTTGAAATGATATAAAAAATGTCATTGGTTCTTCCCATAAAATTTATAAAAGGTTATTTTAATATGATTTATTTCCAAACAAACAAACATGTATTTGTATAATGAAAGTTTTTTATGAAACACGTTGTGTAATCCTATTGGTCAAGTTGTTATCACACCCTACATACACCGTTCAAGTGTATATAGAGATTCATATGGGAGATACAGATAATAGAAATGTACAGCTTAGTGGTGGTGGTTGTTCTGGTCAGCGGATCCACGATTGAGGGTGGTTACATGGTGGGACTAAGACCTCATTTCACATGGAGTTGGGAAGATTTATTTTGAATTATTTTTTGGTTCTGGTTGTTGTAACCAACTCTTGTATCACCTATTCATCTCCACATACCATCCTTTTGTATATGTACAATTTATTACTCATATTTTTTATATTTTAAGTGATGTCCATATTAATGTATACAGTTAATTTTGTCTCATTTATATTTTCTTTATATGATGGAATACTGATGAGTTGTTTGGATTTTATTTATTTATGGTAATGACTTTATAAAGTATGGAAATGTCATAATGGGTTCGTGGTTCATATCCATTTAATGAATTTATTGTAAAAACACATTACCAATGAGTTTTCATGATTTCATGGAACTACATGACTTCCTATGGTGATTGGGAACACCCATCGAGCCATTACTAGTGCTTGATTGGCGGTACAGAATAAATGTAGTCTGAGTATGTTCATGACATCGTCTGATGTCATTCAAAATGGGAATCGACTGGTGATCAAGATCATTTTTATTCATTCTATATATTTACTTTTTAGGATATTTTTGTAACATCCCAAGTAAATAATGAATAATAGATATTTTTATCTATGCCTATTAATGAATTAGATAGTGTTTTAGAGGCTTAAAATTAAAAAAATCCAATCTTAAGCATGGAATACACTAATATTTTTAAAAGATTGTTTTACTGCCTTTTGATGGAAAACCATTGTTGAATCTATCTTTTGACAATTTTATAAACTACGTTTTTCAAAATAAACTTATTCTTTATGATTGGGACATCAAAATTTACTTTGTGTGAATTTTTGGTATTTTTCTGACAATGTTCATTTTTTAATGAATAGTGAAAAATACTGCATTTTACATCAAAACTGCTTTTTAATATAATTTATTTATATGATTAGATTATGTTTTGAATTGTTTTTGAAGTGAAATTAGAATATATTTTTACCATTTAATCCAATAGTGTTCATTGTAATCAATTTTACTTTGAAATTGGACTTAAACTGGTGTCAATATTTTGATACTTATTGTTTCATAAAACACGCTATTTGCTCTGACAGCGGAAATTAATTATTAAATTAATTAATGTGACTTATATGTTTTGAATTTTGTAAAATAGACTTCATTTTTGAATTCATAATATCAAATATAGCTTAGGGTGAATTTTTGGTATTTTTCTGAAAAATTTCAATTTTGATGAATAGTGAAATCACTACGTGGTAGTTAAAGAAACGAATTTTTTGTTTAAATGAAATTTTGCCACCATTTTGTTTTGAATTTCAAAAATCCGACATACATGGTTGTCCTTAAAAGTAAAATGTGGTTCAATGAGATTAAAATAATTTTTTGGTGAATAGTGACTTATTAAGTTTTTAATCGTGATTAGTGGTAATTAGTGTAGTTTAAGGTAAAAATAATGCTTTAATAATATGAAATGACCTAGACACATGTCCTAACCTTATTGGGTGTTTCATGGCCGACCAAGAAAATCCATGGGTCAACTTGGGGACCCCATGGAGCCACTTTGGTTGGGAAATGACATAAATAACTTTTTATTTAATGTTAAAGTAAAAATGACACAAACATGAGTTATTTTACTAAAAAAAATCTACATGGGGTTATAAAGATCAGATTTTTTATTATAAGTATTAATTGGAAATATAAAAATATTTCCTACATCATAGTATTTTTTTATAATTTTTAGACATTAAATAAATTAAATTATTCATGACATCATGATGATGCAGCGATGACCTCATTATTTAACGATTAAATTAAATGGAAAGATAATGTAATATCTAAGACCTAAACATGTCCAAAACCTATTGGATGAGTGTATTTCGAACCCTTATCCCCTTTTCCTCGAATTATATCAATGTGGGACCTTTTGAATCCGAAACTCATTTTAAAATAAAGTAACTTATCTTTACTTTCCAAGAGTGCCCCTCCTCTCCTCTTGTAAAAGGCCCCCACCTCTACCTCTTTTCCCACACTCCCAAAGCCTTTGGCTCGGCCAACCCCTAACCATTTTGTCTCTACACTTCCCTATATTACTCTATGAAGCCTCACTTTGGGCAGAAGTCTTCCCAAGGAAGCCTTTGAGCTCAAACCAAAGGGAGTTACCCGATTTTAAGGTAAAGTTTTCACTTGAGTCCGTTTGTTTTATTTTGCTTCTTCAACCCCCTAAACCCTTTTTATTCATTTCTTTTGTAACAACTCCAGTATATTAAATATAATAGTATGTTTTTATAAGAAGTATTCGAGCTACACTTACACACACCTACATCTAATGGTTAACGAACATACTGTTTCTGTGGATGGAAAATTTATGCCTCCTGAAACGATGATTGTTCAATAGTCTTTTAACACCTTCAATGGTGGCCATTAAGATGTCACTATATTTATATATGATATATAATATGTTTACGTTTTCCTTAAGCTTATTTATTTTTTATTTTGGGTATACCTTTATGGTTACCATTATGGGTAAACGTGATATCTTCATTTACGGAAGTGCGGACTACCACCCCCTCAAAGTGAGTTGATTCGTTAAATACTGTATGTGGGACGTATAGAGGATGGAACTATGATATCATATATGATATTATACTTTAATTATAATATATCTTTATATCATTATGATTCCATTCTATAAAATACGAAATAGAAATGAAAGTAGCGTTCATGCGTACGTACGGCTTACCGTCTCCATGAATGGTGCATTTCATTTCTTACCTCTAAATGATTATGTAATATTATTAATGCATGCATGTAGTGGATATATATGACATATATGATATCTACATCATGAATACCATTCTGGATATAATGGATACATGAACAACATGTAATTATAAAGGGCTTATTTTTGACTCAAGTACCAATGATCGTTAAAACGACCGTTATTAACTTAAATAATTACATAGTGTTAATGACATGGAAATGAGTGATATAAAAGGAATAATGAACTTGAAAAAGGTTCTTAAACAAGTAGAAATTTACTCAAGTTTATTATTCAGGACATTAAAGAACGATCGAATCAAGTTGGACCCGAGGTATGGGACTTCGTCTCAATCTCCTTTCACTGAGAAATATTTTATTTTATACATAACTTTCTTTTATACGGTGTATAAACCCCTTTGACTTTTACGTCTATCCAAAAGGAATCTTTTTTATACAAAGCATTTACTAAACGAAAAAAGGGAATGTTTTTTTCATACGTATGCGGCAACAACGACTTCTCCGCCGCCGTGACCATTATTTGAGTTTCGGCTTCCTCTACAAGCCTTACCTTCTTTTTAAAAGAAAAATAAATACCATGTTTTACTTTTCATTTATTTTGGTATTGAAAATGGTTTTCATGTTATTTTTATATCAATGTGTTATATTGATATCTTGTGATTGTAATGTGGAAATGTTATGTTTCCTTTATGCATGTTTTATGTGATACGATTATGTTGAGGTTCTTGGGCATTAGTATGAAGACGGGTGGTTACGTGATAAACTAAGGGCGGGTGAGCCCGATATAGCTCTCCAATGCATTAGGTAACGCGAAGGAGTGAAACTTTAAGGTTTCTCTGAAGAGATTTAAGGAATATACTGTGATGGGTATTCCAAAAGTAACCAAGAGGGTTACTCCCTACGTAAGAATGTTATTAATGCCTCAAGTTACCTTTATGTCTTATGGGATCTATGATTTATTCATGATTTGATGAGGTATGTTAAAGTTCTTATGTTTTATGGGTAAAGTATGATCTTATCCTTATGTATATTTGTACCCATGTTTCCTTTCCATATTTTTATATCCCTTACTGAGCTTTTTATGCTCATCCCATGTTTTTTTGAAATGTTTTTCACAGGTCAAGGGAAAGGTACATGATATGATGATAGTGTCAAGGAAGTGTCTAGAAAAAATCCATGTTTTATTTTATATATGTTTCCATTGATGGGAATGAAGAATGCTATCTTTATGTAACCACATTGTTTATATGTGGAATGTAATGCAAGTTTTATGATCTAATTCTCTAAAACTCTAAACCTGAAAAGATCCTCAATGTGTAATCTTGTAATAACTAATGATTAAGTAAGGTTTAAGGCTCGGGCCTTATAGTTGGTATCAAAGGTCGGTTTAGATAACTTTAGGAGTTAGAATTCTATTAAATGATTATCCAAAAATATTTTTTTTTCAAAATGATATAGCATTTGAAGATTACCATGTTGCTTCATCTAAGACATGTTTGTTCAGAATGGTTTTCCGTAGAGGAAACAGGGAAGCCGTGCTAGGAAGGCATACAGAAGGAAATAACCTTTCAAATCAGCATCCCGAGATGGTTGGAATTGGAACTGAATAGTTTTTTGCAGTGATGGAATAGTTGACTCAGGCTATAAATGGTGGTGGTATCCATGCACGAGATCAGCCAGATCAACCGCAGAGGAACATGTCAGTGGTGGAACATTTCATGAGGCAACATCCCACATCATTCAGAGGATCATCTGACCCTGTCTTAGTTGAAGGGTGGATTAAAGCACTGGAGAAGATTTTTGATGTCATGGGGTGTTCTGATAATCAAAAGTTTAGTCTTGCTATTTACCATTTGAAGGGTGAGGCAGATCAGTGGTGGTCGATGGTTAAAAATATCAGGGACGCTGATGAGATTAATGCTCTCGACTGGGATGAATTCAAAGGTATGTTTCTTGAGAAGTATTTTCCTAAGGCTGTTCGACATAGGATGGAAAAGAAATTCTTGGAATTGAGGCAGGAGGAAGACTCAGTGGCTTCCTATGAAGAAAGGTTCACTCGACTGGAAAGGTATGCTCTATATTTTATCTGAGAGCTTGATAGTAAAATCAATCGTTTTTACTTTGGATTAAAGACAAAATATCGAAGGGCATTAGCTTCTCATGAGTTTAAAAGTTATGAAAAGCTTGATTGATGTGCTGAGAAGGTGAAAATGGAGTTTTCCGATGATCAAGTTTTCTATAACAACCAACAGAAGAAGAGACTGAGGTGGGAGGAGAAAGGTAAAAATTATTCAAAAAAGTCTGATGGTAAGAAAACTAAGTTTCCGGTTTGTGTTAAATATGGAAAAAGGCATGCTGGGGAATGTATTCTGAGTTCTGGAAAGTGCTACCGATGTGTTAAGATGGGATATAAGGCTCATGATTGCACTGAAAAGGATCAAGGTGAAGGTAAGAACAAATTTGATTTATAGTTTTTAAAATGTTATAAGTGAAATGAGATGGGTCACTATGCAAACGAATGTCCGACAAAGAGCTTGAGTGATGGGAAGCAGTTAGACTACAAGTAGAAAGGGGTGGTGAAATCTTTTGCAACTACTTCGGCAGACGTCGGGCCATCAAATGAAGTTGTATCAGGTATATTGTTTGTTTTTTCAGATTATGCCAGTGTGTTGTTTGATTCAGGGTCTACACATTCTTTCATCTCTGAAACCTTTTCTAGTAAAATGGGAATACCATCTCAAGAAATGACTCCTGAACTTTTGGTAAAAACTCCTGGGGGAAATGTTGAGGCAAAAAGAATTTATAAAAATCTTCCTATACTTATCTGTGGAAAGAACCTACTTGCAAACCTTATTTTTCTACCTCTAGTAGAGTTTGATGTTATCCTGGGTATGGATTGGCTCTCTATTTACCATGCTAAGATTGACTGTAGAGCTAAAGAAGTTTCTTTTCATAAAGACTTTCACATTTTGTACAAGAATGAACCCTTACTGTTGATAAATTATCAAGAGGCCAAGAAACTTGTAAAAGATGGAAATGAATGTTACCTTGCACACATCATTGAAAATAAAAGAACTATTCAGATTAATGATGTGCCAGTGGTAAATGAGTATCCTGATTTTTTCCTGATGAGTTTCCTGGAATAATACCAGATCGAGAAGTTGAGTTATCTATTGACTTAGTTCCTGATGCTAAGCCAATTTCAGAACCCCCTTATCGAATGGCTCAAATTGAACTTTTAGAGTTGAAGGAGCAATTTCAAGATTTATTAGAGAAAGGTTTCATTCGACCTAGCACATCACCTTGGGGTGATCCTGTTTTATTTGTTAAAAATAAAGATGCTTCTATGTGACTTTGCATTGATTATAGAGCCATGAATGACACCACTGTTAAGAACAAATATACTTTGCCTCATATAGATGATTTGTTTGATCAGCTCCAGGGGGCTTAGTTTTTTCAACGATTGGCCTGACATCGGGGTACCATCAGCTGATGGTAAAGGAGGAAGATATTCCGAATAACACGTTCCATACGAGATATGGCCATTATGAATTTATAGTAATGCCTTTTGGGCTAACCAATGCACCTGCTGTATTCATGGTCTTAATGAATATAATTTTCCATGAGTTCTTGGATAAGTTTTTGGTGGTTTTCATTGATGATATTTTGGTGTTTTCTAAAAGTAAAGAGGAGCATGAAAAACATTTAAGGGTTGTCTTGAAAACCTTAAATGAAATGAAACTGTATGGAAAATTCAGCAAGTGTGAGTTTTGGTTGCAACAAATTTCGTTCCTTGGTCATATTGTTTCTAAAGATGGAATAACTGTTGATCCTGCAAAAACAAAAGTTGTGGAAGAATGGCCAAGACCCACAAATGTAACTGAGATTCATAGCTTCCTTGGTTTGGCAGGCTATTACCGAAGGTTTGTTAGTATTTTTTCACGATTATCTAGTCCAATGACTAAGCTAACTTGGAAGGGTGTTAAGTTTATCTGGACAAAAGAATGTGATGATTGTTTTCAAGAATTGAAAAGAAGATTGGTGAATGATCCAGTTTTGGCTCTACCTTCCAGGAATGGTGAGTTTGTTATATACAGTGATGCTTCATTAAATAGACTTGGTTGCATCCTAATGAAGAATGATCAGGTAATTGCTTATGCTTCACGACAGTTGAAAACTCATGAAGTGAATTACCCTACACATGATTAGGAATTAGCTGCTGTTGTTTTCACTTTAATGATTTGGAGGCATCATTTGTATGGAGTAATGTGTGAAATATATACCGATCACAAAAGATTAAAGTATATATTCACTCAGAAAGAATTAAACATGAGACAAAGGAGATGGCTAGAATTAATCAAGGATTATCATTGTACAATTTATTACCATCCAGGAAAAGCAAATAAAGTGGCTGATGCTTTGAGTCGAAAAAGTAATGCTTCATTAGCAATGTTACGTTTGGAACGTGATCCTTTGGTTAAGGATTTGATGAACTTTGTCATAGAAGTTGTTGGTACAGGACATTCTTCTATTTTGTTTCAGGTATCAGTGAGATCATCTCTATCAGATAGAATCAAGAAAGCACAGAAGCAAGACAGTGAGTTGCAGAAAAAGGTAGAGCTGGTTCAGAAAGGTAATTTGCCTGAATTCAACATTGATAATGATTGTGTTTTGAGATTTGGGAAGAGATTGTGTGTGCCTTGTGATTCACAGTTGAAGAGATAGTTGTTATGTGAAGCTCATAGTTCTCCGTTTTCAGTTCATCCAGGCAGTACTAAGATGTATAGAGATCTGCGAGAGTATTACTGGTTTGATGGAATGAAAAGAGATATTACTGATTTAACTATGAAGTGTTTGATATGTCAACAGGTTAAAGAAGAGCTGCAGTTACCGAAAGTGATGCTTCAGCCTTTACCAGTGCCAGAGTGGAAATGGGAGAATATATCCATGGACTTTGTTGTGGGATTACCGAAGACATCATGAGGTAATAATGCAATCTGGGTTATTGTTGATCGCTTGACCAAATCTGCTCATTTCCATTCTATACGAGATACTTTCTCTCTTGATCAACTTTCCCGTTTGTATCTTAAAGAGATAGTCTGGTTACATGGAGTTCCCCTCTCCATTGTATCTGACCGTGATCCCAGGTTCACTTCTATCTTTTGGAAAGGCCTTCAGAAGTCGTTGGGTACTGAATTAAATTTTAGTACAACTTTTCATCCTCAATCACATGGGTAGTCAGAACGAACAATTCAGACCTTAGAGGATATGCTATGTTCTTGCTCTATGGATTATCAGGGAAGTTGGGACCAACATCTTTCTTTGGTTGAATTTTCATATAATAACCGTTTTCATTCCAGTATACATATGGCACCATTTCAGGCATTATATGGGAAGCGGTGTCGAACTCCAGCTTTATGGGATGAAGTGGTTGAAATGAAGTTGATGGGGCCAGAATTGGTAGAAGAGTTGGCAGAAAAAGTTCAGCTGATTCATAAGCACATGAGAATAACTCAGAGTAGGCATAAGAGTTATGCAGACAACAGGAGGAAGGATCTATCTTTTGAGGTAGGTGATATGTTTTTTTCAAAGTATCACCATGGAAATGTGTGATGTGATTTGGTAAGAAAGGAAAGCTGTGTCCAAGGTTCATTGGACCATATGAAATTCTGGAGAGAGTTGGATCAGTTCCTTACCGAGTGGCTTTACATCTAAGTTTATCTCAGGTACACAATTTTTTTCATGTTTCGATGTTGAGAAAGTACATGCCAGATCCACCTCATGTTTTGAGTCAAGAGGTAGTTCAGTTGGAAGAGAAACTATCTTATGAGGAACAACCGGTCCAGATTCTTGACCACATGGAGCAATTGTTACGGAATAAGTTGATTCACTAGGTAAAGGTTTTGTGGAAAAACCACATGATTGAAGAGGCAACATTTGAATCTGAAAATGCAATGAGGGATAAGTACCCCCATTTATTTGGTAAGTAAATAAATTTTCGGGACGCAATTTTCTAAAGGGGGGAAGGATGTAACATACCAAGTAAGTAATTTATAATAGATATTTTTATCTATGCCTATTAAGGAATTAGATAGTTTTTTAGAGGCTTAAAATGAAAATAAATCCAATCTTAAGCATGGAATACACTAATATTTTTAAAAGATTGTTTTACTGCCTTTTGATGGAAAACCATTTTTGAATCTATCTTTTGACAATTTTATAAACAATTTTTGTAAAAATAAACTTATTCATAATTATTGGGACATCGAAATTTACTTTGTGTGAATGTTTGATATTTTTCTGACAATGTTCATTTTTTAATGAATAGTGAAAAATACTGCATTTTACATCAAAACTGCTTTTTAATATAATTTATTTATATGATTAGATTATGTTTTGAATTGGTTTTGAATTTAAATTAGAATATATTTTTACCATTTAATTCAATGGTGGTCATTGGAATCAATTTCACTTTGAAATTGGACTTAAACTGGTGTCAATCTTTTGATACTTATTGTTTCATAAAACACGCTATTTGCTCTGACATCGGGAATTAATTATTAAATTAATTAATGTGACTTTTATGTTTTGAATTTTTAAAAATAGAATTCATTTTTGAATTCAGAATATCAAATATATCTTAGGGTGATGTTTTGGTATTTTTCTGAAAAACTTCAATTTTTGATGAATAGTGAAATCACTAAGTAGTAGTTAAAGAAACTGATTTTTCGTTTAAATGAAATTTTTCCACCATTGTCTTTTGAATTTCAAAAATCCGACATACATGTCTGTCATTAAGAAGTAAAATGTGGTTCAATGAGATTAAAATAATTTTTTGGTGAATAGTAACGTATTAAGTTTTTAATCACGGTTAGTGGTAATTAGTGTAGTTTAAGGTAAAAAGAATGCTTTAATAATATGAAATGACCTAGACACATGTCCGAACCTTATTGGATGTGCCATGGCCGACCAAGAAAATCCATGGGTCATCTTGGGGACTCCATGGAGCCACTTTGGTTGAGAAATGACATAAATAACTTTTTATTTAATGTTAAAGTAAAAATGACACAAACATGAGTTATTTTACTAAAACAATTTTTACATGGGGTTATAAAGATAAGATTTTTGATTATAAATATTCATTGAAAATATAAAAAGATTTACTACATCATAGTAATTTTTTTTATAATTTGTAGACATTAAATAAATTAAATTATTTATGACATCATGATGATGCAGCAATGACCTCATTATTTAACGATTTATATAAAATGGAAAGATAATGTAATATCTAAGACCTACACATGTCAAAAACCTATTGGATGAGTGGATTTAGAACCCTTATCAGCTTATCCTCGAATTATATCAATGTGGGACCTTTTGAATCCGAAACTAATTTTAAAATAAAGTAACTTATCTTTACTTTCCAAGAGTGCCTCTCCTCTCCTCTTATAAAAGGCCCCCAGCTCTACATCTTTTCCTACACTCCCAAAGCCTTTGGCTCGGCCAACCCCTGCCCATTTTGTCTCTCCACTTCCCTATATTACTCCTTGAAGCCTCACTTTGGGCAGAAGTCTTCCCAAGGAAGCCTTTGAGCTCAAACCAAAGGGAGTTACCCGATTTTACTGTAAAGTCTTCACTTGAGTCCGTTTTTTTATTTTTCTTCTCCATTCCCCTAAACCCTTTTTATTCAATTATTTTGTAACAACTCCAGTATCTTGAATACACTATGATGTTGTTATAATAATGATTCGAGCTACACTTACACACCCCTACATCTAATGGTTAACGAACATACTGTTTCCGTGGATGACAAATTTATGCCCCCCGAAATGATGATTGTTCAACATTCTTTTAACACCTTCAAAGGTGGCCATTAAGATGTATCTATATTTATATATGATATATAATATGTTTATGTTTTCCTTATGCTTTTGTATTTTTCATTTTGGGTATACCTTTATGGTTACCATTATGGGTAAATGTGATATCTTCATTTAAGGAAGTTCGGACTACAGCCCCCTCAAAGAGAGTTGATTCGTTAAATACCATATGTGGGACGTATAAAGGATAGAAATATGATATTATATATGATATTATATTGTAATTATAATATACCTTTATATCATTATGATTCCATTCTATAAAATACGAAATAGGAATGAAAGTAGCATTCATGCGTACGTACGGCTTACCGTCTCCATGAACGGTGCATTTTATTTCTTACCTCTAAATGATTATGTAATATTATAAATTCATGAATGTGCTGGATATATATGACATATATGATATCTACATCATGAATACCATTCTGGATATAATTTATACATGAACAACATGTAATTATAAAGGGCTTATTTTTGACTCAACTGCCAATGATCGTTAAAACGACCGTTATTAACTTAAATAATTACATAGTGTTAATGACATGGAAATAAGTGATATAAAAGGAATAATGAACTTGAAAAAGGTTCTTAAACAAGTAGAAATTAACTCAAGTTTATTATTCAGGACATTAAAGAACGATCGAGTCAAGTCGGACCCGAGGTATGGGACTTCGTCTCAATCTCCTTTCATTGAGGCATATTTTATTTTATACACAACATTCTTTTATATGGTGTATAAAACCTTTTGGATTTTACGTCTATCCAAAAGGATTATTTTTTATATGAAGCGTTTAATAAATGACTAAAGGTAATGTTTTTGTCGTACGTATGCAGCGACAACAACTTCTCCGCTGTAGTGACCATTATTTGAGTTTCGGCATCCTCTACGATCCGTACCTTCTTTTTAAAAGAAAAATAAATACCATGTTTTACTTTTATTTTATTTTGGTATTGAAAATGGTTTTCATGTTGTTTTTATATCAATGTGTCGTATTGATATCTTGTGATTGTAATGTGGAAATGTTATGTTTCCTTTATGCATGTTTTATGTGATACGATTATGTTGAGGTTCTTGGCCATTATTATGAAGACGAGTGGTTCCGTGATAAACTAAGGGCGGGTGACCCCAATATAGCTCTCCAATGCATTCTGTAATGCGAAGGAGTGAAATGTTATGTTTTCTCCAAATAGATTTAGGGAATACACTGTGATGGGTATTCCAAACGTAACCAAGTGGGTTACTCCCTACGTAAGAATGTTATGAATGCCTCAAGTTATCTTTATGTCTTATGATTTCTATGTTTTATTCATGATTTTATGAGGTATGTTAAAGTGCTTATGTTTTATGGGTAAAGTATGATCTCATCCTTATGTATATACGTACCCATGTTTCCTTTCCATATTTTTATATCCCTTACTGAGCTTTTTATACTCATCCCATGTTTTTTTGAAATGTTTTTCACAAGTCAAGGGAAAGGTACATGATATGATGATAGTGTCAAGGAAGTGTCAATAAAGAATCCATGTTTTATTTTATATATGTTTCCATTGATGGGAATGAAGAATTATATCTTTATGTAACCACTTTTTTTATATGTGGAATGTAATGCAAGTTTTATGATCAAATTCTCTAAAACTCTAAACCCGAAAAGATCCTCAATGTGTAATATTGTAATAACTCAAGATTAAGTAAGGTTTAAGGCTGGGGCCTTATAATTTTGAATATGATACTAATTTTAATCGCATGTTTATGTGACTAAACAACATATGAACATGTATTTTTTGTATTTAATTTGAGATATTTTTCTTCATCATCTAGTTTAAATTTATAAAAACATCTACGTGGAACATTAATTAATATTTCACTATATGAAATAATACATTAAAACAGGTTTATTTTTTATGTTTTATACAATTATAAGTGTACCCAACACATTTACCCATGTTTTAATAAAACACTGGTTTTAGAACAGTAGTAAACACTATATACTTTCAGACATTTTCAAAAAGTGGGTTTCAATTTTTCTTTTGAATTTGAATTTAATTTTTAGATAAATCCAAATTTTCTTTTGACGTCATTTTTCCTTATTCACATGATAAAACTTCTTGGGTTATGATCTACGTTCAAACTAAATAAATATTCTTGAAATTCATAATTTCACATCATAAGGTGACACATCAGAGAGTCACCTTGATGTTTACGCTCACACAACACATTTTTAATTTCCTCACCTTGAACCCTCATATTATAAAATCATAATTCATCATGGTTAAATAATTCATCACTTAAAAGTTCAGTGAGTAACAAAACCACTTCCTCAAGAACAATCTTCTTAAAATAAATATTTCCTCATGAACCTATATAGTACGCTCTGACTGGCCATCGCTCTGAGGGTGGTAAGTTTCTCAGAAGCACCTGTGTACCAACTGGCCTCTGAAAACTCTGACAGAAACGAGATGTAAAACATGTGTCCCTATCCGAAACGATAGAACGAGGGACCCCATGAAGACGTATGACCTCTCAGATATACAGATTTTCGATCTCGCCAACACTGAAGGTCTCTTTGATCATAAAAAAATGAGCTACCTTCGTGAGTCTGTCCACAACAACCCACATGGCATCATTGCAACGAGGTGATCTCGAAAATCTAGTTACGAAGTCCATCGCGACATCATCCCATTTCCACTATGTAATGGGTTACTACTGTAATAGTTCGGCTGGCCTCTGATGCTCCTCCATTACCTACTGACATGTGGAACACCTTGTAACAAAACCAGCTACTTCTTTCTTTATACCCAACCACTAGTACTGACATCTCAAGTCACGGTACATCTTGGTAACTCTGGGATGACCTACCCAAGCTAAAGCACTAATCTCCCGCATCATGTCCTCGTGTATATCCCCTAGAACCCATACTCATCCATGGAAACTAAATACCTCGTCATCGCCTATCATCAAACCAAGATGAGGGTCCTCACTTTCCACCGAATCCTGTAATTCTAGGCCTTCTGAATCAGATAGTTGTCTCATCCTCACTCAATCAAGGAGGGTAGAAGTCACAACTAAAGTTGAAAGATCATTTTGACCCTAACGTTCGTGCACCTCCAAATGTATCTCAGCGAACAAAGACATAAGTTACCACCCACCACTAGCCTCATTAAACGCCTGTGTCTGAGTCTTCCTTCTCAGTTCATCAGCAACAGCATTACCCTTACCAAGTGTATAGGCATGCTCAGAATCGAAGGACTGAAGGTATTCAACCCACCTTCGCTGCCTCAGATTCAGGTAATGCAGAGTAAAGATATTCTTTAGACTTTTGTGGTCAGTGAAAACCACAAAATGCTCTCCCAATAGATAATGTCTCCAACAGCATAACACATGAACAACTAAAGGTAACTAGAGATCATGTGTCGGGTAATTCCTTTCATGTGGCCTCAACTGATGAGACTCGTATGCTATAACTCTATTTCCCTACATCAACACAGAACCCAACCCAATAACTGATGCATCACAAAAAAAATTATAGATCTATCCCTACTCTGGGAGTATCATGATTGGTGCTGATGTCAACTTTCTTTTCAGCTCCTGAAAGGATGTCTCTCAAGCTTCTGACCAAACGAACTTCACTCCAATTTTATTCAAACCCATCAACGGAACTGCTATGTGGAAGAAGTCCTGGATTATGATCTTTTAGTAACAAGACATCCCTAAGAAACTCTGTATCTCAAACGCGTTCTTAAGATGCTCTTAGGAAACTACTGATCTCACCTTGTCTGGGACTACTGCAACTCCTGCCTCAGAAATGATAGGACACATGAAGTGAATCTGGTCCATCCAAAAGTGGCACTTTGAGAGCATAGCATATAGCTGATGCTCTCTTAGAGTAATCAAAATGATCTCAAGATGGGTGTCATGGTCGTGTTGAGTGTGAGAGTACACCAAGATGTCAACCACGAATACTACCACAATGGAATCCAGATAAATATGGAACACACGATTCATCAGAGCCATGAAAACTGCTGGTGCATTCGTGAGTCCGAATGGCATAACCATGTATCTGTATAGACCATACCTACTCATAATGATTGTGAGATGTATATCAAATGGTCTAACGTGCATATGATGTCATCCAGATCTCAAGTCAATATTAGAGAACAATCATACGCCTCGAAGATGATCAAAAATATCATCAATCCTTGGTAAAGTATACCGGTTCATGACCATCAACTGGTTCAGCTTCTAATAATCCACACAGAGTCTAAGGGTACCATCCACCTTCTTCGCATAAAAGATTGGAGAACCCCAAGGAGAAGTACTGGGTCGGATAAAACCCTTTTACTATAACTCCTCTAACTATCTCTTGAGCTCCTGTAAATCAGGTGTAGCCATCCTATAAGGAGGAATGGATACCAGTGTCGCTCCTAGCACAATCTATATAGAGAGATCCCCCTCACGCTCTAGAGGTAGACCTAAAAAGTCGTCCGGGAAGACATCCTTGAAACGATCAACCACTGGAGGGAAGTCCTTCTGACAAGTCCCTGGATCATCCATATATAAACTCGCAATCTGAGTTGTGACTCCACCTCTCCCATGATGCTATGTTCTAGCTCGACTCGCATGATCATTCCACTCACCATTATATAGAAACTCTCCACCCTTTGGTGATGTGAAATGTACCCTATGACAATAGAAATGTACAACGTCTCAAAAGGGTACAAACTAGTCCATCCATAGAATGAAATCATAGATCATCATATCCAAGACATAGAGGTTCTAAAGGATGTGACACCCACCAACCACAATGGGACACTCCTTACACTGACACACACTAGCCCTTCTTGTCCCCAACAGAGTGTCTAGAATCATAACCATAGAAGAAGTAGAAACACAGAGCCCATGGATCTCTACAATAGTCACAGATACAAAGCTATGTGTAGAACCCCTATCGAAAAGTACTGAAGATAAGACAAAAGCTACTAGAATAGTACCTCTAATAGTAGAAGGTCCAGGATCCTCCTCCAGTTGGGTACATTGCGCTACAAATGGTTGCCCAGTTTCGTGGACCTGCGACACATCCTTGCCAGTCTGAGCTATCCCTCCATGATGCCTCTGAGATCCTGGTGTCTAGCTACCACAGCCACAACCACCATCTCTTCCGACAAACTCGACATTCTACTAGGTCACATGGACACTATGGTATCTAGTTCCCCTCATTACCACAATTTTAGCACATGACCTAACCACCTAAAACATTCTTCTGGATGGTAATTCCATTATTAGATAAGTCCATCTATCTCTTCCTCTTTCTAGTAGAAATATTAACATAAAATGGTGTTGAACCGCCCTGGCCCACACCACTCGCTTCCCGCAGATCCTTCTCAGTAATCAGTGTCTGTTTCACAATAGCATGTATAGTATGCAACCTGAAAACATTCACCAGTGCACAGATGTTATATCTAAGACCATACTAAATGTTCCTAGCCCTTAATGTCTCATATCCCACCTAAACGGGTGCAAAACCCTGGTGCTCCGTGAAACCGAAAAAATAATCCATCACCGACATAGCGCCCTACTACAGATTCATGAACTCTCAAGCTCTATCTGCCCTCAGCATCTCTGGGAAGAAGAAATCATAAAAATTTGTTTGAAAATTTTCCCACGCCATGCCTCTGTGACGCTTCGTCTGAGTGGTAACATCCCACCACCTCTTGGGGGAATCATGAAACATACAAGAGCCCAGGTTGACCCTCCACCCTGGAGGCGTCTCAAGATGCTCGAAAATAGTCTGAAATGAATCCATCAAAGACTCTACAGCCTGTGGTCCACCATACCCGAAAAACATAGGCAGATGCTACTGCTGGAAGATACGAGTCATCTCAGCCATAGATGTGGCAGCCAGCGGTGCTCCCTAAAAGGTCTGCATGAACCACATGAAGCCTTCACAGAACTGTGCATCTGTGCCTGTGTCCGGTATAATGGTTGGCACTGCATCTGTCTATGCTAGAGGATGCAATGGTAGTCCATGGCCTACCATCTATGGAGTATAGTCGTTTCCACTCTCTTGGAGAACAACGTGTGGTCGTCTTGGTTTGATTATTCTACAGGGTCAAACACACACATTAGATAAAGATTATCAAAGATCAGAAACCAGGAGAAAGAGAAAGAATGTTTTCAAAATTTACAAAACTTAACTACACTGTGTGAATAAAACTACACAGCGTGTTCTCAAAAGCCACTCACAAGGGCGTGTACCCCTGCATAAACTAGCCATGTAACACCCCAAACACATGGCGTGACTTTTAAATACAAGGAGTGTACCTGAATCCTCCTCCCCTTCCCGAGTCCTTCTACATGGATAAGACACAATACTCACTTGAACAAACCTACATGTTGTGTATGGAATATACATGGAATGTATTGTTTAATTTACAACTGAATGTGTCGTTCGTGACACAGTCGACTACTCGGATGAAATACCACGACGTGTGACACCTGCACACTGCGTGTACACCACCCTGTTTCCTAGAAACACAGCCATGTCCACACGGTTTCCCACCGGTAAGGACTACATGGAATGTCCCTCAGGTACACGGCATGTTCAAGAAGAGGTATCACCGACCTATGTTTGTTAGCTACACGGCCGGGTCCCCAGGTCAGACTACACGGTGTGTTCCATGGTGGACACGACATGTATGTCTCATGGTATCCTCTGTCCATGTTTTTAGTTACATGGGTGGACTCCAGGTCAACACTACACGGCATGTACATCCGGTACACGAAGTGTTTTTCCCAAAACGTTCCCTACCCCTTGTCCCCGCCCACAGGATCTATGACACGAAGAGAGACTATACAGAGTGTACATAAAAAGATTCCATTTCTTCCCGAACCGAAGAACACACGGCGTTTCTCCAAGGAACTGCATAGCATGTATCCTAGGTTTTCCAGATGGCAAGCCTCAGATACTACCCTAGTACCCATAAAATACCGAGAAACAACACCTAACTGCCAAATTCTGATCTGTGACAGCCCATACTCCCCGCAAATCAAAGCTTGGAATATTATTCTTGTTTCTTACAAGTAAACAAATCAATGATCCACCAAATTCCAGTCATTGAGGGCTCATACTTCCCAAAAACCAATGTTTGGAATCCATCCTATCAATACGTTCACACACAAAAATATCCTATCACTTTGTAGGTATTTAGAAAAGCAGCTATCACAATAGCATGCTTTTCTAGAATAACAAATATCACAAGATCATGAAATTTCTAATGCACCTACATGTCATGGAACTATGCATGGCATGTAATTTCTAGAATGCCCCTAAATGATGCATGAGATGGAATACCCTCAACTCATCGGGTTGTAACTAAATATGACCCATGGATAACATATAAACAGCACAATCACAAGTTCATCACCCCACAGTGAAAATAAGATCAAATGTAAATTTCAAAATAAATTAAATTGCAATAGGAGTTAAATTCGATATTCCCTGTGCACGGGTTTGCTACTCCCATGAACAGCTTCTTACCAACTACCATTTCCATCCAATCCCTGACTAAGGCTCCAAATAGTATGGAAAAGAAAAGAAAATCCCTCTGGTACCACTTGGTAACATCCTGGATCCAGGTACCAATCCATAGGTGCCCCGAATTCAGTTCGCCACGTGACCTCAAGCACATTTCCCCAAACGCCAGAGGCTGGCGACTAGTAGCAAGGGCCCAAGTTTTATAGTGGGGAAACTATGCCCTAATTTGTCAAACTGTAGAGCAGTGGAATACAAGAGAAACCATACAACAAATAGCGGAAGAAGTAAAACATACATAACTGAAATGAACAACTATAGTAAATAGAACCAGTAGTCATATATATATATATATATATATGTATTTCAAGATGTATCATGTCACTATTCTATGAAAACAACCAGAACATGTTACACAATAGTACAATACCATACAACGGCAAGTACATGTTCATCAAAACAAAACAGAACAGCTGGCAGCATCGTGATCCCAAGCTTCGTCCTGTGGTTCCTTACACCTCAGCAACACTCATGTACCTATATAGGGACCCTCACACTTATTCATAACTAAAGAAATAAAGTCATTTTGGGCCAAAGACATGACCTGAACAGGGTGTGAGAAATGACTCTTAGTAGGAACCCACCAATGATATGTGCCCATCTGTCAGTGTAAATGTGCAATAATAGTGTACAGGAGTAAATGCAATAAACTAAGAAGTATTCAAAAGTAACTAAATTTACCAGTTATATTTCCATTGTAATGTTCATTTAATCATTCAGTAGCAGTAAAACACCACAGTTTATTTCTATGTAAACAATCAGTGTCCTCAAGCACATATACCCTTACCCTCAGGTAAATATAATCTTATCCCATAGGAATCTACCCACAGGCATATCAAATAATGCCCACAGTCTTACAAGGTGTTTCCCACAGGCACAGAATCTACTACCCATAGGCACGAAATAATTTCCCTCAGGCTGAATAGAGCAATGCCCATAGGCTAAACAGAACACTTCCCTCATGCTAACAAGTAAATGGGCCATTCCCAACAAATAAAAAAGCAATATATATATAAATACTCTCAAGGAAATTTATGACATTCTAAAATCATGGTATACCCTCGGGTAACCTGGACAAAAGGCTAAACAGAGGAACGCACCCCAAGGGTGGTCCTACATCCAAACAACAATACCAAACAATAGTTATATACGTTCATTTAACTACCTATGCAATTCTATGTATTTAATTATTCAAGGCCTCATCTATACAAAACCATATTCATGGCAGTGTATCAAAATGGGAGACAAATTCACCACATTAATTAGAAATAAGCACTGTAACACCTACATCTATTGCCCCTGACTGATATATGTGAAAGACGCTCCTCGAAACGCCCGAGAATGGTGTAGATTTTTGTTAAAATAATTCACATTCAAACGTAAATAACACCCTTTAGAGGAATAATTGGCAAGAACAGTTCAAGGAGAGGACAAGGCTTACCTTTATGGTTCCAACGAGATCGACGAAGGAAGAATCAGATTCCCGGTGCTCGATCGAGTGATCTCCAATGTTCTGAATGTCCTCCCGAGATCTCCTTCAGTTCTATGCCTTCCCTGTGAATAGGGGTGGCTACTTCAAATTTAATGCGAAAAAAAACTACACGGCGTGTACTATTTAGTACACAGAGTTTACTTTTCATTTTTTAACGGTTCCTTCAGTGGCTTCTCGCCAGCGTGGAACTGTTCATCTGTTGACATGAGTACACGATGTGTAATACCTAAGTACACGACTTGTACTGTCTCTCATCTGGACACTGCCTTATTGTTTTCTTGCCGACTGACTACACAATGTGTAAATACCGAGTACACGGTGTGTAGTCGGGTTTTACACCCATCATCGTCGACCATCCTACACACCCTTTGTACTCCTTCCAAATTGCCAAAGTACATGGAATGTGGAAAAGTACACGGCTTGTAGTCAAAAAATTTATAATTTTCTCCCATTTTCCTTATTTTCTCAAAAAACATAAGGAAAAGAGAAAAGAAGAAACTCATACCTCAAGAATAAGAACCGGGTTCTTACAAACATCCCCACTTAAAGAAATTCATCACCAAATATCCCTTCCAAGGGTGGTGAAGATAACTCTTAGAATAACTCTGGACACTGAGCATGTACGTCAGTCTTCCGATCCCAGGTTTCATCATATACTCGGCCATGCTCCCATATCACCCATATGAGTGGAACTGACCGGCCTTGGAGAACCTTCATTCTCCTATCAACAATAATAATTGGATTATCCTTAAAGGATACATCTACCAGAAGCTCAACCTATTCTAGATGAAAGACATGAGATGGGTCTGAATGACAGCAGCTCAACTGAGATACATTGAAGACGTCGTGCATGGATCAGTACTACTGTGGTAACTGAAAACTATAGAAAACCGACCCTAATCTCTCCAGAATATAAAATTTCCACACATACTTTGGTGAAATTTTACCCTATCTCTTGATCCGCCTATGTCCCAACCTCGGTGAAACATGCAAGAAAACCTGATCCTCAACCATAAACTCAAAGGGTTGTCTGCGGCGATCAGCATAAGATTTCTGAAGAGACTGCGTAGTAGCCATCCCCTTCTGAATCAACTAGACCTGCTCAGAAGTCTCCTACATGAGCTGTGGTCCCAGAAAAGCTACCTCACATTCCTTCATCTAGCACAAAGGTGATCATCATGGCCTACTATATAAAGTCTCAAAAGGTTTCATATCAATAGTTTCTTAAAAACTATTCTTATAGGAAAACTCTACTAATGGTATATAATTATACTAAGATCCCCCAATGTCTAAGATGCATGCATGCATCATGTCCACGATCACCTTTATAGTATGCTCTGACTGGCCATTGTTCTGAGGGTGGTAAGCTGTGCTCATAAGGACCTGTGTACCCAGCACCCTCTGAAAGATATTCCTAAAACGAGAAATAAAACGAGCATCCCTATCTGAAATGATAGAACGAGGGACACCATGAAGATGTATAACCTCTCATATATATAGATTTCTGAGCTCATCAACACCGAAGGTCTCCTTGATCAGCAAAAAGTGAACTACCTTCGTGAGTCTATCCACAAAAAACCACATGGCATCATTGCCTCGAGGTGACCTTGGCAATCCAGTTATGAAGTCCATCGCGAAATCATCCCATTTCCACTCTAGAATGGGTAACTGCTGTAACAGTATAGCTGGCTCTTGATGCTCTTCCTTTACCTGATGATAGGTGTAACATCTCATAATAAAACCTACTAATTCTCTATTCATAAATAGCCACCAGTACTTAAGTCTCAAGTCACGGTACATCTTGGTAACTCCAGGATGAACTTCCCAAGCTGAAGTATGAATCTCTCGCATCAGCTCCTCGCGTATATCCCCTGGAACCCATACACATCCATGGAAACAAAAATACCTCATCATCGCCTATCGTCCAACCAAGAGGAGGTTCCTCACTTGCCACCGAATCTCGTAGAACTAGGCCATATGAATCAGATAGTTGTCTCATTCTCACTATATCCAGAAGGGTAGATGTCACAGCTAAAGATGAAAGATAGGTTTTCCGCTGACTGTCGTGAACCTACAAATGTATCTCAGAGAACAAAGCCATAAGCTTCCACTCACCACTACCCTCATGAACCGTCTCTATCTCAGTCTTCCTGCTCAGTGCATCAAAAACTAAATTACCCATACCAGGTGTATAGGCAAGCTCGTAATCGTAGGACTAGAGGTATTCAACCCACCTGTACCACATCAGATTCAAGTCATGTTGAGTAAAGATTTACATGAGACTTTTGTGGTTGGTACAGACTAAAATATTCTCTCCCAATAGATAATGTCTCCAACATCACAACTCATGAACAACTGCTGTTAACTGGAGATCAAGCGTCGGGTAATTCCTCTCATGTGGCCTCAACATCCGAGACACGTACGCAACAACTCGATTGCATTACATCAACAAATCTCCCAGCCCAATACCTGATGCATCATAGTAAACTGTATAGCTCATTACCTTTATTGGGAGTATCAGGATTAGTGTTGATGTCAACTTTCCCATCAGCTTCTGAAAGGTTTTCTCGCAAGCTTCTGACCAAAAGAACTTCACATCCTTCTTAGTCAAACCCATCAAGGGAGCTTCTAAGTTGTAGAAGTCCAAGATGAAGATCCTATAGTAACCAGCCAGCCCTAAGAAAATCCTCATCTCAGACACCTTATTAGGCTTCTCCTAGTAAACTACTACTCTCACCTTCTCCAGGTCTACTGAAACTCCTGCCTCTGAAATGATATGACCTAGGAAGTAAATATGGTTCATCCAAATGCGGAACATTGAGAGCTTATCATATAACAGATGCTCTCTTAGTGTACTCAGCATGATATCAAGATGTGTGGCATGGTCGTGTCGAGTGTGAGTGTACACCAAGATGTTTTCCACAAATACTACCACAAAAGAATCAAGATAAGTATAGAACACACGATTCATTAGAGACATGAAAATTTTTTGTGCGTTCATGAGTCCAAAGGGCATAACCAATTATTCCTATAGACCATACCAACTTATGAAGAATGCGAGATATATATTGGTTGGTCTAACGTGAAACTGATGATATCTAGATCTCATGTAAATCTTCGAGAACACTTTTGATCCTCAATGTTGACCAATAACATCATCAATCCATGGTAAGGGATATTGGTTCTTGACCGTCAACTAGATCAGCTTCCAATAATCCACAAAGAGTCTGAGGGTACCATCCGAATTCTTCGCAAAAAGGACTAGAGAACCCCAATGAGAGGTATTGGGTTAGATATAACCCTTTGAATATAACTCCTCTAACTGTCTCTTGAGCTCCTATAACTCAGGTGTAGCCATTCTATAAGGAGTAATGGATACTGGTGCCGCTCCTGGAACAAGCTCAATAGATAAATACACCTCATGCTCTAGTGGTAGACCTGATAATTCGTCCGGGATGACATCCTTGAAACGATTAACCACTGGAGGGAAGTCCTTTTGACAAGTCCTCTGATCATCCGGATATAAACTCACAATCTGAGCTGTGACTCCACCTCGCCCACGTTGCTCTGGTCTAGCTCGACTGGATTGAACATCCTACTCTCCTTTAGATAGAAAATATCCACCCTCTGGTGATGTGAAACGCACCCTGCGATGATAGCAGTCTACAGATGCTCGAAAGGGAACCAACATGTGCATCCCAAGAATGACATCACATATCATCATCTCCACGACATAGAGGTTCCAATGGATGTGACACCCACCAACCTCAATAGGTCACTCCTTACACTGACGCACATAAGCCGTTCTATTCCCCAATATAGTGTCTATTGTCATAACATCAGAATAAGAAGAAACATAGAGGCCAAGCTCTTTACAACATGCAAAAATACAAAGCTATGTGTATCACCCATATCGAAAAGTACAGAAGATAAGACAGAAGCTAATATAATAGTACGTCTGATAGTAGAAGGTCGGAGATCCTGCTTTTGTTGGGTCTGTTTCACAACATATGCCTTCCTAGTGTTGTGGCTCTATGACATAGCCTGGATACCCTGAGCCGTCCCGCCCTGCTGCCTCTGAGATCCTGGTGTCTGGCTACCACAACCACGACCAACATCTCTTCCTACACGCCCTGACATATTCCAATTTCTTGACTGGTAAGAAGCTGCTAGTCCTACTCCCAAATGCATATTCTGTACAGAATCACTCTCACTAGACACTAGTGGAAATTCCATGGAAAAGTACTGCAGATACCCAATACATCCGCAAGATCGACATTATACTGGGTCACGTGGACACTGCGGTCTCTTATGCCCCTCCTTACCACACTGGTAGCACATGACCTGGCCACATGAAGCATTCTTATGACCTGTACTACCACCGTGAGAGAAGTCCATATGTCACTTCCTATTTCCAGTAGAAATAGTACCAGATTCTGCTGCTGAATCACCCTGGCCAACACCACAAGCTTCCCGTAGATTCCTCTCAGTAATCAGTGACTGGTTTACAATGGCATTACATTAGGAAACCTAAAAATATTCACCAGTACACAGATGTCATATTTAAGTCCATCCTCAAAGAGCCAATCCCTCAATGTCTCATCGCCCACCAGAATGGGTGAAAAACTCTGAATCTCGGTGAATTGAGAAGAATATTCCATCACCGACACAACACCTACTACAGATTCATGAACTCCCATGATATATCTTCCCTTAGTGTGTCTGGGAATACGAAATCATAAAAGATGTCTGAAAATCTACCCACGCCATGTCTATGTAATACGTAGTCTGAGTGGTAACATCCCACCACCTCTTTGTGGTATCACGCAACATATAAGTTTCGAGCATGACCCCTTGCCCTGGAGGCCTCTCAAGATGCTCTAAAATAGTATGTAATGAATCCAGCCAAGACTTCGAAGCCTTTTTTCCACCATCCATAATAAAACATAGGCGGATGGTGTTGCTAAAAGATATGAGTCTCCTCAGCCATAGATGTGGCAGCTGGCGGTGCTCCCTGAAAGGTCTGGATGAAACACATGAAGCCTTTACAGAACAGTGCATCCGTGCCTGTGTTCGGTAAAACGGCTGGCGCTGCATCTGGCTCTGCTAGAGGATCCACTAGTATCCCATGGCATACCATCTCTGGAGTATAATCGTTGCTGATCTCTTGGAGAACAACGCATGGTCGTCTTGGTGGCATGACTCTACATAGTCAAACACACACAGTAGATCATTTTTATTAAATACCGAAAACAAGGAGATGGAGAAGGAATGTTTTCAAAATTTACAAAACATAACTACACAGTGTATATAAAACTACAAGATATTTTGTCGCAATCCATTCACATCGGCGTGTACACCAACTTATTCTGGCTATGAAACTCCACAAACACATGAAGTGCCTTCTAAATACATGGCGTGTATCTGAATCCTCCTTCCATTCATGTGTCCTTCTACAGGGAAAACCTACATAGCTCACTAGAACAATACTACACGACATGTATGGAATCTACACAGCGTGTATGGTTTAATTTATAACTGCACGTGTCATTCGTGACACGGCCGACTATTCGGCATAAACCACATGACGTTTGACACCCACACACGGCGTGTACACAACCCTGTTTCCCAGCCACATGGCCATGTCCACACGGTTTCCCACCAGTATGGACTACACAGCATGTCCCTCAAGTACACGGCATGGTCAAGAAGAGGTAACACCGACCCGTTTTTGTTAGCTACATGGTCGGGTCCCCAGGTCAGACTACACGACGTGTTCTAGGGTGGACATGGCGTGTATGTCTCAAGGTCTCCTCTGTCTGTGTTATTAGTTACACGGGCGGACACTGGGTCAACACTACATAGTGTGTACATATGGTACATGGTGTTTTTTCCCAAAACATTCCCTACCCCGTGTCCCCTCCCACATAGTCTATGACATGGAGAGAGACTACACGGTGTGTACGTAAAAAGTTTCAATTTGTTCCCAAATAGAAGAACACAAGGGGTGTGTCCAAGAAACTACACGGCATGTATCTTGGTTTTTCCAGACATTAAGCCTCATATACTACTCCGGTACACAAAAAATACAGAAAAACAACACCTCAGTGACAAATTCCAATATGTGAGGTCCCATACTCCTCGTGAATCAATGCTTGGAATCATATACATGTTACGTACAAGTAAACAAATCAATGATCGACCAAATTCCAGTCATTGAGGCCGAATAGGCTCCAAAACCCATTGTTTGGAATCTATCCAGTCAACAGGTTCACACACAAAAATACCGTATCACATTGCAGGTATTTATCAAAGCAGCTATCACAACATCATGTTTTTCTAGCAGGACAACTATCACAACATCATGCAATTTCTAATGTGCCTACATGGCATGGAACTATGCATGGAATGTGATTTCAATCATGTGCCAAAATTATGCATGATATGGAATAACCTCATCTCATTGGGTTTCAACTAAATAGGACCCATGGATAACATATAAACAGTACAATCACAAGTGAGTCACCCCACAGTGAAAATCAGATCAACTATAAATTCCAAAATCAAGAAAATTACAACACGAGGTAAATTGGATTTTCCATGTACATGAGTTAGCTACTCCAAGGAACAGCATATTACCAGCAACCATTTCTATCATATCCCTAAATAATGCTTCAAATAGTATGTCAATGAAAAGAAAATCCCTCTGATAACACTTTGTAACATCCCAGATCCGGGTACCACTCAATGGGTGCCCCAAAACCGGTTCGCCACGTGACCTCAAGCGCATTTCCCCAAACTCCAGAGGCTTCCGTCTAGAAGTGAGGGCCCTGGTCTAATATTAGGGAAACTATGCCCTCATTTTTCAAAGTATAGAGCATCAAAATACCAGAACAAACATACAAAAACATTGGAAGAAGTAAAACATACATAAATTAAATGAAAAACTGGAATAAAAAGAACCAGAAGTCATATATATATATATATATATATATTTCAAGATGCAACATGTCACTATTCAATGAAAATAGCAAGAACATGTTACACAACATTACAATACTATACAATGGAAAGTACGTGTACAACAAAACAAAACCGAATATATGGCAGCATCGTGAGCCTGAGCTCGGTCCCATGCATCCATACACTTTAACAACACTCATGTACCTATATAAAGATTCTTGCCCTTATCCAAACCAACAAAAAATGTATTCTGTTTAGGCCGATGACATGACCCAAATAGGTTGTGAGAAAAGAATCCTAGTAGGAACCCACCAAAGATCTATGCCCAACTGTCAGTGTATATGTGAAACAGTAGTGTGCAGTAGTAAATGAAATAAACTAATAAGTTCTCAAAAGTAACTAACTTTACCAACAATATTTCCATTTTAATACACATTTAATCATTCAATAGAAGGAAAAAACAACATTGTATTTTTGAGTAAACTATTAGTTTCCTCAAGCACGTAAACCCTTACCCTCAGGTAAAGATAGTCTAATACCACTGGAATCTACCCACAGGAATATCGAATAATGCCAATAGGATTACTAGGTGTCACCCACAGGCACACAATCTACTACCCATAGGAATAAAAGAAGTTTCCCTCAGACTAAACAGAGCATTGCCCACATGCTAAACACAACACTACCGTCAGGATAACAAGTAACTGGCCATGCCCAACATATAAACAAGAAATTTATATTCAATTCCTCTCAATGAAATTTAAGACATGATAAAATCATGGTATACCCTCGGGTAACCTGTCCAAATGGATAAAATGAGGAATGCACCCCAGGGGTGGTCCTGGATCCTTGCAGCAATCCCAAACAACAGTTATACATGTTCATTTAATTACCTATGCGATTCTAGGTATTTAGTTATGTATGGCCTCATCCATACGACACCCCAATCATGGGCCTGTATCACAATAGTACACAAATTCACCACAATAGTTGGATAAAAGAACTAGACCACCTACCTCATTATCCCCTGACTGATATACGTGAACGATGCTCCTCGAAACGCCCGAGAACGACGTTGATCTGAGGTAAAATAAATCCTGTTCAAACGTAAATAACTCCCTTTAGAGGAATAATTTCAAATAACGGTTTTAGGAGAGGAGAGGGCATACCCGTACGGTTCAAACGAGATCAACAGAGGTGGAATCAGATTCCTGGTGCTCGATCAGGTGATCTCCAAATTTAAGGTAGTCCTCCTGAGCTATCCTCTAGTTCTAAGCCTTCCCTGTGAACAGGGGAGGCAACTGCCCATTTTAAGTGAACAAAATAGAAAACACTGTAGAGACCCCAAACCTGACGTACCTAGACTTTACATTACTTCTGCAGAATACTTAATACATAACAAAAACCAACACTCAAGGATTGATATAGTTTAGTGTCTTTGGAAACACGGAACACAATCTTCTAATCATGGTGAAAGATCTTCAAAATCACCCAAAAATATCTTCCCCTTTGTTTTTCTTACCTAAAACATTTCATTATATCTTGGGGAAAAGAAAACATATAAAGGGTGATCTGAAATTCTCCGTAAGGGTATGCATGGAGAGAATAAAACAAACCATTTACATTTGAACTTAAAAACATGAACATAATGATTAAAAATCTTGAGCAATGACATAAAACATAGCAGTACATAAGGCATAGATACATAAATCATGATAAAATATCATATTAATAAAACATATAATTGTGGGAACCATTAATAACATGATATGATTTCTATAGTAGTCAAGGCATTTCTACCAAGACCATCTTAGTGGACAAAGTCCCTTTCTGAATCGTGTTCACTTCTCGTTCCAGTCTTGTATTACTGAACATGATTAAATTACCATTCCAGCCATGTCTATATCATGAGATATAAATATTTACCTGATGCATTGGAGGGAGATATAGGTCCCACCCATCTCATAATGAAATCATTCTTTCGTGTTCCACAAAATCATAAATCATACATCATTTCATAACCCATGTAATAGAAATGAATTCGTAAACATCAAGCCATCATAAAAAAATCCATATAAAAATGGATATCATTTTAACATAAGAAAAATAAAACCATGTAAATAATGGAGACATTATACTGGAAACATAAAAATATTAAATAATGTCATTTTAGATGGAAAATAGTTTTGATAAAATACTTGAAATGAATTGTTGAGTAAAATATCATTTCCTCTTCAAAATCCTTTTCTTTACAAAAACACCATGAAATTTTAAAAGAAAAGGGTTTTGTTGAAAATAATCATGCAATCTTGTAGAGGAAGCATCATGAAAATGAGGTGTTATAAAATCGTAAAAATCCGTTCACACCTTATAAGTTAAAAATAACATTCTCCTTGTACTTTTGTCAGAAAAGTCAAAAAGTTCATTGTATAGTAATCAAAAGTAAGATTCCTTTAATAACATGTGGTAAAATTCAAAAATGGATAGAAATGACATTAAAAATACATGAAAACATTTTTATAAAACATGTAATTGGATGATAACAAAAACCCTCGTAAATACTTAAGAATAAAAAATCTCGCATAACAGTGAGATTGGAATAGTTATCCCTTACCTTAGGTCCGATATGATTCGTATGTATCCAAACCATCTGTATAATGATTTAAATAATTTCATTTACTTATTATAGAATCATATTCCTTGTTATTATATAATATATGGTTCACTTATGACTTTATATTACTCGTTATTCTGTAAATTCAATGTTAAAGAAACATTTTGGGTAAAATCATTTTTTTATCTAACGTGTTTATACTTGTTGTTAATGATATTATTATTAATTATATCATTATTTAATTACATCCAAAATTTAAATCATGATTTATATATCAGATATATTCAGTATATATATATATATAATAGATAGATAAATGAAATGAAATACACCGTTCATGGAGACAGTAGGACATACGTACGCATGAACGCTGTTTTCTTTTCATTATTGACATGAATGGAAGTATGTAGATGACATATATATATATATATAGTATATCTATCGTCTCATATTTTTCATTTTTAATTATTATATATACTTTATAATCATTCTTGAATTGTTAACATGGAAAATGAATCTAATCGCATCATGGAGACAGTAATCCGTACGTACGCACGCACGAGCGATGATATAATTACCATATTTATTGATTCAAAGTGGAGTGGATGATATAATATCATAGAATCAGAATGATGTTATAATAATCATATTTTTTTTCCTTTACACCATTATACCCATCCAAGTAAGGCGGTGGTCCAAAAACTGATTACACCACGTCGTGGAGACGGTATTCTGTACATACGCATGCGCGGTGATTTCGGTTTCCGTAGGATGGATAGAAGGGGAAATATGGTTTTTTAATATTTATAATAACATATAAGTATATAAGTAATACTTATTTTATTACTTTATAATGAAACAACTAAATAAGAGGATGTATAAGAAGAATGAAACTTGAGTGAATCGGAAGAAGAGATTACCTCTTCTTCGGCGCACCTCCTTTATGCTTCCTCTTAAGGAAGTATAGTTCATATTTTGAGAAGAACCAAACCTCAAGAATGTTTCTAGGGAATTGGAGAAGAGAAATGGGTAGGGGTTGGCAGAGCTTCAAGGCTCAAACTTGTGTGAAGAGAAGAGGGAATGGGTTCCCATTTTATAAGGGAGGAAAGGGGAACCTTTGAAAAAACATAAACTATTATTTTATAATAATGTAATATTCGGTTTATAATATCTCCAAAATAATTTATTTCGAAGCTAATGTGGTTATGGGTCTAAATACTCTAAACTAATAGGTTTTAGACATGTTTAGGTTATAATTTTAACTTTATCATTTAGATTTATCTCTAAGTTAAATAATTTAACTTTTACCATGTATTCTTTTTTTTTCTTACACTATATGGTTAATAAACATACTATAACAAGAAAAACGAATCCCAAGTGGTTAATTATTAATATATATAACCTCATCTAAGTCATTTTTCAGATCTTTAGAGTTTTAGGAATATAATAACAAATATTAATATAATATTTTTTTTAAAAACTATTTTTTGTCAATTTTAACAGTATTTGGTAATTAATTTTTTTGAAAATAATAACAACCTTATTAGTTAGAAAAACGTTAATTGTATCAACAATAACATTTCATATTAACCTATAAAATTATTTAAATTTATAAAAAGTCTAAAATTACATTTAGTTGGGTTTTTATAACATCTATTATGTTAATTTTTCATTAATAAGGTAATTATTGCATCATCATCGTGTCATAAATAAATTAAATCATTTAATGTCGAAAAATTATAAATAAAATACCATTATGTATGAAATATTTTTTTCTTTTAATTAATATTTATAGTAGATTTATCTTATGTATACACCTATATTAAAAATGTTTTAGTTATTAAACTTTGATTTTAACTATTTTAACTATTCTTTAAATAAAATATTAATAAGTGTCCTAATCTAATTCAAGTGGACCTAAATGGTCATAATTTATTCCTAAGGGTTTTTTGGTCGAATTACACTTATCCAATAAAATCAGGACATGTGTTAGGGTAATAATAATATCATTGTTACCATTAATTACCCTATTTACTTGAAACCGTGGTAAATAAATGTAAAAAGTTACTATTAACCAAAAAATTTTTTTATCTTATTGAACTACATTTTACTCCTTCATATTAATCGTGTCTCTCATATTTTCGAAATTCCACTCACAGAAACAGTAAAATTATGTTTTACGTAAATTTTCAAATTCTCTTAGGAGGTGGGTAAAAGACGGTGAAAAGTTCAATAAAATTTTTATATGTCTAAAATTATTATAAAATGACTCCAATGAATTAAATTGAACTTATATAGATATTATGTATCAATTTTGACATAATATAAATTTAAATAAAATAAATAATTTTTATAGAAAAAGTTGGTTTTTTAATAGTAACCCAGTGCTTTCACTATTTATCAAAAATTGAATGATTTCAGAAAAATACCAAAAATTCATCCTAGGCTAATTTTTGTATATAGAATCAAAAAACTAAATCTATATTGAAAAATATAATTTTAAAATTTCAATAAGTGGGTATTACTATTCAGAATGACTAGTTCATAATAATATTATAATAATATCTCGTTTAGTGAAACTCAATGACGCATACTACAAACGCTATCGAAGAAGGTCTTGATTGCGTGTAATGAAAGCCAAGTCCGGATTGCGTGTTGTGAAAGCTCTATTTGGTGTTTCATATAAAATAATCTAAACTTATTTCATTTATAAATTAAACAAAATCTATACTTAATGTTGCGTAGAATAATTCCAACAAAATGAGCATGAAATTGTTTGTAACACGAGCCAAGAATAGTGTTGCATATACTGCAAGCTAATACGGTGTTGCGTATAGTACAAGATAGTCATGGTGTAGTGTATAATAGAAGACATCAAAGAAATTAAAAATAATATATCTCATAAAATATCTGGGTGTTACATTCTACCCACCTTAAAATAAATTTTGCCCTCGAAATTCGTTGGGGTTATAAATGGTTTACTACGTGATAGTTTCTTTCATTGAAACCCACATCGTAAAAAGGAACACTAAAACATAATTTTAAAATGTGAAGTATGAAAAATAATGGTTTCCCGAATTAACTCATCACTGGGTTTCCACATAAGAGAACATAGATGAAAATATGGATATGGAAGAGATATCTAGCCATCAAGATCTGATGGAGAGTGGTGGAGGACATGGATATAAAAAAGACAAATATCAGAAAGTCATAAATTTGTGATGATCTAAGGTAACATCTAATTCATCAGATATAAGTGCACTAGGACAACATTGTTGGTTTTCAAGGTCATTTCCCTATAGTTGAAGAAATTTGTATTAGAAGAAATACTTTCATGATTTTGGTACAATCTCATTATTGGTCGTTCCTTGGACAATTTCCACTTAATCTCTTAAAGAAATGAAGTTGAATTTGTCATTCGGGAAGTGTTAGCAGATCATGTGATAGAATGATGGGTCATTCCATCTGTCTCAAACAAAATGTTAGAAGATGTTATAAAAAATACAAAAGTCCATCTATAGTGAGATTAATCATATATGGTTCCTAAAATGGACTTGAACTTCATATATCATACTGATTAATATAATAAAACTAGTTTCTACTAACCAGGGACTTCTTATAGGCCAGTGGTAGGTGGTAAAGGTCTGTCGCACTTCGATTGTGGGTTCGATTCCCAAAGCCTTGTCCGAAGCGGCGGGTTGTTGCCCATCCTACAGGTTGTCATTTTTCTAAAACTACATTATTATAAAATTCAATAAATAATATGGAAAAAAGTTCTAGCCTTAAATAATACTTACATATGTATAACATAATGCATTATAATCTTTAGGCTTATCCAAAATACTTCTGTCCAACCTCATAGTATAAAGAAAATAATTACTAGAAATTTCATCTGTCGAGCATGTGAAAACCATTGTTTATCCCCCATATATCATAAAACATATATATTTGGTCAATTAACAAACATGTGAATACCTTAATCGTGTATTCTCTTAAAAAATGAATACCCATTGACGCTTAGTGGAAACACGAATGCTGTAAAAATTTAACACCTTCCACATACCAAAATCCCAAAATTTTTATATACTCAAACCATGATATAACTTTTTCCTTATATCAGTCATGAGCTCATTTCATTATTTCATTATCACTTCATTATGCGCATATCATCTTCTTTTCAAAATATTTAAATCACTTTTAATAGTTACCAGTACCATATAATTATTGAAAAGCAATACATAGATATTCCATAATTCCAGGATGCCATAAATGAGATTCCATGATACTATTTTGAAATCCCATTACATAAACACATAATAATTACACAACATCATTTTCATACTCAACATCACAAATAGTGACCGCATTTGACTTACCATTATCCTTTTCCTTAAGAGGTTGCTCACTTTGATCATCATTAACCCTTGTATTAGGGAATTGATTAGCATAATTCCCCCCATTTCATTGCACTTGAAGCATTGAAGTGTTGGTGGTGCGTTCTCTGCAGTATTTTCTTTATTCACATCATTAGAAACCCTTTATCCATTACATCAAAACTCAGCTGCTCTATGACCTTATCTTCCACACAAAAATCATTTTCTAGTCCCTTTAAGACAATCTCAACCATGATTCTTTCCACACTTTGAGAATAATGAAACATTCATCTTCTTTTCACCATTATTTTGATATTTCTCCTTGAACATCATCATTCATTTCTTGTCAAAACCATTAGATGGATATGTAACACCAACATCCATTTCTACCTTGATAGAACCACACACAATTTCTTCATATCTACTAAAGTCTATTATAGCTAATTCCTTTCGAAAACTTGGTTTAAAGCCCCAGAAGAATCGATCAACAGTACTTTGACGTTGGATGATAAAGCCAGATACATACCTTGCAAGCCTTATAAAATTCGATTCGTATTTACCAATAGATTCATCACCATTTTTTATAAGCTCAAAGAAATTATTTTCCATCTTTGTTTTAAGAATACGAGGGAAGTACTTTTTGAAAAAAAGTTCCTGAACTCATCCCAATCCATGGATTCAATTTCATCTCAGGGCCTCGTATTCTTTATTAGAGTCCACCATTGATCTGCTTCACCTTCTAAAATGTAAATAGCTAGAATGAATTTTTCATGTTCTGAAAAGCGAATTATGGAAAATATCTATTCAATGGTACTGATCTATTGTTCAGCAACAAGTGGATCTGAAGACCCACTTAAAGAAGGTGGACATTGCCTCATGAAGGACTCAATATAATATTGTTCCCTTCTCTGTTCATTTGGAAGTCTAGAATGATTCATAGCTTTTGTAAGTATAACAATAATATTTTTCACTCCATATCCCATAAAATTGGTTTGTTCATGAGGAAAATCATTTCATTGTCCATTAAATTGATCAACACAGCTCTTTCGGGTTCCAGCCATCGTCTAAAACCCAAAAAGAATAGTTTGAGGGGAAAAATCAAGCTAGGGAAATCATAATAATAAAGGGTATGTACCTTCAATATCTAACCTCTTAGGTTTAAATCTATGATTGTTACCATAATTCTAGGACTATAACCTATACTTTTACTTAACCATAGGGACATCTCTAGACATACCTTAGAAATATCTCTAGGGATTTCACTAAAGTTTTCGCATCCTAGTTTCCAAAGGTTAACTAAACCATTCCTCTAAGACCAGATATAGAGACCCCAAACTGACATGCTTGGACATTACATTACATTTGCAGAATACTTAATAAATTACAAAAACCAACACTCAAGGATTTTAATAGTTTAGTGTCTTTGGAAACTCGGAACAAAATCTTCTAATCATGGTGAAATATCTTCATCATCTCCCATAAAGATCTTCCCCTTTGGTTTTCTTACCTAAAACATTTCTTTATATCCTGTGGAAAAGAAAACATATAGAGGGTGAGCTCAAATTCTCAGTAAGGGTAATCATGGAGAGAATAAAATAGACCATATAAAATTGAACATAAAAAAATGAACATAATGGTTTGAAGTCTTGAGAAATGACATAAAACAAAGAAGCACATAAGGCATAGATACATCAATCATGATAAAATATCATGGGAATAAAACATGTAATTGTGGAAACCATTAAGAACATGATATGATTTCCATAGTAGCCAAGGAATTGATGCCAAGACCTTCTTAGTGGACAACGTTCCTTTCTGAATCGAGTTCACTCCTCGTTCCAGTCCTGTATTAATAAACCGGATTAAATTACCATTCCATCCATGTATATATCCTGAGATATAAGCATTTACCCTATTCATTTCAGGGACATATAGGTCCCACCTATCTCATAATTAAATCATTCTTTTGTGTTCTACAAAATCATAAATCATATATCATAGCATAACCCATGTAATAGAATGGGATTCTTAAACATCATGCCATCATAATATAATCCATATAAAAAATGGATATCATTTCATCATAAGAAAAATAAAACCATGTAAATAATGGATACATTATACATAAAACATAAAAATATTAAATAATGTCATTTTACATGGAAAATATTTTTGATAAAACACTTGAATTGAATTTTTGAGGAAAATATCATTTCTTCCTCAAAATAATTTTTATTTCACAAAATGAGATGATATTTTAAAGGAAAAGGGTTTTGTTGAAAATAATCATACAATATTTTAGAGAATGATCCATGAAAATGAGGCATTATGAAACCGTAAAAATCCATTCACACCATATTAGTTAAAAATAACATTTTCCTCGAACATTTTTCGGAAATGTCAAAAAGTTCCTTATGTAGTAAAAAAAATTAAGATTCCTTTAATAGCATGTGGTAAAATTAAAAATTGGGTAAAAAGAAAATTAAACATACATGAAATTTTTTTTAGAAAATATGTTCATGGATGATATCAAAAACCCCAGTAAATACTTACGAATAAACAATATCAGATAAGAGCGAGATTTGAATAGTTATCCCTTACCATAGGTCCGATATGCTTCGTACGTATCTGAACCTCTTGTATAATGATTTAAATAATGTCATTGACTTATTACAGAATCATATTCATTGTTATTATATCATATATGGTTCACTTATGACTTTATATTATCCGTTCTTCTGTAAATTCCATGTTAATGCAGCGTTTTGGGTAAAATCATTTTATTTATCGTACGTGTTTGGACTTGTTGTTAATGATATTATTATTACATATATAATTATTTAATTACATCCATAATGTAAATCATGATTTATATATCATATATATTCAGTATATATATATATAATAGATAGATAAATGAAATGAAATACACCGTTCATGGAGACGGTAGGTCGTACGTACGCCTGGACATTGTTTTCTTTTCCTTATTGACATGAATGGAAGTATGTAGATGAAATATATATATATAAATAAAGTAGAATTAACATGTAATTTATTTCATGAGTAAATATTATATATATTTTATAATCATTCTTGAATTGTTAACATGGAATATGAATCTCATCAAGTCATAGAGACGGTAATCCGTACGTACGTACGAGTGATTATATCATTCCCATATTTATGGAATAGAATTATAGTGGATTTTATAATATCATAGAATCAGTATGATGTTATAATAATCATATATAGTTATTCTTTACACCATTATACCCATCCAAGTAAGGTGTTGGTGGAAAAACAGATTACACCATAGGGTGGGGACAATATTCTGTACGTACGCACGCGCGGTGATTTCATTTTCTGTAGGATGGATAGAAGGTGAAATAGGGTTGTTTAATATTTATAATAACATATAATTATATAAGAAATACTTAAGTTATAACTTTATAATGAAACAACTAAAGAAGATAATGTAGAATAAGAAAGAAACTTGAGAGAATCGGAAGAAGAGATTACCTCTTCTTCGATGCACCTCCTTTAAGCATCATATTAAGGAAGTAGAGTTGGTATTTTGAAAATAAAAAAACATCAAAAATGTATCTAGGGAAGTGGAGAAGAGAAATGGGCTGGGGTTGGCCGAGATTCAAGGCTCAAAATGGTGTGAAGAGAAGAGGGAATGGGTGCCCTTTTTATAAGGGATGAGAGGGGCACCTTTGAAAAAACGTAATATATTATTTTATAATAAATTCATATTCGATTTATAATAGCTCCAAATTGATTTATATATAAGATAATGTAGTTATGGGTAGAAACCCTCTCAACCAATAGGTTTTAGACATGTTTAGGTTACTATTTTAACCTTATCATTTAGATTTAACTCAAAGTTAAATAATTTAACTTTTACAGTGTATTCTTGTTTAGTTACACTATGTGGTTAATAAACATAACATAACAAGCCAAAATAACACAAAGTGGTTCAATATGAATATATATAAACTTATCTAATTCATTTTTCCAAACATTTTATTTATAGGAATATAATAACAATTAATAATATAATATTTGTTTTAAAAACTATTTTATTTCAATTTTGACACAATTTGGTAATTAATTTGTTGGAAACTCATAACAACATTATTAGATCTAAAAAAGTTAATTTAATCAATAATAACATGTCATATTAACCTATAAAATTATTCTAATTCATAAAAAGTCTCAAATTACATTTATTTGGGTATTTATAACATCAGTTATGTTAATATTTCATTAATAAGGTAATTACTGCATCATCATCATGCCATAAATAAATTAAATTATATAATGTCTAAAAACTGAAAATAAAATAAAATTTTGTAGTAAATATTTTTATATTTCTAATTAATATTTATAGTCGAATTTATATTATGTATAACCCTATATTAAAAATGCTTTAGTTATTAAACATTGATTTTAACTATTTTAACTCTTCTTTAAATAAAATAATAATAAGTGTCCTAATCTAATCCAAGTGGACCTAAATGGTCAAGTTATCTTCCTAAGGTTGTTTTTGGTCGAATTAGACTTATCCAATAGAATTAGGACACGTTTTAGGGTAATAATAATATCATTTTTACCCTTAATTACACTATTTACTTTTAACAGTGGTAAATAAAAGTAAAAAAATACTATTCACCAAAAAATAGTTTTATCTTATTTAAGCACATTTTACCCCTTGATATTAACCGTGCCTATTGGATTTTAGAAATTCCAATCACAGAAGCAGTAAAATTAAGTTGTATGTAAATTTTCAAATTCTCCTAGGAGGTGGGTAAAAGACGTTGAAAAGTTCAATAAAATTTTTCTATGTCTAAAATTATTATAAAATGAGATCAATAAATTAAATTGGACTTATATATGTATTATGTATCAATTTTTACATAAAATAAATTTAAATAAAATAAATAATTATTTATATAAAAATTCGGTTTTTAAATAGTAACCCAATGTCTTCACTATTCATCAAAAATTGAATGATTTCAGAAAAATACCAAGAATTCACCCTAGGATAATTTCGATATTCCGAATCCAAAAATGAAGACTATTTTAAAAATAAAATTTATAAAATTTGAAAAAGCCGGTATTACTATTCATAACGGCTAGTTCATAATTATATTATAAAAATGTCTCGTTTAGTGAAACTCGGTATTGCGTACTATACACGCTATCGAAGATGTTCTTGATTTCGTGTAATGCAAGCCAAGTTAGGGTTGCATGTACTGAAATCTCCTTTTGGTGTTGTGTATAACATAATAAAAACATATTTCATTTATACATTAAACAAAATCTATACTTAATGTTGCGTAGAATAATTCCCACAAAACAAACATGAAATTGTGTGTCACACGAGCCAAGAATAGTATTGCATATACTTCAAGTTAATACGGTGTTGCATATATTAAATGCTAATATTGGTGTAGTTTATAATAAAAGACCTCAATGAAATTAAAAATATTACATCTCTTAAAATCTCAGGGTGTTACATACACGGCGTGTACTATTGGGTACACGACATGTATTTTTCAGTTTTTTAACTATTTCTTTGGCGGTTTCTCACCATTGTGGAACTGTTTATCTGTTAACATAGTACACGACATATAATACCTGAGTACACGGCGTGTACCGTCACTCATCTGGCCACCGCCTTACTGTTTTCCTACCGACTGACTACACGATGTGTAAATACCCACTACACGGTGTGTAGTCGGTTTTTACACACATCATCATCGACCGGCCTACATGCCCTGTGTACTCCTTCCAAATGGCCAAAGTACACGGCGTGTGGAAAAGTACATGATGTGTAGTCACAAAATTAGGATTTTATCCCATATTCATTATTTTCTCAAAAATATATACGGAAAATAGAAAAGAAGAAACCCATAAACCAATAATAAGAACCAGGCTCTTACAGATTGGTTTAGAATTTTTTCCCACTCTTTATTCCTCCTATGAAAACCACATTTCATAAAAAACCTTAATCTTTTAAAAAAACAAAATCATACAAAAAGAACATTGTAGAGGGATTTTTTCCAAAATATTATCACTGAGATTATTGAATACTCTTATAAGCTTCAAGATCTAACTTATTGAAATGTTATGAACATGTGAAACAATTTTACTTTTGAAACCATATATATTAATCAACAAAATAATTATCACTAACTAAAATCCCATGTGAGCCAATGTCAACATGACAAATCAGAGTAACAAGCAATGGTCATTGATGAATCACTTCATTATTGAGCCTTCAATTATAAACCATATCGTCATAAACTGATAGAAAAAGTCCATCCATTAATATTAATTCTTAGATTCACATATCAACTGCTTTCGTCATGAAACCTATTCACGATTCATATTCAATGAAATAGTTTCTTTAGCATCATCATATTTAAATCTCCACCAGTTTCACTACTCCCCTATCAACTTCTCCCATTATATTGATCAATAAATTGTATCACCATTTTCCAATGAACCCAAAGGTCACTATTTTGATATTTCAACAAGATAAATAACTCTTATTATCACATAAGGGAAAACACACAGAACCATGTGTAGGGGGGTCCACATTCACACTGTTCAATTGTAAGAGTTTACTAGACACAAAAAACCTATTTATGTCTTTCAAACACATCTTTTGGAGAGACCATTGTTAAGATGTTAGAAACATATATTTTTGTAGGAACATTATATATCATCAAAATTCAATTCCACACTTTATATTTTTCTATGATTTAAACCACATGAATTATCATAATGGATTCTGATCGAAGTCTTCCCTTCAACTCCCATATCATTAAGATACTACTTCAAGAAAAATAACTACAGGCCTGATTTATTTTCTATTATGTATTAACATTATACAGAGCTAAATGAATTGTAATATTGTTTATTAATTATCCCTAAAATATATAAGCCTTCAATATAGAATGAACCACCCAATGTTGACTTCTATTCATCTACTGAACCATCACAATATACATTTGTAGAACCTAGTAACTCATACTAATAGGATTCATTGTCTAAAATACTGAATTCCACCATTCCATTGATATACCAAAGTATTATATATACAAAAAATAAGTGGATTTATTTTTAATTACCTTGAAATCATTTCATTTGGAATCTGGAAAAACAATATCGGGTAGTGTCGCAACTATGTACTGTATATTTACAATATTCCCTCTATATGTTGTTGTATTAACAAAATTTACTTCATATATGAATTTTTCCCCCATAATAAATGGTCTGAATTCCCCAAGTTCTCGATAGACTACACTCATTATCTATATAACCCCTGAAATCCATAAAAAATTGATTATTTATCACTTTAGGTAATGAAATTCTTAGGCATAGAGCCCTCCTTTTCATTATAGATTCCACTAATTAATGGTTTTTATGTAATGAAATTACCAATTGTAATTGACTAATTGAACGATCCTCTAAGCTATGTGAGTTTGAACTATTTTTAGTAAACAAGAGTTCCAGCCAATAGTGACCAATACTATCCATCTCACCCACTCACTTCCATGGATGATAACAACACGACTATCTACAATTCTTTTTCATACCCTATAATTGGATGCTCCAATTTTTTAGATTTTTTATCATCATATGTCCCCAAGAACATCTAGATTTGGATTAATATATATTATTAATAATAATTGTTGACCTAGGGAACGATATTGAATTACTCTTCAGAATAGGGAGAACACCAGTTGGAGATGATATTGATTTTCATGAAGCTTATTAGTATCCTAAAAATAATAAGATGATGACACTATTTTAGAAAAAAAAAATAAACATTAATTGAATTAATTTTTCAACATCTTAATCAATCTAAAATATCTTGGTGGATAAATACCTCATGAATGGATGGCAGATACAAATTTTTTAATATTTAGTGACACTTGGAACTATTAGATCATTAATGTATTTCTATGATATCTGTTCAGTTTTATAGTAGGATAATCATCATATAATCATTATTTTATATAGAACAGATCTTCTAGATATTTATTTTAAAAATAGAGTGGTTTTGTAACACCACATGTTGAATCTGACATAATATTATAATTTTAAGAGTTGAGAATCTTCTGGTCTCATGTGTCTTTATTTATCTTATGCACCTATTCCATTTTAGCATACACAACCCATGAATTGCATCACACTCTTTTTCTTATACAACATCAAACAAAAATTAATTTTTTTTAAATTCATGGGGATATGAGTCTATTTGGAATCCTCAATAAGAGGATTATGTTCAATCCCATTGGACCAACCATTTAATGTTTTCTTGCAAAACACTATACTCTTTTTTTACATGTTCCAAAATTCTCTCCAGCTTTAGCTGATCTAGCCATATAACCAGACATTCATCACCCACATCATCAGTCTTAATTCCATAAAATAATTTTGTAGGCTTTTAATTTTCTTTATTTTGGTTTTAAACTCATGTGTATAAATAAATTTTCTTCCACTCCACTTATACACCAATTTTATTGATTATTTCTCTGAATAGGAATATTTAAATACATCATTTTCTATTGGTTATTCTCCCATTAGAGGTTTCATGATCTTACCTTCAATTCCCACCTTGTCATATGAACCATAAACCTATTGATGAATAATTTTTTTTCAGTTTTCTTTTATCAGTTATCCGAGTAAACTCACCATTTCATTCTAGGAGTGAGTCTGTCAATGAACATAAATTATTATTACTTTAAACTGGAAAAATCCCCCTTATTTGTTTCCAGTTCATTCAAAATATTTTTAATAGAGTGATGTGAGTGTTACCGATGAGGTTCTTGTATCACTTTTTTTCCTCCTTTTGTTTCATCAATGAATTTGAACCTCATTTTCAATATAGTAGATTTCCATTCAGTATAGTCATTATCATCATAATTTACTAGATTTTATGATCACATCTCTGGTTACTTAACCTTACCTTATTTATTTTAGAAGTAATATCATGAAAAATTAAAATGATTAGCACTAATTTGCCTACACACATAATTGATTATCCCCATTAATTTATTAGATCAAGTTATTATTTCCCAAACTACACTCATCAACTAAGGTATAGTATGTGGAATTCCATAGTTGAAACTATAAAGATAGCTTTCTAGTCAAGTAATCCAGTTGTTGAAATATTTTGATCTAGATTCCTCACTGAAACTATTATTTTTTTACTATAACTATGTAGATAGGATCCATAAATAGATTAATGGATGGGTTCATGGACAATTTTATGGATGTGTAAAAGGGTACTCTTCAATATAACATGGGATAGACCTATTTCATGGAATGAAAAGAAGTGAAAAAGATACCAATTGACCTTAGTATAGTCAATTGGATCAACATAAGATATAAATGACTCATTGGACCAACGTAATTGACAAACTAGAACATGAATATTGGATTATAGGTAGAAATAATTACATGGTATTTGTTCTACAATAATCTTTCGCCACAAGGTCATAGTAATTCAATTTGATCATCCGATGGATAGGGATAATGAAATAAAATGAGATTGACAATTGATATAATCATGGATAGGGTTATCCAGGTTTGATCATATATATTCAAAAGGATCAAAAAACCTCTACTCTAAATCCATAACAAAAAGTGGATTATCTTAACATGAAATTAATGATCAAAAGAAAATAAATACTAAATATGATATGAATAATTATGAAATGAATGAGGAATATGCAATACAAGATTGATAATAAGAAAGAAACAAGATTAAAAAATCAGAATTATTTTAAATCATTTTAAGAAAACAATTTTATTGCAAAAACAATGAATAACCAAAAAATGATGATGTAGATTATAAATTAGTATTGATAGAGAGCATCAAAACAAAATAGAATGAATAACGGATGAAGAACGGGTTAATATTGACATGTAATGGGAAATGATTTAATAAAATAAGAAGATAAATTAATTAAAACTCTTTTGGAAAGGAAACAAATAGAAGAAAATGATATATGAAAATAAGAGAATGAAAAGTTGGTCTTTGGGCTACTATGCGCTTTGTTTCTATAAAAATATAAACAGGCCGAAATATATGTAAACATTATATAATTAATCACATTTATTGTATTTAATTTTTTTCATCTTGATATCTTCACATTGTGCAATCATCAAACATGTCATATATTTGATGACTATAATTAATTATGGGAAATTTCCTTGTATTTTTGACTGAGATGGATCTCGAACATGACATATCACGTGAACTCTGTATTCCATGTATTTGATTTACATTCATCATTAGTCTAATTTTTAAATACACACAAAATGTATTTAATGTACACGACATGTACTATCTTTCTGATGTGTCAATTATTCATGGGTTGGTCTTTGGTTTTACCTACATGTTTTGAATGATGACTATATATCTTGTATGATATACACTACAGTTAAAACATGATTTTTCTATTTTTCATCATTTATTATTTTGAGTCTATAATTCTTAATTCCAGTTAAAACACACAAAAAACCAATGTATTTTCAAATAAAACACAAACAATCCCTAATTAAATGTATCCATTATGTATATATAAATATTCCTTATCAAATCCCTATACACATAACCAATTTCTTTCCCTCGAGAAAATAACCTCTCAATGTGGATTCCAAGAGAGTCAATTTTTAAAAGATGAAACATTTATTAAAATTAGGAAAATGAAGCTATTTATAAGAGAAAAGTGTTATTCCTCCATAATGAATCTTGTAGAGAAAAGCATTCATGCCTCAAGGTATAGATCATTATCTAGGTTATTTACTACATTTATCACAATTCCTTACCTATTAATTAAATACTATACCCTTTTTACAATTTATATTATAATTTTTTTCTTATTAATAAAGTTAATATGTATTTTCAGTTATGATCATAACCTAGATAAACATTCCTAACCATAAGATTTCATTAGTTCTAACATCCCCACATCATAAAGAAAAAATCAAAATAAATCATGATGGATTAGAAATAGGGTTCAAATGACAATGATGATGAGGTAATTTGGGAAAGAGATAAAAGTAAAGCATTAAATGAGGGAAATATATTGAGTATAATTCATGAAAACTGTGAATAGTTTAATGAAGCAAATCCTCCTTAAAAAATGTTTCCATGCCCTAGAAAAAACAAAGTGTGTGCATGAATATGCCATGTAAGTATCAGGAATGTTCCATTATCATTTTTTAATTTTAATTTTAATTTTTGAAAATAATGTTTAGGAATGGTCTCACATCCTTTCCCTTACAACATATGAACCAATATAGGAATAATTGATCCGGTAATGGTAATTTTGGACCTTCTTAACACAAGATCCAATATATTTTTATTTTTCATTCTATGTTTATTTTTTCAAATGAATTGGTTATGTGATGAAAATTCCAAAAGTAATCATGGACCACATCATATTATTCTAGTGAATGGGTCATCATAACCCTCGTTAATTATCACATCCCATTTCCATCAATTGTAAAAATTCCCCCACACTTACTCAAAGGTAAATCGTACATAATAAAAAGAGTAAGGTAGGAAGGGACAATTTTATTAAAACAGATCCATCCTAATAAGGTTATACATTGATTCAATAATCTAAATAATAAAAATATAAAAGTGGGTCTTAAGATAAATTGTCGTAACAATGGTTTCCTTAATCATTTTAAACATTTATTCATTCAATCATACCCTCAATAAGATCCCAATGCAAGTTATAATAGATTTACATGTCTCATGTATATCTCAGGAAATATTCCCATAAAAGAATATGATAGTGTAAGTCTTTAATCCTCTCAGTAATAGGAGTAAACAAAAAAAAACGGGTAATCATTCAGGGTATAAAATCTTGTAATGAGTCAGTGAGAAGATGTTGTAAGAATCATATATTTTAATTTAATTACTAACTCATCAATCATGATAAAATTTATAAAAAGAAATGAAAAAAGTATTTCAATAATCTATATCATAATATTGTATCTTATTTAAATGGGAGAAATGATATTTCATGTTTAAATTATTAATTTATTGTAATATCACTCATAAATAAGTGAAAAAAAGAAATAATACAAGTGTGTTGACAATATATCTCATGAAATACTCCCCTGGACATTTAATGATACAATGTATTCCCTATTCTATAAATCATTACGAGAGAGATATCAATAGAATCATTGAAAAAACTGAAAAGAAAATTTGTAATTTAAATTTAGGAATCACGGTGTCCTAGTAATAAATAGAATTCCATAGGGAAAATTGGTGGATGGTGATTTGAATTTATTTAACCTGAAAAATTTGTTAGAAGTAAAAAAACCTACATTAGATAAATAATTTTTCCAAAGGGTTAAAACAAGATGGATGATGTAAACTAGATAGGGACACACAATAAATTATATGAGAATATGTCCTAGAAATATTCAAGAATGTTGGTATAGTGACGTTTCAGGTGGCCTATAAACAAGATTGATAGTAAAAGGAAAGCAATGATCTAAAGCACATAGATGAAATAAAAGAAAAAAAGCATGGGTTTCCTTCCATAATGTGATAACAATTACATATTAAGAATGATATATGGACAAGTGAATCAGTTTAACTCTATATAAGGATGACAGCCTCATGAAACCCTACGTGATGAATTTTTAGCCCCTGTCCATTGACCATGATGGATGGTTCTTAACCATGTTGAATTTCAATTTCACCATTGGGAAACACCTGGATGATTTAAAAGGGACCTCACCATCGAGATTTTATATTCCTAGGGAAAATTTTCAATTATAAATTAAAAAGAAAAACATTATTCCCTTGTGTGAATATTCATCATGAAATTCATCAGTCAGTATATTTCAATTTATTCTGTATAAATGATAGAATTTATATTAGTTAACCTTTCTATCTCTTCATGCTCATCGAGTTTTATAATTCCAACTTCAAAATCATTTTGAGCATCTATATTTAATTTATTAACTATTCAATAAGATCAATTATCTAATTCCACGGGTATTTGTAATAGATTTCCATAGTGTTAATGGGTGTTTAATAAATGGTGTGATATGCTCAAAGTCCATCATCTAATTTGAATCTAAAATCCTTTATATTTATATCCAAATTATTTTCATGAAATTGTTTGATCTCCCTATTTGACAATTCAACTTGCACTTGATTCTATGGGTGGTAGAGTGGTCTAGTGTTAAAAGGATTCCTTACTCTCTGAGAAAATATTTGACAACATTATTTACAATGTATGTTCCCCAATTTCTGATAAGTAATTGGCTAAATCAAATTTTGAGAAAAAAACTTTTTTCATAAGAATTTAATGACCACTGAAGATGTGTAATAGAAGGTGGAATGAGCATCCACCCACATTAAAATGTAATCCACAACAAATTAGATGTAAAATATCCCATTCAAAATTATGAATTCACCTATAACATTGATTCCCCATACACAGAAGATCACATTATCTAAAATTGTACTTGTAGAAATTTCATTTATTTTTCCCATGGTTCCCCTTTTTTGTAACTGATCACAGTTTTGAATGAAAGACTATGTATCCCTCTTAAGTGTGGCCCAAAAAAGACTACTCAGCTGTATTTTAGCCATAGTGTTTTTAGTACCATGATTTTCTATATCTGTGGACATATGACACATCTCAAGTACACTTTGCATTTCATCCTCTATGATGAAGTGTTTTTTAGATGTCAAAAAAATTCATATATATCAGCGGTTTCTTCCTGTAATAGTGTGAGGCCTTGACTAAAAATCACTTTTTTTAGTAAAAGAAGATGGGGTAAAGGTATTTTATGGAGAAATAGATTAAAATATCATAATACCATGGTTGTTCTTGTTAATTTTTGTAATAAAGTGTTTCATTGGGAATTTTAAACTTAATATATAGATTATCATTATCCTCAATGTTGGCCATTGATAGTCTAGATAGGTTATCAAAACTGAAGTTCTCTATCCCTTTTTTATCCTAGATTATTATGTTAAATTCCAATAGAAGTAGTATCCACTATATCAACAATGGATTGAAATCCTTTTTTACATAGTAGATATTTTAGTACAACATGATTTATGTAGATGAATACATTGTATAGTACAAGGTAAGATGGAATCTTTTAAAAAGCATTGATGACTACTAGAATTAAATTTCTAGTAGTCATATAATTCTCATGAGAATCAATTATTCTGTAACTGGAATAGTAAATTAGACAAAATATATTTCTGGCTCTCTTTCCTAAGACATCTCCAACAACAAAGCCAATGGCATTGCATATTACGCTGAAGTCCTTAATCCAATCTACTGAAATGATATTTGGAGTGGTCACAAAAATAATATATAGGGATCTGAATGTCTTTCAATAGTTATCATTGAACTTGAAATTCATGTAATTTTACAATAAGCATGTCAATGGGTGTAATACATTCACAACATCTTTTATAAACTGGCAGTGAAATCCTGCATGGCCCAAAAATATACTTATTCTTTTTATGATTGTAGGATTAGTTAAGTAATTTATTACCTTTATTCTCTATTAGTCCACTTATACTACTTTATTTGTAATTTTATGTTTGTGGAATGTGCCTCCAGTGACTATAAAGTGACAATTTATCTAGTTTAAAACAATAACATTATCCTCATAGCATTGTAATACTAGATCAAAATTATTTTTGAACACCTATAAGGATCATCCATAAACCAAGAAAACATCCTTAAAAATATCAATAAACTCATCCTCCTTATCATGTAATATATTTTCCATGAATCATTAAAAACATGATGCTTTATTACATGTACCAAATGATATATATCTATATGAAAAGGTTCTGATGGGACAAGTAAATTTAGTTTTAAAGTAGCTATTCGGATCGACTATAATTGGATTGTATCATCAATATCCAACGAGAAAACAACAGAATTCATGACCTACGATCCTTTCCATCATTTTATCTACAAAGAGAAATGGAAAATTATCTTTTCATGTTTTTGTTATTAAGGTTCTTATAATAAATTCATATAAAAAATATACTGATTGTTCGAGTAAGGATCAACATATATGTGTCATTTTTTATAGTGGTTTTACCACCCATATTTGGAACAACTTATATAATACTCATTAATTCACTATCAGAGATTGATAATATTATTCCATAATCTATAATGTTCAACACTTCTTTCATAATAACCTATTAAATTAGTGGGGTGATCCACCTCTTGGTTGGGAATTTGGGTTTATCACATTCTTCTAATATTATATTGTGAGTGTAGATTGTGGGATTGATTACTTTAATGTAAGCCACACCCTATGATATTGAGTTCATGTGACTTTTTAGGACTTCAATCGACATGTACTCTTGTTTATAGGTCTGTTTTCTATTGATAATAACCATAATTACTATTACAACCTCTTTGAATGAGTACATGGGTGTCTACAATAGAGGTTTTTTTCTAATGATAGATGTTTTATGACCAAGTATAAAACTAGTGGGATTGTGTCCCTTGTCAAATGGTTGATGTAATTTATTCCATCATAGAGACTAAATTATTCTTTATCTAAATATCGAGCCTCTATATAATTGTTAATGGCCATAAAATCATATTTCTTGTTAGTAATAAAGATGTATTGATATTGAAATGAGTCATGAACCTACATGGTAGCATCTCCTACATCAAACATCACTTTCTCATCACCAACTCTAAATATCAGTATCCCATGATTTAAATCAATCAATAATTTCGCAGTGGTGATATATGGTGTCCCTTTGATGATGGAAACATCACCATTTTCCTCTATATCCATGATTAGTAGATCTAAAGGGAATATTGATTTTCCAACATTAACTAAGATATCTTCGAGAAATGCTCAAGGTTACTTGACATATTGCTCTGATAGTTGTAGTTCTACTCTCATTGGTCATAACAATTCAAGACATAATTTTTGGAAGACATTAACAGCCATGATATTGATTCTCAAGCCTGGATTTCATATTTCCCTTTTGAAATTGCATTCCCCTATAGTGAAAGAAATATAGAAATTTCTAGGGTATCACATCGTAAGAGGTAGATTATACTAAAAAATGTCATAGAATTATTAATTTATGTATATGAACTATTTTTATTCTATTTTACTCTTACATGAGATAAATGATTTCAAAAATTTGGTATGTACAATAAATTTAGAAATCTATTATGTGAGGGGAATGTTGATGTGAATTTTATTAAATATTTCTAGTATTTTTTGAATTTCTCCACTATTGTGGCTTGTCCCATTCTATCTAGAATGTGTAAAGGGAGCTTAAAAATAATTTTTGAACCATAAAATTCTCCATTTTCATGTTGTTATTTATTTTTATCTTAATTGAATATTTCTGAATCTAGGTTTTTCTCTAGAGAAACTTCATTCGTTCTATCATTATTATACTTATTTGTGAGCATCTCATGTTTTTTAGCTTCATCAAAATTCATTTATTTACCTAAACATGGATAATGAAATTATGTATTTTTTCTCTTTGTAACCAAAACCTTAACTTACTCTTTTTTAGGATTTCTGGTATTACTGATCAAAGATCTTAATAATTAATCTGAAAGGGTCTTATCTATTTTCCCCAATTTGTGATCAGGGTTTCATAAGGAACCCCTTTGGTGAACCATTTCAGTATTTTGGGTGGTAATACATTTCTTTTATTTTTTTATGAAGGTGATTAATATGTTTGGATGATTACACTATATTGGTTTCTCTTATAGTGGTGGCCTTAATAGAGTTTACTATTATTTTGAGGGTTGAAATTATTGAGCTGTAGGTGTAAAAGATTGATGAAATTACAGATGCGGTTGGGTAACTATGACATTAGGTGGGTACTCAACTACTCTCAGATTTCATGATGGATCTTAAACAGTCCTATATGGAAAATAATATTGAAAATGTTGATGATCCAGCCTTTACGGGTAGTTCATCCAAATGAACTATTTATATTGTTGATTTTAATTATTGAAATTACTAGCTGGGATTTGATTATCTTCCCCTCTAGCCCTACAGTCGGCATAGGGTTGAGGACCTACACACACTACACATAATTATATATCCATGATAGGAGTGGGAGGGGTGGTGGTGAATAAGGTAGCTAAAATATCACACTTTCATTATGAGAGCCTCAACTTGGGCCACCATGCAAGTTCTCACTTCCACCAGTTAGATTCGGCACCAAGGAAGTCCGCTGTCACTTTTCTATAGAATAGAATTTGGGGATAAGTTATCAGGAATAGATTGATAAACATTGAGTTTCCTAATAATTAATCCTGCATCTACACCGACATATAATAGAGTTTGTGAATCTAGTTTAATTTTTTTGGTATAATGCTTGAAATTATAGCCACACATTTATTTCGTGATGTGTGAATTTTCAAGAAATCACTTTAAATTGGTCCCATGCCTCCCAAGATGATTATTTGACTTACAAGGAGAATTAATGAATTTAATTTCATGACTTCCACATTTAGATAAGATGGAAATTTCTGTCCCTGAATTTTTTTTGGTTAGATCATCAATGTTGTGACCGGATTAAGAGATTGACGATTTTTCCAATCATGGATTGTCTGTGCAAGGATAATAGAATATATTATTTATTATTTCATCAAATTAAACATGTTGTATTTTAATGTTATTGAAATCGTCTAATAATATAGAAAAATTCACATGGGGGTATTCACATTTAATTCCACTAAACTACTCCATATTCTGTATCATATGAATGAGTCAAGGATTAATTTAAAAAATGTTCAGCTTAACAGACAGGTGCAGAATGCTGGCCACAAAACCACTAATAGTTGAGAAGATGTATAAAGTTATAGTGCCATCCTATATGCTTATCATTTAGACTAAAGTTAATTTATTTGAAATTGATCATTATACATGTGAAGTTGAATAACACGGTTGCACTAAACTATTGCAGAAAGGTAGTGTGATGACATTGATCTATCGATATTAGGATCGAAAAACAACAATTATCGTGGTTCATGTACCTTTGAATGAGTCATAAAACCTTACACATTCACTATACCAGTTAAGAAGAGAGATGGAGACAAAGGATTTAGCCTCCCCTGATGTAGAAAAAAATTATGAAGAAAATGGAAAGTAGAAGGAAGAAGGGGGGGAGGTGTTGAGGTAATTCAATGTTCATTCAGTAGAATATTGCACCTAAGAAAAAAAAATTCCCAACAATGATTCTAAAATTATATTTTTCCACATGCATCAATGAATATGTGTGGGAGTTTATGATACAAATTTATTATTTCCTAAATTACACTAAGGTACTAATGCATATTAATTGGAATTTCGGGGTCAAACCAATAGAGAAAGCATGCTAGATACGTAACCCAATGGTCGATGATTTTTTACTAATATTTTTAACTATTACTATTCGTGGATTATTTTTAGAAGAACAATCTATTTTCGATTTTAAATAGATTTATATAGGGGTTTTCGGTCAATTTAAAAGTATAAAAAATGTTACCCTTAGTCTAGACCTGTAAATTCCTTTGGAATAACTAGTAAGCTGTGAAAAGACACCAATTGAACATAGTCAATCCAATCAGAACAACCTAATCAACAAAATAATCCTTGGTCTAATTTAATTGACAACCTAAGCGTAGGATTCTTGGATTCTATGTTAAACTAATTATAAGATATTGGTCCTACACTGATATTCTCCAACTTGGTCAGGGTCATTCAATTTTCACCTATAATGGTCTGGGATAAAGCAATAGATTGAGATTGAAAATTTCTCTAAGTATTGTTACTATTCATAGTGTTCCCCAGTTTTGATATGATATTTTTCAAAATTATAAAACCACCCCTAGTCTCAATATTTATCCCACTGTTGATTATCCACACATGATGGTAATGATAAAAAGAAAATAAATTCAAAACATGCTATATATCATCATGAAATGAATGAGAAATAAGAAATGATGGATTGAGAACAAGATGTAATCAACATCAAACATACATAAGAAATATAAATCAAATCAAAAACATATAATCAATTCAAAAAAAATAATGAAACATAAAACATATGTGAATAATTGAAGTCAATATTGAAATAGAGTTTCAAAAAATAAGATATCACAATAGATAATGAATAAATGAATAATGATAAACAATGTGAATGGATTTAATAAAATGGGTGAAAGAATAAATTAAAACTGGTTGGGAAAGAAAAAAATTGATTAAAATGCGTTACATAAATGTAGGTCTCCCAACTACTATGTCATTGGGTGCTATATAAAGTATTAAAAGGTCAAGATATACATGATGTGTAAATAATTCACCTTATGTACTTACATTAAGTGGATTTATCTTAACATCTGCACATCATGTAATCATCATACATGCCATATATTTTGAGTTCCAGAATTCCATTTGGAAAATTATTCGTTATCATTGATTGGGTTGTCTCTTGAACATTGTACATCATGTAAACTCTGTACACCATGTATTTGATTTACGTTCCTTGGTATTATTATTTTGAAATTTTCACATCATTTATTTAACATACACATCGTGTACTATCTTCAGGTTATGGGGTATTCTATGGCTCTATTGAAAATGTATGAATGAGGACTAGATGTCATCTACTATGTACAAAATGTATGAAGGATTCTTTACCATTTTTCCACATTTTGTATTTTATGTACATGGTTCTCAATTCTAATGAAAAAATCCAATACCTAGAGAATTATGAAATAAAACATGAATAATCCTATATAATATTAATCCAATATGTATATATATTTTCATCTTTTCAAGCACATATAAAATATCTCCAATTAAAAACATACCCCACATTATCATTTTTAAGCTGAGATATTGAGAGAGCTAGAGCTATTATTCTATCATTAATCCCTCAAGCTTCTAAACATATACTCCAGGTGTGTCTCAATCTTCCACTAAAATAACATTTTAGGGATAATTTTTTCTAAGCATATTTTCCTTCATACATTTAACGAATATATTCCTTATTCCTATATTTATCAATATATATATCTTAAAAACACGAAATATATACCAAATATTCAATAAAACAAGAAATGTGACCATGCATCCTAAAAAAATAGAACATGCATTCATAACTACTTGTATATGTCAACCTATATCAATTTCCTCCACATATAAGTTTTTTACTCTTTATTGAGATATTCATGACTCACATCCTTTCATTTAGGGTAGAGGATTCATCATATCAAATACCATATTTTCCAAAATTAAATATCCTTTGGGATGAGATAATCATTTCACGTTTTTCCAATGGAATGTCAAATATTGTTATCACTTCTTTATTATCTACTTATTGATTGTCAAATAATAAATGCAAAGTACCTATCAATTTAAGATTCCCTTTTCCATCAGATTAATCTACTTATTTCGTCAATGATTATAGATCTTCTCCCTATTGTTGAATCTTAATGTCCCTAGAATCAAGTTATGTGTTAAATTCCCTATTTAGAGTCTTCCCTCCTGTAATATAATATTAAAATTCCCAGAAGAACTAATATTTCATTTTTGTTTGAAACTACATATTATAATTAATACAAGTAATATAATTATTAAATTGTGAATTATTATAAAAAAATTTATATAGGTGTATTTAAATGTCATCATTTGGGGATTCTTAATTTTTGAATTCATTTTAGTTATAATTCATTCCCATTTCATCAGATTTGATGTTTTCTATCTTTATGAACATCACTTTTTGTTATTTATCTTATGAATGATTCTTTTCCCTTAGTTTCTATGTCCACTTCTAAAAGTCATTTATTTATCCCTTTTATCCTTTTCAATGAGACTTCCCAAACATGGATCTATTTAGATTAAGTTATATTTTATTATTTTAATTCACGATCCAATTCATTTAACATGTGGAAAAAATTTAATTTTTTCTTTTTGAAATTTCTTTCTTCTTAGTAGTTCCAATATCACTTGGCATGTTATATTCTTCACTCATTCCTAAATAATCATGAATGAGTAAATAGATTTACATTATAATTCATCTAAAAAATTATTGATTACATATTTATATTTCATTAACTGAATCACACTATTTCTATAGACACTTCTACATTGAAGAATTCCACCAAAATTCAGCTTCTTCTATTAAGTTTTTCTCTTTTCAAGGAATCATCGAAATAAGGGAAAATGATACTTCAATTTCTATAGTAAAATAAAACTTTTTAATGAAAATAAATTCAATAGATTATTTAAGTCTCTAATACTATTTTTAGGCCCAAATAGTGATTTGATAAACAGAGAGGTGGTGGGATTATGTATGGATATTTTATTAAAAAATGCATCCTACCACAGTTGATCTTGAGATCTTTTTATTAGGGACACTTATATTGTGATTTAATGTTTATATTGATCTTATACATAAAAAACATTAATGATGATGCAAAGAAAGTGAATCATTAAACAAAAGAACAATAAAAAATTTATTTTTACTTGGCTAACCCTCACTGTGACACATCCAATGATCATGAATCCAAAAATGTGTCTGTGCACCCAAATCTACATTGAAGCATACTGCATACACATATTCGGGCAAGATCACTCCTATACCAAGGCTCAATTCTCTATAATATTTTGAGGCAACAATTCTTCCCACGGTTCACTCTATATATATTTCCTTTGATTGATTCATATGATGATTTTGGACATGTAAGCCCCTTTATTTTCAATATTGAATGTATCCATTATTTTAGTAATATAATCAGTTTATGGTCATTCTTGGTTGTTCCTTAACTTTTGGGAAAAATAATTGATGCAACAATTCCACTTCCCTGATAGCTGGAAAAAACTTCTCTTTGTTTAGACATATAAATTACACCTTATTTGGCTCTAGAAAGATCTTCACTATATTCCAATTCGATCATCAAAATTTTTTAGACCCTCACTATAACAATATTCTCCATACTATAGAAACTAAAAATAGAAAATAAATCTTTGTAAGGATTTCCAATGGATTCCAATTCATAGTTTCACATTCATAGATGTAGCATTTAATAAAATCATTGTAAAATAATTTTTGGATTGTTCATATCAAGGGTATTCTTCATTTTCTTCTTCAAAGTTCAAGTTTGATAATGATACTATTCATATGGTAACCCTAGTTTATCTATCCCTATGAAATACCACGACATATAAACCTTCCATGAGACCCCTTCATAAGACCCCATTGTGAGACTCCTCTACAGGACCCATCCATGAGATCCCTTTGAAAGATTCCTCTGTAAGACACTTCCACGATACTCTATTATGAGATCACTCCATGAAACTACTTCACAAGACTCCTCCATGAGACACAAATGTGATATTCATCTACGCTATTTTTCTTTGATACATTCTTCAGATAACATTAATTTGGTGATTAATTCATGATACTTGATTTAAATCATGTGGATCACATGAAACTATTCAGTTTGAGGTGATCTTGAGCCATTTTTCTTTTTATACAGATCACATGATATCAACACGTCTTCCTATGAGTGTAAACAGCCAGCACATACCTTCCTTCACAACATACCTTCATGGGGATCCTTCATAATATGTTCCTTCTTATTATATGGAACATGTGGTTCTTGTCAAATATCTTCTACTGATCTTATAAAATACTCTTCTTAATTGAGAAATTAATTCACGAGACCATTTCACATGATATTTCAACTGATCATGTGAAACATATTTTATTATGATAAAACCACTTAAAAAAATCATTCCTTATTAATAATTGGAAGGTATCCGAATATAATCACAAATCCACCTCCTTGAATCCTCAAATCATGATTATCCATTTCTTCCGCATCCTTAGAAATTAGAATCACACACACCACATGATCTCACTTTCAGATAGAATTATATTCATGAAGTGGTATCCTTAATTTTCATCTAGTTCTTCATGGGATCCTATCACAAGATCCAAAGACAATCCTGGGTAGTTCATGCGATCTCAAACAATTGTGATATATCGCCATAATTACAAACTCATTTTTAGTCATACACTTCACGTGACCCCCTTGATATCCTTTAATAAATATTCATTGTATTTAGGTGGTTCACAATATCTCTCTACAAGATCCCTTCAATTTAATGTGGTTCTATGAGTGTATACTTCACATGATTTTATAGAACATAATGTAAATTAGTGATACCATTACCAAATCACTTATTCCATTAATGCTCCAAATGATCAGTTTAGAAATTATTAATCCACATGATCGGTCCTAAATTTTGTTTCTCAATATGATCATTTCTATCATTCACACTAAACAATATTAGTTCATACAATCACACTCCATATGATCATCATCCTCATTATCATCATTATTTATTTATTTATTGTGAGAAAGAAAGTACATGGAAATGCAAGGGAAGACCCTATATAACTATAGGGGACAAAAATATTTCAATCCAATATAATCCCCTCTAATAATGATAAACCCATTAGGTTCGAAAAAGTTAAAATTATGAAAGTATGAAATTCATGAGTCATGAGACGATAAATAGGGTAGGTGATCCTGTAACATCCGAGATTTTTATGAGTAATATTTTGTTTTTATATATCATCAAAGTAATCTTTCACTACATACTAGCTTGGCTTACTTTACACGCAATCGCGACCTTCCTCGATAGCTTGCGTCGTACGCAATACTGAGTTTCACTAAACAGCGAGATGCTATTAAAATATTATTAAAACTAGCCGTTATGAATAGTTATAACCACTTTTTGAAATTTTATAAATTATATCATTCAAAATGGACTTCATTTTTGGATTCAGAATACCGAAATTAGCCTAGGGTGAAATTTTGGTATTTTTCTGAAAACATTCAATTTTTGATGAATAGTGAAACCACTATGTGGAAGGTTAAAAACTGAATTTTGCATAAAACTTAATTTTACCGCTTCTGTGAATGGAATTTCAAAAATCCGACAGACACGGTGGATATCAGTAAGTAAAATGTGGTTCAATGAGATAAAAATAATTTTTTGTGAATAGTAACTTTTTACTTTTTTTACCACGGTTAATAGTAAATAGGGTATCTAAGGGTAAATATGATATTAATATTACCCTAACACATGTCCTAATTCTATTGGATAAGTGTAATTCGACCAAAAACAACCTTATGAATAAAATATGACCATTTAGGCCCACTTGGGTTAGATTAGGACATTTATTATTAATTTATTTAAAGAAGGGTAAAAATAGTAAAAATCAAAGTTTAATAAGTAAATCATTTTTAATATAGGGTTATACATAAGATAAATTCAACTATAAATATTCATTAGAATGCTAAAAAGATTTCCTACATAATGGTATTTTATTTATAAATAATTAAATTTATTTATGACACAATGATGATGCAGTAATTATCTTATTTACGAAATATTGACATAATTGATGTTATAAATGCTCAAATAAATGTAATTTGAGACTTTTTATGAATTCCACTAATTTTCTAGGTTACTATGATATATTAGTGTTGATGTAATCAACTTGGTTCCAACATATAATTCTGTTATGACTTTCACAAAAATCATATATCAAATAGTGTCAAAATTGACACAAAATAGTTTTTAAATCAAATATTATATTATTAATTGTTATTTTATTCCTAAAAATCTAAGGTTTGGCCAAATGACTTAGATAAGGATATATATATATTAATAATAAACAATTTGGGGTTCTTTTGGCATGTTATAGCAAGTGTATTAACCATATAGTGAAAGAAAACAAAAAGACACGGTAAAAGTTAAATTATTTAACTTAGAGTTAAATCTAATTGATAAGGTTAATATAATACACTAAACTTGTCTAAATCCTATTGGTTGATAGGATTTCGACCCATCCCCACATTAGCTTCGAAATAAGACCCTTTGGAACCATTATAAACCGATTTATACTTTAATATAAAATAATATTTTGATATATTCCTAAGGTGCCCCTCTCCTCCCTTATAAAAGGGCACCTCCTCCCCCTCCTCCCCACACCAATTTGAGCACTCAAGCTCAGCCAACCCCTGCCATTTTCTCCTCTCAACTTCTCTAGAATAATCCTAGAGGTTCTGGTCTTCTTCAAAGACCAATCTTAGTTCCCTAAGTGGAGGATTCAAAGAAGCGTTCCAAAGAAGAGGAGCTTCGGACACGTACAAAGCAATTCGGACGTAAGGTAAGGGAAATATCACAATCTCATTTTTATCTGAGATTGTTTATTCATAAGTATTTACTGGGGTGTATTTTATCATCCACATCCATGTTCCCTCAATATGTAATAATTTTTCCATCCACTTACAATAGTTTAAATCCAATTTTACCCTTCAGTGAGTTTTTAGTAAAGAATATGAAAGGAATCTTTTGTCGTTTTTTCGTACGAGGTACTTTTTGACTTTTCTGACAAAAGTACGAAGAATGTTTTTTTAACTTATACGGCATGAATGTATTTTTAAAACATTATTTCCAATAATATTCCTTTACAAGTTTTCATGTTTATTTTTAATCAACTTCTTTTAGTTTATAATTGTGTGACATGTTAAAAAAAGAAAATTGTTTTTGAAGAAGAAAGGATATTTTCCTCAAGAATGGAGTTCAAGTGTTTTATCAAAATTATTTTCCATCTAAGATAATAAAGGGTTCTGTTTTTATCCCTATTATTACATGTATTTGATTATGTTGTGATTGAAATATTTTTTTCTTTATCTTATATGAATTGTTTTATGATGTCATGTTGTTTAAGAATCCCATTTTTATTACATGGGTTACGCTAAGATGTATGGTTTATGATTATGTGGCACACATAAGAAAGGATTAATTATAAGATGGGTGGGAACTATATCTCCCTCCAATGCATTGGGTAATGATTTTATATCTCATGAGATAGACATGCCTGGAACGGTAGATTATACCGGTTCAGTGAAAAAGGACTGGAATGAGGGTGACTCGGTTCAGAAAGGGACTTTGTCCAATAAGATAGTCTTGGAAATTAGTCATGACTAACAAGAAATGATTTTCCATGATTATTTGTGCATGCCACAAAGTTTCATGTTTCATGTTATGATTATGAGGATCTCATTTTCACTTCTATGATTTATTCCATGTTAAGATATTATGATCTCTTTTGCAGGTTATGATTTTCAAAAAGATATGATATGATTTTTATTTCCTTTATTTTCCCTTGCTGAGCATTTGAGCTCACCCTTTTATGTTTTCTTTTCCCCAGGTCAGGAAGATGGATATTAAGTAGAATCTGCTAAAAGGGACCCTAGATATGATGAAATAAATGGGAGACACTGTAGAAGATTTATGAACCAGTTGTTTATGTTTCCCATTTTCTAAAGACACTATACCTATACGGGCCTTTGTGGTTTTTTCATATGTTGTAACAAGTGTGCTTCAATTTTGAATTATTAATAATGTATGTAAAGTATGGGTCGTTATAGTTGGTATCAGAGGAAAGGTATAGTCAACCTTTGGAAACTAGGATGTGAAAGCCTTAGTAAGAACCCTAAGGATATGTCTAAGTATAGGACACAATCTTAGTGTTTTAGAAATGGCCATGAATACCCTAGGATAAGTCCTTAAGTGTGAAATTTTATCCTTGATTATGTGGTTTTCCTATTATAATTAGTGTTTCTCACACTATTCTTCTTGGTTTTAGTCAATGGGTGGAACCCGAAGGAACCGTGTTAATGAGGAATGCGATGGGAATGCAATGATTGTCCCCCTGAGCAAACAAATGATATGGGAGCTGGAATGAAAAATCTTGTAGCCATGCTCACACAACTTTCTCAAGCTATGAATCATGTAGGACTTCCAAACAAGCAAAGAAAGGAGCAACATTCTATTGAATCCTTCATGAGGCAGCGTCCACCTTCTTTCAGTGGGTCTACTGATCCATTAGTTTCTGAACAATGGATTAGTACTACTGAAAAGATATTTTCAGTTCTTCAATGTTATGAACATGATAAAGTCATCCTAACACTGTATCATTTGGAAGGAGATGCTGATCAATGGTAGAATATTATTAAGAATACGAGCCAAAGGGATGAAATTGAGTCTATGGAATGGGACGAGTTCAAGAACTTATTTTTCAATAAGTACTTCCCTCGTATTCTCCGAACAAAGATGGAGAATGAGTTTCTTGAACTAAAGAAAAGGGATGATGAATCTGTTGGTACCTACGAAGCAAATTTTACAAGACTTTCAAGGTACGCTTCTGGTATTATTATCCAACCTGAGAGTAAGATCGATCGATTCTTTAGTGGCTTAAAACCAAGTCTTCGAAGGGCGTTAGCCATAAGGGACTTCAATAGCTACGTGGAAATCGTTCCATGTGCTCTCAAAGTCGAGATGGAAATTGGAGTAATCCATCAGTCAGATGGGTTTGATAAGAAGAGGAAGATGGAATTCAAAGGAAAATCTAAAGAGCACACAGAAAATAAGATGATCTTTCCCTTATTCTCAAAGTGTGGAAAGAAACATGGAGGGTGTTGTCTTAAAGGGACAAGTAAATGTTTCAAATGTGGAAAGGAAGGTCATCGGGCATTTGAATGCCGCGATAATGGGAATAAGATGTCTAATGATGCAAACAAAGGAAGGGATACACAGAATGAACCTACTACACGTCAACGTTTCAAGTGCAAGGAGATGGGGCATTCTGCCAATCAATGCCCAAATCCACAGGTTGATGATGATGGTCGACATCAACAAAATCATAAGGCTAAAGACAAAGGAAAGTCACATGCAATTTCTATCAGCGATGTGGAGTACGATAACGAAGGGGTGAATGGTACACTTACCATCCACTCTAAAGTAGAAAATGTTTTATTTGATTCTGGATCCACCCACTCTTTTATCTCTGAAAAATTTTCTAAGGGTATTACCGTATTACCTCAACAACTAGATGTTGAGTTAGCTGTGACAACACCTAATGGCTCAACAGTCGCATCAAATGTTTATAATTCTTATCCGATCTAAGTTTGTGGGAAAGTGCTTCCTGAAAATCTTGTGATCCTTCCTTTAGTGGAATTTGATTTGATTCTTGGCATGGATTGGCTTTCTCTACATGGAGATCATATTAATTGCCAAAGAAGGGAAGTCACATTTCATATTCCACATCAATCTACGATCGTCTATCGATGCAAGGATGAACATAACCTTCCAGTGGAAATTTCTTCCATCTTATGGGTCTTGATTCCACTAAATGGAGGTTATTTATCTCAAATGGTTGGTGAGAAACTTACGATTAAGAATATGCCCATCGTACGGGAGTTTGATGATGTCTTTTCAGAGGAATTACCGGGTCTTCCACCAAATTGTGAAGTAGAGTTTTCAATAGAACTCGTACCGGGTGCTTTACCTATTTCGAAGACACCTTATAGAATGGCCCCAATTGAGTTTCAGGAATTGACGAAGCAACTCCAAGAGAATCTTGATAAGGGATTCATATGCCCTAGTGCGTCACCTTGGGGAGCACCTGTTCTATTTGTTAAGAAGAATGATGGATCAATGAGACTCTGCATTTATTATCGAGAACTTAACAAGATCACTATCAAGAACAAATATCTTCTCCCTTGCATTGATGACTTATTTGACCTACTACGCAGAGTTCAATACTTTTCCAAGATTGATCTTCGTTCAGGGTATCATCAATTAAGGGTCAAAAGGGAGGATATACCAAAGACGGCTATCCGTACAAGGTATGGACACTATGAATTTATAGTGATGCCATTTGTTCTTACTAATTCCCCTTCTATCTTCATGGATCTAATGAATAGAGTCTTTAGAGACTATCTTGATCAATTTGTGGTAGTCTTTATAGACGATATTCTTGTCTATTCAAAGAGCAAGGAAGAGCATGAGGATCACTTGAGAATTATATTGAAGACCCTGAGAGAGGAGAAGCTTTATGCCAAATATACCAAGTGTGAATTTTGTCTTCAAAAAGTTTCATTTTTGGGTCACATAATCTCAAAAGAGGGGATATCTGTGGATCCAACAAAAACAGAGGTTATCGAAAGATGGTCGAGACCAACAACAGTAACTGAGATCCGAAGTTTTCTTGGTTTGGCTGGATATTATCGATGTTTTGTAAACGATTTTTCACGATTATCTAATCCACTCACCAAGTTGACTCATAAAGGAGTTATGTTTGTTTGGACAGAGGAATGTGAAGAGAATTTCAAGGAGTTGAAAAGAAGGTTATCCAGTGCACCTATGTTCACACTACCTTGTAGTGGAGAAAGGTTTGTGATCTACAGTGATGCATCCAAGAAGGGATTGGGGTGTGTTCTTATGCAAAATGATATGGTGATAGCTTATGCCTCACGACAGTTGAAAATACATGAGCAAAATTACCCACCTCATGATTTGGAGTTGGCTGCGGTAATCTTTGCATTAAAGATTTGGAGGCATTACCTTTATAGTGAAAGGTGTGATATTTATACTGATCATAAAAGTTTAAAGTATATTTTCACACAAAAGGAGTTGAATATGTGTCAAAGAAGATGGTTGGAGCTGATTAAGGATTACGACTGCTCAATCCATTGCCACCCTGGAAAAGAAAACAAGGTGGCAGATGCATTAAGTCGACAAGACCATGCTAGTTTATCCATGATGAGGATCACAAAAGATCCAATATTTATGGATTTACAAAGGATGGATCTTGGAATTATAATGGAAGGGGAAAAATCTTATCTTTCTCAAATGAATGTTCAACCATCTATACATGTGATGATTAAAGAGGCACAGAAAGAAGATGTTGAGTTACAAAGGAAGGTGAGAAATGTTCTTGAATTCAACCTTGATTGTGATGGGATAATAACGTTCAGGAATCGGGTTTGTGTTCCTCCCATCCCCGAATTAAAGAAGGAGCTGCTGGATGAGGCTCATAGTTCTTCATTCTCTATTCATCCTGGAAGCACGAAGATGTATAGGGACCTGAAGGAGTACTTCTGGTGGGATGGCATGAAAAGATATGTTGCATAATATGTCTCTCGATGCTTGGTTTGTCAACAAGTTAAAGCTAAGAGACAGAAGTCTAAGGGGATGTTACAACCATTACCCATACCCGAATGGAAATGGGAAAACATCACTATGGACTTTATCACATGACTTCCTAAAACATCCAAAGGAAATAATGCAATCTGGGTCATAGTTGATCGTCTTACAAAGTCTGCACACTTCATTGCTATTAGAGAGGATTTCTCTCTAGATCATCTTGCCAGGATATATGTAAAGGTAGTGGTAAGATTGCATGGAGTACCACTTTCTATTATATCTGATCGAGATCTGAGATTTACGTCTACATTCTGGCGAAGTCTTCAGTATAATTTGGATACAGAGTTGAGTTTCATCACTGCTTATCATCCTCAGACAGACGATCAGTCTGAGAGAACAATTCAAACCCTAGAAGATATGTTGTGAGCTTTCTCTATGGATTCCAAAGTAGGTTGGGATCAACAGCAACCTTTGGTGGAATTTTCTTATAATAATAGCTTTCACTCCGGTATTCAGATGGCTCCTTATGAAGATCTCTATGGAAAGAAATGCAGGACTCCAACTTGTTGGGATGAAGTTTGGGAAAGAAAGCTATTAGGACCTGATCTCGTTGATGAAATGGCAGAAACAATCAGATCTATTCAACAACACATAAGAGCAGCTCAGAGTCGACAGAAAAGTTATGACAACAACCGAAGAAAAGACCTAGAGTTTGAAGTGGGTGATAAAGTGTTCTTACGAATATCTCCCTGGAAGAGGGTTATGAGATTTGGAAAGAAGGGGAAGTTGAGCCCTAGATATATCGGTCCGTTCGAAATACTGGATCGTGTTGGAAAGGTAGCTTACCGATTGGCGCTTCCACCGAATCTCTCTCAAGTTCACGATGTGTTCCATGTAACTCTCCTGAGAAAGTACATAACTGATCCTTCACATGTACTCAGCTCAGAAGTTGTACCGCTGGAGCAAGATCTTTCTTTTGAAGAACAACTGATAGAGATTCTGGATCGTAGCGAAAAAGTCCTACAAAACAAGACCACTCGATTGGTGAATGTTTTATGGAGGAATCCCCAATTAGGAGAAGCTACATGGGAGCTTGAGGATATGATGAGGGAGAAGTATCCTCATCTGTTTGTTACAAGGTGACGAATTTTGAGGGAGAAAATCTTTTTAAGGGGGTAGAATGTAACATCCGAAATTTTTATGAGTAATATTTTGTTTTTATATATCATCAAAGGAATCTTTCACTATATACTAGCTTGGCTTACTTTACACGCAATCGCGACCTTCCTCGATAGCTAGCGTCGTACGCAATACTGAGTTTCACTAAACAGCGAGATGCAATTAAAATATTATTAAAACTAGCTGTTATGAATAGTAATAAAAACTTTTTGAAATTTTATAAATTTTATCTTTCAAAATGGACTTCATTTTTGGATTTAAAATACCGAAATTAGCCTAGGGTGAAATTTTTTTATTTTTCTGAAAACATTCAATTTTTGATGAATAGTGAAACCACTAAGTGGAAGGTTAAAAACTGAATTTTGCATAAAAAAATAATTTTACCGCTTCGGTGAATGGAATTTAGAAAATCCGACAGACACAATTGATATCAGTAAGTAAAATGTGGTTCAATGAGATAAAAATAATTTTTTGGTGAATAGTAACTTTTTACTTTTTTTACCGCGGTTAATAGTAAATAGGGTAACTAAGGGTAAATATGATATTACTATTACCCTAACACATGTCTTAATTCTATTAGATAAGTGTAATTCGACCAAAAACAACCTTATGAATAAAATATGAACATTTAGGCCCACTTGGGTTAGATTAGAACATTTATTATTAATTTATTTAAAGAAGGGTTAAAATAGTTAAAATCAATGTTTAATAAGTAAATCATTTTTAATATAGGGTTATACATAAGATAAATTCGACTATAAATATTCATTAGAAAGATAAAAAGATTTCCTACATAATGGTATTTTATTTATAAATAATTAAATTTATTTATGACACAATGATGATGCAGTAATTATCTTATTTATGAAATATTTACATAATTGATGTTATAAATGCTCAAATAAATGTAATTTGAGACTTTTTATGAATTACAATAATTTTCTAGGTTACTATGAAATATTAGTGTTGATTTAATCAACTTGGTTCGAACATATAATTCTGTTATGACTTTCACAAAAATCATATATCAAATAGTGTCATAATTGACACAAAATAGTTTTTAAATCAAATATTATATTATTAATTGTTATTTTATTCCTAAAAATCTAAGGTTCGGCCAAATGACTTAGATAAGGATATATATATTAATAATAAACAATTTGGGGTTCTTTTGGCATGTTATAGTAAGTGTATTAACCATATAGTGAAAGAAAACAAAAAGACACGGTAAAAGTTAAATTATTTAACTTAGACTTAAATCTAATTGATAAGGTTAAAATAATACCCTAAACTTGTCTAAATCCTATTGGTTTATAGGATTTCGACCCATCCCAACTTTAGCTACGAAATAAGACCCTTTGGAACCATTATAAACTGATTCTGACTTTAATATAAAATAATATTTTGAGATATTCCTAAGGTGCCCCTCTCCTCCCTTATAAAAGGGCACCTCCTCCCCCTCCTCCTCACACCAATTTGAGCACTCAAGCTCCCCCAACCCCTGCCATTTTCACCTTTCCACTTCCCTAGAATAATCCTAGAGGTCCTGGTCTTTTTCAAAGACCAATCTTAGTTCACTAAGTGGAGGATTCAAAGAGGCGTTCCAAAGAAGTGGAGCTTCGGACACGTACAAAGAAAATCAGACCTAAGGTAAGGGAAATATCACAATCTCATTTTTATCCGAGATTGTTTATTCGTAAGTATTTACTGGGGTGTATTTTATCTTCCACATCCATGTTCCTTCAATATGTTATATTGTTTCCATCCACTTACAATAGTTTAAATCCAATTTTACCCTTCGGTGAGTTTTTAGTAAAGAATATGAAAGGAATCTTTTGTCGTTTTTTCGTACGAGGTACTTTTTGACTTTTCCGACAAAAGTACGAAGAATGTTTTTTTAACTTATACGGCATGAATGGATTTTTAAAACATTATTTCCATGTAGCTTCCTTTAAGGGTTTTCAAGTGTATTTTTAATCAACTTCTTTTAGTTTATAATTGTATGTCATGTTAAGAAAAGAAAAGTGTTTTTGAAGAAGAAAAGATATTTTCCTTAAGAATGGAGTTCAAGTGTTTTATCAAAATTATTTTCCATCTATGATAATAAAGGGTTCTGTTTTTATCCCTATTATTACATGGATTTGATTATGTTGTGATGGAAATATTTTTTTCTTTATCTTATATGAATTGTTTTATGATGTCACGTTGTTTAAGAATCCCATTTTTATTACATGGGTTACGCTATGATGTATGGTTTATGATTATGTGGCACACATAAGAAAAGATTCATTATAAGATGGGTGGGACCTATATCTCCCTCCAATGCATTGGGTAAAGATTTTATATCTCATGAGATAGACATGTCTGGAACGGTAGGTTATACCGGTTCAGTGAAACATGACTGGAACGAGGGTGACTCGGTTCAGAAAGGGACTTTGTCCACTAAGATAGTCTTGGCAATGAGTCATGACTAACAAGAAATGATTTTCCATGATTATGTGTGAATCCCACAAAGTTTCAAGTTTCATGTTATGATTATGGGGATCTCATTTTCACTTCTATGATTTATTCCATGTTAAGATAATTTGATCTCTTTTGCAGGTTATGATTTTCAAAAAGATATCATATGATTTTTATTTCTTTTATTTGCCGTTGATGAGCATTTGAGCTCACCCTTTTATGTTTTCTTTTCCCCAGGTCAGGAAGATGGATATTAAGTAGAATCTGCTAAAAGGGACCCTAGATATGATGAAATAAATGGGAGACACTATAGAAGATTTATGAACCAGTTGTTTATGTTTCCCAGTTTCTAAAGACACTATACCTATACGGTCCTTTGTGGTTTTGTCATATGATGTAACAAGTGTGCTTCAATTTTGAAGTATTAATAATGTATGTAAAGTATGGGTCGTTATAGATCCGACACTTTATTCCCCTCACACCATGTGTGAACCATTAGAATATTGGTGGATAGAATACATTATCATTTTTTGAAGATATAGGAAACCATCCAAGGAATATACTTGGTGACATGAAGAGAATTGAGGAGGATAAGGGTGTCGGTTTCAACTTTAGAAATGGTGATGTTCCCCTGGTGGAAAAGGGAAAGGCATGTGAGGAGGGTGTGAGGCTTTTCCTATAGAGAAGTGTTGCATCCCAAGTGTGAAATGAATGACATGATAACTAAACATATACTGTGACATATATCCCCTACTCCTCTCATGACCCCTGATATACATAACCCATCTGTGTTAATATTTAAACCCATGGGAGGAGTAATCCATCAGATCCGTTGTCTTCACAAAGTGGTTCCACTCGGTTGAGAGAATTGGATGTACGAAGGATTCATATGAAGGGATGGAGAATCTGGACATTTTTTTGAGATCCTGAAAAGATTAATTAGGAGCTTAATGACTATAGAGATGATGCCTCTTTCTTTTTAGCGAATCCAATCATACCTCACTTTTTTACTAGCCATCCATAAGCACTAACAGCTAGAATTTAAAATGATGGAACACACAATTTTCTCCTAGACCCTATCACCTAATCCATGGGACCACTTGACAAAAAATGGTGCTTCACACAGATTGTAGGAGGAGATGTTAGAAATTTTTTTGAATGAGGACCAAACATTATGTTCCCATTAACTCTATATGAAAATTGGGTTTATGCTTTCCTCTATGTGGTTGGCACAAGAAGAGAATCGGGAGGCCATATTGATCTGGCATCTTCTAATGTCCTCATCAGAGGGGATCATGTATTTCTTAATCTTCCACATAAGAAAATTTAACATCGTGGGAATTTTTTTGATCCATAGAACCACATTCTAGTTATCATTGTTCCCCTATGGAGAATGATAAAAGCGATTATCCTTTGTAGAGAAGTCCCCTAAGGAGGACAGAGTAAAGATGCACATATCCATATTAGAGTTGAGCTCGATAAGGTAAATCGTGGCCTACTATACTTCGTCGGGAACCACCCTGATGAATTTTAGACAATTGCTCGCCTCCCTAAAAATATTCCGGTTAATGGACATCCCAGAAATCTGATCACCATGCAAGAATATTTTTGACGCTAAAAGGAACGATCCCCCTCTCCAATAATCCAGAGGGTGCGGGGAAGTAGGGCTATAAAAATAAGGATAATGATGGATAATAAGGGAGACTCATGGATTCCATGCAACTATAGGTAATCTTCACAAATGATTTATATGAACCCACCACAATGTGTATGGTACTCATGGACTTCCCTAGCCAATTTTTCATGCCTACAGAGTAGAGTGTCTATGAGGATATGAAAATTAAATCCACCTTCTTGAATGGGCCTCGATGTCTTATACCAAGACACCCAATGATGTTTTCCTTCAAAAAGAGTATCCCAAATGATGTGGGCTAAGATATTTTCAATATTTAGGAAGACTTTTTATGGACCATTGATGGATTAGAGGGCATGGATAGGAGAGTCCAGAAGAATTATATTAACCAACGCTATCTGACCCCCAAAAGAAGAAAATCTATTCTTCCAATTGATGATATGTTTAGTAATATTTTTGGTGATGGGATAAATGTGACAAATTTGACGTATTCCTTCATATATTGGAGCCCTATGATATTCTATTAGAAATTTCTCCATCTTAATATCCATAAGATGGCCTGAGGAGGACACCCATTAGGAATAGAATCTGCTAGAGATGATGATGTTACTCTTAGACATCATAATAGCCTTCACACTCAAATGAAAAAATTCATCAATCACCCTGAGAAATCCTCAGACAAGGCTCATATTGAAATTCATGATGATTAATGTGTCTTGTACAAACATGATGTGGGAAATTGGTGAATGATTCAACCTTTTTGGAAATGGGAGAATCTCACTATTCCTCACTTCTATATAGATGAGGTGGCTAAGGATGTCCTAGGTGAGGATGAAAGGACTCGGTGATAAGGGATAAAAATATCTAAGGCCACAAGTCACCTTAAAGAAACCATGAGTCTTCCCCGTAAAAGTGACATCCAATCACGAGGAGCTAAAACATTTGAAAATGACTTTATTAGCTCGAAGGAAGCAACACATACATGAGAGCACCTTGATGATTATGATTCATTCAAGTCTATCATTCACCTTTTTCATTTCCAGTTTGATGGTTAGAAATGAACCATAGGTTTTTTTATTGAGATCCCACATCATCTCATTGGACAATGAAATATCCCATTGAGTAGAGTGTCCCTTCACAAGTCTGTGTTGTTCAATGGAGGCCCACTGAAAAAGGTGAATAGAAAAGATTGAGTTAATGATGCATGCAGAAAATTTGTAAGGGAAGTTGAATATGTTGACGTGTCTATACTAAAAAATGGAAGAGGGAGATTATGGTTTTGGGAATGAGGACTAGTGTATTACCACATGCCACTCTTGGAAATCTACCAACCCTGAAGAAGTCATGAATGACCTCTGATAAGTCATTTTTTTACCACATCCCAAGAGTATCTATAGAAAATACCTAGAAAACCATATTGACAAGGTGCACTATAAGCATTGAGGTTAAAGAATGCCTCAAATACTTGTTTTTCCTCAAATATTCCCCCCCCCCAAACTCTAAAAATCCTGGATAAAAACATGATTGGAAATTGAATCCAGGAACCTCACTTCACCACCCGGGTAACCATTTTGTATCTGTAGATTCTTTCCAATTAGAAGATATTTCAAGAAGGAATGAGAATGGGTACCGACAACATCCCCTTCATACGAATATGTACCATCATCCATTAATATATTTGGTTCATCAAAATTCATCATCTCTTTGATTCAAGCATGGAAATAGGTGGTCTTCCTATCACCCTCATGAAGCCATCTGATCCTCACTTTCTCCTTTACCAATAGTTCATGTTTAAGCATCATGTCTACGAATGTGTACTTATTTGTGGAGAGTTATTCAATGATCCGGTCATTCCTAGTCCACTTGAAGCTAGACTCTAGATGGTAAATATCATGCATTATTGATTCAATTTCACTATCACTGTGTGGGATGTCCTTCACCCAAGCATGTAACCTAATTTTGAGCATCCTCGGTGTGTTATGGATGATAGAACACTAATTCCCCTGAGTGGGTTCACTCTATGATTCCCTAACCAACTGCTAAAAAAATGAAGTCCAATACATTATTGAATGAATAGAAATTGATCACAGATCACCTGACTCGTAGAGAGGGAGACCGGAATTGGAGAGTGATCTGATATCCCACACACCAGGTGTCTGACCTTTTTCTTCGTATAAAAATTGATGGCTTGAATGTTTCCTAGTCACCGGTCCAGGCGGCTCTAGGAGGGTCGGTCCTCACATTGGTTATTGCACCATGTGAAACCATCTCTCGAGTAGCTGAGGTACATGACACCTTTACCATCCATGATGTGAGAAAAGTCCAAATTATCTTTCCTAGAGAAAGGACCACTGCCTTTTTTCTCATTCAGGTTGGAGATGATATTCAAATCTCCCCCAATAATCCCAAAAAGGTTACCATCATCAATTATATTAAGATAATCCCACAAAAGTTCCTTATGTTGTTCATGAAAACTCCCATAAAAAAAGGACACAAAGAAGGAGCCATTATCATGGGTAACCTTGGTGGTGATATACTGGTCACCTACCTAAATTAGGTCCACATAAAAGTTCATGTTCCAAAAATCCATATATGACAGTCTAATGGGTCTGTATGCCTGTATCAATGTAGATTAATTCTTCAATAAATCACATTTATTTTTCAGAAATTTTTCTTATTCTTGAGAACATGAAATAGAGACACCATACGTTAGCAGTTTAGAGAAGAATGGAAATCTGTTTTGACCCGGGCACCAAGTCCATAGGCATTACAAATAGGTATGAGAATCATTGAGAAAATATCACCCTGAAATTTTCCCCTCAGTTCTAAGTATTTTTATTTTGGGAGGATCATTCTTCAAAAAATTTCTTGGACTTGCCTTTTGTACATATATATGTATGCCTGGAGGGAGGTGATGTAATGGGGGTGGACAAATCCAGAGATCCGAGGGAGTCCACTCTTCTGACAGAGGATGGGGGAATAGCTTGGAAATAGCAGCCCAGCTTTGGGATTCCTCCAAATATTGTGGAGTGGACATGGGGATGATATTGAACCATTCTATGTTGAAGGACTGGGATAAGGGGAAAGGCATTCATCAAAATCCCGATCTTGGATGGAGAGGAGTCATGGTAGAGGGCCTGGGACAATCGGGGGGTAAGATAAGGGAAGCATGAAGGGTTGAGGAAGGATCCCTAAAATTCCGCACAATCCCAAAGTCAAGCACCATTAATATATTTTGGACTAATGAGATCGAAAAAGAATTCAATAGAAGAAAAAATCACACGTAAGATAAGGTAAACAATAAATAACTAGGAAAAATGACCTTAACTTGTGAGGGGGAAAGAGGAGGAGTCGAGTCAGGAGATGAAGGAACGGTAGGGTCCCCTATTGTACTGGCGTAGTGAGGCACCACCTAAGGGATATACAAGGGGTTGGTGACAGAGAAAGGGTGTATCTCACACTCCATTAGATAAGTTATGAAATTCACTTTTCATTAGATAATTTTAGAAATTTACACTCACTTTCCATTCCTCCCATGAAAAAATCCTTCTTCAACAACCTCAAAAAAAATAATTCAACATAGAACTACCACTTGGGTATATTTTTTCCAACAACTAAGATGAATTTCCATGTGTCTTTGCTAACACACCTCCCCTAGATATGGCACCACTGCTCCCCTCAATTAACTATATAGATGAAATGACACTGAACTATGACTCATATATCTATCCTCCAATCCAAATGTAAACTATTAGATCCACATACATCTCCCAGTAGAGTGCTTACAAGACCTACCTTTTCTTCAATTTTATATCCATTTTTTTTCCAACACTCAATTCTACCACCATGATTAATTTCTGGTTATAATATTGAATTCATCACTCGTCCTCATACTCAAATTTAATTGTTTTACTATGTCTGATCACACCTTATCATAATAATCAAAATTGTGACGTAATTACCGCATGGAATTTCATAAAATAGTTACTCATTCTATGACTTTGAAAGTCTAAAAAATAAATCCTTATTGATGGATGAATCCATTATATGACATTGAGGGTTCAACTTACTTGTGGTGTTTCTATATCTCCATCATCATCTTCTTAGAGGATGTGAAATTATCAATTTATGAGGTATATCAAACCATATCTAAACAATTACACCAATGTGATTATAAATTTTTAGATTTTAATCATGGACATAATGTTTCCTAAAAAACTATTCTCTTCATTACACTTTTTTGGTAATATTCTATATCACCCTTCTTCTTCAGACCACTACATCTATATAAACACCCATTCTGTGATGTATCACTTTAACATATTTTAACCACACCAATTTTTTAAGCTCTACAATCTCATCACTTTCATCATCCAAATTGAATTTTCAAACCCACAATGCCCCACCTTCCTACACTAAGAAACATTATTTTCTGGATTATATAACTAAACCCCTAACTAGAAGTTTATGTTCTAACTTAAGAAACACTTTGTTTCATAAAATCCCATTTTTTAATCTTTAAGTGATCATTAATTATATTTGAACAAAATAATTATTTTTTATAGATTCAATGAAACACTAATTTATATCCATTTTCATTGTTTCTCTAGAACTTCTATAGTATTTTCATTAGCTATTAATATATTTATGCAACAACTAGATAGAGTAATCCTATATCACATCCATAATATTCCTAACCCATGATTGGTGACAAAATGACAGTACATTACAAAAACATAAACATACTACACATTACATGATATGATCTTATAATTGAATTATTCATAATTCATGTTTTATGTAAATTAGATACACATCATAAAAATATAGTACACTACATTTTAAAATTGAAACATTTTTAATTCAAATTCATCACATAAAACAAATCTTGTTAAAGACATTTACATCATAGTCCCCAAACATTTCTCCTATAGATCCAACCAATAGATTATTAACATGATACATATACCTAAAACTTATAATCCAAATGCATTCCCAATTGGGAATGATTTAAATAGGACCATGTAACTTGATATTCAATATCATGAATGAGAATAATCACTTAATAATCCATTCTAAAGATATCCTTCTAGGACCTCACTAATACTAGTAAACATATCAATAAAATATTAACAGATAAAGGGTTGTGTCATGTTGGAACAAGAAGATCTTACTTATAAAGTCTCCTAATATACATAAAGAAATAGAATAACCAACATGAATCAATAACAGTCATTCCTCTATGGCGACAATCTTCAAAATATAGTCTAGATATAATATATCATTTCATTATATGAACATGCTCAAAAATATACATAGAAAGATGAAAATTTTTATCTCTATACAATAATTAAAAAGATGAAATACAATTTTCTTAAAATCCAACCATATAAAAACACATTTCATGTACATGTTCTTTTACATAATAGTTTTCAACTATTTATTTTCACCAAAATAATTCATTATAAAATCAAACTGGAAAAAGTCTAAAAATATTATTAAAAAGTAAAAAAATTAATTTTTTCTAAAATAAAACTCCATTTTATAAAATCACATAAAAATGATTTTCAATTAAAAAATAACTCACACCTCATATAATCAATCACCCATTAATATCAATATAAATATATAGTTCTAATATAGCTTAAAAATATTTTAATATCAATATTTATCGATCAATAATTATAGTTAAATCATAACAACAACTAAATCATGTAATATTTTTAATTTGAGTTATAATTAATTAGTGTATATAATATCATATTTTACAGTTTAATAAAGTGATAACAATAAATAGTCAAGAGTACATCTATTATTTATTTATATAATTTAATAATCATCGCACTCTTATCATATTTTTTATCTCCCAAAATGGAATCATTGTACACTTAATTAATAACTGCAACACTCATAATCCATGATCCTGATGTTCTAATCATGATTCATGAAACATATCTCAATATCTCTATTACTGGTTGAGATTTAAATCAAATTTTATATCAAGTAAAAAAATTATTATTGCTTCCCTCTTACTGTACATCCCCTACTAACAAGAACATCCATTATAAATACGTTAATCAATTATATTTATATATTACTAATAATGTACCAATCCAATCCTATATTATTTCTATAATTCCCAAAAAGTCAATAACCCCTTGGTACCAATTTATAAAGATCTGACATTGATTACATAAATGGGAAACCTATCAATATTTTCATAGGAGTAGATGTTTTCCCTCTTATACTAATTAGGTTTTTGACTAGTGGAGAATGTATGAAAATGATATTGGGAATACCATACCACTAGTGATGTATTATACAATGAAATGAAAAAATTATGAAAATAATATAAAGTGTTATGTCATGCTACATAGATCCCCTTCTAGAGATCATGAAAAATTAAATTAAAATATAAATAAATATAATCCCCATTTTGATCCTCAGAGATAATCTGATAACGGAATCATGGAACTAATGTGAAGATTTTGGGCACAACATTAGTGGTTAAGCATATCCCCAACAATTATTTTCATCAAATTCAATGGGTAAAATATGAGGAATTGGATAAAGTGACCCATGATATGTATACATATGATGTTTTAACATATAATTTATAAGTAATTTAAAATGAGGATTACCTTGACCTCTAGTTCGTCTTGTTCATTGATCAATTTGGTTGCTCGCTATTTCATATCATCATTATGCTGATGAATCCAAAGTTGAATTACATTAGCGATATACAGAAATGAAACATGAATTAAAAAACATCACAATTGCTATTCCGGGAGATTCCTTGGAGGAAACAAATGCCTTGTTCCATTCATCATTGATTATAAATAATAATAATAATAATAATAATAATAATGATAATAATAATAATAACAAGAACAATAATATTTTAATATGATCAAAACTCTCCAATAAAAATACCATTTTCACCATTTTCTTAGATCATCCCATTAATACTCCTCATCATTTATCAATATTTGAACTATAAATATATCTTTTTAAAAATAAATACCATTATATTGTTCAATTAATAAATAAATATAATAAAATATTAAATAACATTTTTAATAATTTTTTTTAACTATTCATGTAACAAAATAAGTATTTACATTAATTTATTCGAAAAATTTATTAATAAATAATTTTTTTTATTACATTGTGAATATTAAATAGAATACAAATAAATATTATATTAAATAGAATGTAAATATATTTTTTTTATTCAACTCACAAATTTTTGGAACTCGAATTACTAGTTATTGAAAATTTTCAATCAAATTTACATAGAAAATTTATGAAACTATAATATTGGAATAACATTTATCGTAACTATTAAATTCAAACTATAATATTACTATGATTATAGATGAACCTAGTGTGTCACCATCCAGGACATTTTTTATGAGGAAATCACTAAAATTACCAATATTCTGTATTTTACGTCTAGAAATACATAAATTAAACTATAATGAAAGAAGATAACAGAATACTAGCAAAGACATCATAAAAAATCAATCTATGTAAAATAATCACATTAATTCAACATCTCCCCATGAAAGTTTCATAATTATGTCATCAACATATATGAATGAGTTATCATTCGTTGAATCTCAGAAATGAAATCTTTAATGAACTACAATGGCCATAGATTTGAATAAACTCGTATTGTTCTATAAATATTAACATAAATTTATTCAGAAGGGGGGAAATCATTTTTATTACTTATTTAATTAATTACATAACACTTATGATACACCCAACACATCCTCCATCAATGTGAGAATATATTTTCGAAGTTTCCATTAGAATATCAAAGAATAAATTTTATGATATACAATAATTGTAATATATCAGTTCTTCGTTGAGGTATATATCAAGTTATTTTCACCAATTACTTGTTTAATTGCTGAAATATGGCATAATATATATGATTGTTGGGTTAATAGTGGTCTCTGGGGTTTTCAAGTCTATTTCGAAGACCGGAACCCATGTTTAGTGAGAAAAGAGGAGGCCACACAGTTAGTGAAACCTGTTCGGATTAGGGAACATGACCATTAATACATGACTATAGAGTTTTAAGACATTACAGTGGCTTTCACATAGTTAGTCAAACCATGAAGGGTAACCATGTGATGTTCCCTATAATTTCAATGAGCAGAAATTAGTTTCTATGTAGTTCGGAAAACTATTTGCAGAAACCATGTGACCGTGATTTTTTGGGTAAAATTACATTTTTTCCATCAAAATGTTTTAAAAACCTAAAAATAACCCTCATATCCCATGATGAAAATATGGAAACAAAGGAATATCTCCATTTGAATCCTATTCACCCATTTTAGTTCTACTATATGTTCGTTGGCTATTTCGGACATCATTCAACTCCTTGGATCTAGAATGGTAATGCCTTGAATTCTTTTAGTCTTATTTGATTCTTAGAGATATCTATTGAACTATTTAGATTTAGGGTAATATTCCATAATATCCAATTAGTTTTCAATTATTCATATTTCACCAAAACTTGGGTGAATCAAAGTGTGATACTAGACAAGTTCCCTATCATGGGTCTAAGGTAGGTGGTCTCGTAATTTTCATTGAATCTCAAGTTGATTATATATATCGGAATTTTGCACACCCATTTTGGGCTGTCTCCTTGATTTATAAATCATGTCTATTATTAACTATCATTTTTAGGTATTTAATCAGGTGTTTCAAAGCACGTTAATGGTTTAAAACCCATATTAAGGGCCACCCTTGTGGCTGAGTACCCATTTTGACCACTTTATGGTTGTTTGTTCTAGGATACCTATATTGTATTCCTTTAATTACTTTTGTGGGTTAATTAAAATGGAATAGCTTATCTAGATATTTGTTTCATGTTGTTAGATGGTATTCTAATTTTATAGGGTCTAGGATAGATGAATTACCCCTTTGACCCTTGTTATGACTATTCTTTGTAAAGAACGATAGCACTGTTTAGTTCAAACTAAGTACCTAACCATGCGAGTAGGTTATGTTAATCCATAGTAATGGTTTATATTTCATGATAGAATTATGATGTTAAATGTACTCATTTGAGAAATGATAGGACAAACCTTAGAGGTAGGTCCTAGCTTGTGACACCCTAGGTTGTGAGTTGTGAAATTGTTATTTATTTAACCCAATCATGTTATTTATTTTTTAACATGAACCTGTTACGGATAAATAGTGAATAAAATTAGGTGAATCATGGATTCTGTTTGAATTCCATGGATGACCTTTTATGTATTTCTTACCATGATCACTTGATTGAACCTTGAACTCTTTATAATTCTTATGAAAATCTCAATGGGATTACTAATTATTGATTATGTTGTGAGAGAACCCTGAATTCAGTGGACGAGCTCATAGAGGGTATATACTAAATTTCAAGTGAATAAAGGATCTTATATGATTTAATGGACGGGCTAGAGATTATTGAATATGTAATAAGGGATACATGTGGATCCCTATAGGACACCAAGGATGGGATCTGTTAACATGGAGTTATAGAACACCTAGTGTGATGTTGGGTCCTTGAGAGGCTCTTCAAAAAGGGGTTGTATGGTGTCGGTAGATTATAAATTAGAGGGATACATGAATTTTGTCTCATGAATATCATGGATGGGCTCATGTTATATTTTAATATTGATTTTACTTATAAAATTCCTACCACGAAAAACCATAATATTAGATCTGGCCTTCTCTTATACTTGTTTAGATATCCTTCTGTGGTATCCGTGGGGATTACTACTACATAATGGATTTTCGGGGATAGATTAGATCTCAAGACATATAAAATAAATGTATTTGAATTGATAACTAAATCGAAGAGGAATGTAAATGGAAACTAGTGATTGTAGGACTCATTACATTTGAGTAATTCCTATCTTACTACATTCAAAATTTTACACTCTCTATTATGTAAACTCAATGACTAATTGGAACATACCCTCGGTGGATTCCTACTGGGATTTAGTCTCATAACCCATTTTGGTAATGCTTTGGGAAAAAATATTTTATATGGTTGAATTTGATGAAAATGGAAAGCGCCCTCCTTCTATTACATGATAGGTTGCTTAGGAGAATGAGAGAATGAGACCATGTATAGGATTGTGATGCTACTAGGAAAGATTTGTACTTTTTTTATTTTGGATCTTGTAATATATACGATATCCTAGTGACTTATTTTGGATATTTTCATAGAAACGTGTGACATGAATAATTTTTATATGATATGACATCTGGTAATATGTATTATCAATCTTCCAATGTTTACTTATGTTGTATGGTAATACTTCAATATTTATCTATACATTGTTTCCATTATGTTATACTCTTCCAATGAGGGCATAATCTCCCATGAAGATCACCATAAACCTCACTTATAGTCTGTACCCTCTGGAATTTTGGGAGATGTGCTTGATACCATGTGTCCAACTCATTTCTGAGCACTATTAGGGGGAATCTAGACCTATGACATTACAAATCAGTATCAGGGGAGTATTTTCTGATTTTCATTACTATTTGGTGATAATAGAAATGCATAGGGAGGAAAATGGATTTGGTAATAAGTTTATCCCAGGAGTAGGTATCTTGCGTATTGTAAAAATCTTAATTCCCATGAATTGAATTGTGGATTTTGGATTTTGATTTATTATTATGTGATAGTGTTCTTGATATTACTAATGTTATATTCTGCTGCAACATGATTATATGAAGGAATATCATCTCTTGCATTATATAACACCTCATTATAAATCACATTCCATGAATTATTATCATGCCATATAATGGAATTGCTGATTTAATGTTGTTTTAACATGTACTCCGAATGATATGAACACTTTTGTGATTGGTGTACTAGTACTTGATATTTTTCAAACTAGATGGACACCATGCCTTAGTCTTTGAGGTGTATGACCCTCTTGTATTGGGATTTTGTGGATCATGATTATTCTTAGATATTAATCATTGTATTATGCTATATACTTGGATAATGGACTTTGATTTGTGGGAATTATGGTCCCCCGTAGATTAAAATTTGTCATACCAATTAGGATACCTTTTTTGAAGGGAATGGAAAAAGTTTTAAATGAGTTCCAATTCTTGTTTTGAATGTTGAATTAGCCTAAAACATGGAATAAATGTGAAAATAATGTGAACGAAAATTTCATTTGATATAGGACATGATGTTTACTGACCATAGTAGTGGTATATCAGTAGTGTTTCTCATTTTTTTACCTATACATGCCCCTTATGAAAGCTAGAGGTATTTTTATTTTGAGGATGGTTTTTGGACCTATACTGTTTGTTTTACACTTTTGAGATGCCGCCTTGTTTGAACTGAAAGTAAGGTGTGTGGTTGAACTTGTAGAGTTAGGCCACCACGAAGACCTAAAGTAGTACTATAAAATGGTGGTAACAATCATTTGATGGGGGATGTAGGCCATGTCATACCTACGGATCCTCCAGTAGTTCTATTTGAGGAGCCATGTAATATAACTGATGCTGGTTCTTATGCATGGTTCCATGATGGCTTTATAAGGTTCGTGCAGACATCCTAGGGAGCACCACAACCTACCATGTCTATGGCTAAGCTGATACGTGTGATCCAACACTAGGATCCGCCTAAAAGTTTTGGGGATGATGGACCATGGCATGGAAAATCATGGATAGAGTCCATTTTGATGATCTTCGATCATCTTGAGATTCTTGCTGAGAGGAGGGTAAATATCGGGACAAATATGCTGTGTGATTCTAACAAGAGATGGTGGGACATGATTACTCTTGTAGGGGATCATTGGGATATGTCACGGGGGACATTAAACATATCTTCTATGACTATTACTATCCTGAGATGCTAAGGGATGATAAGCACCCGGATTTTATGAATCTAGAGTAGGGTGCATTGTTAGTAATTGACAAATTTGTCCGTTTTACTGAGCTCCTGTGATTCACACCAATTCCCATGTGTGGTGTTTCATCAAATTCTATGTGTTTTGAGGAATGTATTAGGTTTGACCTCTGATCGTAGGAAAATATATTTAGGTTGACTACCATTTCTACTACAGTGAATCAGGTGCTAATCATAAGTGTAACCTGATGGAATCGGGAGGTGTGATCCTGGGTGGTATGACACCTAGGTATGTTACTGTCTCAACCAGGAATATGATAATTTGTTTGGATTTTCCTCGTAGTGATCTGTGTAGACAGAACATATCTACCAGTAGCTAGGTGAGGTTTTACCAGTGTGGAAGGATGGTTTATACAAGGGCGTAGTGTCTGTAGGACCCAATCGATTTTTGGTCTTGCAGCATGATGGGACATCTTCAGATTTTTTGTATTAATTTTATACCAATAGATTGTGTGAAAAAATATGATCCATCTCCATGTTTAGGAGTAGGGTATTCATTTTCTCACGAGTTAGTGAATTGGAATGCATAAGGTTGTTCAGGCCAAGTTGGTATCCATGGGTTTTGTAGCTAGACTGTAGGTTCATAGAGACCGTAGGGTGGATCAGCTCATAGTAGCCAAGAAGTGTTTGAAAACCATAGTACATTCCATATATTTTCAGTGCAACAGACCCAATAAGTCCAGGATCCTAGACCATCATCTATTAGAGGTACTATTATAGTATCCAACGTTTTATATTCTGAACATTTAAATATTTGGATCACATATTTTCATCTTTATGTCTATTGTGGAGATCCTTAGCATCTATAATTTTTACTTTTGTTGACATCATGATGCTGGAAACACCATTAGAAATTAGAATGATTGGTTTGTGTTAGTGAAAGAAGAGACCCTTGGAGGATAGCGGGTGTCACTTATCATGGGATATCTATGTCCAAAAAATTACAAGTTTTCATGTCATTCCCAGTATGGAATGGTAATATTCATTTTAGGAATTTTTAAATTACTACCGCTGCATGGTGAGTCTCACATCACCAAGGGGAGGATCATTTATATAAAAAGATGAATAGAATATCGAGCCGAGATATACCTGAACATCATGGGTTGGGCAGAATGACTACATATATTGTGGGTTTGTATCTGGATGACCAAGGAACACGTCATATGGATTTCACTCAAGTGGTTGTTCATTTCAATGATTTCTTACTATAAGGATTTTCAGGTTTTCTTTAGATAATAGAGTTATATTATTCTATCAAAATAGTTCCAGGAGATGCACCAGTATTCATTCGTTCTTACAGGATGGATATGATAGATTTTCAAGAGTTTAATAGGTAGTTAGAAGACTAGGAAGATAGAGGTTTCATCCAAACTGGTTATTCTCTTTGGAGTTTTCCAAACCTTTTTTAAAAAAAGGTAGATGATAACCATGATATTTGCGCGGATTATAAGAAAAAAAACTAGATGAAAGTTAAAAACTGGAATCCTATGCCACAAAAAATTGATCTCTTCTACCAGCTCTGTGGATCTCAGTTATTCTTACATATTGATATGAGATTCCATTATCATAAATTGTGTGTTGTATTATCTGTAAAACCATTCTCAATACTTTAGAGTATTAATGGTATGTAGGATTATTTTTTTATCCCATTCGGCCTCATGAACACTCCGACGATTTTCATGGCATTGATGAATAGTGTGTTTCATCCATATCTTGACTCAATTTACATGGTTTTTTGTAGATTATATCTTGGTGTATTCTGATAATAGTCATGATTATGCCAAAAATTTTGAGATTGTATTGAGTACACTGAGAGAGCATCAGTCATTTTCTAAGATCAATAATTTATACTGCATGATGTGCCATATTCACTTCATGGGACACATCATCTCATAGGAAAGAGTATCAGTGGACAAAAAAAGGTGAGGGCAATACTTTCATTAAAGTGTCATAAGAATTTCTTTGAGGTGTAGAGTTTATTAGGGCATGCTGGTTACTATAGGAATTACATACATTACATTTCAGGTGTAGCGGTGCTGTTATCAGGCCTGACTAAAAAGGTTATTGAGTATGTTTGGAAAAAATCATCTGATACAACCATTCAAGGGATGAAAGGGAGATTAAATTCAGCGCTAATTCTAAATTTTTTAGGGCCAACCAGAAGATACATTGTATACTATGATTAATCAATCATCAGGTTAAGAGTAGCTATTTTTTGGGAGATCGAGTCATTGCATGCGGGTCTCAGCAGTTGAGGCCACATGAGAGGAATTACACAACACATGATCTCGAGTTAGTTGTGGTTATTCATTCATTATGTTTATGGAGAAATTACAAACATGGAGGGTTTTTTGTGGTGTACAAGGACCAGAAAATCCTCAAGTACATATTTAACCTGTGTGATTTGATTTTGAGATAGAGAAGGTGGGGGGAATTCCTTCAATATTTTGGCATCGATCGTGCATATATTCTTGGAAAAGGCAATGTAGTGGCTGGTGCTTTGAGCAAGAGTATTCAATTGTATGCAGTTCTCTAGGTTAGTAATGAGTGGAAAAATATGTCATTTTTCTCTCAGACTCATTGTGAGATGCACAATAGTTAGGGAATGTCTTTCCTGTCATCATTGGTAGTTACCACTACCCTACTAGATATAGTAAGAATGTGGTAGATATCATATTATAAAGGCCTAGATCTATGGGAATGTGCGACAGTAGAGGAGCCTCCTCCTGGTTAGACTGTTGGTGAGGATGAGGTTCTACATTTATATTGTCACATGTTTGTTTATGTAAACATGCACGAGGTGTTGATGAGGGATTTTCATGCCTTTGTAAGGGAAATACATCCTAGTGTCAAAAATATATATGGGGATTTACATAATCATTATTGGTGTCCATGTATGAAAAATGATGTAGTTGGGTTTTTCATGAAGTGTTCCACCTTTCACAAAGAGAATGTGAACACCAGTGATTAGATGGACATTTAAAATAGCAACCCATTCTTGAGTGTAAAGGGAATGATGTACTGATAGATTTTTTGATGAGATGATCAAGGTGAACTCAAGGTAAATATGCTATTTGGGTTGTCATTGATTGGCTGAAAAGGTTGCACATTTCCTAATGATCAAGAAAATGTTTATTGTTAATGATCTTGGTAGGATGTACATCTAAGAGGTCCTATGGTTGCACAAGGTCATTTATTATATATTTTAAGATAGGGAGACCCAGATTACTTCATGATTCTAGAATGGTAAATAGAGGGAGCTGGGTACATAGGTGATTTTTAGCATAGCTTACCACCCCCAGATAGGTAGCCACGTAGATCACACCATTCAGGAGCATGAGGACAAGCTTTGGGGATTTTCAATGGATTTCATGGGTTCTTGGGGGATGCATATACCTCTAATGGAGTTATCCTACAATAATAGATTTTCAAATACTATTATGATGGTTCCTAATGAAAATCTATATTGTAGGCCATGCTGATCACCCATGTGTTGGCAAGATGAAAGAGAGACAGCTATGTTGGGACCTCATCTTGTCCAAAGGACCATTGAACAAGTATAGTTGATTCAGAAATGGATGGTTACTATGAAGACGTGTCATAAATCATATGTGGATCACTGCAATTGACCTCAATAGTTCATGGTTGGGGATTGGGTTTTCCAACATGTTTCAGTAAGGCTAGGACATAAGAGGATTAAGAGACATGGGATTATTTTCCCGATATACGTTGGGACATTTCTGATTATAGAGAGAGTCGGGACGTTTCCCTATCAGTTGGAGTTACCTCAGAGGTGTCAGGATATGCTCAATGTATTAATTGTCTCTCAGTTGTGTTATTATTATTCAGACTCGTACCATGCTTTTCAGTCCATGGATGTTGAGTTACAAGAAGATGCGTCCTTCAAGGAGGATCCTATACAAATTGTGGATCGTAACACAATAGTTATCTGGGGTTGGTTTATTCATTTAGTATGGGTTCTATGGAATCATGGCCGAGTGAAGGACGATACCCTGGAGAGGGAGACTAATGTTGTATAATAGTGTCTATAGTTGTTCTCATATACTTTCACACCGTCATTGGAAGGGTAATTTGTGGACGAATGGCTTTAAGGGGGGAATTTTGTATGATCCTAGTTCTTCTTTGAGGTATTGAACTTTTTGTTTCCACCATTCAATCATTAAATATCTTAAATATAGAATATTGTGGATTCTTTTTGGGTTCATAGACATATCTGGGGAGTTTGGGGATGGTGTGAAGCCAAAAACATAAGCTTTGGATGAAAATAGTAGGTTGCACTATTAGGGAAAACCATGAGGATTGCGATGAATGGATGTGGGGATATGTATACAATATTTGAACACTTTACAGAGGAATCCGCGCAACAAACACATTGTTAGTCAAACTATGTGGGGAACCAAACAATGTTCCCCAATATTCCAGTGGGCTAAGCATGGTTTCCACACAGTTAGGCAAACCGTGCGTAGAAACCCTGTGACTGAGATATTTTTGGTAAAATTAAAAGTTTTAACTCAAAATGTATTAAAAACATAATACTAACCCTTATCTCTCACAACTCACAGAATGAGACCAAGGGAGATCTCCATTTAAATCCTATTATCCCATTTCAGATCTACTATCCCTCTTTTTTCTATTTTGACCATTGTTCATCTCCTCGGATCAACAACGGTAATGCCTCGATTTCATTTTAGCATTATTTAATTTTTCTAGATACCGATTTTGCTATTTGGATTTAGATTCAGATGCCCTAATATCATGTTTTTTACCTATTATTAATATTTCTCCAAATCTAGACAGAATCAAAGCATGAAACTGGATGATATATCTAGCATTGGTTTAATCATAGTGGTCTCTTACTTTTTTTTTGAATGTCGAATTAAATATATATATCCGAGAGTCACACAACCATTTTTGGGGTGTCTCATTGATTTAAAAATCATTCATGTTGTTTCATGTCATTTTTAGGTATTTAATTAGGTGTTTCAAAACATTTTTTACGTTTAATACCAGGATTAAGGGACACCCCATGGGTGAGTGCCCAGTTTGACCACTTTATGAGTGTTTTTCCTAGGATAACTGTGTGGTATTCCATCAATCCCTTTTGTGGGTTAATTAAAATGGAATATGTTATATAGATGTTTGTTCTATGTTTTCATATATTATCCTAATTGGATATGGTCCATGATAAATGAATTTCCCTGTTGTCTAATGTAATTCCAATGTTTGGAAAAGAATAACTGGACTGTTTAGTTCTAACTATGATCATTCCCATGTGAGTTATGTTTTGTAATGTGTTATAATGGTTTTGATTTCATTATAGGCTTGTGATGTTAAATTTTTTCATATGACTAATGATAGTACAATCCTTAGAGGTTGGCCCCAGCATGTGACACCCTTGGCGGTGAGTTCTGAAATACTTATGGATTTGTCCCCATTATGTTATTGAATTATTAAATTGAAACTATTATGGTTGAATGGTAAATAGAAATAGGTGAATAATGTATTATATTGGCATTCCATGGATGAACTTTTTTTTCTATCCATGATCCCTTGAGTGAAACTTGTGTTCTTTAGAATGCCTAGGACATTGTCAATGGGTTTATTAACTAATGATTAAGTCGTGGGTGAACCATGGATTCCATGGACAGGCTCATAGATGAGATGTACTAAATTTCGAGTGAATCATATATCATATAGGATTCCATGGATGGGCCCAATAGGCATGAATATTTCATGAGTAATACATGGGGCTCCCTATAGGACCTCTGAGGATAGGCTTAGTTTACATGGAATTATACCACACCTAGAGTGACACCTGGTTCTTGAGAGGCTCAGCGGGAAGGACTTGTTGGGTGTTAATAGATTGACACCTAGAAATATACATGAATTTTATCATAAAAATTTCAAGGACGATCTTGGTTTATATTTTAATATTGATGTTACTTATGACACGATTGTCATGATGAAGCACATGCATGTATTCAACCTTCTCTTATACTTATTTGGATACCCTTATGAGGTATTTTTGGTGCTTACTACTATAAATGGGATCATTGGGAATAGTCCAGATATAAATACATATAAAATAAATGTAATTTAATTATTAATTAAATCAAAATGTAATGTTAATGGATACATTTTTTTGTTGGAATTTTTACTTTTGAGTACTTTAAAACATACTCATTTCACGATTTCACAATGGTTATTTTGTATTCTCACTTACTGATTGTCATTGTCTTTGTGTGGTTTCCTATTGGGATTTAGTATCTCACCTTGTTTGGGTTATTATTTGGGCCCAAAATAATTATATGGTTGCGTGGGTTGATAAGGGAAATAACCCTCTTACTGGTACATGATATGCTACCTAGGAGTAGGAGAGCGTGGGACCAAGCCTAGTATTCTGATGCTTCTGGGATACATTTGTTCTTTTAGTTCATTTTTAGACATTGTACAATATATGATAGCCTTGTGAATTGTTTGGATAGTTTCTTAGAAACATGTGACATTAATCATTTGTATATAATATGAAATATGGTTATTTGTATTTTTAGTCTTCCACTATTTAATTTTTTTGCATTGTAGTACTACATTATATATCTAAATGTTGTTTCCATTATCATATACTCTTCCAATGAGGGTATAGTCTCTCCATGAACATCACCTTAGCCTGTGATACTAGTCGTCATCCTCTACTATTTAGGGAGAGTCTCTTGAGGCCATGTGGATAACTTTTCTCAGAGCACTAATAGGTTGAATCTGGACCTAGGATGTCACAATAATAACAATCTCAACTCTATCAACTAATAAATATGTATATAGATAGAAATATCCAATAAAAAATATAACATATGGAAATACAATTTTTTGGGTTTAATGTATAATCTATTTTTTTTGGAGATTACCAAGTATAAAACATTATTGGAATAATCCTTATTTCATTATGGGAATACAACACGTTATAAGAAGAACACATATCTACTAGATATATTTCATCTAAACTATAATATATATTCTAAAAATTATTATAATATCATTTTCATGTACAATATACATTGGATAAATGATTTAAGCATTAAATGCCATATATTTTCATAGGAAATTATTTCATTATTAATATAAATTATAAAAATAACAATATGATAATATATTGATTCATATTTAATAAATCAAATATTCATGTAATTGAAAGAACAAACATAGTTAGTTCTATAGAAAAATAATCAAATTAGATCCCACATTCATTAGAGCCAACTACAAGTAGATATTATATCTCATATGATAATCATGATTCTATTGTGATATGGTAATGGATTATAAGATTTCTAGGTGCTCCATGGGTAACCCTTTTTAAAATGACTTCATACTTTTTGAGAAAATACCTCACGATGTGTAAGTACCAAGTGTTATATTTTATTCCTCTTTCGAAACACAATATCTTGGGTAAGGACATTATCATAATTTTAACATAATATATTAATACTATTATATTATGTTAGAACTATTAAATTGGAATTAAATGACTTTAAAACTGATTCTTAAGTTGCAAAAATATATTCTAAATACACAATCTATATAGATATGGAATCCCCTGATTTTAAAAACATTTTCTAACATATTCCAATTATCATTAGAATTATACTAGTTCAAATTGATCCACATGAATACTCCCATTTATAACTAATATTAACACTTCTCCAAATACTAGGAACACATCCATTATACATTATCATGAACTATTGATCTATTTAGACTGCCGACCTATACAGTTCTCCTATTTATAATTGATATATTTTCTCTATGATTTATATATAATAAATATAAAATATCAATAAATATTGAATAATATATGATAAATTTATAACTTTTCTTAGGATGAAGAAATTTTATTCATTTTACGAATCTCCTCTCTTCCTAAAGATATTTTATATCATGTGGCATCTGCAACATTTTTATCATTAATTATCCCATGATTTATTTTTCAATACCGTTTCAATGTATATACAATGAAAATATATATAAAACCCCATAGATATATTTTATAATATCTTGTTCCCTATAAACATGGAATCTATGATAAGTAAATTTTCATGAAACATCTTTTCCTCAGTCTCAACTAACCTAAATACTCAATCACCATTTTCTATATGTTATCAACATATTTCACTAGAAACAATATAGTGATCTTAATATACTCTAGTAGACATGTGGAACAATTTAATTATTAATAAAACATAAATGGCATGTGACATAATCAAATGAATATTCTTGGATCATGATGATTTCATTAACCCATAAATGAATTTTTATGACTCACATAACTTATTGGAATTATATGGTGTTAAATATCCTTTTGTAATGGTCATATTGAAATATACCATAGGGTTTACTTCATGGATGGTGGTCTTGACTTCTAATTTCCTATCATAATAAGCATAGAATGTCGTTATTAGAAGTAAAATTATAATTTATTTTATCATAATGAATGGGGAAAATATTTTATCATAAACGATTTCTATACATCATTGGAAACCATTAGTAACCAATAAATTCTTATTGGTACTATTTTATACTTTATATATTTGGTTTTCTACTGGACATACAGTAATATATTTACATAAACTATAGGAACCACCAATAATATGGAACTAGATTTTGGTACATGGAATCCATATCTGAATTCATATGAACATTCTAATGATAGATAAATTTCTATCTATTTATTCCCTATAGGATTAATTATTCCTGTAGATAATATATCACCTAACATGGTTAATTTAAAAATAGACAATTCATTGTTTTCTTTCTTACATATTTTGTGTCCCTATAATAATCTCTCCCACTATGTTTTGCGGAGTTGTGTGTTCCCACACCAACTGATGAAAATCAGTCACATTAACGTCACTAAATTAAAGCATTCTACCACTATATTTAATGAATGGTTCTTCCATATTTTTGAAATATATTCTATCATAGCAAATGAATTTTTATATTAAGAATAGTTATATCTTATTATTATATTGGATATTAAACTAAGATGCACTTATTGTTCTATTTGATGAATGTTTTTTATTGAGAATATCTCAAATAATTGATTAACATGAGACATATGAGGTTCTTATATAATTAATTTCCCTTATAATAAATTGTATATGATGTATTATAGTTTATATAGATTTTATAAGGATATTTTTCAAGTTTCAATTTATGGAACATTTATCTAATGGAATAATTGAAGAAACACATAACATATAAGACTCATCATCAATCCTCCATATATTATCATCATGAATTTGATGTTTATTAGGTAATGTGATTTTGGTAAATGGATGAACTCTATATTTAAATGATAAATGAATATATTCTAAATAAATAAAACTATATTTTCACCCATATTATATTATTTATTTTACCATGTCTATTTATTACCACCACATTATGTTTCAAAAATATCTTAAATGAATATCAATTAATAAGGATTTTTCCTCAAGATTATACTTATAGAATTTTTCATGCGTCTTGTTGAACTATTTATAGCTGATTTTTAGATTAACATTATTTATAAAGGGTTATTTTTATATAATTTCTTATGTTTTTAAAATAAAAATAATATTAAACACTTAATAGTCTAAACACTCTACTGGGTATTTAGTGAAAAATTAATTGTAGTTTTACTTGAAAAAAATTTAGCTTTCTAAACATGGGTGTATGATTTATATTTTATATTCATCATGCATTGAGGACATTGAATATATATTATTATAGTATCAGAAAACTATTAATTATATATTAAATAAAATAAAAACAATTTTTTTAAACAAGAAATATTGTCTCTTTTTTTCTATAATAGAACATTGAGTTAAATATATTGTTAATATTAAATATAAAATAATTGTTTTTTAGAATATATTAACTTTTAAATATGAAGTCATGTCCTTACATTAGAATAATTATAAATATTCCACCTACTTCTACTTAGGGAATCAACCTTTCTTCTTGGAATCATTCTACACTTCCTTTATTCATATGTTTGAATGAATATACGTGAATATTAAATTTCAGCAAATACCCAATATGTAGAATAGAAATAATATATGAAATTATTGACATACATAAAACCAAATATTATAATTTATTTTTCATCAAATAATTAATTTTCATCTTCTAGTGAAATTATTTTTCACATGGGAATCATAAGACCTTCAATTCACTAACAAATTTCTGAATCTTTTGTCTCTTCGATGGTCATCATAATGGAACCACTGAATTAGAAACGGTCATGGTCCTTTTAATATTGTATTTGACATCATTAAATATTAATGTTGAGGAACCATGTAACCATAAATACCTATATATTTCAAAAATGATAATAAAAAATTCTAGAGTTGATTATCCATACATTTCATCTGATAATTCATGATGAATATGGAAAATATGGATGGTAAGGAAAAATTTATATAATTTTTTGAAATTTAATTATTTAAATAAAAACATCAAATTTATAAATGATCAATATTATTCAACGTATTGAATTAAATATCAAAATTTATGTACCCATATTATGATTTGATACATGTATAGTGTAGTGAAAATCCCATTTATCAAAATCCTCAATTTCTTATTTTTCACGTTATAGGAGGTGAGTTATCATATTATAGTTATCCTTTCCCTTGTGTTTCATCTTCATATATCTTAGAAAATATGCTACCATAATGGAAATAATATTTATGGATTTATCAAAGTATATCATGTAGGAATCCATTTTATATTATCTCTATTGCTGATGTGGACGATCAGGAATAGGGGATTCAAGAAAAAAAATATAAATTTTCTTGTAATAGTCAAGAATATAAATAATAATACCACTCATGATAATTTATAAAGTCAATCAAGTGGTTTGTGATTTGGAATGTTCTCTTTATTATTTTTGTTTTAATTACACTTTTCTATAATAAATAATAGCACATTATAGAAATGTATCATGATTTAGTAGTTTAATGTAACAAATAAAATTTACCAGTCTTCTGATATTTTATCAAATACCATTATCTCTCACTATTAGATACAAAATATCCAATCACATGTATATTCAAGTGGAAAATATCTATATTATCCTTCTCATAACCTAGAGTATGGTAATAAAAATTACTATAAGGTGTTTAGGTAGAGATTCTTTCCAACCACATTAACTCGTAGTTCCGTAATTTGTAGAGTAGACTCCTTAATCCAAAATTTAGGGACACATATTTCCTCAATACACACCTCAAAAATGAATTAAGTAACTTATTTCCATTACCCATAATACCGTATTTTTTAATTCAACCGATTATATATATTAAGACTCTATAGTAATTGAAAATTGTCCCCAACACTTTCCTGACCAACAATTTTACTCTGGAATCATTAAAACCCAGAAGATGGAAGGTGATTACTAAAATAATATTTTCTTAAGGGATTTTCTTTAACTTATGTATAAATATTCCTTTTATATAATTTATATTCGTTTAAATATTATGTGTAATTTAAATAAATAATCAAAAATGATTGATAAAATAATTTATACATAATACATTTACATTATTGATCATACTATGCTTACAAATTTATTTACATTGTGTGATAGCATTTAAACATTCAATGAACTATACATTACAAAAAATTGTAACTAATCATACACTTGATAAAATAAAATAAACATGTTATATGATCATGAGTAATAACCATATGTTTGTTTATCAAGTAAAAGATATACCATCTTTTGACCTTAGTTAAATAACTCATTGAGATGAAAAAGTTCACGAGTTATAGTATTCCACCATTGACATATGTATCAAAATGGATGGTTTTATATTGGATTGGTCTTAAAATATCTCCATTGGGCGGGAGATCCTTCCTTTACAATTTATAAGTAACATTCAAGTGATAGTAATTAAGGGATTAGGGTTTCATTAATAATCCGTAGAAAATAAATCCTATATATAATAAGGAGAAAGGGATGATTCACATATCATCATATTTAATTAAATAAAAATTTATCACAAAAAGACTATGAAATAAATATTCAAATGAAATTGAAACATGACACATACAAAGGTATTTTTAGATCAAGATCATCTACAATATTTAATGACTACACATTTATACTCACATTAAGATTATTATAACTAATACATAATTATAAAATTAATAAATTAATTGCATAATTAATTAATTAAATAATCTTAATTTTCATTCTATATAGTCCATTGATTTCCTTCCTCAGTCATTTTAAATGAATTAAATGAATTATTTTTAATTTAAAATTATCTAATACATGATATGTAGAGAAATAAAAGATTGAATATATTATCTTGGGTAGAATTTAAATTTATTATTGAATTAAATATACATGTCATATGCTAGAGGAAACATGATTTGTTCCCTTCTATTCTTACCTCCATTTATTGAATTTAAATATTACCTAGAATGTAACATCATGAAACATGATGTTTGATTAATACTATTCATGGTAGCGGTTTTGTACTGTGTACTTATATGAAATGTATATCTATATGTTATGTCATAATTTAAAAAAATGTGTTGTCTCATGGGTCATAATGTGAAGTATACACTATGTATATATCAATCTATTGTCCCATGAATATATGAATTGTATACCAATGAAAATTCCCATAAAGTACACATTGGTTATAATGATCAAAGACATTATTTATTTATTGAATAACATGAGAAAAAAATAATAATGAATTTAATAAAACATGATACTTAAAAAATAATTTACTGTCTATTTGGTGAGGAAAATGTTACACCCTGACCCTAGTTACCTAGAGTCGGTGCATTATTACATAACATTGGCATGATTACAAGAAAGATCAAATCTCGAAAGACCGATTGGTTTAATATCCTTGGAAATAATAGATATATTCATAAGTCTTACATTACATAATAAAAATGAAAACTACAACAACATCTTTTCTTCATATTACACACTCATATCCCCACATACTATCCCTACAGGTCATTCATAATTTACTTCTTCATACCCTAGGAAAAATAAAACATTGAAAAGGGGTGAGATCAAATGCCCAGTAAGGATAACAATATAGCAGAAACTTTCATAAATAAGAATAAACATTTTAAGGCAATGTATAATTTAAAACCAAAGCCTTTTAAACTTGAACTTCAACATAGTATGGGAAAAATAAAATGAAATAATGCCATTTACTTATTCACATGGATATTCTATTAATCGAATAATCACATGCAATATCAACAACCACTTTCATAATGAAGGAATGCATAATGCCAGACTATCATAACCACATAGCCAAGGCCTCGTGCCAAGACTACAAATAATATTTTTCCAAGGCCTTGTGCCAAGATACTAGTTTGTCTCATGAGATCTACTGATGCATCGAGGAGCTATAGCGGGCTCCACCCGTCACATATTAAGTCCAATGCATTCCCATATGAAAAGGATTAAACATAACATAAACATTCGTATTAAAAATAGCATACGAAATGTCAATACTTTCACCATAAACTATGAATGGTATAAAAATAGCACATCCATAGTAACACATATCACAAAACCTTCAATACAATATATAAGTTTTATATCAAAATAAATCAACTTCAAATAAGCGTAAAATCCATCAAAGGATGTTGACATAGATGAAATCAAAACTCTTTTTAGAGAAATATATCATTCTATTTTGAAATCATTTAAGAGTCATATATTTATAAAAAAAAACATTTTCATTGAAAATATTCTTATAAGCTTGTAAGGGATACTTCGACGATTTTATAACGGCGGAAAATAAACGCACCCGCCGTATAAGTTAAAAAAACATTCTTACCTTAATTCTGTCGGAAAGGTTAAAAAGTACCTTGATTGGAAAATGACGGAAAGATTCCTTTATAAACCACTTATAAAAATTCAAACAAGGGTATAAATGACTTTAACCCATATTCTTTTAAATAGTAAAAATTTTTTGAAATACATTTTTAAGAAACGTGGATGTGGATGATAATGAGATCCCAGTAGATTATTACGTATAAACAACCTCGGATAATGAAGATATTGTGAAATAACCCTTACCTTGTACTTTTCCTTGGTTGGGGTAGGTTAACCTCATGTATAATTTTGAAGTAATTGTTATTAAATTATACAAGAATCGTATACACTCATATGATATCATATATGATCTTTTAACATTGCTTTGTTAATAATATCTTAGTATTATCGTCGTTTCGGGTGTTAACTTACTAGTTTTTTTATATGTTTTGTTACATAAGCCATGTTTTTCATGGATAGGATGTATATTATTCATATAAAGAATTATATCAAGACCTTAAAAATTATTTTTAAATAATAAAATGATAATTATTCTTGAATGGATACGATGGAGAATGAATCTGATCGCGTTCGTGGAGACGGTAGTCCGTACGTACGCACGAGCGACAATATCATTATTTTGATATTAAAATAATATATAAATGGATGGTATATCATATATACAGAATCATAAACATATTATATTTATTATTTATCTGAGTTACACATCATTATTATACCCATCCAAATAATAATATATTGAATAACAATTACACCACGACGTGGAGACGGTAAGTCGTACATACACACGTATGGTGACATGTTATTCAAAAGGTGGATAGAATACTGAATATGGTTGTACCATATTTATAATAACATCACAGTATATATATTATGCTGGATTTATTATTTTAGAATGGTAATAACAAAGGAAGAAGAAGTGGAAGAAGAAAGGAACTTGAAAATGGTGGTGATATCATTACCTCTTCTTCGGGTTCTTCCTTTTTATTTGATCAAAATGGATCCTTAGGTTGGATTTCTGATCAAACTAATGACTCTAGGTTGTAGTGAGGGAAGTTGGGAGAGTATTTGGGAAGAGTTTGGCCTATCTAAAAGGCTTTGATGCTGTGAGGAAATGAGAAGGAGGAGTGCCCTTTTATAAGAGGGGTGAGGGGAACCTTTGGAAAAACTATAAATATTAATTTATAATAAATTAATATTCTGTTTCTAATGGCTCCAAAGTTTATTATTAAATGGTTAAGGTGGGGATAGTTCTGAAAACATTCATCTAATAGAATTTAGACAGGTTTGGGTTTCTATATTAACCTTATCTTTTAGTTTTAACTCTTAGTTAATTAGTTTGACATTTTCCGTGTCACTTTGTATTTTTATATTATATTGTTAATAAACATACTATATATTCCAAGAGTCCCCCAAATAGTCCGTAAATGATACAAATATCATGATTTAAGTCTTTTGGATGATCCTTAGATTTTTAGGAATTTAATATCAATTAATAATATAATATTTGTTTTAAAAACACTTTTATGTCAATTTTGACATTATTCAGTTGTTAATTTTTGTGAAACTTATAACAGAATGATTACTTCGAAAAAAGTAAATTAAATTAATCCTAATATGTCATAGTATCCTATAAAATTAGTTTAATTCTTTAAAAGTCTCAAATTATATTTATTTGGGTATTTATAATATCAATTATTTTAATTTTTTACTATTATGGAAATTACTGCATCATCATTGTGTCATAAATAAATTAAATAATTCAATAGAGAAAAATTATAAATAAAATATAATTATGTAGAAAATCTTTTTATATTTCAAATGAATATTTATAGTCTAAAATCCAACATATATACCCCCATGTAAAAATTGTTTTTGTAAAAGATATATACTTGTGTCATTTTTGTATTCATTTTAACTTAATTAAAATAAAGTGTCCCTATCACTTACAAGTGGCACCATGGGATCCAAAAATCGACCCAAAGATGACCATGGTCGAACATTTATCAACCAATAAGGTTAGGACACGTTTTAGGGTAATTTTTCATTATTAAAATATTATGTTTTAACCCTTATTTACCGGATTTACCCTTATCTATGGTAAATAAAATATTTACCGCAGTAATTATTCAAAATGTCTAAAAATAAAAGTTAGATATTTACAAAATTTGAACATCATGATTAAAAATATGGAATACATTTTTCTAAATTCAAAACACAGAAGTGGCAGAAATTAATTTAAAATTAATTCCCACTGTCAAAACAAAAAGCGTGTTTTTAAGATATAATAAATATCAAAAGATTGATACTTGTTTATGTTCGGTTTAATTGTGAAATTATGTCCAATGACAAACATTGTATTAAATGGTAAAAATATATTCTAAATATACTTTAAAAACACTCAAATTCATAATTTATCAATATAAATTATTTCGATTAAAAAAGTAATTTTTAATTAAAATTTAGTAATTTTCACTATTCATCAAAATATTAAAGTTATCCGAAAAGTACCAAAATTTTACCTTAGGCTAAATTCGATATTCCGAATCCAAAAATGAAGTCCATTTTAAAATATCGAATATATTTAAATTCAAAAAGTAGGCATTACTATTCATAACAGATAGTTTGATTAGTTATGGTGTGTTAGAACTCGGTGTTGTGTACAACACATGCTATCACATTATTCAAAGAGAAGCATACCGTAGGAGCTTGGGGTGCTACATTCTCCCCTCCTTCAAATAATTTAATCCTAAAAATTTCTAGAATATTATCGCCTGAAAAGACTCTGGTGGTTCTTCATCATAAGTTCCTCGGGTTCCCACGTTGCCTCATCCATCTTATGGTTTCTCCACAAAACTTTTACCAGATGCGTCGTCCGGTTTCTCAGTACTTGTTCTCTCGTATCAAGAATCCTAACGGGATCTTCGCAATAAGACAGATCGGGTTCCAGTTCTAATTCCTCATAGGTGAGTACATGCATTGGTTCAGGCATGTATTTCCTCAATAGAGATACGTGGAACACATCGTGAACTTTGGAGAGACTTGGCGGCATTGTCAATCGGTAAGCTACAGCCCCAATTAGTTCTACAACTTTGAAAGGTTTGATGTACCTGGTACTGAATTTACCTTTCTTAACAAAAAAATATAAATCCCATCTATGGGGATATCTTCAGGAAACCATGATCACCGACTTGAAATTCCAAATCCTTCCTTCGATTATCGGCATAGCTCTTCTGCCTACATTGAGCTACATTGATGTGATTTTGGATTACCTTCACCTTTTCTATCGTTTCCTCCAACAGTTATAGACCTACAAGTTTTCTTTCACCAACGTCATCCCAACAGGTTGGTGTGCGACATCTCTTTTTGTATAACGCTTCATATGGTGCCATTTGAATACTCAAAAGGAAGCTATTGTTATAGGAAAATTCTACCAGAGGTAAATACTGATCCCACATACCCTAAAATTCAAGTGAGCAGGATCTCAACATGTCTTCTAAGGTTTGAATAGTCCATTCTAATTGTCTGTCTGTCTGAGGGTGGTAGGAAATTCTCAAATGAAGTTCAGTATCTTGGGATTTCTGAAGACTCTTCCAGAATCTTAAAGTAAAACTGGGGTCACGATCAAAAACAATCGATAGGGGTACTCCATGAAGTCTCATAACTTCATTAATATATAGTCTTGCTAGATGTTCTAGTGGTAGATCTTCTCTTTTAGCAAGAAAATGTGCTGACATGTTAAGACGATCAACAATAACCCATATTGCATCATTCCTTCTAGGAGTCTTTGGTAGCCCCATGACAAAGTCCATCGTAATATAGTCTCATTTCCACTCTGGTATGGGAAGAGGTTGCATGACTCCTCCAGGGTGTTTCCTTCCAGATTTCACTTGTTGACAAACCATACATCTTGACACAAAATTAGCAATCTCCCTCTTCATATTGTCCCACCAAAAATGTTCCTTCAAATATCTATACATTTTTGTGCTCCCAGGGTGTATAGTGAAATTGGAACTAGGAGAATCATCCAGAAATTCCCTTTTTAGATCAGGTATATATTGAGAACACAAAGTCTCTTCCCGAATTTCAAAGTTCCACCTTCATAAACAAAGTCTCTCAGTCTCCCATCATTCACAGCATTAATCTTCTTTTGAAATTCCTCATCATCGGTCTGAGAACTCTTAATCCTTTCTAGTAAAGATGGTTTGGAAACCATTTGAAAAGAAATTGATGTTTCACCTTCCCTGGTTATTCCCATGTCCATCTTTACTAGATCCATTAAAATTGGATCCCTTTCAATTCTCATATTGTTCAAAACTCCATGATCTTTTCTGCTCAAAGCATCTGCCACCTTGTTTGCCTTCCCCGGGTGGAAGTGTATCGTGCAATCATAATCCTTGAGTAATTCAAGCCATACCCTTTGCCTCATGTTGAGTAATTTTTGTGAGAAAATATACTTCAAACTCTTGGGATCAGAATAAATCTCACATTTTTTACCATAGAGGTAGTGCCTCCATATCTTCAAAGCAAATATCACAGCTGCTAACTCGAGATCATGAGTAGGATATTTTTGTTCATGAATTTTTAACTGTCGTGATCCATAGGCAATAACCCTATCATTTTGCATAAGGACACAACCAAGTCCTTTCTTCGATGCATCACTATAAATAACAAACCCATAATTCCCCGATGGTAGAGTCAATATAGGAGCATTGACTAATCTTCTCTTCAGTTCTTCGAAACATTCTTCACACTCTTTTTTTCAAACAAATTTAACCTTTTTATGTGTGAGCTTCGTTAATGGGTTAGCCAATCGGGAAAAATTTAGGACGAAACGTCGATAATAACATGCTAAACCAATAAAACTACGTACCTCAGTTATACTCATCGGTGCTGGCCATTCTAGGATTTCCTTGGTCACAGAAGGATCAAAAGATATTCCATCTTTAGAGACAATATGGCCAAGAAATGAAATCTCCTGAAGCCAGAATTCACACATCCTAAACATCCCATATAATTCATGTCTTCTCAGAGTCATCAAGATAATGCGCATGTGATTTTCATGATCTTCGTAGCTTTTTGAGTACACTAAGATATCATCAATAAATACCACCACAAATTCATCGAGATATTCCTTGAAAACTCTATTTATCAGATCCATGAATACAGAGGGCGCATTAGTCAATCCAAAAGGCATTACTGTAAAATCATAATGCCCGTACTTGGTTTGAAATGCTATTTTCGGAATTTCTTCCTTCTTCACACACAACTGATGGTATCCAGATCGAAGGTCAATCATTGAAAAGTATTGAGCTCCATGCAGTTCGTCAAATAAATCATCAATGCAAGGTAGTGGATACTTGTTCTTTATTGTTATAGCATTGATCTCCCTGTAGTCAATACATAACCTCATAGATCTATCTTTCTTTTTAACAAAAAGGACAGGGGCTCCCCATGGAGAAACACTAGGGAGAATAAATCCTTTATTACTCAATTCCTCTAGTTGTTTCTGTACTTCGACTAATTCTACAGTTTCCATTCTATAAGGGGTCTTCGATATAGGCCTTGATCCAAAAAATAAATCAATGGAAAACTCAAATTCTCATTCTGGAGGATGTCCAGGAAAATCTCCCGGAAATACATCTACAAATTCATTCACAACATGTACATCTTATATTTGAACATTCCTTTCCTCACCCACAGTTGTTTCATTATATTCCTCCCTAATAATTGAATTTAGTTGAGCTACCGGGGGTGGATCTAGATAAGAATTAGGTGGTTATGATTCTGCTATAAAGATAAGGTGTTCCTTATCATCATCATCCAAAATCATAACCTCTTTCTTCTTACAATAAAACTTCGCATCATAGTCTGAAATCCAGTCCGTACCGAGGATTATATCAAACTCAATAATAGGTATGACAATGAGGTCAGAAGATAAGGAACATTTATGTGCTCTAATGGGGACTGATTCACAAAACTTTGTTGCAATGATACTTCCCATAGGAATTTTAACTGACAACTCCCATGTTAAATAAAATTGGAAATATCTAATGTTGTTAGCAAACTGGGAAGATATTAAACAATGCGATGATCTAGAATCAAATAATGCATTTTCTAAACTTGAGTAAACCATTAAATTACCTGCCACCACGTATTTTGGAGCTTCTACCTTAGTAGTAGGGATAACATAAGCTTGGCCTTGATCCCTTGGAATTTTCTAAGGTAAGTACCCCTGACGCTTAGCACATTCATTTTCATGATGCCCCATCTCCCTGAAACTGTAGCATTGAACATTGGTAGCTTCATTCTTCCCTTTGTAATCACGAGATTGGTGGACTTTTTTACCACACTTGTAACAGACTCCCGTTCCCTTCAAGGAAGTACTGGGGTGTTTCTTCCCACATTTACCACAGGATGGATATTCAAAATTTCACTTCTTCCACTTATTTCCATTCCTAGATTGATCAGTAGATCTCTTCTTCTTTTCCTTTTCTTTAAAGTCATAAAACTTAGAGAATTCCTTTTTCGTCTTGATAGCACATGAGACAATGTCTTCGTACGATGAAAAGGATTTTGAGACTAATTCTTGACGGATAAATGGTTTTAACCCATCAAACAAATGATCAATCTTACTTCTTGGGTTACATATATAATCTCCAGCATACCTTTCTAACCTTGTAAAGTTAGCCTCATACTTTTCTACATTCTCATCCTCCTTCGGTTTCAGACAGAGAAATTTCCTTTCTATATCTGCTCGATGGTCGCGAGAAAAGTATTTTTCTAAAAACAGATCTTTTAACTCCCTCCATTGCATATTTGATACTTCATCATCTTCCTTCTCGTTTTGAATCAATGACCACCATTGATCAGTATCTCCAGTGAGGCGGTAAACTACCATGATAACCTTTTCCCTTTCACTACTCCACAAAGCATGAAATATTTTCTCTAGGGAAAATATCCATTTCTCAGTTACTAAGGGATTTGTACTCCCATTGAACGTTGGTGGTTGTTTCCTCCTGAGGAGATCTAAAATTAATCCTCCATGTTGTGGATCAGGGTTCTCCATACAGGTAAGGTTATTATTCATAACCTGAGTGAGTTGTCCGAGTATGGTGATTAGATGATCGACACCAGTTGCATCACCATCTCCATTATAATTATCTTGATCAAGAGGGAAACCCCTACATGGAGTGCGTGCATTGATACTATTTCCATTTCTTCCACTAGGCTCCATTTCTAAACAATGTAATTAACTAGATCAGTTTATGAATAAAAATACATAACACCATAATTATAAAACACTTAACATAAATGAACTATTTATGGATATAATCCATAATCATAAAAATATTTTCTTTGAGGAAGTATATACTCATAAATCCTTCATAATTATTTGTAAAGAAAATGAGAGTTATCCTAAACATATCCCCTGGGAGTGTCGTAACCAAGAGTGCAGCAAGGCCCGTTGTCGTGCACCAGTTCCCGTTTGAGTCTAGCTCAATGTGGTGTTTTCAGGTTTTACCCCTAGGTACATCTGTGCCAGAGCCACCTCTACCTGCTTGTATCAATACATGGATGCATTTCTCGGAAAACTCACAAAATCTCTACAATACCAAAATTCTAGGAAGTTCCTCTATACTAATCCTCAAAGTTCATCTTAGGTCTACGTGCTCTAATCAGAGTTTATCTAAATCTAGCTTCCATGGTTTGTACTAAACATCCTCTGATACCAACTGTAACGCCCCGACCCCAGTTACCTAGAGTTGGTGCATTATTACATAACATTGGAATGATCACAAGAATGATCAAATCTCAAAAGACCAATTGGGTTAGTAGCCTTGGAAATACTAGATATATTCATAACTCTTACATTACATCATAAAAATGAAAACTACAACAACATATTTTCTTCATATTCCACACTCATATCCCCACATACTATCCCTATAGGTCATTCATAATTTACTTATTCATAACCTAAGAAAAATAAAACATAGAAAAGGGGTGATCTCAAATGCCCAGTAAGGATAACAATATAGCGGAAACTTTCATAAATAAGAATAAACATTTTAAGGAAATGTATAACTTAAAACAAAAGCCTCTTAAACATGAACTTCAACATAGTATGGAAAAAATAAAATGAAATAATGCCATTTACTTATTCACATGGATATTCTATTAATCCAATAATCATATGCAATATCAATAACCACTTTCATAATGATGGAATGCATAATGCCGGACTATCATAACCATATAGCCAAGGCCTCGTGCCAAGACTACAAATAATATTTTTCCAAGGCCTTGTACCAAGACACTAGTTTGTCTCATGAGACCTACCGATGCATCGAGGAGATATAGCGAGCTCCACCCGTCACATATTAAGTCCAATGCATTCCCATATTAAAAGGTTTAATCATAACATAAACATTCGTATTAAAACTAGAATACGAAATGTCAATACTTTCACCATAAACTATGAATGGTAAAAAAATAGCAGATCCACAGTCAAACATATCAAAAAAACTTCAATACAATATAGAAGTTTTGTATCATAATAAATTAACGTCAAATAAGCGTAAAATCCATCAAAGGATGTTGACATAGAGTAAATCAAAACACTTTTTATAGAATTATCTCTTTCTATTTTGAAATCATTTAAGAGTCATATATTTATAAAATAAAAAATTTTCTTTGAAAATATTATTATAATCTTGTAAGGGAAACTTCGGCTATTTTATAACGTCGAAAAATAACCGCACCCACCGTATAAGTTAAAAAAACATTCTTACCTGAATTCTATCGGAAAGGTTAAAAAGCACCTTGTTTGAAAAATGATGGAAAGATTGCATTATAAACAACTTATAAAAAGTCAAAAAAATGGTATAAATGACTTTAACCCATATTCTTTTAAATAGTAAAAAATTTTTGGAATACATTTTTAAGAAACATGGATGTGGATGATAACGAGATCCCAGTATATTATTACGTAGAAACAACCTCGGATAATGAAGAGATTGTGAAATAACTCTTACCTTGTAATTTTCCTTGGTTGGGGTAGTTTAACCTCCTGTATAATAGTGAAATAATTGTTATTAAATTATTCAGTAATCATATACATTCATATGATATCATATATGATCTTTTAACATTGCTTTGTTAATAATATCGTGGTATTATCGTCATTTCAGGTGTTAACTTACTCATTTTCTTTTATATGTTTTGTTACATAAGTCATGTTTGTCATGGATAGGTTGTATATTATTCATATACAGAATGATATTAAGTCCTTAAACATTATTTTTAAATCATCTACTGATAATTATACTTGAACTGATACGATGGATAATGAATCTCATCGCGTTTGTGGAGAGGGTAGTCCGTACGTATGCACGAGCGACAATATCAATTTTTTGATATTAAAATAACATATAAATGGATGGTATATCATATATACAAAATCATTAACTTGTTAAATTTATTATTTAAATGAGTTACACGTCATTATTATACCCATCCAAATAATAATATATTGAATAACAATTATACCATGACGTGGAGACGGTAAGCCGTACGTACGCACGTATGGTGACATGTTATTCAAAGGGTGGATAGAATACTGAATATTATTGTACCATATTTATAATAACATCACAGTATATATATGATACTGGACTTATTATTTTAGAATGGTAATAACAAAGGAAGAAGAAGTGGAAGAATAAAGGAACTTGAAAAAGGGTGGTGAAATCATTACCTCTTCTTCGGGTTATTCCTTTTGATTTGATCAAAAGGGATCCTTAGGTTGGCTTTATGATCAAAATAAGGCCTCTAAGTTGTAGTGAAGGAATTTGGGAGAGTATTTGGGCAGAGTTTGGCTGAACCAAAAGGGTTTGAAGGTGTGAAGAAATGAGAAGGAGGAGTGCCCTTTTATAAGAGGGGTGATGGGCACCTTTGGGAAAGCTAGAAATATTAATTTATAATAAATTAATATTCGGTTTATAATGGCTCAAAAGTTGATTAATAAAAGGATAGTGTGGGTATAGGTCTAAAAATATTCATCCAATTGAATTTAGACAGGTTTGGGTTACTATATTAACCTTATCTTTTAGTTTTAACTCTTAGTTAATTAGTTTGACCTTTACCATGTCACTTTGTATTTTTATATTATATAGTTAATAAACATACTATATACTTCCAAGAGACCCCAAAATAGTCCATTAATGATACACCTATCATGATATAAGTCTCTTGGACGAAACTTAGATTTTTAGGAATTTAATATCAATTAATAATATAATATTTGTTTTAAAAACTCTTTTATGTCAATTTTGAAACTATTCAATAGTTGATTTTTGTGAAACTTATAAAAGAATGATTACTTCGAATAAAGTAAATTAAATAAATCCTAATATGACATATTATCCTTGAAATTTATTTTAATTCATTAAAAGTCTCAAATTATATTTATTTGGGTACTTATAATATCAATTATTTTAATTATTCACTATTATGGTAATTACTACATCATCGTTGTGTCATATATAAATTAAATTATTAAATATATAGAAGTTATAAATAAAATATAATTATGTAGAAAATATTTTTATCTTTCTAATAAATATTTATAGTCGAAAATCCAACATATATAACCCTATGTAAAAATTGTTTTTCTAAAAGATATATGCTTGTGTCATTTTTGTATTCATTTTAACATAATTAAAATAAAGTGTCACTATCACTTACTAGTGGCACAATGGGGTCCCAAAATCGACCCAAAGATGCCCCTGGTCGAACATGTTTCAACCAATAAGGTTAGAACAGGTTTAAGGGTAATTTTTTGTATTATTATAATATTATTGTTTAACCCTTATTTACCGGATTTACCTTTAACCATGATAAATAAAATATTTACCGCAGTAATTATTCAAAATGTCTAAAACTTAAAGTTACCTATTTACACAATTTGAAAATCCTGATTCCAAATATTGAATCCATTTTTCTAAATTAAAAACATATAAGTGGCATAAATTAATTTAAAATTAATTACAGCTGTCAAAACAAAAAACGTGTTTTTAAGATGTAATAACTATCAAAAGATTGATACTTGTTTATGTTCGGTTTAATTGTGAAATTATGTCCAATGACCAACATTTTATTAAATTGTAAAAATATATTCTAAATATAAATTAAAACCACTCAAATTCATAATTTATCAATAAAAATTATTTCGATTAAAAAAGTTGTTTTTAATTAAAATTTAGTAATTTTCACTATTCATCAAAATAATAAAGTTATCGGAAAAGTTCCAAAATTTCAACTTAGGCTAAATTCGATATTCCAAATCCAAAAATGATGTCCATTTTGAAATATAAAATATATATAATTTCAAAATTTAAGTATTACTATTCATAGCGGCTAGTTTGAATAGTTATGGTGTGTTAGAACTCGGTGTTGCGTACAACACACGCTATCACATTATTCAAAGAGAAGCGTACCGTAGAAGATTGGGGTGTTACAAAAAAAACCATGACATATAGGGTGTAAAATTAGATATACACCATGTATTTTAGTTTTTTATATTAGCTAATGTATTCATCATGTTGACTCACATGATACTCCTATTTCACTAATTTCCTTGCATGATTTTTCATGAGTTACATGACATGTTAAATATTCAATGCCTTGTGTACTCTATTTATGGCCACCCACACCATGATCCTAGGGACTAAAAATTTATTCCACATGGTTAATTACATGATACATGATAGGTAAACTAGATATATTTCATTTAATAAATTTTGGACCATGTCTCTTGGATAACAATCTATACACAATGTGTTTTTAATTTACATACCACATAATTTACCATACATCAGGAATGATTTACATGGATTAAAAACCTAATGGTGTTACATGACTTGTACACTAGAAACAGACGTTTTACTTCATATTAAACCATGTGTTAATTATCATAATATACATAACATGTATTGACATCATGTACCGACCTCTATAAGGAATTCTAAGATTGCAGTGGCCTGTTCTTGTGAGGATGACCATGGATACATGTCATGTACCTTCCAAATACATGACGTGTAACTGTGTCACTCATCCAACATACTCAATTACTCTATATAGGATCTTTGAGTGATTTTTATCTGTTATATTCCTACTCATGGTCATATGAAACTGAACGATCTTGTTATCTAGATATTTACATGAAAAAATGAAAATCATGAAAGGAATTTTATCAAGAAATTATTGACAAATTGATCATTAATAAGTAAATAATTATAAATTAATATGTGATTTCTATAATACCATATGAATGTTATTGGGATTTTCACAATTATTCAAGCTTGTTCCCAAAACTGTTATCATCGATTTCAATGAACAAAATCTAAAGAACAAGACGAAGAAGCAAAATATTCCTCAAACTGATGATATTTTCACATTAAATTATAATTAATTATTGGAAATTATTGCATTGACTTGATAATTATTCTCTTTATTTGATAAATATAGTTCCCAATATTATTATATTATCAATTATCTATTTAATCTATATTATAAATCCTCTATAGTTATCCACACATTCCCCACAAATCTCTCAATGTCACTATTAGTATTTTGGGTAGCAAAATGGATGAACTAAATTCCTTGTGTCATTCACCATTGATAAAAGTAAATAATCTTTTAGTCTTGAATTATTATTCGATTATTATCTTATTTTTGAGATGGGATGGAGGAAGATGTTGTCTCGGTCTTGGGATAATTCTTCAATTAGTTTTTTTGCACACAAAAATAAACCTTTAAAGATATTATAATCAATAATTTATAATTATGGTTACATAAATGATAATTGTAAATGTAAAAATTATGTAATTATTTATTCAGTGAAAACCCAATTTCAAATAATAATAATCATAATAATTAAAATAATAATATTATTATTTTTATAATTGTTATTAAACTTATGGAACACATCAAACTAGTAGATAAATAAACCATCTTAATCCGGATGTAAACTAGGTAAGTCAATCCTCCTTGAAAATTATCAACCATTAAATAATAAATATTTATTGAAATAAATAAATACCAATATATTATCCATTTAATGAATCAATCAATATTATATTTACAAAACATGTGAATAAATATTTATGTTAAAAGTCATTAATGTAAATTTATAATTATATTAATTTAATCACTAAATTGGTGAATAAATTATTTATTTATTATATTGGGAATAAAAAATAAGAGATAAAAATTATTATATTAAATGAGAATAAATATTTATTTATTATTCAACTCACACATTTTATAAATATGAATAACTGGTGATTAAATTTATACGATCAATGTTACATGAATAATTATTATAGAGTATGTTGGGAATAATATTTGTTCAAACTATTAAATTCATACTATAATTTACCCGAGATTATAGAGAAACATAGTGTATGAACCTATATGAATAATTATCAGTGAAATTTGGTAAACCTTCATAATGACTAATATTGGTATCTTGAAACATTTCAATTAACCCATAATGAATGAAGTTGTTGTCGCAATAATAAATAACTCATATGAATGTTTATAATGTAAAATAATTATTTTTTTTTGATATATCATAAATAAGGGTTCTTAATAGTTTCATAAACCTATATACATGATTTATGATTATTTGAATCTAAGAAACAATCCTCTTGATGAACTACAATAGATATGGATTTAATCATACTAATCCATTTCAATCAAAGGTCCATGGACATTAATTTCTATTAACATGGATGGGATAAATCCTTTCTTGAATTATTTAGTTAATGACATTTGTCTTATTGGAAATCCAATGTATCCTACCTCACTATGATCATATCTCATCACATTTTCATCAGTACTTGAGAGTACATTATTGATGATATATAAAAATAATAACCTAATTTCCATGGAATAATACACACATTCATAGATAGGAATATTCAATGATACATATAGAATAAAAAATACCTATTGGAATGTTTAACATCATAACCACCCTTATTAGTGACTACTAAATGTGAAACTTCATGATAGTAATCCTCATCCACATATGATCATCCAATTCCTAATATTAATATATCATCTCTATCCTATCATAAAGTGAAAATAGTACATAAATTTAAGATTATATTCATATAATTTTCATGTACTCAATATAATGAAAAGGATACGTTTTTAATGTAACATTTATAAATAGGATGTTTACATATTAATGTTACATAGATGAATAATAATCATGTCATAATATATTGTCTAATATTATGTTAAAAAATATACCACTAATATAATTGGAAATTTTAATTGGATTATTGTCATCAACTCTAATGTATTGTACCTCTATCCTCTTACCCTCAAAACCTATATGAACCTATAATGGAAAGTTGAATAATTGAATGTGTGCTAAGGTTTACATGAGGTGTGTGAATACATGAATTATTAGGAACCACCATGATACTCTAAATAATTTAATTGATCATATATGTGTATGGACGTGACCATATAGAGAGTATCTTTATAGTGAATAACTCATTGCACACCATATATACAATGCAACCAAACAACAAAAAATGAATATAGATGTCAAAAAAATATACTAGGGTTTATGAGAAGATACAGTAGTAATTAACAAAAAACAATGAACAGAAATGGTAAAAAATCAAAAATAACAATATACCTATCAATATCTTTGGTACTTAATGGTTACCACCATAGCTAATCATACATTTTTTATCCACCACTAAATAATACTACCTTAAATAGTATATTCATTCTCATTGGTCCTTAAACGATGTAAAAAACCGTATAGATATCTCATGGCTTGTCCAAGAAGGGAAATAACTAGTAATAACCAAATGTAACAGTACCAAAATATCCATCTCATTATCCATTAAATAAAATAATCAAATGGAATACCTGTAATACCACAAAATTTACTATAAAAATATATTTTTTAAATAAATTGATGATCATGTATGAACCAAATCATAAATAATTTATTGAATATGAAATAAAATCAATATACATTTTAATTTAGACATATAACATTTTATAACACATAACATGGATGTCAATATTAATAATATTGTTGATAAAAAATGATAAAAAAAGAAACAAAATTCCAATAAAAAAATTTATCTAACATTAGGTAATACATGGAATAAACAGTGATAATAAAACATCTAATAAATATAACATGATCATAAACAATATTTTATCATCATCAAAAATGTGAATAATTATATACAAAAAATAGAAAATTAGAAATTTTGAATAAATAGATCCTAAATAATAAGTCCTCAGTTAAGAGGTGAACCCATCATTTATAATTTAAATAAAAATTTTGTTTTATAAAAAAAAGAACTCATTAGGATCATTAGTTCATATGAATATTTTTTAAATATTTATTTTACTCTATATACCCCTCAGATATTTTTTTCCCAAAATTAGCTTATAATCCCAATGTTTTAACTATCATTGTGACATGTGATACAATTATAAATGAAAAATTAATTATATATTCCCTATCTAAATAACCATTAATTAATAATGTTTATTATTGGTACCTAAAACCTATATTTTAATAAATTTTTATTTTTTTATACTGGTTTGGAAAATGAATGCATCACTCGAAATCCAACAAAATATTTTCACTACCTTCGTTTGCTCATATTAGTTTCAATTCATCCAAATAATAATACATAATAATTGGGATACCAAAATTAAGTTTTTGAAATATTTTTCTAAAACATATTTTAGTGATTTATATTATAGGAATGGATGAATAACATTACCCTAAAGGATAAGTGTTATCATTCCTCACCTCATTATATCTAAATTATATTATTATTTTTTGAACACTCAATGATTTAGGGGAAATTATATTTTGACATATTATGAAATATTTAGTTTATTATGGATAGAATCTAGTATTATATAGAGAATGTAGGATAACTGTGGAGAATAATTCATATAATAATATATTTATAAGGAGAAAACTCGCTCACTCGGGACCAATCCATATTCTATTACAAAAATATAACTCCCTATTCTAACCCTCTTCCCCTTTCCTGTTTAAACTACCCAATAATGGAATAACCTAATGAAACATCTATGTAGTGACCACAATAAGATTTTATTCAACATTCTTGAAATTTTATTCCACTCGAAGAATATACATGTTAGGGATATGGGTATCCCTCTCCCTATCAATCACCCCTCTTGGAAAAATATTTTGGTCCTCATGTTAGAGCGAAAGAAATTTATTGTGATAAAAGAAACCATTTTATAAATTGTATTCCTCCATGTGGAGTCCATTCTATTTAATCAACCTATAGGGATATTCCACATTATCATTATATTAGTCCACTTGTAAAACGTGATCACTTGAATATCCCCCTCTGTAGAAGTAGAATCATATCCCTTGGGAATAATTAAATGATAAATTTGATTAAAAAGATACTTTTTTTTATATAGGATACAATAAAAAAATAATTTTTCCAGCATCAATGAAATATAGAACTATTAATAAACACATAAATTTCATTTATTCAGCGTGAAATGGCCATATAATTAAGTTAACAACTTTTAGTTAATATGTTATGCTAATTCATATTGGAAAAATTATTTATGTTTCAAATATACTTTATCCCATACATGAAAATAAACATTAAAACAATTTTTTTATATATTCTAATTTATATAAATCAATCATTAGATAAATATGTTTTTATTTTTTGAGATCCTATTCATTATCGCTCAAGAAATTTTCCACTACCTTCACCATTATCTCACTAGGTTGGAAAGTTAATATGGTTAGAGGTTTCATCCCATACACCACGTAAATGGGTGTGGTTTGAAAGATTAAATTCTATGTTGTGTTGTATTAAAAATACACCTATGTTAACCAATAGTACCCACAGATTTGTTTATATATAAACAACACAAGAGATAAATGTCCATGAACCAGTTGAACACTTTAACATGGATAACCATTTTTATGTGATGAGTATAGTCCATTTTAAATTATTATTTTAGATATCAGAGACTATCTATTAACAAATAACACATAAATAGTGGATATGAGAATCTAACAATTTATTTTTGGGAAGCATGGTGTATGACTACATTCCGTTCAAAAAAATAGGCCACCACATTACATTTTAATGGGATATTTATATAAATTAAAATGAAATATTTATAATGTTTATTCACCATAAATAAAATCAGATAATACCATTTTTATTTAGGTATCATGGTAATAAAAACACTTAATATATCCTCTCACTCTATATCTATAATTTACAAAGGCTACAATAGACCTGATAGAGATAGGGTATAATATCTATTTCCTTGAAGGTTTCATATTATTGGACATAGTATAATACATTACTTCTAATTAAAAAATTCTATATATTTTCATATAAATTTATATAGGTTCTATAATATATTTAAGTCACTCTTGGGAGAAGATTATGATTCTTCTAGTAGGCTAGAAATCCATGTGAAAGTTGTTAGTATCACTAGATTTCCCTTATAGAACAAAGTGACTTGAAAAAATGTATAACATTTGGATGCATTAATACCTTCATAGAAATTATGAATGAAAATATTTAGTTCATGGTCATAATGAAAACCGGTTATTACATAAAAACTATGATTCAATTGTAGATTTGAGTAGAAAATTCAAAATTTATAGATTCCATATTTATGAGATAGATCACCCCCTACTATGTTATATCTTCTTTGTTTTTATTTCACATCAAATAGATACACCCAATAGATTTATGATCCAATAACACCATTTTTTAGTGGTTATTAATTACACTAATAATAAGTTCAAACTATTATTGGCATAATACACTATGTAGGGCTTATTGAGAATATAAAATATTAATTATTGAATATACCAAACAAACACCATGATCTAATTATGATATGTATATTTGGAAAAATTATGTCTTAACAATTTTTTTGGAGTTATGTGCTATATCAATGATCCTTCGTGAGTATTTCTCTGACACATCATCATTACGATTTACATTACACTTCAAATATCATTGAAAAATTGGGCAATGTGAAGATGGGGGATACTAAAATAGATTATTTTACTCATTACAATTATTCGAAAATGTCACTGATCTAATGTAAAGAATAATTTATATTAAAAAAAATATGAGGTTGGGAAATCATCTTGCATCCCAATATGAACATTCTATATTATCATGTGCGGCCTAGATAACCACCAAAACCATTAGATAAAACTATTTTCCAAAAATCCATCACTACATGGATTTTGGAAGGATCCACTCATGTTTATGATATGATGTGGATTATGGCTTCCAAATCACATTGGGAAAAGGTAGAATTTCCATTTACTTTTCAAATGTATTTTTCAGGTAGAAAATGTAATAAAACAACCAATTTATATATATATGGGTCCTACCCTTGAGTGAAATCCCTGATATCATCAAAACATATGAGAAAAAACATACAGAAGTGGTGTCAAAACAATTCATTCCGTATATGTTAAAAATATATCATTATCAAAATCTATTACCAAATTTTGATCTAATGGGAGATTGATTTGATTTCCATATTAGATAAAAGGATTCCTCATGAAATTAATAAAAGACATCTCTGAAAACTACAACGAGAAACTTTTCTAGAACTGTTACTTTGTTGAGTTCCCAATAGTCAACATACATCATCCTAGTACCATATTTTTATTTTACTAATAGAAAATGGTTAGAGTAAACACTTATAATATCTTAAATGTTACCCAATTAAAGTATTTAATATAATTTACATTCAATTTCATTCTTCTTGGAATAATAATACCTATTAATCTGTATTATCATTATTTTTTTCTCTTAATTTGTTTATCGTTATGGTGTTATGGTAGTAATACATTGTCCCACTGATAAAAAATTATAGGTACTTGATCAATACCTACATCTTATCTTGTTATTAGTCATCAAAAAAATTTCATGTTATGATATTTTCCTACTTTCATAGAATAATGGTTTCCACCTCCACCAGACTGATGGATAAGATTCCATAGAGAGGTGAATACCTAGCATATGCAAAGAACTCCTTAATGATAATATGCATATCCCCTATCCATGAACTTTATATCCATCATCTATCAATTTTTTATCCTTCACAATAGTCTACATTCAACCAATTTGTACTATAAATTCTTTTCCACTAATGTCCAAAACATGAGCATAGATTAAGCTTTCATGTGGTCAACTCCTATCATTATTTATCATCTTGTAATTCACCCACCCTTTCTTAATTACCTCTGTTTACAACTCTTCTTCTTATTCATGTTGACACTCGTCTTTACCTAATAATATGATTATTTTCTTCCAATAAATAATTTTTTTTAATGAATACAGAATTCATATCATAAATGAAGCACAACCCCTTATTATTTACCCCATACTATACAGTAGTTACATGTTTTCCCCTTTGCCTCATTGTTACCCTTTATATGATGTCACATGGATATTTCCTCCTAAAATAGTTGCAACTAATTTTTGTTGTTGTGAAATTATATATTTTTGTTGTCGTAATCAAGTGTGTAGAGTCTACCACCTCCTTTTACCGCCATTTATAGTACGAACATGTTATATGTCTCTATGCATATGTTGTATCATTCCATTTCATATGGCTATCTATAAATTAATATTTGTAATAATTTAATATAGACATGTATTTGGATAATGTGTATAAACTAAATTATGATTTTTTTTCTTCACAAAAACATGATTGTAGTAGACTATAAATTGTTTCACATGTTGACGAGTTATATGAAATGAAAAATATTCAAACGGTTCCATATAGTCCTAGACCATTCATCTTTATTGTATAATAGCCTCCTCTTCCTATGTATTTTGGATTTAAAATCCACTAAATCATTCAAAAGGAAATTCAATGTAGACCATCTAGGGCACTTCCTAGTGAAATTATCCCTATGTAGAAAACCAATAGATTGAAACTCCTTCTATGCTAAAATATGTGATTGAAAAATTCATTTCCTTTGGTTTCTGTTTTATATAGAAAATATTAAACTCATGTTATCTTCACCTCATACCCCTTCTATAAAATTAAATCAGTTCCATTGTTTTAACTATAACATACATACAAAATCATGATCTAATATTATAATTATATATCCTTGTGAGCCAAATTCAAATCTACACTTCTCTTGGATCCACAAAATATGATTAGGATTTCTCTATCATGAATTAAGGATGCTTATAATCAAGTTTTTGTATCTTAACCAATTTCCTCAGTAGTATTGACATGTAATTGTATATATTGAGTTAATAATTATATAATTTTTATTTATCATTTATAAATTTCTCTTTTTTATGTTAATTATTGGTTTCATTCTTCATTATAGATTAAAATTTGTAGAGTGTAGATTTGATCCTACCCATTATCAAAACTAATCCTTCTAGATGATATTGGAGTCTCATATCTATCTCCATTCGAGTATCCCATTTATACTCCAATTATTCAATAGGTCATACCAATGAATACAGTACAAAACCCAAATAGTCGTCATTAGTATATTATGAATAGTATCTAGTTTGATACAAAAAAATATGAAATGGGATGATATGAATTAAAATATGAAACAATTCATGATGATATATCTCTCTCACTCCCCGCAATCCTCAAGTCGTTACAAAAATATTCACCTCTACCCTTTCTATCTCCCCTATTCCACCTTTTAATAGTCTAACATTGGAATCCCCTAACTTACAGTTGGGTGAGGGCCACCTCATGCTTTTAGGATACATACTAGTACATTATTAATCCACCTAGAATATATCTTATTGGGGCTAGGGAAATCACTTTCCTTTTAATTTTATCACTATCTTTTACATGGGAACATTATATAACATCATAGTTAAATAATAAAAAAAATCTATAATCCCGAAATTGTTACTGCATTGGTCCTTTCATATCCCATCATTCATTTCATAAATTATTGGACAATTGAGAAACACATTTAGATAATTTGTTTCTATTAAAAAACCCACTCAAGCAAAAACATATTGATAACATGTAAATCAATAAAAATGGATTGGGTCTCCAATTCTATACAACTATTATAGACCATTCAATGAATTTGAAATTATGAATCTATATAATCAATCTGATGATTTAAAATGTAGGCAACAATTTAAAAATAACAATATACACCCCCAAATCCTATATATAGAGAAATAATAAATGAAACTAAATGGGTATTCTTTGTTGTATTTAACTTATAATAGTTAACATAAATGGATCTTGATTATGCCCATTAATATGATATTGGGATCTATAAGAACATGAGAGAGATATGTTTGTAATAAGATCTCTCCTCGGGCGATCCCCTATATCATGAACTCCTATCATCCTAAATTATTATTTCCATTTATTTTAATCACATTTAACCTTTTATTTCACTTATTACACAAATTAATATTAATAGTAATAAAATTTTATATGAGGTATTAGATGGATAGAAGGAATAAAAACTAAAAACATGGGAACAACCAAGGGCTCAATATCTTCAGGTCATACCCCATTTAAAGGGTTGACCAACACAACAGGTGACCCACTAAAAGAGTCATAGAGGTCTTATTCAGAACCTAAATTCCCATAGTGGGAATAAGTATACTATTATATTACCGATGTTAATATATTATGTCAATATAATACTTTATAGGGTGTCACTACTACAATACTTTAGAAATTCACCATCACCAAGATTTCAGACATGATTTTTTAAATGGTATCACCAACACCATAAATATTTATTTATAATAATATAGATAGTAGTAGTACTAATAATATTTATATAAAAAATTTGAATAAGAGAAGGTGTATGAACCTTATTTTATCAAAATGAGAAAAAATAGGGAGTCAAATTATGGAGTTACCTAGAAGGGAATAAAAATACCCAAAAATAAAAAATATGAAATGGTAAAATATACTTAACCAAACCATGGATCAATTCGAATACATAAGGAAGGATACAATTCATTTCGATGGAATCAACCAATTTATTTCCCTTCTAGAAAATTGGTGGTTCATATACTTGTATTCTTTCATGATATGTGATAAATTCGATCCATTATATGTAAACCCTTAATAGAAAAACATTAATTTTAGATTGGTGGAATTAATGAAAAAAAAAGATTTACTTTCAATCTAGATTCAGTACATGATAAATCATATTTCCTAGGAAATTAATTAAGAATATTTGTATAACATTATTGCACAAGTTGTGGTATAATTGTAGCAAAAAAAACGATTGTAACAAAAAAATTACAATAGAAAAGAATCCTTCAATTCCTGATCAATCCTTTATAATAAATCATATTCCATGAATAAACAGATATATATAGTTTGTTTTCATATTATATTATAAGTATGAAATGTATTTAATATTCTCTGTGAAAAATTTCTCTAAATTCACCAATGAATTCACCTTATCTATGGTAGTCTCCCAATAACATTATTATTAATTAATTAGTAATTTACAATAGTTATATCACAATGCATATATATTCATTAACAAAACATAAATATATCCAAGAAATTCATCATCCAAAGAAATATAGAAAACGTCCTTGAAAAGTACTTCACACATTATGGAACTTTTGTATTTAGTGAAATGATAAATACATATATAGGGTCCATGTATCCCTTAATAATTAGAATAAAGGATTATTATTGAATCTCCTTTGATGAAAACATATTCATGTATAAATATTTATTAATCTAAATTTTAAATGTGTTATAAAATAACCCTTAATGTAGAAACTCAAAAGATACATCCATATCTTTACATCCAACCACCAATTCAAAAATACTTTATTCCACCAGTGTATTAAACATCCACATAAAAATAGAGTCTATCTTATACATTCATTGCGACAACCCTGCACTTTATTACACACTTATGTATAATTTATAATATAAACTATTACTTAATAAAACATGGAAGATCGAGAGGTCTAGTGTCTTTGTGCTTAGGAAAATTTCATAACAACTTAAAATACTAAACAAAAAATCATATTGAAAACTTTCTTTACATGACCACTACATTCCCTCATACATAGCATTTCATGGGATAACATGAGGACATGCATAAGAAAATGGTAAGATATAAAGCCCAGTAATGGAATAAACCTAGAATAAAATGAGGAATAAAATACATATCAGACAATAGGAATATCAATGGAGAAAAAGTGAAACATTAACATAAAGTCTTGATAAATCATGATAATCATAACATGGAAATATGGAAACAACAATTAACATGGAATTATAATGAGCCAAGGCTCATTGCACATGGAGCATCAGTAATCCCTCATTGCACATGAAGCACAAGAAAAACATCATTTCACTTGAATTACCAAGAGTCAATAGTCATTTCACATGAAATATCAAGATAATATACTTTACCCATTACATTGGAGTGCTATCCGGGCACACCCTTCTTAAATAATTCATTTCATGCATAAGTGTGCCATATGGAACAAAAAATATGAACTCACTAAACATCATCATTTATTCCACAATAATGGAATGTGGAAGTAATACATGTACCTCTATAATCAATAAGTAAATATGCACAATAGTTAATACCATTGATAGATAAATGGGCATGATATTCAATACACAATGAATTTGTCTTGAAAAAATGTGGTGCAATTTTGGTAGCATAATGGCATGACATAAGAATTCATAAAAAATGGTTGATGAGATTGAATGGGATGTCTCATAATATGTACATGAAATGGAATGTAAGAGGTTCATATAGATAAATGTCCCATCAATTGTAATGGAATTTGGGTTCATGATACAAAAATAATTGCTTTAATGTAAACGTGGAGAGAGAAATTCCTTCCAAATTTCAGCATAGTGACCGATGTACATGGGAGGAATTTAATGAGAGATAAAGGGGTCTATCATCATTCAAACATAATTATGGTAGTATGGGAGTGGTGAAAAATCATACCGTGACATTTATAATTAAATATAAATGGAAAAACAATATTAAGAATCATGGGTTAAAAGAAAAAGGTAGGAATCCTTTAATTAGAAGTATGGTCCCAAAGGCTTGGGAGAGGCTTGAGAGAGATTCATAAGAAGCTTGGGGATCCTTGGAAGAATTATAGAGATATTACGGAAGGTTTTGGATTAACTTAAAATTATTTGAGTTAATAGGAAGTGGGAGATTATGTGGGATTAAATTGGAAAGGAAAGGGAATTAGTTATTATTTTGGTTTGGTACACCACACATTAAACTAATAAAAACCACATACGAGAACAGATTTTTGCACATGGTTATTTTCCTAAGGGGAGTGGATAAAATATTTTATGATTGCAATGGTCATGATTCTTTTAATAATAGGGTTGCTTATGTGGAGGTGAGTCACACTCTCAAGGAAATAAATTTAAAAAGATAGAAAAAATTTAATTCGTGAAGGGTCCACTAAATCTTTGTAAAATATATCAAAAAAACCTATAAATATATTATTTTAATGGTGAAACAAATATTGTCTAAAATTAATTTTATAGTGTTTCATTACATCACTATTAAGTCTATATGACATCAGAAAACATATTATATATTTAAACGATGGTTAATTTTTTGTTAAAAAAAATCCACTGTCTTAGAAAATTAGAAAAAATTCAGCATTGGATAATATTGACATCCTGATTACAAAAATAATAATAATTCTACCTTAATAAATTTCCATATATCCAATTTTCACTTTTAAAATATAAACCAATATTTATAGAAAAATTATGTGTTTCGTCAAAAACAACTTTCAAACCTTAATAACAATTAAAATTTCGTATATAAAATTAAAGAAAATTTATACATAATAAAAATTAATTTACTAATAATGATATTTTATTAAAATATTATTTAATTAATAAATCCATTAATTTGTCAAAATATATTCCTTAGTATAATATAAACTAAAAATACTATTTTTTCTTTAAAAACTATTTAATGAATTACCATAACAAAATGAATGTATATTCATTATTATATGTAGAAAAATGAACATAATCATATTACATGGGACTTGTTACATAAACACTTATAACAACTGCATAAGACCTTAGTGTAAGGTGTGTGATGATGATATACTCTTGGGGTGGCTCAGATAACATTGCTCGAGTGGTAATATCTATCAACATCCACTTCTACCATAGGTGGTTCTTCTCAAGCGTAACGTATTCAATCCCATCGTTGGATTGGTCAAGAGAGAAGTCCAATGATGCCACCTTCTATCTAATTTTTGACAAATGGGAATCGTATAGGGCAAGTCTACTAGATGAGGCCATCACTTGCTTTTTCTGAGTTAATTGGATTTTTAAAGACCTATATTAATACTAATCATGTTATCACTGTTCAATTAATATATTAGCAACGAACACAATTCTTAATGGTATTTTAAAATATAAAACATAAAACCAAATAAGTGCATACATTTTACATATCAATAATAAGAATTTTAAATAGATCCATAGGAATTTTCATTAATGAATTTTTGGGTTGTTACAATCTTCCCCCCTTAATAAATTTCACCCTCAAATATTTTTCCCCCACTAAAATAGACGTGTGTAACTCTGCTTCATCACTTATTATGATTCCCACATCGCTTATTCATACTTTTGGTTCTACCATAACACCTTGACGAGGGGCATTGTCAAATTTCAAAGAACTTTTTCCCTAAAATCTAATATCTTCCCTGGTTTCTCCTCATATGAACGATCCTCTTATAGCTATTATACCAATGAAGAGTGTAAATGTGAAGTGTCCGGTATGTAATTACATAAGATTGATACATTAAAGACATTATTAATTTTGGTCATGGTAAGTGGAAGTTTTAGTTGACAGGCTACAACCCCGACACAGTCAATAATCTCGAAGGGGCTGATGTACCTAGGACATAACATCCTGTTATATCTAAATCCTCATGACCTTCATCCAAAAATATATACATAGAGACACCATGAATCAAAATTTGGACTCAAGGTGACATAAATAGTTATCCCCCTAATTGTTCTACCGACATTGGGTTACATTGATATGATGTTGAATGGTTTTCTCCTTCTCCACCATTTCTTCGAAAGTTTGACGTCCATGTATCTTACGCTCACTGACTTCATCGAAAAACACTGGTGTTTTGCACATTTCCCCTAAAGTTCTTCATATTATTCCATTCAGATGCTCGATTGGAAACTGTTATTGTATGAGAATTCATGCTATGAAGGATGTTGGTTCTACGATCATATGATGTCCATAGAACATTATATTATCATATTTTCCAGTGTCTGAATAGTTCACTTAGACTGACCATCAGTTTGAGGATGATAGGCCATACTGAAGTTAAAATTAGTTCATAGAGCATGTTGGATAATTTTCTAGAATATTGAGGTGAATCATAAATCACAATCTCATACAATAGATAGTGGTACTCCATGCAGCCTTACCACTTATATGTTTTAAATATGTTCAAGTTGATCGAATTATAAGTCCTCTTGAATATATATAAAGTGATCTATCCTCATTAGATGATATACGAAGACCCCTATATCATTTTTTCTTGGGTGTCTAATGAAAAGTTCGTGGTAATGTTTTCCCACTTTAATATTGTTATGGGTAGTGGTTGCATCATCCCCTTAGACTTTGCCCTCTCTAACTTTACATGCTAACTTACCAGGAAGATTGATGTATATTCAGAAATCTCGTTTGTCATATTGTCCCACCCAAAGTTTTCTAGAAGATCTCGATACATCATTGTACCCCCATGTTAATTAAGAAGTTGGAGCTATGTGATTCATTCAGAAGCTCCTTCTATATCTATGGATTAGATGGTACACATAATTGTGACCCAAATCTCACAATTTCATCTTTTTCAACCATGAACTTTGAGGATTTACCATTATGATAGGTTTCACCCATTTCGTAATTTCCACATCATTTATTTGAGAATCCTTTATTTTCACCAAGAGGGAAGATTGAGCAGTCATTTGAGAAAGGATTTGATGATTTTCCTTCCCTAATGATCCCCATATCCATCCTCTTCAATTCTATGTTACATTGGATCCATCTCAAATCTCATCAATGATATAATTTCTAGATCCTGTCTAATTAGAACATACACCACCTTGTTCCGTTTCCTAGGGGCGGTTATGGATTTTGATGTCCTGATCCTTAATGAGTTCTATCCATCTTCCTTGGATCATAATATGTTCTTTGATTGTGACTATATATTTTAGGCTCTTGTGATCAGTATATATCTCACACTTCTACCCATATAGATAATTTCCCTACATTTTCAACACAAAGATGACAACTTCCAACTTCAGATCATGCGTGGGATAGTTTCTACCATGGAATATTAGCTAACATGAGGCATTGGATATCACTTTATATTTTATGCATCTACACAAATTCTCTTCCCCTCTTCAAAGCATCACTGAAGAACAAAAATAGTTCTCCACTTGTCGGTAATGTGAGGACATTCACAGTGATAAGCCTCACTTTTAACTCTTTGAATCAATCTTCAAAATCGTCACTCCATGCAAACATTACTCCCTTCTGAGTTAGCTTAGTAAGAGGGTTGGAGAATCATGTGAAATTTCTCACAAATCGATGATAATATCCAGATAACCCCATGAAGGTAGGGATGTCCTTTACCATTATTGGCCTCATCCATCCCTCAATTGTATTTGTCTTGGAGGGATCCCCTTATTTCTTATTGCATGTGATTATTTGACTCAAGAATGATACATACTTCAACCATAACTCACACTTTATTACTTTTCATAGAGCTTCTCCTTTCATAAGGTCTCTAATACTGTTCTTAGATACTCCTCATGATCCTCCTTGGTTTTGTATTATATTACAATATCATCTTTAAAGACTACCACAAATTTGTCGAGATAGTCTCTAATGACTCTATTCGTAAAGTCCATGAATATTTCTACAGTATTAGTGAGTCTGAAAGGCATTGAAATGAATTCATAGTGCCTATATCTTTTACGAAATGTTTCTTGGGAATATCTTCATTCTTTACCCTTACATGATAATATCCCGACCACAAATACATATTAGAGAACTATTGTGCTACAAACAGGTGATTAAAAATCATAAATTCATGGAAGATGATACTTTTTCTTTATCATTATTTTGTTAAGCTCACGATAATCAATGCAATGCCACATTGACCCACCTTCTTCTTGATGAAGAGGACTGGTGCACCGCATGGTGGAGCACTTGGGCAAATAAACCCTTTTTCAAGATTCTCATTTTGTTTTTTTCATCTCCTCAAGCTCCACAACATCCATTTTATATGGAGACCTTGATATTGGCAGTGCACTAAGTATAAGGTCAATTGAGAATTAAACATCTCTTCTTGGAGGGAGACTTGACAATTCCTCGGGTAACACTTAACTGAATTACCACACAATAAGCATGTCTTCATGGATTTTTCCTCCTTATACTCAATCATCTCAGCCAGATATGCGTGATCATAGGGTAGTAATATCCATGATTGAGATGATGGGGAAATAGAAGATTCATCTTCCTCCTTGCACTTGTACAGAATTGGGGGTCGATTCTCAACATGGAGAGCGATTTACCTCTCATGGTAATTTATGTTGGCTCTATATAGGGAAATCCAATTCATGCCAATAATTCCATCATATTACACCAGAGGGAGTATGATGAAGTTCACCAATAATTTCAATACACTAATTATGACATGGGAGAAGTTATATTCATGGGAGGCAATGATTTCCACATTCTCCATACTCACTGACATCATTAATTCCATTATTTGTGGTGACGATGGGATTGTTCTACTAAACTTTTGGGTTATAAAATAATGTGTAGAACCTGAATCAAAGAGTACATTCACTATTATTGAATGAATAACTAGCTTACCTATCACGACTTCATTTCTGGGGTCCACTTCAGTAGTAGTGATGGAAAAAGATTGCCCCTGCTTCCATGGAGGTTGTTGGTGGCCTTCGAAAACCCTTCGCTTATGGCACTAATTTATAAGATTCCCTAGTTCTTTGTAGTTGATGCAATGAACAATGCATTTAGATTCGAACAAAGCCTTCCCCTCCATTGTTGAAGCCATGGGTTTATCTTTTCTGTAGTTAAAATATAGGTGTCCTTATCCTCCACATCTCAATCATTTCTTTATCTCTTTGAAGCAATTTATGAGGTGATTCCTTACACACCTTTGTCAAGTGAGGTGTTCGATCTTTTTAGAACTGTCATATTTCTCCATTAGACAACTAGAATTGAAATCCACCTTAGTATTATTATCCTCATGATACCCATGAGAATATTCGATCTCCATTTTGATCTAGATGGAACATCGAACCATTTCCTCGTGGCTGTCAAAGTCACGGATTAACAAGACTTTCTGCAGGTGAGGATTTAGGCGATCAAAGAAGTGATACACCTTGAAATCAGGGGTAATGACAATGTCGTGGGTATATCATGAAATTATAGTGACGTTTACCTCATACGCTATGAAAGATTCATCTTATTTTTTCTTTAGGTAAAGGACGCACCATTCCATCATAATCATTATGGTGAATAACAAATATTTATGAAAAAAATGTTTTGGAAATTCATCAATTCCAATTCCATGATCTCCTCCTCAGGCTTCATATTTTTTATCACTATCCACCATTCATCACATTCTCCCTCCATACAATAATCATCTAGTAGATCCTTCTCTTTTTCCAAACATTGATGGAATGAGAAAATATTTCCAATGGAGTTTATCTATTTTTCATCAATTGGGGGATCAGACGATCCATTAAAAGTAGGAGACCATTGTCTCATGAATCTCTCGACAATGACTTTTTCTTTCATAGGGGGGTTGAATGTTCTTCTTGAACCCTATATCTATTCAAAATATGAGATAACTGAGATATAATCATGAAAACGTTTGCGACTCCCACTTCCATCAGATTAGGGATCTCACTAGAATAGTCATCGCATTGATCTTCACATCAGTTTTTAGCCCGAGTCCTCCTATTACTAGCCATTTTCTAAAATAAAAGTATTGTTATGGGTAACACATAAAGGGTAATCCAGTGTCAAAAATAGATGGCTTATAAATTATGTTTATTTTCATAACTTATGAATATATAAGTTTCAATCGTTGTTATCCATGATCTACTTTCTAACTTATGTTCTTATAGGCATTTCTTTTAAATTAATTTAATAATGGTTCATGAAAATCTTTTTAATTTACCAAAGCATATCCCCCATGAGGGTCGTAACCCAAGGTTTAGCAAGGCCCATTGTCATGTACCAGGATACCCCAGTTCAAGAACGAACCTCATTGTCGGAGTTTTCACTCATAGGTATATCAGTGCTAAAGCTGCCTCTACCTACTTATATCCAGATAGGGATGTTGTTTATTGATAAACCACTTATGCAATACTCAACAAAACATTGGGATATTTTCTATTATACTTAGTCTAGTCTTTAGGGATTTACTAGGTTTTTTTAATCTTAATCCAACAAATAACTAAACCTATCCTCTAATGCCTACTTTGACAACAATGCTCTTTATTACACACTTAAACATAATTTATTACATAAAATCTTCACTTGATACATCATGTAAGATCAAGAGTTCTTGTTTATTTAGGCATAGGAACATTACATGAAAAATTAAAACATATAACTCAATATCTTATTTAATTATTATATTACATGACCCCTATATTCCCTCATACATAATATTGCATGGGACAACCTGAGGACATGCATAAAAAAGGATGAGATATAAAGCCCAGTAATGAAATAAACAAGGAATAACATTAGGAATACTGTATATTTTAGACAATATGCATATCAATGGATCCCAAGAGAAACATGAACATAATGAATTATAAATCATGATAACCATAAAATGGAAATATGGCGACAAAACATAACATTGAATTATCATGAGCTAAGGATCATTGCGCATGGAGCATGAGTAAACAAACATTGAACATGAAGCATGAGTAAACCCTCAATTCACTGTAATTAGAATGATTCCAAAATAGTTTCACATGAAATATCATGATAATATACCTTAACCAATGCATTGGAGTGCTATCAGGGCAAACCCCTCTTAAACATTTCATTTAATGCATAAGTTTTCCACATGGATCATAAAACATGAATTAATTAAACAACATCATTTATTACACAATAAAGGAATGTGGAATTCATGCATGAAACTCTATAATCAACAAGTAAAAGTGTATAAAGGTGAATATCATTGATAGATAAATGGTTCTGGTATTCACTACACAATGACTTCTGTTTTGAAAAATGTGGTGCAACTTCAGCAGCACAACGAAAAAAATAAGAATTCATAAAAAATGATTGATGGGTGAGAAAGGGGTGTCCAATAATATGTACATGAAATATAAAATAAGGGGGTCATAGAGATAAATTTCCCAATAATTTTAATGGAATTTTGATTCATGATACAAAATAATTGCTTGAAAGTAAATGAGGAGAGAGAAATTCTTGTTGAAATTTCGGCATAGTAAAGGGTGTACATGGGAAGAATTTAATGAGTGATAAAGGGGTCTCTCATCACTCAAACATAAATATGGAAGTATGGGGGATGTTAGAAATAATACCCCAACATTTATAATTGAAAATAAAAGGTCATAACAATATTAAGAAACAATGACACAAATAGAAAAGTAGGAATCCCTTACTTGGAATTGTGATCCCAACGGCATGGGAGAGGATTGAGAGAGGATTTTAGGGAGGTTGGGGTGCCATAGGAGGATTCTAAAGATAAGAGGGAAGATGTTGGAAAAAATCAAAAGGAATTGAATGAAGAGGAAGTGAAATCTTGAGTGGGTTTATATAGGAAAGGAGAGGGAATTATTTATTATTTATGTTTGGGTCACCCCACATTATTCTAATCAAAACATAAAAGTAGTGGATGGTTTTTTCCAAAAATTTTTTCGAAGGGGAGTGGAAATTAATATTTTATTAGTACAATTACTAAAATTTTAAAATAATATGCTTTCTTATGTAGATTTGAGTCACACATTCAAGTAAAACAATTTTAAAAGGTAAAATTTTATATAAGTCTTAATGGCACCACTAATGCTTTTTAAAATAAATAAATCAATACTAAAATCCTATTATATTAATGGTAAAACAAATATTGGCTGAAAATAATGTTTATATTATTTTATTACATCACTATTGGGTATTTATGATGTCCTAATGCTCATTATATATTTAAAAAGTATTTAATTTTTATGCGAAAATTCGACTCTCTTATAAAATTATGTAAAATTTGACGTTGGATAATTTCGAAGTCTTGATTCAACAAATAATAGAAATTTTATCTCAATAATTTTCTAAATATTTTAATTTTCACTTTTAAAATAAAAACCGACATTTATTGAAAATCATGGGATTTTACAAAAACAACTTTCAAGGCATAATAAAAATTATAATTGCATTCATAAAATTATAAGACCATTTATACATAATAAATAGTAATTTACTAAAAATAGAATTTTATTAAAATATTATTTAACTGAAAACCCCATTAATTTATCAAAATGGATTCCATAGTTGAATATTAACTATACATAATATTTTTTCTTTAAAAACTATTTACAGAGTTACTATAATAAAATGAATGTATATTCAATATTATATAAAAAATGAAAAAAATAATTGTGATAGAGACTTGTTACATAACCCCTTATAATACCCGCCTAATATCTTAGGGTAAGGTGTGCGATGGTGATTGACTCTTTGGGTGGATTAGATAAAATCACTAGAGTTGTAATATCTATTAACATCTTCTTCTTCTGTAGGTGGTTCCACTCAAGATTAACGTATTCATTCTCATATTGGCCTTCGTCAAGAGCGAAGCCCATTGATTCCACCTTCTTTTTTTGCTCCGAAAAATGGGCTTCGTATTGGCAGGTCTACTGGATGAGGCAAACACTTCCTTTGTCTAAGTAAATCAGATTTGTTAAAGGCCTATATTAATAATAATCATGTATTTGTTGTTCAACGACTGTATTAGTGATGATCACAATTATTAATGGTATTTTAAAATCTAAAAAATAAAACAAAATAAGTGTATATGTTTTACATAACCAAAAAAAGATATTTAAATACAACAAGATGGATTTTCATTAATGAATTTTTGGGTCCTTATATTCAACCCCATCACCATAAAAACAATTCAACATGATGATATGTACATTCATTGAAATCATTCTAGAACATAATCTATTTTTAATATAACTTCATTCAATCATCCTCTAGGATCATTGATATTATATTCAATATGTATCACCACTATTAGACACAAAATGAAATCAATTACCTATGTTGTACCTAAATATTTAAAAATATTCATTATGTAAGTAATGATTTTAGAATAGAATGATCCAAACTATAAAAAAATTAATGACTATAACATCACTACATCTGTTAATAATTACTAAATTCTAGAACATCCCTTTAATTATAGATGGTAATTTTTTTCATAACTATGATCACAAATTTAACCAACAGAGGATAGTGATATTCCAATTAGTATGAATAAAATGAAAAAATATAAGTTAGTACTATTAAAAAAATACATTGAAAGAGATCATACAATACCATATAGATTTCAATGATATAAATTTATATAAATGAGGTGAAAAGCAGGATAAGAATAATGAAAAATCTCAAACATTTGTCTTCAAAAAAACAAGAGACCCACCTAAGAATTGTTATAAATTCAGTCACCATTTATTTTATATGATTCAGAAAGGAACTAGGAAATTTTTCACAGAATATAATTGATAAATAAATGAAATTCAATAAGATAACATTTCAATAGAATGTTTACTTTGGAAATATAAATTATAGTCATGATCAAAATCTATTTCAATTTTAAAAATCATTCAATATTTTATTTGGATATAATGAACTTCAATAGTTTCTCTAACCCTATATTTTTTATGAAAATCATACATTTCTCATTAATCATACATTAATATCATAAGTTAGTCATAATTTAAAAATATTGATATTATTGAGTTTAATATGTACTTCATCCTCTTAATCCTCACTTGTCTCTAAGAACGATCCAGATTCTCCCCCACCATTGATGAAATTTTGATAATAAATTTTTACAACGTTCATTACCTTGTCAATATGAATCGAAAATAATTTTATAAAAACACTTATCTCTAAAATTAATTATTATTTTCACTAACTAATTTTCATAGGATATGGAATGATAAATCAATCCATGTGGGTCATTTTTAGTCCCATACTGTAACTTCATATAAATGTGTTTCTCAATATATTTATTGATGAACATGGGTATTCCAATATAAATATCAACTATGAAGCAACACTATTTAATATTATCCTCAAATTGAGAAAAAGATAATCTTACGTTTTAATTATTATTATTCATTACTCTATCATGGTACATGAACTATATAAATTTTTTTTCACATTTTTCTGAAAATATCATTCATTAAAGAATAGTTTTTTTGGGGAAGGTAATGAATCATTTATTAATTGAGTTTGCATCTCAAAATTTGGAATGTCGTCACTTGAATGATGAACAACTAGTAATGGACGTTTAGTTACACCGCTTAAATATCCCTATGTGAAATTGTATGTGTTGGGGGGTATTTCCATGTATTTTTTTCTAGCTTTTCCTATTTAATTGAATGATTTTGATTTTATTTGTGTTATCATTGATCAATTGATGATCTCAAATAATTTTCTATGAGTTAATGAATTGATCTAATTAGGTTGTTTAAACCATAATGATATTATATAAATGTTTGTTGTTTATGGAATTATTGTAATGATAGTACCTAATCTTGTCAATCAATTTACCTCATAGATTTAGAGAGGATTGCAACAGGCCTTCGGTACCTAATTGAGATCTATAATTACATCTTCCTATATATAAATTCTCAAACTAAAAGGTCATTTCATATATTAAATCATATGTTATGGTTGTGTATCCATAATTTTAGAGGATCTTTCGTGGGAAATTTACTATTTATGGGGTTTTTATTAAAATAACAAGTATCATTATTTTATTAGTGAGTAGCCATACAGATATTCTTTATGGATGGGAATTTGTACACCAAAATATTGTGTTAGGGTTTGTGGGATAAGTATTGTTCAAAAAGTGATTTTATAGAATATGATAGATGTGTGCATTTTTTTTAAGATTTCATCAAGTTTAATTAGAGTAATAATAAGGTGATGATATTATGAGATGTTGACCTCCTAGTTTTAATGATCACAAAATAATGGTTTTAATTATACTAATGAATTTATAGCATTATTGTAATTAATTTCTATATTGAGAATAGGTGATTATTTTTCCTAAGTATGAGAAACCATTCAGACAGAGAATGTTGTCTATAACACTTTTCTAGCATAACAATATCTATGTATGGGTAACCTCAAACATATCACACTATAAAAATTTCATATCACTGGAATGAATAATTTAAAAAAATTACGAGGCATTGTCTTTTGACACACTACAAGGATTTCATGCCTCTAAAACCTAAATTTGGATAGGTAAGAGATACCGTTAATTTTCACACCATCATACTCCTAGTTCCAACACATAAAAATTAAAAATTTCTAGAGCACTGTTAGATAATAAATTGTAAGACCATACATTTATAGTTGACAAACCACCATTATACTAAAATATTGGCTAAGTATAAGACACCACTAGTTTCATTCCTTTATAAAAACAATCCCCGAGAGAAATATACCACCAGAGAATGACACCGCTAACTCTTGAGACACTGTCACTATTTTTTATTATATTACTGAATTTTAATTACTTTTCACTAACACCTATATTCATCATATTTGATTTCATTTTATAATTTTAATTGATTATAATTTAAATTTCCGACAAAAAGCATGTCAAAAAATGTCTTATGGGGAAGCAGTTCATTATAAATTTCATGTTAGTACTGATAAAAGTGTAGCGTAGTCCCCCATGTAGATATTGTGAAAATAGAGCAATAAATTTAGAAAACCCCTCTAGAGAAGAAAATAATCACAGATATAATGAGATAAGAATTTACTAAAACAATGTGAGATGAAGTATTGAACCTAATTGAAAAGAAGAAAAGATCACCAACTTGGAACACTTGACTGAGGAAGCCAATGAATCATCAAATCTAGTGCATTCCTCTAGTCATAAAATAAGAGTTACAACACTCAGTTTCCCTGAGGTTTTTGAAAAAAACTGACTCAGGATTAATTTCTGATTCTATATAAGAATCAGAAGACACATTTATATAGATTGAGCATCTCCAAACTCTATACTCTTATATTTCTCAATTATATTTATTTTTATTTCATTTTTAGTAGTGTGTTTCCATACTCTTTTTACCACACTCACATTGTATCATATGATAAAATCTACGATACCCAAGATTTTCTCAATCACATTTCTTATTTATTTCTGCCATTGATAAGATTAATAAGGGATATTGCATGGAATATTTCTCATTACTCCCTCACATAATAACGGAATAGGTCATGATTGATCTAGGAAGTTGTAATCTATTGTATAAAACTAATCTAGGGTTTTATCATCTTGTATATTTTATATAAACTGCTTACTAGTTGGAGATCACCGAGTGGAGAGGACCATGTCTTGACTTGATACTGAACCTTTTTTATTAAGTCTATTCATTGTGTGACTTAATTTTATTTTACATTATTTATGATTTAAAATTGTAAATTGTTTTATCTATAAAAAATATATATATACACTGATACTTTATCATAATTTTTTTTCATAGAGTATTCTGATCATGTAAATTGATTTCAAAGAAATAAATAATATTATATATATTATTCATCTAAGAAGAAATCAATATTTAGATAAAAATTTATAATGATTAAGATATATAACATACTAGTTATTTTGGTAATCATTATTATTTTAATAATTTGTGTAATCTCAAAATAATCCAATTTTAATATAATTTGTTTGGCACACAATTCACTCTATGTTGAGGTACTCACTCTGACCAATGTTTTCTGTGCAAGGATTTCTCGTTTTCTGGATTTCATGATTCCAAAATATTTATCAATTGTGATTTTAGTTAAAATTTAATGATATTAAATTTATATTAGTTCAAAATTTAGTTCATTAGTATAGATATTCATAATGAAGGCTCTGTTACCAAAAGTCCTCCATTCCTCAATAGGACAAATTATGTCCAATGGAAAATAAAGATAAAAAATCAAATTGAGAGCATGGGTTTTTATGTTTATTCTGCTATAGAATATGGAAATTTAATACTTGATACTACTAGAAGAACTTGGGATAATGAAACAAAATTAGCATATAGTAATAACTGTAATGATCTGAATTCCCAATATTATTCCCTTGTTGATGAACAGTTTAACACGATTTATCCTTTTAAAACTACTTTTGATATGTGGGATACATTTTCTCTTTCCAATGAGGGGAATTAAAATGTTAAATATATATGTATTAATACATATACTATAAATTATGATAATTTTATGATATAAATTTATGATCCCATTTTGGACATGTACTTCAAGTATAATGAGATTATAAATACCAAGAGATCGTTAGGAAAGAATGTATCTAACAAGGACCTGATAATGATATTGATGATATATAGACCTAAATGATGGAGTGTTATTTTAGTGTTTATAATAGAGTCATGTGATATATGTAATATTTCTGTGAAATATCTGATCAAAATAATGTGTTGTTTGAATAAGAACGAAGGTTAAATCATCAGTATGATGAGGATCCAAAATGTAAGGTTTGTAGATTTCAAGACTATATTCTCCAAAAAAGGAAAACGGGATGAAAAAAATTCCAAAATATAGATTACATTGCAAATTAATGGGTCTTTTATAGTGATGAGGAAATGTCTCACATATCTAAAAGTTCTATGAAGTTATACAGAAAGAAACAGTTTTTTAGAAAACAAAACTATAAAGGAATTAATCATAATTAGGAAATTTAGAAGTAAAAGGATAATGATAAAAAGGAATACGTATGATAATAATGAAAAAGAAAAGGTCACATAAAATATGACTATCCAAAGCTAAAATACCAAAATAAATATGATGATAATGAAACAATATAAAAGAATACAATGAAATCAACCTTGAGTAAATATGGGGACATCATTAGTGAGATGGATTGTTCACCTGAATAAAAATAATACAAAGAAAATACGTGATTTATTACCAAAGTTATTGAAGTGTATTATTTAGCAACTATTTATGATATTCTACCTACATATGAGTCTAATGAATATATTTTGTCTTACTATAATAACATTATGATGATAATATGAAAAATGAAGATTTATTTGACTACTGTAATATGATAGAAGACACCTTTAATGAGTTAAAAGATAAATACAATGTTTTGAAAAGACAATATTCTCTAACTATAAACTGTAAGTATAAAATATATATAGAAAACGATAAGATCATGGACAGAGGAGAATAACTAAGAATAATTTTTTTCCTAAATAATGATCTAAAAGCACTACTTCAAATCATTTTTCAAAAGGACCCAACAAATATTTTATTTCATAGTGTCTTCAATCCATTTATAGGAAACCCATAATAAAATTGTGGGTTATAAATTCTCTTATCATTGAAATTTCTGTACCCAAAAATATTTTTGTACCAAATTCATTTCTTGTTTAAAATGATTTTTTACGAGAAGTGATTGATGACATCTAACAAGAATTCTATAATTCATGGAGCGTTCCTAATGGAGACATATTATAGGATATTATTCTTACTTCAATAGTATCATAATGGTTTATGGTGGCCATGTCACCTTTGGTGAAAATTAAAAATAAAATAAAATAAACCTAAGATGGATTAGTTACAACTCGGTTTTTTATTTCTAAACTTTTATATGTTCATTGTTTATAATATAATCTACTTATCATTTATCAATTGTGTGATGATTGTTTTTATGTGATGTTTATGAATTATGATTGAAAAATTTTGTATTCTAAAAATGATTAAATTTTTAATTCTTTTAGAAATTACAATGTATATGTTGTACATTTAAATTCATTACATTCTCAGAATGTTTTGTTCATTATTTCATATCACAAGGAATCTATTATTCGGCATAAGAATACTACGCCCCTATAACAATCACTGACTTATGAAGCTATCAAGGAAAGTTTTTTTTAAGGATCTAACTAGGCATTAGTTTCGAACTGATAATGTCTCCAACCCCAGCCAAAATGGAACAACACAGTGTTTCTTTTAAATTAATGAATGATGTATCAACTTATCATCCCCTTGATTTTTCTCACATGGATTTATTTAGATCATATCAGATTTCAATTATTAATGTTAGTCATTTTGTTTTTGTTATTTTAGATGATTTCAATATGTATACATTGGTATATTATATATATCAATATGATTTATCCTTCTATTACACTAAAAAGTATGATACGTCTATAGAAAATCATTGTGGGCATATGATAAAAACCTTAAGATTTGACCATGGTCATGAGTTTGAAAACCATTATTTTCAATCATTTTTCCCAGAAAATGTCCATACACATAACTTCTTTTCATCTAGGAATGACCAGTAGAATCTAGTTGTTGAAAGAAGTAATATAACCTTACATGAGATAGCCTGGAATAGGTTAAGTGAGTTTTAAATACCTCTATATTTTTAGGATGAAGCAATTAATACAGTTTGAAATATTATCAATAGTGTCGATTAGACCCATCATTAAGAGTACCCCTAATGGGTTATAAAATTATCTGTACCCTAAAATTAACTAATTTAGTGTTTTGTTTTGAAAATAATTTTTTATCACTGAGAAATATTTGGAAAAATTATCTTCCAAATGTGGTGAAGAAATTTTCCTTGGTTACTCAGTGTCATGGAAAATGTATTGAGTAATCAATAAGAATACCAAAACTATGGAAGAACCAGTTCATGTGAATTTTTTGAAACATATAATAATGATCATAAGACCTCATTAAAAAAAATGAGTTTGATTTGTCTTATTGAAACATAAATTTCAAACCATTAGATTCAGCTCTAAAACAAGAAAAAAAATCATCAAATTTAGAAGAATATCTAGAGCTTCCAGAACCTAGACCTGAATATCCTAAAGTGACCAGTCACTATTTATATAGAGATAGTTGAACAATTATATAACATCCATTATATGTATTTTTAGGTGATCTAAATATATGTAATCAAACAACATCTTCTATTCAAAGTTAGTTTGAACTCCAATCATTCATGTCTCAAATTGAACCTATCAATACCAATAACGATATTAATGATGAATCGTCTGTAATAGAAATAAAAGAAGAGTTAAATAAGTTTGAATTTAACAATGTGTGGGAACATGTAGATAGAACCATGGAAACCTGACAATTGGAACTAAATGGGTGTTAATGAATAATGTTGATGATTCAAGAAATATAGTTGTAAACAAGTCTAGACTAGCTGCATAAGGTTATATTCAGGAAGAGGGGATTGAATATGAGGACCATTGAACCTATAGCCAGACTTGAGTCCCTTATAATCCTACTTTCATATACATATCATCTAGATTTCATTATTTATCAAATGGATTTAAAAAATTTCATTCTTAAATGGATTTATAATTGCAGATGTTTTTATAGAACAACACCCTGGTTTTCAAAATCCTCTTTCCAAATCATGTTTTTAAATTAACTAACCTATTATATGGTTTAAAAAAATATCATAGATCTTGGTATGATAGGATAAAAAATTTTAATATTTTAAAAAGTTTTTTAACATAAACAGTTGATCCAATCCTTTTTCGAAGACAAATTTCAAAAGATGTATTTGTAGTAAAAAAATCTATGTTAATGGTGTTATTTGTGTATCTTAAAATAATTCTATTTATTCAAATTTATCAGAAATTTTTCAAAATGAATTTGATATTATTTTAATGGGTGAGCTCGCAGTATTTCTGGAATTTCTAGAAAATCTGAATAATTCACATCCTGTTGTTGTTAAAATAATTTTCAAAGACCTCATATATGCAACTAAAATAGGATTGTTTTACCCTTGAGTCCAATAATTTTACATAGCATGTCCCTATGATACTAATTTCAATGGATGTAAGTAAGATAGAAAAATAACCTCTATAAATTTTAACTTTTTAGGAAAGTTTCTAGTTTCATGGTGTAGGAAAAATTAAATATTCTATTGCATTGTCTACTATTGAAGCTGAATGCATAGTTGAAGGTTGTTATTGTGCACAAATATGTTGAATTAAACTGACTCAACTAGACAATGAATATAAATTCAAATATTTACTTTTAAATTATGATCATAACCTTCCAATAAATATATCTATGAATCTTATTTCACAATCTAGAAAAAAACATTGATATGAGTAATCACTTTTTGAGATATTATTTTCAAAAGGGAGATATCACTCTTGAATTTATTGTCCTTGAATATCAGTTAAATGGTATATTTACTGAGAGATTTAATTATAGGAGAATGAATTATATATAACATGAATTTGTAATGATAAATTTTTGTTATTTTTAATCTTTAATGACAAACGTTTTTTGGAGTTATATTATTGGATTCTCATACTGTTGGTTTTTCATACCATTAACCTGCCATACCACTAGTTTTTAACAATGTTTTTTGTCATTCCATTGAATTTCATGCATTTATAAATTTTCTTTTCTATTATTAAATATTTCAAACTGCCATTTGATTACACGGTTTTTTATATTTAATGAAACCCAATTGATTATTTTTTATCAATATTAAATATGATTTTAGGTTTAATTTTTTTTGAATTCCTAATACCCTTAATGATATTAATGTTTCATATTTTCTATTCCAAACATACCTTAATACCTATGTGATATTTGTATATATATATATATATCATGCCTAGTGAAACCCTTTCATCTCTTGTGGTTCAAACATTATCTTTATCCTCAACCGAGCTTCTTAATCTGATTTGAAGGTCGAGAATGAATCTTGTTTTTCTATATTCTTCTTAGAAGTCATGATATTAAAAGAAGAAAAATAAGGAACCCATTATTCAATCACTAGTACCAACACTAAACTCTGATATTTCTCATAGAGATTTTTACTAGAAATGTATGTATACTTGATGTGGTTTTTGTCATGTAATTATATGGTACTTGAGGATCTCCAAAATCAAGGGTGGTTTGAGTGGTTTTTGTCAAATAAGAGACATTTCAATTTGAATTTGGTGTATGAAACCTACATGCATGTGTGATTTGTGTTTAATGAATATTGTAGAGATTTGATAAAATTTTGCATGAATGGACAATATTTTTTTTCTTTAATAAAATTGGATAAGTGTTTAAATGTACATAATGATTGAGTATTTGATGATTAACAAGTACATCAGATGCTAGTCATATGTTTATATATGAGGATGCTTTTATTATGATAATATAATATGGTTCAACGCGAAGGCCTATTTCCTTAGAGATGGACGAATTATGCATGTTATTTTTCTTGTATGCGTAGTATATGATTTCCCTCATGTAATGGTGATTTTTTCTAAACTATAGAATCAAAATGTGTATCATCAATCTTTTATTATTTAAGGTGATGAGATTAATATCTATATATATATAATGGTATGTTTGTGTGAGATGATAAAACCATCATCCAAATAAAATTAATTGATCTTACCAAATAATATTTCTTCTATGTTAGAGACCATAGGACTAGTTTGTGATGAAGAAGAGTCACGTATAGGCTACATTGGTTTATGCATAACCAATTCCACTTGTTCACGAATAAAATTAGTTGTAACCCATGGAAGAAACCACATGTTGGAGATTTTGAGAAGTTTTATGTTGAATATAATATTGTTGATCATCCTACCAGGCCTATGGATGTAGTGGATCAAAGCATGGAACTTGAAGAAATTGTGGAACACTTTGATGAAGAAGGAGATGTTGTTCAAGAATTGGAATGGGAAATTTTTTTAATGAAGGGAATAATTGTGAACATTAATAAAAAACCTATACCATTACATTTAGTGCTTTTATTTTACCTTGGAGTTTCCCAAAAAGAGAAAAAAATTTATGTATTGATGAATAATATACTGAGATATCTTGAGAGGATCAACATAAATGTTCTAAATCCACTGGTGATAATGATAATGTCATGGATGAAGAAATTGATGAAGAAGACGATAATGTAAATAGTAATAATGGTAATGAAAAATATGTTGTAGATGATGGAAGTGACAATGAAAAATATTTTGAAAAAGATGATGATAGTTTCCAAATCAAGAAGAAGGATGCATAAATGCATCCAAACAATAAGAATGTATTTTTTAAGGAAGATCATTCCCCATTAGTAGAGATATTTCATGATGTTCCACCTATTTATGATTTTCAGGTTATCTTAGATTCCTTAGGTAAAAAAAATTAAGAACATTATGTGAAGGAACAACTTAGATTTATATCTACTAAGGAATAACATGTTTCTGAACAAGTGAAGAATGATATTATTGAGGATTTATTTTAAAATTAATCGTTAGATATTTTTAATGTTAATAAGTTTCATATAGATGATAAAGTGGAAGGTGAGTACACTACAGTTGATGACCAAAAGGTTGTTGAGATGTACAATGCCCCAACTGTTGGTGCATAGTAGGAAGCTAAGCATGTTATTGTTGAACACATAGTGGTTGCTCAATGTTCAGAAGGTCACCGGAATTTGGATGTTTCAGTACCTTTTTCCATAGTATCTATTTTTGGGAGTTGGACAGACCCTATATATTATTTTTTGAAATATTCATATGATATTCTAATAAGTCCTCTGCTGAGTGATAAACCAATAGTTATCATTTAACATGATCCAAAGGGATCTCTGATATCCCAGGTTGATCATGAATATATAATTGAAATTTTCAGTAATGCGATATGTCATATAATTAAACCTATTTCATTTCCTCAATTTTCTCAATCAATGAAGTCACTCATTCTCACTTAAATATTTTTGGTGAAATGATGATGTTTGATATTCATGTTATTAAGGAATCAATCCCTCTATTGAAAAAGAGTACTGAAAATGATTCAATGGACATATTTGAGTTGGTTATCTAGCATGTGAATCCTAGGATTGTGCATCAAATTTATGAGATATAAATTGTGAATAATCTGATAAGTGGTGAACTATAAACATTCACATCACTGGTCGAAGAAATGAAATTTGAGATTAAATATTCTTTGGAAATTATCCTTAAATATATTTTTGATACTTATTTAGATACTTTTGTTTCTACTGAGCCTATTCCCGCTCTAGTTTTTTATATTGATCACATGAGATCATACGTAAGCTATGATATTAGAGATGAATCTACCAATAGTCTAGGTAGTGTCACAAATCATCTTCAAGAGACATTGAGCATAATTCAATACAATTCTGACAAAATTCTCATGATGGTTTTTAGCTATGACTATGATATGAAAAATGAATGAGAAACTATAAAAAATCCCATTTATTTTTTTCTATCATGGATCTATACCAAGAATGATATGGATACCAGTTTCAAATTATTATATGGGACTTTATGAATGCCTCGTGTGACTCAAGATTTAAAATAGATTATGAGATACCTCAAGGAGAAGATCCATGTCTTGAACTGTCTCATGGAAATTAGTTATAGATCAGTCATCCATTCTGAATATTCCCCATATCTCTTTAAAACCTGGAGTTACTGGTGGATTCCCTATCTCTACCAACTATTTTTCTGCATTTTTTATAGATCCTGCACAATTTGTACTCTAGATCAGGACAACTTTTGTTTTTTATGATCTACCCCTTTTAGATATCATTGTTCATTCACCTGCTGGTCCATGTACTCTTCCTCAGGCTGATCCTTCTTCCTCAGATAAGGACAAAAATAAGGCTAAGGCTAAAGGTAATGACCTGATTGACCCCTCGAAAAAACCGTAACCTTAGTATTTCATTTGGATTATACAATAAAGTCATTCATAGGATATTTATTTTAGAAACATTAAAATCATAAGTTTGAATGTATTTATAACAACTTATTATCTTTATTTTAATTTAATTTTTCATTCGATCCTTTTAATATATTCATTATGCCAACCTTTAATGAAATTATTGTAATAATCATAAACATTTTTTATAATCCCAATAGGGGGAGCATTTTTATGGAATATGTGGTTTGACGAATTATATGGAAGAATGATTATCAGTTTTTTATACTTATTGTCTTTGGTACTCTATATTTTAAACCATTCTATCATTGAAATATGTTTTTCAATTGATACATACTTTTGGTAAATACTATTTTTCCTATTATTTTCCTTGAACCATATAAACATACAATGAATCATATTTCTTGATTTTTATTTGGATCATACCATAGATATCATGTTTTATTATATTCAATATCATTGATGAAAAGTCTTTTCATTTATAATATTCTTTTGATGCCATGATTTTTTATCATAAAAAATATATAGATTGTTGAAATCATAGTTTTAATTACAGAAATTTTTTGATTTTAATGATACTGATGAATGTAATTTTTTTAAATAATTAATATGTATTCTGAGAATAAGTGATAAATCTATCTATGTATGAGACAACTTTGAGATAGACACCATTAACAATGAACCATTTCCTACATAAAAATCAATATGTCTGAGACACCATTAGGATATAACACAATCATATTGTCATACTACTAGACTAATGAATCTAAAAGAATGAGACATTATCGGTGACCACACAGCAAGGATTTCAAGCCATCGGAACATAAATTTGGCTATGTATGAGATGCCACCTAATGTCACACCTCCAGAATCATACTTCCAAGAGTAAAAATTTACCTAATTATGAGAAACTATTAAAGAATACACTGTTTAACCATACATGTCTAGTCAAGGCAAAACAAGAATTCTAAAAATTTAGATAAATATAAGACACTACTAGTGTCATACCACCAGAGAAACATACCATCTGGGAAATATATAGATCATGACACCACCAAATCATAAGACACTATCACTATTTTAAATAATTTACTCATTCTGAATTAAAACCCACTAATGACTATATTCCATGAATTTAATTCCATTTAATATTTTAATTATTATAATAAAAATGTCTGACCGAAATCAAGTCAGAATCATCCACCAAAGGAAGAAGCTCATTCCGATGTTCCTGCTACTTCTGAGAAAAGTAGAGAACACTCCCTCATGATAATATAGATAACAACCTATATAAAAGATAGAAAATTATATACAGAAAAAAATTTATGTTGATAGAAATAGCTATAGATTCACTAAACATATAAGAGATGAAGAGCTGAAATAGATAGAAAAAAGGAATATCTCACCTGTTGTGAACACATGAATGAGGATTCCAAATCATCATCACATTTAGATATTTCCTCCATTAGGAAAAATATTGTTTCAAAAAAATATTATCCGCATGTTTTTGAATGTATCTGACTCAAGCATCATTACTGATTCACCATCATTAAACACTATACTTTTTTATTTATAAATTTTCTTTTGTTAAATTTTATTTTGAGTAGTCTATGTGCTTACACTGATTTACCACATGAACACTATCTCTTGTTCCAAACTATATGTCTCTATATATCTTCTCAAACACATTTCCTATTTGTTCCTCACCCATATAAGAGTTTTAGAGGTCCTCGTGAGTTGGGTTTCTCTTTAATCCCATGAATAACTATGCAAGAGGAAACATGGGACCAGGATAGTAGTAAAAACCAAATCAAGGTTGTGGATGGTCAATTTTATTTTATATAAGACACTTTTTGGTGGGTGATACTGATGTTTAGGGTATGGAATTTTATTTTTTAATGATTTGATGTTATTTTTTATGATTTAGAGCTTGTTGGAGCGGAATATTTTTTGAATTCATGCATCCACAATTAAAAAAGATTTATGTCATGTTTTATATGTATGATATTTAGAAGTATTATCATGATACATTATATGTAATTGATTTGGTTGATATTTATTCCAAGTAAGGTATTAATTTTTTATGATTATTTAGGGGAAATTATGATTTTCACATATAAATTTCTATGAAGATGGTTTATTCCCTTAGTGTGAGTTTCGTGGAGACATAGTGAAGTAGAGGATACCACATGGGAAAGGTAATATTATATGAATGCTAAATAACATGATTTTTTAATCCTAACTGTTAATTTTTTATATGGAATTTTATTATAATGATGAATGTTAACAAAATAAATTTCTTATGATACATTTTCCAACATTATTATTTTGGTTGATTTTTTTGGTGAAAATTTATTAAAAAGCAAGGCTAAATATTAATAACTAGAATTTTAAACTATGAGATTTTATGTGAATTTTAATACTATCAGATATAATCGATACAAAATATAATTTTTCGTGTATTTGATTGATATTTAGAGATTAATGTAAAATTAATAAATGATGTTTACCTTTAGATGGTGATTTTGTAATATTAAAAGAAGGATGGTAATTTTTGGTATATTATTAGAATTGTTGGAAATTTTTTTAGTTATTTATTTACTAAGGAATTCATTTTTCATAGATTTTTTTGAAAATAAATAATGTAGAAATTATGAGATATTTTATGTGGTTGCGATGACATTGAATACTAAAAAAATTAAGGGAAAATACTTTTTTATTAAGTTCATATAAATATTTATGGTATAATTAGTTAGTAAATTAGTTATTTGATTGATAAAATTGATGGAAAGTAGTTATATTCATTATTTAATCAAATTATGGGATTGAATTATTTGATATGGATTTCCATCGAGAGGGTTTCTTCATTTTATTTTTTTAATGTTATAGATTATGTGACAATTGTAAATATTGTCATATCTAAGAAACATGTCGATGAAAAATAGAATAGAGATTAAATATAATTAGATGATTGAGGATTTTCAATGATCATGTAATCATGGAATATAACTTATTATTGTAATTATCTATTTTTATAAATGTAAATATAAAATGATTTTATTATTTAGTGATATAATTAAAATTGGATATAATTCATGATTAATATTATAGAAGTTAATTTAAAACTATAAATAATAATAAAAAAATAAAATTAAATATTCAATAACAATATTTTTGATAAATATGTAATATTATATGGATGTTTTTTTAATTTAAATTGGTCAATTATTTAAATTAGAAAACTAAAATCTAATGTTAAAATATATTCTATTATAATACTATTTTTTAAAGGAATGTCACAATATCCATTTTATTAAACAGAAAAATAGGGAAAATATATTAAAGGGAGGATCTTACCAAAACAAATGTCCAACCAAAAAAATTATGTTGCACAGGATCGGGTACACATAATATGTTGAGAGGACCGATTTCCCCTATCACAGGGGATCCTTACTCTTTTATTAACCTTCACCCAAGGTCCTCCACCATCTTCAAGGGGCACAACATTGATGACCCCTTTCATATCATTTATCTTATAGCAAGATTATCATTATGAACATCTTCTTCGATTCTTCAAGATCCAAGCATGTCAAAATAATTATGTGTGATTATTATAGCATTTTTACCTTTTGTTGTTCTACTTTTGGAATATTTGGTGTCGAGACCAAAAGCTATTTGAAGCTACTCCATATTGGGGGTTGGAATCCCCCCTGTACAATGATCCACAACTGGTTCCTGTAAACATGAATTTCCATTGTTTTGGATGGGTTAAAATATGTCTGGTCCAACATATTTTGGTAGATAAAAATCCAATTTTTGATTTCTAATTGAGATCAAAATTGAAGAATATTCTTGATTTGTAACATTTCGTTAATGTATCATAGAATCTTCTCATTCTTTATGATGTCAAACATTCCAATATCCATCTTTTTGGGAGTTTTCATAGGTGTATAATTGCTCTTACTAATAGAACAATGCACAATAGTTGACTTATTGTGTTTAGATTTCAGAGATATGGAAGCTTCTATTTTCTCATTACTTTTACGACCCTTAGAGGCCATTGATTTCTGTTGATTTCATATTTCCATGTCCACATCATCTTGAATGGATAGTTCCATAACATTCTGGTTATCATCAGATTCATCTTCAATGTGTTCATCATCTACACCAATATCACAGTTTTCATGAAGGGGTGCACTAACCAAAGCAGCCCAAGTCAATTTCGGTTTATTAGCATGCTTTATCTCATTAGAAACTGACTTATTTTTAACACAATGGGAGATATGGTTAGCCTTAGGAGTATACCCATTAGGGTTTTTAGAACATTTATCTCCAATAAGTTCATGTGTATTCAAATTAATATCTGCTTTAGCTTGGTTCTTAAGTACATTAAGAGGTAGAGAAATAGTCTTAGATGTGTGTTTGGCATCTTTAGTTTGATCATTTGACATGACTATGGATTCATCATGTTTCTTTTTCAGACACTGACTAGAGTCATGGCCATTTAAAATACAATTTTAACAACTTATGTTACCCATATAGTTTTCGAGGAAATGTCCAATAATACCACATGTAGTACAAAAGAGGGGGGGGTTTCATATTATGTACTAAGGAAAAATTCATCCTGCGTAGTTGAAATAACAACACGATCAATTAATAAAGTTTTTAGATTTACCTCTATTATCATCATTGAAAAGTGACCATAGCTGGTAGTTTCAGTTGTGTTGTCCATTTTGATTGGAATGAAAATTTTATAAGATATATCGAAGAATATTTAAGGTTGCCAAAGAACCCAATTAATCCCATAGGCCTTGACCCAGACCTGTGCACATGTTTCTCTAAAAACATTAAGGATAAAATTCAGGTTCTTATCATAAATTCTACGCACTCCCAGCCTAATGATAATAGATCCTACAACCCAAGAAATCCATTTTAGTTCTGCAGAGGGAAAAAGAATATGAACAAATCCACATCCTAAAAATATATATTTGAAGTCAGGGACACCAAAAATTGATGCCAGTAGAGATACCAAATTAGAGTCCTTCTATGGTTTAATTCCTTTTCATAATTTAATATGAGAAATGAAAGAGAACATACAGTGTTCGATTATCTCATAAATAGCTCCTTCAATGGAAGAAACATGAGCGGCAGTGGAACCCTACAGAGCGGGAGTGGGAGAAGGAGCCCACAACTATCCTTTGAGATGGTGGCAGCGACAATAATTCTCAGGTGGATGCTTCCGAGGATGCACTTTTGGATGAATCGTTGACAATCTAGGATAGGGGTCCCTATCTCCATGGGTGGGGATCAATATGGGAAGGATCCAATGGGAGCTGTTCGAGGGTGCTCTTTGGATGCAGTTAAGAAAGGAGTTCCAGTAGTATGAGGGACACTTATTTTCGAGGTGTTTGATCAGCTGCATCATGATCTGGGTGGCAGCTCCTCGCCAAGCAGTTTGGACGAGGACATGCAGGTGTGAGAGGTTTGGCATGATAAGAGGCCCTTGCCTTCGGATGCGAATTAGGCCAGTCAAAGGGTAAGACATGAAGCAAGGAATGTCCTCCGGGACTCTCCACAGGTATAACATGTGGTTTCTCCATCAACAACTAATGTAGCTATCTTGATGTATGATGGTAAGGTTAATTTCACCAGTGAGGCTACATTGTTCCTAGTTTTGGAAGAAATCCCTAACTATTTCCAATTTATATGAAAATGTATTGAGTAGATAGGAGCTCTGGAAAAGCCAATGTAGGTCAATCAGATCTTTCCTTATGCTGAGAAGCATAATGCAGGGGGCCAATCGGGACATATGAAAACTAGTTTGCAGTGATGGGTGAAGAACACTGCCATGAATGTGAGGAAGCTATAGGGGTGGATCATGACCAGGATACATTGGTTGATGCGGAAACATCCCAAGAAGAAATAGTCGAGGTTTCATACCATGATGAGTCCATGTAAATAGCCACAGTATAAGACTATGTTATATCATATATGTATAAGGGACAGAACAAAATCATTGATTCATATGGATTCATTTCGAACAATTAGAGGGTGCATCAAAGGAAGGATATCTCCAACCTCTTTAGTCCTCTTTTTATAAAATCCTCTTCTATGGGATGTTTTTCCCTAAAGACTTATAAAACGGTTGGAAACTCAACCCTGAATAGGACCAATGACCATGGACAACATGATGCAGCCACCATCACTGAGGACCTAGTTATGGATGGTAGTGAGGCTACATCTACAGCTTCCCCCCACATGTGGTGTGGAGTACAGTGGTTAGTGCAGTAGTGAGAAGCAGTTTCCAAAGCTGATTTCAAGTGCTCTATGGCCTCAGTGTTGGAACATACGGATCTTCTCATGCATTTAGATAATGTATTGGTTGATGATACTTTGGATATTAAGGAATTGAAGAAGATGAGACCGATCCAGGTTTCCACTACAAAGGATCAAGGCGAGGGGACTGATAAGCATGCTCGTGTTCTGCTTAGAGGATTCAACATTTGGAAGATTATCAAGGAGGAATATAAGAAATATATGGAAATCATGGAACTTCTATTCAAGGGAATAATGGAGGAATTCCATATTACTTATGTAAATATTACCCCATTGATTATTCTTATGGAAAATGAATCCAAGAAACTCACTCATTTGTTTAATATATATGTTTTATCATTTTGTACATAAATTATATATTTGTGAGGGTTCCCACATTTCCCTTAAAAGTGCATATTTTATTAAAAAAAATAACATTCTACAGAGAAGAAATTGAAATTAAGATTTGTGAACATCAAGAATTTTTTTTCGGATTATTTCATATGGGTTATGTTCATATAAATTAATAAGTTTTTTATGATGGAATTTGTTTGATATTTGATTATGGATAATTTTTAATTATATGATAACTCCCCTAATTATAATTTTTGATCTCAAAATGATAATTTAATGAGAAATATAAAAAAAATAATTAATTTAACATTTAAAATCATTGGAATAAGTCATGTTAAATAGGCACACAACCCATGTTACTATGTAAAATTCATTCGAAGTGTTGATGATAACATGAGATAAAGTGGAAATCCGATACACAAGGATAAGAACACTAAATATTGGGGTCATGAAACATTATTGAAATGAGGGATGTCGAGGTAGTAATTTAAATGAGTTTGATATAGTTTTTATATGGGTCATGCCACCTTAGCATTGAGTCATTCCATATTCAGTATTGTTCATGTGAATTTATGTTTTATTTCACACTTCATGAGGTGTGTAGTGTATTTTTTTGGATGAATTAAATTTTTTTATGATATTCAATTCTTTGGTAAACCATTAGATAAACCTATCTTTCTTGACTTAATGGATGTATTATTATAACGATAGATACTATTCCATATTTTTATTCAATATAGTGAATGGTGATACTTTAGATGATATATTGGTCTTGATTGTAAAGGACATTCTATCATGTTCTATATCAAGGGGTAGGTATTCTAGAATATGAAATATTTTTATGATAATAGTGGAGTTCAGTTCCCCAAAATGTTGTCTAATTGATGTTATGTTGGATTTATCTTGGAATGTTCTATGACAAAGTATATGATATATGGTTAAATTTTTTATCTATAGATGGCTGGTGGCCAATATGAGGAATGTTACAAGATAGTGAAAGTTATAGATTAAAATGGAGGGATTCCTAGATATTTTGGAAGGAGAAGGAATAATTTGACTAGATGAAACAAGAATTATTAGTGTATGAGAAGCATGTAGACATGTTACATGAATAGTTAAATATTAATGAAATATTGTGGTGAATAAACATATTGATTTTAATATACACATAGCTTCCAATTATAATGTAAATGCAGTAGTGTTTCTCCCATGAATGTTAGAATCACACTGAACCCCATAAATCTACGTGTCCTTTTAATTTTCAAATTTTCATGCTTTAATTTTTTTTTCAAATCTAATGATTCATCAATGTCTTGGAAATAATTCTGAAATATTTTTTATGTTATGTGGTATCATACATTGGATAATTTTGTTTGTAAATAGATGTTGGTGTTTTTTCAACAAGTTGTATTAGTGCTTGTAGTCCTTTTTGATCACTCATCAACATAATAAATGTCAACACAAATAATTTTCACACTCATTCATTATAATTAATTTTTTTAAAATTATAGTTTTGTGTCATTAGAAGGTATGTCATTTGAATAAGGTTAGGTCCAGATAAAAAAATTAAACAAAAAAATTTCATGTTTTAGAAAATATATATGTTGGATAATATCATTTTGATGTATATGAATGTTTTATTTTATAAATTAAATTATGATAAGGTATATAATGTATAATAGGGATGATTGGAAAATAAATATCTTGGGATAATGAGTCTTTAATTGGATCGAATTGAATTATTTAATATCTAGTAAGTAAATACCATGCTATAGTTGATCAGGTCCATAAAATACATGTACAATAATTGGAGAGTTATTAATAACGTGTTCATGATGCGTTGGTTATTTATTATAAGTCTATTTGAAGGTATACCTATAAAAAATCATTCTAATGACTTCAACATGATTTAATATAATTGATAATCATCGAATATGAAATTTTCAAACATTTTTCGAGATATTATTATAATCTAAATCCCTTCATGAATAATGGGATATGGTGGTAACATCAGTTATCAATTCTAACAGAAAAAAGATTTATTAGATGAGGATTTTATGATATTAATCCTGAATAAACATCCTATATCAAAAAAATATTTATTAAACATAGGGAAACTTGATGAATGTTGAAGTAAGGGGAAATCTAATCAATAGAGGAGTCTCCAAATATCTAAATATAAGTTTCAAGAGAGAAGATGAAGTAAATTGACATGTCCCAAACCTATATATTATCATTTTAGGAAGATTGGAAAATTTAAAAGGGACTATATGAGTTACACTGAAACATATCGATGAATAAATTCCATGAGTACAAATAAGGGATATAATAGCTTGCTACATAGTGTCAATATTTTTGTGGAATCATGAGTAATTTAATTATGTGAATCTTTTAACTCTATAGAAGAGAAAATGTGATTGGTCAAAAATATAACTAAGAGGTCTTTCAATGAGAATTTTGAAAATAATAACGTTCTTGAATTTATAGGGAATGGATATGTTAATACCCAGATGAAGAATAAAATTTTTTAAGGGTGAAATTTGTTTGAAATATCATAATACTATGGAAGAAAATAATTTCCATCTGTAAAAAATATGTAACAGCATATGGAACTAGTTTCACTAGTAGAGTTTGAAAGGGGATTCATGGATCCATATTGGTTTCATGATAAGTAAAGGATGATACCTGTCAAACCAGATTATCGGTCATAGTTAAATTTTTAATAGAAACAACTTCCAATAGTATAGAGTCATTTCACTATTTACTTGATTATCATATTGAGAAGAACATGATGGTTCCGGAGGAAATGGGTGTACTGAAGATTAATCACACTAAAATAATTGGTTTTTTGAATTTTATATTCAAGAATATAAGGAGGTTATTATTCAATCCAAATCATTGAAATTACAGATATCAAATGTTTGTACTATGTCATTCGGACATTTAGGAACCTTCCTTAGTTAAACTCATGGTGGAATAATTTATTTGTGATATTTTATTTATGTTACGATTTGGATAATTTGATTTTACGATTTGAATCACATGTATAATGTATTTATAGAATTTATTCAATGGGTTCCATAGTGGAGATGAAAACTTGAAAGATGTTAAAATTGGTAATATCCGGCAATGAGAGAGAGTATATCAGAAGGTACTTTCACAACATATTTAGGTTAAAGGGGATCATCCAAAAGAAACATTTTCCCAGATTGGTTCAATTGAATGGTTTGGTAGATTGAATAAACCAAAAATTAGTATATTATAAAAATGTTATGTAGTTTCACTCACAAATCCCAACGTAATTTATAAGTGGAAATCAATATAGTATTGTAACATGATTTTTTTTATAATAAATTTGGGGTTATTAATTTCTAAAATAAGTATGGTCTAGAAAATAATTGAATCATTAAAAACTCAAAAAAATTTGTAACCTTTCATATACAAATTTCAATTATGTGAATATGCACAAACTTGAGTTAAATTCATAGTGATGTATCATGGACCATTATGGTGACAATTATTTGGATATTTTCTGCGGGGTGATAAAATGCGAGATGTGATTAAATGTAGAGAGTTTATACTAAAAAATAATCTATCATGTAAGGACTAAAACATGGATAATGTATAAGTTGATAGAGTGTAATAAAATGCTAAAGGCTCAGTTGATCAGAGTAGTAGCTCTATAAAGATATATCTTATTGAGACTTCAGATTCTAGTATTTGATTTTCAGAAGTGAGAAAATCAAAATATATTCCAAAAAGAATGTAGTAATACCAAATATTGCAGGAATTTAATGAACATTATACCATTAGATGATCATGCTCTATAAAGAATCCCATAAAATTATAGATCCGAAAAGTGGATGGTTAAGATTTCAACTGTAAATGTCTTTCAGGTCAGGTGCCTAATCAATATATTTTAGGATTACTTTATATTTTTACATATAATGGATGTAGGAGAATCAAAAAACATGGAAGAGGTATCCAATCTCAATGAATCTCAAAATTATTGGTCAATGATGAAATTTAAATTGTATTCAATGGAATCTTATTGGACATAGGATCTGAGTTTTTTAATATAGTGGGAAATATAACTCAAGAATAGGCTTGTGTGCTTTTTGAAGAAGGAATATAATTGAAGGAAGAGTTAAAAAGTTTGGATGGTGGGGGAGAGATTATAGTATAAGGTTAAAAATAATGTCTTCGAGATTTTATCACTAGTAGTTAGAGATGCTACTATCAATATGGAGGTAGGTTTGGAATATTTGGATAATATTCACTTAGAGTATATGAATATAAATACAACATTTCATTATTGTGACATAATTTAATATATTTAAATTAAACAACAAATGTATTTAAATTATTATTAAAATTATGACTAATTTTTAATTTTTAATAGGGGAATATTTGGTTTAAAATTATGAAATTATATAGTGTTATCATACATTTTATTATTTCATAGATAAGAAATTTTTAATAAGTTCAATTTGGATCACTATTTCTATTAGAAGGCATGAGATGATGTAATTTTAATCATTCAACATTAAAATTTGTATTTAATGTTTCTAAATGGTCTAGAAATTATAATGATATAGTAGATAAAGCCCAAATTGTTTATAATTTTTGAAATAAATGTTCTCAGATAGGCCAAAATAAATTTGGGGATAATGATATATACGGATAGTGGATATTGGACATTGGTTCCACATTAAAGGTACAATATATGAATGATAATATAGAAGTTTTATATTCCTAGATGAAACTCAGTCATACTATATTGTCCTAATAGTTCATGTTATTCAAGGATAAGACATCAAAAATCAAATATGTGGTTTGGTATAGGATGAATGTTCCATTCCCATCATCTTTATGTAGCCTGATGCACGAAATGAAACAAAATAGACCAAACCATTAATTTTTAGTGGGAGTGGTGTGGATATTGATGTCAAATAAGGGAAAAAATATTAATAGGATTTCAATTGAATCATCTAGTGTTTCGAGGGATTAAAAGATATTTTTTTTGTTCTTTGGTGTCGATGATATGTTTCATGGTTATGTTAATGTAATGTTTTTTTAAGATTCTATCACCTAGAAGAGAACTATATGATTGTTGTTCAATAACAAAAGAATGATATATATTTTTATTTAATATTTTCAAGTCATTTCTACCTTGTCTACAATGTATATTTATTTTTTTGATGAAATTTATGCTGGAAGGGAAATAATATGACTGACAATATTACTGAAAGAACTCAGAAGAATCCTTGAGGGTGGAGTGTTTTTATGAAATAGTCATAGTGAACATCACTTGGATCAGAATAAAATGTTCTATGTAAGAACAGAGACAATTGAAATCAATTAAAAATGTAGTAAATAACTTCTGACTGTTAAGGATCTATATTTTTAGATATATTTGAGTATAAATATACAATTAACATATTCATCATGAAATAATTCTATGAATGTCATATGATTCACTATTCCACAATGGTGCTTTGGTGAATGGATGGGGAAGGAGATTACAAATTTTTATCACTAAAGGATTTTTATTTGTGCCAAAATTTTGGAGAGTTGATTTATATTTTATGGAATAGTATGTAAGTGGTATATTTTTATTAATTTAATACTTGTTTCATGATTTAATTTATTCAATTGGAAGGAAAAACATAAAATGATTTCTCGGTCATTATATTTGAAGAATAATTAGTAGGATATTTAGTAGTCATATAATGTTCAAAATATTATATCCTCTGGTGATGAATACAATGGAATATTCATCAAGGGATAGTTCAATAGATGTTATGATGATGTCATCATAAGTGGTTTTTCAATAGAGGATGGGAGGCATGAGTAAGTTGTTCATGTATCAATGGTTTGTGGATCAGATAAGTAATGCTACAAGATATCAATGGACACTAATGAATATAATGTGGTCCCCATGAATTTTATATTGCTTTTGAAATTTGTAACGGTATGGGAACCACTATATTAGTGGGTAGGACCACATGCTCTTTTTTAACATGATTACTTGGTGATTAGTGATCTATATGGACAAATGGTGATGATGATTGAAATATAAATATTATCATATGAAGAGTCGGAATCATATATTTCATAAATATGACATACTAATAGATAAATATTTATTTCATATTATAATGATCCATGCCAATATAATTTATGACTACAATATTTGGAAACGGGGACACATAAAAATATTGTCCATAAGTGAGCTATATAATCTGTAGTTAAGTTATTCATAACTAACCCCCTTCATAAAAATATTAAATGTAATTACATTCATCATAATCTGGTGAAAGGATATATAATAATGTGTGATATTATATTCTCGATAAGGGTAAAAAAGAGATATAACAACTTATCATGGGTATAATGGTATAACAACATGTGAGTAACGTTTGAAAAATATAACATACAGATCATTGATCATAAAAATGAGTCATGAAATAAATACTGGTATTTTATAATATAATAATATTAATTTAAACAAACAACATAAACCATGAGAACAGAATATTAACATAATACATAGATTTTTGGAACACATATAAAAATAAAAAGTCACTTCATTAGTATTAATGGTTCATTTCCAAAACTCAAATAGTGAAATGAGTTATTTCTTCAAACAATAAAATCAGTCATGGATCACATTAAATTATATAATAGGGGACAATGTACCTTACTAAAATAGTTTCAATCCTCATACATGTCATATTTATCTCCTAAGATATAAATCTTTACCCAATGAATTAGATTGATATATAGGTCTCGCCCAAAACCTAAAGACATTCATAACAATGTGTACAATAAGATTCTAATGCATTGATCATATCAAAACCCATGAAAAAATCATTTTATAAACATTTCACCATAGATTACCCAATTTAAAAGAAATAGGATTCATAATATTTAATAATATCATTGTAACATAACCTATGGAGGAATAAATAGGATTAATAATAATTTTACCATTGCATAGCCCATGGAAGAGAAACAAGTTTCATAAATATCATTTATTCATAAATATAAACCATTCAAAGAATGAATAAGAATTATTTCCTTGGATCATATTCCTAGAAAATCATATATTATATATAATTATTTAAACTAATATAGAAAATGATATTAAAATATTACATGGAATCTTTATTTAGGAAAATATCCTTTCCAATTTGAAAATATATTTTTAAAACATAATATTTTCTTCAAAATAATTTTCTTTTTAAATAACCTTTGATACTTATAGTGTAATCTCAACAAATAATTTAATATATTTCATGGGGAAATCTCCTTTCCATTTTGAAAATAAATTTTTAAAATTAATAATTATTTAATTATTTTTTAAATTAATTTATTTGAAAAAATAAACATTCAATCTTATAATTTAATATTTAAACTATTTATTTATTCATGATGGTGGAAAATACCATTCATTTCATATATGTGAAAAAAATATTTCTTTTAAATTTTTGGAAAAAGATATATTTATTTTTTTGAAAATGACATGATTATAAATTTAAAAGTATTTTTAAAAGAAAAAAATTAGTAAATATTTCTTTAAAAAATTAATTATATATGGATAAAGAATTATTTATACCATTTTTAGAATATATTTATATTAGTGACAAATTTTTTTTAACCGAATGAAAAAATAAATCCAGTTTACATTAAAAACATTGCTTTCGAATCATTAGTACATAAATATAAAAAAATTAAGGGAAAATGTATTCTCATGAAATAAATATGGGAAAATAAAAATAATGTGTTTATTGATAGATATATACTAGAATTTTATCATCGTAAAGATAATCATAAACCATCCTGATAAATGATGATATTGTAACATAAAATAAATCCCACACTGGTATCTTATGAATTTTAAGAATACTGAATGATTATAATAAAATTAGTATTTAATCATCATGAAAATAAGGATATTAAAGATATAACTTGTCAAATAGTAGTATATAATCCTCATAAAGGGATATAAGAGCATAATGTATCTTTTGTCCCAAATAAGACAATTTGAAATAAAAAACTCTTACCCCATTAGTAATAATTTGAATCATAATCCCCTATTAATAATAACATAAAATGAAACATTAAATATCATAGAATGAATTACATTCATAATATAACATTTTAAATGGGTTGTATATACATAAATCTAATGAAAATAGTTGTGAATTGGCATATGTCTCCAAAAAATTAAAGCGAGAATAAAAATCCATTTATTTAAGTATCAAATTCCTTTATACATGTTCAAAACTCCTGTAAAATAATTATTATTTATCAAAAGTATATTAAATAAAGATAATTATATATATTATATCATATATTGTTAACTTATCTAGTTTTATTACCTTTTTATTAAAAATTAATTATTAAAATCATTATTCATCTAATAACTACTTTGTTTTACATATAGGTTTTAATTTTCTATTTTATTTCCTCTTACATTGATCATGGTTCCATCATCAGAATAATTTTAAAATTGTTTTAAATATAATATATAGTCCATCTACGTGAATATATATTAATCCATAAAATTTATAGATTTAAAATATAACCACCATTCTGGGAGACATTAGGCCTATGTATGCAGAAACGTTGTTTCCATTTGCTACATGGATTAAATTAACGGAATGAAAATTATATATTACAATTTAATAATCATTTCTACATCTTATATTTATAACTTATGGTATAATTTAACATTATCATTTTTAAATTTCAATTAAAGGTTACTTGAAGAACTAATCACATCACTTCTCGAGGCGGTAGTCCGATATACACACTAGCAGAGTTATCTTATTCTGAATGATTGAGAAGTGATGGGGTATCTATATTATAATGATTATAGAAGTATAAATATTTTAATAATATAATATAGATTAAATAAATTCATTATTATTTCCATCCATTTAAAATATAAATGAAAAACACATAACATCGGTTCATGAGGTGGTAGTGTACTATATACACGAGCGATATTATCATATTCCCACGTAATCAAAAGTGATGAGGAAAACGTGATATAATAATAAAATAAGTTTAAATATGTTACCAACATAATATATATATATATATATATGTAATATATTATTATCAACATCCATGTAAAAAAGAAATGAAAAATTCATCACATTGATCTGTGAGGATGCAATTTTCCTTACACCCAACTGATGATTTCATATCCAATTTAGTGGTTCACTAGTAATTTTTTAGAAGAAAAATTTGTACCCACTATTTTTACCAAAAAAGGATTACAAATGGGAAATTATATAACATAATAATTCATAAGGACTAAATATGTAAAAAAATTGGATTTTGGAAAAGTTTATATGTCATTTTACCTATTATCTATTTAGTTTTACCCCCGTTAAACTTGTTTTAATGTTAACTGTGGTAAATATCTTTTAAATTTTTAACTATTATTTATGGTCAAAAATAAATTTCAAATTTTTAATTAATATAAATTATTAATATTTCAAATATGGATTCTATTTATCCAAATTCTATTCATAGAAGTGGAAAAAAATATTTTAAAAATTAATCATGCAGATGTGACGAAAAAGATTGATTTTATAGAGAAATGATTCAAAAGTGTAAAGGTAACTTATATCAAAATTAATTATTAAATTGATACCAATTCCTTAAATTGGATAAATATTTACATAATTTCACTAATTTTACATTGAAACCCCAATTAAAATAATAGGTAACATTTTAAATTCATTAAATAAAATGGAAATTCTTAATTGAAACAAAATATTTTCACTATTCATCAAACACATTATGTTTTTCATAACATTATCATATATGAACTCAAATATAAGTATTACATTATGATTTAAATAATTGAGATTATTTTTATCAAATAAATTTTATAAAATTGGAAATTTTTAATTTTAAAATGAGCTCTCAAAAAGAAAAAAACTAATTATTTGGAAAATAAAATTAGCAATAAAATTGGTTTTAATATTATCTCTTATATAGAAAAAAACATTAGATAAATTTCATTTTTTTAATAAATATTATTTAAATTTAATTAAAATAATTCCCCAGAATTGATTTGTTTAATTTTTTGTGGTAAAACACATTTCTCTACATCAAATTATTCAGATAATGATTTCTTTTATTTTTAAATGGTTGTTATTTCTATTTTTAATTAATTAATAAACAATCATTTAATTATATATACGTTTTTTAAACAAATATTTTTATAATTTAGTTATTCCTATTGATATAAAATATTTTATAGGCTATTTTATAACTATCATAGTAAATAATGATATTTTCATAGTATGTCAGGTTTTGATTAAAATCGATGTTGTGTGTAATAAAAGATACACTCAGTGTGGTATGTAATGAAATATAAACATAATCATTCATATATCACAAGATAAAGTCATTTTTCCTTGTAACATAAATCATCAAAAAGATAAAAATTATTTGAAGATAATATTTCACAAAATCTAATGGTGTTATATTGTACACTGTTAAATAAATTGCAACCTCTCAATTTGAACTTGTTCTTGGTAAACTATTGTTTGACATTTGAAAATTCTATTAGGGTAAAACCACTTAATAAAAAGGGCTAATAAAAATTCATCATTAAGAGATAGAGAAGGATGTGTGACGTTCATTTGAAATAACACATACTAGGTTTCTAAATTGGAGAACATATATTGGAATTGAATATTTAAGAATGAAGGAAAAGTGAAATATTGTAATAATGATATAATGTTATAAATATCATTTATCATAAGAAAGTAAATGATCTTGCTAAAATTCCCAACCAGAAAACTATAATCCAATGATATTTGAACAAGGGAATTTATATCATCATAAATGATGGTAATTTGTCAAAATTTTATTTCCCAATAATTTTCTTAAAGCTGGGTAATTTTCAGGAGAAGATATACTTACATGATTTAGTTTAATTTTATAAATACAATATCATCTTTTGGTTGTGATTAATATAATATTCACATCATCTCTTACTTTAATTATGGAATGCGAATATTTTTTTATGCCTGAAACACTAGTGGATCATAAGAATCAAAAAATAATGAAATTTATTCACTCATTATATAGTTATTATAAAAATAGAATTACGAGAAAAGGTTAACCAATAAAATAAAATATTCAACATAATAAATTTCATCGGTATTTATCCTTATGTGTCTTCCATGTCTGACCAAAATTGAAATACAAAAATTTATTATGATGTTTTTTAAATTTCCAAAAATCTATATAAGATTAATCCCACAAATATCATTTAGTAGTTCCTATTATATATTAATACCATAATCATATATTCTCCTATTACACTGTAATATAATTACATAAGTAAATCCTTAATAAAAAATACATTCTTCCTAATTCATAAATAAAACCACATATTAATGAATATCTTCTATAAATCTAAATATTTTTTAAACTACATCATTTAACACATATAACACTTTGTTAATAAATCATTAATTCATTATTCAATAATCACTGCCACATTAGGAACAAATTAATGTATATCTTCCCTTAATCATGTGTTTTCCATAAAACACCACCAATCTAATGAAATAATTTTCCAGGTGATCTGTACAATTTAAAATATTCTTGAATATACAAATTGATAAACTTCTATAGAAAAATCCTTTTATATTTCATTATTCATATAACATAAAACATCATCTTCTATACACAGAAACATAACTCTTTCCACTATATTATTAAACTATTACTATTATTCCTCATCTTATTCCTTAATAAAACTTTACATTGATATTTCATTTGTGGTCTCTTTATCATCAACAATATAACCATAACTAATACCACCATGCGGATTATTTCATGAACATTCCCCCTAGGGCACAAATTTGTATAAATATCACACATTAAACGTTTATAACATTTTACCATTTATGATTCCTTATAGAAACCATTATTACCTTACATTTAATTAAGTAAAAATTTCATTTATCCTGTAAAATCACTTATTATATGCTACTCTTCACCACACATTAAACATCTAATCATTCCATTGAGACATTCATAGAGTGATTATTCCCACATTATCGATATATTGAAATCTGAATATTATTTATTCCATGGTCTCCACAACTTGAAAAATAAATTAACTATATCATTATCACCTTTAGTGAGTCTAACATTTGGTTAATGTGAAATTTGATAATATTATATCTTAATAAATGGTTATTCATAATCAAAAAATCAATCAATCAGTTAATCATTTCATTTTGTCTCATGCATAATTTTTTTATCACATTCAACTTTAACCAAGTTCCATTTGATTCCCAATATTAAAAAAATAAAACAAGTATATTTTGAGTAACAACATTCATAGTGGGATACCACATAATCATGAAAAATCACATATAAGATGTCTAAATCAGAACTCCTTATTTTATTCTATGACATCATAGTATTATCCAAGGTAACTCATGGTCATTAATAAAATCCTTCATGATGGTTCTTAAATTGTAAATTAATTTATAAATATAATCCCCATGGTGTGTCAATTAAGTTGTGCATAAAGGTCCATTTTGGAGTACCAGGTGACAATTGGGTCCCACAAAATTCTCCCTTTTAGAGTTATAACTACTAGGTATCTCAATTATAGATCCACAACTACATGTAATATCAAAAAAATGATGTAATTTATTTTAAACCACTCACTATATCCCTTAATAAAATTTTAAGACATATTCCTTTATTTGACACATTCATAGAATTTTCTTCAATAAAATCCATAGACATATCCCAATGAATCCCAATTATGTTTTTTATATTAGTTTCTAGTTTTTATCTACATCATTCTGTGATACTAACATCAGATACATGATGATATCATACATAAATATTATATCATAATATATTAATATTCATTATATAATGTAATGATCATGATAGAACAATTTACGTCTAGTAAATTTATAAACATGGAAACATAAATAATTGGTCCTTAAATTTTCTAAATGATCGACCATTATGTTATTCACAGATATCACCATTATATACATATCAAACACAATACATTTAATCATATGCTGATAAATGGAAACATTAGAAAGGGTTATCTCATATTCTCACCAAAGGTAAACAAGGGATATATAAACCTGTTATGAGAAAAATGGTATGATAACATGAGAATAACATTTGAAAACCATCTCCAAAATATCATAGAACATAATTTTGAGTTATGGAATAAATCATGGTATTTCATAATATGTGAATCATAATATATTAAATAGACATGAAACATGATAATGTAACATTTTCAATTGAAATAGATATGTGGTATTCACATAATTTAGAAATAGATTTCATTATCAGTTAATGAATATTTTTATATCTATCATAGTGTAATGGGTTCACTTTCTAAACCACCATAGTATTCAAGATTAACTCTCCATACTATCATAGTAGACAAGGTCTGTTACTGAATTGGGTTCAAATACCATTATCGTTATATTAATCTCTGGAGATATAAATCCTTACCAAGTAAATTGGAGGGAGATATAGTTCCCACAAATCCCATAATGAAACCCATAATAATGTGAAAAATCAGATCATTATATAGTATTTATATCATATCCCATGAAAAAATGGGTTTACTAAACAATTTATCATATATTAACATATAGAAAAGTAATAGGGTTCATAATATTTCATAATTTCAGCATAGCATAACCCATAAAAAATGAACTGGGATTCATAAGTATTTTATCAATGTATAACCCCTGGAATAGAAATGCATTTCGTAAAAATATTCTAATCATAAAGATAAACCATTCTGAGATCTAATAAGAATGGTTTATTTTTATCATATCCCCTTTAAAGAATAAGTTAATCAAATAATGTAATCATAGAAAGGAAAATTATTTTCAATGATTACATGGAACATTTCTTAATGAAAACAGACTTACCACTTTAAAAAATTTATTAAAACACAACACAATTTCAAAATCATTTTTTTAAAACATCCTTTTGAACTTATAAAGGAATCCTTTTAAATCATTTAAAACATTTTTTATGGAGAATATCCTTTTCATTTTAAAAATATCTTTCTAAAAATAGAAATTTATAATTATTTTTGTAAATCCTTTTAATTGAAAATTAAACCTTGAAATATAATAAGGAATCATTTAAATAATTTTTTTCTCATAATGGTTGAAAATATTTTTCAGGAAATATATTATGAAAAAATTATTCCCTTCGCATTTTTAGTAAAATATAGACAATAATTTTTTTTAAATGGAATAATGATTTCTTTAAAATACTTTGTAAATGAATAAATTGAGTAAAATTTCTTCAATAATCCTTTAAATAAGGTTAACACTTTTTGTAAAACCTTTTTTAGAAACCATGGATATGGAAGAAAAATGGTTTCTCAGCCGAAGAGTGAAATAATGTCAGTTTACCAAATGAAAATTATTTTTTATTCAAGCGTGAATAAAGAGAGGAAAATAAAGAGAAAATGTAATATCATGAAATAACCATAAGATTAGAAAATTAAATAGTTTATTGATATATGTATCATGACATATCATCATTAGATTCATAATCATAAACAATCAATATAAACAAGAATATTGTGAAATAAAATCATTACCACTTTGGTATCTTTTGAATTAAAATAACTATTACATATTAACATAAAATGAAAAATATATTTAATGAAAATAAAGATATATATTCCATACTATGGAATTTTCATTTTCAAGGCATGTGTCATCACCATAAGAATTTCTTAGACATTCTCTTCTCTCTGTGATTTTCTCTATAACAACCCGAACTGATATAAATGAAATTTTGATTTTGATTTAATTAAATGTCTCATTATGTAAAATGGTTATATAAAACACATGATATTACTTGTTTTTATGGATTTAAAATACCATTGTGAATTTTTAATGTTTTTAATATTGTCGTTGGACAATGATCACATGATAAGTATAAATATATGGATTTAACCAATCCAATTGACTCATACAAAGGAAGCGATGTCCTCAAAAGGTAGAATATTTCCCTATGTAATACATTTATTATAGCTTACAAGGGAGATATAGTCTATATGATTTTAACTTGAACAATCCCATGATAAGATCCAGTGACGTATGCATGAGAAAAACCATTTGCGAGAGAAGTTCAAGCTCATTGAGATCCCGACACAAACCATGTTCACTGAATAACCCCACGATAATATCACTATCACACACCATTATCATAGGGTGTAATCTGGTTTAATAAATGTACATGTATCAAGTAAATAATTTTTTTAATATTTATATTATATAATAATTCATATATTTTTATTTTAATTGTTTTTTAAATGATTTTTTTTTCATTCAATTAGTAAAAAATTTATTTTTGGGTAAAATCCAAATTTAATTAATGGGTTTATTTTTATGAATTAATTTATTTTTGAATTAAATATTATTTTAGTAAAAAAAAATTAATTAATCATTATTAATTATAAATGGTCGTGTAATTTTAATGAAGTGAAATGTACTTTTTGTATGAGTAAAAAAACTATTCTTGTAAAAAACCCAGCATTTTACAATAAATGTCGAATCATACTTCAATATTTAAAATTAAAAACATTAAAAAAAATTTTAGATAAAATTAACATTATTTTTTGATTCATAACATTGAAATTATACAACAGAAAATTTTCTATATTTTTTAGATATAGTCGAATTTTTAGGTAAAAATTAAATAATGCATTAATAAAAATAAGTCTTTTACAACATCATAATGACCCAAAAAATGATCTAATAAATACTATAATGTTAAATATTGGACCAATATATATTTTTTATTATAATAATTTTATTTATGATATATTTGTTTATGATTCTATTATTAATCCTCTAAAATGTATAATATATATTTTGACCCCAATCTATTTCTTTAATAATGTGACTCACCTCCACATAATAAAGGATAAAATTTTAACATATTCGACTTTTTTACTAATAAAATAAATGAAATCTTCACTTTTATGGAAATATGAAATAATCAAGGAAGGTTTTTGGTTTGAATAATTAATAATATAGATTCCAAAACCAACATTTTTCAAATATTAAAGAATTTACCACTCATTTTTCTATACAAACACACCCAATCTCCCACTTACCATCACTTAAAATCCTAGATCATTTCCTTAAACTATAATTAACTATAAATAGTCCTACCAAGGTACCCAATTCTCTCAATAATATCCTCTTTAATCATTTGAAGTCACAAACTCAAGTAAGGGTTCATTCCTTTCTCATTTTTATACATGATTTCATATATTATTACTCTTTTTTAGTTTAAATTAAAAATCATGGGGTATGTTTTAAAACCTCACCCATACATTCATTATTACGTTTGAATGATGATAGACCCATTTTTATGTCATTAATCCCTCCCATGTAAACTCGTTACAATGCTGAAATTTCATAAGAGTTGATTCATTCCATCACATTCTCCAGGTATCATTAATATTCTATGCCCTCTATTTCAAAATTCCATATGTTTGGAAATTTATTTATGACCCTATTATTATCCATTTTATGTGTATATTATTAGAGAACCCTTTCACTCCCATTAACAATTTTTATTAATTTTTTATGTCACGTTGATAGGCTGCCGAAATTGCACCATGAATTTCCATTCCAAAACAGTTGTGTATTGAATACCATTACCATTAACTATCAAGGGTGATAACTTATATTAATATATAAATATTTATTGAGGACTTAAATATATTTATTCTAATATACTTTATCATGGAATAAATAATGATTATGAGTGAATCAATGCTCTATGATCAATGTGGTTCACTTAATAATGAGAACGAAGACAATGTGATGGGTGTGCCTGGAAATATATTGTTCTCAAAAGAATTGGGTAATTGTTACTGTCTTGGTACTTAATGTAGGTAGAAGGGATTACATTATTTAATTATGGAACTTTTTCCAATTTTATATCTTTGTTTTTTTCCTTGGCTTATGAAGCATTGTTCTAAGTTGTTGCCACATTTTCATGTTATAAATATCATTTTATATCATGATTTATGATTCATGCTCCTTTATGACTCATTGATATTCCTTCCCTAACATGTATTACTATCGTGATTTTATACAACGTTTACTCTCTTACTGGTAATTATAGATCACCCCTTTCATATGTGTGTTTCTGGGATATCCCATGTAGTTTTAAGAACGAGCATGTTAATGAAGTTTTCAATAAAGATGTTGTTTTCCATGTTTAAAGATGTAATTCAATGTACCTAATTACTAAAGACACTATAATTCTCAATCTTTCGGTATGTATGAAGTGTAATTTTATTTAATTAAATCATGTGTGAATGTAGTAAAAATAATATGGTTGTTATTGTTTTTATCAGATGATGGTTTAGTTATTTATTGTATTAGGATTAGAAAACTATAGTTAAATCCTTAGAGAGAAGAATAAGTATAAGAAAAACAGCCCTACATTTTGGTGATTATATAGTAAAAAGTTTATCATGAAAATAAATCTCTCTCTGGATACAAACAAGTGGACGTGGCTTTTACATAGATGTATCTATGGTTAAAAACTGAAGAAACCACATTGTGCAAGACTCGAACAAGATCTGGTGGATGAAAATGGGGCCTTTTTCACTTCTTGTTTGACAGTCATGGGGTATATGATTTTGTAAATTCATAATAATAGTACAATTAATTATTAAAATAAAAAACTAATAAGAATATTTGTTAGGAAATATATCATAGAGAAATTATATTGAACCTTATAAATTAATATTTTAAGGAAATAAATTGAATTATATGTTATTCCATTAATATCATTTCATTCCACTTTATGTGTTTAACATTTTAAAATATATAACAATGATTATAATTTGATTCTATCTAATTTAGAGTAATTTGATGAATTAGGGTAACAATTTATGTGAAGATCAATGCAATGACATCCCCAATGATATGCCCAATATGATGATAGAGGAAATTGAATACATTATCACGATACACTCTTAGTTAACTAATGTTTTGAATAGAAACCTATATCAACATGAATGTGAAACCCCCCCCCTAATAAATTACAAGTAAAAATATAGATCTTCATGTGATAAAGGCCTCTACATTCAATGGATCTTCTGATCCCTCAATCTCCAAAAAATAGATCTACTCCATTGAGAAGATCTTCCTCATCCATCAATGCTCTGAATAAGAGATGGTTCATCTAGATGCTTATCTTATATAGGGAGAAGATATTATGGGTGGAAATTGGTCAAAATGTATATATTGAGGAATAGATCAAGGGTTGGAATTTAAGGATGTCTAGAAAATGTTTTTTTATTAATATTTTCCCCACATCCTCCAACTAAAGATAGGAAGATACATCATTGATCTCCAGCCAAAAAAGATGATGAATATATTGGATCATCTTAGACAAACAACACAAGGATTCCATGATACGTCTTCAAAATTGTTGTGAACCCCCACATTCAAGGTTGACAACTTTTTTGTGGGACAAATCCTATCCTACGAAAATACCTGGTGATATGTGACATTGAATGCTTTGAGATATTTTCTGATATGCCTTCAATGATGAATGAGAGATCAGAAAATCTCAGGGGTATCATAGATAGAAGACGAGGAAATTTAAGTCAAATCCATGTGGTCTGATAGAGAGATGTATCAATTCCATGAAATTTTGTCATCCCACATACCAATGGTGAGGAATGAAGCTCCCTGGAAAAATCATAAAAGGGTGAGTAAATGCTTTAGTTGTAGGAAGGAAGTCCACCCAACTAGTGATTTCCAACAAGACAAACCCGCTACTACAAAAGAGGAAGCGAATTCTCTGGTAAACCCCCAAGGCATTTTTCATTACTATAGTTGCAAAGAACATGGGAATTTCCCAAACCAATTCCATAATTTAATGGTTTTTAGAGGCATCCAAGAACCTCTAAGGCTGAAAGGGAGAGATTTTGTAATCAAAACTACCGAAGTGAATCATGAAAATGAATTGTTGAATGACACTCTAGATATTCATTCTAGAATAGTGAATGTACTTTTTTATTCCAGTTTTATTAATTCTTTTATATCATAAAATAAAATTAGAACTAATCAATCACCATAACAATTCTTGTAAGTGGAGTTAATAGTGAAAATTTAAGATGGGGAAATTATTTCACACTAATTATAAAACTCCTCCCGTGTCATAATTTTGGCGATGAACTTTTCTATAGAACCTATTCATAATTTATTTGGGGGAAATTAATTCAATCCTATAAATGGTTTGGATTTACGTAGATTTATATAACATAAGTTTCCATGAGACAGAAATCACTCTTTATAATGTGAATCATCAACTGATTTTATACAAATGCAATAAAATGGATGAATTTTATTTGTCACCATCATCTCAAGCATTGATATTAATTCACTAAGAGAAAAAATATCAAGCTCACATGATTCATTTTAAGTAAATAACCATCCTATAATACATGACTATTATGATGGAATATGTTGATGTGTTCCTGAGGAATTTCATGGCCTTCCCCCAAGATGAGATGTCAAATTTTTAATCGAGCTCCTACCTAAGGTGTTACCATTATCGAAGACTCCATAAAAATTGACAATTATTGAAATTGAGGAGCTGAAAAAAATAAATGAGAATATGCATAAAGGTTTCATATTCCCAACTGATTCACCTTGGGTTTCACCAATCCTCTTCATTATGAAGAACGATGGGTCAATGGGTGTTTGCGTTGATTATTATGAACTCAAAAATAATAGGATAAAAAAAGTGTTATATACCACTGATAGATGAATTTTTCAATCAGATATATAGAGAACAATACATTTCCATGGTGGATATGTGTTTAGGGTATTACCATGTTAGGGTGATGAGAAAGGATATCTTCTAGACTACGTTTCGTACAAGGTATGGGCCCTATGAATCCATAGTAATGCTATGTAGACTCAATAATTCTCCAGAAATATGCATAGACATGATGAATATAGTCATTACACATAATGTTGAAAAATTCTTGGTAGTATTTATTGATGATATTATAATACAATAAAAAATTAAGAAGAACCATTATGAGCATTAAGTACTATGAAAAAGGCCTTGCGAAAGGAAAATATTTATGCCAAGTACAAAAAAATGTGAGTTCTGGTTGATGTAAGTCACTTTCATGTGGAATTACAACACAAGAAATGGGATATCTAAGTACCCTTCAAAGACTAAGGCAATCGATGGATGGTCGAGGTAAACATCTGTGATAGATATCCATAGTTTCATTGGATTGTCTAAGTGTTTTTATCAATTTTTGAAAAATTTCTCATGATTTTCAAACCCCTTAACCAAAATAAATTTTAAGGGAGTAAATATTTCATGGAATGATGAATCTGTAGAGGGTTTCATGTATTTTAATAGGAGGCTTATCACTAAACATGTGCTCACACTACCCACAAGGGGAAATCATTTTTTGGTATTTAATGATTATTTGAAGAAGGTTGTGGGCTGTGTGTTGATGAAAAATGGAAAAGTCATTCCTTTTGATTCAAGGATATTGAAATATCATTAGAAGAACTATAAAAGACATGATATGGAGTTGGTTTCAATGAAATATGCTTTTAAAATTTATAAGAATTGCCTTTTTCTGGGGATAAGTGTGAAATATACACCGATCACAAATGCCTCAAGTGTATATTAACATAGATATAGTTGAATATTCACCAATGAATATGGTTAGAAATGATCAAAGAGTATGACTGCTCAATTCACTACTATTCATAAAGAGCGAATAATGTGTCAGATGCTCTATGTAGAAAATATCCAAAAACACATTAATTCATGATAATTGAGAATGATCAAATATTCATATACATTAATAAGACGGACATGAGAATCATAAAGGTTGGAACATCATCAATCCATTCCCAAATGATTAGTTAGCCCTATCTTCTAGAGAGATTAAAGTAGGCTCAAAGAGATGATGTGGGAATTTAGAAGAAAGGTGGAACTATTAGAACTGGGAAATCATTAGTTTTTAATGTTAATGAAGAAGGCATTGAATGATTTGGATCAATACCATGCACACCATAAAATCCCGTGTTAATGAAGGAGATGATGGATGATTCACATATCTCATCATTATCTATCCATCATAGAAACACAAAGATGCATCAAGACCTCAGAGAACACTATTAATGGGACAATATGAAGAAGGGTGTTATGGAATATACATCAAAAGGTATTGCATGTCTGCAAGTGATGGACGATAGTGAATAATATAATGGGTTGATGGAACCATTACCCATACCTATATGAAAATGGGAAAACATCACCATATACATTTTTACAGGGCATCATATGATATCTAGAGGAAAATTCTATCTGGGTTATGGTGGACTGTTTTACAATGATTTCACACTACATTACGATTTGATAGGGTTTTTCATTAGATCAACTATCATGGATATAAATCAGATATGTGGTGAGGCTACACAATGTACCACTATCGATTATAACTGATAGTGTTCAATGATTCAACTTTTTGTTTTAGAAGAGTCTTTAACATGATCTGAATTAATGGATTATCATATTCAAGGCCAATAAACCCAAAATGATGTACAATCTGAGCAGACTATCCAAACACTTGATGATATGTTGACAGAATTTTGAATGGACTTCAATGTGGGATGGGATCAACATATTACTCGAGTTCAGTTCTCTTACAACAAAAATTTCCAATCATGTATCAAAATGAATCCGTATGAATCCATTTATGGTAAGAGGTGTATAATACCTTCTTTCTAGGATGAAGTTGGGGAATGAATAGATCACGGTTGTAAAATTTTCAAAGAAATGCTAGAGAAGTTTAAGACCATTCAGCACCACATCAAGGCTACTTAGAGGTGATAAAAAATACATTCTAACAATCATAGATAAAATTAAATTTTTATTTTGGATACATGTTTTTCATATTCATATCTCCATGGAATAAAGTTATGACATTTGGGAATAATGGAAAGCTTAGTCAAAGATACATCATCCCCTTTGAGATCGTTGATCATAACAGAACGGTGACCTACTAACTCAAAATCCCACATAACATATATCATTTACATGATATATTCCATGTATCCATCTTGAGAATGTACATATAATCCCCCATACATGTACTCTATTAAGAGGTGGTACCATTATAGTATGGACTCTATAATGAATAGAATCCAGTAATGATCATAGATCATAGAGAAAAAATTATCCTGAATAAGACAATGCATCTAGTCAAAGTGTTGTGTAGAAACCAAAATCATGAATAATCTTGTTGGAAATAGAGGTGGAAATAAAATATAGTTACCCACATTTATTATACTTTTGGATAAAAAAATTTCTAGTTTGATGTTATTAAGGGGGGAAGATTGCAACCACCTGAACTGTAGTAAATAAAATTTCCCTTCTGATTTAATTATATGTATTATTTTTTAAAATTGTTATCTAAAATAGTACACATCCTCAGTTTTATGGATTTAAAAGACCACTAGGAATGTTTTGTGTTGTTAATATATCTATTTAGTAGTGATTATATGATTATTATAAATATAGGGATTTAACAAATCTAATTGACACATACTAAGGAAGTGATGGCCTCAATAAGTTTAATTGTCCCCTATGAGTCCATTTGTTGGATCTTACAAGGGAGATAGAATCATTGGTACTTTCTATTTACCAATCCCATGATTATATATAATGACATAAGAATTTGTTAATCAATTTGTGAGTGCAGTTCAAGCTCATTGGGATCACAACCCAATCCATGTTCGCTGAACAACCCCATGAAAAACTCACCATTACTCACATTTCTATTAGAGAATACTCTAGTTTAATAAAGGGCTATATATAAATACCTTAATAATGTGAATATTTATATAATATATTAATTTATACATTTTTATTTTATTTATTTATTTTAAATGATTTTGGTTTTGGCTAAATAAAACATAAAATATATTTTCGGGTAATATTCATATTCAATTAAGAGGTATATTTTAATGAATTTTTTAATTTATAAAATAAATTTTATTATTTTAAAATATTATTATTATTCCAATATTTTTAATTATAAATTCTCATGTAATTGTTTACATTTGATATGTACATTTTAAAAGGTAAAAAAAAACTATTATTGTCAAAAAAAACCCATCCTTTTATAATAAATATAAAATCAATATTTAAAAGTAAAAATGCACATATTTAGAAAATTATTTCGAAAAAAATGAATATTATTTTTGGAAATAGGTTATCAGAACTATCAAACAATAAAATTTCCAAATTATTTTAAGATAGTTGAATTTTTGAGTAATAATTTAATACTGTATAAATATAAAGTTGGTTTTATGACATCATAATGACCCAAAATGAAGTAATAAAAACATTAATGGGAATTATTGGAATAATATATTTTTTCCCATTAAAATAATGAAATTTTAAGAGTATTTTTTTTATTCCCTTATGAATCCTCCAAAATGTATAATATATTTTATGATTTTAAATTCATTTATTAAATAATGTGACTCACCGAAATAAAATAAAGGATAATATTTTAATATCATTTACCATTTTCAGAATAAAATAATGAAATCCTCCCCTAAATATAGAAAACCATGGTTAGAATCCGTGGTATGGTTTTTGGTATTAAATATTTAATTATATAGATTTCAAAACCAAAGATGGTGAAATATTAAAGAATTCACCTCTCATTTTGTATATAAACCCATCCAAGATACAACTTATATTCACTAAAAATCCATGGAGCATGAAATCACTCTATAATTATCTATCTATAATCCTCCCATGTTAGTCCAAGATCTCGTGAAGCCCCTCTTCTGGATTTTGAAGTCATACACTCAAGTACGGGTTTCTTCTTTTCTATTTTTTATCAATGATTCTTTATAATGTTAAACCATTTTATTATCAATTAAAAATTATGGGGTATGATTTCTTACATCTCCCAGACAACCATTATTTTGTTTTAATGATGGGATATTCCTTTCACTATCATTAATCCCTCCCATCCACACCCGTTAGCACACCAAATATTCGTAAGAGTTATTTCATTCCTCTTATTTATTCAAGTTTCTCTATTATGCTACTCTTTCTATTTAGATATAAATTTATTTTGGAAATTTATTTATATGACCATATTTATATCCATTTCATGTAAATATTATTTTATACCCCTTACTCTCTCAGCAACCGTAGTTATGAATTTTTTTGTCACGTTCATAGGCTGCTAGAATTGCACTGTGAAGTTCCATTCAAAAATCATTTTTTATTGAATACCATAACCATTACCTATTTGGGATGTAAAATTTTATGCACATATATTTTTTTATTAGAGACTTACAGGTACATATTCTACACTCCGTTATTGTGTAATAAATTATGATGATGATTGAATCTATGTCTTATGATCTATGTGGCACACATAAGCATGAGAATGAAATGAATGTGATGGGTGAAACCTTAATTTTATAGCACTCCAATACATTTTTAAATTTTTAGTATCAAAATATGTTATTTATTGATAGGGGATTAACTGAATATTGTATAGGAATTTTTTCACTACGAATTCTTCACTCGTAATCCATTACTTAAGATGCAGTATTTTAAGTTGTTGCCACATTTCCATGTTATCAATATCATGATTTATCATGATTTATGATTCATGGTCTCTAATGAATCATTGATTTTCCTTCCCTATCTTTTTTTAAAATCTTCAATTTTTATATGTTTACTCCCTTACTATGCTTAATATCTCACCAATTTCCTATTACCTTTTCCAGCATATCACATACAATTTTAAGCTCGGGATTGTTATAGAAGCTTTCAATAAATTTATTTTTTTCATGATTAAATTTGTAAAAAATGTACCTAATTCCCAAAAACATTGGACTTACCAATCATTCACGTTTTATTTATTTTAATTTTATGTAATAAATTCATTTTTGAATGTAATAAAAAGAACATGGTTGTTATATCTTCCACCACCACCACCTCCATCTCAACCTCCACCTCCACCTCATCTACTCCCCCTCATGGACCTCATATCCTCCTGCGCCTCGGACTCTGCCTCAGTATCCAACATAGAAATGGTCTCTCCATATTCCTCCATTTATCCTTATCCTATAATATTGTTCTGAATCCCCCATACACCATGTAGTTTCATCATTCTTGAAGCCCTTCCATGTTCTACATCAAAACCCTAACATTCAATCCATATGTATGCCCCATATTGATGAGATAAATTCCTATGAAAATATAATGTTTTATTTTCCTTCAAATCATGGCCATGAAACCATTTTTTTCTTATTCTATCTTCCTTAAATATTATTTTTCTCAAATATAAGATCTCTCATTCACAGATTTGGTGTTTCAGAGTTCTACAACTACATGTAGTCTCCTTCAGAAACGAACCATGAATCTGCATGAGATTATCTTATATTGGAATTCATGAGGTTTTTTCTTCTTGAACATACAATTAATCTTTTATAGTATCAATATTATGAATAAAAATACCTCTCTGGTTGATTCATTATCTATGCTATTAATATTATAATCTAAACTGTAGGAATGATCTAAATCACAACTCATAACGAATGTAATATAATATTGTCATGTTCATGTTCCTTCATATGTCTTTAGGTATATAACACTTTTTAATCTACTTTTAATGTATTGATCAAGTTTTTTGTTATTTTTGTTATTTTTCTTCCTATAAGAATTACACCTTTCGATAAGAGAGAAAAGTTTGAATAAGCAGTAGTGGAAGGTTATTCTGGTTTATAATTATAGGAATCCTATCTCAAAACTGAAATACAATGGTCACTATTTCTCAATTTTAATTTAAAATAATTATAGTTTTTATTAAAACATTTTTGTGATGTTAATTGATATCAAACCTGTTTATCATTGTTATAATTTTACCATAAGTATTTAATGTGGGGATAAGATATTATTTTATGGTCTATAATATATTCATTAATTGTCCTATGATGGAATAATTAAATTTTTTATTTTAAATTATTTATTATTTAATTAGTTGGATAGTTTCAGATATAGTTTGAGGAGGTTCCCCTATATGATTTAATTTTGGTTATGAAGATATAGGTTTTGGGTGACATAATTTATATTGTTGGTTTATTGAATTCAGGATGCAGAGATTCAGGATATGGTGGTCAAATTAGTTGGTTTTTAGTGAACTGTGGTGATCTAATTAATTTTATATTCCAACTGCCTTATTTTATATGTAGGAATAATTATAGGTTTTAGTGTATCAATTACTAGAATGATGATTTTTTTGATGTTATCTTTTTATGGGAACGAACCCCTCAAGGTACCATTGCATCATTTTTGCGTTGGTTGTGTTTGTTGACAATGCATGTTTCCAAGGTGAATTGTTGAATTTTTGAGATGTTGTGGACAATCTCAATTGACAAAGAACCATGAAAAATGAATGGAAGATCTGTTTTCCATACAAAACAAGATAATAAAAGGTGGCACTATTTTCCAGTGTCTGCCAATTTTTTGGGGTCCAAAATTTGGAGTTCTTTGAGCATCAAAAAATGTGCATTTCCTTCAAGATCTCATTAAAATATGGAAAATTAAAATGGTTAGTTAATATGGGCTTCTTGATATCGATTTCATGAAGACATATGAAATGTTGATGCTGTTTTTCGTGATTACGACGAGTTTCGAAAAAAGAAGTGTTGAAGAGAATTGCAGCGACGAAGGGAAATGCAAGTGGAGATTTGCATCCAAGGAGAAAATTAAATACAGAAACTATTTATGATTATGATAAGCTCCGTAATCCAAAAATTTCTATGTTTCATCATGATATTGAGGGATTTTTTTGGAAATTTTATAGATTTTCAATTTGAACTAATCTGGTGCTGACTTCGTGTAGAAGGTTCGAGGGTCAGTTGAATGGCCTTTAAATAGACCTCGACCCCCTTTACAGTAGTATAGAGTTTTTCGAGAAATAATTTTTTCTCTAAAACTGTGAAGATGGATCATGTTTGTATAATACTTCAAGAATAAGGAGCTTCACGGCGGCTACTCTAGATTCGTGAAAGAGGTGTGTTCTGCATTGGCTCAATGAGCTTCGTGAAGGAAGTCGCTTTTCGACAGCTTGTCCTCTGCAACGAACTAAGGTATGTGATGTCTTGATATTTTTGAATGTCTAATTTCTGTGAAGTGGTGTTCTCTATGAGGCATTGAGCTCTGTGAAGGTGTGTTCTTCACGAAGATGCATGGACATCGTGATGTCTTGTTTGAGCATCTCGAAATCCAGAGCCTCACGAAGTAGGGTTCTTTGTAAAGGTATTTCCCAAAGTTTTCTACGCAGTGGTTAGAGGAAAAGGTGTATTCATATGTGGATGAAATTTGGACTTTAATGGAGCATCTACATATAGTGGAGGATGCATTCATTAGTGATAATGAAGATACCTACAGGTATATAAATTTTGAGTGGATCATTTGGAAAATCATTGAGCTCACTTTAGTTGAGAGAGCGGTACGTTCTCAAATAATGAAGGGTTGTAAACTAGGATGGACAATGAGTCCTTTTATAACATCTATCAAAGTATTGCACTTATAGGGGTTTTTGTACATCGGCGCACTGTTGATGTATGCTTCTTGGACGTATCTCTGTGAGGGTGAACCAAATAAAATTTCTATCTATATTGCATGATTTAAGATTCATTCATACTATAAAACAGAAAGGATAAAGAGATGAGAGTTTTGTTTAACAACAAAACCAGATCAAAAGCTGTAGTGGTTTTAATTATTCATGCCATGATTCACCCATATCTCTAGGTATCTATACCATAGGACCTAACAAATTGTATTATAGGGAATGGTTGATATCAATTTTTCTCTCTCAGATAGAGGCCACCAATAATAAAGGGATTCTGATCTAGACGGGAAATATTTTCAACTATGGAAGAATCAGATGAAACAAAACATCCAATATTTGGGAATGGATGTGTTTATAGAATAAATGCACAGAATAACTACCATTATTAATAGTGTAGTATTATTGGAAGATGAGTGAAGATAATTAGATGTTGAAGCCATGGGAATCAATGATTTAGGGGGAGCCCGATCCAAAGATATCTATACAAAGGAGATGTAAATAAACACATCACATGATTTGTGGGAAAAGATATTTAACATATATAAAGTATATTCAAAGGTCATATAAGAAAATATTGAAGTTTTGAGGAATATGTATGAATATCTGAAAAGGAAACTGAATGAGTTTGTTGATGCATTCTTTGACAGGTTCAATGTTATATTAGAAGACATGAGCGGTCTTGAAGAAGTAATTTAATACATAAACATTGTGCCATGAATAATAGAGAAACATCCACCTCGGTTCAACCGAAAGTTTTAGTTTTGGAAGATAATGACCTGAAATAGATGACATTGGATATCCTGTAAAACACCTTTGTGACATATGAAATGATACATGATGATAATGATGCTTTTTAAAAGGAGAAATCTAAAGAGGTGTCATTAAAGTCCATGAATAAGCTCACCATTTAAGATTATTGGGAAGAAAAAGAGATAGATGCAGTGATGTCATTCCTTTCCTCTAATCTTCAACGATGAAAAGGAAAGTTCAAATGAAAACATCAAATTTATTGATTTAGATGTGTAAATGTTTGTCACCATGCCGCAAGGTTCCCCAAGCAGTTTGAAGAAGAAGATGAGGATGAGATTGAAATTACCAAGAAGAAGTATTTTGCCTATATAAAAAGAAATAAACAATAAAAGACAAAATTAATTAACAAAAAGAATATTCTCTCATATGAATGGTAGAGTTTATATGAGTTTGATGATGAATTGGATTCAGAGATAGAGAACTACACGGATCAAGGAGATAACGATATGGTGGAAATTTGTTGTAGTTCTCAGTAAAATGAAAAAACTAATGCTGTTGAAGAATAAGAAGAGTTTGAAGGAACAATTGACATGGAAGCTGAATTAAAAGCAGTTCATGAAGAGATAGATGTTTGGAGTGAAATATAAATAAATATTACAAGGTGGTACCTGATGAAAAAAACAACATTCTATAGTAGGAAGAAGAGAAGTCTGAGGTGGTAAAAGAAATTGAAAACCTTAACTCTTCTAGGACAGAAAGATCAGAATATGATGATGAATATAAACTAAATGTTGAAGAACAAAAAAGGATATCGATATATTGAATAACCCAAGGAATGATAAAATAAAATGTAATGAATAACCGGAAGTTGAATTTGTCAGTTTTTGAAAAAAGATTGAGGATCTAGAAAAAAATATTTAATCCTACTGGGATATTAGGAAAGTAGACCACTCTAAAAACTGAGAAGATAAAAGTGGAGAAAACTGTTTATGTAGAAAGGAATCATCAGATATGATTAGATGCAATGGCTGATGGGGGGCTTGATCGAAAACAAAAATCTATGAAAATTTAATTCAGACCATCATCACACATTATGAGATAGAAGGTTGATTTGGTAACAATGGAAAATTATAATACATAGAGATCCCAAGGGGAAACTAGCAGTGTAGAAGTGACACAAAGAAATGTACAATATATATATTGTTATTGTTGTGGAAAGATGGGACATTCACAGTATGTGTGTTACATATCCAATAGATATCGAAGGGAAAAAGAACCGAAGTGTCAAACAAACAGAGAATGGTGCTCAAGAACATATTTTGAAGGAAACTATTTTTGGTGTAGAGGATTTTTTCATATGGATGGATACTATACATCGAACATTTGGAGTACTATTCCAAAGAAAAATCCAATGGTTCACAAGCATCAGATCAATGAACCAACAAGTGAGTTGGAAATGCGCAATAAATTTCTAGCTTTTAAAAATGAATTTTGTCCATCATACTCTAAGAAGGATTAGATGTCGCAATCTATACTGAGTGTGAAGGAAAAAATATGGTCCAAGAAGAAAAAGGATGGGAGGCAGTGGTGGAAGAAATATCCCTTAAAGTATAATATTTTTCTGGTGTGTGGATCCATAAATATGGTTGAATATATCACATTATAGGTAATGAGGATCTTTTTACAGGCATAAAATATGACAAAGAATGAGTTGTCATGTTTCTAAAAGATGAAGGAATAAATATTATTGGATTAGGAAATGCATGGTTTTCTGGAAAAGAGATGAGACGTGATGATGTTTTTGTAGTAGAAGCCCTTAGCCACAATTTTCATTTTGTCAGTCAACTATGTGACTGAAGAAATTCTCTATGGATTACTATGAAAATGCGTATCATAAAAGGAAGATATGGGGAATTGGTTCTATAGGGAAAAAGAAAAAAGGTAAATCTCTACCTAGTATGTGGAGAAGAAGATGTGTGATTTCTATCTATAGAGGAAGAAAACAAGTTGTGGAATAAATGACTTGTTCATCTATGGAAACCATCCTTGGAAGATTTTGGAATGAGTGATGTAGAAAGAGACCTACCTAAGAAATCACATGATTGTAATCACACATGCGATGCATTCCAACAAGGAAATCACATCAAAATGATGTATAAGGATAATGAAAAAGTCAACAAGAGTGCTCGAATTGGTGCATGCTAATTACTATGGGCCTATCACACCAAGAGAAATTGATGACAAGAGGTACTATATTCCATTTATTGATGACTATATCATAATGGCATGGTTATTTGTTATTTCTCATAAGAATAATGTTTTTTATTTTCTAAAAGTAGTACTGAAGGGGGTGCGATAGGATTCTTGGACAAAAAAATTTGATGTTTCATACCGATATTGGTAAAAAATTCAAAAAATTCAGGTGCAAGACTATTTTGAGAAACATGGGATAAGGAATAAAGTTTCCTCTGTGAGAAATCCCCAACAAAATATAGTGGTTCAAAGGACGAATAAAATCATCAAAAAGTTGGCAAGAACAATTCTTATATAAAAGGACCTATTCAAGAGGTTCTGGAAGAAATTATTTTTGACATCAGTCAACATTTCTAAGAGAGCTCTGTTGTGTCTGAAGGAAGGAAATAATCAATATAATATGTGGTATGGAAAAAATCTAATAGTGAAATTATTACAAATATTTGAAAGTAAGTGCTTTATTCTAAATAAGTAAATAAATATGAAATATGAGTCATGTAGAGATGATGGGATATGTTTTGGTTACATAGGAAAAATAAGAGCATACAAATGATTTAAAAAGGATGTGAAAAGTCATTGAGAGTAATGATGTCACTATAGTAGAGAATACATAGATAATTAAAAAATGTAGTGAAAAATTTCCTGATGAAGGTGATGAGGAAAAAAGTAACACAGGGGGATCATAAGTGGATGATGCTGATTTAGAAAAAGATACTGATGATGAGCATGTGGAAGTAAAATTTGTATCTTTATAGAATCCAAGGATTCAAGCTAAAATTGACCAGAAGAATAACATCAGTGATCAGTCAGCTCTTGTCTAGGCAAGAAGATTGAAATCACTATAGTAGACATATTTCCTATCTTAGGTAGACTTTAATTGTTTTGATGATGCATCTTGAGATTAAAACAAGGTTTAGGCTATAAATAAAGAGCCATGTCAAATTGAGATGAATCAGCCAATGAATATTGTTTTGAGGATAGCAGATAGAAATGTCATCAGGACTAAATGGGTCTATCATAAAAATATTAATGAAGTTGGTATGGTGATACAAAATAATGCAAGAATAGTGTACAATGAATACTCTCAGATAGATGGAATAGATATTGATGAGACATTTTCACTGGTAGCAAGGCTGGAGACAGTCGTATTATTCATAGACATTGTAGTGCAATAAAAGATAAAAGTGTTCCAAATAGATATCAAATTAGCATTCATGAATGGGATTTTGGAGGAATAAGTAAATATCAGGAATCAAAATGGTTTTCTAATTAATTAAGATGAGAAAATTGTTTTTCGATTGAAGAGGGCATTGTATGGGATGAAACAAGAACCAAGAGCATGGTACTCCAGGCCTGAGCAGTATTTGAAGAAGCTTGCTTTCCCACTAGGGGGAGGTTATTACAATCTGTATTTCAACAATGAAAATAATCAAAGGATGATGGTACTAGATTATGTCAAGGACATAATATTTTCCAGATCAGTGATGCTCAGTGCAAACAGTATTCCAAATTTAATAAAATTTAATTTGAAATGTCAATGATTGGAGAGATGACGTTTTTCCATGGTTTACATGTGTCACAAGGAAGGAATAAAACATCAATTTCTAAATCCAAAAATTCTATAGATGTTATAAGGAGATTTTGAATTGAAAATTCCAAAGATATAAAGACTCTGGTTGATGCCCAGATGAAATTATCAATAGATGATGATGATAAGGTAGTTAATATCACAGAATAAAGGTAGATTATTAGAAGTTTTATATTACTAAGAACAACAATACCTGATATTGTTTTCACCACATTCCAAATATCACTATATCAAAGCAATCCCAATGAAATACACATGATTTAAGAGAAACTAATACTTCGGTATTTCAATTGAACAATGTATTTTTCTTTGAAATATACTGAAAAATATCAGTCAGAGCTTTTTGGATATAAAGATGCAGATTAGTCCGGATTAGTAGAGGACAAGAAATCTACATCCAGCGGTTCTCCCTATCTTGGTTGTTTATGAATTTCTTTGTGAAGATAAAATAAATATTTAAATTCATTGAGCACTGTATATTTAGAGTATATTTCTTCTACTCAAGCATGCACAAAGTTATTGTGGATGAAGCAGCAACTTGATGATATGGGCATTGAAGTGAAGTACTTGATCAGAATCTAATATGATTTCTCAAGTGCTATCAATCATAGAAAAAATATTGTCCATCAGTCAAGGATAATTCAAATTGGGATCAAATATCATTTTATCAAGGAAATGGTAGATTGGGGAATCATGAAGTTGGAGTACGCGCCTATAGAACTACAAGTTGTAGACATTTTGACAAAGGCCTTTTCCGAGTAATCTTTTGAAAGGCATCGACAAGCTCTGGGAGTCTTGTTGACTCCCTAAACTTAAGAAATTGGGGATTTGGGGACCCCCTTCTCCCCGAGTTATGGTGGGTTTTCTCTACTTTGTAAATATGTGTTCTTTCTAATGAATCAGACCATAGAAGACTAACCTTTGGGTTCGTTGGTGGGATAAATAGTGGCTCTTCAAGGGGTGAATCTATGGATAAACAAGGGATAAAATGACTTACTCAATGACACATTGAGAATCTGACAGGTGGAGCAGCAAGATAGGGGGAGAAAAATGAGATTTTGTGAGGATATTAAATCTCACGATGATAGAACTGATCGATCAACAAATAGATATCAGGACAGATAAGGAACATGGTAAAAGCATAATAGTGGTGTTGGACTGGTGTTATAAGGTTTCCTATGATCAATAATTGGTTTCAGTTCTATAGTTGTTATCAGTTTGGTTTCAATAGTTGGTTTCAAAAATGAATTTATTTATTGATGAACATTCCATACTACTATTGTTTCTCACATAGACCATTGCTCTTGTGGGATTACAGTATGTGGGGAGTGAATATTTGGTCACTATATGAATCGCAATAGATGAATGATGGTGGATAATGGATATATAATCAATGAATTATCAATGTGTATGGAATGGTTGTGAGAAGAAATGTCAATAAACTTAATGGGATAGGTTTTTCCGAAAAAAATATTTCAATATTACATTGCATCATTATTGGGTTGGTTGTGTTTATTGAAAATGAAGTTTTCCATGGTTAATTATCAAGTTACAAAAATTTTATTGACACTCCATGTTGAAAAAATCCATGATAAAGGAATGGACGATCTGGAGGAGGTAAAAAATGAGTAGATATAAGGTGGTTCCATTTTCAAATGTTTTCCAAATTTTTGAGGTCTAAAATTTGGAGTTTGGTGAGCATTATGAACTGATCATTTACATGAAGATCTCATAAAAATATGGAAAATGAATGATTTTTGAAAAGTTGAAATTCTTGATATAGATTTCATGATGACATTAATAAAATTTAAGGCATTCTTCGTGATTACGATGAGCTTCACAAATAGAATTTTTTAAGATCATTGCGGCGGCGAAGGGAATTGGGAGTTGAGCATCACAGAGAAGGAGAAAATGAATTGAAAGAATGTTTCAATATTATGATAAGCTCCGAAATCCAATAATTTTATTGGTGCTTCGCGATATAGAGAAAATTTTGACAGCAATTTCTGAGCATTACGATTTGGGCTATCGTGGCACTGACATCGCGCAGAAGGTTCGAGGGTTGTTGTAATCAGTTATAAATAGATCTAAACCCCCTCAATGGAAGTAGAGAGTTTTAAATGAAAAATTTTATATTCTCAAACTGCGATGGAGGTTCGTAGATGTAGTGTGCTTCGTGAAATAATGAAATTCTTGGCGGCTCCTCTAGCTCCGCAAAACAGTCATGTTCCACGATGGCTCAATGAGCTTCCTTAAGGATGTCACATTTAAATAGCTTGAGATATGTAACAACCAATGCTCTAAGAATGATTGATATTTGTGATGGTATAAGCTCTATGAAGTATTGTACTCTATGAGGTAGTGAGCTCTATGAAGGTGTGTGCTTCGCGAAGAGGGAGGGACATGACGATGGATTGGTTGAGCTTCTTGAAATTGGGAGCTTCATGATGTTGGGTGATTTGAAAATGTATTTTCCAATGGTTTTTGCCCAGTGGTTTGATTCAAAGGGGTATTAATCAGTGGATGATATTTGGACTTCAATTGAGAATCTACATATAGTGTAGAATGAATTAATTTGTGATAATGAAGAAACCTATAGGTATATAAACATTGAGTGGATCTTCTGGAGAAGCAATGAGCTCACATCAGTTGAGAGAGTAGTGAGTTCTCCAATTTTGAGTGGTTTTAAACCAGAAGGGATAGTGAGTCCTCTTCAAACTTGTAAACAGTAGTGCGCTTATAGTGGATTCGGTACATCGACATACGACCATTGTATACTCCTTTGACATAGCCCAATGAGGGTGAACCATGTAAAATTGTTGCGTCCTGGGAATACATTAAGATTCATTCATACTCTATAATGGTAAGGAGAGAGATAAGTGAGTTTTGTCTAACAAAAAAACAAGATCAAAATTGGAAGTTGTTTTAATTTTTCACACCTTGATTCACCCCCCCCTTCTTAGGGTATGTAGCCCAGTGGACCTAACACCTTATTTATTATGTTTATCCGTAGGAGTAACACGAAATATTATAAGTTTTCTTGATACATTTTTCATTAGATGAACAGTTTCATTGTATACATTGTTTCTTCTCTAGCTGGTATCCACTCATTTAATTATTTGGTTTCAAGTATATTAACTTTTATTTATTAAACTATGATGATCCCTTATTCTAGATTTTGGTGTGTTATCGATCAATTGACCCATTTGGTTTAGTTATTATTTATATTGAAAGTTAATATGTTTCATTGGATTTGATCACTTAATAGTAATTCACATGGAATATATTTTATGGTTTTTACCCATTTCATATTTTAGACCCTTATGATTAATTAATATTTTTAATGTTTTTTTTCTATCTTTTTATACCATTGAATCATATTTATAGATGGATGTATATATAATCTGATATAGTTTCAGGTATATGTTTATGACTTGGGGTAACATTAAAGAGCGTGTTATTATGGTAATTTATCATGATTAAATTCAAATAATATGTAAATCATTAATTATTTATGATCAATATATATTTTTCCATGATTATTAAATCAATAATAATTAAAAATTATGGATTTTATTATCTTATAATTAGCTTGAAAATTATTTAAAATATATTCTAAGGCTTGTATTTGAATACCATGTGTCCTCAAATTAATGATTTTGATAATGTCTCCTCCTACCCATGCATCATGATTCCTTCACAAAATTGATCTGTCATCTCCTCAATAATTAATTTTTTGTCTCCACCAATTTTTCTTACTCCACCACCTAAGCATCAGTCTCCGCATCCGATTTCTCAACCTCTTATGGTGTAACCTCTATGCTCTACCTTCTTCTCATACACCTTTATCTCCTCATATTCCATATTTCCAACATAATCCTCCTCCAAATTGGCCTTGGACTTTGCCTCAGTTTCCACATTTTCACGACACCCCTTCCCTTATTCCATTCATAATAAACCATCATTCTTACTTCATATGATTTGTCTTCCTTCACAAACACTAATTACATTTCAAATGAAAAATTTCCAAATAACATCAATCTATAATGTAGCATTATTAAATTTCTTATATTTATTCACGAAATAACAATAATTTACAATTTACCATTATTAAATTTCTATACTCAGTACATTTTCGATCATTAACCCCTTACATGGATTGTTTTTGTTCTATTATTTTTTCCAATTTATATTATATCTTATAGATTTTGTTATCAAATTAATTATTTTATTCAAAGCTTCACATGGTAGTTATGGTGCTGTAAAATTTTTAAATTACATTCATCTACTATTTCTATTTTAGGTAATAATATATTTATGATGTTTTATATATATAATAAAATTTTAAATATGACTTTTATTTTGATTATTAATTTCTAATTTTATGTTTTTCAATATAGTTTATCTATATAATATAAATTTTCATATTTATAACTTATTTTTTCAGTAGTTGATGGGTAAAAACTATAATTTTTTTTACAACATGCCATTTTTGTTAATTAAAGTAATATTTTTCATTTATAATTAGTTATCAAAAACAAAAATAATAGTTTTATTTCTTATTACATATTATTCACTAAAAATATCTAAAAATAATTTTTTAAATCATTATTTTATAATGAATTATACTGCTGCTCCATGATTATTTTTGTGATCTATATCATTTAGGGAATTTTATTATAATTTATTCTTAGTGTTTTTATGTATTTTTTAGCATGTGTAATAGATTTTCTGTAGATTAAATTGGGATTAATTATACCACCTGAAAGTATCCATGGTCAAAAATGTAAATCACATGTGATCATTCTACATTTATTTATCTTTTAGGTTTAGTTATGGGGAAACAAATATCATACATATTTCATATATTCTAATCCCTTTGTAACCATTTTCATTTTCAAATAAATATTTTTTTTAGAACTTTATAAGTATTTTTCAATTCTTTTTCAAACACAAAATATAGTAAAATTTCCTTAATTACCTTACATTATTAATTTTCTATTTAAATTCTTACATAAATGAACTAAATCAGTATGAAATTGTTTGTTCTCTATTTTTTCCTTAATGTATAAGATAAATCATATTCACTTCAATGGGGAATTAATTGAGGGATATAAAAAGTATATAATAATGTACTATCATTCATGATTACTATCTTATATAATGTATTTAGTGTCTATTTTAACATTACTCTATATTCTACATACATGTTTTGTGAAAAGGGGTTTTATTTTTGAGATTCTGTTTACATAATGCGAAATGTGTTATTTTTAATGGGAACTACTGGATAATTTTGAGTGAGAATATATATACACCTCATGTCTTGGTTTATTATTTATGGGTTAATACAAAGGCATTAGTATATGTACATTAATAAATTAATATGGATATATTATTTCCATTATTTTTAACTGCTAAATAACTCATAATTACCTTGATTCTTTAATTTTTTTTAAAAAAATTACATATTTTTATAAAACTAAATGTTTTTAGCCTGCCCCAGCATTAAATTCCATTTCCAATAGCATATTGATGTTACAAAAACACTCTTAACAATATGATCAAATTTATTATTTTGAAAAACAATCATTATATAACTATATTTGTTTCAATATATGTTTCATATTTTATATAATCATTCTATATCTCTTATAAACATTTTATTATAACCACTGAAATATATTTACTACTTTCATGATAGCTTTTTAGTACTGTTGTTTGGTATAAGCATTGAAAACACTCACCTCCCAAAAAGTGCAAGTCAGTCACTCATTACATGTTATTATGCTAAAAAATAAATCATTATCTTATGTAATATATTGGTATCTCCATGTAAAAAGTAAACATGGTTACTCAAAAAAGGTATTCCCATATCCATATATGATTATAATCAAGAAACCCTATACATTTCACAGGGATTCTTCAGTATATCGTATCTCACCTCTGCCCCACCTATATATGTCGCCTCTTCCTCTAATTACACCTCATATTCCATCATGGTCTCCCATATATAAAATAATAATTATCTAGAAACCCTGAAAATTAACCTCTACCTACACCTTGAGTTACATTTTCCATTGCATCATAATTATGTTATTTGTAATTCCATTTTCGAGCTTCACTTTCTGTGAGCTGTTTGTAAGTCTCATTGAAAATTTTCAAGAATGGTGAGTCTTCAGTATCATTTTGATATTTATGATCATGAATGAAAAATTTTATTAATTAGGTTTACATCATTATGAATTATATAAATAGGAAAATGAATGAAAAATATTCATATTTTTATTTTTAATTTTTAATAAAATTACCTTGGTGATTTTATATATCAGAATTAGAGTGGTTGAAAAAATTAAAATGACAATGCTACCACTACATCCAGGAATAATGAATTCATAAATGTAACTATTTAATATTTCATATAATATATATTTCTATAGTGGTATTTTCACCCATAATTCATTCATAAGATTTTTTTGATTATGTTTTCTCTATTTTTCAGGAGAAAATATTTTAATAATGATATAATATGGGTTATTATATTTTATCAAAGAATTAAAGTCTGTAACTATTATCATTTGATATTTTTTGACATTTTAATTTATTATTTGTTATTTTTCAATTTTTAGAAAGGAAAAAAACCATTTCTTTACTCATCTATATTCTATAAAAACAGAATCTCTATTAACTTAATGAATTGTTTTTTTCAAATCATTGTGAAATTTTTTCTAAGTATATATGAATGATTTTTATTGAAAAAAGACATTGGGATTTGTATTCTTTACTCACATTTCCTATTAAACCCATCATGATTCATAATAAATTTTTTTATGCTGATAAAACTATGTTTCTGTTTGTTTTTATAAATTTTTTAAACAATATATATAGATTCCACAATAAATATGTACATACGTAGACATATATATATATATATGTTGATTATATTTATTCTAATTATATTTTAAATTACATCTATATATTATTACCTTGGTTTTAGCATCTTAAAAGGTAAGTGTTTAATAAATTTATGTTATGTATAGTGCATTAGAATTATTTTCACTTTACATTATAAAATGATACCACTTATGTATTTATTTGTTTCTCTAAACTATTATCTTGACCCATCATCATATGTTTCATTGAAATAATTTCATGATGTATTAGACTCTACAAAAAAATATAAGAATGCAACATAGTAATTGAATAATGCATGGATTTCATGAATATAAATTTCTATTTGATAACGTCCTTGAACCCGAAAAAATCTTCATAACAACTACATTATTGAAACCATATCATTAGATTATTATAGTAAAAACAATATTTCTTATTTTTTTCTTTTGGAAGGATATATTTTTACTTCCACTTTGACATATTGAAAGGATTTTTATTAAATATGTCATTATATATATATCTATATTAAAAATATACTAAACATATTCCCTTCAAAAATAATTATTTTTGTCAAGAATTACAAACACTGAGGATTTCTCAATAAAATTCATCCTCAACTTACCATTATAATTGTTTTTTAGGTATACACACCCCAATAGATTATTTTACATAATATATAAAGATATAGGATTTAGATAAAGATATTTATGATATAATTTTATAGGTTATTCATATTACCCTGACAGGAAACATTTTGGAAGATCAAATTGAAATCTATGGTCATGTGGGAAATCTCCCGGACTACATCTTAGGATATTCCCCATATTCCATAAAATAATTAATGGTATTCGCAACATAGGCCATTGTATAGTTACTACTATTGTTCTATGAAAATATATATAAACAATTTTTTATCCCCTTAATTTCATATAATCCAACTGTTACTTACATTTTATTTTCATTTATGTTCCACCATTCACCTCCATGTTTTGAGACTATTTCCCAACATAAAAATCGGCATGGTGCTTCTTGGAGATAAAATTAATCAAGAAATTTTGTTTGGATTATTATATATATATATATATATTGAAAATATGTGTTTTTATTACCTTTTTAAGTGTCCCAATAATATATTTCATGCAGTGTATTTTTCTCAAAGGAGGAATACTTCTAGGAAGAACCGAGATCCCATACAACAGTTACAATGGATTCATGTTTCTTTTACTCAATGGAGAATTTACCCATCAAGATGGAGCATCCCCTCGAGGGGAGGTAGAAATAATATTCTCATACCATTTAGAAAAAACCAAATATTATCTAATCAATTGAATATATGTTATAGATAAGTGACATTCTTGATATGGAAAAATGATTCTCGGTCCTTTTAATCTAACGGTTGGTCAGTTTGTTTTTGTGGACCGGAAGAGTATCATGTTGAGTGATATAAAGTCCATTTTTATCTTTTTGAAGAATAGTTTACCACTCACCACTAACCTGATGTCTAAAATATAATATGAAAACAATGATAAAGATGGTTTTTGTGGAAAATATTTATTAGTGAACCACTTTTCATATATGGGTGACGACGATTAGAGTCTTGAATTCTAGAGATTTGTAGAGAAAGGAATGGGAGAATGATGGAATATATTTTTCAAACTATTATTAAAAATGGTGATGGGTTTATAAGTTTACTTAAATCATTATTCTTTATATTACACCATCTCCTCCAATGAAATTGAATTTATTAGACAATAGTTTGATCTCACTAACAAAGAAGCAAAGGTTGAATCTACAGAGTGGAGATTGAGATTTTCTCAAGAGGTAGAGAATGACACTATGTGTTTATTGGGGCCGATTTTGGGGAAGAATTTATTTTAGAAGAAATTTATTATTGGACAAGAGTAGTGCAGGATCTTAATATCTTATAGAAGGAGACCATATTTCTATGCTGGTGGGTGGAAGCAATTTGACGGAGATTGAGGTAGAGAAGCTCAAGTGCAGATCATAGTAAATGGGAATAATAATTCCATAATTGGTCGATGGATCAAATTTTGAAAGGCATAGAGATGGAATCCCATGGATATATAAAGTGAATTTTAAAATTAATGTTTCACTGTAACATCTTACAGTGTAAATTTTTCAACATATTCATTGATCATCATTTCTAAGACTCGTGTGTGACAGTCTATACATATAATCTCATTGAAGGTTATTAATGTAGGTGATAGTGAAAAATTTATGAACATGTTATCCTCTACCTGAAATAATGTGGTTATAATAAATTTGGGTTTGGATACATTTTAGTTTGAATAGGAACAATGCATGCTTATAGATTATTAAAAAATGATGTTTTTGGGTAAATTTTTGTGACAACTGTAGGTTTTGGCCTTAATTTCGTATTATTATTGATATTATTTGATAAATAAATTGATTTAATTGTGATATTAATGTTATTATGTATTATCATCATTAATCTATCATTTATGTTTCTTATTCTTAGAAATATTCAATTTTTATATACTCTTACATTTATTTCTTTTTCAATTTTATTATATCAAATGTATTTAGTAACTATATTTTTTTTGTATATGTGAATTTTAATTAAAATTATCATTAAATTAAAATTAAATATTTGGTAACCAATTAATTATATAACCTGTCAAAGATAAATATATATAGATTATAAATGAATATATGTTCATCACATATCATATATCCCAATGAAGGCAATTTGAGAAAAAAATCTCATTCCGCTTTACTAATATTTAGAATCATAATACCCAATAAATAATAAAATCAAATGAAACCTCAAATTTCATGAAAATACGGATATTAATTATATGTCATGTTAAAGAGGAATTATATACACCACAAAGAAGAAACGAGTGTTGAATTGGCATATATATCCTAGGAATAAAAGTGATATTATATATCTATTACCTTAAGTCTCGACATTCATAATACATGCTCAAAAATCCTACATAATAAATTTATTTTTATGAAAAATACATTAAATATCTATAATAATATATTCAATTCCACATATTATTTACCTATTCCTTTTTTTACCTGTTTATTCAATATTTCTTTATAAAATTACATTTCGGATCATAAAGAATTTTTATGTGTATATGTTTTGATTTTGTTTATTTTATATAATATTACATTTATAATGTTTTAATCATATAAATTTTTTTATCATGATATATATATCATATATATTCAGTTTAAATATATTTATATTAATCCATAAAAGTTAGATATTGTAAATTAAATACACAAACCATTTAGATGGCAGGTCATACGTACGCATGAATGTGGTTTCCATTTTCTCTATGAATCGATACAATGAATGGTGAAATTTATATTACCATTATTGAAAAATTTAATTCATATATACAATAAAATATATGCAAAAATTTTACTTAAACCTTTCGTTATTACCTTTTTATGTAAAGAGTACATGAATAATGAAGCACATTTCATTGCAAGGCAGTAGTCTGGCATACACAGAAGTGAAAATATCATATATCCCCAAAATAGAAAGTATGGATGTGTATTTGATATAATATTTTCATAAGTATAAATATTTTTCCAATATATTATATTTTTATTTAATATTTCTTTACAATATAATCAAAAAATAAATGAAAAACACATCACATCGGTTCATGTAGTGGTATTATACCATGCAAACGTGCGACGTTGTGATTTTAAAAGAGTTTTGGAGACAAATTGGAATTTGTGGTATTAAAACTAAATAGGTATAATAATATCATAAATATTATATATAATAATAAAAACCATCATTATATCCATATTTAATAGTAGTTTATTGAAAACGAATAATATTTCTTCGTGTGGCGGTTGTCTTCAGTATACTTGAGTGATGATTTCTTATCCCATGTTGATGGAAGAGTAGATGTATATAGGTAATGACATAAAAATAGTAAAAATATATAATACTATGGGAGATACTGGTGTTATTATTTTACCATATTTGTAAAATATTTACAGAGATGTAAAAATAAATAAAACAAAATTCCATAGTTAAGAATTTTACCTCTTCTTCAGATAACCACTTTAGGCCTACACCAAAATCCTTATTATAATTTTTTCCTATAAAAAACAAATATAAGATTATTATATAAAAATAGGGAATTTATTTTGTTATTATTTTTTAAAAATAATTTGTTTTTGATGTGTGAATAGGTGATGATAGGGGATGACCTTTTATAAGTGAGGTGAATGTAACACTAGTAATCTTTGAAAAGAAAATGGTATAACCACACTTTTCACATAAAATAAGATCCAAAATGGGACATTATATAAATTTATAAAAGATAAGGTCTAGAAATTTGCAATTATTTGGTTCATTAAGAATCTAAGTATTTTTACCCATTATCTTTTTAGTATATATCCAAATATACCATTGTTATCCTTTGTTGAAATAATTAATTTTTAATGTTTTTAATATTAATTATATTAAAAAATTATGATAAACAAATTATATAATATAAATTAATCCTATTAAAAATATTTAATGAAAATTTAAAAATTCAATTCCAATAATTGGAAATATTTAATTTAAAATTAATCTCACATACCTAAGAAAACCTAGTTTTACAAAGTGACAAGTATAAAAACATTAAAAAATATTTATATCAAAATTTAATCATAAATTGATTAAAATGATATAAAATGGGTTGATAGATATATAATTTAAATAATTTTTCTTTTAATATCATATTTAGATAGTTTTTATGTTTTTTATACTAAATGATAGTTCTTAATGAAAATCTGTATTTGTTCACTATTAATAAAAAAATGTTTCTTCTCAGAATATTCATAAAAATTCACCAAAAGATAATTTTGAAAAAATGTTTTAAAAAATAAATTTTATTTCTTCGAATATATTAATAAAAGTGAAAAAATTACATTGAAATAAGTGCACAAAAGCAAACAAAAATGTTTAATAGAAAAATATGGTTTTTAAGAAAAACTCTTGGCTTTATTATTATTTATTGAATGAAGAAAAAAAATAAATTGTTTTTGAATATAAAATATATATAAATATCAATAAAATAATTAAAAAAATATAATTATTTAATTTATTGAGTTAAAAAAAATTATACGCGTAAAACAATTTTTCCAGAAAGGATTTCATTTAATTTAAAATTGTTTTTATTTTTATTTATAATTAATTTTATGCAAATGATTTCATTACATATACATGTTTAAACCAATTTTTTTAATAATTTAGTTAATCTTGGCCATACTCATCATCCTAATGTCTATATGATAAATATCGTATTAATTAATAATATTTTAATAGTATGTCATGCTTCATTTAAAGTCAGTGGTATGTTTAACATAAGCTACATTCAGTGTTATGTGTAATGCATGATGAACTCTGTGTTGTCTGTATTGAAAGCTAAACACGTTGCTGTGTGTTATTAAAAATATCAAAAGGTTTTAAAAAAATATTTTATAAAATATCATGGTGTTACACTTTTGATTATAATGGAAATTTAATAGTTTTTATCCCAATATATAGGAATCATGTATGGGCCACAAAAAACCAAGTTCCTTTTTTACATTTCTGTTTTCATTCTTTAATATAATGTGTGAGTTTTGAGTTTTTATTTATTTTTTGTTTGATCAATTTTGTGTGGTGATTAAGGGCTTAAGTATTTCTATATTTTGATGCATCAATTTCAAGGGATTACTCCTTAAGGATATATTTAAACTGAGTGGTATAATTCAGAGGATTGTTTATAGAAATTGGACTTCCATGGATTTCCCAATAATTATATTTTACAAGTACATGGTGGATGATACGAATTAACTAAAAGGTTTTTTATATGAAAATTAATTTCTAGTGATGATATGGAAGAACTCATTTCTCATAGGATATAAGGAATCGTAGTGTTATTATGAATTCTATTCAGGTCTTGCTATGTGGTAGACATTGATTACTATATGGTATGAATACAGTACATTGTTATTCACTCTAATGTATTTATTTATGGTATACATAGGATGGAATGTTTGATACCTATTTAGGTTAAACATATTTACTATGAAAACAGTTTTAATAACCTGTATACAAATGTCTCATTGGAATTAGAGAAAATAATTTTTGAGTTGATTTGTTAATGGGAATGTTTTTTATTTTAATTTATGGATTATAAATTTATTGATCATGTATTTATTATAATTATTTTGAAATATTTAATGAGGGTTCAATTTAAATTTTGATGTTTTTTATTATATTGAGTAGTGGTTCCATATATATAATATTAATGTAGATGACATGGGTTACATTTTGGTTCTCCTTGTGTATAAAGTGACTGGTTAGAGGATGGGGTTTTCCCATTAAGACAACCAAGAACCCTAGAGTTGTTAGGAGATTCCTAGTGTAAGGATATATAATTTGATTCAAAATTTATTAAAAATTTATTCAGTTATTTCAAAAAAGAACAATAACCCCCCCCCCCCCCCCCAATAAATAATTTGACCAAACATAGGGGAGATCAAAGATCTCATCTTTTATATTTCCTCTATCTTTCTCCCCTAATAATTTCATTTATCGCATATATAATCAATGATTATTCTACTATTACAGATCCATAGTGGAGAGTCTAATCCTATAATCCATTTCCTTTTCATTCTTCTTCCATTTATCACAAAATTTCACTACATACATATAATTTGGGTGCTTCATATACTTTCTTGTATTTGGGTTATCTAGTGATTTTCAACAAATTACATGGAACTTGTTTATTTTGTATAAACTATTATAGGTGAGCCAATTAACATTTTCCTTTAGATTATATGTATTTTCATGGATGTTATGATAGTAAGATTGGGAATGTGGTTTCACATGATATAAAGCTATGTTGAACAAGTTTGGAGTGTTTGTATGAGGTTAAGTGTGACACAGTGATGTTTTGAAAGACATGACACCTTTTCTTAATCATTTCATTTTTACATTATATTGATTATTTAAATGTATAATATTTTATTATTATTTTGTATCAGAGAACATTATAAGAATTCAGATCCAAAATAAATTATGTATAAACTATCTTAGGTCCAATCATATATATTTATAAAATTCTATATAGATAGATGAATAGAAAATGAATAGAATGAAAGGTTATGATGATTTTTCTTAATTAATTGAGTCATTTTGTGAGGAATTTTTTTTGGAATAATATTTATGTTAATGATTTTCATGTAATCTAGTTCTCTTTTGAATGTTACTTAGTAAGTCTGTGATGGTATATTTTTTCTTGACTGATTTATCTATATATTTAGTTATGTAAAGGTAAAAGGTATGTTTTAAATACATTATAAATATTAATAGTGTCTTTAGGGAATTTAATTTATATATATTTATTCTAATGATGTTTTTAGTGGTAGTGAGAGATGACCAATTGGGAGATGGTAATCCCTTCTCTCACCAACAATAGAAAATATTTATAAATATACCAGACTGAAATTTCATGATACATAACGTTGAAATGGATAGATATTTTAAATGTAATCGATCCAAAAAAAATTTACTCCAAACCATTAAAGTAAATAATTTTTTAAAGTTACTATATAACCTATTAAACATTATATAACATGTGTGTTTCTATAATTTTTTTCCATGGGTTGATCATGTTATTAATAATTTTATTTCCATATATAAATATTATTCAAGTTATTATTCCTGAGTTTCTCTAAAAGAATAAGTGAAATGTATTATATTCTCACTGTTATAATGTATTTGTACATGAACCCTAAGATAATGATGATAGAGAAAACATGACTGTGTTTATTCTTAATGATTATTATTAAATTTTCTATGTATATGATGTTGTATTGTAATAAGTTGGTGAAAAAGAAAAAATATTTTTGATATTTTGACTAAAAATTAATATTATTGTAAAAATTATTAAAGAAATATGTTCTTATTATTGATAGTCATTAATATTTTTTGAGATATATACATGATACATTATTACAGGTTTATTTTTTTTAGAAAAGGTTGTCAATGGAGATGATTATAACAAGCTATTATTTTTACACCAACTTCCCATATATGTATATATATTTATATATCATTATGTCTATGATTTTTTTCCTATGTATGAGGAGAGACATCTCCTCAGTAAGGATAGATAAACATACATACATACATACATACATACATATATATATATATGATTATGTTCCCCCCTAGGAGAAGATAATCCTCCTAAATGAGGATGTACATTCTTACATAATTGATTATATTCATCCCAATTAAATGAGTGGTGTCCTAGGAGGATATATATATATATATATATATATATATATGATTTTGTTCCTCCCAATGATTATTGAGGCTATCTAGGTGATGATGGATATGTGTACTTTTTTTTGTGTGTGGGTGTTTGGAATCCTATACAGGATGATATTATATAGGGTTTCCATGGGTCGATAGGTATTCATGGGTATATTGTGTTCCCTTGATGGATACATATCATTGCAATATTTGATAAATGATGGTATAGTTGGTTTCCACTACTATAAAATAAGAATTAGGGAATCAAATATTAAAAATATATATTTATAATATTATATAATTTTAATTTATATATATATATGTTATTATTTTTCTATTTATCACCATCCTAATTTTATTTGTTACTATCAACCCATATTATCTATGCACCCATACATACATACATATATATAAATATATTATATTAGGCACATTGATGGAGGTTCAATACTAAGGTATGTACATATTTCATTCATATGAATCTTTATGGACATGAAAACTCTATGTTGAGAAACCAAAATGGCATAATATTACAAATTTAAGAGTTAGAGTAAGAATAATGTAATGGGGATCAAGAGATAGGACCAAGGTGATGTCAAGGTCTAAAAATAAATTCTCTCCATTTATTTATTTTTTATCTTCATTATGATCATCCAATTAAGTGATCATGTTCTTAATTTATAATTATATGACCTAATAATTTTATTATGTTATTATATTGTGAGTTAATTATATCATTTTAGGAATTTTACTATAATATCATGTGTACATTGATGTAATATCTATTTATGGGTTTTTTTATAATCATCTAATGACCATAAAAAATAAAGGAAAGCTAAAAAAATATTATAGATATATCATCAAGAATATTAAAGTGTAAATAAAATTACAAATATAGTACCTATAAAGTTTGAATTACTGAAAACATTTTTATACTTTGAAGGAGAATGGGTGATGAATACAATGATTAGTATTAAAAAAACATTGTCTCTGAGGGAGTACACTTCCCAATGGATACATAATTTGTTTATGAGTATAACCATTATATGAAGGGGTATAACAACATCTCAAAAGATATTAACTATGATTTGTGGGAATTGAGTTTACTAATGGATTATATAAGTCGCACTAACCACACCCAACATGAGAGGAACTCATCCTATTATATAGATGAAGCTCGATGCATCATATCATATTATTTTATATCTACCGGGTATAATTCATAAAACAGTTACAACGAATTAATTGAAATTCATTAAACCATTAATAAGGGTTTGTAACTTAATAATAAACTATCTAGGAGAAATAATATATATATATATATATATATCAAACACATATATAATTATTTAATATTTTTATGTGTTGTATTCTTGCAAAATACATGCATCACATACATATAATAAATTAAAACTCATTTATAATATATTATATAGATAATTATATAAATATACTTATATATATTTCTTATGAATCATTTTCATGTGTATATACATCTCATTTATGTACATTTTCATGAACATCCAAAAATATCCCACTTTCCCTAATATCCCATAATGGATTTTTTAAAAACATCACAACTCTTTGTGAATCCTTTAAAGCACTTTTTTATAAGGGTATAGATAAGAATATATTCATTTTTAATAAAAAAATTTCCCAATATATTATCCTTATCCATGGGAATAATTATTTGATCATATGGGACATAGTAGTGTTGAAAACAAATATGAAAACCCAATTTCATAAATGTATGAAAATGATGGCCTCTAGAAAAGAATCAGTGCTACTCAAGAAACTAATGGGTTTGATGTGATCTCCATAAAACATACTCATTTATATATATATATAAACACATTCAACAAAATTTATATCATATACATCATATGTATACCTATATAATACATTTCCCCTTGATATCCACTAACAAAATGCATGGTACAAGTCAATATAGTATAGGCTCATCATTATTACATGATTCTATGAAAAATAATTACAATGTTAATGAATAAAATACATGTCATTAATTTTTCATATATTTACATAATATTTGACATATCTAGAAATATATTATGTCATATACGAAAAAAATTATCATGTACAAAAATTATCTTACAATAATTCAATCAAGGGAAATTATGATTTTTTGTCGCACAACTGAAAAATTCTAATATTTGTTGCACTCCAACCGATGAAATGATCAGCAACACACCCAACCACGCCTGTATTAGGTATGTTCATATGTTTAATAGATTAATTAGGGAATCAAATAATCAATGTTATTATATTAGGCACCTCACTAACCCCAGCTAAGAAGGATTTAGAAAAAACATACACCCTTAACTATATCTATAAACATAAAAATTTAAATAGAATATACTTTTTTGGATATTTCTATGTCATAAATATGTACTTATTACCTCTATAATATATTCGACATATATAATCTAAAACCGTTTTTATATAAATATGAATATATTAATGATAAATATTATATATAATCAGTACCCATTATACTCTTTGATGATCATCATTTCGGGAAAAATAAATACTCGTACTTTTAGGGGATATTTATCATTCAACTCGTCATGTAGAGAAAATTTCATCACACATTAGTGAATTAAAAATATATATTTATTTTATTATAAATAAATTTTATTTTTAGAATCTTTTCAAACAATCTATGATGAGATTAAAAATGGAACTCCTGGTGTTGAAGAAATAGTTATTGAACTGTACATCAATTTGTAATTACTAACACATACCTATGTGAGTAAATGATAAAATACTCCATCTTACATCTTCTTGAGTTACCTTTATGAGGTACGATGGTTTGAATAATAGTCAGACTTAGGAATCATATTCCTAAAGTTAAACTCTTTAAACTTATATTCAAACTCCATGACATCATTACATCTAATTTTATAATGTTATCTTATTTTGTTTGCATTGAAATAATTATAAGAAGATCATCACTATCCTTGGAACCCTTTCCAAAAAAAATTTTCCTTGAAATATATTTCAAATAAAGGAACTATTTACATTATCACATTACAATAATTACCACAATTATTTTAGGATAATGTGATTTACAATTCCTTATGGTAAATAATTTAACTCTTAACAATTATTATTACCACCATATCGTATATTATTTTAGGATTCCAAGTGAAATTATTTGTGTATTTTATAGTATAAAAATTTATGTAATATTGATGTTAAATATTATGGTTTAAAAATTTAAATATTTTTATTTTTATTCACCATAATATATCATAAACATAATTATGATATTAAATAATGAATAACTATTTTCTGAGACTGGTAAAATATTTTATCTAATAGTCATATTCACATTCTCACAGTAACTAATTGTTACCATTTACATTTACCTAAGTTGTCACATACACTAACTCTATAGGATATTAATTGATAATCACATAAAATAAAAATAAAATAATATTTTATTTTTTAACATGGATCTACCCTACATCCAAACACACTCCCACCATCCACTAAGAAATAATATACCCATCAGAATAACATTCTAAGATTCATCAAAAACTACATGGTTATTAATGTTACAAAAACTATTTTTTATGAAGAATATATACAAAAATGAACTTTTTTTCTATATCATTTATGGTATTCTATGCCACCATAAATATCCTTTTTTCAAAAGTACTTTTAAGGGAAATTTTGGTAACCAAAAAATTTTAAAATACAAAAAATAATAAAACCTCATAAGATATATTAAAGTCATTCCAGAAAAATTAAATGAAATTATAATTTTTAACGTTAATATGTTTCCATTCAATGGATGTAACCTCCATTTCAGGATTGTCTTTAATGAAATCCCTTATGTGAGAAGTCATTTTTTCCGAAGACTATATAGTATATAGTGTTCTATGTGTTTGTAACATAATTACACAAATTTTTTTATTATTAAAATATATCACCAATGGTTGGTGGGAACACATCCCCTCATATTTTAACTAATTATTCCATACACATTTGACCATGGATAAAACACTTTTACCCATATCGGCATCTAAAAAATAATTTATAAAAATTGATGAATCAAAAACCATGAATATAAATTTAATCATCTCATATTCGTTTATAATAATTTTTTCTAACAACATATATTTTATAAAATAAGTGAGACATTGATCCAAATCCATTATATATATTCTTATATTATTTGATAACATTCCTCTACTTTAAATTTATGATATTGAATCTTTTTTACTTCATCAAATGAATTAAAAATAAAATAGATTTCAATAACTCTTCTGATTTTCAAGTCATGTATATTTTCATCTCTTGTAAACAATACTCTTAGTTTCAAATACCCTTAAAAATTATAGAATAAACATCTATATCATTAATACCAGATATTAACATTCAATGGAGTTACCAAACCCCTTCAGGTATTCTAGATAATCACATATTATGGAGTCATCAGTCCTTCCTGATAATACCATCAATATTTGATTAAACATACTTTCCATCTTGAACTCAAATTATTATACATTCAAAAATATCATCCTTAGATTCTTAATTGTTACCTCCTTATACTATATGTACAACACCAAAACATAGACGACATTTTCCTAGGTCATCTATTCTCAAGATGTTGGGATCATCATGTAAATTTTTTCTTGAATTCATCTTAGACAATTTCCATATATGACAATATAATTAATTACAAAACTAGAATTATACTTATAAGAATTATTCAGTATCTATAATAATATTTAATCATTCTAACCAGTTATATTGTGTTTATAATGCTAGAATTTCTAAGGTAAATTATCATTAAGTTCCTTTCAGAACCTGATTAAATCATTCAATTAATTCAAATGAATCATGTTTTCCATGATGAATGGATCTAACACTTGGTCACTCAATAATGAAATGTTCAAATAAATAGGGTATTTATCTTTATAAAAAAAATTATTAATCTTCATGTATTAGGAGTTTTTTTATTTTATAATCTTAGTTAAACAATTAATATAATTATCAGTATGATTATAATATCTCATGTTGTACAATGAGGTACATATCGTTGTATTTCAGGTAAAACTCTTTTTTATGTACTATTTTTGTGATTACACTGTAATAACAGGCCCATGGACAAGTTGTCTTATATTTTAATAAATAAATAAGGGGGTGAAGGTTGGATATATAATAAATACATGATGTATATCAATTACAAAACATTTATTAGTTTGTAATCTACCATTCATAAAGTATAATGGATATTATATGGAGGGGTAAAACCAAAACATTAAATGGAATTAAATAATTCTCTTCCATGTAATGTCCTTTGGTTATTTTTTTAAATAAGAGGAAGGGCCTGCATTTTTTTAATAGCAGCCAACCCCTCATTATCTCATATAGGACGACCACCATAGGTGGTTTTTTAATCCTATCATTATATTTTCCATATCTAATTTATTTGGTCTCCAAGTATTCCATCTTAAGTCTCATTGGATGGGCACCAGTGAGTTACCTAGTCCAATTGTGCCTTCCGTTGTTTACCTTATATCAGATATACAATTTTTTTGTAGGAACATATGTCATATTTTCAAAGAATTCATACATTATTCCATTTTATTTTGATCTATGTTGTCTTCGGAGTTGATATAGGATGAGTGTTCAACCATGGTAATAAGGTTTGTGGTATGTACCTTTTCCCACAAAGTGTTGTTTTTATAGCTAGTTTTGATTATTCCGTATGAAAAACTTCTGACATTGGTCCTAATATTTATTAAATGACATTATTAAATTATTTGAACCTTGATAGGTTTACCACCTAGTTCCATGTGATGGTTTGAAGATGTAAACCTCAACCTGGACCACCCGTGAGGTGTGTTTAGGAATCCTTCCCTACATATAACACATCTTTAGAAGTCTATGTGAGCTCACCAACATAGTGAGATCCACAATGAATGATATTAGATATTAGGTGAGGGATTATGACTCATTTACATGAGATTAAGAGATATTAAAATCATTAAATTCTTTAAATGGAAAATGTATAATGAGATTGATGATATCAATATTTTTAACTGATTATGAAATGTCTAAATGAAGTGGTTATGATTACAATTGATTCCATGGTCATTTATAATCCATGGATCTTGTTTATATTAGCTTCCATGTAAATTTATACTCTTGGATCCATCCCATAGAGGTATAATAATTAATAACATATTATTCGATAAACATGTCTACACCATGGATCTAGATTACGTTGGTTGCCTCGAACATTTATACGCCCATGATATGACTTTCTTGGACTACCATGGACAGGAACCTTATAATCCAACCAAGTCGTTATAAAATTTTCAAATTGAGATGCTCTATGAACTTGATGAGAATGCATTGGTCCTTTAATAAATGGGATCTAACCCAAATAGGCTTCAAACTAGACTACCTATCATAGGTTGTAGTGGATGTTTTATTATGATTCAAAAATATCCATGTTTATGGTTGCCTGATTACATTTGTAACACTAAAAAACATTAATCACACTTACCATGCATTATAGTAGTCTGGTGTTTACGGTATCTTGTTCATAGTGAACCTTGTTGGATAGAAAGTATCACACCTAATTATTCATTTTTTATACTATTATATATTTCACACTGCTACATCATATATACAAAAATATTATTTGTTATTGAAATCATTGGTAGTATCCTATTGAGCGGTATCTCAAACAATCTTGGGGCCACTATTGGGTACATGGATAGACTTTATGAATATGGTAATGTATTAGGTAAAGATCCTTCATTATGATTCTTTATTTATTATGCTTATGAGTAGGGGGAACAAGACTGTACTATGGTTGTGATGCAATATGAAGATGGTCTTTTTTGGTATTTATTATATTGTAAACAAAGATTTCACTGGATTTTTGTTTTCATGTATCGAATTTTCTATTGTGTAGAGACATGAAATACTCATCTTGTATATGTTATTTCCTTTGGATTTTTATTCATTTACTATAGTCATCATGATTTTTATTTTTTACTTTTTAATTATTTTATATTACTCAACTATTGATTGAAGTGATTACACTGCTATGTTATGCACTGATTATGATGGAATAGTCTCCCCACTATACCACTTTAGACCCTTACTACTTGTTGGCTCCCACTAGAATATTTGGAGGCATTCTTGAGTCCATGTGACCAACAAGATCGGGGCACCGATTAGGGGATCCTGGGTTAGGATATTACAATTTGGTATCATATCCTTTATTTTGTTTTGTCTTATGTTTTGGTAATAATATGTAGGATATTTGGAATGTGTCATATTTTTTAATTACATGTCATTGGGGTAGCTAACCTACATATAGAAAGAATAATTTTTTTGTGCGATATTATGTTCTAGATTGTTATCATTACTGTTTATTTCTATCCACCATTGGGTGATGTACATGTTGTGTGATGTTATTATTATTATTATGGAAGAATTTAATTTTATCCTAGGCCTGATATTGAATGGAAATAGGGATCATGAGTCACTTTTGGCACCTTACATGATTAACATGCCATTCAGATTCTATGCCATATATGAAGCATTTATTGACTGTATGACATTATTACATGTGCCTTGTGTGATATAAATTTATTTGTCTCACATTTAGTGAAATATATTGACAATAATAATTGGTACATAACCTTATTTCTATATCCAAAATAGTTTTTTTCCTTCATAGGCTATAAAAACACCTTATGAAGTCAATTATGGCATGTCGAGTAATGTACCATTTGTCACATGGGCTATAACTTGTTATGGTTGGGATTAAATAAACACCACACTTAATTTTATAAGTTTTATGACCCCTTATAAATTAGAAATGATTATTATATAATTAAACCATTTTATTATAATTTTAATATAAATATTAAATTAAATTATTATTTTTTGAGTAAAAAGGTCACTGTTAAATGATGTTTACAATTGAGACTTATACGGTGTTTCCACTATAAATTGAATTTGATAGACCATATATAAGGAATCGTGTTGTGAAATAGGGATCATAACATAATACCAAATATCTTTGGGGATGTAGGCAATGTAGTTGGTGTTCTCTATGAACATTCTTATTACCCAGTACTATATTTAGGAGTATTCATAGGGGTATGGCTTGTTTATGTAATTTATTTTACCTATACTATGCTTATATCTATGATAAGGAAATTAATTATTTTTTAGGCATGTGTTTGGTATTTATTGAGATATTATACCATGATAGCCTTTGGTTTTTTGATAGAATGATGGTAAAAATTTGGCACCAATGTTGGTGGGATGTAGGACACATGTATAACCTCTAGCAATTACACAAGAGACATCACCAATTTTTTCTAATATGTGGGTTGATTCCCAGTTCCAAGTGGGTTCCTTGTGCATTATGAAGATAATTCGAGGAAGATCGAAGCCTATCACTTCTATCAAATCGTGGATGTGCATGTCCTAGCAGTAGATTCCACCCATTATTTCTATCCATGGTAGTCCACAGGCTACTGAACTGTGTCCTGAGACTATATGGTCGATCACAGATAAATTGGATACTCCTATAGAGTAGAGATTCAATATTGTGACATATATGATTTGAGGAGTAGCTAAGAACTAGTGGGATGGTCTAATCATAGATAATAGTCTTAATTATATAGTTTGTATTAATTTATAAAAAATTACTTCTTATGTTATGAGAATTTAGGAGATTAACTAGAAAGTGAGTTTATGCATTTGGAGATGGGTGTGATGACCGTTATGGAGTATTCAGATATTTTTACATAGATTACATTATTTTAACCATCTTATCATGATGGTGACCCAAATATGGTTATATTATTTCATAATGGTCTCAAGAATTAAATTATATCATAGGTGAATCTGTATTCGGTAGCTACCAAATCTAAGACAGTAAATCAGGAATATATTGTTGAATGTAAAATTTGGGAATATGGGGGACTATATTTTTGTAGTTCATATTCACAATATTGTGGTTCATATTATTTTGGCATGAAGTGGTGTATTGAGACTTATTGTGTGTTTAATACAGTCTAGGGTGTGAGTGATGGTAGTTTTGTCTTCATTGATTATTATATAATGCATGGAAATATAAGAAACTACTGTGACCGAGACACAGTTGAGTGTAGGTAATGCAGAATGATAGGCCTTCTATAAATTTTTTACTGGACCTGCCCCCCAAAAAAATTAGTGAGTGGGGGATGAATTTAACTCTTGGATAATGGTTAGGATTCACCGCATCATTTTAGGATGGGAGCTAGATTACTACTGGTCAATCATGATGAGGTGATGGTAGTGCATATGAGATCCAGACACGAGTTGCAACTCAACAATAGAGTGGGCCTATTCTGAGTAGTTAGTCTATTTCTTAGGGATGTAGTTCAAACCATATATATAAAGTACAACCTATACCTGAGGATTACAGTACCACACCATAAACAAATAGAGGTAAAATCTTAGTAGCTTCTAATATTGTATCTTTATTTTTTGATATAGGTGATTCAAAATCATTCATATATATTAAAGTTGTTGAGAGCCTTGAGATGATATGATTTGACGTCATTCAAAGAATAGATTAGTTAGTGTCTCAACATGACCTTTTTGATTTCTATTGAATGTGTGTATCCTTTATATCATTATAGAAAGGTAAGAATATTTATAACAGTTAGTGGGATGGTTAGGATTGTTGAGCTAGACTAGAGAAACATTGCAAATGCAGTTTGAATGTCCAATTTGTTATCCCTTATAAATATGGTTATGTAATAGGATATTATGAATTCCATTTTGTAGAATATCATTTCATGGATGTATTACATGATAATTTATTTGGTTTACCTCCTATGTTAGAGGTGGAGTTATCTATTTCATGAGATCATGGAGTTTCACCAGTTTCCATTCCTCCTTATAGAGTGACCACTACTATGTTTGAAGAGAACAACTGAGAGATAATGACTTAAAAAAATAGTTTTATATGACCCATTACTTCTCAGTGATTTTATCCGTTCCATTTTGAACAAAATGTGTCCAAAACCGTTATGATATGTGTGGATTGGTGAAAAAGTCAATAGTTGACTACAATAAATCATAATACATTTCTATTTATAAATGATCTCTTTCACCAACTCTAATTAAATCAGTTGTTCATGAAGATTGATCTAATATACAGTTATCATCAGCCGTGTGATCAACCAATAGACATACATCATATAGTTTTTTCCATCAGGTGTCTTCTAGATGAGTTTTTTCCTATTCGGTGTAATGAACATGATATTGGTTTTCATGGGCTGAGGAAATATGATTTCTATTCATATCATGATTCATTTTTGTTGCTATTCAAGGATGAAATATTGGTGTATTCTTAAACTTGACATGACCTTTACAAACATGTTGATCTCAAATTAGATACAATGAGTGATTATTAGTCATATGAAAAGCTCACAATGTTAAACTTATGAATGGTGAGATTCAATTCATGGGTCATATTATCTTAGATACATGAGTATTAGTTGACCCAAAGAAGGTGACAACTATATTTTCCAGGGAACATCCCAAAAACATTATGGATATATGGAGCTTCGTGGGGATATATGATTGCTACAAGAATTTCATATATGACATATCACACTTATAAACACCTCTTCAAGGATTTTCTATGTTTGGTGTGATGTTTATATTGTCAGATACATGTGAGATATCATTTTAGGAGATTTAATAGAGACTGAATTCAGCACCAATTATGATTCATGAAGAGTCAAGCACAAGATATAATGTATATTGTGATGCATCAAGTATAGATCTTTGAGAAATATAATGTAAGAGGTGTGGGTTGGGGTGTATAGGTCTTTTCAGTTAATCCCATGCAAGAGGAACAACCTAACACACAATCTTGTGTTATCATTGTAGTTCACGACATGAGTTTTTAGAGGAATTAAATATTAGGAAGGATTTTTGTGCTGTGAAAAGACCAAAAAATCATCAATTACATATTTATATACCATAAATTGAATATAATTCAATGATGGTTGGTTGAATAACATTAGTACATTGAATTAAATATTACATATTTTCCTAAAAAAGTAAATTCAGTCGATGATGAATTGGAAAGGTGGACTTTGAAATAGGTAGTTTAAGAGGTGAGTAATGAGTGGATATTGATGGACTTATTCACTAACATGAAATAGGGGGAGCATTATAGTTTTGATAAAAAATTTCTATCATCCCTGGTAGTAACTTACACTTTTCTAGATTGGGTTTGTATGGAATGAGTATTATATTATAAGGGTCGGGTCCTACAGGAGAGCATGGAAATTGAGCACCCGCATCCTGGTTGGACTGTTACAGAGGATGAAATTATAACCATACATGGTCATGTATGGGTTCTAGACAACATGTTCTGGAAATTGATATTTGGGTTTCAATAATTAGATTCAGAATTAAATATAAGAATAAAAAATATTTTTCACGATTTACACTGATAGTATTGCTGGCATGCTATAAATTGAGAGGTAGCCTGTTATTTTTCGTGGTGTTCCACATGTTAGTAGGTGATGGTGAAACACCGGTGACTATAAGTGTTTTTTCTATAGTTACCCTTCCCTAAGTGGAAATGGGAGGTTGTCACTGTGATTTTTTTCGTCGGGTTATAGTGTTCACCTTGAGGTATTCCTGCTAAACTGGTTGTCATGGATATGCTCATGAATGTTTACCATTTCCTACAGAACAGGGATTCCTTATTAGTATAAGAGATTATGAGACCTTATATCCATGATATTGTGATCCTTACTGGGGTTCCTCATATAATTTTATTAAATAGGTATTTTCAGCTAATATCATGGGTTTGTAGTGTCTTATAGATGATGTTAGGTATATAAGTTCTTTTTAGCAGGGAATACCACCCATAGACCAATGGTCTGTTAAAGATCATAGTTCAGGTTCTAGAGGAATTTGTTTGAGATTGAGTTCTTGATTTTTTGGATATTTAGGGAGGCGTAAGCCTTTTAATGAGTTCACATATAAAAATAAATATTAGTCAACTATATAGATGAAGCCTTATAAGTATTTTTATGGTAGGACATACCGATTAACTTTGTTCTGGTTAGAGGCAGGAGAGGAAGTGCTTCACAGACTATGTCTCATGTAAGAAACATCAAATATGGTCCAAATGATCAATATGTGGATGGGTACAATATTGTCTAAAGATAATACATACAATAATTTCCATTTACATCCTCTGGAATTCTATGCTGGGGGGAGAGTATTTTTACACACCTCACCAAGTTTGAGGCACAAAAAAAATCAGAGAAAGGGTAATATTTAGATATGAATTGTCAGGAACTTCATGATTTTTGAGGGTGTCATACTAATTTCATATCATTTTCAGTTACCGTAGAGTTATCAAACCATGCATGAAATATTCCATATATCACAACTATCATTATATCCCTATGAACATTCTCATACTATACAGTTGGATGAATCCTTCAAGGAGAATCCTTTAAAAATCATTGATAAGAGCTTGAAATTTCATTGAGAAATGTATGTTCCTCTACTTTTAGTGATATGTTAGCATGGTCGTGTCTAGGAAAATACCTGAGAGAGAGAGTCATATGTACATTCTCAGGATAGATATTATTTTTAGATTCTTCACCACCTTCAAAAGAGAAACTGATGGATTATTTTTTTAAGAGGGGGAGACTGTAAGATATCAAGTTTTATTATGAGGTATGAATTCTATTTTTGATGATTAAACACTTATTTTAGATATCATTTTTACTTACATACTAATGTCAGTTTTTGGGAATGATGGATTATTTGGAAAGAATAATTTAGGGGGAATAATGTTGGATTCAGGCCAAATACATATTGGTTATTTGGAATACATGTCATTTGTATAATACAGGTTATGTACTAGGCTAGCTAGAACATATCAATACATGTAATGTATTTTTACTAATGGGGGGAAATCTCAAACATTAAATGGCATGTAAAGATTACTTGTAGTGTAATCTCCCTATGATTGTTTTTTAAAATATGAAGTAGGGATTAATTTTTTAGATAAAATCAAACCCCCTTTCCCTCACACGGGTCGACCACCATATGATTTCATTTGAAACCTACCATAGTAATTTTCATATCTCCCAAATAAAGACTTTTATTATCCCACCATCAGTCTCATTGTATGTATTTCTGGGAGTTATATATTCCTTATGAACATTACATAATTTTCCTTGCTATTGGATATGTTGTTTTGGAGTAGGATGTTTTGGCCTATTTTATGGAATTCAAACATTCATAAATTTTCATTGGATCTAGTTCTAGTTAGGAGCTAATATTAGATTAGCATTAAACTATTTTCATAATTCAGGTGGTCTATAGAATTTTCCTCAAATACCAGTTGTTTTATTGCCATTTTTCATGTTGCTTCATGCCAGACCTTCTACTGTTAGTCCTAAAATTAAATAAACACTTTGATTAAATTAGTGGAACCTTGATAGGTTTCCCACATTGTTCCATGTGATGGTTGGAGGTCTTCGACATCAACCCAGACCACCCATGGGGTGTGTTTATGCATGTGACCAATGAAATACCACCCCATTGGGTGTGTGTGTGTGTGATCTACTTCATATTGGTAACCATAATGAGATAATGAGATATTAGATTAGGTATTATGACTCTAGGCCATGTGATTACATGTTATCGAAATGGTTAAATGGTTGAAATGGAAAATATATAATTATTTGGATGAACTCACAATTTTTAAATTATTATGTAATGGGTTAATGAAATGGTTATGATTGCATTGGAGGGAATAAAAATTTATAATCCTTGTACATTGATTATATTGGGGTCCATAGACATTTATACGCATTGAATATAGCTCGTGGGGGACTAAAAACTGATTACAATGGATTCCATGATCATGAATACTCTATGGATCCATATTACATTCTAGGTCTGGGAAATTTCTACACCAAGGATTTAGGTTTATTGGACCACCTTGAACATGCCCCATGGATATGTTCCTTGGAATCCAAACAAGTATTAACCATGTTTTTAATGGATATGATCAATGAATTCAGTATGTATGACTTTTCAATCTAATACCTTAGATAAGGACCATGTAGGCCTAATACTGGATTATTCATCATAGGTCATAGTTCATTTTCTTTCCTATTTCATAGATAGAAATTATTATGTTTACTTTATTACAATTTTTAGGCTAGATATTATTACCCCTACTTTATCATTCCTTATGTTTAGCCATTTTTCAGTTTCTATTTCACAATGAGCCATTTTGTATAGATAGTATCAAACCGTAATTTTTATTTATATTACTGGTAAATATTTCATGTTACATTAACATATATACAAAACTATACATATTATAGACACCATTGGTGGTTTCCTAAATAGTGTTATCTCACACCTTGTTTACACCACTGATGGGTACCTAGACATACTTCATGGATGTAGGTAAGGGTTGAGGCATGCACCCGATTTACGATGCCTGATTGATTATGCTTAAGAGAAGGGGAGCAAAAGACTATGATATGGTGATGATTCTACCTTGAGATTTTTGTTTTTGGTATTTTATATTTTGGATATATGTATTGCACATGATTCTTGATTCCATAATTTCCTACCTTTCAGAGTAGAAAAATGAAAAACTCATCTTGTATATGTTATTTCCTTGGTCTTTGTTTACTTTTATTTCTATCAACTATATGTTTATTTAAAAATTTCCATTTATTTTATATGATCCTTGTATTGATTGAAGTGATTAAACCACTTTGATAAAATATAATTATGATAGAATAGTCCCCCCCATACCATGTTATACCCTCGCTGCTAGCTGACAGCCTTTAGTGTGTGGAGAGGGGCAATTGGCACCATTTGACGTACCCGCTAGGGGTGCAAATTAGTGGATCCCATGATGGGATGTTAAATTGATGATGAAGATGTAATTGTTTATAATTGACTTTGTAATTAGATAAATTTCATTCTATATATATATATTTCAACAATAAATTTTAATGATATATCTCTAAATAAAATTTTTGAACTCATTCATTATATCTATTTATTTATCAAAGATCTATATTTCACTAGGAAATAAGTATAATTTGGTGTTCACCCCACTACTTAGTTATTTTAGTTGTTAATCATAAACATTGAAATATATGGGACTCTGGTATAGTTAAATTAAAAATACATCTTCCAAATCCAGAAAATGGATTTACTCAAATCTATTCATCCAATACCTTAACCAGTAGGGATTCCTAGATAGTTTAAAACATCAATAAAATTATAACCAAGGATAATCTTTGGAAATCAAGATATGGGATGAAACTACCTAAAAAGATAATAAATATTAACTTATTATTTTCTTAATTTACATAAAATAATCTGGGGGACCACAACTATGGAACAAAACAACCAAGTTGGTTGATCAAGGTATTTATAAGTATTTCTTTAGAATGAATATCACATATAGTTTCTGTATGGTTTCACGTTTTCAAGGATCACACATATAATATACATCATTTATATATTAAATTAAGAACTACTAAATCTTATGTAATAATTTTCTTCTAATGTTTTATTGAATTTTTTGTATATATTATTATAAATATTTAGCTTTTTAATCCCGATTCCAACCACAAAATTAACGTTTTCACGCTATATTAATGTGTATCTCAATAACCAACATATAATTCTCTTGTTTATCACCCAAAAAAAGAAGTCTATTATATACAAACATATACAAATTCATCGTATGAATAATATAAATTAATACTTTATGTAATGGAATTTTAACAACTCCAATTGTTCCATGTATTGTTTTAGTATATTTTATAGAATACTATTGGATATAGATGTGGAAATGGAATGAAATTACAAGGACTATTGTTACTGGAATCAAATTTTGAATTATTTTAATTATATGTAATTCACATGGAAGAAGTTTTCCTAAAAATTAGAATAAATCTTAAACATGGGTTTTTTATTAAAATATGATACCATCGTTGAGTTCAAAGCATGAGTTTTACGCTATGTGTGATATAACATTAGAGAATTTCAGATGTTTGGGAAGAGAGCGCTCATGGGAGGAAGTTAAAATAATTTATCTATATTTATTTATTTATTTTACAAATTACATCGAACAATTAAATTATCAATTAGAGCACTATTATAGTGGATTTTTGGGTTATCCACCCAACTATGAAAGTTGAGTGGAGCCATTGGATAGTGTGGGAGGAGCTTCTATTAGTGAATGATGACCTGATCACTGATTATTTAATGGTGTGTGACATAACATGAGGACATCACCAATGAAAAAATCATAAAAACATTATTTTCTAGTGGTTTATGCAAATAAAGGTAGGATAATTTTTTATTTAAATTCATATACATGTCCATTTTTTCAAAGATGAACACGAATCCATCAGCCAAGTGATTGATTCACGAATCAGTTATATTTTGTGTATGGGATTTATCTATGGGTATTTTGGAAGATATGTTTTTTATATTATATGGTTAGTAAATTTTTCAATTAAGGGAAATGGATCAACGAAATCCGACCAAGACCAAGTTTAATTCCTTCTTTACACATATCTTATATTTATCTCATTATTCTTTATTCATCAAAAGTAATTTCATTGGTCTGTGGTTCAATGAATATCTATAAATTAGTTGTTGTGCACCCATTTATTTGTGAAATTATTTGATTCCATATATTAGGTTATTTACTGATGACACATCTAGCTATAATGATGAATAATAGTGATCAGATACAAATCAAAGACATTCATGCATTGGATTTAACAGATGATAGATGCATGGATTCTAGTAGCATTTCATGGAGAATCAAAACATGATATCTGGATAAATTGTGATAGTATTAGATGATCAACTCTAGATTTTTTATCCATAAAACATTTAAAGTGGAAATGGCAGCAATAGAAGTTAGGTGTACATAGAGGAAAAACTATGGATGACTGAAAATTAACTTTTTATTAATAGAATCACCTTTTAGACGAAGTGAGAAACCAGCCATAATCAATCTAGTGGTGAAGCCTCATAATAAAAAGAAAATCCATAAAATCAAAGCCTCAGCATATAGTTACGTTCCTCTATATAAAGATTCTAGTTCATAATCCAATCCTTAGCATTAGAGTCTTCACTGATAACAACTTCGAAGAGAGGTTCCATTTTGTCCCAAGATCGAATATACTATTCTTTGCTGATTTCCCATCATTGAAGCCTCTCATTAGGATCATATCCTATTTTTCAATTTAATTAGCCTTCTCTCTATTTTACTCTAATTGAATAGGTATTACAATCATCTCTACCTTTTCCGGTGGTATGTTGACATAGAGAAATTCTTATACCATTTCTTCCTCAGAGAGAAGAATATGCTCTTTAGAGTCCTTTTCCACTTCGATACACATTGAATTAGGTTTACAACTAAGACTCGTTTTGTTGTTGGTGGTTCCAAAAACCGAAACATCGGGCATCTCTTTCACTACAATCAATCAAGTAGATGACATTTCTTTCTCGCACGGTTTATAATTTTTACCCAGTCGTATTTCCATTGGTTCTGGTAGATGCGAGTAGTCCTTGTGGCCCTTCCCCATCTTCTTCTTAGGGGTGTTCCCCTCCTCATGCCCCATAGTTACTATGTAGTCGTCCTCAGACTCCATACCTTCTGTTTATCCTCCATTCAGATCAAAGGGTTGATCTTGTATAGTATCCTTGCTTCCCAAACAGTCAAAGGAGTTGTAGGTCTGGACACCCTCTAGGTCCAGACCCCTCCCATCTGATTTTTGGATGACCCCAATTTAGCAGCACACTGAGCCCCCCCTTCTATCCAAACCACAACCTTTTACCAGAAATACTCCCTCCTTCAGTATGAGGTGATGGAAAGGGTGGATCAATATTCTGTTGTGTCGCTGATTTACTGGTGTCCTGGTCCCTCAAAGCTTCCTTTAGGTGAGAAATAAACCCCGATATAGAGGTTTCCTCAACCTTGTTTCCCACTACTTTTCTCTTCACCTCATTGTTCCCCACTTGCTTCGTCTGTTTAACATCATCACCCTTTCTCACCTACACTGGAATCATCCCCGGGTGAACACCCCATTTGCGGATAGCATCTGAGTGTCCCAGATGATGATAAGCAGAGAAGAACTCCATCCAGTGGTCATATACCACCGGCTGTTTACACCGTACCTCCTCACAGGATTCAATCCACGCAGACTCGATCGTTGGGCTCAATACATCAACTTCTATACACATGCGTGGGTTGATAGGATTGCACACAAAATCCATGAGTGAGCCAACACAAGGAAATCGACCCACTAAATTTCCTAACATACGCATAATCGCAGGATTCTGGAATGGAAGAGGTAGTTGCGGAAGGCTTACCCAAACCGGAATTGAAGGAGAATCACTATTCAGGAAAAGATCATAGCTCCACCGAAACAGGTAGAAGCCGCATTCGCTGCATTTCTTGGGCGTACACGACAGCGCATGGAAAAAATCCACCGACGAAGAACAATGAACCATAAAATGTGTTTTATCTAATAGCCTAATAACTGCTCATTCTTGAAGTCCCCAAGTTTCAATGATAATCCTGTCAATGTCATCCACTAATGGTTGTTTGTTCCTAAAATGGGAAAAAAATTTAGGTTTAGAAATATCTCCCCCATTGTAAAATCCAGATTTGAAAGCAGAATCACATACATGGAAACAGGAATGAGTAATGATACATAGGAAGGTCTTGATGCTAATGGAAAACATTGTGTACTACCATTAAATGTTGTTTAATCCTTCACAGAATTTTTAGAGCCCTTTTCTTTTTTATCTTAGAATTGTTTCATTATGGTGAGTTCCATTGACCCATTCCTAGAGGGTTAGTATAGAATCATGTCCTACACATATGATGGAGATCGATTTAGTGGGACATTCAGGATAGATATTTTTGAATCCTTATATGATGTTAGGATTGAGATCCTCTATTGTCACCATTCCATAAGAGGTGTTATTGGTATCGTTGTGATATACACTACAGGAGTCCCAATCCTGTACATACCACATTACATGTGATTGATTTTTTGGTATACCACATGGCCTTGGGTGTGATCCTAGATTTTTTATCATTATCACTTAACTTACTGTGTATACAAATTTTGGAGAGACTCGATGATATGTAAATTTCGAATGGATACCATACGTGATATCTGAATCATGGAATTTGTTCTCCTGGATGAGTTCTATGTGGAACCTTCAAGCAAGATTTATAGACCGGCATTATAGTTAAGAATTTACCTTGTGAAAATGTTCCTTTGTTTAATATATATTGACATTCGTTTTATATATTTTTTAGACATTTACCTATGATGTGTTGAATATTATTATTGTTTTTATATACGTAGTGATTTCATGGTTTTCTACAGGGTATTATTATACTAAACCCCACATCTTATTTTCCCGCACGTGTCAAGTCTAATGTAGATGATACAAATTTTTAGGGAGTCCTAGAGGGACCAAGACTAAGAATATATTAATGATTCAGACTGACGAAGGTGTATTCTGGCTATTACCATTATATCATTCCCCTTATATACATTCAATTTTGAATTGTTTTAAAATTATTTTTGGCGGGACTTATTTTGCCTATTTTTGTTTCTAGTACTTCTTATCATACTCTGATAGTGGGATATAGATGTATGTGTTGATGATTTATCGTTTTTTTATATTTTATCATTGTATGGGATTAGAGGTGTGTGTGTGTGTGTGTTTGTGTGTGTGTGTGTGTACATTGGGATAATACCTCCCATGTGAGTTATATGCCTACTCGGTGCAATTTTACAGCCTGTAGCCTATTATGGAAGGGTCTGGGAGTTTTATGAGATGGGTCCCATTGAGAAGGTTTGTGACTGGAATAGAGTTATTTTAGATTGAAAAACTCCTCATGAATATGCTCAGAGTGATGAATATCCAACCCCATTCACATTCCTTTACAGGGAAAAGCAACCAATATCGAAGGGGGTATGACCCCAAGTCCCTCTACCTCACGAAACATTACTCAATAGAGGCAAAAATTCATGAAAAATATAACACCAAAAATATAAAAAGTATTCCCAACAACTATTCTAATTATTATAACTAAAAATAGAAACTGAGGTCAATCTAAATATAAATAAATTTTATGATACCCAACCTAGAATGTTATGAAACGCTCTATCATAGAGGCAGTTTAACAGTATAAACTAAAGTAAACATAATATTTACATTTCTTAATGAATTTAATAAATGTGAATAATGTAGGGAATTACCTTTTAACAAAAGAAATATTTAAATATTTTAACATTAGATAAGCCTTTACGAATCATTCATAAATATTTTCTAATTATAAATCCATTTATAATTTCCATCATTAACATTATGGACATTCTATAGTCAAGAATATAAAAAAAATTTATTGACTCAAATATGAACACTTTCATATTTTTCACTATGTTGAAATTCCATAATAAATATTGTATTTTTTTTAGAAATTATATAATGTTTATAATCCAATTTAGTTTTTTTTTAAATTATATTATAAATAAAATATTTTTTTATTATTTAATGACGGATCATATAATTAATCAAAATAAATTCTTTTCCATTAAATAATCTTCTGATTAAGCCCCCGTTAATTTGAATAATTTCAAATAAATTTAATTATGAAAAATTCATGATTTTTAATTTGATACTTTTGTAGTTTAATTTTTTTTAAATTTTTAATACTTCATAAAATACTTAATATGATTTATAAATAACACTTGGATTTCTAGATAATAATATTTTTGTAATATATGTTAAACATTATTTTAAAATATAATCCTAAAATATTTAGGTAAAATATTTCATAAATATTTATTTTAATGATTTAAAAAAAATTATTTAATAAATTAATTTATAAAAACCCATTATATTATAATATCTAAAAATACATTTTATTATAATTTAAAAATAATATAATAACCATAAAAACCATTTAATAATTTACAAATAATTTTTTTTTAAAATCTTCTTACCCTTGAACTTCACTTCTACTCTGCATAAGGTTTTCCGCTTATTTCCCTCATTAAAATGATTTTATTCTAGGTAAAATATGTCTTCAAATACCTATGTAAAGTAAGGTTACCTTTACATAGAACAATACATCTACATAAAGGTATTACATTTACACAACTCATTTTCATAAGGTTAATATGAACATTTCATATGTTACAAAAAGGTTACCATTAAGGACCTTTATGTTTTATCATTATTGTCATTAAAAATAAGGATACAGGCTAATATATATTTACAAAAAATTTGGTTTAAGGGTATAACATTTATGAAGCCAAATTCACTACTGAATATGGTGATTAACTTTATGAAACTCATTTTCATAAAAGTAAAAGGTTTTTATCCTTATATAAACATTTGGAGAAAGTGTATGAACTTTATGTAACCTCAATTCATAGGTGATAATCAAATTTACATACACATTGATCATTTAAGGTTGAATGATATGTATTTAATTTTTTTATATTATTTTCTTTGTTTTAATATGAAAACTAGTGACTCATATGCTTACAAAACATAGTGACCATAACTCTAATACCATTGATTGGGTTTTATTATGATATAATAACCATAACCAGATGAAAAAATCCCAATAGAATAGGACATATAACTTCCAGAATATTAATGTGTAAATTAAATGGAAAATAGTTTATCTAAAAAATTTGAATCATTGTGTCCTTATTAATTAATTGAAGAAGAATGGTTGATTAAGATCATGGGTAGTAGAGTACAAAATCTTGCAACCTCTAACAGAGTACACTAGCCAAAGTATTCTTGGAAACTTCATGAGAATACCCATAATTTCAATGGGTGCTAGGGAATTCATAAAAGAGATAAATAGTGTTTCTGGAGGATGCTAATTTATTAGAGTATTATGCACATCCTATAACCCCCAACCAATAATAGAGTTTCTCATCCTCTTATATAGAGAAATCATAAGCAATCACATCATAATATTATATTTATGTGGTGTAAAATTAATTGAATGGTTTTAATTAATTAATGAAAATCTTATATACTATTCATATGGTATTTTATTTTATGAATAAACCATTCAAGAGAATGTTAGTCATATATTTATAGATAAAAGAAACTATATATTGGGTTCATCAGTATAAAAATATATATTAAAATATCAAAATAAAAAAATCCATGATTAAAAATACTTGAATGTGGTGGGAAATTTCCCATATCCCTGACCAGCTCCACCATCTCATCATCCCAATATGGGGTTCCTATCCTTGTCTTGTTTTATAATAAAAAAATCTTCTGGAACATTGTCACTCTAGTATATGGTGTGATTAATAAACCCAATATGACACCACCAACTCATCCTTAGAATAACTAAAACATATATTTTAGAGTTCACACACTGATATAAAATTTTAAGATAAACATAATACATCTTATTTTTGGGAATTGTGTGTTTACATGGATGCTATGAACTCGAACAATACATTATTTAGATCATTTATAGAATGTAGAGCCATCTAATACCAATATTATTTCTAAAAAAATTATTCATACATTCTCACTCAAGGAACAATTCTATATCAAGTCCCACTCGTGATGTTACATCAAGACATAGAGAGACACTCTCACTCAGGGGAGGTAACACATCCAATCCCTCATCATGTACAAGATAAAACCATATCACTCTATGGATTTTACCTATGATTCCCAACATCATGTCATATAGTACACCCTCTCAATCATGGGAGGTCACACATCCTCATCTGCATAAAAATTCCTCACACACATGGTGGACCCATTACCTAGAATCACTTGAAATCACTTCCCAAGCCTCCATATTCCCACTCAATATGAGATAAAAATAATAACCATATAAATATATACTAAAAAAATAAAATAATCATCATGTATTATAGAAAGATCATATGGCATCCCACTAGTACAAGAATTTCCTCAACGACAAAAAGAATCTCTATTTATATATTTTTGTATACTCCTAATTAAAACCTTCAACTTCACATACTATAACAATTAGCATTAAAAATCCAAATTCACAATTTAAGTAATTCATCATCCATACCTATATAGAAATATATTAGGTCCCCTAGGCCTAGATCAATCATGAACATCTCATACTAGGACCAATTCAAAAATAAATATATAAATGCATCATGACAGGGAATAAGTAGTGTATCAACTATACTCTATCCATTGTACCCATAAGTACCATATGTGTGGAAAATTTTATAAATTAGAACCCACACGACCACATTGAAATGAAAAATAAAACAGTTTAGGACAAAACACATACACACATAAATGATAATCCACACATACAAATATAACAGTTGTAACATGGTACAAACAATTATCCCAAATATTAATGGATAAAAATCACTAAGACACATAACAATATTCATTCATGAATAAAAAATCCATAAAATCTTTTATAAGCCCTTAAAAATAAGGACTTAAGTTGGAAAAATATAAATTGATGGAGAAATATATGAATAGGTCTTCTATGGTGTTAAACATACCCAACATGGATTATCACAATATTAAAAACTTCAATTAGTATAGAACAGATCTTGTAGATATTGTAGAAGCAAAGGAGGAGGCCCATTGGGTGTACAAAATGGGTTCGGGTCCGTGGAAGATTATTTTTGTGTATTTTATAAACATTCCTAATTTAATAATTTTAAATAAGATTTTAAGAAACAAACATGGTGTTTGGTTGTGGAATGATCTTCAATATCATGGAGAAAAACACCCACTAAGGGTTATGGGGTCGTATGAACCTTAACACCATGTTAAAATGTCCCTCAAAATTATAATGGTGAAATATATTTGGAAGGCCCATTTTGATATGACTGTATGGATCATAATGAAACCACCACTGAAAGAAGGGATCAAGGCCCTAAAACCACTATTATGATGTGGCCTTATATTTCAGTTCATAATTGTCCACGTAATGGGTTTTTTATTTTATAACCCCAATGGATGTTTCATGAAGCTTCCTATATTTTTACCATGCCAACCAAAACACCCTACACCTTGTCATGAAATCATTCCTTATATAGGTTTTCAAATATTAACCACCACTAAACCCTCAATTCCTGGCCTCAGGTCATTTATTACAGTCAAAATGTACACTGTTCATAATTATATGTAATATTTAGTAAAATTTAAATAAAAAATTTTAAAAACATGGAGTGTTACAAATTTCCCCTTTTAATGGTTCTTGCCTTTGAGATGTATATAGGGACCCTTGAAAAAAAACTCTTTCCACTGTGATTTAACACATGACTCACGTTCCCAGTTATCCCCTTAGATATGTATGTCTTTCCACAATGAACATAAAATAGGAATCATATTCCATAAAACACCTTCTCACTCTAATCCATGATAAAAACTATGTTATACTTTAATGTTTTATCCCCCTTTAACTTGAAATCCTCAAAATCAATCTTGTGTTCCCAGTTTAGATTTCACTTGAAGAGTTGTGGCATGCTGAGAACATCATGCATATATGGATGTCATAATGGAAGACGCAATTGGAAATCCAAAACCCCAATCAACTCCAAAATCTTGATCATTATAGAAAAGCATGGTGTTATATTTACCTAACAAAAATTTTGATTCCACAACTGATGAAATTCATATAATGATATCCATTCCCCCATGGTGAACTACAAGTTCTATTGAATATGGTTAGAAAATGAGTAATGCATACTATGAGTTGTAACCAAATTCATTCCATTAATGTATACCACTTCAGTGGTCTCCCATACCAAGTTCAACTATATTTTAACTAACAATCCTACCTTTAACTAGAACAATGGTGGGCGAGACATTATAAAATTCAATTCCTTAAAATAAGAAAAAATTATTGAATCATAAAAGATAGTGTTATATAAAAACAATGCCAAATGCAGATGCTCTTTCCATTATACCATAGAATCATGGAAATATTATATAAACATAAACTCCAGCATTCAGATCATCTGTATAGACTACATATCTATCTATGTATGATATTTTGTAAAATTTTTCAGTTTAGACATAACACCACAGCCTGAATCATTATATTGGGAAGGTCTGTAGTGCCAATAACCATTGGTGAGATCCCCCATACAATGAAAGATTGTAATAAAATATATGGGACTGAAAATAACACCGTGAATAATTTTCTATTACATGAAATAAATCCAATAAAAGATAGGCTACAACAATATAAAATTGATAAATATTATACATGATATAAATGGTTCATGCAACAACCAACAAAATAATAAACCACAATGGTAATCATATTCATAGTAGTAAATCATAAACATGAAATCTATATTATGAAAAGACCCAAAATAAACCCAAATAAACCAAGGCATCGATATGTAACCACTAACGGCTCCACTAAAAGATAGCTTCATGATCAAAATCACAAACAATAAGAATTCAACATCATTGTGATTTTCTAGTAAATAATGAGAATTTTTCTATACATATATCATATCCAACAACATCTAGATATACATTAAGATTAACTTAGAGTGGGTTAATATAATTATTTAGTAATAAATCCATAGTAAATAAGACTCACACACTATTAGGAAAAGATATTGTTAGAAAATTTTTAATATAAAATAGAAGTGAGTAATATAAATAGTTGTGAAGGATATACATATAAATAAATACTTGTAAAAATCACACCATAAACGTATTTCATGTCATTAATTCATACACATGAAACTCATACACCCATTACATATCCTATCATAGTAGTAACCCTGAACAACCCAAAATAATGTGCAGTGCATGTTCTTCTAGACCCATACCATCACAAGGTGAAAAAAATACTTTGTGTCCAAATTGACCTTATGACCAAGTCTAACAAGACAAGTACCTTTCATTTTTCATCATGATCATTGGCACCCATGTCCATTCTAATTTATCGAATGTAAAATATATATATATTTTTAAAATATTTTTTTTGTAATTTATGAAATATTATTTTGGTGAAACCCATAAACCATAGTGTTAGATTCCAAAAATGGGAAGAACAATAATGTTTTTTTCATCATGACAAGAGGTGTTATCTTTAAAAAAATACATTCATTTCATGATTAATTTGATAGAGATATAATATACCTACCACCAAAGTAATTATCATGAAGAATCATTCCCTGACTCGTGTATCCAGGATCCAAATTCCATTCATATAATACTTCCTAATGAATATTCCTCAAAAGAAGACCTAAACAATATATTCAAGCTCAAAAACCTCAGTATTGGGTTTCTATCAGTAGAAAATTAGTGGATTATAAGGGAATAAAATAACTGAAATCATTACCATTGATTCCCCAGTTTAGAATCTCGATGATTTTTTATATCCACTCTCTAGAGGGTGTAGGATAACCAGAATCATAGAAAGAGATATTGGGGTTTGAGGGAAAAGGGGATATCATAATTAGATCCAATGGGAATTGGAATTAAAAGGTTTATCTAAAACAATCCAAATTCATGGAATAAAATTGACTTCACAATACAAATCATTAGGATAACCACATATTTCAAAATTCACATCACCTTATTTACAATACCAAAAACTCATGCATGTATTGAATACAATTAATGTAAACTACCCAAAAAACTATCAATACATGAACTCGTTATTAATATTATTAATTTAATTATCTAGATATATTATAACATCTTCTATACCTTCACCTCAGAGCACATTCATTGATTCCACCCAAACTCTCGATTCCAAAAAACAACATAAAATTGAGACGCACCACAAACCTTGGAATGTCATATTCTCACCAATATTTGGTTTTCCTTCCCCAAAGAGGTTTATGATATCAATTCATTTAAATAGTTTCAAACTTTTTTTATCATATGGATCTCCCATTAATATGTTTCTTCATTAATCCAACCATGTTGAAACCAATCCAGTATTAGAGATATAAATATTCAAAACAAGACCTCATCTTAGGTTTCAAGAATATGATCCAATATGTGAAAAAATGTCACATTAGGATTAAAAGTAAAATGATCCAACCAAATAGCATGATCAAGAATTTGTTGGTACAAATTTTATTGCAATACAAGGAATATTTATGAATTAAAAAAAATCCTTTGTTAAATAAATATGATAATAAAATTCACTAATAGATTTATGAATATAAAAATGTATAATATATTGAGGATAATAATAACCATTAATACCCATAATTTTACACCCCAACCTATTTGAAACCTGAATGAATGTGTGATCAACCAAATTATATCATTAAGGAAGAAAAATATGACCAGTATCGAATTTTTGATGGCTCTAGGACATTTCTATCTTTTTCAGAATCATATTCAACTTTTCAGTTGTCGCATAGACCCTACATAGTATAATTAGTGATTTTTCCTTAGTCATTATGTAATATTGTGAATAAAAACATAGGTTTATGTACAATGCCTTATATGGTGACTTGTGTTTTGAAGACTAATAACTGTTATTGTATGAAATCTCCATAAAATGTGAATAGTGCTTTCATAAATCTCTAATGTAAATCATAGAAACATTAATCATTCCCCCCAAGGTTTTATTCAGGTGCTCATATTATCAATCCATTTTGGGATGATATACCATGATCATGGTTAACTTTTTTGCAACATTATTATCATAAGGGCTGTTGTAATTTTTAGGTGAAACTAGGGTTTAATTCATAGAAAATAGAAAATGATACCCCGTGAGAGTGGAATGTTTCCTCATGATTAATATTTTCAGACACATATACCATAATCATATCACAAATTATAATTAAATGTTCTAAATTCTTGAGTTGGACTATAATCACTCATATTGTATTATTCTTTTAATGTGTCTATGGTATAACTATGAAAAAATTTATAGTGATCTACTCTAATTTCTATAATGTTATTAGAAATGATTGTAACATGTTAGCTGGTCACTGGTGTTAGACCTTCACATATTGATATATTATAAAATTTTCAACATAATATTTTACATACATTTTTGAAACTAACCAACAGAAATGTTCATTCATTTCCTTGTAAAATTTTAATTCACCTAGATAGATTTCTCCCTTCAATTAAGGATAATAATGAAGGATATTTTCATGGAATGATAGAAGAAATATAAATGTTCCTTAAAATCACAATACCAAAAGTTGATCTTATGGCCAACCATTATTGGATTCCCCACCTTTGATGATTAATCACACTTTAAGAAAATTTGGGTTTATCTTCTAAGACATCATGACAAAATCTATAATGTTAATAATGAAGGTTTCTAGATAAAAATTTCTACATCATCCCACTCAGTGTTTTCCATATTCATAGAAAAAATCAAATACTTAATTTTCAATTGGTATGAGGCCTCTCAAACTACGAGATTGTATGTCTTTGTACAAAAATTAATCATCATCAGAATTTCCTTTCTGGGTGTATACACTAGAAAATGATGAATATATGAAAATATAACTTCTACAACATTGTTTCATGTTCATGTATTATTATGAGGAGATGTTCTTCAAATATATAATTTTTCAATGAACTCTTTTTAATTTTCATGAAATTTATATTATTATAATTCTCTTATGTAATATACCACTGGGGCTACTTACAAAATATCAGATGAATAAATATCCTTATGTATCCCCATTTTTTGTGTGGAAAAATATAAGATGTGATATCTCTGAATGATAAAATAATAAAATATTTATCAAGAAGAATAAAGAAATAAAAAATTGATTTCACAAAGTTCTATAAAGATGAAGATATGTGCTGGTGTAATTAACGACATGAGTTCATTTAATGATTTTTGAAAATCACTACTCCAGTATAAACAAAATCCACTTCTTTTCCAATGTAGTCATGGGAAAAGTGAGGCATGAGAATTAATAGACATTTCGGGGGATAATACCATGTTATTCCCATAAAGATACATATCATGAATTCATTTATAGTTTATTACTAATAGATAATAGCCACAATATTTTTAGGATTGGACAATATTATGTTTTTGTAATTAAATGCCTTAGGAAATAAGCCTCATATATCTACAAGTGAAAAATTGTGAAATTTTACTTAAATATATTTTAATGTACTCAAAATAATCTGAAATTTATTTTCATGATCATATTTCATGACAAATTACAATAATATATTATAAAATACCTCCATAATTAATGAATCTTAGTATCAATGAAATATATAAATAATCAATTGTATGAAGACTATTGGTGAACTAGTGAGATTAAATGGAATGAAAAATTATTCATAGTGGCATTGATGGCTTCTAAAATATTTCTTAAAAATATATAATTTCCCGACTAATATTTGGTGATACCTTAGTTAATGATAAATTTTAAAAAACCACTTGTATCCCATAAATGTATCTAATATATTATCAATTTTTGAAATATGATTTATATTTTTTATATTAACTTTATTTAGCATACCATAATAAAAAAATTAGTATATTACATTTTTATTTTTAACAAATAAAACCATACTACCCATGGAAGAATTATTATTATTATAAAGCCCTCAATTTACAACTCCTCCATCTGGAACATAGATTTTAATTTCTATTTTTATGCCATTATATATGATCAAAGTGAAATAGTAATCATTATTGGGAGTAGGTTTATAGGAACTTCCAATTGATATTAATGCAGTAAACTAGAAAAATTTTCTATAAATATGTTGAGGTATTAATCTACTGTGGAATGAAAATATTATTATCTGTCTATATCAATAGAACCCCAAATTATTACTTTCAATTGATATGATATGTTCCAAACTGTTATTACTAAAGGTACTTCCCTACATACATTTACATCCCATTAACCATTGAATAACTGATAAAATCTTACAGGAGATGTGAAAGTCACTGATCAAGTGTACCAGTCTATATGAGCCTGGAGTGATGCTATCCTGATTATACACAAGACTTATTTGGAGATTTATATTTCCAATATATTAAGACCCCTCCCAACAATTTTTTTTCAAATTCAATAGTGACGAAACACAAAGGTCATTTAAATACTATAGACATTCATTTCCCTATATGGTTTATGATTCTTATAGTTTGAGGCATCATTTACACATTCAAGATCAACAGTTTTACCATGTGATAAGAAATAAATAGTGTGTCAAAAAATAAGCATGAGAATGATTTCGAGAAGAATATTAGATCACATTAATTGTGGGACATGTATTCTATGTTGGTATAAACTAATAATCTCTAAAATGTTTTCGATATACACTAGCTATAAAATTCATACATATTTTCTATGTCAATATTTACTATGTTGTCTTGGAATTTATATAATCACTATTATAACCTTAGTTCTATGTTTTAGAACTATTTTAATTTGGGCATCATGGTTCAGCGTTGGGAGCCTATGATATAGTATAACTGTTTCACTTGGATTTGTTTAGTCAATGTAATAGCACATGAGGTTCCCATTGGAACCACATTTATCAAATAATTGTGGATGCGTAATAAATTTCATCTTCATATCTTCCAATCAAACTCATTGAAAAAACAAGGTTGATTATTGGGATAAAGATGGAATAAACTAATTTAGTGGAATTGTTCTTTGGTTATCAGCTACCCTAGGAGTAGCTATCCCCTCAATACTTATTCCCCGGCATTGGAGTTCCCACCGATGTCTAATATGTAGGGACCGAAATTTCTCATAAATAATGATCACATCATAATAGATGAATTTTAATTACATAACCTAATGATCCACACTAGAATCATTTATGTTTGGTAGCTTTGGGATGTTTGACACATAAAAATCAGTTCCATAAGTCATCTCCCTTACCTCCCACTATATTATTCATAACATTCACCCTTCATCGACATATTATAAATAATACCATTTATCTTAAACTGTAGAAACAAAATATAATTAATAGTGAGATTATATGCTCAATAATAATAAAAAAGGGAGATATCAACATATCATGAGTAAAAGGTTATTAGAAAATGAGAATAAGATTTAAAAAAAATAACCAATTTATCATAGAAAGTAATCATGATTCATGGAATAAATATTTATAGTTCATAATACATGAATCAAAATTGGATCAATGATCATGAGCCATGATAGCATAACATTAGAATAAAACATAGATTTTTGGCATGCACATAAGTATAGTTTTTTTTTCAATTACTAGTTAAGGCCCATTTTCAAATCTATAATAGTTTAATGTGTTAATTCCTCTAACCACTATATTACTTAAGGTTCACATTGTAGACTATCACCATGGACAAATTCCCTTACTGAACTAGGTTCACTCCCATTTACAGTCTTGTTTATCTCTTGAAATATAAATATTTACCAAATGAATTGGAGGAAGATATAATCCCCACATTTAATATAATTAAAACCATAAAAATATTTTACATAAGATCAAAAAACAATCAACATAACAAATCCCATAAAATTAAATTGTTTTCATAAACATTAAATCATAGAAAAACCAATGGAAAAGGATAAGGTTTCATAATATTTCATTATTTCATCATAGTATAAACCACTAAAAAGTAATTGGTTTAATAAGTATTTTTTCATTGTATAACCCATGGATGAGAAATGGATTTCATACACATCATTTAAACATAAAAATAAATCATTTATAGAAATAATAAGAATGGTTTCTATGTATTTTATCCCTAATAAATAATAATCTACATCAAATGATGTAATCATTAATGGAAAAATACTTTGAAAGATTACTTGTAAATTTTATAGAAAAAATAACATTTCAATATAAAGAACACATTTTAAAACAAACAATATTTCAAAAATCATTTTCTTTTAAAATAAACATTGAACTATATAGAAGAATATTTAAAAATCATATAAAACATTTCTTTAGGAAAGAATTCTTTCAATTTTGGTAATCACTTTTTAAAAAAAACTTCATAAATAATTTAGGATATAATTATCTTACATAAATATATATTGAAGCATATAAAGTAATCTTTAAAATAATAAGTTGGTCATGATAGTGGAAAATATCATTTATATCGTACACATTAATACACATATTTCTTTAAATTTTTTAGTAAAATCTAAAAAGTAATTATTTTTTGAAAATTACATAATGAATCATTTTAAAAAACATTTAGAAATTCAAAAATGTTTTAAAATTTAATTAATAAATTATTTTTAGAATTTATAATCATTTTGGAAATAATTTTTAGCAAACCTAGATGTGGAAGAAATTTTTTTTTTCTGACCCGTGAGAGAAATCATGTTGGTTTAATTTAAAGAAATTATTTTTTATTATTGACTACATAAATACAGTAAAATAATGGGAAAAAAATTATTCTAAATAAATAATAAGACATGAAAAATATTCTTGAGTTTCTTAAGAGATGGATCATAATATTTCATCATCAGAAACATGGTCATTAACAATCTCGATAAATGATGAGATTATAAAATAAAATCTCTACCAAATTTGAGTCATTTTTATTGTAAGTACAATTAATGATTAAAACCAAATAAGAATTTTTATATCCTAAAAAACAAGGATATTCATGATATAAAATATCAATGTAATGTATATAAATATCATAAATAAGACAGGTTCATACCATATCTTATGGGCCAAAGAAGGAAATTTGAGTCAAAATCCCCTTACCACATTAGTAATCTTTTTAATCATAAACAATAATAAATAATTACTTCAATTAATCAATAGATGTCATGATTATAAGGATATTTATGATATTTTAAGTCAAATGGGATTTAAATTCACTATAAAAAATTATTTATTGGTGAATTTTCATTTATCTCCGAAAAATAAAAGAAAGTCCCTAATTCCATCACCTTAAGTCTCAACATCCTCTGTAAAAAATAAAACCACATGTATAATAAATATAAGTTCATTAAACATATAATAAATTAAAAACATTATATATATAATCCAAAATATTATTTACACATGAAATTATATTAACCTTTTATTAATGATTCCTTTTTAAAATTATGATTCAGATAATAACCACTTTTTTCCTATATGTTTTGACTTTTTTAGGTCTTATTAATTTTATCATTGATCAATAATATCAATAATTTAAAAAAATTTATAAATAATATATATATATATATATATATTTAGATTAAAATTTTAATGTTGGATATATAAAATGAAATACACAATTCATGTAGATAAATGGGTGTATGTACGCATGAACACAATTTCCATTTTCTCAATGTATTGAATGAAATAATGGAAAATAATATATTAACATTACATAAAATTTTTATGTCAAATATATATATCACATATTATTTTTAAAATTATCCATATTACCTTTCATATAACGCATACATTATGAATAAATCACTTCTCTTCATGAGGCGGTAATCTATCGTACACATGAGTGATGTTATTGTATTACCACAAAATTGAAGGTATGGTGGACTATGTGAAATCACAATTAAAGATGTAAAAATATGTTAAAAATATCATATATATGTATTTAATCAATCCTTATTACCATACAACTAAAATATAAATGAGAAACAGATCACATTTATTCACAACATGGTATTCCACTGTACTTATGGATGCTGATTTAATATCCCATTCGATGAAATGGGATATAGATTTTGGTTATTCCCTTTAAATATTAACTTCTCAGTATTTGTGATATAATTGTTATTTAGTGTTATCATAGGTGTAAATAATTAAATGAGGTGGAGAAGATATGAAAAAAATTATTGTTTAAGAAGTTTACCTCTTCTTCATATAACCTCTTTAAAATTACAACAAAAGACTTCTTATAAGTGATATGAGTGTCATATTTGTAATTTTTTATTAGAAAAATTTATACCCTCATGTTTCACAAGATAATAGGAAAAAATGGAAAATTATAGAAAAATATGGGTGATAAGGTCTAAATATGGCCAACTAATTGGTTTTTTATAATCATTTAGGTTATTTTACCACATATATATGTATATTTACCAGATTAAAATAAATTTAACCTTAACCATTATAGTATATTTTTTAAAAAAATTTACTATATATTATGGTGAAAAAATATATTTATCTTATTATATATTATAAATTATTCTAATTACAAATATAGAATCCTTTTTTTTAAATTCCAATCATATATGTGTCATAATTTAGTAAAAAATTACTCTCATTATTGTGCTGAAAAAAAAAATGTCCAAAGGAAAAATATTCAAAAGATGAAAACTATTTTATATCAAAATTAAGTATTCTATTTATTAAAATGAATTAAATTGTATTAATATATATTTAATTGAACTAATTTATCATTTAAAATCATATTATAATAATATTTATGATTTTTAATTCATTATAAGAAATGAAAAATGATGATAAAAACTAGTACTTATCAATGTTCCTAAAAATTTTATGTTTTTAAAAAATTCCAAAAAATTCACTCAATGATAATTTTGAAATTATTATTACAAATAGAGACAAAAGTGTTTTTTAAAATACATATTTTATACAGAAAATTAGATCTATTATTATCTCATTAATAGTAGAAACTTTAGACAAATGTTAAAAATTTGATTGAATATATAATTTATAAATAATATTAAAATCATTTACTAAAATTGGTTTTTTTAATTTATTGCGTAATAACATATTTGTGCTCAAAAAATAGTTTCTTCAGTATAATTTTCCGTTTGTTTTCAATCGGTTTTTATTTTTTTAATAATTAATTAATCACCTAATTCGTAAATAAATATACTTTTTAAAACCATATCTTTTCATAATTTAGTTAATACTATTCATACACACCTGAACAACAATAATGTGATAACTATCGAATTAAATAATAATATTTTAATAGCATGTCACATTTTTTTAAATATGATTTCGTTTGTAACAAAAGATACACTCAATTTTTCAAATTACATAATTTAAAATAAATGTTTCATGTAATGAAAGAAAAATTATTTGTTTGATGTAATAAAAAATATCATAATGATTAAATTTATTTAAAAGAAACAATTCATAATATCTCAGGGAGTTACATTGTACCCATCATAAATAAATTTCAACCTCCCAATTTAAAATAGTTCTAGGTAAAATAGTGTATTAAATTTGAGAAGATGCTCGTGGTAAATAGACATCATTTGAAGGGTTAATAAAAATCCCTCTTCAAATGAGAGAAAGGTATGTGCAAAGGTTATCTAGAAAAACATACACTATGTTTTAAAATATGAGAACATATGTGGTAAGTGAATATTTGGACATGAAATAAGAGGATAATGACCAAATAATGATGGAGAGTGAGAAATATCATTGATCACAAGAAATTGAATGATCATGTTAATATAATAAACCACAAAACAATAAATCAAAGAGGTGTGAAAAATGAAATTGATATCATCAAAAAATGATTGGAATACAACAAAAAATTCATTCCATATCCTTTTCCTAGAGTTGGTGAATTTTCAAAAGTAGATATACTTACTTGATTTTATTTCTTTTCAAAATAAAAATATCACCCATTTTTTATGATTTGAAGAATTTACAAAAAAACATCATACTTTAACAAATAAACATGAGTTCTTTTTATTCCTAAAGCACTAGTGGGTCCTAATACTCATAAAATAAAAATAAGTCATTCCTTCATTGTCTTGTTATTATAAAAAACTGAATTTTCAACAAATTTTTTCCATCATAATTAAATGTTTGACTTAATACATTCCATGAATAGTTTACTATAATACTCTTCAATATTTTATCAAAATTGAAATCCCAAAATATAGATGTTCACGAAATTTTCCCAAATATTTTTATAATTAACCCCCCAAATAGAAATAAGATTTTTTCAATGGTTACACATCAAATATTTTAATACCTTGATCATATATTCTAATAAATCATGGTAACAACCAAAATTAACATAAAACATAAATTTAATAAATTACATGATTATTCGTTCCTTAAATAAAACCTTACATTATTAAATATATTCTATAAATCCAAAAATGTTTTAAAATTAATTATACATAACATATACCACTTGAAATAAATTATTAATTTGTCTTGGGGTCATCAATAACACATTAGGAACAGTTTTTTGTTCTATCCACCCATAATCATATGTTTTCCATAAAACATCACCTTGGTATTAATTAAATTTTCTAGGTCAACTGTACCATTCAACATATTCTTTAAAAGGAACAATTAAAACATTATATTGAAGAATCATTATATATTTATTTATTTACATAAAATAATTTTGGAATTTCCATACAATACAACTTCAACCATTCAACATAATTCTTAAAACATCAACTAGGATTGATCATCTTTTTCTTTAACACCACTTTCAGTTCATATATTGTTTTGGTTATCTTCATCATCAACAGTATAACCAATAATAATATCGCCATTTTTTTCTACTTAAGAACATACCCCCTAGTAAATTGAATTATATAATGGCCATACATTACATAATTTTAACATTATACCATTGACGATGCCTTAGGGATACCATTATTCTCATCTATTGTATTAACCAAGCTATTAATTTTTCTTTGCAAAATGATTACTTTGTACCCTTCATCAACATGGATAAAACATGTTCTTGTTCTTTTGGGACATTACCTAGAGACATTATTCCATAATTCTCTATATATAAGAAACTAATAATTCGTTCACCATGGTATCCACCACTTGAACACTCAATGAACTCTATCATTCTCTAATTTGAAAAATCCAAGTTTCAGTTAAAGATAATATTTTCAATCATATATTTTTATATATTATTAATAATAATAAATCATTCAATATAGTCATCATAACATTATAGTTTCTCATAAATATGTTAATTATAACATTGAGAGTTAATACAGTTCATTTTCGTTACAACTATTTACTAAATATAAATATCATTGTTTTTGTAACAAAATTAATATTGGATAACCGAATAATAAGGAAAAATTTCATATAGGTTTTCTAAATCATTGTACATTCATTTAAATATATAAAACCTTAGGATTTACATAGGTTATTCATGGTCATTATTTTAACCATGTAGGATGTATCATATAGAGTTTGGGAATTTACAAAGCAAATCCCCCAAGAGTGTCAAAATAGTTGTCTACCAAGGCCCATTATCATTCACTAGGTGAAAATAGATTCTAGATTAATGCATCATATTTAATGTTATTACCCATAGGTACATCTATTCCTGAGCCACATCTACTTGTACAATCTATTCAGAGATTTAATTTCTAGGAAACCACTCACTATATCCATTAACACATTTCTTGAAAATTTTACTATACATTGACTCATCCTGTAACACCCCAAGAAGCCACGATATGCTTCTCTTTGAATATTACAATAGTGTTTGTTTTACGCAACTTCGAGTTCTGACACACACCACAACCAATCAAACTAGCCATTATGAATAGTAATACCCAATTTTTTAAAATTTTTAAATTTTATCTTTCAAAATGAACTTAATTTTTAGATTCGGAATATAAAAATTTACCTTAGGTGATTTTTTGGTAATTTTCTGAATACATTCAATTTTTGTTAAATAGTGAAAGAACACTATGTTAGAGTTTAAAACAGAATGTTTATTTAAATAATTACTTATTTTATTTAAATTTATTTTTGGTCAAAATAGATACATAATACCTATATAAGCTCAATGTAATTAATTGGAGTTAGATTATAATAATTTTAGATATATAAAAATTTTATTGAACTTTTCACCGTCTTTTACACATCTCCTAGGAGAATTTTCAAATTCACATAAAACATAATTTTATCGCTTCTGTAGGTGGAATTTCAAAAATCCAATATACAAGATTAATATCAAGGAGTAGAATGTGTTTCAATAAGATAAAAATAATATTTGGTGAATAGTAAATTTTTACTTTTATTTACCACAATTAAAAGTAAATAGGGTAATTATGGGTAAAAATGATATTATTATTACCCTTAAACATTTCCTAATTCTATTGGTTAAGTATAATTCGACCAGAAACAATTTTAGGAATAAAATACTTACCTATTTGGTCCTCTTGGATTAGATTAGGATATTTATTAATATATAATTCAAAGAAGAGTTTAAAGAATTAAAATCAAAGTTTAATTATTAAAAAAATTAATATAAGGTTATACATAAGATAAATTAGATTATAAATATGCATTATAAATATAATAATATTTCCTACATAATGTTATTTTATTCATACTTTTTAGACATTAAATAATTTAATTTATTCATGACACGATGGTGATGCAGTAATTACCTAATAAAAAAATATTAAAATATTTGATATTATAAATATCCGAATAAATTTAATTTTAATCTTTTTATGAATTACACTTATTTTCTAAGAAAATATGACTTATTAGGACTGGTTATATGAATTTTTTTCTAAGTAATAATGCAGTTATTAATTTATCAAAAACAAAATACCCAATAGTGTCAAAATTGAAATAATAGAGTATTTAAAAAATCATATATTAATAATTGAAATTCTATTTCTAAAAATCTACGGTTCGGCCAAAGGACTTATATAATAATTGTTGTATCATTAATTAACCACATGGGTGTCACTTGGAAGTTATTGTATCTTTATTAACCATATAATATAAAAATACAAAGAGACATGGTAAATGTCAAACTAATTAACTAAGAGTTAAAACTAACGATAAGGTTAATATTGTGACCAAAAACTATATAAAACCTATTGGTTGAGTTTCTCACGACTCATCCCCACATTATCCTTGATATAAATCAGTTTTTATCCATTTGGAACCAAATATTAATTTATTATAAAATAATATTACTAGCTTTTCCAAAGGTTCCCCTCACCCCTCTTATAAATGGTCACTCCCGTAAATCTCAAATTGATACCATAAAATCCATTTTCCTTGGCCATCCCCTGCCCAAATATCTTACCAACATCCCTCAATTCAACCTATAGGCCTTAGATTGGTCATAAATCCAACCAAAGGATCTCTTTTGATCAAATCAAAAGAAAGAACCCGAAGAAGAGGTAATGTTTTTACCACCCTCTTTCAAGTTCCATTCTTCTTAAACATTTATTTACTTGATATTTCCATTATAAAATAAAAACTCCATTATATTATATATAAATTGATGTTATTTTAAATATGTTACAACCATATTCAGTATTCTATCCATCCTTTGAAGGACATGTCACCATACGTGCGTACGTACGGCTTCACGTCTCCACATAATGCTATAATGGTTATTCAAAACATTATTATTTGGATGGGTATAATAATGATGTTTAATTGATGTAAATAATAATTATTACATGATAATTATTCTTTATATATGATATACCATCCAATTATATATTATTTCAATATCAAAAGAATGATATTTTTGCTCGTGCGTACGTACAGACTATCGTCTCCACGAACGTGATGAGATTCATTCCCCCTCATATACATTCAAGTATAATTCTCATTTAATGATTAAAAATAGTGATTGTGGACATGATATCATTATGGATATGAATAAGATACAACCTATCCATAACAAACACGACTTATGTAACAAAACACATAAAAGAAAATGAGTACGTTAACACCCAAAACAAGAATAATACTAAGTTATTATTAACAAAGCAATGATAAAAGATCATATATGACATCATATTAATTTAAATGATTCTTGTATAATTTAATAACAATTATTTCACTATTATAAAAGAGGTTAACCTACCCTCATCCAATGAAATGTACATGTTTAGGGTTTATTTCACAATCTCTTCATTATCTGATATTGTTTATACATAATTATCTACTGGGACCTCTTTATCATCCACATACATGTTTCTTAAAAATTTATTTCGAATAATTATTAATATTTTATAGAGTATGGGTTAAAGTATTTAATACCCTAGTTGAATTTTTATAATATGATTATAAAGGAATCATTCCTTAGTTTTCCAAACAAGGTCCTTTTTAACCTTTTCGACAAAATTAAGGTAAGAATATTTTTTTTAACTTATACAGCAGGTGCGGCTATTTTATGCCGTTATAAAATCATTGAAGATTATAATACAAGCTTATAAGAATATTTTCAATTTAAATGTTTTATTTTATAATCATGTGACTTTTATATGATTTAAAAAAAAGATATTTCTCACAAATTGTTTTGATTTAATTTATATCAATATACATTGATGGATTTTAATATCATTTGAAGTTGATTTATTATGATACAAAATATCCATATTGTATTGAAGGTTTTGTGAAATGTTAGACTATGGATGTGTTATTTTTATACCATTCATGGTTTATGGAGAAAGTGTTGACATTTCGTATGCTTGTTTTAATAAGAATGTGTATGTTATGATTAAACATGTTCATATGAGGAATTCATTGGACTTAATAAGTGACGGGTGGAGCCCGCTATAGCTCCTCAATGAATCGGTAGGTCTCATGAGACAAACTAGTGTCTTGGAACGAGGCCTCGACAAAATATTATTTGTAGTCTTGGCACATGACCTTGACTATGTGGTTATGATAGTCTGGCATTATGCATTCTATCATTATGAAAGTGGTTATTGACATTGCATGTGATTATTCGACTAGTATAAAATTCATGTGAATAAGTAAATGGAATTATTTAATTTTATTTTTTCCATATTATGATGAAGTTCATGTTTAAAAGGATTTTTTTAGTTATAAATTGCCTTAAATTTTTAAGCATATTTATGAATGTTTCTGCTATATTGTTATCCTTACTCGACATTTGAGCTCACCCCTTTCTATGTTTTTTTGCCAGGATTGAAGAAGTATTTTATGAATGGCCTGCAGGGATAGTATAATGGGATATGAGTGTGGAGACAAGATGTTTTTTATGTTTTCACAGTATGATTTAATGTAAACATTATGAATGTATCTATTTATACCATGGCTACTAAACAAATCGGTCTTTCAAGACTTGAATCTTTTGTGATCATTCCAATGTTATGTAATAATGCTCCAACTCTGGGTAACTGGGGTTATGGTGTTACAATTACTATCATAGGAAGTTTTGTACAATCCTTGGAATCTAGATTTTGATCAACACTGATTAGAGCACATATCCCTATGATATACTTTGAGGATTAGTATAGAATAACATCCTAGAATTTTGGTATTATAGAGATTTTGTGTGTTTTCTGAGAAAAACATCATTGTTTGGATATGAGCAGGTAGAGGTGGCTCTGGCACAGATATACCTAGGGGTAAAACCTGAAAACACCACTTTGAACTAAACTCTAACTAGAACTGGTGCAAGACAAAGGGCCTTACTGCACTCTTGGTTATGACAATCCCGAGGGATATACTTACGATACTTATCATTTTATTTACATACCATTATGAAGGGTTTATGAGTGTATACTTCCTCAAATAAAACATCTTTTTATGATTATGGATTATATCCATAAATAGGTCAATTTATGTTAAGTGTTTTACAATCCTGGAATTATGTATTTTGGTTCATAAACTGATCTAGTTTGTGCCATTGTTTAGTAATGGTGCCTAGTTGAAGAAATAGAAATTGTATCGATGCACACACTCCATGTAGGGATTTCCCTCCTACGCAAGATAATTATAGTGGAGATGGTGATTCAACTGGTGTTGATCAACTAATCACCGTACTAGGACAACTCACTCATGTTATGAATAATAACCTTACTCATTTGGAGCACCCAGATCCACAACGTGGAGGATCAATGTTAGATCTCATAATGAGGCAACAACCACCAACACATAATGGAGGAAAAAATCCCTTAGTAGCTGAGAAATGTATAAACTCCTCAGTGAAAATATTACATGCCATGGGGAGTTGTGAAAGGGAAAAAGTTATCATGGCAGTTTACCACCTCACTAGAGATGCTGACCAATGGTGGTCATTGATTTAAAACACGAAGGAAGATGATGAAGTATCAAATATGTAATGGAGGGAGTTAAAAGAGATTTTCATCAAAAAATACATTCCTAGTGACCATCGAACATATATGGAAATACAATTTCTGAGTCTGAGGAAAAACGAGGACGAGAATGTCCCAAAGTATGAGGCTAACATTACAAGGTTAGCGAGGTATGGTATAGAATATATACATATTACAAGCAGTAAGATTGATCATTTCTTTGATGGGTTAGAATTTTTTTCCCGTCGATAATTAGTCTCACAAACCATCTCTTTGTATGAAGATATTTTCTTATGTGTTATCTAGATAGAAAATGAATTCTATAAGTCTTATGACTTTAATGCAAAGTAAGAGGATAAGAGATCTGCCGATCACTCTGGGAATGGAAATAAGGGGAATAAGGGAAAATTTGAATATCCATCTTGTAGTAAATGTGGGAAGAAACACCCAGGTTCATTCATGAAAGGAATGGGAGTCTGTTACAATTGTGGTGAAAAAGTCCACCGAGATCGTGATTGAAAGGGAAGGAAAGAAGCTACCGATGTTCAATGCTAAAACTGAAGGGATATGGGACATTATGAAAATGAATGTACTAAGAATCAGGGGAACATACCTCAGAAAAGGCCAAGGGATCAAGGACAATCTTATGCTATAACTACTGCTGAGGTTGAAGATCCAAATGAACTGGTGGTAGGTAATTTAATGGTTTACTCAAGATTATACAATGATTTATTTGATTGTGGATCATCACATAGATTCATATCTTCCCAGTTTCCTAAAAAAATAGATATTTACAATTTGATTTAACAAGGGAGTTTTCAGTTAAAACTCCTAAGGGAAGTATCATTGCTACAATGTTCTGTGGATCTGTTCCCATTAGGGCATATTAAATTTCATTATCTACTGATCTTATCGACATACCCATGATTGAATATGATATAATCCTCGGTATGAATTTCCTTTAGGACCATGATGTGAAGATTTATTGTAACAAGGTGGAGGTTACGATTTTTTATGATGATGATAAGGAACACCTTATCTTTAGAACAGAATCATCACCACCTAATTTATATCTTGATCAACCCCTACTAGCTCAACTAAATTAAATTATTTGGTTGGAAGAGAATGAAATAACTATGGGTGAGGAATGGAATGTTCATATTGGGGATGTACCTATTGTGAAAGAATATGTAGATGTATTTCTGGAAGATTTACCTGGACATACCCAGAATGAGAAATTGATTTTTCCATTGATTTAATTTCAGGTTCATGCCCTATATTGAAGACCTCTTATAAAATGTTTCATGGTACATTTATTTGGATATTTATAATATCAATTATTTTAATATTTCATTAATTAGGTAATTAGTTCATCACCATTGTGTCATGAATAAATTAAATAATTTAATGTCTAAAAATTATGAATAAAATACTATTATGTATTAAATCATTTTATATTTGTAATGAATATTTATAATCGAAATTATATTTTGTATAACCCTTTATTAAAAATGTTTTAGTAATTAAACTTTGATTCAAACTCTTTTAACTCTTATTTGAATTAAATAATAATATCTATTCTAATCTTATCCAAGTGGTCCAAAGAGGTTCATATTTTAATCTAAAGGTTGTTTTTGGTCGAATTATACTTATCCAATAGAATTAGGACATGTTCAAGGGTAATAATAATATCATTTTTACCCTTAATTACCCAATTTACTTTTAACCGTGGTAAATAAAAATAAAAATTTACTATCAACCAAAAAAAATTATCTAATTTGAACCACTTTTTATTCCTTGATATTAACCGTGTCTCTCTTGTTTTCTAAATTCCACTCACATAAGTGGTAAAATTATGTATTATGTAAATTTTCAAATTCTCATAGGAGATAGGTAAAAGACGGTGAAAAGTTCAATAAAATTAATATATGTTTTAAATTGTTATAAACTGACTCCAATAAATTACATTGAAATTATATAGGTAATATGTATCTATTTTTACCAAAAATAAATTTAAATAAAATAAATAATTATTTTAAAAAAATTCAATTTCAAATAATAACTAAGTGTTTTTTCACTATTCATAAAAAATTGAAATTTTTAGAAAGATACCAAAAATTCACCCTAGACTAATTTTGATATTCTAAATCCAAAAATGAAATTAATTTTGAATGATAAAATTTATAAAATTTCAAAAAGTGGGTATTACTATTCATAACGGCTAGATTGATTGTTTGTGGTGTGTGTTGGAACTCGAAGTTGCGTTCAACACAAGATACTGTATTATTCAAAGTGAAGCATACTGTGGAAGCTTGGAGTGTTACATTATCCCATCCTTCAAATTATTTTTTCCTCAAAATTTCTAGAATATTACTGTATAAAAAGACTCGGGAGGTTATTCATAATAAGTTCCTCGGGTTCCTACGTTGCCGCTTCCATCTTATAGTTTCTCCACAGAACATTCACCAGACGAGTCGTCTGGTTTCTCAGCACTTGATCTCTTATATCATGAATCTTGATGAGATCTTCACAATAAGATAGATTGGGTTCCAATTTTAATTCCTCATAGGTGAGTAAATGCGTTGGGTCAGGCATGTATTTTCTCGACAATTATATGTGTAACACGTCATGAAATTTGGAGAGATTTGGCAGCACTTCCAAACGATAAACTATAGCCCCAATTATTTCTAGAATTGTGAAAGGTCCGATGTACATGGGAGTCAATTTACAATTCTTACTGAAACATATAACTCCCTTCCATGGAGATACCTTCAAGAAAACATGATCACCTAGCTGAAATTACAAATCCTTCATTCGGTTGTCGACATAGTTCTTCTTCCTACTTTGAGCTGCTTTGATGTGGTTTTGGATTACCTTCACCATTTCCATCATTTCCTCCACCAGTTTTGGGCCTACGTGTTTTCTTTCACCAACGTCTTCCGAACAGGATGGTGTGCGACATCTCTTTCTGTATAACGCTTCGTATTGTGCCATCTAAATACTTGAAATGAAGTTATTGTTATAGGAAAATTCTACCAGAGGTAAATATTGATCTCGTATACATTGAATGTCAAGTGATCATGTTCTCACCATGTCTTCTAAGGTTTGAATGGTCTGTTCTGATTGTCCATCAGTTTTGGGGTATTAAACAGTGCTCAAATGAAGTTCAGTATCCAGGTCTTTCTAAAGACTTTTCGAAAATCTTGAAGTAAAATGGGTATCATGACCAGAAACAATCAATAGTGGTACTCCATGAAGTCTCACAACATCATTAATATATAGTCTTTCTAGATGTTCAAGTGGTAGATCTTCACTTATAGCAAGAAAATGCGCTGACTTTGTAAGACGATCAACAATGACCCATATTGTATCGTTCCTTCTAGGAGTCTTTGTTAGTTCCATGAAAATGTATATTGTGATATTATCCCACTTCCACTCAGGTATGGGAAGAGGATGCAGTACTCCACTAGGTTTTTTCCTTCCAGCTTTCACTTGTTGAAAAACCATACATCTTGACACAAAATCAGCAATCTCTCTCATCATGATGTCCCACCAAAAAAATTTCTTCAAATACTATACAATTTTGTGCTCCTAGGGTGTATAGAGAAATTTGAACTATGAGCATCATCCAACAATTCCCTTTTTTGATCAGGTATATCGAGAACACAAAATCTCTACAAAATATTTCAAAATTCCATCTTCATACACAATTTCATTCAATCTCCCGTCATTCATAGATTTAATCTTCTTTGGAAATTCTTCATCATCGGTCTGAGAACTCTTTATCCTTTTTAGTAAATATGGTTTGGAAACCATTTGAAAATGTATCGACGTTTCACCTACCATGGTTATTCCCATATCCAACATTACTAGATCCATGAAAATAGGATCCATCTCAACTCTCTTATTGTTCAAAACTCCATGATGCTTTCTTCTCAAAGCATCTTCCACTTTATATACCATTTTTTGGTGGTAGTGTATCATGCAATCATAATCCTGGAGTAGTTCAAGCCATCTCTTTTGCCTCATGTTCAGTTCTTTTTGTGAGAAAATATACTTCAAACTCTTGTGATCAGTATAAATCTCACATTTATCACCATAGATATAGTGTCTCCAAATCATCAAATGAATGATTACAACTATTAACTCAAGATCATGAGTTTGATAGTTTTACTCATGAATTTTTAGCTGTCATGATGAATAGGCAATAACCCTATCATTCTACATAAGGACACAACAAATTCCATTCTTCGGTGCATCACTATAAATAACGAACCTATCATTCCCCGATGGTAGAGTCAATATAGGTGCATTGACTAATCTTCTCTTCAGTTTTTCAAAAAATTCATCACAGTTTTTTTTCCATACTAATTTAAACCCTTTATGTGTGATATTTGGTAATGGGTTAGCCAATCATGAGAAATTCTGGATGAAATGTCAATAATAACCTAGTAAACAAATAAAACTGTCTACCTCGGTTATACTCATTTGTGCTGGCCATTCTTGGATTGCCTTGGTCTTAGAAGGATCAACATAGATTCCATCCTTAGACACAATACGTCTCAAAAATGAAATATCCTAAAGCTATAATTCATACTTGCTAAAAATCCCATATAATTCATGTTTTCTAATAGTCTTCAGGATAATGTACAAGTGAATTTCATGATCTTCGTAGCTTTTGGAGAATACCAAGATATCATCAATGTATACCACCACAACATCATCGAGATATTATTTGAATACTCTATTCATTATATCCATGAATACAAAGGGTGCATTTGTCAATCCAAAATTCATTACTGTAAACTCGTAATTCCCATACCTGTTTCGAACTTCTGTCTTCGGAATGTATTCCTTCTTCACACACAACTGATGGTTTCCAGATCGAAGGTCAATAATTGAAAATTATTGAGCTTCATGTTGTTGGTCAAATAAATAATCAATGCGAGGTAGGGGATACATGTTCTTTATTTTTATAGCATTGATTTACCTATAGTCTATACATAACCACACAGACCTTTCACTCTTTTTAACAAAATGGATAGGGCTCCCCATGGAGAAACACTAGGGGAAATAAATCCCTTATTACTCAATTCATCTGGCTGTTTCTTTAGTTCAACAAATCCCACATGGGAAATTATATAAGGGGTCTTAGATATAGGGCTTAAACCCAGAAATAAATCAATGGAAAACTCAGTTTCTCATTCTGGAGGTTGTTCAGGAAAATCCTCCGGAAATACATCTACATATTATTTCACAATAGGTACATCCCATAACTGAACATTCCTTTCATTTCCCATTGTATCAATTCATGAATAATTTTCTTTTGATGATTAAAAATAATATTTATGGACTTTATATCATTATGGATATGAATAAGATACAACCTATGGATAACAAACACGACTTATGTAACAAAACATATAATAGAAAAGAAGTAAACCCAAGAAACGATGATAATACAAAAATATTATTAACAATTATATATTAAAAGATAATATATGATATCATATTTATGTATATGATTATTTTATAATTTAATATCAACTATTTAACTACTATTCAAGAGGTTAAAATACCCTCAACCAAGGAAATGTACAAGGTAAGGGGTTTTCATCTCGCTCCTTATTCCCGTGAGATTCATGCCATATTGCCACTATTACATTTTTGTGGTGTATGTACGGCCCATAATGTTATTAATTGTGTAATACACATTAATTTATGTGTATTTAAATATTCATTTTATGATACTCCTTTCATGGGGTGTATGTTTCGTTTGTTACCAAATTGGTAAGGGTTAATTTTTCAATCTCATTATTATCCGAGATTGTTTATGTGTATGTATTTTCTGTGACATATTTATCATCCATGACCATTTTTTTATAAAAAAGATTGAAAAATGAATATTTTAAAGATTAATGAAAGGTACTCTTTATCAAAATCAGAATTTTGAATGTTATAACTATTTAACTTTCTAAATCTTTTTAATTAATGTCCATGTTTTCAAAATGATTTTAAAGATTTATTTATATGGACATGAATGTTTTGAAATGATAATTATTTTAAAAAGTATCAAAGTGGTATGGGACTCTTTGATTAAAAAAATCTCCTTCAAATTACTTCCTTTATAAATGTGTCACTTTTATATGATTTTTACAAAATGTATATTTTCTCAAAATGTTTTACTTGTCAATTTCAACTATGTCAGCATCATTTACTGGATATTATTTTTTATTGAGGTTGGTTTATTATAATATAATCTTTCGTATTGTATTGAATGGGTTATGATATTTTTGACAGTGGATGTTCTATTTTTATACCATTCATGGTTTATGGAGAATGTATTGACATTTCATATTCATGTTTTAATACGGATGTTTATGTTATGTTCAAACCTGTTCATATGAGGAATGCATTGGACTTAATAAGTGAAGGGTGGAGCCCACTATAACTCCATGATGCATTGGTAGGTCTCATGAAACAAACTATTGTCTTGGCACAAGTCCTTGAAAAAATCTTATTTTTAGTCTTCGCACAAGGCCTTAACTATGTGGTTGTGATAGTCTGGCATTATGCATTTCATGATTATGAAAGTGGTTATTGATATTTCATGTGATTATTGAAATATTAGAATGTATATAGGAATAAGTAAATGGAATTAATTCATTTTATTTTTTCTATATTATGCTGAAGTTCATGTTTAAAAGGCTTTTGTTTTAGTTATACATTGCCTTAAAAGTTTATGCTTATTTATGAATGTTTTTACTATATTTTTATCCTTACTGAGCATCTGAGCACACCCCTTTCTATGTTTTATTATATTCCAGAATGTGAAGAAGTATTTAATGACTGACCTGCAGGGATAGTCTGAGGGGATATGTGCTCACCCCTTTCTATAACCGAGGTACACAGTTTTATTGGTTTAGCAGGTTATTATTGATGTTTCATCCATACTTTCACTCGATTGGCTATCCCATTAAAAACATTACTTGTTAAGAGATTAAATTTGTTTGGAAAATAGAGTTTGAAGAATGTTATGAAGAAATAAATAGAAAATTAGTCAATGCTCCAATATTGACTCTACCATCGGGGAATGATGGGTTCGTTATTTTTAGTGATTCATCGACGAAAGGACATGGTTGTGTCCTTATGCAGAATGATAGGTTTATTGCCTATGCATCACTGCAGCTAAAAATTCATGAGAAAAACTATCCTACTCAGGATCATGAGTTAGAAGCCGTAATCTATTCCTTGAATATTTGGAGACACAATCTCTATGGTAAAAAATGCTTGATTTATACTGATCACAAAAGTTTGAAGTATATTTTCTCACAGAAAAAATTCAACCTGAGGCCAAAGAGACGGCTTGAAATAATCAAGAATTAATATTTTACGATACACTACCACATGGGGAAGGAAAATAAGGTGGCAGATGCTTTGAACAGAAAGGATCATGAAATTTTGAACAAGATGAGAGTTGAGAGGGATCCTATTTTCTTGGATCTAGTAATGTTTGATGTAGGAATAATCATGGAAGGTGAAACATCGAGACTTTTTCAAATGTTTGACAAACCATAATTACTAGAATGGATAAAGAGTTCTTAGACTGATGATGAAGAATTTCCAAAGAAGATTAAAGCTGTGAATGATGATAGATTTAATGAATTGGTGTATGAAGATGGAATTTTGAAATTTGGGAAGTGACTTTGTGTTCCCGATATGCCTGATCTAAGAAGGGAATTTTTGGACGATGCTCATAGTTCCAATTTTTCTATACATCCTGGGAGCACCAAAATATATAGATATTTGAAGGTATATTTTTGGTGGGACAACATGAAGAGGGATATTGATGATTTTGTGTCATGATGTATGGTTTGTCAACAAGTGAATGCTAGAAGGAAATAGCCTAGTTGAGTATTGCAACATCTTCACATACCTGAGTGGAAATGGGATAATATCATGATTAACATTTTCATGGGAATACTAAAGACTCCTAGAAAGAATGATGAAATATGGGTCATTCTTGATCATCATACAAAGTCATCCCATTTTCTTCCTATAAGATATGATCAACCACTTGAACTTCTAGAAAGACTATATATTAATGAATTTGTGAGACTTCATGAAGTACCCATATTGATTGTTTCTGATCGTCATACCCATTTTACTTCAAGATTCTGGAAAATTATTCAGAAATCCCAAGATAATATACTTCGTTTGAGCACTTTTTACTACCTCTAAATTGATGGACAATCAGAACGAACTATTCAAACCTTATAAGACAAGTTGAGATCATGCTCACTTGACTTTATAGGTATGTGGGATCAATATTTTCCTCAGGTAGAATTTTTCTATAACAATATCTTCCATTTGAGTATTCAGATGGCACCATATGATGATTTATATGGAATGAGATGGCGTACACCAACCTGTTGAGATGAAATTGGTGAAAGAAAACTTGAAGGCCCAAAACTAGTGGAGTAAATGATGGGAAAGGTGAAGGTAATCCAAAACCACATCAAACCAGCTCAAAGTACGCCAAAGTGCTATGCCGATAACCGAAGGAATGATTTGGAATTTCATTTAGGAGATCAGGTTTTCGTGAAGGTATATCCATGGAAGGGAGTTTTACGTTTCAGTAAGAAGGGTAAATTGAGTCCCAGGTACATCGGACCGTTAGAAATTCAGGAACAAATTGGGGCTGTAACTTATCGTTTGGTAATGCCGCCAAATCTCTGAAAAGTTCACGACGTGTTCATCATATCACTGTTGAGAAAATACATGCCTGACACAATGCATGTACTGACCTATGAGGAATTAGAACCGAAACCTGATCTATCTTATTGCGAAGAGCCATTCAAGATTCTTTATATAAGAGAACAAGTGCTAATAACCCGAATGACTAGTCTGGTGAAAGTTCTATGGAGAAACCAAAATATGGAAGAGTCAGCGTGGGAACCTGAGGAACGTATGATGAAGAACCACCCGAGTCTTTTTATGTAGTAATATTATAGAAATTTCGAGGATGAAATTATTTGAAGGAGGGGAGAATGTAACAACCCATGCTTCCATGGTATGCTTCTCTTTGAATAATATAGTAGTTTGTGTTGTACGCAACGTCGAGTTCTAACACACACCACAACCAATCAAACTAGCCGTTATGAATAGTAATACCCAATTTTTGAAATTTTATAAATTTTATCATTTAAAATGAACATCATTTTTGTATTCAGAATATCAAAATTGTCCTAAGGTGAATTTTTTTTATTTTTCTGAAAAATTTCAATTTTTGATGAATAGTGAAAAATCACTGAGTTATAGTTTAAAACTGAATTTTTATTTAAATAATTAGTTATTTAATTTCAATTTATTTTATGTCAAAGTAGATACATAATACCTATATATTATCAATGTAATTCATTAGAGTCATTTTATAATAATTTTATATATATAAAAATTCTATTGAACTTTTCACCGTCTTTTTCCAATCTCCTAGGACAATTTGAAAATTGACATAAAACATAATTTTACGGCTTTTGTGATTTTAATTTTGAAAATCCAAGAGACATGGTTAATATCATGGAGTAAAATGTGGGTAAATAAGACAAAAATAATTTTTGTGAATAGTAACTTTTTACATTTATTTGCCACGGTTAAAAGTAAATAGGGTAATTCATGGTAAAAATGATATTATTATTACCCTAACACATGTCCTAATTATATTGGATAAGTTATTTTTTGACCAAAAACAAATTTAGGAATAAAATGTTAACATTTTTGTTCCTCTTGGATTATATTAAGAAATTTATTATTATTTAATTCAAAGATGAGTTAAAAGAGTTAACATCAAAGATTAATTACTAAAACATTTTTATATAGGGATATACATAAGATAAATTTGATTATATATATTCATTATAAATATACAATGATTTCCTACATAATGGTATTTTATTTTAAAATTTTATACATTATCTAATTTAATTTAATCATGACACAATTTTGATGCAGTAATTACATAATAAGTGAAATATTAAAATAGTTGATATTATAAATATCCAAATAAATGTAATTTGAACTTTTTATTAATTACACTAATTTTCTAGTTAAATATGACATATTAGGACTGGTTATACGTCTTTTTTCTAAGTAAAAATGCTATTATGAATTTATCAAAAACAAAATACCCAATACTGTCAAAATTTACATAAAAGTGGTTTTAAAAAAATATATTAATAATTGATATTCTATTCCTAAAACTCTAAGGCTATTCCAAACGAGTTATATAATGATAGATGTATCATTAATGGACCACTTGGGGGTTTCTTGGATATTATAGTAATTTTATTAACCATATAATATAATAATACAAAGAGACATGGTAAATGTCAAACTAATTAACTAAGAGTTATAACCAAATGATAAGGTCAATAAAGTGACTCAAACCTATCGAAAAACTATTGGTTGAGTTTTTTTCGACCCATACCCAACTTGGAATCTATAAAAATCAGTTTGGAGCTATTATAAACTGAATATGAATTTATTATAAATTAATATTCCTAGCTTTTCCAAAGGTGGCACTCACCACTCTTATAAAAGGGAACTCCCTCTTCTCTCAAATTCATACCCTCAAATCCATTTGTCTCGGCCAAACCCTTCCCAAATATCCTCCCAACATCCCCCAATTTAACCTAGAGGCCTTAGTGTTATCAGAAATCCAACCTTTGGATCCCTTTTTTTCAAATCAAAAGGAAGAACCCGAAGAAGAGGTAATGTTTTCACCACCCACTTTCAAGTTCCTTTCTTCTTCAACTTCTTCTTTCATTGTGATTTCCATTATAAAATAATAAATCCAGTATCTTCTATATACTGTGATTTTATTATACATATTTTACAACCATATTAATTATTCTATCCATCTTTTGAATGACATGTCACCATACGTGCGTACGTACGTCTTACCGTCCCCATGTCGTGGTGTAGTTGTTATTCAAAACATTATTATTTGGATTGGTATGATAATGACGTGTAATTGATATAAATAATAAATATAACATGATAATGATTCTGTATATATGATATAACATCCAATAATATATTATTTTAATATCAAATGAATGATATTGTCGCTCGTGAATACGTACGGACTACCTTCTCCACGAACGCGATAAAATTCATTCCCCATCATATCCATTGAAGTCTAATTTTAATTTAGTGATTAAAAATAGTGTTTAACGACTTGATATCATTCTGGATATGAATAACATACAACCTATCCATAATAAACGCGACTTATGTAACAAAACACATAAAATAAAATGAGTAAGTTAACACCTGAAACAACGATAATACTAAGAAATTATTAACAAAGAAATATTAAAAGATCATATATGATAACATATTAATTTAAATTATTCTTGTATAATTTAATATCCATTACTTCACCATTATAAAGGAGGTTACCCTACCTTTGGCCAAGGAAAATTACATATTAAGGGTTTATTCACAATCTCTTCATTATCCGAGTTGTTTATACGTAATTTTCTACTGGGACCTCTTTATCATCCACATCCATGTTTCATAAAATTGTATTTCAAATCATTATTAATATTATATAGACTATGGGTTAAATTAATTTATAGCCTAGTTGACTTTTTATAATATGTTTATAATGGAATCATTCCGTCATTTTCCAAACAAGGTGCTTTTTAACCTTTTCGACGGAATTAAGGTAAGAATATATTTTTTACTTATACGGTGGGTGCAGCTATTTTCTGCCGTTATAAAATCGTCAAAACATCCCTTAAAAGCATATAAGAATATTTTAAAAGTAAATTTTTTAGTTTATAATTATGTGACTTTTAAATGATTTAAAAAAAATAGATATTTCTCTCAAATAGTTTAGATTTCATTTATGTCAATATCCATTGATGGATTTTAAGCTTATTTGAAGTTGATTTATTCTGATACAAAACTTCAATATTGAATTTTTGGATTTGTGATATTTTTGAATATAGATGTGTTACTTTTATACCATTTAGGGTTAATGGAGAATGTATCGACATTTCATATGCTTGTTTTAATATGAATGTTTATGTTATGTTTAAACTTGTTCATATGAGGAGTGTATAAGACATAATAAGTGACAGGTGGAGCCCGATATAGCTCCTTGATGCATCAGTAGGTCTCATGAGACAAACTAGTGTCTTGGCACATGGCCTTAACCAAATCTTATTTATAGTATTGGCACAAGGCCTTGACTATGTGGGTATGATATTCTGGCATTATGCATTCCATCATTATGAAAGTGGTTATTAATATTGCATGTGATAAATTGACTAGAATAATATCAATGTGAATCTGTAAATAGAATTATTTCATACTATTTTTTCTATATTATGATGATGTTCATGTTTAAAAGGCTTTCATTTTAGTTATACATTGCCTTAAATTTTTATGCTTATTTATGAAAGTTTACGTTATATTGTTATCCTTACTGGGCATTTGAGCACTCCTCTTTCTATGTTTTCTTTTTCCCCATATGTGAAGAAGTATTTAATGAATGACATGTAGGGGTAGTATAAGGGGATATGAGTGTGGAGACAAGATTTTGTAGTATTTTCCACTTTGTGATGTAATGTAATATTTATGAATGTATCTATTTATTCCAAGGATACAAAACTAATCAGTCTTTCGGGACATGATCTTTTGTGATCAAGCCAATTTTATATAATAATACATTGACTTTGGGTAACTGGGGTCCGGTGTTACACATCCATATACTTAGCCTTAATAATATCCCTAGAAATAACATTAAAAATATCCCTAGGGATCACACTAATTTTTTCTCATCCTACTTTCTAAAGGTTAACTAAACATTACTATAATACAAACAGTAAAGAGTAAAACTAGTTATACATAAATAATATATATTTATTGATGATTATTCATTACAAAATAAAATGATCCTCTCTATACTCATTTATTTCTAGTACCTTTGGAATCCTGGGCACATAAAAAATTATTCCATAAGTGAGATATGTCATATTCCATTTTGTTCTTCATAACTATCACCCTTTTATACATTTTATATATTATACCTTTATTTGTAACATTGGGAGTGGAAACAAAAGAATCCATGAGATAAGAATCTTAAAAGTAAAAAAAGGGTTATATCAATATTCCAGGATAATAAGGGAATGAGAACATGTGGATAAAATTTTAAAACAACACCCTATATATTATATATCATAAACACGATACATTGAATAATATTGGTATTTTATAAGACATGAATCATAGTTGTATTAAAAAACATGAAACATGAGTACATAACATTGGAATAAGACATATGTTTATGGGTTACACATAATCATAAGAAGATAATTTAACTGAAGTTTGGATTGTTTGCAAAACTATATGAGTGTACTGAGTTCAGTTCCCAATCCATCATAATAGGCAAGGTTCACTTCCAAGACTATCAAAGTTGAAAAATTCCCATACTAAACTATGTTCACTCCCCACTGTTGTCATTTTTATCTCATGAGATACAAATATTTTCCCAATTCATTAGTGGGAGATATAGGACTCAACAATCACATAAATAATCATATAAATATACACCATAATATTATAAAATAATCATCATATCATAACCCCTAAAAATAAATTGGTTCTATAAAAATATCAACATATAATGTCCATGGGGAAAAAATATTTTTTAAAACATTTCATCATATTATCATTGAATATCCATTGGAAAAATCAACTTGTTTCATCATAATTTTATAATGGTATAACTCATATAATGGAAAAAAATTATAAACCTATTTTCATCATATACGTAAATCATTTAGATAAATAATAATAATGATTTTCTTGGATCATATCTATAGTATATCATATGTTATATGAAATGATGTCATGTTATATGGAAAATGAATTTGAAAGTATACATGCAATATTTGTTGATGAAAATAGACTTTCCACATTGAAGTGAATATTTTAAAACATAAAAAAAAGTTGAAATAATTTTCTATGAAAACAACCTTTTAACCTATAATGCAAGCTTTAAAAATAAGTGAAAATATTTTTTTTAAGGAAAATAACCTTTCCATTTTGAAAATCACATTAAAAAACAAAACCTCAGGGGAAACAGAAACTAATTGTCTTCTAAAAATAATAATTGAAACATATAAAATAATATCTAAAAGAATTATTTTTTCATGATGATGGAAAATACCGTTCCTTCCATATATGTTAAAAAATTATTCGTGTCATACTTTTTGGAAAACTAAATGGGAATTGTTTTTTGAAAAGGATATGAAGATACATTTAAAACCCCTTTTTAAAAGTTAATCATGAGTAAACTTTTATTAATAAATACTTTGGAGAATGTTAAAACATTTAGAAAATATTTATAAATTAAATTAAAATAGAATAAGAAGGGGTTTTTGGTGAAATAGAGAAATATTATCAATTTACCTTATTTTTTTGGAATATTGAGTACATAATATGAGTATAATGAATTCAAAAAATTATTCTAATGGAATAACCAGAATAAAGAAAATTCTTGGGCTTCTTTAAAAATAGATCAAAAGATTTCATCACCAGATGCATAATCATAAAAAATTGATAAAGACACTTCAGTGGTGGCGTGGTGGTGAAGGAGAGTGGTACAACAACGCCGTTCTATGGGTGGATTAGGATTTGAATCCTAGGATTGATCTTTCGGGGTGAGAATATCCCCTAGTATCCTCCTGTCTTTCAAGGACGATCGGTCTCAACTGGGCCGACTAAATGAGGCGCGGCCCAATGTGCTAACAGATTGCATTGATGAACCAATGTCGATCGGGTTGTCACCCTCGAGGACACTCTGCCATCTCGACTGCCAATAGCTCCTTCCCCGGAAAAGGCTCTACCTCAAGGCAGTTACCTCTTCATGGGGGAGGGGGGTTACCATCTTTGGAGGGTTCGAAAATTCCACACATGGTAATTCCCTTTAATAATATAGAAAATAAATTATTTTTATAAATGATGAGATTATAACATTAAATCTTTAGGACTTTGAAATCATTTGAATTTTTAGAAATATTAAAGATTAACATAACATATATCCTTATAAATGACAAAAATAATGATATTCATGGTGTATCATTTCAATGTAAGTATGCATATCTCACAAAATAAAATAGGTGCATAACATATCTTATATCCTAAAGAAGGAAATTTGAGACAAAAATACCATTACACTTTAGTAATATTCTAAATCATAAACATAAAAAAAGTATAAAATCAAATAAAACACTAATTATCATTAAATTAAGAATATTAATTATGTATCATATCAATTTGTTAGTATATACACCATAAAAAATAAATTTGTGGTGAATTATCATATGTCTCAGAGAAATAAAATATAATAGAACCTTACGACCTACTGTCTTGACTTATATATTAAACATTCAATGTTTCTATATAATAAATATATAATTATTTAAATTTTTTTCAAAATGAATATATAAAACATAAATTATTTGATATATTAATTCCCATTTTATACCTAATTATTAATAATTTCTTGTTTAAATCGCATTTAGATAATAGTCGTTTTGTTTTTCATGAATGTTTTGATTCATTATTTTTGGTCCCCATAATTTGACCATTGTTTCCTATTATCCAAAATTTTAACTATGATATGAATATCATATATATTCATATTAAACACATTTATATTAATATATAAATGTTATATATTATGAATGAAATTTAATGTTCATGGAGATAGAAGATCATATTTTCCGATGAACTCTAAAACCATTTTCCAAAAAGTTTGAAAAAAAGAAAGGTGAATAATATATTAGCATTCCAGAATCATTTTTATGTCAAATATTTATCGAATATTTTTATTTAAAACATATGTTCAATACCATTTTTTAAAACATATTTTTATTAGATTTAATGTAAAGCGTACATGAAGAAAAATCACATTGCTTTGTGAGGCACTAGTCCTCCGTATAAACGAGCGATGTTATCATATTGACACATAATGGAAATTAAGTATGTATATGACATATAATTATATATAGAGTATAAATATTTTTACAATATATAATATATTATTAAATATATCATTATTACAATCCAGGTAAAATATAAATTAAAAATACATCACATTGTTTCACGATGAGGTAGTCCGTTGTACACACGAATGATGATTTATTATCTCATTTTACGGAAGAAAATATAGATATAGATAGTTAATTTAACCCAATAAAATAATAATTTATGTTATATATTCATGTTATTATTTTATCATATTTGTAAAATATTAAGGGAGGTGAAAGTAGAAAAAAAACAAAAAAAACATGTTTAATAATTTTACCTCTTTTCAGATAGACTCATTCCATTTAGACAAAAATATTTCTAAGGAGGTATTAATTCTAAAGAATGTATATTTTCCTGTTACAACATTGGAATATTTCTACACATATTTCTAGAGCTAGGTGCTGAGACGATGTGCGATTCCAAGGCCCGGTGTGACGAAAATTAATTTTATAAAAATATTATGTATATTTTATACTATACACATGAAGGAAACATGATAACTGTCAAATGGTATCTCTTATCATATGCATGATTATAGATAAGTGTTCGGAACATGGTTTCTACCCTAGATTTGTCCTTACATTTTTCTACATGATACTTCTGTGAGAAAATTCACACAAGTGAAAAATATTAAAAAAATAAATAAATGAAATTATTTTATCTGATACACTGAATCAACAAAATTTTGGTCGAAGAATTGTATTAGAAATATAATAAAACCATTGAGTTTTTAATGGGGATATTTACCTAGGAATGACTTAAAATTATGTGGGTGTAGGAGATTCAGATTCCGCGCCGAGTGGGACTCCAATAAATGGATGCTTAACAGTTCATGATTAGGGTTTTCTTTAGTAATCTCTCTCTCTATATTTATATTTCTCTTCACTCCCTCTCTCATTAGTTCTTTGATGAATCAAGGGATAATCTCCACTGAACTCATGGAGGATTACAGCAGGAGTGCAATGGATGCGTCATCATAGATAAATGGATCAATCGAGGTAGGATTTTTTCCACTTTTTATCCAATTGATATTTTCATTCAAAAATCATTTTTTGTTCACTTGATTCACCATTTCCTTTAACAATCATCAATTTCTGCACTGATGTGGCCATAGATCCATGTTCGATGTCTATAATTTATCTGAAATCTCCCTATTCTTCATGATTATTTTTCACCCACTTTTAGGTGCATCAAACAACCAATTAATCACTGAGTGGATGTCGGCACTATGATGCTCACATTTTAGGAATCGTCCATCCATTTTCGGATCTACGATCGAGAAATCAAAGTATTTACTATGGAAATAAGATGAAGGTGATGGTGTGTGATTCGCATGGTTGGGGACGACTGTGGTGATGGTGGAACCCGTGATGGTTGTGGGTTTAGATGGTAGTGCGGATCCGAAAAGGTATGTGGCATGTTGGGTTGAGAGAGATAGGTGGTGCGAGGCTTGGTCAACGAGTGGGACGTTGAGCAAGGTATATGGACGGATAGTTATGGGTTTGAGGGGAAGTGACATGGACATTGCTCGAGCTGGTGTTGGAAGCAGGTCAAGCTTTGTGATTGGCCACAGTTTGGCCAAAATGGGTTGCCCAGGCGGAGCAGTCTTGCCAGACCGAGCTGGACCTATTTGGGTTGGTTCGGGAAATCTTCAAATGATCGTATCACCTAATCTAGTTGACATATTTATGTTCCACCAATGACCACTTTTTCCTCTCATCGATATGGATCATTTTATAGAGGTTAAATAATTTTATGAGTTGGATTCATGGCATGGATTCATGAAAGGAATAAGTTAAATAATAACAATATTATTATTATTATTCAGAAATATTGATCAATACAAAACTCATGCATATGATGTTTGATTGATGAACCATAATCATATCCAAGACACTAAAATATATTTATACTTTTAAAGTGAAATAACTATTTTTAAACCAAAATCAGGGCATAGGCCTTATGAGGCTCGGATCGGGAATGTTTCAGTGAAATGCATCTTTTTCACCATGAGTATATATTGGGCGAATGAATAATTGATCCCATGTGTTTTTTCCATAAGGATTGCAATGATGTGATACATATAACATGTTTTCAGATCAATGAATGGGATATAAGAGATTCCATTTGGTCATACTACGGTGACATATAAATATTCTATAGGATGTCTGTTTGTGGATAATGAATAGTTGATCATGGTTCATTTTCTGCAAAGATCACAACATTGTGATCAGTTTGATTATGACAACATTTTTCATGACTTCATAAATTGAGGAAATATTAATGGAATATCGTTGTGAGAACCTTTTATAGTGTTGGATGACAACCCATGGAATATTACAACATTGATTGTCATGAGATTGCAGAATATGTATGAAGTAATGTGTTCAATGTTTTCATGACATTTGTGGAGGTGTATAAGTTAAATTACATTTTCAACCTTTAGATAAACAATGAGTGTCGTTTTTTCATTAGAACGTTGGGCTAGATATGCTGTATACTATGAGAGTACACTAGAATGAATAGGGGTTTGGGTTCACTGTTTACTTCCTGATAATATCTATTGTCACGGAAAGGTGATTTGGAAGGGTCACCCATCATGTGGGCCCCCACAATCCCCATATTCCACTTAATAATTATTCTAACTCTCATATCACCTTCTTCTAAACATTTATTTTGGCATGAGAGTAGCCAATCCTTAGTGGTATTCCATGTAGAACATGATAGTTATCTCTGTAGTGGCTTACGTGATGTGAAGAAAAATGCTCCATGTGTGATACCAATCTAGGGAGACACCTGATGATGAAAAAAAATCATTCTATATCTTATGATTATCATCTACATACCATCCATAAGTGTTTTCCATTGTAGCTCCTCGATTCTTTTTGAGAGGTACGATCCAACAGGGATGACCAATGCAGTTCCTCAATGATTTATAAGAGGTACCATCCAAAAAGTTCAGCTATAGCATTGTCGAGATTACCCTACAGTTGGGATGGGCAGTTGGTCACATGTTGAAGATTCGGGCATAACCTTTAACTGGGTGGGACAGTGGGTCCCCAATTGAAATTTTGATCTTACCATTCAGCTTGGATAGGTATTGAGTCCCTGAAGACAGTTTCATGTAGAATCCTTCAGTTGGGCTGGGCATGGGTCCTAGACCTTGAAACATGACCTCTCAACTATGTGTCAAAGTGAAGAGATGTGCATTGATGTACATTTGGGTCTCGAAAAAGATGGCCACTTTCCCCACCAATAAATTTCCATGTAACATAACTATATATTTTTATGGAGATACAATACCACCTAAAGATGATAGTATCAATGTGCATTGAATGTGTCCATTTAACTTGATGTTCACAGCATTCATGTGGGATAATAGGCATCGACGGTGGTCACTTGTAGAACTGTTGGATACACTTCTTCATGGGATGAGTAATGAGACGAAGATCTCCATACTCTCTCATTTATATTTCATTGACTGTAAATAAAAATATATAAATTTATCTATTATATTTCTAGTACCCTCTCCTTGGTGTTTGGTTAATCTCCTTCCCTGAGAGGAAAAAACATGTGGGGTAATCCAAGAGATTTTTGTTTCGAGTTTCTCATGGTTTGACGAGTCTACTGTACTACTATATGTAGAAAAGACTCACTGAGATGTTTTCCTTCCCACATTTTCAAAATCCTAGATCTTGGATGATCTTATTTCACTCAATTATTGGGCTGAACTGCACTCATTTACTATACCATTTTCAATTTACTACATTCCTTTTCAGAGTAATTGTTACAGCTACCTCTTTTCCATTCTTGGCCATCCTACAGAGAATTTTTATGCTCACACCTATATGGGATTTTTTTCAAGTGTTGTTCCATATGTAAATGACATAAAGGTTGATCATGAATCAAAAGGATCATGGGGATATAGGTGAATGGACCTCATATTGTGGTCCTATCTTGGGATAGGATCGAGGCTCTTTATGTTGTTTTACATTTTTTCACTACTTTGTTGTTCATTTTTCTAGTTGAGTGTGTATTTTTACAGTTTTATCCATTAAGTTAACATTGTCATACTTGTACTATTTAGTAGTTCATGCATTCTAGGTTTATTTATAGAAGTTTTGCATTTTTTGTTACTTCCCTCTACACTTGTGCATGTAGTTAGATATGTGTGTGTATAGGTTCTTAGGTGAATGCCTCTTTGAATTTTTTGTGTCTTAAGTGATGGTCTCTACCCCAATCCTATATAGGTGTTCTTGGGGTAGTTGTGGCTTGATCCCCAACATGGGTTAGGTTGTGACAAAGTGGTATCAGAGGTTGTTCGAACATTGAAATGTTGTTTTCATGTTTCCTTAAAATGGTATTAGTATGGATTAGTTCACCAGTGATGAAATGTCTCAAGAGGGGCTCTCAGGCCAGTGAGTTTAGTGATGGTATGAGCGGCTGATATATCCATTCAAAAGGACCCTGATTACACATTTGTTGACCCGGCACCCCGAGAAACTTTTTTCAGGGAATAGTGGTTCATGCATCATAGAGGATTGAGCCTTTGACTATCCTAATTGAGTCATCATCCCAGTGTTTTTGATATATATATATATATTATTATATTATTATTTTACTCATTGATAATATTCATATTTTCTTCCTGACAACAACTTTCCAAGATACCAGCTCTAGTTCCTGAAGGCGGCATTGTGAGCGATGAGGCCTCATTTCAGGATCCATATTGAAATCCCCTTTCTCTTGGTGAAAATATAGAAACACGTCCACCCATTTAGTAGAAGACAACACCAACCGAAGAGGATGAGGATGTGCATCGGTTGAAATCATTCTGTGAGTTCCAGTTTCGGAGACTGGTGAGTTTCCATGGTGATACAGACCCTCATGTATTAGATGTTTGTCTTGAGTCGATGGTCTTCATCTTCATGTTTTTACTGACATTGAAATATCATATGGTGGCTTTGGTAGCCAGTCCATTTAACATGGTGAATAGATGTTGGTGGATCTTGGTTATTTAGATTAATTATTAGTAGGTTCTCTCGTGGTACGACTCCAAGAAGATATTTTTTTATCGTGTACTACCACTCCAACTTGTGGTCTATTGAGATTTATGAGATATTTTAGTTTTAGTAGGGACATATGATTATGTAAATGTATCAGAAACGGTTCACAGACCTTAAACACTAATCTATAGACCTGATCAATGTGGAATACTTAGGATCATGGATGTTTGACCAGGGACTCCACATAAATATCCATTTGATCATTGTCTCTTATGATACCCCACCTATGTGTGGGTGAAGGAGTAGGAACTGGTGTAATAGATATTTTTGGAAAAGATAATCCATATATCTAGAGCTGATAGTGGGTACAACATATTTGAGGCATAATTTGACACTAGTATATAGAAATCAATGAAAACATGGAAAAAGATATATTATCATTATCAGACTCTAAAATGTTGTATAGAAACATCAATTCATCTTTGAGAGGGCCAGTGTTGTGCATGTGATGGGTGAGGTCATAGGGCATGTGACTGCCCAATCAGACATGCAGAGGGTCCTATAAAGGAAGAATGTGGAACACCACAATAAATGAAAGGCTATGATTGGGGATATCCTAGTTAGGGATAGGGTGGTCCCTAGGGTAGTGGTGCTTGTAGAGGAGCAGGAGGAGAAGGAGGTGGGGGTGAAGTTATGAGAACTGTCCTACACCACCAACACTATGAATTCCTAGTTATGTTTAAGAATATATAATTTACGGCCACTAAAAACCACATGACATAGATTTCTATGATCCTAAAACACACTAGATGATTAGAGGTTCAACCTGTGTCTTTTATAATTTTTGTAGTATTCCTTATGAGGAAGTTTTATGGTACTATTTTCTCTATTCTTCTTTCTCGAGGTGTTTTATAGATGATGTGAGGTGTTGGTGTAACCCTGAGTCAGTTTCATTTTGTGTATCTTGGAATGTATGGGGATGAGTGGTTCTTCCCCCACAGAGATACATTTTTTGTGATGTGATAAAAAACATGGGAGAGAGTCATTCCTTCCCATATAGGATAGTACTGAGTTGTGGTGAAAGAGTCCATATAACATGTGTGTTTAGGGTGAGGTTGTGAAATTGAGTGTTCGATTGGGTCTTGGAATTACCGGTGTAGTTTTCCATCTTGACACATTTTTCATGGAATGTTTCTAGTGGGTGTAGTGGAATATCTAGTCTGGGGTTACTCTCCTTCTATGGGATGAAAATACAAGTGGTGTCTGCCTTGTGATTTCCGTTTATACCTTCTCACAGTTGGATGATTTTTCTCAACTTCTCTATTTGATGGTACCGTTGTGGGCTCAAAATCAATTATTATACAACAATTATAAAGTATAGGTCAATGTTATAGGGACCTTAGTAACTAGAATAAAAGTCACAATACCTAGTGCAGGTAGTGGTTGTATTATCCATAAGGATGTAGAGACAATACATTCTAGGAGAAATCTTGAACGTTTGTGCTGACCATAATATTTTTAGGATCATATTCACTTAGAGTGACATGAACCTAAGGCTGTGATTCTGGTTGAACTTCATGTATGACTACGACGTTGAGATAGTATATACTCTAGAAAAGGGTGACATTATAGTAGATAACTCACCGCGTTGTCATGACATGTCAAATTGATTATAATTTTAAGGTCGATTTATAGTATAGGGAAGACACTAAGTCATCTCTGAAGGAACATTGGTAGGTTTAGAGTATGTTTTTTTAATAACAAGTACTAAAATAGGGGGTGGTTTGAATATAGTTAAATGAAAATAACTTAATATAAAGCATTCAATAGTTTAAAAATCAAGTGTATTTTGAAAAATATGAAACCAAGTGGCCATTGTTTTTTTAATTCACAAATTTTGAGTTCATTTTTCGTAGATATTCATGTAGGTTTGGAGTGGTTCATTGGTTGAAATTAATTGGAATCCCGATTAATTCTTTAGCCTTTATTTCATTAGTTGAAGAACCAAACCAAGACATAACAATTGTATTCTCTAGGTCGTAAAAAAATGCTTGGAATAAGATCATCCAGGGAACATTAAAATCTGAAGAAAGTGAGTATGAAAACGATTCTTGTGCAGTATGATCAGAACAACACAAGTCACACACTCAAAACAAGACAGTGATTGGTTAGAAATTAAAAGCAAATAAACCACATCCATCAAAACAACCTTTCTAATTATTCAAGATAGATGGAAGGAAATTTTTTTCACCAAAATCACTCCAAAAGAGTAGCTAATATATTTTTTGGAACTCCCATGACATGTGTTTAGCTCCCTTACAACGAACGCCCAACATTTAGCTCTACATCAGGAGGAGTATGAAGCTCGTGTGGAACTCATTCCTCATTATTGACCCCCCCTATTGGAATATGGGCCACCTAATCTTCTAGGATGAGGAGAGGACGCCTCTAGATCTCTAAATATTTATCACATCACTCCATGTCCAAATATTCAAATAGGGATCCCATGGTTCCATTTTTTAAGAAAATTGTAAGGTGGTTTTGAGAACACATATTTCATAATACCACTTCGCCCATGGCTTTTGAGGTCTAGAAAGTATCATATACTTTTTGAAAAAACTAAAACGTTGTATCCCCACATTCTAAATATATCCAAATAATGGTAGAAACCATATTGACAATTAAACCCAGAGATATGAATAGATCACAACAAACCACTTTTTACTTCATGTAGATTCAGTGTGATAGACAGATCAATCCGGATGGGGCACCATATGGAAAAATTTGGCTTAGGTTCCTTGAGTTGAGTTGTAGAAGATGATATTTTGAATCTTACCACAATATTTAATCCCATTTGGAGATATGTATTTCTCGGAATGATCATAAAAGTGGACAGATGTCATTGGGATCCCATGCAGGTTGGCCCATTTTCCTTCGAGATCATCTTCGGGGCCTCCAAATCCCCACTACGAACAATGAAATTATAAAAACAAGTAACAATTAACTTTTTAACAGTATTAAAAATAAAATAATTGAATATAACAAGAATTAAAAATTCGTATTATATTTCTAATTTGTAATAAAAAATTTGTTCCAAACACTGGTCAATGGGTGAAAAATTAATAGTGAATCGTAGTGCGATCAAACCCCACACCTAATCATTTTAACTCATGTGAAATGTAGAATTATAAAAAATTATTCTTGTAGATATTTCCATCTTCATAAATATTTATCAAACCATGAAAAATTAATTCCTGATAAAAATGCGTTCAAAGAAAAAATCACACTGAGGAGTTATTCTCTGTGATAAAAAAAGGATGTCTCAAAAAATATATCAACACAAAATTCAAGGATATGAATGATTGAAATTTGATAATATAGTTCAATATATTACCATTTCACTAATTCTCTATGTGTTTGTGAAAAGCATTTCCTACAATTCTTTCCAATTTTATCAAGTAAATATATGTTATTTTAAAAATTGTCAACCTATATGATCCTTTCCGCCATACCAACTCAAGATTTTTTGTAATAACATTCCATGTCCTACTCACATTAGCATTAATAGAAGTCAAAACATATTCTCCTAATCTTGATATACACATTTGTTTCTCATTTCATCACTCCCCTCATTTATTATTATTTTTCAAAGGTTTCACTTAGAATAAATCTCACACTCCTCTCACAAATCATGTTTCATCTCTTCATGAGAAAAATTGTAATACATATAATTGGATCAAAGGTTGATGAAGGGAGGTTTTTTACCTATCCAATATAGAACCCTTTTTTATATTTTGAGGGTGTACAACATCCAGATAACAGGTACATGAGCACATGTCAATCTGGTACAGTAACAAAATAGATTAGATAAGGAACAAAATTATGGAAAATGATTTTGGAATGTTAAAAAAATAAACCTATGTTATATTAACCTTATATTAAGTATAAATTTTTAAATTCATGGTTGGGTACAAAGTTGTGTGGAAAAATTAAGTGAAAAATTTTTCCTTAAACTCTTCACAAACCGGGCACCATTTTTCCCATTGGATTCAAAATGATACAACCATTTATATCATTGAAAATTAAATAAATATCAAAGGAATGTCAAACAATATTATTGAATTCATTCCGAAATGGACATTATATAAGTTTTTTTGAAATTTAAAACAACATTAAATATGGAAATTAAACATTTGTTTTATTTAAATTACATTATTAAATGGAAACCATTTCCCATGATAATGTGGTCATAAAAAATAATATTCTGACATGAATGTGAGTGGGAGGGAAATGGGAGAATGTAACAATAAAATTCAGCATGCTAAAAAGAGAAAAGAAGAGAGATGACGATAATTCATAACTAAGGTAGGAATATACCCATCCCCCACACCAATAGTCTGTAGTGTCCTCACTATAATAAAAAAGAATATGGGAAGGAAGGATAAATCCTTATGTGTTAATTTGAATATTTCTTATTTAACATGGTGTTCCACTATTGGGAACTCTGGAAGGGATTTGTGTAATTACTTTAGCCACTTCCAATTGACATTGATGGTTTTCTTTGTTTCTTCATTTTGAACATGAAAAAAAACAAATGTAGATACATTAGTAATATTATATGGTCGAAACCAGAGGGAATGTAGCTTACCTAGATTAAAACACATCTGTGGATTGTATAAGAGGACCTTTTTCCCCCTGTGGAATTGATGATGAAGGATGTGATGGTCGTGGGAAGCATTGGTTCTATCCTTATAAATCTTTGAGTTCTCAATTTCATCTCTTTTCATTTCATCTATCTACTTAAACTACAACTTCCTTTGACGACATACACCATAATGATTAGAATTGAATTGTTTGATGGCATATTAATCCCAGTTCTCAATATCAATAGGGATGTGGCAATAATTTACATACACTATATGATATAGTGAAATTAAAATGGGAGTTTCAATGGTTGTATGGTAGAACCATAATGAATCATCGAGACTAAGAATCCAATCCTTTCTTTTGGGTTGAACCATTTTTTGAAGAATTTGTTTTACCTATCTATTCAACAGCTCTACTTGACCATTGTTTTGTGGGTGATAAGAAGTAGAAACACTATTCCCGACCCAATACTGACACCAAATAGATTTCATTGTTAGGTTGTAGAAATGAAAACCCCAATCAATGATGATGAACGTATGTAAACCAAATTTATAGATGATTTCGGTTTACAAAATTTCCACAACTTCCATAGAATCATTAGTCCCTATAGACTGTGAATTTACCCTTTTTGAACCATAATCCACTACCAAAATAATGTACCAGTTACCAAATGAATTGGGGAATGTTCTCATAATGTCAATGCCCCAACCATCAAAAATTTCATGGAAGAGAAAGATTTTTTGTGGAATCTAATTTCATTTAGAGACATTACCCATTCCTTAATAGTGAGGAAAATATTTATAGAAGTCATGGGCATCTTGAAAATATGTGGGATATAAGAGGCTGGAATCCTGGACTTTGTGAGCATTCTGTAGGGAACCAAAGTGGACCCCACAAGAACAAATGTTGCAGAACCTAAGGACAGAATAAAACACTCTATCTGGAACACAAAGTCTATGGATTTGATCACTATAGGTGCACCAAATGTATGGGTAATCCCAAATGTACTAATGGGAATCTTATTTTAGAAGGTCAACCTGGTTTTTTATTTGAAATCACTAAGAGTTTACGATTCTACCAAGTAATTGAAAATTTCATCATACTAAAGAATAACATCTTGTACTCGGTGAAATTTCTCATCATGAAACATGTCATTTATGGGAATACGGGTGGATGAGTCAATGTCTGAGGATGGGTGGATCTTACTCATATGGTCAACCATAACATTCTCTACTCCTTTTTATCTCTAAATTATAAATTGAATTCTTGAAGGAGGAGCATCCAGCGAATGCAACGTAGTTTGGCTTCAGATTTCATATGGAGATAATAGAGGGATGTAAGGTCGCAGAGGAAAAAAATTTGAACCTAAATGATACGGACCTAATTCATATAAGTAAAACAAAATGGGAAAAAATATTATTCAGTTGTGGTGTATTTTTTTGGGAAGGTTCCTGTGTATGTGAGGCATATGCAATGACATGTTGAACTTGGTAGACCCAATGTGATAAGACGTCCCCAACTGCATACTTAGAGGTGTCACAAAAGAGCTCAAATGCTAAACCCCACTGAGGTTTTTTGGATTTTCATGGGTGATTTGACACTCCATTTTATCTTATTAAATGCTTCATCACATTCTTTATCAAAAAAATTCCTTTTCATTTTGAAGTAACCTAGAGAGTGTGAGCGTAATTTTACTAAATTCATTAATAAGACAATGGAACAATACAGAATGACCAAAGAAATAATGCACATCCCGTACATTTATGGGCAATTACAGGGATGAAATGGCATCAAATTTTGATTTATCTACTTGGATACCATCCCCAAGAAATACATGTCCTATAACTATACATTGTTTCACCATGAAAAAAAATTCTCATAATTTAATACAAGATTCATTTAAATACAACATCTTATGAACTGAATCAAGTCTACTCAAACATTAATTAAAAGAGGGGCCATACATTTTGAAATCTTCAATGAATACTTCCATCCAATTCACCAGGTAATCTGAAAAAATACTAACTATATATCACATAAAAGTAGCTAGAGCATTGAACAGACTAAATGACATCCCCCTATATGAAAATGTTCTAAAGGGGAATGAGAAGGTTGTATCTTCCAGATCCTTAGGGGAAATATGGATCTCAATGTATCTAGAATACACATAAAATAAAATTTTAATGTGACTTCCTTACTAGCCTCTCTAGTATTTTTTCAATTAATGGAAATGTGAAATGGTATTTCCTAGTCTGTTGAATTGGTCAGTGATAGTCTATATGGAAAATCTAACTATTCCACACATGAGTTAGAACCAATTCAATGTTTTCATTATTCATTACAATTGGACCAGTTCTTATAGGAACCAATTGTACCGGACTGACAAATTGGCTATTAGATTTGAGGAAAATTATTCCAGTAACCAATAATTATGTTACCTAAATTTTAAAATCATCTAGGAGGTTTGGGTTTCGTCAGAGTTCGGATTTCCACATTGGTTTATCCTCATCATTTAATAATATATTATTTTTTTAAATTGATGAGATAATACTAGTAATTTATGAAAAATTCTTTCCCAAAGAAATTTTATACAAAATTATAATTTTAAACAGTAGAAATTCATGCTCAATAGGAAGTGATCTAGAAATGATGATAGGAAAATTGTTTCTATTCACAAAATATGAATATTTTAAATATTGAGGCAGTTTTTTTAGTTCCAAATCAGAAAGAGTTTGGAATTATTAGTGTGTTTGAATATGAGAGGTCACTAATCTTATCTAACTGATCTATATTATCATCCCTATACGAGGAATGAGATTTACAAGCGTAATAGTAATATTGAGGGTCATGTGATTCAAAGTGTTCAAGAAATCATTAATTAATGAATCTAAATTAAATATTTATAAAAATTTACTATATTCTATGAATTATTTATTTTTTAACATTTTAATTAATGATAAGAACTTATAATGGGGATAAGTTGAATGAAAATATTTTTTTTATGGGATGGGTGGACATATATGGAGTTAACAAAGAGGGAGATAAATGTACTTCTGAGGGGTGTTTCATGGAATTTATGATGTTGTAGTGAACAATGTCACTATTAAATTACATAGATATTGAACCACTATGGACATTAACTATGGTTTTGGATGTTTTAATGAAGGTCCTCCCCTGTATAATTGGTTAATGTCTATTCAACAAATCATATTCCATTTTATGCACATAAAAATATCCCTGATTAAATTAAATTATGAACCCTCACAAGAGCATCCTCTGACACACCAGAAGTGTTTACTATACTCTGGTTTTCTAATTGAACAACAATTCTAGTAGTCTTTTGTTCCTTGTCCTGTAATGTAGTGTAAATGGCTAGAGGTATCACATTTATAGAGGCACCGAAAACAATCATAGCATTGGAAAAGGAATACTCCCCTATGGGGTACATGATTGATTATGGTCCAGAATTGTTAAATTTGGTGGAAAGTGAATTCTCTATCAATCCAGAGACATTACTCCCCAAGACCCCCTTCACATTACCTATGAGTCTCCTTCGGTGTGTACACATCTCCTTCAAAAACCTAGAGAATCTTGGAATTTCCTTCATGACATTAGTCAAAGGAATATTAACTTGATCATTTTGAAATATCACAATATTTACATATCTAGTTCAGTTTCATTTTATTTCCTTATTGGGTGGCCCTTTGTGGAAGAGAACAAGGAATGGTTGGGCTAGGTGACCCATCAATAGACACACTCTTTCTTTTGTAATGGAATCTATCAGGACATGGATTTTCTTCTCTTAGATGATTTTCAACAGTTGGGATGGTGTTTTCCCCATGAGTGGAAGAATATAATGGAGGGTTCATTTGAATTTTAAATTGTTTCCCAATACTAACGGTTATGTTATTACCTTTTTCCTTATCCATAGGGTTAACTAGTATTAGAGGGGGTAGTTTACACAACCCATGACTTTGAATTTCACCCCACTGAGTTAGCTAGTTGGCATAATTGTGTTTTTAGGTCTTGTAAGGCTTCTTGGGTGGTTTGTTATAATTTGATATGTTTAGAAGAAATTTTTTTCATAATATAATCTAGGATAGGTTCAGGTTATGGAGGGGGTGGTTGGAATGACCTTTGTGGTGGTTGGGTATTTTTAGGTGGTGGTTGTGGATGACTACTCAACCCCTATTGGTTCCATTGTTGTTGAGGTTGGATTGAATACCCCTGACTATAAGCTTGTATTTCCTTACTCCTAGGGTTTTTTGGATAGTATGATTCTTTCATGAAGGGTTGGTTATTGGTGCGGCAGGGAAAGATTGTCTCACAACTCTCTAAAGATTATCTCAATTTGGGGAATTAGTCGGAGTAGTGGGTATTGTATGAACATATACTACAATGGATGAGAGAAGGAGATTGGGATTTCTCTTTAGAATGAGATAGATGTCAACAAAGGATACATACCTCTTCAAACATCAATTCCACCTTCTTCTAAAATTTATTACTTTTCACCTCATGGAAACCTCAAATTGGTAGACATAAACTTGAACCATTTTTCTGAGTGTTTTACACCATGTTCTCAATCAAAGATATTGATGCACTTGGTGTTCTATCAACTAGTGCACCACTTGTAGTAACATAAATCATATTTTGATCAATATTAAATAAACCGTAATAAAAATATTGAATAAATATTTGATCACTTATTTGGTGGTATGGGAAACATGATCCTAAAATTTTAAATAATTCCCAATATTTCAATATTATTTCCCCTTGAGATTTCATTATACCACAAATTTCATACTTTATTGTTTCAATTCGAGAGGTTGGGAAATATTTTTCAATAAAAATGAATTTCATGTCTTCCCAACCTCTAATTGGTTAATTAATATAATAAATCTATATCTTAGAAGTGTATTATTATAAAAAATGAAATTACCTAAGATTTACTTGTATTAGTTTTTAATGTAGATAAAACAATATGAAATTATTTTAAGATCTAATGTGGATCTTCTCCCCCGATTCCATTGAATCCTATTAATAAGTGAATTAAACCAGAAATTAGAATGTAATTGGGTTCCTTGCCTTGTATTTGAATAGAGGTGGGTAGGATATCAACATAAGAAGAGGATAGATCTTTCAGTGTTTTTTTCAACCATGTTATACACATTAATTTCAGGTTCTAATTTGGTTATAGAAGAAGAGGGGTTTATAAATGTTTCAAGTGGTGGTGTTCCCTCCTTCAAATGGTTTTCTTGTGCATCTCCATGTCTTTGATGTAAGATTCTATCTGGTTTGAGATTGAAATTTGGTATGTCTCCTGGAGTAGAATAATTCACTCACAGAACCTACACAATAATTAAATCTGAACAAAAAATTAAATGCAAGGGTCGAATATAAAACAAAAAAAAATATTCAAAACAATTATAAATATATTATAAAAACATGCATTAATACCAAAGTTCTCCCCAGAAATGAAGAAAAACTTTCACCGCGTTTTCTTGAAACATCAATTTTATTATTATTTTAAGGATGATTTATTTAAAAGGACAGACCCTAGGATTCATCTCAAAGAGAATTGGTAGTTTTAAACTATATGGTATTAATGAAAAGTACTAAAATTAAGGGATATGAATAAATTTTAAAGATTATAACTCCACTTAATGAATTTGAGAGTATAAAAACATTGTCAATTTTGAAAATATGAGACAAAGGGGTCTTTTTTATTTCACTACACACATTTAAAGTTCATTTTTTCTTATTTATTAATTTAGTTTTGTTTTAGTTTATTTGTTGATATTAATTGCAATCTCAAATAATTCCTAAACCTTTATTTCATGGCTTGACGAACCAAACCGTGACATAAAACTAGTATTTTAAAGCTCTAAAACATAAGTATGTAATAAGATATTCCAAATGGAGATTGAATTCTCATGAAATTTGGTATGAAAAGGATTCTTTAGTTTTCCAATAGAAATAAAAAATGGCATGCAATCAAACCCACACACCGATCAGTTTGAAATTAAGAGAAAATCAATCACATGCATAAAAACATTCAAATTATTTAAGTTACATGAAAATAAATGTTTTAACACACAAATAAATCCAATCCAGTATCACATAAATGCGTTTGAAATCTTTAGTCATATTTGTAGCTCCCTCAAAATGAACACCAACCATTTAGCTCGACATTAGGAGGAGGAGGAAGCTTGGGTGGAACTTCTTCTTCATTCTTGATCACCTCATGATGATATGGATCTACAAAACTTATAGGACAAGTAGGGGAGTCATATTAGAATCCAAATTGGATAGAATTCACTCCTTGTCTGAATATACAAATGGGGAGACCAAGGATCTATAATTTAGGAAAATCAGAAGCTGGTTTGGAGCACATAGATTTCATAAAACAACTTGGACAATGGTTTTCAATGGCCAGACAGTCTTATCTAATTTTTTAAATATCAAATAGGCTTTAGAAACACCTCATGAATATCTCCATAGAATGTTTGGAACCATTTGGACAATCACTATTGGAGGTACAGATGGATCCCAACACACCACTTTTGACTATGTGTAGATTCGGTGTTCTAGGAAGATCAGTCTGGACAGGCCATCAGATGGAGAATTTAGGCTTGGGTTCCTTTATATGAGTTCTATAAGAAGAAATATTGGATCTTCCCACAAATTTTAAACTCATTTAAAAAAATTTATTTCTCAGAATGTACAAAATAGTGGATAGATGTCATTGGGCTTCCATGAATGATGGACGATTTTCCTTTTGGATCATCTACAGGGCCTCTAAATCACCTCCGCCTACAATGAAATGATCATAAAAAGTAAAATTTCTCTTATTAACAGTGACTAAAAATATATTATTGAATCTAAAATGGTGTTAAATTTGTTATTATATTTTTAATTTACAATACAAATTCATTTTAAAATGGTAGTGTATGGGTTAAAATGAAATAGTGAATCATGGTGCGATCAATACCCTTAGAGGTATATCATAGACTTTAATAGTGAGGGAAGTATGAGAGAATTTATCTTCTCTACAACTATCCCAAGGGGAGTAGAAGGGAACAATTTTTCTTCCATCGATTGTGTTGACTCCTTCACTTACCATGCATGTAACAGTGTCTTGGATGTGATGCATCGATAGAGAAATAATGTCTGACCATATTTCATTACGTGATTCAAAAGATGGATATTTTGAAGGTGGGAATCATGTGAAATGGTTCTATGAAAAAACATTGAATCTATCCACAAAACGATATGTAGAGGTTCATACAGGGAGGTAAACTATCTTTAGAGATTCATAGGGAGTTTTTAGTTCATTCCTAATGTTGGAGAGGTTTCCAACCTCCATTAACTAAACAAGAAATCTAGAGTTGGAAAATGATGTTTCTCACATGTCATAGATGAGGAGATACGTGCATGATATTTCACACATCCTCAAATGGGTAAAGCTAGTATTTAATTTTTTAGAATCAATTTTAGTGAACCTAGTGTTGATCAACTATCCTCAAAAGAGAAACATAGGTGGACAGACTATCACATTGGTTTTTGAAATATGGAATCCTTGAATCATGCAAATCTTCCTTTGAGATGGAGAGCCAGATGAGGGCTCAATATACAATGTTTTTCTATAGTTTTATCGTGGTTGAGAAGATTGAATGATGAAATAATGTGGAGACCTGATTTTTTACTTGTAATACATTGGATGATTTCTAACCATATTTATAGTGTTAGGTGACTAGACAACATGCGATGCTGAGGCTCAGTCTACTCCATATTAATATTATAAAAATATTATGTATATTTTACACTATTAACATGGGGAAACATGATAACTCTCAAATAGTATCTCTGAATAGAAATCCAAGGATGCAGAAGAGTCTATAATCGGGCGTTTACCCTAGTCGGTGCATAACATTTGTCGGCGCAAGAGTTCTGTAGGAAAAGTCACCGAAAGGATAAATCATTAATAAAATAATTTAAGTTAATCATTTTAGATCAAAAAGAAAACCAAATAATTTTTTTTGGTGATGAGGATGGGAAATATGAGACTTTTGTTTGGTTCTTAATGGGATGTTTTACTTAAGCACGGCATAAAATGCAGGGGCGTGGGAGATTCAGATTCTTCGTCGGGCAGGGATCCTATAAATAGAATCTTTAGTGTTCATGATTAGGGTCAGACCTAATCATATATATATATATATATATATCTCCCTCTATCATCAATTCTATTATATATCAAAGATGATTCTCTGAAAAAACCTCTACGGATCGAAGCATTAGTGCAATGGACACATCTTCATTGATAAATGGATAAATCAGGGTAGGATTTATTCAACATTTTATTTTTCAGATTGATGTTTAACATGAGAAAAATGTTCTTGGTCAATGGTTTTTCTATTTTTTTATAAATCATTTATGTCCGAAATAACAATTCCATCTATCCGAGTTTGAATCCTGTAATTTATCTGAAATCTGCCTATTCTTCATAGATATTCATCACCCACCTTTGGGTGCATCAAAACACCAATGGATCACTGAGTAATGGTTTTAACTATGAAGATATCACCATGAGGACCATCTATCTATTTTTAGATAAAGGATCTGCCAATTGGATGAATTGGTATAGCGTGTGGAAGAAGGTGGTGGTGCCAGTCTAGCACAGTAGCACCATCGGTGGATGACTATAGCGATGGAGGAACCTGCAGTGGTTGTAGATATAATTGACAGTCTAGCACAGCAGCACCATCTCTGAGCATGATGCTTTTACCTCTTTCCTCTTTTTGATTATGGGGATCCTCTTTGAACCATAGTGGGGTAATAGTCTCTTCTTTGGGGTTCGGCCTTAGTTGTGGCTTTTCAGGGACAAAAAGATTTATGGTGGGGAGAATTGTCACACCCATCATTTTTATATTATTTATTTTATTAATTTCATTGGGAATTGGGTATTTTGGGTTAAGGTCCGAATTAAAATTTTCGTGAGTATATATTTAAAAACGGATGTTTTTTCATTGGTTTCTTCCAATGTGCTGTGGTCGAAGCCGCACGACCTTGCCTGGGTCACCGCGTGACCTCGCCTTGCTCACCGCACGCCCTGCCCGGTATTTATGGATGTTAAAGACAATGTAATGAATAATAAAATGTTGATAACATGAAAACATGTGTGGTAAAATTTGAAAATTTATTTTTATGTTGTAATAAAAAACAATATTATTTGAGAATATTATTATTGTTATTATTGATGGCGTTGGGAATATAAATTTTATTAAGTTATTATCACTATCATTACCATATTACTTATTGTTATTACTATTATTATTATTACTTGCGTTAGAATATTAATATAATTACTAATATTATTAATCTCATTATAATTATTAAGAACATATTTTTTAAGCTTGTTATTATTATTATTACTAATGTTAGTATTACTATTTGTTTTGTTTTGTTTTTATTTTATTTTATCTTATTTTTTTCTTTTTCCTTTTTTTAGGGTTTCATCTTTTTCTCCCTTTTTCTTGGTACCCTCCTACCCTGGCAGCTGCACCCCCCTTCTTCTACCATTCCTATCGCGCTGAACTCCCATTTCCCTCTTACCATTCCTCCCTGTCACGACCTAGCCCTTCCCCTCTTTTCTTGTCGCACTGTCACCCCCTAGAACCCCTCCGTGCGCTGCTAGTTTTCAACTCTCCATCATTTGTCGGCCCCTCTGCCTAGCCCGATGAACCCAAGCCGCCGGCCCCCCTTCCATGCCTACATGAACCCCCCCCCCCCCCCCCTATGGATCACACCCCTGCTCCCTCTTCAGCCCGCCCACCACCTCCCTCTCCCCCAGTCCGGTGGCCTCCCCCTCTCAGCCCGGTCGGGGCGCCCCCCCCCCCCCACCATGCCCTATCCACTGTAGGCCACCACCACCGCTCCAAGGCACTCCGCTCCCCTGACCACCGCCCCGCCTTGTCCACCTGATCCACACCCCCTCCAGCGAACCCCCATCCCAACCCCTGCTGGTAGCCCTTCTGGAGCAGCCTCCCAGCACGTCTCCCCTGCTGGCCGCTGGTTTGTACGGTGTTGCACCTAGATCACGCGCTCCCCCCCCTTCGGATCCTGTCAAGCGTCTCCCTCCTCCCTCTCGGATGGCTGGAAGACCTTGTGCGCCACCCCAATGCCTCTCTCAGACACCCGCCATCGAACATGACGCCCCCCTATCGGCCTACCCTCCATGGCTGAAACTCCCCTCCTCTTGGCCTCTTCTTGAGCAAACCAACCAGCGACCACAACCCCCCTTCGGTATAGTCTTCATCCTTGGTTTTATTTTCTTTCTTTATTATTTCCTTTACATTTTGGATTTCCTTTGGGTATGGGGTTATATTAGGGTTTGGAATTATATTGTTTTGGTTCAATTAGGGTGTACTTGGTTTGATGTATTGATTTAGGGGTTTTATGATTTTTAGTTGACATCAACCAATTTTGGGTGCAGAAGATGTTTTGACAATTTATTAACTTGTGTTTAATTTCTATATGGTATTCTTGTGTGAAACGGGGTGAGTTTTTGTTATAAATCCATTTATATTACACGGTTGTATTTTGTAACTTGTGCACTTGATTTATTATATCATGCAAGGGTTGCAAATTTTGTTTTAGTATGGCATCGATGGGTTTCGGTTCACCGTCAATGTTTTGGGGATTTGTCAGGTTATATTTTTAGGGTGTTGTTGGTATAATTTTGATGAAAAGGGTTTGGTATTTTGTTTTTTAGGACATACCCATGCTGTTGAGCTGAACTTGAATTGTAGTGGCCTTTGTACACCAATTTTTCGGAGTTGATACATGAGGTAGGTGGTTCCGCTCATAGTTATTGTTTGATGAATTTATTTTCTTGTTTAATTAATTCATCGTATTTTATAGTTAGTTTTCATGGTTTGAAGTGATTTTATTTTATTCTCTTTTGATCACATATTCATTGATTTGTTACTAATGTGTCTATGTTATGTTAGTGTGATTTTTTGGAAACCCATGTCAATCTGGTTTTTAGTGTTTTACATATTGTGAAATTTATAATTAAATGATATTTGTGGTGCAAATCATGTTTTAATAAGAGTACGTCATGTGTTTGGTTCTAAAGTGTAATTTTAAATAAAAGCAAATTTATCGTTAGTAAAAACATTATTGCATTGTTTTTTAGTGCTTGTGTTAAACTACTTAATCTGTTTTTTCAATTGGTGTGAGTGGGGTGGATAGAACTCTTGATGTCGTGTTGTGTGTGTTTGGTTAAGAAAGAGGGTTGGGTTGGTTTTTTGTGTAAAATTCATTCTCTTCTCTTCAAAATTTGTTTACTAAAAATCATAAATGTTTAATTAAATGGTTATTAAGGATGTAAGTTGTTTTAATTGGTTGTGTAGGAAATGCATATTGAGTTTTGAAACATTTTAGTGTGCGTATTATTTCAAATGGCTTTTGTGTGTGCAAATGGTGGATTTGGTGTGCATGATGTCTTTCTTGGTTTGAGTATGTGATTATAGCATAAAACTTGAACTATGAACTATTTGAGCACAAATGGGAATCTTGGGTACTAGGTGGGTGGACTGGACAAGTGTGCTAGTGATATGGGAGTGGCCTCGGTCTAGTTTCACATAGTAGGATTGACGCGTACACCACTAACTAAACATTGGATGGTGGCTGGAGAACACTATGGTAGGAGGTTTTTCCCTACCAGTGACTCTTGCACGGGAATGTATGATATGTTTCACCGAGACGTGAGGTTCTAGGGTCCCACTTCTCGCTAGTATCATTAGGGTATCCCCTATGTATTGTGCTCTTCCTTTGCTTCCTGCTCACCGTCGGCACACAGTGTGAAGTTGGGGTTACCAAGAAAAGTGTGTGTGCGTGTGTATGTGTGTGTGTGCGTCTGGGTGTGTGTGTGTGTCTGTGGGTGTTCATGTGTGTGTAAGTTAATTAAAGTTGTTTTCCATTTAGAGAAGATTCCCCTTAAAACCCGTTTTCATTAAAATTATTTAAACACTTATATATTTTTATTCTTTTAAATTGAAAATGTATTTGTCTCTTAATAATTATGCATGGAACCTTTTCTTAGTGGCATCCTACTGGGATTTTAGCTCACACCATACATACACCCTTGGGTGTATATAGATTCTGTTTCTTTTGTACTCCAGGTTGTGACTTCGTGCTCAGTGATTGTGGTTTAGATTGTAGTTGATCTTCCCATGCAGAGTGGTGTTGTCGTGACCTCTCTTTTTCTGGATTGTTTGAGTCAGAGTTTTAGTTTCCGTTGTCATCTTTTATTTTTTGTTATTTGTTCTAGTTGTATACTTTAAACCTATTTATAGTTTAAAGGCATGTTTGTTTGTCTTCTTCCAATTTCATTTTATTTATCTCATTAGTTGTTTTTCTGTCTTTTACTACGGGTAAATCGTTCCCAAATTATAAGTTGATACCTGGGAACTTGTTCCAGCCCGTGGGGATCGGTGACGCCCTTCGGTCCATGTCACGGACCGGGTCGGGCACCGGGTCGGATGGCAACCCGTCCTGGTTCGTGAAACCTAGTCACTGCATCTAGTGAAAAAATGAGTAGGGTATATAAAATCAGATTCATATTCAATAGCTAGTAGGTTACCATGCCAATCGTGATAAAGTGTATTGTTTGTGAAACACATAATAAATATAGGTAGCGGTAATTATTAAGTATTTAATGAGAAAAATATCAAGTAATTACATGATTGAACATAACAGGAATGACATAATCCCACTATTCTTGTATAATATCTGAATGTATGTAAACAACTATATTAACATTAGCTTTTAGTGATGTTCATGAGAAATTAATGATTTTGTCCATCTTCCCATGACATGGTTTCTCTTTCTCTATTCTTCAGTTTCCTCCAATGATTAATGGGTTATACATTAGTAATTTCATTTAGTGATCCACATAACATGTTTTCATAGCTTAATTCCATATTTCTATAGCCTTTAACTCATCCATGGTGTTTATAGTTAATTACAGTTTCACATATGGTTCCTTAAGTGTAACCACAGTTTTAAACACACCATATCGCTAATTTTAACATATATTCATAGAAAAAACACCCATTATTCACAATTTACCAACCAAATCCATTACTATATGTAATTCCCAGACCCCAGTTGCCCAGATTCGGGGCATTATTACATAACATTGACATGATCACAAGAGATCAAATCTGGAAATACCGATCAATTTAGTAGATGTGGATGTACTAGTTACATACAGAAGTTTTACATTAAATTATAAAATGAAAGAATCAAAATTGTGTCTCCTTTTAACACATTCATCTCCCTTAGACTTTCCCAGTTTTCCAGATATAATATACTTTTTCGCTTCCTGGAAAAATAAAACATAGAAATGGGTGATCTCAGGTGATCTGTATGGATAAAAATATAAAAGAAACTTTCATAAATATGCATAAAAATTTAAGGAAATTAAAATGATTAGAACACAAGCCTTTTAAATTAAAAATTCATCAAAATATGGAAAAGACATATCAAATTATACCATTTACTTATTCACATGGAAATTCTACAAGTCGAATAATCACATGTAATATCAACAAATAATTTCAAAATGATGGAGTGAATATAGATGGACATCATAACAACATTTTCAAGGCCTCATTCTAAGAATAAATATTATATTTTTTCAAGGCCTTATTCCAAAATAGTAGTTTATATCATGAGACCTACCGATCCATCGAGGAGCTATTGCAGGCTCCACCTGTCACTTATTAAGTCCAATGCACTCCTCATATGAAAAGGATGAAACATAACACAAACATTTGTATTAAAACAAGAATAAAGAATGTTAACAATATAAACATAAACAATTAATGGTATAAAAATAACACATCCACAGTAAAAAAATATCACAAACCCTTCAATACAATATGGATGATTGTATCATAATAAACAAATTTTGATCATGTGTAAAATTCATCAAAGGATGTTGACATTGATTAAAACAAAACTAATAGAAAGAGATATCTATTTATATTTTGAAATAATTTATATTCCATATAATATTAAAATAAAACATTTATTTCTAAAATACTATTATAAAATAGTAAGGTAATATTTGATGGTGTTATAATGGAGGAAAATAGTTGAACTCACTGTATAAGTTAAAAAAAATTCTTTCCTTAATTTTATCGAAAAGGATGTAATGGGCCTTATTTAGAAAACGATGGAAGGATTCCTTTATAAAAATTTTATAAAAACTCAATCAAGGGTATAAAAAACATTAACCCAAATTCTAGTAAATAGATAAAATGGTTTTAAATAAAATTTCATGAAACGCGAAGGTGAATGATAAAGAGGTCCCAGTATATACTGACCTACAAACAACCTCGAATAATGGAGAGATTGTAGAATTAAACCTTAACATGTACTTTTAGTTGATCGAGGTTTTGTTAACCTCTTATACACTAGTTAAATCATTGTTATAAAATTATAAAACAACCACATACATAAATATGAAATCATAAATGATCTTATAATATTTCTTTGATAATAATATTTCAGTAGTATCATTTTCTCAGGTGTTAACTGATTCATTTTATTTTATATTCTTGGTTATATAAGCCACGATGATTATGGATAGAATGTATATGATTCATATCTAGAATGATATTATGTTGTTAAACATTTTTTTAATCATAAAATTAAAATTATTAACGAATGGTTAAGATGGGGAATGAATTTTATCATGTTCGTGGAGATGGTAATCCGTACGCACGCACAACCAAAAATATAATTTATTAATTTTGAAATTGTATATAATAGGATAGTATATCATATATAAATAATCCTTAACATTTTATATTTATTATTAACTTCAGTTATACTCATTATTATACCCATCCAAATAATAAAGTGTTTGAATACCAAACTATATCACGACATGGAGACGGTATGCCTTACGTACACATGTATGGATACATGTGCTTCATTGGATAGGTAGAATAATGAATATGGTTGTACCATATTTATAATAATATCAGAGTATGTATATATGTTACCAGAGTTATTATTTTGGTTTGGAAACAAAAAAGAAAGAGCAAGTGGAAGAAGAAAAGAACTTTGATTGAGGGGGTGAATTTATTACATCATTTTTCGGGTGTTTCCTTTTGAGTTGATCAAAAGGGCTCGTTAGGTTGATTTTATAATAAAATTAAGTCCTATGGGTAAATTTTTGTGTAGTTGGGAGGATATTTTAGCAGGTGTTGGCTGAGCCAAATGTCATTGAAGGTATGATGTTGAGAGAAGCGGAAGTGCCCTTTAATAAGAGAGTTGAGGGTCACATTAGGAAAATCATTAAATATTATATTATCATACAATCATATTCTGTTTATAATGGCTCCAATATATTTTATTTCTATTTTAAGTTGGGGATGGGTTGAAAACCTCTCAATCAATAGGGTTTAGACTGGTTTAGGTCACCATATTATCGTTATCTTTTAGATTTAACTCATACAAAAAAAATCCAAGAGAAATCCACGTGTTTAACTATTGATATATATATATATTTCCTCATCTATGTCCTTTGGATGAACCTTAGATTTTTAGGAATATTATATCAATTAATAATATAGTATGTTTTAAATACTAATTTATGTCAATTTTCACATTAATTGGTATTTTTTTGTTAAAATCATAACAACTTTATCAATTCCAAAAAAAATTATTTAATCTTCCATAACATGTCATATTAACCTAGAAAATTATTTTAATTCATCAGAAGCTTCAATTTATATTTATATTGATTTTTATAATATCAATTATTTTAATCAACCACTTATAAGGCTATTACTAAATCATCATTGTATCATAATTAAATTTAATATTTTAATGTCAAAAAATTATAAATAAAATACAATTATATATGAAAAAAGTTTATCTTTCTAATGAATTTTTAGAGTATAATTTATCTTATGTATAACCTTGTATTAAAAATGGTTTAGTTTTTAAACATTAAATTTAACACTTTTAACACTTCTTTAAAAAATATAGTAATAAATGCCCTAATCAAATCCATGTGGATCAAAAGAATCATATTTTATTCCTAAGGCTGATTTTGGTCAATATACACATATCTAATAGGATTAGGATATCTATTAGGGAAATTATAATATCTTTCATGCCCCTATAATTACCCTATTAACTTTTAATCGTGATAAATACAAGTCAAAAGTTACTAGTCACTAAAAATTATTTTCATCTTATTGAAATAAATTTTACTTACTGATGCTAATCGTGTCTCATGTATTTTTAAATTTCAATTCACAAAAGTGGTAAAATTATGTTTTTTGCAAATTTGAAAATGCACCTAGAAGGTGGGTAAAAATGCTAAAAAGTGAAATAAAATGTTAAATATCTAATATAATTATAAAATTACTCCAATGATTTACAGTTAACATATATATGTATTTTTTAGCTATTTTTACCTAATATAAATTTTAATAATATAACTAATTATTTATATAAAAATTCTATTTTAATCAATAATGAAGTGTTTTTCACTATTCATAATAAATTTAATGTTTTAATAAAAATAAAAAAAATTCCCTAATCTAATTTTAATATTTTGAATCAAAAAATGAAGTCCATTTAGAAAAAAAATTAAAAAATTTCCAAAAGTGGGTATTACAATTCATAACAACTAGTTTGATTAGTCGCGGTGTGTTAGAACTCGAAGTTTCATAACCCACAAGCTATGATATTATTCAAAAAAGAAGAATACTGTGGAAGATTGGGGTGTAAAATTATTCCCTCCATCATATAATTTCATCATCAAAATTTCTAGAATATTACAGAATAGAAATATTTGGGTGGTTCTTCATCATAAGTTCATCGGGTTCCCACGTTGTCTCTTCCATCTTTTAGTTTCTCTAATGAACTTTTACCTGTCATGTTGTTCATCTTTTCAGCACATGTTCTTGGGTATCATGATTATTAAAAGGATATTCACAATAATACATATTGGGTTCTATTTATATTTTATATTAGGTGAGTACATGCAGTGGGTCAGGCATGTATTTCCTTAACCGTGATATGTGGAACAAATCATGATCAATGGAGAGACTTGGCGGAATTTCCAAACGATAAGTTACAACTCCAATTCATTCTATAATATTAAAATTTCTGATGTACTTTGGACTTAATTTAACCGTCTTACCGAAAAGTATAACACCCTTCCATGTATATACCTTCAACAAAACATGATCTCCTATTTGAAATTTCAAATCCCTCCTTTGGTTATCGACATATCTCGTTTTCCTACATTGAGTAGATTTGATGTGGGGTTGGATAATAATTACATTTTCCATTGTTTCCTCAACATGTTCTGGGCCTACAAATTTTCATTCACCAACATCATCCCAACAAGTCGGTGTGCGACATATCTTTCCAAATAATGATTCATATGGTGCCATCTAAATCATTGAATGGATGATATTGTTATAGAAAGATCCTATAAGAGGTAAATATTGATCCAATATACCTTGAATGTCATGTGTGAAAGATCTAAACATGTCTTTTAAGGTTTGAGTATTTCATTCTGATTCTGCATCAGTTTGACGGTGGTAAGAAGTTCTTAAAAAAACATCAGTATCCACATCCTTATGAAGAAATTTCTAGAATCATGATGTAAAACAAGGATCATGAATATATAAAATTCATAGGGTAATCCAAAAAGTCTTACAAATTCATTAATATATATTCGTGATAGATGTTCAAGTGGTTAATCTTCTCTTATAGAAAAAAATGAGCTGACTTCGTAAGAAGATCAACAATGACCCATATTGCATAATTTCTTCTAGGATTCTTTGGTATCACTATGAAAACGTCCATCATAATATCATCCCATTTCCATGTAGGTATGGGAAGAGGTTGTGTGACTCCTCTAGGATGTTGTCTTCCAGCCTTAACCTGTTGAAAAACCCTACATCTTGACACATAATCTGCAATCTCCTTCTTCATGTTGTCCGAAAAAAAATTTCCCTCAAATTTCTATACATCATAGTGCTACCAAGGTGTATAGAGAAATTGGAGCTATGAGCATCATACAACAATTCCTTTTTTAGATCTGGTATATCTGGAACACAATGTATTTTCCAAAATTTCAAAATACCATCTTTATATTTGATTTCAATCAATCTCCCATCATTCACAACATTAATTTTAGTTTGAAACACATTATCACATGTCTGAGAACATTTTATCCTTTCTAGTAATGTTGGTTTGGACACCATTTGAAAAAGTATTGATGTTTCACCTTCTATGATTAATCCCATAATAATATTTACTAGATTCATGAACATAGGGTCCCTTTCAACTCTCACGTTGTTCAAAACACAATGATCCATTCTTCTCAAAGCATCTTCCACCATATTTTCCTTCCTTGGGTTGTAGTGTATAATGAAATAATAACTTTTGAGTAGTTAGGCCATCGTCTTTTCCTCATGTTGTGTTATTTCTATGAGAAAATATACATCAGAATCTTATGGTTCATATATATCTCACATTTTTTCACCATATAAGTAGTATCTCTATATCATCAAATCATAGATTACAGCTGCTAACTCATGTTCATGAGTAGGATAGTTTTGTTGATGAATTTTTAGGTTTTTTGATGCATAGGAATTAACTCTATCATTCTAAATAAGGACACAACCAAGTCCTTTATTTGAAGCATAAATATAATTATAAATCAAGTCGTTCCCCGATGGTAGAGTCATGATAGGAAAATTGATTATATTTTCTTCTGTTCTTCAAAAAATTTCTCTTACTCTTTTTACAAAAAATTTTACCCCTTTATGTGTGATCTTGGTTAATGGGTTTTCCAATATGGAAAAATTATGGATGAAATGCCTATAATAACATGCTAAACCAATAAAACTACGTACCATCGTTATACTCATCGGTCCTGGCCATTCATGTATTTCGCTTTTTCATAGAAGGATTAACAATGATTCCATCATTAGAGAAAAAATAACCAAGAAATTGAAATTTCTTTAATCATGAATTCCCAATTGCTAAAATTCCCATATAATTCATTTCATATTACAGTTTTCAGAATAGTGTGCATGTTATTTTCATGATCTTAATAGCCTTTTGTGTATTCCAAGATATCATCAATAAATATTACTAAAAAGTTGTCAAGATATTCCATGAAAAATCTATTCATTAGATCCATGAAAACAGAGGTTGTATTATTCAGTCCAAAAGGCATTATTATAAACTCATAATTCCCATACCTTGTATGAAATGATGTATTTAGAATGTATACCTTCTTCACACACAACTGATTATATCTTGATCGACTGTCAGTCTTTGAAAATTGTTTATCTCCATGAAGTTGATTGACTAAATCATCAATATGAGGTTGGGGATGCTTGTTCATTATTATTAAAGCATTGATCTTCCTATACTAAATTCATAATATTATAGATCCATAATTATTCTTAACAAAAAGAATAGGGGATCCCCATGGATAAATACTGGGGAGAATAAATCCTTTATTACTCAAATCCCCTATATGTTCTTTAGTTCCACTAATTCCATAGTGTCCAATCTATAAGTGGTCTTCGATTTGGGCCTTGAACATGGAATTAAATCATTCGAAACTAAATTTCACATTCTAAAGGATATCCAGGTAAATATTTTATAAGAACATCAACATATTCGTTCACAATAGGTATGTCATCTATTTGAATATTATTTTCCTCACTGATAGTTATTTCATTATCTTCCTCCCCAATAATATAATTTATTAGAGCTAATGGGGGTGGATATAGATAAGAATCTGGTGGTGATGTTTCTGCTCCAATGATATGGTACTCCTTATCATCATCGAAAATTGTTATCTCCTTATTATTACAATAAAATTTCCCATCCTAGTCTAAAATCCAATCCATAAAAAGGATTATATCAAATTAAATTAGGAGTATGATGAAGAGATCAGCATATAAGGATCATTTATATTCCCTAATGGGGACTGATTAATAAAACATCATGGCAATGATACTTCCCATAACAGTTTTGACTAACAACTTCCTCGTTAAATCAAATTTGAAAAATCAAAAAAAAATTAGCTCACTATGATGATGTGAAAAAAATCGAGGATCCAGAATCAAATAAAGCATTAGATAAACATGAGGAAACCATTAAATTACCTCCACTACATCATTCGGAGCATCAACCTCATTAGTAGTGATTACATAAGCATGGTCTTGATCCATTGGACTTTTCGAAGGTAATATTTCTTAGAGATTAGGATATTCATTTGCATAATGACCCATTTCCCCATAATTTTAGCATTCAACATTGACATCCTCTTTCTTTCCTTTGTAGTCACGATCTTAGTGGTCATTTTCACCACACTTGTAACAGACTCCCATTCCCTTCAAGAATTTACTAGTGTGTTTCTTCCTACATTTACCATAGGATATAAATTCCAATTTTTCCTTATACCCCTTAATTCAATTTCAAGAGTGTTCAGCTGACCTATTCTTCTCATTCTTTGCATTAAAGTCATAAGACTTAAAAAATTATTATTCTGTCTTGATAGCACATGAGACAATATCATCATACAATGAGATGGATTTTGAGACTAATGATCAACGGACAAATGGTTTTAACCAATAAATGAATCTATCAATATTACTACTTGGGCTATGTATATATTCTATTTCATTCCTTGCTAACCTTGTAATGTTAGCGTCATACTTTGTGATACTCTCATCCTGTTTTTTCCTTAGACTCAGAAATTGTCTTTCCATGTCTGCTCGATGGTCACAAGGATAGTATTTTTCTATGAAAATATCCTTAAACTCCCTCCATTACATATTTTATACTTCTTCATCTACCTTTGTGTTTTGAAATAATGTCCACTATTGATCTACATCTCTCGTGAGGCGATAAACCACCATGACAACCTTTTCCCTTTCGCTACTACCTAAAGCATGAGATATTATCTCTAAGGAACTTATCCACTTCATATCTAAAAATAGATTTTGAGCCCCATTTAATCGTGGTGGGTGTTTCATCATGAAGTGGTCTAACATTGAACCTCCACGTTGTGGATCAGGGTGCTCCATATGAGTAAGATTATTATTCACAACCTGAGTGAGTTGTTCTAGTATGGTGATTAACTGATGATCACTAGTTTCATCAACAGCTGCACTATAATTATATTGATTATGAGGGAAATCCATAGATGGATTATGTGTGTTTATACGGTTTCCATTCATTCTACTAGGAACCATTTATAAACGATTACATACCCTGGATTAGTTTATGAATTGAAAAACATAATTCCAAACGTGTAAAACACTTTGCATAAATTTAAAATTTTATGGATATAATCCATAAACATGGAATTGTTATCATTGATGATGTATATAATTAAAAAATACTTCATAATGGATTGTAATGAAAATTTTAATTATCCTAAACATATTTCCTAGGAGTGTCGTAACCAATAGTGTTGCAAAGCTCGTTGGCGTGTACCATGATACCCGAAGTCAAGCCCGAAATTCCATGTCAGCGCTTTTTCTCCTAGGTACATATGTGATAGAGCCGACTCTCCCGGATCATATCCAAACATGGATTTATTTCCTGAGAAACTGACAAAATCATTACATAAACAAAAATAGAGTAACTTCTTATATACTAATACTCAATGTCTATCTTAGGGTAATGTTACCAAATCATAGTTTTTCTAAATCTAGCTTCCATGGTTTCTGCTAATCTTCCTATGATACCAACAGTAATGCCCCGACCCTAGTTAAATTGAGCTGATTCATTATTACATATCATTGGAATGATCATAAGGGATCAAATCCCGAATGACCTATCAATTTTTTAACCATGGAAATACTAGATACAAAGATAAGTTTTATATTACATTATGTAATGAAAAACATAAAAAAAATTGTGCCACTTTTTAACACATTCATCTCCCTTAGCCCATCCATGCAAGTATTCCATAATATACTTCTTCACATCCTATGAATAAGAAAACATAGAAATGGGTGAGTTCTGGTTCCCTTTAAGGATAAAAATATAGTGTATACTTTCATAAATAAGAATAATCATTTATGGTAGTGTATAATACTAAAACAATAATTTTTTAATTGTAAAAATCATCATTATATGGAAAATATTAATCATCTAATTCCATTTACTTTTTCACATGGATATTTTTCTTGTCAAATAATCCCATGTAATATCAATATCCAATTTCATTGTGATAAAATGCATAATGTCAGACATCATTACCACATTGTCGAGGCCATGTGACAAGTCTGCAAATAATATTTTGTTAAGGCCTTGTCCCAAGACACTAGATTGTATCATGAGACCTACCGATTCATCGAGGAGATATACCAGGCACCACCTGTCACATACTAAGTGCATTGCATTTCTAATATGAAAAGGTTGAAACATAACATAAACATTCATATTAAAAGTAGCATATAAAATGTTAATACCTTTACCATAAACCATAAATGGTATAAATATAATATATTCATAGTAAAAATTATCAAAAAACATCCATCACAATATGGATGATTATATCATAATAAATCAACTTCAAACAACTGTAAAATCCCTCAAAGGATGTTGACATAGATGAAATGAAATCTATTTGTTGGAAATATCTCTTTCTATTTTTAAATTATTTTAAATATTATAATTATAAATAAGACACTCATTTTGAAAATATTTTTATAATATTGTATGTTAATTATAGATGGTGTTATAATGACATTAAATTTCCATACTCTCTATATAAGTTAAAAAACAATCTCTCCATAATCCAGTCGAAAAGGTCATAGATGACATTGTTTAGAAAATTAAGGAAAGATTATTTTATAAAAATTTCGTAAAAATTCAAACAAGGGTATAATTTACATTAACCTATATTCTTGGAAATATTAAAAATGTTTTGAAATTCATTTTTAAGAAACACATATGTTTATGATAAAGAGGTCCTAATAGATACTCACATACAAACAACCTCAGATAATGAAAAGATTGTAGAATTAACTCTTACCTTCTAATTTTACTTCACTGAGGGTATGTTGACAACCTGTATAATAGTTAAATAATTTATATTAAGTTATAGAAGAACCACATACATAAATATGATATCATATATGGTATTATAAGTTTTCTTGGTTGATAATAAATCAGAAGTATCATGGTTTTAGGTGTTAACTAGTTTGTTTTCCTTTATATGATTGGTTACGTAAGCCATGTTTGTTTTGTATAGGATATATCTTATTCATATAAAGAATGATATTAATTTCTTAAACATTATTTTTAATCATAAAATGAAAATTATTCTGGAATTATTATAATGGGTACTGAATTTCATCGCATTCATGAAGATGGTAATCCGTATGTACGCACGAGTGTCGATATCATCCTGTTGAAGGTGAAATCATATGTAATTGGATGTTATAACATATATAAAGAATCTATTACATGTCATATTTAATATTTATACCAGTTATACTTATTTTTTTACCCATCCAAAAAAAGAAGTATTTGAATAACAAACTACACCACGATGTGGAGACCGTATGTCATACATACACACATATGGTGACTTTTCATTCATAGGATGTATAGAATAATGAATATGGTTGTACCATATTTATAATAACATCACAGTATTTATAATGTATTGTAGTTATTATTTTTGTGTGGAAATAGAATGAAAGGGGACGTGGAAGAAGAAAAATCATCGAAATAGGTGGTGAAATTATTATCTCTTCTTTGCGTGTTTCCTTTTGAGATGATCAAAATGGATCCATAGGTTGACTTTATGATCGAATTAAGGCCTATATGTCAATGTGAGGGTAGTTGGGAGGATATTTGCATAGTTTTTGGCAGAGAAAAATGGCTCTGGAGGTTTGATTTTTAGATAATGGGATGCATTTATTAATGAGCGAGGTGAGGGTCACTTTAGGAAAAGAATGAAATATTATTTTAATATAGAAACATATTCAGGTTATAATGGATAAATAATAACTTATTTCTTGGATAAGGTATGTATGGGTTGAAAACCATTCAACCAATTTCTTTTAGATAGTTTTTCGTCAACATATTAACATTATCTTTTAGATTTATCTCTTAATAAAATAGTATAACTTTTACAATGTATTCTTGTATTATTATAGTAAATGGTTAATAAACATACTATAAAATGTCAAGAGAATTCCAGGTGGTTAATTATTGATATTTATAAACTTATATAAGTCATGTGGACAATCCATATATTTTTTGGAATATTATATCAATTACTAATATAGTATTTTTTATAAACACACTCATTTTTGTCAATTTTGACAATATTTTGTATTTTTTTTTGTGAAAGTCATAACAACTTTTTCACGTAGAAAAAAAATTATTTTATAATCCATAGAAAGTCATATTAACCTATAAAATTACTGAAATTCCTCAGAAGTTTCAATTTAAATTTATTTAGATATTTATAATATCAATTATTTTAATCCTTCATTAATATGGTTATTATTTCATCATCATTGCATCATAAATATATTTAATTAGTTGTTATCTAAAAGTTATAAATAAAATAAAATTATTTATTAAATCTTATTATCATTATAATGAATACTTTTAGGTAAATTTTTCTTATGTATATCCCTATATTAAAAATGGTTTAGTTATTAAACATCGAATATAACACTTTTAACAACCATTAAAATAAGATAATAATAAATGTCCTATTATAATCCAAGGGGACCAAAAGGATACTATTTTATTCCTGAGATTTATTTTGGTAGAAAGAAACTTATCCAATAGAATTATGAAATGTGGTACGGTAATTATAATATATTTTTATACCTTTATTTACCCTTTTTTTACTTTTAACCGTGCTAAATAAAAGTCAAAAGTTACTATTCCATAAAAACCATTTTCATCTTATTGAACCAAACATTACATACTTATGTCAACCATGTCCCTATGTATTTTGAAATTCAATTCACAGAAGCGGTAAAATTACTTTTTATGCAAATTTGCAAATGCGCCTAGAAGGTGGTTAAAAGACGGTACAAAGTTCAATAGAACATTATATATCTAATATGTAAAATTTATCCAATGCACTAAATTGAACATATATAGGTATTATGTGTCCATTTTTACAAAATATAAATTTAAATAATATAACTAATTATTTAAACAAAATGTCGGTTCTAAACAATAACGTTGTTTTTTCACTATTCATCAAAAATTAATATTTTTCAGAATAATATAAAAATCACTCTAAGATAATTTTTATATTCTAAATCCAAAAATGAAGTCCTTATGAAAAGTTAAATTTATAAAATTTTAAAAAGTGGCTACTACTATTCAAAACGACTACTTTGAATGGTTGTAGTATGTTTGAACATGAAGTTGTGTACAATAAAGGCTATTATTTTATTCAAAAAGAAGTGTACTGTGGAATATTGGGGTTTCATATAATATGTCCCATATTGAAATATATAAAGAGTTATAGTAAAATATCCTATTCCAAATACAGTAATAGTGGGATGTTTGACACTAATGCTTGATACTGGACTATAATTGGCTAAACCTGCAACGATGATGTGACAACACAACTAGAGGTTCATAAAAACCAATTGATGACATAAACAATTTGTGACATGATGTTTATTATAAATAATATAACTATGTAATTTTATTATTACATTTCAATTATGAACACAATTGATCTCCAGACATATGATTCTTGAATGGAATACTAACCAACATGATACGAGTTGTAACACATCGACCTGACCCATTTGTTTGGGGAAGACCAGTGTACCACTATCATAGGTGATATACCTTAATAACTGAAGGCTATCAATAAATATAATGATCATAACAATATCGTGGGGGTAAATTTTACATCATATATAATATAACCAAAAAAATATTGTACAAAAATATACATTGGATGAACATGATGCATGATATAAAATGTTCTACAAAACAATTACAAATCATAAGACATAAAAACCACACTTAGAGTTAGAAAAATAAAAAAAAACTAGAATACTAAATCAAGGAATGAACCCCAAATAGGAAATGAAACCAATGATTAAATATAGCACCAGGAAAAACACTACATCTATACATATCCAAGATCTATCTCCCAAACTACGAGACTACAACATTAAGGATCTCCACTAGTGAATTACAAGATCTATCTATTATATGCATCATGATAAACAATTTGTTAAAATGTAATTGGATAAAAATAAAAAGGTTTATTATATTGATTTTGTAAGAAATATATAATAATTCTGACATACACCCCTAGGATTGGAACATGTTATCCAACAATTAATATAAAATAGATGTTGGAAATATGAAAATGTTTGTAAGATATAAATATACACAAGTAGTGAAAAAACTCTCAAAATGGAAATTTCTCATGTCATGAACAATGACCCCTAAAACACACACACTCAATGAATGTCCTAAAAATGTAGGCCCATTAAACAACACATACCCACGAGTGGTACCTTCACCTTCAGAACAAAGCCATTAATTGGTAGTAAAATATAATGACTCCATATTTACCATGTAACCAGGTCTAACTCAATGAGGCTCATTCCATGTATAATGTGACCCCACTCACCAATTTATGATCCAATTTCTCACACACAAAACAAATTTTGAAATTAACTTCCCATTTCATCAATTTATCAAACAAGTTGTGGAAAAATACTACAACACATAGTTTTTGAAGACAAAACAAATAAGGATACATCATAGTATTTTCATCAAGAAACATAACTAAGATGTTTTTTAAAACCAGTACTTAAATTTTTTGGAAAAGTGGTGGGGGATAAAAGACTCCTACCCCTAATTTTCTCAATGTGAATAAGATTTTCAGAAATCTATATTTGGACCACATTTCCATTCCTTAAACATATCCTAAATAAGATTCATCAAAACATTCCATAAACTATAAATCCATTCTTGATATCAACAATATAGGTTTTCTCTAAAAACAAAATGTGAATATTACTACAGAGAAGAATAAATATAATTATTACCATCAATTCCCAAGGCATATTACGCAAATGATGGATGAAGAATATATTTAGAGGGAGTATCATCACTAAAATCGACCAGACAGAGCCTAGGGATAAAGATAAAATACTAAATCAAAATTAAAATTTATGTGATTTAAATTTATATTGGAGTTTAAAAACTGGATGAATTTACATTGTGAAAGACTAGTTCACATCATGAATCATTTAGGCACTGAAATTTATGTCACCTCACATAATGTCCACAAAACACATTAATTCCTTGAATAAAATTCATGAAAACTAACTAGAAACTGTTAATTCATATAATTAATCATTCACATCATGAATCTACTTATTTATATACATTCTATCTTCTTCTATACTTTTTCCTCCAAACACATCCCCCAATTAAAATAAATTTCTCTATACCTTGATGGAAAAATGTAAAAAAAGAATATATCTCAAACATTGGGATTCACATTAGAACCCATAGAATTTTATTATCCCCGCTAGAATCTCATCATAAAATCTTCATATTCACCTAATATAGTTCTCTTGGGTACCCTATACAACCACATTATCTCTCACGCATTTATCTTTCCAAACAAATTTATAAAATTATTATATATATTATGTTCGAAATGGGAAAACCTCATTATATAATAAACCACCATCCAAATGCAATATTTTTAGTTGTTGTTAATTCTCTTGGTGAATCATGCTTAGAAATTCAACTAACTGTTCCATAAAAACAATTGAAAAGGCATATAAAAAGGTCATGTATGAGGTCAAACCCATAAATACAAGTACTACATAATAAAAACATGGTCCCATTAGTCAATAAGAAAAATAATAAAAACAAAATGTAGATGAATATACATTGGAATTATTATTAATGATTAATTCATTGAGAATTTTTAAATTTAGGTTGATGAAATATTAAATCTTAAAAATATATTGGATATTCATGTTGTTTTCATAATTGATTCTATATAATGCATTCAACTTGGTCATTACTCTCTAATAAATAAAATACCATATTTATGGTAAAATAATTCAGTTTCATAAGAAATAAATTGATCTAAAACCATATTTATACATAACCAATCTAACTCATATAATGGTCATCCATGAATAAAATTGTCACAACCAATCGTAGTAGGGCCCGTGCTGCGACTTCCCAAGCCCGCCTCCAATAGGATAGCGGGTGGTGACTACAACCAATTAGATATATCACTAACATGGGTGGAATTTCTTATGTACCTATACAAAAACACTCATCTACAAACCCATAAATGCAAAATGTAAAAACTAAAAAGGAAAAAAATTCATGAATACAACTAAACCCAACCAACATAGTACAACATAAGTAAAGTGAAGAAAGTAAAAATGGGCCCAAATATAAGCTCACAAAAAACAACAGTCTACAACCATCCTCGTACAACCTGTAAGTATGAAGAGGTACTGCGAATGCAACTTATATTAATAGAAACACCTCGTCTTTTAGGGAACTCAGATATCTCAATTTGGTCCTAGTCCACCTAGGAATCTGTAAAACGGTTGCTCATCTGCACAAGACACGACACGTGCTAGTGAAACCCATAAAGGGGTGAGTATAACAATACTCAATAGAGGACCTCAAAAACCACAAAGAAATATGAAAAGTAGAGGTATAATTAGCTCTATATATTATATATACACTAAAAATATAACAAGTTAAACAGAACACATATATACTAAAAAACTCAGACTCGTAGTCTAGAGACAAGTCACACAACCACATACTACCACAAGGGATTTAGTTCCAAGGTCCCACGGAGCACTCATATGGGAGAAATCACTCCATGATTATGATAGTTATGATGTAGTCTATCCAAGAAGTACTGTTAATTGAGAAAATCCATGAGGTATACACACACATTCCAGGATAACACACTCTTGAGTAGGGAAAGGACAAGATACATAGATGAGGATCAATTATAGGGCCATGGTAGGTACTGAGACTCATTTAAATTCACCTTCTAAGTAGAGAATTAGCGACCTATAGGATTATTTATGAAGATAACTAACACTACCTAGGGTCAATAATGCATAAAGGATATCCCTCCAGGCCACTTGGAGTGATACATGACTCTATCTCAGGAATTCATACTGAAGGGATCATACTTCAGTGAATGAAAACGATACCTAAACATCATGGGAATGAATAAAGGGGAACTAACCCAAAAAAACTTTTCCATGAAATGATGAACATGGGAACCAATTATTGTTACCGGATATACCCGAAATGTAGAATATGTTACATGATGTGTCTCGTGAGTCCAGTTATTTCCCATGTGAAATTTCTTGATTTTAAAGGGAAATACCATGTCGAATGGTAAGTACATGGTGTGTAGGATGAACAAAACACCGTGTCCAATTAACTAGGGTTCCCTCAATATACGTAGTTGTGTACCCATAAATAAATTCAAGCCATGTGTACCATCCAATATAAGAGATATACGATGGAACCTACATAACAAAATTGGTCTAGAAATGTGATGGACTTTACGACCATGTACTCCACCCCATGTTCATCTATCATCTGAGAAGCATGCTAAGTCCCGTGTAAGGACCCAGACACTGTGTTCTTCAGAGAACAACTTGTGTCAATGCATCATGTCTCCCAGAAAAGTATTCACTACTAGATGGGGCCCACATGTTGTGTCACAATGTAGGCACACCATGTTTTTCATCGCATGCAGCGCACAAACCCAAGCGGTCGTCGCCAGTCCCACATAGCGTGTTCTTCGAGATACACATTGTGTGTTCCAGAATCTTCCAAAATCACAAAACTAACTCTCCGCGCCTCAGTGATGCTCTGATATTCATTATTAAAAAATTCATGAAACTCCAGATTTTAAGTTTCTCTAATGCCAAAAAGTTATCTCTATTGTTTTCAGGCATCTGATAGGCCGAAAAAAAAGTTTCAAACCACTCATACAAGGAATGCATAAAGAACGATCCTCCTCCATCTGAGTTGATTCATCGTCCACCATCGACATCTCACCTCCACTAGTTCATCATGATGTTTGATCTCTGATTTAGGATTGTTATGTTTCAAAACAGACTTGCAATGATCCAATGTACATCGCTCCACAAAGCAAGCATAGAAAATGAAAAAAATCCAATAAAAAAATTAAGGAACAAATATCTACCGCCATTCATCATGACATTGATTTTCTCCAATTACAAAGAATAAATAGTTCATAATAAATCATCCATCACAATCAATTTACATAATCAAACCCTGAAAGAAATGGAAAATAATAACCCTCCTATAGGAATGCATGATCCAAGGATCAAGTAGTTCTTTGGTTGATATGTATTCATTGTTTAATCAAATAATAGGGAAAAAACAAATAAAAAAACCCATACATCAAACTTCTATGCAGTGGAAGTGTGGTCATCATCCAAGTTTCGATCTCTCTACATAACAATCCATGCATCGGAATTCATTGGAATTCATTAAGAATCAACCAAGGTTTGATCCTCTCCAAATATACATAGGCTTCTAGGGAGTTTTCTAGGGTTATGATTCTATCCCTAGGATACTTATTATTTAAAAAGAAAATAAGCATCGCTGCATTATGGATAAATTTAAAAATATAATAAATTAATAATTTATTATATTTTTATTAAAATACCATAAATTACCATTTTGATGTCGACCCATGTTGTTCGATGTTTGGATCTGCCTAAGGTAAAGTTGTTTATCCAAAGGAAATGGTGCCTTCAGATTTCATATCTAGTTATCCATTTAAAATTTATTCCACTTTTACACGAAAACCACTCAGGTTCGCTATTTAGGAGCGTAAATTTATTACAGACATTTATTCTATGAACTCTAGGCCTTAGAATCTCACACCGTTGAATAGCCTGGTCTCGTATTAATTTGATAAAATATATAAAAAAGAGTACATGGAAAATCCGAGACATTAAATTCTCCCCACCATAGGGTTTTCATCCTCTAATAGCTAAATCAAAAGGCTATTCCAATATGTTTGGGTACTAGGCATGGATTCGAGCCTCCAGATCCCACGTTCTCTCTTGAATATTCTCATGCCGCCACCAGACACGCACTAATTTAATCGATCTCCCTTGAAGGATCATCTCATGCTGATCCTCGATCTCCACTGGGTGCTCTACGAAGGTCACACCATCATTGATGTACAGTTCTCCCCAGTTGATAACGTGCGATGGTTCATGCATGTAACTCATCAACTGCGACACATGGAATACATTATGTACCTAGTGCAACTGTGGTGGTAGTGCTATGTGGTATGCCACATTGTCAACTCTGCGTAGTATATGGAAAGGTATGATGATCCTCGGAGATAGTTTTCCACACTGACCAAATATCTGCAATCCTCATCGAGTTGAGAAACGAAGGAAGTCATGGTCTCCCTCATCAAACTAGAGAGGTCTCTGTCTAATATCATCATAACACAACTAATTTCTATGTGTAGCCATCTTCCACTACTATATGATCTGCATGATTGTTGTGGTGGGTCAAACCAACTCTGTACCCCGGAGTGCTAACTCATCAGGGTCAGTCCAGCAAAAAGTTGACCGACATGGTCTCCAATATAAAACCTAAAACAATTTCATAGTAATGGTTTAGTGGTGGTTTTTATTGTACACAAAATCCACCACTGGTAGGTGCTCCTCCCAACTATGACCAATGTGCAAGATAAAGGCCCACAACATATCCTCTCGAACCTGAACGGTCCTCTCAATCTTACCATCTATCTACGGATTGAATTTCATTCTCAAGAATAGATGAGTCCAAAAAATCTCCTACAATCACATCCAAAAATGGGATGTGAAGTGGGTGTCATAGTTTGAGACTATTTTAGAAAGGACTCCATGAAACCGAACAATCTCTTGCAAGTAGAGGCATCCAAATATCTCCACGTATCTCTGTTCCTGGATAGCTAGGAAGTGGGCCAACATAGTGACTCAGTCAATGATCACCCATATAGTATCATTCACCTTTGACAACTATGGTATGACCATCATGAAGTCCATTGATATTTTATACCACTTCTAATCTATAACATCTAGGGGTTAGCTATCCCAGATGGAACCCAGTACTCAGCCTTCACCTGCTGGCACGTAAGGCTTCGAGAAATGAACTCTGCTACTTCATTCTTCATACCAGAACAGAATAACTACTGTTGGATATCATGGTACAACATCACCACAATAGGGTGTACTCCAAAGGGGGATTTATGAAACTTCATCAGGACCTCTTCCTGCAACTCCTCTGGTACAACAGTGTGTCCTCTTAAAAGAACAATGTGCTCCCCAACATTGGGAATATCCATCAAGAGCATGTCATGTGGATAACTGAGCACATAAGGACTCACAGTCGACATCCATATGGTGTGCCTCCCAAACTCGCTGTACGAGTGTATGGTTGACAACCATCGACATAAGGTAAGATACATCCTCTCTGTCCTGAAGGATAACCATAATGAGGCCAACTTCTCTTTCACCTCACCGAACAGCTTCGAGCTCAACCATATGCTAAGAGAATCTTCCTCCTTTTTCCCCTTCCCATGAGTATAGATGATAATGAATTCATAGTACTAGAGGAACTCTATCCAACACCTCTATCTAAGATTCGAATCCTTCCAAAAAATGATGTGTTTTAAGCTCTTATGGTCTGAGTAGATGATAATCATATCACCCATAGGGTAGTGTCTCTAAGTTTTTAACGCGAAGAATACCACCACCAACTGAAGATCATGGGTCGCATTGTTCTTCTCAGGAAGTCTTAGCTAGAATGAACCATAAGAAATCCGCACATGTATCTAAAACAAGACACATCATAATCTGGTCCTTAATGCTTCCAATGAAACTATGTACAAGACACCCTACTATGAAAATCACAAGATCGGGGTGCTCGTCAAACACTATCTCAATTTCTTGAATGATTGATAGTAAATCTTAGTACACATTACGAATTTCCCCATCCTATTCAAGGCCATCATAAGTGATAATATCTGGGAGAAATTAGGAATGAATCTCTGGTAATATACTACTAACCCAAGGAATTTTCATACCTCCATCACTCTCTGAGGTGGATTAAATGCTAGCACTGCCTCCACCTTCGTTGGGTCCACAACTATGCCATTTATTGAGATGAAATATCCCATAAAGTGGACCTCCTAAATGAAAAAACCGCACATCGAGAGATTCCCATAAAGATAGTGCGCTCATAGTGCATCTATAACCATCTATAGGTGTCTTGCATGCTCAGACTCTGATGCTGAGTACACAAGGATGTCATTGATGAAGACCACAATCAATCGGTCCTTGTACGACTGGAAGTGGTGGTTAATAAGTCCCATAAACATTGTAGGGGTGTTCATCATGGCAGATGGCATCACCAAGTACTTATAGTGACTATACAGTCATCTGAAAGCTGTCTTCGGTATATCTTCGTCCTGTACTCATTACTAGTGGTTACCTGATTATAGTTCATCCTTCTAGAGCCACTGTGCCCCTCTTAGCTAGTCAAAGTGGTCATCGATCCATGGAAGTGGATATTTGTTCTTCATTGTTACCTTGTTAAGTGCCGGTAATACATTGAATATTTAAAACTCCCATATGAATACTTTTAAAACATAACTGGGGTCGCCCAGTGTGAAACACAAGGTCTCGCGAACCACTTCCCTTGCAAATCCCCAAACTGAACCCTTAATTCAATAAGCTCTATATATCCATCTCGTACGCTGGTGAGGATATCAGTGTTATCCACGGGTTTAAGTTGAAGTAGAATTTCATTTCTTGGTGGTGAGGTTGCCCTGGAACATTTTCAGAAAAGGCGTCCTCATACTCTGCTACAACAATTGGGAACTAGATTCTCACAACATCAACTGCTCTGAGGGTATGTCTAGAAAATTCATGAGTGATCAGCTGCACACTCTTATGAATGATCTCATCCTCAGCTGCTTTTGTATCCTTTTCACTGAAAAAACAAAATCTAATCCTATCTCTACAGACACACCGCACTCTTCACCTAAAGCAGTCAATCTTGTCATGGACTAATGATATAAAATCCTTACCGATAATGATGTCTTAAGCCCTCTAAAATGCCACCAATAAGTTACAACTGATACCCCCACCTCCTCAAGAAAGATCACATTGTCTGCAAAGATGTGTGATCATCGAGTCTCCTTCCGTAGGTGTCCCCAAGCATAAGGGTCGAGTTAATGACTCGACCCGAATAACAAGGTTTCGCAGAGGACATGTGGCGAAGAAGGATTGATTGAAACTTGTGTTTATATGTGCATAATATAAGGTAGAAAATAGATATATCATACATCATATCAATGATGGATTCCATGGGTTGTATTCCTCAACCGCTTGCAGCTGACCCCACACATGTCCCACATCCCCCTGAGCCTGGTGCGGACCTCTTGCCAGTGGTGGTGGGAGTATATTGAAGCATATACCACCACATGATGCTCTCCCAGCTCCTCTTCCACGTTCACTACCTGGTGGGTCTATCTTCTCCACTCTCTACCTCGGCCTATGTGGTCCTCTTACCACCTGTCTGGCAGAATGTCAATGGGTTGGATAGTATCTTGAGACATCTTCCCTACCATATACCAAGTAGCATCTCCTCTCCCTAGGCTCAATAGTTCAAACCTGAAAGTCCTTAATTGTCGATCCCCTATTTTGGGTCCACCTATGACGTCTCCCACATCCTGGTCCTTATTCCCAACATCAGCTCCCTACTGCCGAGGTCTCCTCTCCTATATACCTATTACAGACTATCCTCGGATGTCTATGCTCTGCCAAGAAGCTCTCAAACACCAAGGCCCACTCGAGAATGCCAGAATAAGTTGAACTGAATAGAGGCAATACACTATATCAAATGTCCCATCGTACTCCTCACTTGAATGTACATGCTATGAATTACTGATACCTGTCCATATCCATTGAGTACCCTATAAGTTTAGTGAACCTCGATGAATTTTCATCCACCACCACACTTCCCTGCTAAATTTAATGAATTTCCTAGATACACATCACTCTTATTATAACTGTAGAGAAATCCTCCCTAAATAGTTGCTTAATCATCATACATGAAACAGTCTAATTATCATTATTATGTGTGGTCAAACTCCACCATCGTCCCATTGGACCCTGAAGAATGATCGCTCTTAGGACCACCATAAGGTCCGCTAGTGTCCTCACATGATAGAAAACTCTGGTCACCTCCTCAAGCAAATCCCCAGCTGCCAGGGGGCTGAGCTGACCATGAACCTGAGGGGTCTCTATCTCCAGAACACTTTGAGTGCACTCAACCTCTATACCTCATATATCAGTACTATTGGTTCCATGGGCAGCTTCAGTAGTGGTGGTATATCAGGTGCACCACCTATAGGTAACACATATGGAACTAGTCCCTATATCGAAGCCTCGTTACTCTTGGTGTCATCCTCTTGATTGAGCTACTAAGTCTGAGAGGGTATGTATCATAGAGGAATCTTATAAGGAAACAAGATTTACCATGGTCAACGAGTATATCTAGATAGCTGACACAAAAGACATGGATAATACAACCCATTCCCTTATGATTCATGTACCATTTTTTTACATCCTTGCAACTAGTGTTTTCATGTACTGAGTCGAAAAACATGTTATCAGGGTTCTAGTATATGGATATGTCAGCCACCTACACCAACACTAGAGTTCCCATGACTGAAATCTAAACTCCATACAGTTGACACAATTTCCCCAAACACATTTCAGAGAATCATGTTCCTAAGGTAGAACTGAACTCTCTCTAATACGACTTTGTCATGACCCGTACTAGTGGGTTCTGTGCCGTGACTCCCCAAACCCACCTCCAGTAGGCCAAGGGATGATTACATGCACCATGTACACATATCATATACATGGGATGCATTTCCTAAGTACTTATTCCCATGAAAACATCTCCAGGCCCCCAAATGCAGAAATGTGAAAACCACTATGGAACAATATGAATGCATCCAACTATACCCAACCAATAGAGTTCAACAGATTTAAAGTGCAGAAAGTATAATTAGGCCAGAATACAAGCCCACAAAAAACAGGAGTCTACAAACTGAAATGTCCAACCTATATGTAAAAAGAGGTATTGGGACTGCTTCTCATAGATATTGGAAAACCTCAACCTATAGGGTAATCAGATAGCTTAGTCTAGTCCTAGTCCCCTATAGACTCTATAAAAATGCCACTTTCCTACACAAGATACAACACATGTAGGAAAATCCCATGCATGGGTGAGTATAAGAATACTCAAAAGAGGACCCTAGAAACTACAAAGTAAAACACAATGTATAGGTAAAACATTCTATACATAGTATAATTCTACTAAACATATAACAAGAGATACACGATCTAGATATTCAAGACTCAGATCCATTGTCTAGAGATAAGTCATACAACTACATACTGCCTCTAGGGATTATGTTTAAAGGTTCCATGAAGCAGTCCTCTGGGATAACTCACTCCGCTAGTCGGATAGCTCTGATGTTGTCCATATGAGAAGTACTATTCGTCAGGAAAATCCATGAGTGGTAGATACAATCATTCCAGGAGAACACACTCCTGAGTGGGGGAACATCATGATACACAGATGAGGATTACTGATCGTGCCTTAGAAGATACCAAAACTCATCTGTATTCACCTGCTAATTAATGGATCAACATCTTGTAGGATTAGTCACATTGATAACTGACTATACCTTGGGTCAAGAATGGATAGATGATCTATTTCTGGGCCTATCGTAGGGATACACAACTCTATCGTAGGATGTCCTACTAAAGGGATCATACTCTTAATAATGGAAAAAATACATGAACATTAGGGGAATAAGAAAGGGGCACCAACCCAAATGAATCATGTTCATGATATAGAGAACAAGGGAACCAACTCATGTTCTAGGATATACACGATGTGTATAAAGGGTCACACACTATGTTTCATGACTCTGGGTACTGCCCGTGTCAAATTTCCCAATTCAGAAAGAACATTTCTTGTTAAAAGGTTAGTACATGGGGCATAAGACGAACGACACACCTTGTCCAAATAAACGAGGTTACCTAAGTGTATGAAGTCATGTGCCCGCACACGACATCAACCCGTATTATCCATCCTTGGTAACTGATACATGGGGTAACCCACGTAACCATCCTATTCTAACAATGAGGTTGAGTACACTGCTATGTACTCCACCTGGTGTCTGACTATCATCTAAGATACATGCTGAGTCTTGTGTAAGTACCCAAATTCCATGATCTTAAAAACACATTCCCTGTTAGTGCATCTCATCGCCCAAAAATCCATCTGTTACTAGGAGGGTCCCACACGACGTGTCTCACTGAAGGTATGTGGTTTTCTTCATCCCGTGACACATGAAAACCCTAGTATCTTCTGCTGGTCCGACACGATGAGTTCTTTAGGATACAGGTCGTGTGTTCCAAAATTTTCAAGAATTGAAAATCTTCCTCACCGCTCCTTAGTGATGCTCTGATCTTTATTATGATGACTCTTTACCAGAAAACATCATATTCTTGTTTTTCCTGATTTCTCAAAGTTGAATCTGTTGTTTTTAGGTTTCCAACCACCACCAAAAATAAGTTTTGATCCATCCGTACAAAGAACGCTCAAAGAATGATCCTCCTTGATCTGAGTTTATTTTTCATCTTCCATTGCCATCACACCACCACAGGGTCATTTCAATTTTCTATCTCTAATTTAGCATCATTGAATTATGAAACAAAATCACAATGATACATTTTTCTTTACCCTATGATGAACAAGCCGAAACGATGAATAAATCCCATGATCCAAAATTGAAGAATGAATATCCGCCGTCACTCACCACGAAATTGATCCACTCCCATTAGAAGGATTAAACATGGTCATTATAAAAAAAAATATCACAATCAATTTACCAAATCAAACCCCGAAATAAATGGTAATTAATGACCCTCTCCCAAGAAAACATGATCGGCGGATCAGCCTGTTTCTGGGTTGATCTATGTTCATTTTTAATCAAAGAATGGGGAAACCAAAAAAGACACAAAACACCTACCTCTAATGTCGATGATGCGGAAGAGTGGTCATTATCCGAGATTCGATCTCACTGTGCAATGATCCATGATTCGTCGTTCTTTGGTGTTATTAAAGAATCACCCAAGGTTGGCTCTTCTCCAAAGCTCGAACGATTTCTAGGGACTCTTCTAGGGTTATGATTCTTTCCCTAGGATCCAATTTATTTAAATGAAAAATATGTGTTGCTTCCTTATGGAATCATTTAAAAATAAAATAAATTATTAATTCATTTTTTTCATTAAAAAGGTCATAAACTAACTTTTTTCAGTCACCCTACGTCGGTCGATGTTAGGATCCACCTAAGTTAAAGTTGCTTCTATGAACACAACGATTCCCTCGAATTTGTAATTCGGGATCCCTTTTAAATGTTATTCCACTTTTTTAGGAAAATTGGTTATGTGCACTTCTTAAAAGCATAAATTTATAACAGACATTTATTCCAGGAACTCAGGGCCTCAGAATCGCACTTCATCGATAATCCTGGCCCCGTATTAATTTTTTATAATATGTTAAAAAATTATTTCATTGAAAAAACATGACATTACAAAAATCTAGTTTTTTGTGAACTATAATGAATGAACATTAAAAACATAGATACTGGTAGATATATAATAGCGGTTTTGGAAACCACCACTAAAAATGTTAATATTTGATCTCCACGAATGATGTTTTTATAAGAATCATTAAATTATATATTTAGAATTATTTTTAACTAAAAACACAACAAATTATTCTTAAAAAATACAAATACCTCTTCGTTCCCCACTCATCCTCATATAGAGAACTAGTTATACATGTCTCCTCCACAGCCAACTTCCCATCATCCTTCACTCAAAAATCGTCATCCCCACATCCAAAAATTCTTCGATTATAATATTTTAGGTTCCAAATTCTCATATATTTGTTTGTGTAATATTATAAAAACCATTATTTGGTTATTTTATATATTTGGGCAACTAATTGTACACACACACAATTAATGGATTATCTATTACCAGTAGTTATTTCATCTCTCATATTGGTGACCTGACCATGATTCATTACTCCATCAAAACTCAAAACCCTACCATATATGTAGAATACAACCATTAAACTATATTTCTCTATATCATGGAATTAAAACACTAAAAATGGGTATTTAATGTATAATGTATAAGGTAGGATGGCAAGGAAAGAATATATTATAAGTAACCAGTGAGGATAATTGTATCACTGATATGGGGATGGGTGAATCAATGATAATTTTTCATTATTTTTTTTCTTACAAATGAAAAATTGTTATCCTCTTGTTAAAGAATCAATTTCCTTCCGAAAACAATTCAAACAGACATCCATAGGAAAACAATTTCTTATAAGGATAACTATTAAATATGAATTATTATTTCCATGGAACTCTTTGGTAAAAATCCAAAACTATACAATAAACTAGAAAACTGTTCTTGGATTACAATTACTGTGATATGGACTTACATTTGTGTAGTACATTGGGGAAAATCAAAAAGAATCTATGCACACTCTTATAAGAAATAGGGTAATAAAATGTTTTTTTTGAAAAAACATATTGTACATGTTCTTCTTTATAATTCAATATATTTATTAAATTAAAAACAATTCTTCACTTTCATACCCAGTAGAAGATATGAAAATCCTGTAAATGGTTATGAAAAACCTTGTCTGATTTTCCTAGGTCCGATTTTCCCAGTGCGATTCCTCTGAATCTGATTCTCCCCTATACGATTATTCTAGTTCAGTATTATTTTATAATACAATATAAATGATTCATCACCACATAAATTTTCGACTAAGATAAAATCAAGTACGATTATTTTTCAGTTCAAGATACCCAATACAAAAATCATATAGAAGATTAATCCATCCTGATACAATGATCATATGAATACCATTGATATGTGGAATATGAAGATCCATAGATATATGATAAAACCAAAGTATTATGTTAATATAAAGACAACATTTTGATTTTTTTCACTCCTACTATGTCGTATCTCTTTCAAAATTTCTTCAAATAAGATCATTATGATATCTTCTATCTCTAACTAAATGCTCAGAGATTCTCTCTCTACTATAGAGAACAGTACCAACTAACCCATCATAATTTAAAAAGTACTTATCCTTTTATAGGCGGACCTTGATATCTTTTGGCAGGAACCCTGAAAATCATTCATGTTCCAAAAAATTATCCCAAATATCAATTTCCCCTGAAATATTATGATATACTTTTACTTCCTCAACCCTTCTAAAACCTTCTCGAATCTTCTTTAATCATCATCTACCTCTTATGAATTTCTTTTGAATCATCAGTATGATTTCAATAAATGTACCCAATGTTTCCCAATTATATGTCTCAATACATATCTCTGTATCAATTTAAAACATTGAATAATTAAATGGATTCCATTATTATTTTTTTGAATACGATTCTCTGAATTCATTTGAATCACACTCATTTATTGGAATATGCAGCTCCCCCTTCACTATAAATTTAGAAATCTCCATAATTTATTCTTTTGAATCACTTGAGATTCAAAACATAATCTTCTCCTGTTCTCTTAAACTAGTTGGAAACCTCTAATGTTATTCAACCATTATGAAATACTGGACTTCATTTTTGAAATTGGTCTCTCTTATCTTCTATTGAACCACTTAAAAAATTTATACACAATCCAGTGCTTGTATCATTATTTACTTTATGGCATTAGATTCATTTGAGAATTGATTTAGCATCTTCAGAATTTGATTGGAAAGTATTGTGACATTTCATTCATTAATACACCTTTATTTTATTCTCAACTAGACTATAATATTTCTTGAATATGATTGTTTTGTATTCAATCATCCTTGCTAAGATCTTTCTGAATACAATCATTATGAGTAGTATTGGATTGGATACAATTTTCCATTATAAGATATTTTTTGGGTAATCTCATTATGAATATATTCTTTTCTTCTTCTACCCATATACGACCATCTAAAAAAAATCAGCACCATCTCTTACACTTCAATCGTAACCAACATTTCAATCAGCACCACCCATTCAATCGACACCACCTTCTAAATTGGAACCATCATATTTAATCTGAACCACCTTTTAAAAAAGACACCCCTTTGACTCCACATTATTCCATCAATCAAGAATCATATGTTCTCTAATAAAATTATGATTTATATTAAATAAAAATAAATATATCATAGTTACAATTATTTTCTTCATAGTCAGTAGACTCCAATACTTCGACAAAATAACCACTTCTTTTACACTGAATTCATTGTCAATCCAATGACTATTTACTTCTAGAAAGATGCATTTTTATTGAAATCAATTATATCTTTCAAAATAACATTCAATTACTCATTTTTATGGATAGAGTGAATTTGATTATTCCGAAAACTCAAGTCCAATTCATTTGAAAATTTTAATCCAAATATATTTAAAACAGGGATTTGATTGTTTTATAAACAATCCTCAATAAAAAATTTACGAGAAACAACGTGAGGTGATTTCCATAAAAATTCTTTGATAACTAATGAAAACACATGAAGACAATCAAATTCCACATCATCTTTTCCCTAAAAATATACTCCTTTTTATTTTGTTGCCATCCATGTTAATAAGTAACTAATATATGTTTCTCAAGCAATGCATAACGGGTCCACTATTCTAAGCCTACATGAGAAAAATCATTCTAGGAAATAGAACTCATTGACAAAAAAAACCACTCTGTCCAAAAGTAGGTATTTTGAAAACATATTCATCTTTCTTCCTCAGCTATTGTCTAACCTTTATAGAATAAAAAAATTTCTTTCTAACAACTACTCCAAAAAATAGTTAAGAAAAATCACTCACAATGCAATTCTGAATTCACATCTTACCTTGAACTATATCTTTTATGAAATAGATTTATTAGATAATAAAATTTCCCATTGATAATAAAATACAAAGTTAATATTATAGAGGTCACATAAATAGATTTCTCAACCTTTACGAGAAATAGGTTGGAAAACCATGTTCAACATCAATTTTGAGAATGTTTCCTTTAGTAATGGTTTTGTGAACATTTCATCCACCTTTTTAGATGTTGAAATATAACAATACTTAAATTAATTATTCTCCATATGATGTTTGATGAAATGATAATCTATATCAATATTTTTTGAACAAGAATGTTTAACTGGATTTATGGAGAGATTGATTTTTCTTTGATTTTAAAAACTCAATAGAAAGGGTAAATTTATTTCAACACGGAGATTTCGTAATTTAGTTTTCCCACAAAATAGTTTAGTAGAGTCTTGAGTGCAAGAAATATACTCATATTTATCCATACTAGGAGTTACAAAATTTTGTTTCATTGATTTCCAACTAAAACAAGTATTTCCAAAAAAATAATATTCCACCAGATGTGGATCATCTATCATAAAAATTTCCAACCAAATCTGTATTTTAATAACCAAAAAAATCAATACTATCTGAGCTACAAAACTTGATCCTGAAAGTAGTTGTGCCTTTTATTTATCTAAGAATTCTTTTTCCAACATTAATTTGTGACTCCATTTGAGATCTCTGAAATCATTCAAATATGGAAACAACAAAAAGAATGTAGGATCCTGAGGCAATCAAATACAATAGTCTTTGGATCATCTTTCGATACTCTTTTTGTTCAAATAGTTTTACTTATCTATCTTTACCCATCATTGTTCTCATTTTAATCATTGTGTAAATAATATTTGTTTTTTCAATGCCGATCTACATGAAAATTTCTTTTTTATAATTTTTTTGGGAGACAAAATGCATTCTCTTTTAAAAGATTTTTAACCCAATAAATTATTTCAATTATTAAATTATAGAAATTTCAAATACCTTCTTTATTTATTCATAAAATATTTCACAACTTATTTCATCATTCCATGAAATGATATTATCATCAACATAAACAATTATAATGTGGGCATAATAATGACTTTCTCTGATATAATTATTTTCATCCGCTCATACATTCAGGATATTCATTTTCCTTAAGCAAGTATCCAATTTGGAATACCATTCCCTCTGATCTTGTTTTAGCACATACAAGGCTTTATTCAATTTATATACAAATCCTTCGTCTTTCCCAAAAACTAAGCCACATGGTTGTTCAAGATAATCCTCCACTTCAGGATCATCATTCACGAATTTGTATCTAACTTCCATTTTAATTATCTTCTATCCTCTTTATGCAACTATATCAAAATATATTCTAATTTTTTCTAATATGGACACTAGATAAAAGATTCCATAAAAATAAATTCCACCAATCAATGAATACCATTTTAAACTAGTGGTTGTTTCTTATAACATCACCTTATTCAGTTATCTTCATCCATAAATCCAACTTTATACCAATGATATTTTGGTTTTTAGGATTGAGAACCAGTTCCCGTGTAATTTTTTTCAATATTATCCAATTCATCAATAATGGTATGAACTAATTCTTGATTCTCAAAATCTTCTTTCACATAATTTGGTTCCACTTATGAATAAAGATATGTATGTGTAATTGGATTAGTTGTTCATCTAGTTTGAACCTTTTCATGTTGTTCAACAATAATTTTCTGAGTTTACACTTTCTTACCTAAACTAGCTTGATATTTCCAAGTACCTTCATCATCACTAGAAATAGTTGAGATTGATTCTTCTTCTTGAGTTGGAATACAATTATCTTTATCCTTTTCATAATTCTTATCTTAATCATTCTCAACTTCCTTGTATTCTAAATCATGTTTATCATCCTTTACCTTTTCAATTACGTTCACATGAAATGAATCAATAATTATATTTTTTTTCTTTTTTAAATCATCCTTATTATATTCCTTCCTAAGCATAGCTACGAAAGATTCCATCATCGCCTTTATTCTCATACTTTCTATTGTTTCTACCTTTCTTATTTATAATAATTGGACTACTGAAAACTGAAAAGTGTTTTAAGCTTGGATTTGTTCGATAAACAAATTCATATCAAGTCATATATGAATTATTTCTATAGAAACAATGGTTCTGAATATAAATATAAGAAGTCATGGCTTGCCTCCCAATGTAATGGGATTGTCCATAATAAATTAATTCGGTTCTTCCAATTTCCACCAAATTTATTTTATATCATTGATCGACCATATATTGTTGAGTGGAGTTTGGGGAACTATATTCACAATATATTCTAGTCTATTCTAGCTATCCTTCAAATTTTTCACTTCTATATTCCCCACCATTGTTTTTTCTCATATTCTTCATTGAATACATACATTCTTTCTCAGCTATCCTTATGTAATGTTTAATCATTTTTAAAGAATATGGTTTATCATTCATATACATAACACAAGTAATGTGAGTAAAATCCTCAATGAATATGATGATGTACTTATCTATATTTTGGGATTTTTATTATCATAGTCTGACTAATATCATATTTAATTTTCACTAGGGGATGTATTCAACAAACATCAACTTTATTATGCACTATATTTGTTATCTATCCTTTCTCAAAAATAGTGAATCCATAATAAATTCTTTTAGGAAAATTAGGAATATCTCAAACACTATCTCAATTATATAACATTCTCATGTTTCTCTTCCCCACGTGTCCTATCCTTTTATGCCACAATTTATTCTCATAAACCATACTCATGAAAGAAGAATTTCTTATATCACAAAACTCAAATAAATTTCTTTTTTTACGCTGGACTCTTGTAATAATATTTCCATCTTCTTCACTTTTCCAAACAAACCCATATTCTTGCAGAAAACAGTTCAATCCTCATCACTTAATTGTGAAAAAATTAGAAAATTGTTTTTCAACAGAACAACATAGTATGTTTTCATGGATTCCATATTTTATTTTCGAATGATGGATGATCCAAGATATTTTATTTTCATGGAATCATTATTGTCAAATTTCATTATGTCTTATTTAAATACTTTTATATTATTAATAAACATCATGTTTATAGTTTTATGAGAAGAAAAATCACTATCATGTGTCCATGTTAGTTCTACATTTGTGACTTTGGATGCAGTTTCAATAATAAGAGATTTTTATATCTTTATATAACTCTCTTCACATATATCTTGTAAATATTGTTAAGAATATTTTGTTGTTACTGTAATAAAATAATCCACCCTTTTACATGGTGTTAGGTTTTTTTACTGCTTTTAAAAATATTTTAAAGTGGTTGGATCCTATTTTCAATCTTCACTTCATTCTATTTAGATTTATTCACAAACATTTTATCTGACTTCTTCTTTTGAGGGAATATAAACCCCATAAATATTTACCTTTCATATACTATAGGATAATATAAATGTTATTTGTTAAACCAATACATATTATCTATGTGTTAAAATACCCAAAAATACCAGTGATATCCATAGAAATAAAATTTTCCTTTGAAACTTCCATACTGGCCACATACATAACATCCACATAATTCTTCCTCTCAGAAATTATATCATTATTCATACCCTTTAAAGGTATCTTCTATTGAAAATTATTAGGTTTCTATTTTAAGGATATCTCATTTAATTTAGTGATATTGTATTGGAAACATGGATATATCAATTCATCATTGGAATGATTTTTTATTCATGTTATAACTCATCTTATTTTTCATTCAATTTCACTTCTAGATACTCATTACTATTATTTTCTTCTTCAAGATATTTCTTCAAATCATCAGTATCACTTACAAAATTTTATTTTTCATCAGAAAAACATGCTTGGTTTCATAATAAATCATCATCCACTATTTTGTTTTGCTTCTCATGTCTTCTGATCTTTCATAGACATTAATTAAACTCTTATTTAAATTGATTCTCATGTTGAGATTCTTCATATTCAAAAGTACGGATTCCTGATTTCTTATCATTTAATATTGTAATAAACATATTTTCAATACCAGAATCAATTTATTTTTTGGATTCAGAATCAATACCATCTAATTCTTCATCTTTAGATTAGAATCTTCATTTACTAGATTTTAAGAATATCTTTTCTTTACCTATGGATTTATATTTGACATTATCACATTGTTTCTTCCATGGTATTCTTGCCATCAACAATTCTTAATCAATATGTTCTTCATTATTTCTTAAATTAAAGTTATCTACAAATTTACCAATGTCCCCACATTATAAAAACCTCAAGGGATATTTCCCTATGTATTTTCATGTATATCTTTTGACATTTTTAAAAAACATGGGAAAACGTTTTTTAATATTTTTACATACCTCATCTACAGAATCAGAGTTAGTAGTCTAATTTTCAAAAATAGGTTTCTTTGAATTACCCTTCTTCGTATCCTTGAAAGTCATATCTCTATTAGCATTTGTTTTTTATTTTCACAGCTTTCCCTCTTCTCATTTCATACCAAATAATATTAATATCAAAACCATTAAGTGATTATTTGTCTAGATCTCAATCTTCCTGTAATGAAGTTTTTTCATCGAATTTGTTGAGTATGATTCTGAATATCATTTCAACAATAGTAAAGGCATCCTTCTTTTCATGAAGACATATGATATTACTATCTATATCATTCACCCTTTTAAAGATGTCCCCAATAGTTCTATGATCACCCATATACAAATCATCATATTTCATTCTTAAGATTTGTAGTTTTTCATTAATTACTTTTATATTTCCTTCATATATTTTTTTTTTCTATTTATCCCATACACCTTTGAATGTGTCAACACCATTAACTCACAAGAACTCACTTTTAGAAAGTTACGATAATATAGAAATCATATCCCTTCTATCATTCTCAAGATACTTCTTTTCAAAAGATTTATGTGGAGAATTATCATCAATGGGAGGTATCCCAACTGTTGTTGCTTCAAAAATACCATAACATATAAATATAAGATTAGGAAACAACTTTTCATTCTAGATATGATAAATCTTTCCATCAAAAACAATAATGACTTTACTAGTCACAAAATTAAAATTCTCCATCATCAAAAAATAAGTGAAGGGGAGCCACCCACTAATAACACTTCTATGTGCTTGATCTGGATAATTTTCTAACTGGAGGGGTATGAGTGAATCAGTTATACTTTTTAGTTTTGATTAAATTTCAAATGAAAAAAATTATCATCCCATTAAAGATTATATTCCCTACAAAAAACAATTCAAACATGCCTCTATTTGAACACAAGTATTTATAAGGATAGAAATTCAATACGAATAGCTAGGTCCTTGGAATGGTTTGGATAATATAAAATAACATAAAATAAACTAGAGAATATTCCATGGATTAAAATTAGTAGGATATACCCTTTCACTCATGTACTACATTGGATATAATTCTAAAGTACGTGTGCATCCTATTAGAAAGAATGGAGTAATATACTTTTTTCTGTAACAAGACATGTAATCTATACATATCTTCAATTCAAAATATATATTCAATTTAAATAATGTTATTCACATTCATACCCATAATAAGGTAATATCATCATGTAATTTATTATAACAAACTGAGTCTAATTTTCTTGGTCTGATTTTCCGAGTGCGATTCCTCTGAATTCGATTCTCCCAAAATAGATTCTTTCAGTCCTGTTTTTCAGAATACAATAGAAATAAATTACCACCACATCAATTCCTAGTTATGATAAAACCATGTATGATTATTACTCAGTCTGAGAAACCCAATAAGGAAATCCAAATGATGATTACTCCATCGCGATAAAATGATCAGTCAAATACAATGGACAAGACATATTCGATGATCCGATGAGTACAATGATCATTTAAAAGAAAGTTATGATGATTTCTCTTCTTTTATGTAATCTCTCTACCAAAAAATAAATATCTGTGATCAATACATTATCTTGTTCATCTCATTAAAAACTCAGAGCTACTCTCTCTACTGCATTGAACAGTATCAGCTAATCATAAAAAATTATAATGTACTTCTCCTTTTCTAGGTGACCCTTGAGATGATTTGGTGGGAATCCCAAAAATATTTCCCGCCCAAACAAATTTATCCAAATTAATGTTTCTCTTCATATATCAGGATATATTTTGACTTCGTCAACTCTTCTCAAACTTTCTGGATTATTGTTCAAACTTCGTATCCTTCTTCATAAATTCGTTTGAATCATCCGTAAAAAATCAAAACATGATTTCAATTTTCTTCAATCTAAATTCTTCAATAAAAATATCTATATATATAGAAAACATGTTGGAAAAAATGGATACCATTATGATTTGATGAAAATGATCCTCTGAATCAATTTGAATAAAAAAAACTTCTTTTTAATATATATAACCCCTTGAAAAGTTTTGTAGTAATATCTATATCCATTTCTTTTGACCTAATTGAGATTAAAATAATTACCATATACTATTTTTTTTAACCGATTTGGATACCTAAAATATAATTCAACCCTTTTTAAATTACTGACTATATTATTTTCAACATTCCATCATTCTCTTCTCTTAACCCACTTAAAATAACTTTAATCACAATCATTTTCGTTTATCATGAATTACATCATGAGTTAAAATTAATTTGAGAATAGATTTATCATTATCAGACCTGAATTGTAAATTATCATATATTTCCATTCATTCCAGCTACATTATTTTATTCTCAACATGAGTATGATCTTTTATGAATATGATCAGTCTGAATATGATCATCCTGGGTACCCTCAGTTTCGATACAATCATTCTGATTACGATTGACCTCGATACAATTTCTCAGAATATGATCTTTTATTTGTAAAACCATTCAAGATACAATATTGATTTCCTTCACACAAAAACTATCATTTTGTAAAAAAATTGGCACAATCACTTAATATTCATTCAACACCTTGTTTTCAATCCGAGAATCCTTTTCAATCGGCATAACCTTTTTAATTGACAACAACTTCTTCAATAGACCCCACCTTTTATAATCAGAACCATATTTTAAGCCACCTATCTTCTATCAAGAATTCCTCAAATTTTATCCAACAACCTATTATTTATATGAAATATAAATCAGTAAATTATCATCATAATTTAGTTTATTATAGTAAGGAAACACTGATACTTCCTAAAAAAGAACTACTCCATTCATGCTGAATTAAGAGTGAATATTATAACCATTTACTTCGAGAAAGATGCATTCACTATATAACCAATTATATCATTCCAGATAACAATAAATTCCTCTTAACTATGGAAATATTTAATTGGATTATTATAAAAAATTGAGTCCAATTATTTTGAAAACATGGATCTGATTCTTTGAAAACTTGGATCCAGTTATTTTGAAAAGAATCCTAAAACAAATTACTAGATAAAATGTGATATTAGTTCCATAAACAATACTTGACAACAAAAGAAAAACATGAATATAATAACCTTTCTTATCATGTTGATCTTATCATATGTCTTTGACCTCTATATTGATGATGGTATGTTTCATAGAACATTATTCATTATATTTTGAATGAATTGGAAAATAGTATGGTTAATTATGTTATAATATTTTATTCTATTACTAATATGTAAAATGGGGGAATATTTTGAATTGTTTTCACCAATTTGGTATGAATTGTAATTTCCCTATACAATTAGAGATTTTTCCCCGTTTTGGTCGACAATGAGATTTTATGGGTTTTTTTGTAATTCATTCATTCCCATGTATTTATATAACAATATATTTTTGAAAATATATTTTTTATAGTAATATCTTGCTCAATGTTTTTTAATGTAGTATTTTATTGATTGATTGTGACAATCAATTCACTCCCTATACCAAGAGTAAAATATGACTATTTGAGAGTTCATCGACTTATGCTATAGAAGGTCCATAAATTTCACAATAAATGGAGTACATAGTAGTAAATTTACTGATTCTATATATGGTTTAATTTATCACATAACCTACATAATTTTTATTACTATATATTTTTATCCCATCACAATTTCATTAAATAGTATGGATACTAAGGTGTCGGGGTTTTAGAAATTTAAACCATGACTAAGTTACAATCATTATGTTATTGAAATATAACCATTTTCAATATATATTGTGACATGATATCATTAGTTTCATGAATATTTAATAATTTTTTCAAATTTATTTTGTGAAAATATAAAAATATTAATATAAAGGAGAAAAACATCAACATGGAAGGTGTTTATAATCTAATATATTTAAATATTATCATCCCATTTGATGTACAGGGGGTCCCCATCAGGGATGTTGTATAAATCTATAGTAAAATACTACAGAAATTGGAATGTGAAGAAATATCCCACCACACAAATAATTTCAATTAGTTGTATATTACAATATATTTGAAGCATAAAGGTTTTGATATTTAGATAAAATTGAAATATTAATTATGTATATATATATATATTAAAATATAATAGTATCTAATAAAATGTTAGTAATTTAATGAATTTTTTTATATTTCATTTATAGATGTTGTTCTATTTTGAAGCGATTTATATGATTTCATGACCATGAATTTTAAAAAATAATAACATATATTATGATATTTTATGTGGAGCATGTATCATAGATTCAATAAAACATCTCTATTAGTCTAAAAAATGGATGAGAAGATATATGAGTTTATGAATATGGACCAATGTAAGGATTTTTATGTTTATTCTTGAGCCAAATCACACAAGGTATACTATAAAATGTCACTAGATTACAAACATTATCTTAAAAACATTCAATTATTCCATTAATTTTTTTATTATAGCTGTTAACTAGGATACATTTATCATGTAGCGAGAAGAATGTAATTCCTTGCACAATTGGGTTATGTAGTCTCTCTAGGAAATAATATTTCGTGGTACTATTTAGTTTATTAAAATATATATTATTAGAACAAATAAAATATAGTTTTTATATGTTTTATTTTTATTTTTTTATATTGTATAACGAGGTATTTTATCATATTCGATTGATGGAAGCATGTTTAAATTTATATATAAAAGGTTTGAATTTTTGTGAATGATCCTATGAAAAGCATTGGTTTACAAAATATTAATTATTATTTTTCAATTAAAAAACAATTACATAAAAATTGATATTAAAATTTTACTATAATCTCAATGAACTATATGATTATAACCCTTCCCTCTTATATTCATCATCCTCATAGGACACTATAGATAATGTTTTCTGCAAAATAATTATGGTTTTGTGAGGGGGATGGGGTGTGTACAACATATGTTAAAATTATTTGATTTACTGTTAATATCTTCATCAGGAAAATCTTATATAGGGTGTTATATATGTTGATGATCGTGAATCATACAGTGAAATTTGTACACTTTCGAATACAGTTGGAGATCATGATTCACTTATTATAACCCAATATGGTCTGGTGTCATCATTAAATAGTTAATTATCATTCATGTTTCAAAGGATGTAATGAAATATTCCTAATGAAAAATATAATGATAATGATTTTAGACTGCTAAAATTTATAAATTTACCACAATGTTATGAATTTTTTTGTTTATATTTTGTTCAATATTGTAAAATCATTCACATTATAGATGTAGAAATTATAAATTCAATCTTTTAAATGTATTTATTTAATTTTGGTTTTATTGTTCAATTATTATTCATTTAATTAATTTTTGTTCAGTTCTATTCATTTCTCTTTATACTATTTCATTTCGGTATGATCTGATATGTATTAACATACTTTAGGATAATTAAATTGAGTTTAATTTAATTTATTTGATTTTAATGTTTTTTTTGGGATCAGTTGGATAAGATTAGGTGTGTAATTTTTTTAGATTATAATGGTTTGTTTCGGTTTAGTTTATGATAGTTACTTTTAATTATGTTTTTTCTAGAACCAAATATTATGTTGTATATAATGCTAATGTTGTGTTGTTTTAAATTGATCGAAGATGATATCTTAATGGGAACCCTAATCTAACCATTGATGATGTGGATTCTGGACAAACCTCCATTTTAGATATGGGTGATGTAACTTTTTTTATTTTTACCAATGATTTTTGATATAGGAGGAAACTCTTATTATTATCTTTGTACAAGGACATAAAATAACAGGTTTCTAATATTTGTTACTCAATATTGGTAAATATTATAACCAACTCTATTAAATCATGATTATAATTATGTCTCTTGAAACAAACGAGTTTGTTTCTATGAATTTGGGGATTCTTGACTCCCCACATGTTTTGGTTCGGTTCTCCATGAGTACGTACTACAATAGATATTTTTCCCATGTAATTTTTAAAATTTTGAGACTTTAGATGATTATGGTGAAATATTCACTAAACAATGAAAAGGATGGTAATCCTCTATTTTTCCTTTTTCGCTTTGATTTCATGGTCTCAATAATCATCTCTTAAATAATGGTTCAATATTTTTTTATTATATGTCTGATTAAAACACCAATTATTTTTTATAAATCCTCCTCTACAATCAAAAGAGCATATATTGTGAGGATCTACACTAAGGTGGATATTTAAATACCTTTTCCTCATTCATATTCAACCAAAATAGAAATTATGGATTTTGTAAAAAGTGTAACTTAGGAAAAAATTCTATATTAATTTTTTTTATTCTGGTCATAAATATTTGTTATGTGGCATGGTATCAACCAAATAACACACTTACATAGTTTTGTACAGGATGAAGGTAATATGGGTGGAAGAAGAGAAAAATGTGGCTCATGTTAAATGGAATGATCATTTTTTGGAATAATGATTCACATTAGATCTCCCCTAAGAATATTTTAGATGAAGGCCTTTAAAGACCATTAAAACAGAATTATTTCATGTCACCTAAATTTGGGATCTATCTAAATTTTTGAATGTTTTATGATCAATACCATTCCATGGAGCCATTGATGCTTATATTATATAATACCTTAGATGACGACATCTCCACTAAAGAAGAGAGGATTCAAATAATATAACTCCATAAAATATTTTTTTATAGTGACCTTTCATGTAATTTTAAAAAAAGGTTATGCCACCTATATTTAAGGACCTATATTGATTTTTGAATTCCGGATGGTCAATCCACTATTAAGGACGTGTTGAAATCTATAGAATCTAATAACATAGGATCTAAGAAATATATTCAATAGTAGTTATAGGTGGTACATAATGGTTCTGGGGAATCAATTCATGATCTAGTTAATCATTCATTAAAAATTAAATATTACTTCATATAATGATGAGATACAAAATTAAAAACCAATTCTGGATTCATATGTATTTGTCACACCACATATCTAGAAGACCCAGAAGCATAATGATTACTCAAAATTAGTGTGAAAATTGATAACTATATCTTCTGAAATATTCATCCTTGATATTCTGCCATAACTGGCTATTGAAATTCCCTCTTCATCATTTGATGATGTGACTTCATACTCCTCATCTGATAGTGAATGTAAAAAATTTGACATCAATTTTAGATTAAATCCAATTATTATAAAAGAGTTCCTTGTGGATAAAATTAACACCTTTTTAGATGAATACAATGTTTTGGATTTCAATAGATATAATATATGTGATATATCCATGGATTCTGACATTCTTATCATTGTGTTTTTATTTTTCATAAATGAAAGAAAATTTGATAAGAATGAAAATTTTAATTTTTAGAAACTTATATGGATGTAATGTCATAAGAATTTTATTTAATGATTATTTAATAATTTCATGGTCTATTTAGAGGATTCTTCAACCTTTATGACCAGTAAATAAATACCTGATATATATTTGAGTGTTTTTAATAATCACCTCATTATCTACTCATGGTTGGATAAACTTCTCGCTAATTTTCATAGAAATATTTTAAAACCTTCTCATTCATATTATTTAACAATTATAATTCTATATATCCTTAAGAAAAAATTTATTCCCTAATAATGTAATTTTTATTTTTCTTTCTCAGACCTAGATAAATCCACTCCTTCCATTAATGATGTTAAAGATCATGGCATTATAAAAAATAGGAGGAATTATTATCACCAATTGTTTCACTTATGAGATTGATATGGCTGAGTAATGATGTATTCTCTCATTTCACCTATTAATTTCACTTTCATTTAATCATTAGTAGTGTAATGTAAAAAATACCCTCCATATGATAATATAAGTTTTATGAGATATATGAAAATGTCTTTTACTATTGAGTTAGATTCATTTTATTGATGTTTTTATGAATTAATTTACTGTAGCTATTCCTGTGGTTGGTATTTTAGGATATGTATTTGATATATGATATTGATCAATATAATGGTAGAGTTTGATTATATAATACAAAGGTTTTAGTTGATGATCACTACTATAGACAGAAATGTAAATGTTTTATCATAGTTTTTTTTTCATGAATCATATTAAAGAATATCAAATTATAAAACTCATTATTATCATGAATAACATGGATACGAATGATGGCTAATCTTCCAAGTACTATCTTTGTTTAGATGGAAGATATTATATCGTTGAACTATGAACCTATGATTTTATAAACAATGACCCTCCAATTGCTTTGATTCTATCATAAATCTTTTAAAACATCTTATGGACTAAACATAGAGTTCCTTCAGCTACCTAGTTTAAAAGGATTTCAAAGGATTTTTTTTCTAATATGAAAATTTTTTTATTCATGATGAGGGATATAATATAAATGATGGTTCAGTAATATAAAATACTTTATGTTTTATATGATTTGAGGATATAGATTTTTAATATTTTTTATATAATCCAACACAATAATGATAATGTTTTTTTGTAAATATACTACAGTATGATTGGGAAGGAAAATTATTGAGATCATGAAACATGTTTTCAATATTAGTGGAAGAGTTTAAAATTTACAAGGAGTTTTTGATATGTCTGATATTACACTATAATTATATGTCCTATTGGTCACTATTAAATAAATGATTTTAATTAGCAATATAATCAACATGGAATTTATGATTTGTGGCTAACCTAGCGAACATAGTGGAAAAAATTAGTAATAATTATGGATATTATGCCTTATTGTAATGATAATTACTTAATCAATTAGAAGACTGACACATAGGGATGATATTAATGAATATAATACTTAGAGCATACCTATATGTGAGAATGTATACTTTAGATGGTACAATACCACATATAATCTATGTTCACGAAAAAATACATCTTCAAACATCATTTTTGATTATTTATGATCTAGGATGAATTATCTATAGTTAATTTTTTCTATTGAATATATCAATGAATAAGTATTTATACATAGATTCATTGTCCAATGTAAAATTCATTCCACATTTTTATAATACACTGGGTGATTTTTATTTATTGTACCAAAAATTTTCAACATTAAATTTATATCTAGTGAAAACTCATTTCACCTCTTACATTCACTATGTACGAATAATTTATTTAATAAATTTTTGGGGAAGTGGGTTGAGTCACCAAATAATGTTCAATTCTTTTTAGTTTATACTTTATAAAAGATAATTTAATTTAGATTATTATATTTAGTATTATATTGATTAACTTTATTTTGATGTATTTTATGCCAACTAATGTAGTTCCATTCGATTTGGTTTAGTCTATTTTTATTATATTTTGTTTTGGAACATTTGTATAACATTGGTTTGGTTTAGTTTTGTTAAAAAAAATTCTCTTCATTTGATTTCTATTTTCCATTTATTTTTTTATATTGGTTGATATTTATATATTTTTTTCATTTTAAATTGATTATTTTTGGTTGAAATTAAATTAATTGGTTTAGATCATCAAGAATTTGTCTCATTTTGTTATCTAATGATTTGATCATATTGATTAGATTAGATTAGTTTCCATTGTATTTACTTAGTTTTGGTTTTGTAGAATGAGGTTAGGTTATCTAAATTCAATTATTAATAGTTTATTTTGGTTCTATTTTATTTTTTGTGGCTCATTTTTATTTGTATAATTCCTTATTTTGTAAATTTATATTGATTCAATTTTATTCTGTAATAGTTTCTTTAATCTTCTTCAACCCAGTTTGGTTTAAATCTATTCAGTTTTAATGAATATAGGACAGTTACTTTTATCTTTATATTTTTTGGTCTGATTAAGTTCAATTGTATTTGTTGTATCCCAATTTAGTCAAAATAATTATAGTTTTAGTAGGTTGGTTTTGGATTGGATTGAAATTTTTTTGTGGGGTTTGTTTTAGATATAATCCCTTTAGATCAGTTTGATTTAGTTTTATTTGGTTCAATTTTGTATTTGTTTTGTTCACTTTCAAATTAAATGGTTCGGTATGTTAGGGAAATCCTTGTGATTATTCTATTGGTATCATGTTAATTAAGTTCAATTCATGTAAGTTAGGTTTATTTTAGGTCTATTTAGTTTTATTTCATCATGGATCGATATTATCGAATTTAGATTTTTTCAATTGGGTTTTCATAGAATTTGATTTTTGAGATTAGTTATTTTCATATATGTTATTTTTGGGAATGTTTTTCCTTTGTTAGTCTAGTTTGGTTTAATTTATTGAGACCGATTAAAATCAGTTTAATTAGAGAAGGATAGTTAGTTTGGATAACGATTTCATAGATTAGAACCGTAATTTTTATATTCATTATGTTTTAATGTGTTAGGGTAAGATATATTTTATTTATAATCTGAATCAAATTGGTTTTATTTAACAATATTTTAGTTATATTGGATTTGTTTAATTTAATAAAATTTTAATCAATTAATTTGGATTTAATTCAATTAAATATAACAAATTACATTTTGGGATCTGAAAAGATGCATGGGGTCAAGTTAAGTCTATTTAGTTTATTTTTATTTTGTTAATTTATTTTATTGAGGTTATGTTGAATAACGTCATTTTTTAGATTTTGGGGGTTTTTGAGTGAATTCAATACTTTTGGATTTGTTAAAATGTGTTTCATTAGGTACGTTTATGGTTAGTTTATTTTAGTTTTAGTCATGTTGGTTTTGACTGGTTTGAGTTAGTTTAGTTCCATTTAATTTTTTGGTTCATAATTTTCTAGTTTAATTCCATTTGTGTTGGTTGTATTATTGACTTTTTGGATTGATGCAGCATGGTTTAGTTCTATTATTATTGTCCTAGATTTAGTAATGGTTGTCCCATTTTCTTTAAAAATATTTTAAAATACATTAAAAATATATTTATATTGTAAAAAATTATATAACTCCACTGTTAATATAGTTAATTCATGTGTTTAAATTTATAAATTAAGTGCTCAAATATTTAACACAGGTGTTAAATTTAGTTTTATATTTAATATTTTTTCATTTTATTAAAAAAATAGTTGATATTAATATTATATTAACCCATTAATTTTAATATTAATATAGTATAGGATTAACAATTTAACTAATTATTTTAATAATAATGTTACACATTATAACACTTCACTTTCTATGATGGGGTTTACAATGTCACATTTTATATTTTTGTTTTATTTTACATGAGATGGTAGTCTATGGGTATTTCGATTTTATCTTATTCCATTATGTTATTCTTGGTGGTTTAGTAATATGTTTTTTACTATTATATATTTATCTTAAAATAAATAAAGGACCCAAAAATTGGTTATAGGCATGGAGTTCATGAGGAGAATGAGCCACCCTAGTAGAGTGAAGTTGTGGGGAAATGATGTCTATAAAAAACACTAACATTTTTTATGATTAATTAAATTAAAATATTATTAATTTCAATATTAAATAATTATGTTATATAATCTTATTTATGTTGATGTATGAGATATTTCTCTATTAGGTTATACTGGATAAAAAGTTTGTTTTTAAATAAAGTTTTATGGGTGTAGTATATTAGGGTTGGATAACTGTTCTTTTTTATGTTTTACTATATGTAGTGGCAGGTTTTACTATTTATAAATTTGGTATAGAATTATTTTAATATAGAAAGTTGAGGTGTGGTTTTGTATTCCTCAACTAAATATGAGCCAGTATAGAAAACATTTTTGATGATTTTTAAAATTGTTTCTAAATAAGAATAATAAATTTTATTTTTAAAAAAAATTAAATAAAATGATGTAAACTAATCACTAACACACAACATAGTGGTGGTCTTAACCACAAATAAAATAAAAATATCATTCATACAGGAATATTTTCTTGTTGTGATATCTCCTATCAACACACAATGGTCATTCATAAATAATCATGATAATGAATATGAAAATATTTAATAAAAAAAACATATAATATTACCATTAAAAGTTTAGATACTATAATATAAAAAAATTGTTCTATAAAAACATGAAATAAAATAATTACCTCATCATGTTGATCTTGATAGTTGTAAAATCCAACAACTGATCAGGAAAAACACCCTTCACACCTCTAGACAAGACCCATAAATTAACTTCCTAGAAATATTTCCTTCAAGTGTGCTATGAAATCATTTATTTATTAGAAAAAATAACCATTTCAATTTCTATCAATCTTATATATCAGTCTCATGTTATCTCCATATCAGGCCCTTAAAAGATAGATTCAAATTTTTTTCCACATGTGACAAATAATATCATAAAAATGTATTTTTAGATTTAAAAAAGATAGGGATAAATTGGATTTTTAATTATATTATATATATCTGAAAGGGATTCATGGTAATTTAAATAGCTATAGAACTATTTATTTCCAGATAAACCATGCAAGGAAATGCCTATTTTAATTTAAATATAATGTTAAATACTTTATATAAATTTTAATCAAGCCCAAATCCTTATATATTCTCATTACCATTTCCCACATATGAAATTCACTGCATTTTAAATAATGATCTCATCCTTCATGATATGTACAAATTTTGATTTTCCATTTTTCTGCACCCTTTTTATGTGAACATGGTGAGAACTCATGAAGACCACATCTTGTATGTTATCAGGTAGGTCCATTGTTTCTCAAAATGGTAATCATAACTCATTATGAGCATTTAAATAGTGTTTCCTTTATTTTTTCAAATAGTAATTTACACACATTCTTTCACACCAAAACCATTCCCATTATTTGGAATTTCATTTCAATCCCCTCTATTCAACGTTCATGACATAGTATTCACTTTTTCCATCATCCTTTTGTACTCTATTATCACTTCCACAACATCAAGATATTTTTTTCATCGTTTCTTTATGAATTACCCATGTATTAAGGTCTAACAATTTTTTATTATTCTATTTAACCCCAAGTTGCTATATTTTTCCATTTAATATCATAGAGATTACCCTAATAGAACCCTTTAATTATAATGTTAATTACACATGGGAAGATATGGATCTAGAGAATTTTAGGTGGGATGTTGTTTAATTTGACATTATAAGTTTCATAGGATTAGGTAATGTGAAAAAATAATGGCTATATTCTATCCTAGATTCACTTATTCTTACATGTGATCGGAATCCACAATGTTTTCTTAAAAACCATTAAAACATATATTTCATCATTATTAATCAATAAATTACCATTCCATTCATTTATTCCATAATTTAACATCTTATTTAGCTGTAACCCAATTTATGTTTATTAATAAGAAATGGGGATTCCGTGGATTATAATCATATACAAGAAATATGTCTTCAACAATTATTTTAATTTATCGTCATAAAATACACTAAAATATATTTCATTCTATTAAAAAATAGAAACACCAAATATTATGTAAAAATAACTAATTAACAAATAATTTAAATTAAAATAAAATAATAAATAAATCCTGTATACGTAGCTATCAAATCCCCTCCAAAATTAATCACATTATTGTGTTCAAGAATAAAATCTACTCCCCATCTCAAAAAAACTCATCCCACTATAGAATATGAATCAAAGTTAATTTAAAAAAATAATTATTGATAGATATTAAAAGTTTATGCAGATCATAAGAAATATATCTTCAACTTCTCACTTGTTACGAAAACTAGTCTACAACATATTTAACATTCCCTCCAGAATTAATGTCAATTCTCTTAACATCCATTAAGAAAATTAAACCCATAATTATCATATATTAAATATGTAATAATATAATTATTAAAAAAATATCTCTTACCTCTCAATGTACAATTGTCTAAAGTTATTCTCAAGCCACACTACACCAATTTTTTTGTGTTGTTTTTAGCGGTGGTTTAACCGACCAATAATAAAAAAAATAAAATGATTTAACATCAGTTTTTTATAAATCAACACTAAATAATATCAATTTATTAAAAATAATGTTATATCCCACTCTTCTTCACTAGATTCCCTCCCCCAATCACCCACAATCTCAAGACCTTAGGCATATTGGTTCCCCCTCACCAACGCTCCAATATCACACAATCCCTTCGAACTCAACTCCCTCGAGCCATTTTCCCACACTCTCCCTAACCTAATCCATCTCCCTTAAACTAAAATTGTGCATCACCCTCAATTTATAGATCCATGTTCACCCTTGAGCCCCCTTATCTATCTCCCAATAATTCTACCTTAATCCCACCCTGCAACCCCCCCCCCCCCCCCCCACATTCCCGAAAACCGCAGTGGTAAGCACAATATTTCTTTTTCAGTTTTGAAAAAATGTTTCAATTAATGTAAGTTTCATTCTATTTTAATGGGTTCACTTTTATATTGTGCTTTAGTTTTATTTATATCAATTATGTTTAGTTTTATTCTAGTTTGATTCATTTTATTTTTTTTTATGATTGGTTTAGGTTTTGGTGGGTATAGATTCATTTTCAGTCAATTCAGTTTGATTTATTTTGGAATAATTTGATATTATTCAATTTTGATTTGTTTTTATTTGTGAAGATATATTTATTTTGTTTTTTATGATTCAAGTGCAGAAGTGGTGGCCAATGTCATGTCAAATCTGGTTGAAATTTTTTGATTCAATTAAATTTATTTATGTTTTGATACTTCTTTTATAGTGTTGTGTAGTTTGTTTTTCTCTTTTGGGTTTATTATATCAAGTATCAATCTGTTTATGACAGAATTTTATGGAAATTATTCCACTAGATTTGTTATAATTTTATTAGGATTGTGTTGGTTCATCAATCATCATACTAAATATGTGTGTATAGTATTTTTTTAATGGTGTTTGATGAATTCTTTGTATTTGTCTATATGAATTCAATTCAGACAAATGGAATTATTTTTTTAAATATTTTGGGTTTTAAAAACAATTGATATATATTCAACCCAAATATAGGGGTCTAGAAAATTTGACAACACTAATTTATTATCTTGAAGAGAATAAATGGATACCTAAAAATGAAGGTATGTATATGTGAATTTCAATTTATATTGTGAAATTATTTTATGGTACCTAACATAACTAGGCTTTCAATTACACTTTATGAAAGATTTTTTATTTGGGGTTTTTATAACATTAATAAATATTTTTAACCATTTTATTTCTATACACCCAATTAGGAAGAGTTATTATCACATTATTCAAAAAAATAGTTGTTGCACTTGATTTTTCTACTCCAATATATTTTCTATTATTCATGGAATTTTAAAAAATTATTATATATATAAATATAATATAATGATTTTATTTTAATTTTACAAACAAAATTAAACATATTTTATGATGTCACTTTTTATATAAATGGTGAATTTAATAATTTAATAACATTTTTTTCATAAAAAATAAATATGAAAAAACTATCTTTTTTATAAATTGTCATTAGGGGTTTTATATATCATAAATGAATGATAATTTTTTTGATTGAACATGATTTATATTGTTCAGTATCCTATAATTGGTAAAAAAATTCCGTATATAAGGGTTTTCTAGGTGTATGTTATTATAAGAGGTATTCTGTTTCTTGATAGTAATTAATAATTTGGCTCATTGAAATATTCATTATATTTTATATTGTTTTAAAGATGAATTTCAGTGATGTTACAGATTTATACATATCTATAAAATAATTTTTTATGAAATCAACTTGAATTAGTAATTCTACATCCTCTTTTCTAAACAAAAATGTTTTTTTCTTCATGTAAATAAATAACCATAAGTTGGTTTCCAAATTTTTTATGATTTTTCAATTTTTTTGTTATGTTATAAAAATTATTTATTATTGAATACCATTAAATAAATTGGATGTTGTGTAATAGGTGAATGCATGTGTGATGTGTGATTTACATTGGGTGTTTATCAGACACTGTATAATGATTTTGTGATTTTCTCCTAAGACATCTTTAGAAATTATCATTTGAACACTTTCATATCATAGTGGGAAATTGAGAGATATATGTGATACCAATTAGGATTATGCATTCTCTATTTCCCCTTCTATATCGAGAATAAATTAAATTAATACAATAAGTGGGGGATACATTGTTTGGAAGATAATTTTATATTATTAAATGAAATGAATGCTAAGTGGAAGCGTTTCCATGATCCCAGTTGAATCTTAGTCGATAATCCCTCGACCACACCGATATATAATGATCCACCAGTCTCCCTACAATTACCATCTCTCTGACCATCATCCCTTTCCTTGTCTCTCACACACTCTATTCCATCATCATCTAGAACACCCTCCAAGAAAGTCCAATAATCATTTGAGATAATTTCTTCCCATTCAACTAATTTAGTAGTGATGGGATTGTTCATCTTGTGATCATATTGGTGGGTGACATTTATAGGTAATAATTATAAGGTGATTTAATTTATTGCACCATTTTATATTAAAAAATATATTTTTTCATAGAAGATGAAAACAATGTTACTAATGATAGAAATATGAATAGTTCATATTTATGGAATTTGAAAGTAATAAATATATTTTACCCATTGGACTGTTATGGGTCCCCACTCATGATGCTAATGGATTACTTATCCATATTATAATCCAGTTGGCATCGAAGGTAGTTACACTTTCGATTACCGATACAGATTAGAGGCATGTGTCTAAGACATAAAAAATGATGTTTTTGATTCCCATATAATAAATTTATTGTTATATAATGGTGTAATATAATTTCATCATATTATTAATTTATAATATTATAAAAAATTAATATCTTTGTATAAATATTTTTCCACTTTAATGTTGTTGATTTGACTGTACAATAGTGGGTACTGAAATGTGTTGGAAATAAAAAAGAAATAATTTGAATTGAAATTATGGAATGAATAACATGATAATTAATTTACCATTCAAGAGTTATATGGAAAGGTCTCCAAAGGGATACATAGAGAGAAATTTAAATATTTTATTGATATCCATTTTCTTGCGAGGCATGTTGTATTGGAATATATATTATTATATTAATCAAATTTTACATATATAAATACATATGATAAAGGATTTAAATTTCCTAAATTAAAATTAATTTAAATGTTATTTCTCTTTGTATGTTTCAATAAAAAATAAATCCAGTTGAGGTAAAGAAACCATCCCTCACAATTTCAGGTCATAATGTTTTTCCAAAAACAAATCTACTCTAGTAATATTTTCATTTCATTATATATATATAAGACAAAATTATATATTTCATATATTAAATGATTTATTTTTATTTGTTTAATACAGTCTTGTAATTTAGGACACCGAGTCTCCGAAACAAGAACAATGGTTGGTTGTTCATACAATATCTTATGAGATTTATGGTAATGTGATTACCAAATAATCTAGTGAATGAATTAATTTTTCATTAAATATATCTGATTTTATGTTTCTAAAATATTAATATGTATTTATTTAAATATGAATGATAATTTACATATATATAAATAAAATAAATATGGGATGCCAGTCCTGCACAGTCTTTCCTGGTCTCCCAATATGACCTAGCTGGTTAAGTCCTTATGAAAGAGCATCATGGTCGAGTGAACATGATGGGTTTTGGATGATTCCCATCAGAGGTATTTGGAAGGCCACCAGGTATTGTAGTAGAACAAACTCATATTTTAAGTAACTCCCTACATTGATATGGACAATAGGAGTATGTTTCAACACAAAATACAATTCAGGAATAGGGGGCCCATATAAATATGCATGATTTAAACGTCGATGTTCAATAGAAAGTATCGATTGAATTATATCATATGACGATTGGATCTATCCCCAATAATATTTCATCTAATACTGGTAGTGAGGAGGTAAATCATAAAATGTGAAAATCATTTAGTATAAAATATTTTATTGTTGTCATGTTTAAACATAATTATATTCATAAAAATTTATTATTCAACATAATTGTCATGCATGTGATGGTTGCAGGAAATAGAGACAGAGATAGAGAGTGTGTTGATGAAATTTCAACTACCTCAGGTTAAGGTTCATTTTGTATTTATAAATTATTTTTAACAAAACATATGATGGTTTCTTAACACATTTAAATTATAAAAATCATTTTTTATCATCAATAATTGTCGTTCAAAAAATAAATTTTCTCAATAGCTTTTCAGTAACCAGAAAATAATATTTAGATGATGATGAATTTCAAGTTCATAATAATGCAATGAAAATATTACTCTATGAATGATGTAGTGTCTTCCACAAGCTATCAATTTAACATTGCAAGGATTAAAATAGCATGAACAATCAAAAAATTTCTCCCCAAAAATGGCTATATTCTATTTGGATAAATCATGTTTTTTTCGGAACATATTACACTACACGGAAATCCTCATAGAAGTTGGAAATTTGGCTTATAATTTCTATACCTATTTATTATACAATAATTTTATAACAAATATTGAATATTATAATAATATTAAACAATGTTAATGCTGTATCGGTTGAGATATGGTTACATCATGACACCATTATTTTTCTGCATCTTTTAGATTCAATAGAAACACTCATTGTGTGTCCAAATATAACACCAAAGTAATACTATAACACTATCTTTGTGAACCATTTACCTATTTGTAATAAGGACTTTATATCCTTTTACATGACTCTAGATTAATTAATTTCTTATTACCAACCAAAGATCCCCATGAGAATCCTCATTATTTCACATTATCTTTATATCACAGTTTTCTCCCTCAATCTTCTTAATCCATAAGTTATTCTAATTCATTTGTAATTGTAAACTCTCAGACTGATAATTATTTTCAATATATAAATTATTCACCCATTCTATACACCATTGTTAACGGGTAGTTAGGGATGCTTCATGGATTTTATCCTTTTCCATGATTAACATCATTTCATGAATATGTTTATTAATTATATCACATTGTCCATTAATTTTATTTTTCATTTTAGTGATGGTTTTCACTAAATATATAATGATATCACAACTTTTTCAACCATTTAAATTTAATAAATGAATTCAGTTTTCAATGATTGAATCCCTTCTTGTAAATTTCACCAATACATTCATGATTTTAAACAGGACATGAAACCTGTTGGATCTAATACCACTTTTTTGAACCAAAGACCCCTTGGGTTCTAATTTTTTTTTATTTTTTAGTGGTTTGGAAGGATTTTATTATGTGATTGATACAAGGTATAATATTATATATTAGATTAATATTATATAGGATTATTTTAAATATGTGATAAAATAGAATTTTTTTGTGGATTATGATTGTTTAACCAGGTTTTGGATTTCAAATTCTCTAATATGGTAATATTAAGGTCTTGAGTTATTGTTTGATTTGGTTTCCTTCTTCTTATAGACTCTTCGTGATATATTTTAATTAATCCATAAATTTTAATGATTATATTAATACGTATAATATATTTATATTTTTTGGACTATCTAATGAATAATTATATATATATGTAAATTCTCTTGAATCTTGTTTGGATCAAATATTTCTAACTTCATTATTTTATATTTGGGTTTTTAGGGATGTTGATTCAGTATATGTGTCTTTTTGAAATGTAATATACTGTGGTAGTTTAAATTTCTACTATATATATAACATTAATATTTAACGATGGGTTAAACCTCTAGTATATTAGGTCTAAATGTGACTAATAACATTCTTTAGTGTTTTAATGTTCATTTATTCACCAAAAACGACAAGGATATAGAGTCTATTTAAACCGCATCTAAACTCTTGGCATTTTTGGGAGAGAAATGGTGTATAAAACACTAAAAACCAATAATAAAAAATGATTATATGAAATTTTCCTAATACTGTAACCAACTGGATGAAAGATACATGAGTTGGATTCCAGCACCAAAATTACATGTGGTGCATCGAAATTGTCAGAGAAACATTTGGTGGTGTTTTAAAATTCCACTATCAGTCAATTTTATTATAGTGACTTGAGTATATGAATCCTAACCATAGTGGTGAAATTTATATGGTAGTATACATATATCGAGTATTTTTAATTAAATATGGTTTAAGAAGGAAAATGAAAAAAAGGTTTATAACCCTCTTAGAAATGGGGAACAATATACTAGACAATTAATCATGGACTGGATAATAATAACATAATAAATAAATATAATCTTCAAAACATATACATATAAATCTATATTGAGATGATGGATTACATAAATAAACATATCACACTAAATCATTACCTTTATTTGTTCTTTACTCATAAATCACTCATTTTACTATTTCAATCTTTTCAAAAATGATATTTAAAAATAGAATGATTGTTTTTATAAGAAACTATTATATAATAGAGTAAATTTATATAAATACTCATTTGTGTAGAATGAAAATTCTTTTAAACTATGTAAATATATAAAAAAATATAGGGAATGAAAAATATAAAAGAAATTTAAAACAAAATACATTATACAATGAATATATTTCATTCCAAATTTTGATCATCCTATAACATCCTAAATTATGAATATAAAAAATTAACGCATTGACATGAAATTAAAAGATCCATTTCAATATTGTTTAAAAGTGTAAGGTTGATTAAACACTACATCCAAAAAATTTGCTAAAATAATTATTATAAAAAATAAATTCATAAGAAAGATTTAAAAATCAGCTTTCCACACAAAAAATCATTGTTTTATGTCTTTGAGATATCTTTTACATCACCATATAATTCATGTAATAGGATTGTGGAAAGAAGTTGCATGAATCAAATTTAACTATAAATAAAAATTCTACACATTAGAAGTGAAAATTATTATAATATTAATAGAATACTTACTGTCATTTTTAAAGGAGAAAACCAAGCATTTAGATACCCTAATTAATGTTTATGTAACTTATAGGCTGTAAAAAATATGAAATCCTCCCCATTTACAAATTTTTCATATTGACCGTTATCAAATATTTAATGTTTAACATTTTTTCAGTATTCATCACCTCATATTCAATGTTTAATTCTTCCACCATGAATTTTCCTACATATTTATCTTCCATTTCAAACATTATGATAGTTTAGTTCCTTGGTTATATATCATATTAAACTCATAAATATAATTCATCTTAGATTCAGTCCCAAAAAATAAATCACCATTATATTTCTCCATAGGCTCTGCCAAAAACTATAATTCCCCATTGGTTTCATAATTATCGAATAAAATATTTTGAAAAATATCGCTAGGAGTTTCAATCCATCTGTAATTTACTCTTTGATTCTATATAATATTTATTCTCTTGGAAACAAGTGTGGTTGTTGTACACATCCCTGGATTTCCTTCACTCTCTTTTGAATTTTGATATGATTTGACAGATCATCTATTTACATATAAAATAATATTTTCAAACCCATGATTTATTTATTATATAGACACCACTAATAACAAACATGAAAAGAAATAAAATAAAAATATACACTAATATAATAAAATAGAAATATATTAGAAAATAATTTCCCCAAATCAAACAAAATATTGCATCATACTATGTCTTAGTATCAATGATGGTGTCAAACTGATTAATTTATGATAAAGTGAATTAATTTTCATGCTGAATCGAGTTTATAAATTTATATCACTCTTATATAAATGAGAAAACAAAATATTACCATCTGGTAATTTCTGATATCAAACACACTACAAAAATTACATAGAATAAAAAACTCTAACCAAATATAAAATAATAATAAAAAAAGTAAAAGTAATACAAAAATTCTTTGAAATAATAAAAATGTTGGATGCATTAAGATTTTATAAATCTAGTCTATGGAATATTGAAATATAAAATATTAAACTATTAGTTCATTTATTAAGAAATTAATCTCAATGAAGTGATGATATTTATTATCACTCTCTTATCACTAAACCCCACCATTCATATGGTGAATTAAATTTTCATATTTGAAAAATAAGTGATCCAAATTTATATTTACACATAACCACTCTGAATCATAATATTGATATAAATAAATAAAATAAATTATTCAATTTATAAATAAAAAAAACATACTATTACCATAGAATTACCATTCATGAATATTGAAGACAAGGTATAAAAAAATAATTTAATTCAAAGATCTAATGAAGCTATCAATAAAAATTACAATACTATAATATAAAATCATGGTTTTAAAGAAAAAATATCACAATGTAATTACGCACTTATTCAAACCACTAGAGATATATAAAAAAACTAACAAGGAAGAATAAAATTTAATCCTTGATTGATGCCCCAATAGTTAATCACTAAGAAATATTTACTACATATGTGAAACTCAAACCATTAATTGTAACCAAAAATTTTATTATTAATCCATGTCTATCTCATAAATAAATACCACATTAACACTATATCCATGTCCTTAAAAATAACATCAAAATTTAATAAATATTCATAAAAAATATCTAAAAAAATATCTTCTTAAATTATTAAAAGATAGAGTAGAGGTGGATTTAGAAATCTAGAAAAAATTTCCTAAACAGATTCATGGGAATAAAAATGATATCGGCACTCTCTTTTTTAGTATAAACTATGCCTATTAATACCCATGTTAAATTCAACATGGTGTAAAATAATATATTTAAAATAACCATTAAGAATTGATATTTTTATATCATAATAACTAAAGTGAAGATACAAATTTATCCCAGTTTGAATATTGATTTTATCATCCATGACATGTTACTTTTTCTATGTCAATTGTGTATCTATATTTCCATGTAACCACACTGACAACTCATGAAGAACATGATGTGTATGTCATTGAACATGTCCACTATTTCTAAATATAGAAATTAATAGTCATTAATGAAATTTTATGTAGTTTTCACTATTAAATCTCCAAACAGTGATTTACACACATTCTTCTATTTTATTCTTTCTTGTTTTCTATTTGGAATCTCCCAATGATCAATTAGATCAACCTCTATAGAGTAATAGGTTTCATTTCCATAATCGGTCTGCACACCCCTAATGTTTTTAACTCCATTCTCACCACCAAGGGTTAATTCATGTTCATTTATCATTTCTTACGATGTTTCCTATACATGTAGGTCAAACATGTACATTTTATTCATCTATTTAGTCTCACATTATATGAGTTTCTTTGTTTAATGTAACATAGGTTTTCCTAATATATCCATTTTACATTAGAGTTAATCACACCTTTTAAAGTGTGGTTCCAATTAATCTGACATGAGTATATGTATCAAATTAAGTAAGTAGATATATAAATATTATTGATCTCTTTCAATAATGTTTTTAATCTGTAGAAAATTTCCTTATTCCTTTGTGAGACCTATTTCCTCGGTTTATCCTTAAAAACCCAATTTTTTTATCATTCATAAGAAATATTCCTATATGGTTTTCATTAGTATTTGATCCAAACAACTTTTTCATTTAAAATCCCATTGACTTTAATCATACACTAGGGAAGTTATCTTGTTTTAAATTTTAAAAAGGGAAGACATATTCACCATTTTTTAATTTTTATTATAAAAACATACAACATATATTTCCATCCATTAAACAATAAAAAAATATAAAGAAAAAATGAATTAATAATTTAAAAAAATAATGACTTTAAAAATTAAAATCGTTCGTATATTTCTTAATATCACTGAAGTACATTACATCCAATTAGTATCCTTGTCATCCTAGAATAAAATTGTATGGTTAACTCATACCACCACCACACAATCACAAGAAGGGGTTGCAGTAGCCCACATGAAAATTTATTCATTTACTTTATCCTCTAATATGCATGGAAATATAGAATAAAAGTATTTATATACTTCCTCATTACAATCTAAACGAATTGAAACACGATATCATCAAATATATTTATTAACAATAAGTAAATTTCATAATATAACACATATGATTCCCTCATCAACCCATTTTATATAGTAGTATGTACCCCAACACTAAAATGGACATAAAACATCCCCTACCAATCCTATGACTATCTGGGGACTAGATTATTACCCATGATTGGTTTCTAAATCATAAGATAATCTAAATTATGATTCTTATTTGAATTTGTAAAATTAAAAAAATGAACTGTTAACAAATAACAAGGTATAGATCCTAGAATCTCAGCCCATTTATGAGTAAATATGATTTTCAACAAAAAAAATTCATCATCTATAAATGCTCAACATATATCAAAATACCCAGATCCCAAGTATTTATACTATAAGTAGCTACTAGGATTTCCCCTATCCCTAGGACACACACATCCCTGATATTAATCCCTGACATGTACTTGACCCAATCCCTTTATATTTGGTTTAATTAACCCTAGGATTACCTATACTACACAAACTTATTGTCCATGTAGTTGAAAGATATCTCACTGAAGAGATAATGATTCCAACAAATTATGGTATGATCCACAAAAACTAGTTCTATGTCATGGGTAGGGTATTTTCACTCTTGGGTCAATAGATAACAATGCATACTGATTACTTGATATCTGATGATCAAAATATATTCCAATCCAAACGAAAAATGTCATAGTATATATAATACCCCTTCCATGATTATGGTAATCTAATTATTGGAGTATATTTAAACCTCATATTCAACTCCTAGAAAGAATATTTACATTTTTTGGTTCACTCCACTTTCACCCCTTCTTAGTTATACCTTTCATAAACACTAAAAATAAAGAAAACGATTAAATGAACTGTAGACAATACCATCCAAGAAAAAGGAAAATACCAATCATACACACATTTATAAGTTATTTCGAAGATTTCACATCATATACTTTCCCTACAATTATGTAAATTCCTAACTTTTACATCACAATCATAAGTAACATAAACTCAAGAATCTAGATTTTACACTATCAGTACATCAAATAATCATCATGTTCTTTTGGCATACTCAATATAATCTTTTGGTTCACAACATCACACTCTTGGGTATGCTCATATAAAAATATTTTATCAATGAACACCACAATGTTGATGTCAATGCATGGATAAAAATATTAGTTCATGAGATCCATGCACAAATTTATTGAATATGTAAGAGAAAATGACATCATAAGGTAATCTTTTAACCCATACCTTCTCCAAAAAAACTATTTTTGATATATCCTCCTCCCCACCCAACAACTGGTGACAATCAACCTCATGTCATTCTTGAAAATGATTTAAAACCCACCAAATGATCAAATTAGATCACATATCCTTGGAAAGAGAATTATTATTATCAATTTAATCATATTCAACTTATGGTAATACAAATATTATTTGATTCCAAAAACATATTTCGTAGAAAACAAAATGTTAGAACCCCAATGAATGGTACTAGAGTAAATAAAAACATTCCCTCAAGATCATTGAGTTTCACCTTTATCAATCTCAGTTTGTCTAGTTTTATAAGTTAAGATGGTATTGGAAAATTCTATATACAAAAAATGAGGTTTATTATGAATAAAATATTCGTATAATAAGTAAACCCTACGAATTCATTATGGAAAACATTCAGTAAATAGTCTGCTACTGGTTGAAATAGCTAGAATTGTAAATTGATCAATTATATTGTTCCAGCCTACCACATGGGCTATAATATACCATTTTTTATTAAATCGTGTACCACTATAACCACATAAACATCCCATTTATCCAAGAAAACATATCTATTCCCCAATAGAGAAGTAAATAGCACCCTATACAGGTAGCAATCAATGTGATATCCAAAGAACATTATCTTGTCTATCTCAATGATGACATGAACGATTGTTTTATCTAGAACAAGGATTTCCCATAAGTTTCTATATAATACAACTAGGATAGAACACAATTGGATTAATTCAATATGTTCTTGCATCTTCCCAAGAGGTTCATCAATAAGAGAATGATCCACATTACAAGACAAGAACCAAACCCAATACCTAAAAAACATAGTAATTGATAAAATAATGAGGTGATTATATATTAAAAATCTAAATAAAATGAATTGAATCAATAAAAAATGTACCTATAATTTTAGAAGGATCCTATACTATATTTGTTGTAACCAAATCTATAGAATACACCTTTCTATTTTCATATCCATGATACCTTCCCCAAGAATCATTATTATCTCAAAGAAATGAATGCTGAGGGATATATTTTGAATCCATTTTTATTAGGATTTTTCCATGAGTTGGGGGGGATGGAAAATCTGGAAAAATAATGTTTATGAAAATTTTCAGGTAATAAGGGTATCATTCTCTCACTTTGAGAGGCACTTCTAATTTCTCTCCCCATTCTCTCAAATAGAAAAAGCAAAAGTAAATGAAAAGAGGTATATTACTTAGTTCACCAAAACTATGCTACATCAAAAGATCATGTATTCCTATAATGGCCCAAACATTCATTAAAAAATATAATATCTCAATAGATAATAATTCAACACATAAAATTAAGATCCCTGTCAGAATAGTAATGGTATAGTGTCCATTGAAATGTGGATACAAATACAACTTGTAGATAAAAATATATAAATCATTTTTCATTACATTATAAATTTCTAGAATTTCTCTTATACATTTAATAATTAACAACATTTATCTCAACTTGTATAATGAAAACATATGAAAGGGTGATCTCATATACTCAATGAAGGTAAAAATAAGAGACAATAATCAATTATCATCAGCGAGCAATAGATATGCATATGGGTATGAGATTGTGGTTAAATTTATAATAATAATACCCAATTAGTGAATTATATTTAATCATGAATCATGTAATATGTTTCTCTCAACCATAATACTTATGATATAATAGTTTATAATCATAAATAATCAAATGTGATCCCTGAGAACATATTATAAACATATTACATACGTGTATGGATTTTATATATTCATTGAAAATAAAGTCCTTAGTCAAGGGTCCATCTCAAGCCTATAATTATGTAAAAAATACCTTAATTGAAATGCATACCCATTTATTTCCATATTTACCAAAATATTAACTTCCTTTTAGTTAAATCTATTATATATTTGGAGTTAATTATCTCTATATTCTCAAAAGACATTATTAACTTTTTCATAATTACCCAATAAATTAGATATATAAAACAAACCAATAAATATTTATTTTGTAACTGATGAACCCTTATGTAGTTTATAACATAACCACATAACACATAAACATAATGCATTCATAAGAATTCAAAAAGATCGTGAAAAAAATTATCATTACATAAAATCATATATCATTGGTATAAAATTTATTTCTTAAACATCTCATCATCAAGAACATAAAATGTCTATTGGAAGAATAATGATGATGAGATTAAATGTTAAGTACAGTAAATCATATGAAACATTAATTTATTTTGATATATATATAATTACATTTAAGAAATCACTAAACAATATATTCAAAATAATACAATTTTAATTTGTAAATTAGTTATTTAAATTATAAAAATTTACATAAAGATTCAATAAAATTGTTTTTTATTAAATAAAAATAGAAACATATAATAGAAAAAAAAATAGAGAGTATTCAGGATGAAATGGAAGTACATTCATTCAGTGTATGTTAAAATAATAATTGATTTCACATTTTAAGTAATATTTAAAAAGTCCTATGTTAGGAAAATTAAAAGAATATACCATTTAAACCTTTTTTAAAAAGGTAAAATAAATATAAAAATTAATTTAAATAATAGTTGAAAACTAGTAAAAATATTGTTGAAAACCTTTTAAAGAATATATGGCCCTGGAAGACTAGAATTCTATATGAAGGGAAAAATAATTTCACTTTTCCCTAAATTATTTTTTGTCTCTTGGGTAATTACTAATAAAAAAATAAAAAAAACATGAAATATTCGAAAATAACAATAGTGTAAGAAAATTATTACATTTTTGGAGAGATATATTATAAAATTTAATTATTTAAACATTTAAGCATAAACAATCCATAAAAAATGAGATTTAAATATAAAATCAATACCTCAAGTACAACTTTCTTTATAATCTCTTTAACCTCAACTATAATAATGTTAAATTTAGTATAATTATAAAAAAGAATCATATTTATACCTTGAACACCATACATGGTTTAATTATAACATCTCATCACTCATTCGTTTGAAATATTGCATTATCAACATCATTTAGGTAGTTATCAACTTCTCTTTTAAATATGTGGTTTGCTTTCATAGTATTAGCCCTTTTATATTGACCATGGTTTCCTTATCTCTTGTGTATCATATCCATTTTTTTATTTTTGGGATTTTGATTATTTCAAGGTATATTCCTGGAGCCAAGCACTATGATGGGGTTGTCAGGACGCGTCTTAGAGGGGCCCATACTATGTCTCCCCAAGCCCACCTCCAATAGGCCAGGTGCAGGTGACTAGCACCAAGTAGACATATCCCTAACAAGAGTTGGATATCTTATGTACTCACACACACACACACACACATATCCAAACCCTAAAATTCAGAAATTTAAAAACTACTATGAAACCAAATTCATGCATAAAACTAAATGCAACCAACACAGTACAATAGAAAGTATGGTTTGTAAAAGCAATAGGAGACAAATACAAGACCAATATAAGAATGTTTTCGAAACATCATAGTCTATCATATAAACAATAAAGGTACTGGTATGGCTAATAAAAGACCTATAAATACCTCATCCTGTTTAGAACTCAAGAATTTCGTTCTGGTCTTGGTCTGCTCTAGACTTTTTCAAAAGCTTCCTTGTCTATGCAAGACATGACACATGCGGGAAAAGCATGTGCAAGTGTGAGTATGACAATACATAGTAAGAGAAAAAAACAAAAAATAAACACAAAAAGTGATGGTATAGTCATATCTTAAAAATATATGTATATAAAACCTATAACAAGAGAAACATATCTAGATATACTTGAAACCAAGACCCGTATTCTAGAGGTTAGTCACAACGACCTACAGACACACACAATGGATTTGGTTTGAATATTCCACAAAGACCACAACCGAGAGAACTCACTCAATGAGTGTGATATCACTGATGACTTCCGTCTAAGAAGTAAAATTCATTGGGAAGTGTCACAAGATAGATATATGCGCTAATATATCTGAAGAGAGAACATATAAACTCGTTTTAGGATAACACACTTCTGAGTGGGAAAAGATCATGATTTATAGATAAGGACCACTTCCAGGGACCTAGAATATACCATGACTCATTTAGAATCACCTGATAAGTAGAGGATGGTCATCCTATAATATTGTTCACATAGATACCTGCCTTTAACTAGTGTCAAGAATGGATATAGGATCTCGATTCGAGCCTCAGGAACGGACTACAACTCTATCAGAAAAATCCTGTTGAAAGGATCATACTTTTGTGGATGGAAATGATACCTGACCTTCATGGGAATGAGAAAAGATGAACTAACCTAAACAAAACATGTCCACGATATGGTGGAAAATGAGATCAGTCAATGTACACGGAAGTACATGGCGTGTATAAGGTTCACATGTCATGTCCTTTGACCCCATGTACTACCCATGTACAACGACCTATTTCAAAAAGTGCATGTTCTGTACAAAATATATACACAACATTTAGTAGTGTAACATAAAGTGTCCTACTATCTAGAGGCCGCTTAATGTATGATGGCCACGTTCCTGTACACAACTTCAACCCGTGTCTGCATACCCTTGTACCGGTACACGGGGAAAACCACATAATCGGTCCGGCCTAGCTATGTGGTGGAGTACATGCTATGTACTCTACCCCATGTCCATGTATCATATGAAATGCATTTTGTGACCCATTTAACTACCCACATGAAGTTTGATATGGTTCAAACACATTTTCATCATTTTATGTGATGTCGAACCCTATCCTCCACTAGGCCGGCCGCACATTCCATATTCTTCATAAAACACTTCATGTTATGTGTGATTTTACAGAATTGTAGTTCATGAACAATGCACCTTGAGTGATCTTTCATCCCTTGATACGAACATCCAAACAACTCGAAACTGATTATCTTCTGTCATCCTGTCGTAAAAATGCAGATTTGGTATGTTTTAGGTGTCTGATCGGCTCTGAAAAGTCATTTCGATCATCCATACAATGAACAATTAAATAACTATTTCTTTTGATCCATGTCAATTCATCCTCCACCATCGTTGTCTCACCTCTACTAGGTTATCATGATTCTAGAACTCTAATTTTGGAACAATGCGACCGAAAAATAATATGTAGGGATCCTTCATTCATTTACCTGTGAATAATGATGAATGTTGTTGGGGGAAGCAACAAAAAAGAGAAAACCGAGTAAAAATCCTCATCCATTTTTCGTAATGACCATGATCCACTCCTATTATAAGTATCATGTTAACAAATAATAACAATTAAAATCATAATGATAAAAAAAATCCCAAAAATCCAACCCTCCAGCAATAATAATAGAACTACAGATCAACCTATTCATTGGTTGATATGCGTTCATGATTAATTCAAAGAATTGTGAAAAACAAAATCTAAATAACAACACTTACCTTGATCTTCAATGAATTATGGGTCATTTTTATTTGTTGATGATATCCTCCAACCTTACTGCGAAATGATGCATGAGTTGATCTTTTTTCGGTGTTCATCAATATTACTTCATGAGGGTGTCTCCTATCCAAATCTCTATAGTATATCCAGGGAGTTTTCTAGGGTTACAAGCCTAAACCTAGGATCCTAGTTATTTATAACCATAAAAAATTTGGTTGCATCATTATAAAATTAATAATAAAATAAGTCAATAATTTATTGTATTTCTTTTAAGCATCCAAAAATTATCTTTTGCAGATGACCCACGTCGTTCAATGTTAGCTCTCTCCTAAGTTAAAGTCACTACTCTGAATTCAACGAGGCCATCATATTTCTCATATGATATCCCATTTAAATGTTATTCCACTTTTTCATGAAATCTTCTAGCACACATTATTTAAAATTTTTATTTTCTTCACCCATTTATTCTGATCACTATAGGCCTCAGAATTGTATTCCATCATAAATCCTAGATTCAAATTAATTCCATAAACTAATTAAAAATAAAACATTTAAAATATGGGACATTACATTCTCCAAACCTTTGGGATTTACAGACCCATAAATCCGAAAAAATGGCTTCTCAAAATGATGTGTGTACTGTACATGATTCTAAGCCTCCCACTCCCATGTTCTCTCCTGATGATTCTTGTGCTTCCACCGGGCACACACCTAGAGAATCGCTCTCCAACGAATGATCCTCTACTTTTGATTCTGAGTCTACTCTATGATCTCTATAAAGGTCTCTCCAACCATGATTTCAAGATCCCAACAATCGATGAGATGTGACAGATCATTCATGTACCCTCTCAGTTGCGATATGTGGAAGACATATTGTACCCGGTAAAACAACATCAGTAGAGCTATGTGGTATCCACCTCGCAATATTACCACCCAACACGTTATTTGAAATTTAAACATGATTTATAACATATAAATACTATTAATACAACAAAGAAGATCATGAATCCTTGTGTTTTTGGTTCTTCAAATCATTACATAACAACATAGAATAGAAAACACAATATCTATATGGAAAACATCTTTTACATGACCACATCAATCCTTCATACATAGAATTTCATGGGATAACCAGAGGACATGAATAAGAAATGGTTCATATATAAAGCCTAGTAAGGTAGTAAACTAGGAATAACATGAAGAATAAAGTACATGTTTAGAAATAGTCATATGAATGGGTACAATAGAAACATGAACATAAAGGCATGATATAGCATGATTATCATAACATAAAAATGAGGTATCAATATTTAACATGATATTAGCATGAATTAAAGGTCATTTCACATAGAGCATGAGTAAATCCTCATTGTACTTGAATTAGAATGCGTAAAACCTAATTTCACTTGACATATCGTAGTACAATTCTTTACCCAATGCATTGGAGTGCTATCAGGTCACACCCATCTTAGTCATTTCATTTCATGCAGAAGTGTTCCACATAGGTCATACAACATGGATTAATTAAAAATAATAATTTATTCCATGATAATGTAATGTGTAATTGATATGAAAATATATAATAAATAAGTTAATGTGCATAAAGGTTAATAACCTTGACAAATAAATTGTCTTGGTATTCACTAGAATATGACTTTGGCATGGAAAATCATGATGCAATTTAGACATCATATTGGTGTGACATTAGAATTCATAAAAATGTTTGATAAGAGTGTTTGGTGTATATCATAATATGTACATGAAATGTAAACTAATTGGTTCATATAAATACATTTCCCAACATAATTAATTGAATTAAAATTCATAACACAATATAATTTAATGAATGTAAATGAGGAGAGAAAAATTCCTTACAGAATTTCAGCATGGTAACATGTGTACATGGGAGGAAATAATGGGTGATAAAGGGGTATACTATCATTAAAACATAAAGAGGTAATTATGGGTGAGTTTAGAAATCATACCTCAACATTTCTAATTGAAAACAAAAATGGTATAATAACATAATGAAATTTTCCCAACAAATAGAAAGGAAGAAATCTCTAACTTGGATGTGTGATTCAAAAGGCATCGGAGAAGCATGAGAGAGGATTACGGGGTGCTTTGGGTACCTTTGGAGGATTTTAGATAGAGGAGAGAAGAGGATGGTATAGATCCAAAGTCTTTTAGTGAAGAGTATGTTGGATCGTTGGTTGGTTTATAAAGGAATAGAGAGGGAATTCTTTATTATTAAGGTTTTGGACACCACAGATTAAACTAATCGAAACCCCAAACCAAATCATGGTTTTTGAACATAATTTTTTCAAAAGTGAAGTGGATGAAATAATTTTATAAAGAAAATGGAAGATATTCTTAAAATATTATGCTTTCTTCTATGGATGTGAGAAACACTCTAAAGGAAATCAATTTAAAAAGTTAAAATGTTTTATTAGTCTTGGAGGGTCCACTAAAGCATTGTAAAATAAATCAAACAAACCTAAAATCACATTATATTAATGTTAAGACATATATTTGAACAAAAACTAATTTATAGTATTTTATTACATAACTATTGAGTCATTATGATGTCATAACACACATTATATAATTAAACTGTATTTATTTTTACCCAAAAATTCGACTATCTCAGAAAATTATGAAAAATAAACCGCTGGATAATTTCAATGTCCTTATTTAAATAATAATATTTATTTTATTTAAATAATTTTTAAAATATGATAATTTTTATTTTTATTATAAAAACCTACATTTATCGAAAATTCATTGGTTTTGATAAAAAAGACTCTCAAACATTAATAAATATAACAATTGTATTCATAAAAATTTTACGATCATTTATATTAAAAATATTAATTTAGTAATAATATTTTATGAAAATAGTATTTAATTAAAAAATAAATTAATTCATAAAAATATATTTCTTATGTAAATATTATCTAAAAATAGTAAATGTGATTTAAAAACATTTATAATGTAACAATAATAAAATGAATGTATATTAGTTATTAAGTAAAAAAATAATGCACATAATCATAGTTCTAGGGTCTTGTTAAATAATCCCTCATAACACCCGCATATAACCTAATTGTAAGGTGTGTGATGGTGACAAACTGTTGGGTTGGTTCGGATAACATCACACAGGTGGTAATCATTATCAACTTCTACTTCTCCCTTATGTGGTTTTGTTTTAGCTTAATGTGTTGAATATCGTATTGGGTATGGTAAAGAGACAAACCGAATTATTACACCTCCTTTCTGGGCTCCTACATATCGGCTTTGTATAGAGAAATTCTACTAGATATGGCCATCACTTCCTCTTTCTGAGTAAATTGGATTTGTTAATTATCTGTATTTATACAAATCAATTGATCACTGTTCAATTACTATATTAGCAATGATAACAAATCATAATGGTTTTTTAAAATCCAAAAACATAAAACCAAGTAAGTGCATATGTTTTATAAACCATTTTACATAATAAGATTTTAAATTAGATCAAGAATAATTTTCATTGATAAATGTTTGGGTCATTACAATCTTACCCCCTTAAAAAATTTCACCCTCAAAATTTCCTTTTCCCACACAAAAGCAGATGTGGGTAACTCTAATTCATTACTTCCTCTGATTCCTACGTTGCTTCTTCAAACATGTTGATGTGATGCAACACCTTGACAAAGGGGCACTATCTTATTTTTTTGAACTGTTTCCATATGATCTAAGATCATTACCGACTTCTCTTTATATGAGTGTTCATTCTCCAATGGTGCCACCTATGGATTAATTATATGTGATGGGTCATGTATTTACTTCCCCATGATTGATACATAGAATACATCATGTACTTTATATAGTTTCAATGGGAGTTCTAGTCGATATTCCACAGCTCTAATATGATCAAAGATCTCGAAAGGGCCGATGTACCCTGGAATAATATTTTTATTCTTACCAAATATCATAAATATCTTCCATAGTGATATGTGGAGGAATACCATGTCTCTGACATCAATATATAGGTCTCATTTATGATTACCAACATATCTATTATGTTGACTCTGAGAATCATTAATGTGCTGCTAGATTGTCTTAACCTTCTCCACAGTTTCTTCAACCCTTTTTGGACCTATGAGTTTTCTCTCCCCAGCATCATCCCAACATGCCACTATTCTGCACCACTTATCATAAAGGATTAATAGGGATCCATTTGGATTCTTGATTGGAAAATATTGTTTTATGAGAACTAAAATATAAGGAGACGTTGATACCATCCTCCATTGAAGTCCATTGAGCATTCTATAAAAATGCCCTCATGTTTTTGGATAGTTCGCTAGGATTGGAAACCAGTTTGTGGATGGTAAGTCGTAAGGATGGTCATATAAGTATTTAGAAAAAGTTGAAGAATCTTATAAAACATATAGTTGAATCTTGAATATCAATAAAATAAAATCGATAGTGGTACTCCATGATAACCTAACACGTCACAGAAGTATATCCATTCCAGTTGATCCAATGAGAAATCCTCTGAAATTTCCCTAAAGTGTGCAGTCATTGTAAGACAATCCAAAAAACTCCAATATAATTGTTTCATTGTGATGCCTTTGGATGTTTGGTGAAAATTCCACAGTTATTTTCTCCAATTTCCATACTAGTATGGGTTATGGCAGCATCATCCCCTTAGACTTATGCCTCACATATTTAACATTCTGATATACCAGACTCATTGACATATACTCAATAATATCCTTTTTCATGTTATCCAGCCAATACATATCTTGTAGATATTGATACATCAATGGGTTTCCTAGGTGATTGGTGTAATTCAATGTATTTTCATCATCCAAATGTTCTTTCTTTAACTCCGGACAAGATGTAACACATAGTCTTGTCCCAAATCTCGTAATTCCTTCTTTATTAAAATTAAAGTCTCAGGATTTCCCTTTATGATAGTTCCCACATTCTTCAAAATTCCCACATCATCCTTTTGAGAATCATATATCCTTTCCAAAAGAGGCCATTGAGATATCTGTTGTGAAAGGATTGATGATGTTCCCTTCATTATGATTCACATATCCATCTTCATCAAATAGAAGATTATTGGATCCTTTTCAATTATAATCAATGATATAATTTCTAATTCCACTATACTTTGAGAATCTGCCAGCTTTTTCACTTTCCCATGGTTGTAATGGATTAATCCTTCATATTCTTTGATCTTATCTAACAATATTTGTTGACCAATATTCATATATTTCTGTACGAATATATAATTGAGGATTTTGTGGTCTGTATATATTTCATACTTCTCCCCAAATTGGTAATGTCACCAAATTTTTAAATTGAGGATCCCTACATCCAACTCCAAATAATGTGTTGGATAGTGTTTCCCATAAAATTTCAATTTCCATGAATCATAAGTAATTTCTTTTTCATTTTTCATCAACACACAACTGAGGCCCTTCTTCAAAGCATTAATAAATACCAAAAAAAGTTCATCACTTCTAGTTTGTGTGAGTATGGGTGCTGTTATAATCCTCTTTTTCAATTAATTGAAGCTCTCTATGAATTCATTACTACAATATAACTTGACTCTTTTTCGAGTTATCTCGGTAATAGGGTTTGAAAATCCAGAGAAATTTCTCAAAAATAGGCTATAATATCCTTCTAACCCTAGGAAGCTACATATATCTGTTACTGATGTTTGCCTCATCCATCCCTCAATTGAATCGATCTTGGATGTTTCCACATATTCCCATTGTTTGTGATGATGTGACCCACGAATGAGACCTACATCAACTAGAACCCACACTTTATTTACATTGCATAAAGATTTTCTTTTCAGAAGATCTCTAGTATAGTACTTAGATGCTCCTCATGCTCCTCCATGGTTTTGGAGTATATTATAATATCCTCTATAATGTCTTACAAACAGATTTCAATATAATCTATAATGACTCTATTCATCTCATCCATGAATATTTCTAGAGTATTTTTGGGTCCGAAAAGCATTAATATGAATTCATAGTTCCATTATATTGTGAAAAAAAGTCTTGGGGAATATCCTAATACATTACCCTTACTTAATAATATCATGACTGCATATCCACCATGGATATGTATTGTGCTCCCTGTTGCTAATCGAACGTGTCATAAATTCATGGCATATGATACTTGTTCTTTATCGTTATTTTTTTGACCACATGATAACTAACATAATGGTGCATTGACCCATCATTCTTCATGAAGAAGAGGATTGGTACACCCCATGGTGATGCACTTGGGCATATATTCCCTTTATGCATATTCTCATGTAGTTTTTTCTTCAACACCCTAATATACACTACATCTATTCTATATGGAGTCTTGTATATTTTCAATGCCCTAGGTGTAAGATAAATAAATAATTCAACATCTCTTATAGGTGGAATACTAGAGGATTTCTTAGGAAATACTTCAACGAATTCCCTCACAATAGAAAGGACATCATGGATGCTTTATTCCTTAGACTCAATCAAATGATCCAGATACGCATGCTCATAGGGTAGTAATATACACACTATAGATGATGGTGCTAAGGAAGTTTCATTCTCATCCGTGCACTTGTGCGGAAACAGGGGTCGATTTTCCATATGGAGAGTGATTTCTCTCTCACGTCAATTTATGTTGGCTGTATACAAGGAAATCCAATCACTACCTATAATTTTATAAAATTCTATCAGAGGTAGTATGATGAGGATATTTTGGATGTTCAATCCACAAATTATGATAGTGGAGGAGTTATATTCGTGGAATTCAATGATTGTAGCATTTTTCGTATTCACAGACATCTTTACTTTCATTATTTGTGGCAGTGTTGGGATTGTTCTACTAAACATTCGTGATATAAAATAATTTGTATAACTAGAATCAAAAATTATGTTCACTATTCATGAAAGACTAACTATAATACCTATCAAAACTACATTTTTGGGGTTCACGTGGGCGGTAGTGATGGAAAAAGATCCCCCTTGCTTCCTTGGACGAAGATGGCTGCCTCTGAAAAACCAATACTTTGGGAACTGGATTTCAAAGTGCACTATGTCTTTGACGTTGAAGTAATGAACAATGAATTCAGGGTCAAACAAAAAATTTCAATCCTCTTCCACATCCACATGTTTTTACTGTCGGTAGTTAATGGCCAGGTTCCCTTATCTTCCACACCTGAGTCATTTCCTCATCCCCTTCATGAAATTTCTAGGGTGCTTACTTCTGCACCATTGTAAATTGGGGTGTGGGATTTTTATAAGACCATTGGATTTATACATTGAACCACTTGAACGGAATTCCACCTTATGATTCATATCACCATGATACCCCATAGATTCTCCGATCTTCATTTCAACATTGAGGGAACATAGGAAAATTTCTTCATAGAGGTAAAAGTCATAGATCACTAGGGATTTCCGTAGGCTAGGTTTTATGCAAAGAAAGTATTTTTCATCCTTGTATTCATGGGTAATGAAAAATATGGAGGAGTTTAATAAATTCCTTGTGATGTATTCCTCATGCACTCTGATGGATTAATCATCTTTTTTATTGAGGTAAAGGAAGCACCTTTCCATCTTAAGTCGGAGGCTACACATAAAATATTTATCGAAAAACATTTCCAAATATCCTTCCATTCCAACACCTAAATCTCCTCCTCTGAAATCATATTTTTAATAAATTTCCACCATTTATCAGCATCACCCTCCATATGATATCATCCATAGGTACATTCTCTTATTCAGAACATTGATGGATGGAGAAGATCTTCCCAATGGAGTTCATCCATTGTTCGGTGGTTGAGGAATCATATGATAGATTAAAAGCAAGGGACCATTGTCTCAATAATATCTCGATTGTGAGTTTTTCATTCATAGGGGGGTTTAACATTCCTCTTGACTTATGTTTCTATTCAAAACCTGAGTTAAATGAAAGAGTTTCCTAAAATATTTCATTATTCCTACTCCTATCAGATTGGAAATCACATTAGAACAGTCATCACATTGATCTTTGCATCGGTTATTACCTAAGACCTCCTATTACCAGCCATTGGCTTGAATAAAATGATATTTAAGGGTAACACATATTGGGTAATTCAAATTGAAAAATAGATGAATTATAAATTACATTTATTTCCTTAACTTATGATCTTATAAGATTCAATCTATGATTTCCATGATCTACATCCCAACATATATTCTCTGGGGGGGGGTTTATTCCCTTAATAATTGTTCATACTAAGCTTATGAATTTACCAATTAATATCCCACTAGAGTGTCAAAACCATGATTTTTTCAAGGCCTACTGTTGTGCACCAGTTCCAACTCGATTCTAGCTCAAAGTAGTGTTTTTGAGTTTTACCTCTAGATACATCAATGCTAGAGCTACCTCCACCTTCTCATATTCATACATGGATGTATTTTCTTGAAGAAACACTTACTCAATACTCATCAAAATTTTGAGATGTTTTTGTTATTACTAGTATTATCATTATGACTTTCACTAGTGTTTTCTAATCGTAATACCAAAAATAACAAAACTTATCTATTGATACAAACTAAAACAACCATGCTCTTTATTTCAAACATAAAGATGGATTATCATATAAAATTTCACTCAATACAACAAATAAGATCAATATTTATAGTTTATTTGTGGATTATGATAATTACATAAAAACATTGACGAAAAATACCTTATTGAAAACTTCTTTTGTATGACCACAACATTACTTCGTACTTAGCATTGTATTGGATAACCTGAGGACATTAATAAGAAAAGGGTGATATAAAAATCATTATATGGGATTAAAAAGGCATAAATTGTTGAATATAGTAAATTCTAGGACATATTCATGTCAATGAAGCACAACAGAAACATGAACGTAAAGTCATGATATATCATTATTATCATAACATGGAAATGTTTCAAAAACATTTAACATGATATTAGAATGAACCAAGTCTCATTTCATATGGAGCATTAGTAAACCCTCATTTCATGTGATTCATAATGAGTAAAACCTCATATAACTTGACATATCATGATACTAATCATTACACAATGCATTGGAACGCTATTAGGGAACACCCTTCTTAATCATTTCATTTCATGCATAAGTGTTCCACATAGATTATACAACAAGGATTCATTAAACATCGTAATTTATTCCATGAAAAAGGAATGTGTAATTCAAACATGAAACTGTATAATTATTATTAAAATGGGATTAAAGTTGAATACCCTTGATATATAAATTATCATTGCATTGATTACACAATGACATTAGCTCGGAAAATCACAATACAAATTCGGCATCATAACGATGTGACATAATAATTTATAAAAATGGATGATGAGATACAAATTAGTGTCTCATAATATGTACATGGGATTTAAATTAATGTGTTCATATAGATACCTGGCCCTATATATGTAATGTAATTTAGATTGTTAAAACAAAATAATTGCTTGAATGTTAATGAGGAGAGAGAAATTCCTTACTGAATTCCAGCATAGTAATAGGCGTACATGGGAGGAATTAATTAGAGAGAAAGTGGTATATCATCATTCGTTAATAAATAGGGAAGAATGTGGGTGGTTTGAAATCATACCCCAATATTTATAATTGAATAAAAAATTTATAATAACATAATGAAATTAAGGAAAAAAAGTGAAAGGAAGAAATCACTTACTTGGAAGTGTTATCTGAATGGCATGGGAGAGGATTTAGGGAGGCTTCTTGGGAGCTTAGAGAGACTTTGGATGATTCTAGAGAGAGGATGGAAGATGATGGTAGAGCTTAGTAGATTTTTAGTGAAGAGGAAGTGGGAGTATGTGTGTGTTTTTTATTGTAAAATAGTGGAATTTCTTTATTATTTAGGTTTTGGACACCACATAGTAAAAAAATCAAAACTACATTCCATCCAATAGTTCCTTCCATTGGGTTTTTCCAAAGGATAGTGGAAGTAATTATTTTATATGGATGATGGCTGATTGCTGGAATTCTTAAAATATTAGTCTGTCTTATGTCGAGGTGAGTCACACTCTTAAGGAGACCAATTTAAAAAGCTATAATGCTTTATAAGTCTTGGAGGGTCCACTAAATCGTTGTAAAATAAACAAAAAAACCTAAAATAAAATTATTTTAATTTTAACACATATATTGGAAGAAAATCTAATTTATATAATTTATTACATCACTATTGTGTTATTATGATGTCATTAATCACATTATATAATTAAATGGTATTTAATTATTTCCAAAAAATTCATCTCTCTCAGAAAAATAGTAAAAAATTACCAATAGATAATTTCGACATCCTAATTCTTATCATAATAATAATTTTATCTAATCAATTTTTTAATTATGTGATTTTTTACTCTTAAAATAAAAAGTGTCATTTATCAAAAATTAATGGGTTTTGATAAAGATGTCATTAAAACCATAACAAAAATCACAGTTGTATTCATAAAAATTATATGATGATTTATATTTTAAAAAAATAATTTGTTAATAATATTTTATTGAAATATTATTTAATTAAAAAATCCATTAATTCATTAATATATATTTCATAATTGAATATTAACAAAAAATATTATTTGTGCTTTAAAAACTATTTAAAATGTAACAATAATAAAATCAATGTAAATTCACTTTTATATTAAATAATAATAATATTGTTAGGGTCTTCTTAGATAACCCCTTATAAAAACCCGCATATGATATAAGGTAATGGTGTGCGATGGTGACATGCTCTTGCGGTGGCTCAGATAATATTGTTTGGGTGGTAATCTCTATCAACACCCACTTCTCCCGTAGACAGTTCCATTCATGCTTAATGTGTTGAATCTAATATTGGCCTTGTTCTATAGTGAATCCCAATGAATCCACCTCTTTTATATCAACCAATAAATGGGCATCAAATGGAGAAATTCTACCGGATGATGCCATCACTTCATTTTTCTTAGAAAAATGGATTTTGTAAATTCCTATATTTATACTAATGATTTGATCATTATTCCATGGATATATTAGTAATTGTAACAATCAAGAATGTTATTTCAAAATCCCAAAACATAATACTAAGGAAGTCAATATGTTTTATATAACAATTTTATATAATAATACATTAAATTATAACAAGAAGAATTTTTATTCATAAAAGGTTGGGTCATTCTACACAGGCTCTGCATAGTATCTAAAAATGGATGATAAACCATAGATAATACTTGTTGCACTGAGAAAATATATGCAAACCTCATCAAGTTGAGCCCCAAAGGAAAACATGGTCTCCCTCATCAAAATCTAAAGTTCTCTGTCATCTTTCATCATAATAATTTTCCTAGTTATCTGCTGTTTTCACCCACTATTGGATGATCTACACATTCTCTATGGTAGATCGTAGCATCTTTGGATCCATGAGTGATGACTCTCCTGGGTTGGCCTACCAATGTAGTGACTAGAAGGATCACCCATATAAAGCCTCAAATGGTTCAATATCAATTGTGGAGTGGTAGTTACAGTTCTATGAAAACTCCACCATTCGAAATTGGTCCTCCCAACTATGAAAAAATTCCAAGATACATGACCAAAAAAAATACTCAATAACATGAATTGTTCTCACTATCGTACACTATCTTTTTGGATGAAATTCTATTCTCAAGAGTATATGAGTCCCAAATACCCCCTGCAGTCCCTTCCAAAACCTATATGTGAAACAAGAATCATAATTCGAGACTATCGTCGATGTGATTCCATGAAGCCGAACTATCTCCTCACATAGAGGCATCCCATGTTATATACTTAACTCTTCTCCTTAATATATAAGAAGATGGATAACATGTTGAGATTGTCAAGTATCACCTTAATGGAATCAGGTCCCGTAGATATTCATGTAATAACAATCATGAATTCAACTGATATTCCATCCCACTTCCATTCTAAAACATCCAGGGGTGATATAATCCCGCTAGAACATGGTGCCCAACCTTCACCTGCTAGATGATAACAAATTGAGATGTGAAATATAATACTACCTTCTTAATCCATGTTCACCAAAACTAACGTTGGAGGTCTGTGTACATTTTCTCCCCTATAGGATGTACTACCAAGGGGGGTGTATGAAACTCCCTCAGAACCTCCTCCTGCAATGCCACTGGTACAAATGTGCATCCTATGAAAAAGATGATGTGCTCCATATATTTAGAATATTTATGAGGATCATGTACTGTGTATAACTGAGCACATAATTTCTTGTTGTTGACATCGCCTAGATGTGCCTACCTGACTCAATGTAAGTGTGTATATGTAAAAAACATTGATTGAATGTAAGTCACATTATCTCCATCCACGAAGGAAAACTGTAGAAAGGCCAAATTCTTTGACACCTCACTCAATAGCTACAAACATGTTCTATAAATGAGAGCATCAACCATAATGTTACCATTCCTAGGGGAATAGAAGATCTCAAAGTCATAATATTTTAGGAAATCTAGTCATCCACTCGGCCTCAGATTTAGATCCTTTTGTGGGAAGATGTACTTGAGGTTTTCTTCATCAGAATAAGAGATAAACCACTCACCCATCATGTAGTGTCACCACATATTCAATTAGAATACTACCACTACCATCTAAAGATCATGTGTTCCGTAGTTCTTCTCATGTGGCTTCAGTTGGCACAAACCATGAGAAATAACCACCTGTATCTACATAAAAACATTACCAAGCCCGGTCTGTGATGCATAGTAGAAGAATAAATACTCAAAAACCTCCTCTGAAATTTTCACGATCGGGGTGTCATTACACTCTGACTCAACTGCTTGAAATCCCACTAGGTCTTCTCCATCCACATGAAAGGCTTCTCCTTTTGAGATTAATATGTCATCGGTGTTGATATCTAGAAGAAATCATGAATGAATAACATGTAATATCCTGCTAGCCCAAGGGAGCTCTGCACCACTTCCATGCTCTTAGGTGGATCCCTTTCTAACACTACCTCGACCTTGGATGGGTCCACCACTACACCATCTGATGAGCCAACTTGTCCAAGAAAGTGGACGTCCTAAATCTAGAACAAGCACTTTGAGATATTTCCACAATAATGGTGCTCTCAGAGTAAGTCCAAGACCATTTGTAGGTGTCTTGTGTGGTCCTCCTCTAATGCCAACTAAACAAGGATGTCATTGATGAATAATACAACAAACCAGAATATGTACGACTGGAATATCTAGTTGATAAGTCCCGTGAACACTGTGGGGGAGTTCATTAATCCAAAAAACATCACCATTTACTCATAGTGATGGTAGAGGTATCTAAATTCCATCTTTGGAATATCCTCATCTTGTACTGGAATATGATGATAACCTAATCAATGGTCAAACATAAAGAACCATTGTACCTATCTCAGTTGAACGAAGAGGTCATCATTCCTCAAAAGTGTATTCTAGTTCATGATTGTTACCATGATTAGGTTCTAGTAATCCATGAACAAACAAAAACATCCATCTTCTTTCTTGGAAAACAATACTAGGCCCACCTACGGTGAAAACCTAGGCCTTATGAAGCCAATCCTACAAAAACCTCCATCTGTACCCTCAGCTCGCATAGCATCTTGGGATACATATAATATGCTATTGAGGACTACAGTGTCGTCCCTGGGTGTAATTTGATACAGAATTCAATCTCCCAGTAGGGAGGTAACTCTATAACATCTTCTAGAATGATTTCCACATAACCAGCCACTACTTTTGGGGACTGAAAGATTATAACATCTACATCTCTAAGGGTAAGGCTAGCCAACACATGAGTGATAATATGGACCCTTCTATACATGATCCCATTCAGTGATTCTGGGTTTTCCTTTTCACCAACAAATTTAAACCTCATCCCATTACTAATGACCCACCACACCCTTCTCCAGAAGCAGTCAACATGGGCATGGACCGTTGATGACTATTGCATTTTAATAATGATGTCGTAAGGCCTTGATGATACCACATGGATTTTCCAATGGAAACTCATGCCTTTAAAGGTAAAATAACACTACAGGAAAATATTCAGGATCATCGAGTCTCTTTCTATAGGTGTATGCAAGAATAATGGTCGATTCAACAGCTCTACTAAAATATAAATGACTATTACAAGACATGTGGCAAGGAAATAATGTCCAGAACCTATGTCTATATGTATGAAATATAAGGTAGAAAATACACAGATGATATCGTGGATACTCCATGGAGTTCTTGGGTCATATACCTCAACCACATGTAGCTACCCACACCCATGTCCCCCATCTCACAAGCATATTTCAATCCTCTTGGGGGTGATGATGGAATTATGTAAAAATGACTTACACCTCCCACAGATCTCCTTGATCCTCTAAATTTTATGCCTTCAAGAGGTTCTTTGTGGTCCACTCTCTACCTCTACCTTGACGGCCCATGCATCGTGTCTCTTTTATCTACTCGATGGGTTGAGATGTCTCTAGTGATATTTCCCTTACTTTTACATGTGTTTCATAACCTTTCCCTCAGATGACTCGATCCATCCTAACAACCATAGACTATATTTCCCTTATCTCAGGCCCTCCTAGTATGTATCCCATATCCTAATCCCTATTCCTTACATCAGCTCCCTACTACTGAGGAATCTTCACCAATCTACCCACTACTGAATACCACTGGCTATATCCACTCAATTTACGCATGAGGTAAAATGTAATTATAAATAATCACATTAAATGTAATGAAAACATTATTTAGAAAAATTATTTTTTATAATGAATCATAAATTACTTCCATTAAATTCATTTTAATACCCATAAAATGAATGATAAAACAAATTATTGAATATATAATATATATTTCCTTTAAAACATTAATAAACTTTACATTAATTTAATTTATTATGATAAAAATACATTGTGTTCAGAATAATAATTTCATGAAAAAATTAGTTTCTAAGATCAAAATTGAACTCATACCAAAATCAAGTATAATAATAATTAATATATAATTAGTTATATTACGTATAAATAAAAAAAATTATATGTTAATATAAAATTTAAAAAATAATGATACATTTACATAAAAATAAATGATAGTTTTAAAAAAGAATTATTTCCTCTATTCACTAAAATATAAGTATTTTTCGAAAAATCCTTAAAATTCGTCCAATTTTAAAAGAAAAATTATTATTTATAAATTAATATTAAATTAATCTATGAAAATTTAAAAAAATGGTAAAAATTAATGGTAATGTTTTTGTGAAAAAAATTCAATTAAAACCATTTTCAAACCATAAAATGACATTACTAAAAATTGATATCATATTTTTTATGCATTAATAAATAAATTTTAAGAAATATAATCATTTTATATATTTTTCAAAATATGGTTTTTTAATTAATACCTACTAATTCAAAATAATTTTTCTTAAAATTTACTTATTTTGGTTCATATAAATTTGGGGTTGCAAGTAAGGAAAGCTATCAAATACCTCAAGTCTATTTAAATGGGAATATTTATATAACCATGGGATGTTACATTACACATCATTTAAAATGTGTTTTACCTTGAAATTTTATCACTTTGATTCTAAAAATGAGGATATCTATTTTTCATCACATATTTGAGTTCCCATGTAGCATACTAAAATATCTAAATCCTCAAAATAACATTAACTAATTGAGTATTGTTATTTTGTGGATCTTTAGCAATATGATCCAAGATTTCTATTAATTACTCTTCATATTAAATATAATGATCTAGTGGTACGACCATTGAGTTTAGTACACATAAATTATCATTTATATAATTTATCATTTGAGATACATGGAACACATCATGAACTTGAGAGAGGATAGGTGGGAGGTCCATGTGATATGAATGTTTTTCAATCCAATCTAGAATATCAATTGGAAAAATATTCCTTGGGATACAATTTACCATATTTTTAATCTCATAAACTTCTTCCAAGGATAAATTCATTAGAATAAATTCCCACCAATTTTTATTTCTAGATCTCATCAACGATTATCAATATAACCCTTGAACTTAATATGAGCTAATTTGATGTGTTTTTGATTGAATTAACCTTCTATGCCATTTCTTTCACAAACATAGGATCCAATATCATTCTTTATCTAACATCATAAAAAAATTATATACTTATTTTCATAGATAGATTCATGAGGATCTATATGTATTCTATATTAAAATCTACTATTGTAAGAAAACATGACTAGAAGAAGGTGTTGATCCCAACGAAATTTAAAATATAGAGAACATGATCTCAACATAACCACCAATGTTTGATTGATTTTCTCATACTAACTATCTATCCGAGGGTAATAATAAATATTGAAACACATCTATATATCTTGATCTTTTTGATGAATTAATTAGAACATAAAGGTAATCCTAATATCCTAATAAAATCCAATAGAACGTGGTACTCTAGGAATCCTTAAAACTTGCATAATGTATAAACTAGAAATCTGATAACTGTAGAAATATTCTCTGATAACAATAATGTGTTATGAATTCATAATGTGTTAAATTGTAACCTGCATAATGTCTGCAAATTACACATACTTGGTTACTGATCCTTATAATTCCATTATGACCATGGTTTAAATGAGTAACATCCCTTACATTATAATATATCTCCACATCCTCCTTATACATCTATTTTATATTCACATAGATAAATGTGTAAACACTCACATTATCAAGAAATGATTTCTACCCTACCATCATTATTTTTATGTACATCCCTTGAAAATACATTAATATTGGGTCTTCTTTTATCCTCATCATAGATAATCTAGAATGGTACTTTTGACAGAAAGAATCAACCACCATGTTATTGTTCTTAATGATATAATGTATTGACCAGTCATAATCTGTAATAAACTCCAAACATGTTCACTTGTGCATATACAACTATTTCTGAGTGAATATATATTTTATAATTTTATGACCAATATTTATGTGACACCCATCTCCAGAATAATAATTCATTTATATCTATAATTAAAATATTATCGCCGCCTACATTAAATCATGAGTAGGGTAATTTTTCTCATGATTCTTCAATTGGAATAAGGTATAATATATCACTACAATATTCTGTATTATAACACATCCTTTTCCATTCTTAAATGCATCTTTATAAATCCTAAACTATTCTATATTACATGGAAGTGTGAGAAATTGTACGTTTACCAAACATACCTTGTGTTCCATGAAGATTTCTTCAAATTCATTTATATAAAAGATATTATCTCCTGTATTAGTTAATAGGGTGATAAGATTAGATGACCATAATAAATACTTTAAAAAGCATCAATAATATCCATCCAATCAAATAAAAATATTATTCTCAATCACAGTTATTGGTTTGAGTTAATGTTAAATTACATCTATATTTGATGGATCCATCTTTATAACATTCCTTGAGGTTATATTATACAAAAATGAAACTTTATATAGATAAAATTAACACATCATAATATATTTACACATATTATCCATAAATAGGGTCTAATATAATATCAACTGATCTCAATGCTCTTAATTTCTCTTCAAATATAAAATAATACCATTTATAAAGATTACCACAAACTAATAATGGAAATCTATAATGTATCTATTCATTAAATCCTCAATTTAAGTGGTGGTATTAGTATAAACTAATGGAAGAAATATAAATTAATATTGTCCATACCTCAATCATATGGTTGTTTTTTGTATGTATTCACTTTTAACCCAAAATTGATAACATCCATATTGAATATCAACATTTGAAAAATATTGAGCTCTGTGTAATTGATTGAAAAAATTATACATACATGGAAGAAGACACCTTTTCTTGACCATGATATTTTCATGTACTAGATAATTATTATTGAGTCTCAAAATTCCATTATTCATCTTAAAATAATGAATATGTACACTTCATGGTAACATAATTGGTTGAATGAATCCCTTATCACTGTTCTGTGGGAGTTAATTCATTAATTCTTGCAACACAATTAGTCCATTATATATAGTGTATTTGAAATGGGTATATTATAGGGTATGAATTATATTGAATGCTAAATTTCATAATTCAAATTAAGACAAGGAATATATTTTAGAAAGGCATCAAGAAAATCTCATGAAATAGGAATATCATCGGTTTTCAGTTTCTCTATAACCATCTAAGATAAATAAAACTATTCAATAGGAATCAAGAACCATGAAATATATGTAATATCCATTAAAAGTTAAAATTTATCCCTAATTTCATAAATGATAGTGTGTTAGTTCAGAATATCAAATGTCACTTCCCTTCGAATTAAATGTATATGTAATTTATATAAAAAATTATAATTCATTCAAAAAATAAAATCATTTTAAACTATTGAAATAACATAATGATTTTAGATAAGCACATTAAAAAATAGTTAAATTGGTGAATAATCATAGGTATGAGATTCAATAATGATACCATTTGAATTTTTTTACATCTATTTCAACATCTAATCATTTAGGTGCTAAAGTGTTACCGTTATCAAATTCATTATATTCGAATGAGTGGGTAGAATCAAAATAAGATAAAAAATTAGATGTTCTGAGGTGAATGGTTAGTATAAGAATCTGACCATAAACATTACATATTCAAGTGAAATAAACTATAATTCACAATCATATATTTCTAATGATCTTTATGATTTATAATATTATATATTTAGGTAATAAATCTTCCATAAACAACCCATATATTAAAAAGTTGACACATACATTCATTATCCAAATTTTCTAAAAAATCATTTACAAAGAAACATGTTTTTATTATTTTGAAGAATCTATAGAATTTTTATCTTTAACACATATTTATCTCTACTCCACATTGAAAACCTCTGAAAAATATTCTATATCAATGGATTGCCCCAACTAATCATTACAATACATTAAAATAAATGTGCATTTAGTCTATTTATACTTATAAAGTTATTCCATTTTTAAAACTACATTGGCATATTTTTTTTAAAACTCAATAAATCAATCTCGCATCGAAATGTTTTTTGTAAAAATTTAATAAAAATAATTACAGGAAAAATAAAACAAAAAAAATCATTACATTAGAGAAAACTCATTAAAATGTTTTCAACAAGTTATTCATTTTTAAGTATAAAAAAGTATATACTTTTCTTTAAACATAATATTATTATCATTCATAGAAGAATTATAATATTTCCATAAAAACCCATAAATAAATTGATAAAACATTTAAGTAACATTTGATATCATTTTCAATATCATTCATACAAATTTAATAATGATATTTTAGACCTCCATACCCAACATATTAAAGGGATATCAAGAGCGTAGATGTCCTTAGATTATACTAGGATCACCCATACTAGGTTAGTAACAAAATAACCCATTATTGGGCTTCAATATAAACACCCATACATGGATTATAATGAGAAAACCCATAAAAATAACTGTCCACAAGAACCATATTAAAAACATAACACATAAAATCTTACAATTACACTCATAAAAAAGTTCTTCTCACCCATAATGAAAACATTTATAGTTATTGAAATATCCATTCTATTTTAAAGTAACTATTGAAAATTACTAGAACATAAAGAACAAATATTTTTAATCGATGAGAGAATAAAATATTATAATGTAATTAAAATTTAATATAACTATTTTGGTGGTGGGAAACATCATATTTTCAAAATATGTTAAATAAAACATTTTTTTTTATTTATAATGGAATTAAAAACATTTTTAAAAAAAATCATCATAATAACCACTATATTAATGTAAAAAAATACACATTATGGCCTTCATAATTTTATTATTAATATATAAATATATCTATAAAATAATTATAAATATATATAACTTCATTGAAAATAGTTGGATGGAAAACATAAAAAAATTATTTCTAAAATAATTTCCCTTTCCTTGAGTCTGATTAATTACATATATTCTTTACCGTCCAATATAATAAAATTATGTTAATTATTTAATTTATTAAGGCTAAATTTCTATTTATTATTCCTTTTTTATTTTACCTCTTATCATGTTATATTTAATTATTTAATTAATTATGTTTATGTCAGATGTTTTGACAATATTTAGTTCATAATCCAAAAATTAGTGTGGTAGATTTACCATGGTAAAATAGTAATTATTCCATAATCTAAAAAATAATAATCATGAAATAATTATATTATTTATTTATGAATTTTTTTTCATAATAACAATGTAATGTGGTTATGAAAAATGAACTAGGTTACCATCATATAGATGACTGGACTTACATAAGCATGTGTTATGTTTCCGTTTTTCAGAGATCATAATGGAAAAAATATATGTATTTAATTATATTATCTAATGATAATTATATTAGATATACTGTATTAATTATTTTAATATACTTATATATATCATCCCTGTGATGGGTTAATGAAAAAAATCTTATTGATTCATGGATGTGGTTGTCCACATGTGTGCATAAACAATGTTATAATTCTTAAATTGATGAAAAAGAAATAAAGTAAGTGATATATTATATTTCAAAAATGATAATTTTTTCAAGAATATAATATATATTAATTGTATAAATAATTTTAACCTATATTTAGAGATGGTGATGAAAAAGGAATTACATCGGTTCGTGAGGTAGTAGTTCACCATACACAGCAATGATGGGTTTGATTCCCATTTGATGGAATGTGAGATGCATATAAGTTATTAAATTGAAATAAAATTATGTTATTATATGTAGGTTATTTTAATTATAATTTCATCATATAATTATCATATTTTTATATGTTAGGGGTGAAAAAATGAATATTATTGTTTAAGAACTAACATATTATTTAGATACACTCTTAAAGACTACACCAAAAACCATTTAAGGATTTTTTTATGATATAGAAGGCCAATAAGAAGTGGTTTAGTATGTAAAGTATTGATTTAGTTTGGTAATTACAAATAGAAAATTATTTTTCATTTAAAAATAAATGAAAATAAAAGGTTCCCTTTTAAAAGGCAATGGAGGGGAACTCTAGGAATTTCTAAAATTATTAATTTAATATAAATTAATTTTGAGGACAAAATGGATCCAAATTGATAATTTTGAAGATAATATAATTAAAAGTTTGACTATCCTTATAAAATAAATATTTCCATGTTTGAATTGCATATTTACCCATATATTTTTGTTTTAACTATTCCTTAACCCCTTTGAAAATTACCGAAATATCAATGTTGCTTACAATAATTGGGTTAATATAGTTTCATTTAAAGTAAAAAAGAATCATTATTGGTACATGGATGATTAAAAATATAATAAAATATTATCCTTGAATTTGATGATATTTTAATGAATTATAAATCCTTTACTAAAATATTTTTTATTATAAAATATCATAAATTTCAAATTTTGATCCATTTATTTAATTTTACATTTAACAGTAAAATAGAACAATGATATTAAAATACAATGAAATGAATCCTCTATGACATGTAATTAATTTCTAAAAAATCATAGAACACAATTTTTCATTCAAATAAAATTACTATTATCATTTTTTAATTTTTTATTTCTATTTACTAAATATTTATTGCATTAGGGTTGTGTAGTATTTGAGGAAAATTATTTTTTCATTAACAATTATAAATAAATTACATATAAATAAATAAGTTATATTTTATATTAATAATTATAAATGACCATATCCGTTCTTTATACCTATACTAAAAATATTATAGTTTCTAAAATCACAAGTGAGACAATTTTAGATTTATATTCACATAAATAATATAATGGTGAAAATAAATGAAATATGACACAATGTTGATATATTTTCAAAAATATTTTGGATATTACAAAACACCACCCTTATTATAATATATATTAATTTTTTGGGTTATTTTTAGTCCTTTTCATTTTTCTTCCAACCCATATTTAACTACATTACCTTTTACCATTGTGATAAATTACTAATGATACAATTCATAATGTAAGAAAAATAAAAGAGAAATATCTAAAAAATTTGGAACACCTTACTAAAAATATGAAATATATTTTTCATGATTCAAAATATAGAAGTGAAAAAATTTAAGTTAAATTTAAAGAGAAAAAATTCACCCGAGAAAGGTTTTTCAGAAAAATTCCCTTTTGAGTATAAAATTGTTTTTCAATAATTTAATGTATAATATTATATTAAAAATAATTTATATAATATTTCAAAAAAATAAACTAATTAAATTTTAAAATAAATCCAGTAATTGAATTATTCATTATAAATAATCATAAATAAAATAGAATTTATGATTGAATTCCATAGATTTTAATATTCATTGAAAAAAAAATTCCTGAAAATTTCTAGAAATTCATATTAAGAAAATTTTGACATTAAGAATTAAAAATTCAATTCAACTTGACAAATTAAAATTTCATAATTTAAAAATTAATCTTTCAAATAAAACATTATATGAAAAGATTTTAACAAATCTATTACCTTTTAGATTTAAAAGTAACATAATATTTTTATAATGAATATAACTCTATAAAATATAACTAATAAATATTAAAAATACATGAAAATGATTTATCATATCATTTCCTATGTTGTTATATTTTTCTCTCACTTTAAAAAATTTCATTCTCGTGTTATTATTCACTTATTAAACAACTTGGGATATCATTCACTATAGTATTTTTTGATACCGAAGTTTCTTTTTCAAACATACTAGTTTTTTTTAACCCTAAAAATAATAATTAAAACATTCCATAACAAATTCTCTATATGATCACGAATTTGAATGCGTTCTTCTTAATACTGAAGGTTCTCTTCCAACTTAACAACTTTAGAGATGAAAACATGACATGGATCCATCATATTTTTAAATACATTATATACATCGGATAAACATGAAGGAAATTCCACTCCGATGTTTGTTTATCCAAATTTCACTCGGGTTTTCTAAATTAAATTGAACCACTAACTTAGATTCCCTTTTTTAAAAAGATCAATAACTATTCCATATATATACATTATAAAAATTGTCATCACTTACCTCAAAAGAAAAATATTTCCTATAGGTATCAACATTAATTTTATAACTACTCGGATCCATCTTCATTTGATGTTAAATAATATTCACCTTCTCAACCATTTACTCTACTAGAAAAAGTTCCTTCAACTTATATTCTCCAACTACATCACAAAATGTTGGATTAGAACTCCACTTTCTATTGAAATTTATCAAAGGGAGTCATATTTATACTAGAAAAAAATATTTATTATAATAAAAATGAACTAATGAATGATATTGATCAAAACACCCCTGATAATCCCTTTAACATGAATGAATCATATATTCCAAGGTATTAATATATTTATTGTATTTTCTTTTATATTGAGAATGAATATCTATACTAGAATTTAATTTAGTTCTAATGAAATTCTAATGTCCATTCCAAAAATTTGATGTCAACCTGGGATAATTGTAAGATACTATAGAGAAAGAAACACCATGTAACTTAAATTTATGCTTAAGATAATGTCATGAATGTTTATCTAAAGGAATTTCTTGTTAAATTGGATAGAAATATATTAATTTAGTTAATAAATCCATATTAACCTAAATAAAATTATTATTTCAAGATGTTATTTTCAATACCAAAATTAAATCCACCGATATATTTTACCATTTCAACATTATCATGGGAAATGAATGAATCATACCCTATGGTAATTTTTGTTCTTATTTAAATTGTGGAAAAATCATACATTTCATATAAAAGTTACCAATATATCATTTCATTCAATCCCACAAGTAATACTCCCAATGATAAATATATATATACACATATATATATTAGTAAATCACAGATGAATAGAAAATGGGGTTATATAGGATTCAATCAATAATTAACTCTTTGAATGATAGTGAGACACCAAATATAATCTCTTAAAAAATCACAAAACACTTTATTTTTTAATGTTAAATTCATGAAACTAACACCTTTTATCCAATTGAACAATTTCCTTTAAATCATGATCTATTTTCTATGATTTCAAATTTCTTTATAAAATAGATGATTATATTGAAACCTAAAAAAACAGAGTATGATTTTATATGAAAATTTTGTAGTCCAAAATTCATCAAATCTCTAAAGAAAGGGTAATGTTTCAAACGTAACATGGTTAATGATACATGATCTTTTCAATTAAGAGAATAAAATCCTTTGTTAACTTTTATAGAATGCTAATAGATAGTGAATTCCTAATCCTTAATCAGTTCCACCCATCTTATTTTCCTTTGTTTTATCTATTTTTGAATGAATATATGATTCAACCATTTGTGATAAATATATATTTCTCACATTATTAAAAATAAATGGTGACTTTAAATTGTTTATGACCACTTTCCCTTTATTTCACTTTAATAATTCATTTATTACATAATTATACACTTTATAAAACCTAAATGATGGAGATGTGTAGTGTATTTGTTAATTAGGTACATTATATAAGAACATAAATTAGGGAATACACAATCATTATTAAAAATATCTTTATCATGCTGAAAATACCACTACAAACATAAAACAACACTGTATATTTTGGGGTCAAACAAAAGAATGTAGTGAGATATAAATCGCAGTACGAGAATAAACAAAGCGTTGAATCACTACTACAAAACTGGTCTTTAATAGTCTTTTAAATATCCTTTATCAAAACTAGAAAAACATTAAATATTTGAGTGACAATAAAAGCCCAAGACCTTTATCAGCATGGAAATAGCTATGATAAAGTGTACATTTATCAATGCTTTTCATAGCACTACTAAAGGGATCCTTTATCAGTACATTTAAAAGCGCTTATAAAAGAATTTTATCAACACTTTCAAAATCACTGATAAATATGATAGTATAGTGGGATATTATAGTACACTGAAATATTAGAAACAGACCAAATACCCATCATGAACACACTAGAAACACACTTGATATCAAAAAAAAAGAAGTCAAAATAGTGAATTTAAATGAAATGAAATTTAAAACATATATACAATAAAAAATATATATTTTATTAAAATAAAATCTATTAAAAAACCATATCCCATTTTTTGTAATAAAATAAAACATATTAAAAAACCAAATTTTATCCAAAAAACATAATAAAAAATCATCAACCAATTATTCATAAAATGTATTTTTAAAATCATTATTATGAAATTTAAGGATATATATTAATGTAATTCATTATTAACTATAAAGAATAAACAATTAAAATAAATTTATTTTAGTAACATACACTCTTCATCTAAAATTACACATGAACAAGATGACTCACCAGGATGCACTATAGTTGTGTAATTTGAAATTTTTTCCCTTCCATATCTCATTCTGCCAAGCCATTCTCTAGTTGTTTATAGTATTGATCTAGAATTAATTGGAGGCATTGGAGGAATCAAGAATGAGTAGTGTTGATAGAGAAGTATAGAGGAGGGTATATATTCAGAATATAAGGAATGAAAAGTATTATATCTAGAAAGAGGTGTTGAATCCATTGAGTAATGATATTTATACGTTGGCCTATATTTTTTTAGTAGAATTATATGCCAAATATATTCAATTACTCATTTACAGGGTCTTTGTGTTTTCGATTGAACAAAAATGATAATGAGTATCTAAAAGGGGTTCCCCATCCTATGATTTTGTGGTGACATATCTAGATATAATGGGAACATGATACTACTCCACTCTTATTGTTTTCAACAATGATAAGGGTTTTATCCAAAAAACATCAAATCAATATGAAAAATTGGTAGTTGAACTATGAAAGGCAACAAAAAACATTATAACAATGGAGAGAAAGGTTTGAAAATATATGATATTTGTTCTTTATGTTGTTTCTTATTTTTATCTTAGATAAGTTGATCTCATGGATATTTTTTATTCATTTTTTCATTTTTCCCAATTTCGAAATTGGTTTCAAAACTCTATTCCTCATCTCATCAATGACTTACATATTTAATAATGAATATCATATAAGATTTATCGAGGATCCATTCCCTTGCTTCAAATATTTGGTATATTTATTCTTAATGGCTTGAAGATGCTTCCATTTCATCAAACATTCAGGTTTTTATTGCTCTTCATCTACCCTTACAATATTATCACTGCTCTTTCCTTTGAAACCTATGATAGTCAACCCATTAAAAAAGAAACATTCATAGATTCAATCAGAGTTCCTGATCTTTCTCTCAAAGATCGACTGATTATCTGTTAGATAGGATAATGTGGGTCCATGGGGAAATAGAACATTGTCAAAAAAAATTATTTCATGTGAAAATGAAATATTTACAAGGAAAATTTTTGACACTAAAAATATAATAGATGGTTCTTCACTGGGTAGACTAAAGCTATACCATAAATGGGGGATTTTATTCTATGTCCACTATAAAATGGTCAAAGGTTTTCCATAAGCCTCTTAAACATGGTATATTGATTCCATCTTTGTTGAATATATTGAGAAAAGCCCACAGTACCGGAATATATATGCCTAGAATTTCATCAGGTTGAGTTAAATTTTTAAAATTCTATTTTTACAAAAAAGGAAGTTGATAGTATGATAAATTTTTTATACTTTCAATTTCTTATTGGTGAGTGTTTTGAAAAGTGAATTAGAAGTTCAAAACATCCTCAGGGTTTTTTTGAATGTTTCAATTAGGATATTCTATACATTCTTGAGGTAAATTGGAGTTTTAAATATATGAATATTTCCATAGGGAATATACTATTGATGATGTATATAGATACTAATTTTAAATTTTCACATTTCATAATAAATGATGTTTCTTAGAGAATTGGGTGAAATATATCTATGTGTAGATATTGTTTTCAAAGGTTCATGATTTAGCATGCCTTCGCATGAGGTGAGGAAACCTCATTGAGGAATGTAAACCAAAGAGGTAATGAAGCACGAGGTGAGGTAGAGACATGGTAGTGGCGCAATAGTTTTTGGTTATTTGAAAATTAGGAGATTGAAATAATAAAATAATAGGTATTTGGTGGTAAGAATTTAGGGTAAATCGTGAATGGATGGATATCAGGGGTGCAGTTCAACAATGAGGCAATAACAGAAATCTTGGAAATCATGTATATTGGTAATCAGGGGGTGCAGTGCACGCGAAATTTCTTTGTACTGCATGTGATCATGTAAATCATAGGGTATTTTATAAAAAATGAGATACTATAGAGTTTAATATATCATAACATTCAGTTTTTATTATTTAAATTTGATATAATATTTTTTTCATCTATAATGTTGTTGAAAACTGTATATATTTAGTTACATGCATATAATCCATAGTTTCACCTCACTTCGTATCCCTACCTAGCCATTGCCCTTTATTTCGCCGCACAACTTTGAAAACACTCTATAAAGATAAATTCCAATCTAACATGTCATGTAATGTCTATTGGAATCAAGATTTCTAGTATTTATCAATACAATTTTCCTTATATCAGGCAACAAAAGAGTCCATTTCTAGTTTTTCTCAAAAGAATCTACTATAGAGTTGGCACTCATATGCGATGAGGTTTTATAATCATAATGGATTCTAGTATGATGATATTTTCTATAGCATCCTAAAAATTGATATGAAACATTCTATTGTATACAGTCACTTTTTCTATAATTCTTACAAGAATAAATTTTTTACTGCACATGAGGTTAGCGGTTTGTGTTGTAAAATTCCTATTGTAGATGCTCACAACAATGCCGATATCAAATGATATGGGTTTCATCATCCTAGTAATGGATGAAAATGGGGAATTTTTTTTGATTTTAATCCATGGGAACATGGAGGATACATGGAACTTAGAGATGATTACAATAATAAGGGTAATTTTGAAGTCATAAACACATTTGGGGAAGATATTATAGATTGAATTAAAAGGTATGATGGGGCATCAAATATTCCCCTATAGATTTACACCAGCAGCGGCTATGGAATAATATGTACGGTTCATAAAAACACAAAAAATGGAAATTTTGGAACCTAAAATATAAAATAATGATACAAGAAAAGTATAAAATAACATACAATGGATTATATTCTTTCTTCATCTTATTGATTATAGTGGATTCGTTCTAGTAGTAAAGGATCTTCACGAGAGATTTAGAATATCAATGACTGAGTATGTGTTAGTATTTTTTAAAATTAATCATTTAAACTTTTTACATATCTTATATAAAAGTTTTTATTAACATTCTATTTCTAATCATTAAATTTATAAGAACTAATAAAAGTGATCTTTATCTGTGCTAAAAAGTGATGATAAAATATATCATCATCAGCACTAAAACTAAAGTACTGATAAAGGGTAATATTTATTTATCAAAGAATAAAGAAACAATATAGGTGAAATTTTATCAACTCTAAACAAAGATTTTGGATATAGGGTATCATTTAGTGTTGATAATGGTCCCCCTTTAGTAGCTCGTATTTTTACACCGAAAAATATGGAATTTTCATAACATTTTTCTAGTGCCACTAAATTCATGCACTATAAAAGCCCAGTTTTGTAGTTGTTCATGAAGAAGATGATATTTGTTATAAAATAAAAAAAATAAAATGATTGGATGAATAGATTCATAATTTGAAACATGAACAACGAGACATGATATATCATGGTAATCATAAATGAAATATGGAAATTGTGTTAACAACTCAAAATATTACATCATAAACATAGTTCAAGGTTAAATCTACTAATAACTCATGGTGGAAAATGTCCCATAAATGTATCAGGTGCACTCTATATCCTTACATAATGTATCATGATACTAAACATTACCCAATTCATTTATGCAATATATGGGCACACTAATAATATTCATTTAGTTTTCATTCTAATGTGTTTCACATTGATTATACAACATGGGTTCATTCATCATCATGATTTTTTCAAAAATAATGGAGTGTGGAATATATTTAAGTATGAACCCAATAAAAAAGTATATGATCATAATTTTGAATAAATTTGATTGTAAAATGTGTATCGTATTTACTATACAATTGTCTTTCCATAGAAAATCCAATTGAAATTTCAACAGCCTAATGACATTATGTGAAATTTAAAAAAAAATTGATGAGAGGGGAAGGGTTATAAAATAATTTAAAATTAAAATGCGTATTAACAGAGATATGGAAGGAAATGTCCAAGAATTATAAAATTTAAATATAATATATACGTTCATAAAGAATATTGAATAAATAAAAGAATGTGTAGACCCCTTGTAGAATATTTGACATAGTAAATTATTAGGTAAGGGTCCAAATGGGGGAGGATAAATGATCCCTAATTTGAATAACATAAAATAGAAATTAATTTAATGATGATATATGAATTAATATATAACTAATTGAAATTAAATGAACTATTTTCAAATAAGTTTCTTGAATTTGAAAGGAGTATAGGAATACCCCTGATAATGTTTCACCATGGTAATTGTTGTATATAAAAGTTCATAGACTGAATAATTGAGAGTGAAAGGGGATATAATAATTTATAAATTACATTTCCAATAATTGGAATATGTAATAACATATCCTAATATATGAAAATTAAAATTAAAATACATAACATAAAATGATTTCTTGATAATAAATGAGAGTTGAAGATCCCTAACTAGAATATGTGACTTTGAAGGCGTGGGAGGGACTTCATGAGAGCTTGGACGCATTAATAGGACTCTAGAAAGAGTAGGGAACAATATGTTTGTGATCCATAGAGTTTTAGTGAATATAAATGGATGAATGGGTGGGATTATTATGAAAAAGAGATAGTTCATTACTATTCTTGTTTGGGATTCTATATAATAATATATCCAAAACAGAAAAGGAGTCAATGGTTTTTTTCAATGGTATAATAAAAGGTGGGGTTTTTAAATTTTTTAGAATTCCAAGGGCCAAAAATATTATATTATTACCACTATTTATGTGGAGATGTGTCACGCTCGTATCGAAATAACTTTTAAATGTTAAAAAATATTATAACTCTTACAGTATTCCTAATGGATTAAAAGATATATAAATAAATTTAAAATGAAATTATATTAATACTAAAACATATATATTGTCTTTAATTCTATTTATATTACATAATACAACCGTTTTAGTCATTCTAATGTCCTGAAACACATAGTTTATTTATATGGTTTTTCATTTTTACCATAAAATTAGACTCTCAGAAAATTATGAAACAATTTACCTTAGATAATTTTTTACAAACTAAATTTAAAATTTATATTAATATTATCAATATAAATTCTATAAATATTTGAATTTTCACTTTTCAAATAAAAATTTACATTTATTGAAAATGGAATGTTTTTTGACAGTAACATTTTTTAAACAATTAAGAATTACGTTTGATGTCCTTAAAATAATATGATCAACAATATTTAGTAAAAATTATTTAATATTAATATTTTTTAATATTCTTTATATCAAGGAGCCTCTAATTATTAAAAACATATTTCTAATTTTAATTTCAATATTATCTATAAATATTATTTTCCTTTTATTTAGTCAAAATGAAAATCCTTTATTATGTAAAAATAATAGTTGGAAATATATTTATTATTTTATAAAAAATAATATACATAATCATTTATCATGGTCCTTGTTATATATACTATCAATACACTATCAAACTGCCTATGAGTAAGGTGCACAACTGTGAGACATTAATGGGGTGGTTCGTTGAACATGGTTTGGGACATGATCTAGATTAGCTTGAACCTCTTCCATAAAAGATTTCACTAATTCTTATATTTATGGATCCCAGCATGGTGGGAAAACATTTTGGGTTCTATAAAAAATAAAACAAATACTCATATTTCTAAGAAATTTTTACATATACCATTAATACACTATCAAACTCCCAAAGAGTAAGGTGCCCAATGGTGGGAACATCAGGGGCGGTTCAACAATAATGGTTTGGGTCGTGGTCATGACTAGCATGAACTTCTCCAATAAATGATTTCACAAATTCATAAGTCGTTGGATCTCATATTAGGATTTGTCATGTGAAAATCCCAAAAATTATATCTCTCTCTGAGGTTCTGAGAAATGAGGAATATATTGTATGGTCCTATTCGTTAAGGCCACCACATCCATTTTATATGAAAATTGGATTTATAAAAACCCTATATTTATATTAATCATGTGACCCCTATTAAATTTCAAATGTATAAACAGTAATGATATATAATGTTTTATTTAATTCCAATGTCAATAATATGAAAAAAATTAGTGAATGTATTTTCTTTAACCATATAATATAATAAGATATTTAATAAAAATGTAAGGTTAATCTTATTTATAATAGATTAGGTCATTATAATATTCCCCCTGAAAAAAAAATCATTGTAGAACTTTTTTATTCCCACACTAATATAGATGAGGGTAAAAAAGGCTCATCACATCCTATGGTCCCACATTGTGTCTCCAAATACGTGGTTTCCCGACAGCACATTGACTTGGGTCATTGCCTTATTTCATAGAACTTTATCTCTATGATATAAGATCTACACCAACTGATCAACATAATAATTTTCATTTTACAATTGTACCACCTCTTGATTGAGTACATATATGTGTCTTGGATTGTAATTTCTCAAGAGGTATAAAAGGACTACATCAGGTACTCAAGATAGATTTGGTGGTAGTGTTAGTCGATATGCCACCGCTTCAACATGATCAAGGATCTCAAAACATCTAATGTACCCTGGAAAAATATTTCCCTTCTTTCCTAGTCTGGTCACATTATTCGATTGAGATATTCATCGGAATATCTTGTCTCCAACACCAAAATCAAGGTCTCATCTATGATTTTTAGCATAGCCCATCTATCGACTATAAGAAACATTGATGTGCTGTTGAATGGTTTTAACCTTCTTCACTATTTCCTTAACCATTTAAATACCTTGTAGTTTGAGTTCCCCATTTCATCCAAACATGTAAGTGTTATTCATCTCTTCCCAAATGGGTCTTAATAGGGATACATATGGATTCATTAGTAGAAACTATTATTTTATGCGAACTTGGCTAGAGGAAGATGCTGATCACATCCTCCGTTAATGTCAATTGGTAATTTTCTCACATTATCCTAAATTGTTTGGATAGTAATCTCAGATTTACCAGAATTTTATAGTGATAGGTTGTACTATATTTTAAGCTTAGTTAATATAGCATTCTATAGACCTTTCCAAAACATATAGTTGAATCAAGGATCTTGATCACACATAAATGATAGTTGTACACTGTGCACCCTCACCACTACTCTGATGTATATCCGTGGAAGTTAATCAAGTTAGAAATAATTTCAAAATTCAAGGAAGTGTGCATTCTTTGTAATATGATCCCCAAAAAACAAGATGAAATTTTTTTCATTTGGATTCCTTTGTAATTTCAGTGATAATTTCCATAGTGACGTGTTTCCATTATTATGTTGGTATGGCTAATAGTTTCATACTTCTATTAGAATTTTTCCTTCCGGACTTCACTTGTTGACATATCGGGAAATTTTATGTATAATTTTTGATCTCATTATTCTTGTTTTCCAACCAATAGAGATCTTAGATATCCCAATGCATCATTCTGTTTCCTAGGTGAATTGAAAAAGAACAACTATGTGTGTTATCGAATAATTTATTTTTTAACATAGGATTTGATGGAAGATATAGTCTTAACCCAATTATCACTATTCCATATTCATTAAAATTGAACTATTAGTATTTAACTTTTCATATAATTTCCACTTCCATAAGAATTCCTACACTATCTTTTGAAGTATCTTGTATCCTTTCAAATTATAGATGGTTGGAAAATAAGTTTTGAAAGGTTTGATTATGTTCATTTGTTTGTGATTCCATATACATCCTCTGCAACTCTATGATGATTGGAACCTTATAAATTTATATCAATGATAAAAATAATATATCCTTTATTCACATATTATCCTCCACATTATTCACATTAACAATATATTCGTGAATTGATCAGTCATTATCCTTGACCAGCTCTAACATTCTTCATTGGTGCATATTATGCTCTTTCATTTGGAATATATATTTAAGGCTCTTGTGATCATTATATATCTCACACATATCACCATATAAATTTTGTTTCGTTATATTCGATGCAACAATCAAAAATTGAAACTCCAAATAATATGTAGGGACGTTTTTCTCATGAACATTCAACTAACTTGAAGCATAGGAAATGAATTTCTCTTTCAAAATTAACAAACATCCCAATCTATTATTTGAAGCATCGTTGAAAAAATGAAATTTTCTCCAGATATGGGCAGTGTGAGAACACAAGCAGTGCTAAGGATCCTTTTTATCTCCATGATGTTTTATTTTAATTCATCATTCCTAGAAAAATTTACTCTATTCTATGTAAGTATAGTAATAGGGTTCGAAAATAATGATAAATTTATCCCAAATCGGTAATAATACTTTCCTAACCCAGGGAAACTATATATACCATTCACATATTTTGGCATGATATATACTTTAATATTGTTTTTATTTTAAGTCTCTATATATATACTATTTATAATGATGATATGGACCATTAATGAGACATTCGTCAATATTAACTCGCAATTGATGTACTTGTAATAATGATTCCCCAATTGTAAATTATTTATAATATTTTTCAAATGATAATCTTTTCATTTGGTGTATATTTGGATTTAATCTATAAAGACTATTAATTTTTTTGAGATAATCTCTAAAGACTCTATTCAACAAGTCCAGAAATATTTTTGGAGTATTAGTCGTTCCAAAAGGAATTAATATGAACTCATAGTTCCCATACATTTTTTGAAATGCAGTCTTGAGGACATCATCCAATTTCATCCCAACCTAGTAATATACCTAACATAGATCCTCCTTGCATTAGTATTGTGATCCACATATCTAATTGAACAAATCATAAATCTGTGGAACGTGATACTTGTTCTTTATCTAGATCTTTTTGAGATCATGAAAACCAATGAAAAGGGAAATGGACCCATCCTTTTACTTGAACGAGAGGTCAGGTTCACACCATGTTAAAGGACTCGTTCTTATAAAACCTTTATCCAGATTCTCCTATAGTTTTTTATTTTTATCCTCAGTTTCAAAAATATTCATAATTTATGGAGTCTTTGATATTTTCAATGCCCAACGTATATGATTAATTGAAAATTCAACATCCCTTCTTGGAGGAAGATAATAAAATTCCTCAAAACCCCTATTATGCTATTCCCTCAAAATAGACATGTCTTGAAAGATGATCATTTAAATAGAAATAATCATTTGATCCAGATTCAAATTCTCCTAGGATTATAATATATATTCATGAGATGATATTTTTAAATGAGATTCATCCACCTCCTTGTGTTTATACAAGGAAATGAAATCAATTCTGATAATTACATCTAATTCCATCTCAATTATTATGACAAGGTTCACTAGGAAGTTCATCCCAAAACATTTGTGGTTGGGGAAAAATTATATACATGGGTAGAAATAATTTCCCCATTTCCAATTATCAACAACATATCTATTTCTATGATTTGAGGGTGTGTTTGAATAGTTCTACTACTCTTTTGGGATATGAAATAAATCATTAAACTATAATAAAAAATAATAATAAATATTATAGAATGTATAACTCTCTTAAGTATCACCAAATTGTTGTTGGGATTCATTTAAGCTGTAGTGATGGGAAAATCACTCCATCTATTCCTTGTTATATGTTGGTTCCCCCCCCCCCAACCAATGTATTGGGGAATTGGTTTGTAATGTGCTTCAATTCCATGTAGTTGAAGCAATGTACAATGCAACAATAGTTTACTAGATAATTCCATTCCTATGTCAAATTCATGGGTTTATTTTGTCCCCAATTTCAAGCTAGTTGTACATCCTTCCCATGCCTAAATCACTGATTTATTCCCTTTATGCAATTTATAGGGTCTTTCTCCCTGCACCATTTATAAGTTAGATGTCAGAATTTCTTGGTACTATTATATTTTCCAAAGAGACATAAATAATTAAACTCCACTTTAGGATTTTTATCCCCATGAACCCTCAAGATTCTAAGATCTCATACAAAATTTTTTAGGAAATAGAAAACAATATCTTCATGGATATCAATGTCATGTATATGAAATAATTTTTGATGAATTAGTTTTTTCCAACCATAGAAGTGGTCAACCACAAATTTTTGTGTATTAAAAAAACTAGAGGTCTGCCTTTAATGTCATGTGATTTTTTCCTTCTAAGAACAAATAGAATCGTCATATCATTTCATTAGTGTATGTAAATCCGTTTCCATTTTTATAGAAATACTGTGAGGAATATATTTATCGGAAAAAAATTTCCGCAATTCCATCCACTCCATAGCTTTGATCTAAAGATCAGGATTCATATTTTTATCAGTTTTCACCAATGATTAGCTTCTCCCACCAAATGATAAATATCCAATAGAATATTTTCTAGTTCAAATAACTTATAGATGAATAATATATTTTTAATGGAGTTGATCCATAGTTCTATAATAAATGGATCAGATGATCAATTAAATATAGGAGGCCTTTTTCACCTGAAGATATTGATTATGGTTTGTTATCTCTTACAGAGGGTTTAGCCAATCCATGTTGATCCTGGATTCTGTTAATAACATGAATCAGTTGAGAGAGTATCATGAAAAAGATTATTATTTCCTCTCCCATCAGGTTGGGAATATTTTTGGGGTAGTCATCACATTTTCCCTCACATCAGTTATTAAGATGATTCATCCTATTTTCAACCATTAATTAGATTAAAAGAGAATTTAGGGATGAGTATAATAAACTATTAAACACATAATGGGAAATCCAATGAAAATAAATAGATAATATATAAATTATATATATTTAATTACCATTTGAATTTTAATGCTTCAATCAATGTTATCCATGGCCTACTTCATAAAAAAGTTTATAATGAGATTTTTTATTCCATTAATAACAGTTCATAATGTAATCCAGAATTTAACAAAGAATATCCCCCAAGAGTGTCCAAATTAGAGAATAATATTAATCATTCTCATGTATGGGGTTTCCTCAAGACAGGCCCAAAAAACCTTATCAGATTTTTTACTCCATGGTATATCTGTTCCAATACAACAAACACTTGCAGTTTCCAAATAATGATGTAATTTCATGATATGAAACAAACCAAATATATATAAATCATTACAGATGTTTTATTATACATAGTCTTATATTCAGGGATTCTCTAAAGTTCTCTATTCTCAATCCCAAAACTAAATAAACATCCCTCTGAGACAATCTATATCAATATGCTCGTTATTTTACTTTATTACATGATTTATTACATAATAATACACTTAATACAACTATATTGATAAAGGAGAATATTGTATTTTGGAATTAGAAGAATTACATAACAACACATAATAGGGAATATAACATCTTAGTTGAAATCATCTTTGACATGCTCAAAATACACCAAAGATTATAAAACAAGATGGGATATCCTATGGAAAAACACAAGAAAGGGGAGAGCTATAAATCACACTATGAGAATAAATAAGGAATACCAAGAACAAGATGATACATGTTATAAAATAGGCATATAAATAGGTCATAAAAAGATCATGAATCAAAAACTTGAACAATGGGACATGATATAGAGTGGTAATCATAATGACAACACGAGAAATGTGGGAAAACAATTACATCATAAACAGAGGTCAATGGTAAATATTACAAAAAATCATGGATGAAAAGGTTCTATAAAGATATTAGGTTTAATAACCATCCAAATATAATGTATAATGATACAAAAAATTACCTAATTCATTGGACTGTTATCCAGGAACACCCATCATATTCTTTCATTTTAATGCTTATATATTCCATAAAGATCACAAAACATGGGTTCATTCATCATGATGATTTATTAAATTATTATAGACTATTGAATAAGTATAATTAATTCCCTAATAAATAATTTTATGTTCAAAAAGGTTTATACCCTTCAGATAAAAATGAGAATGGTATGCAATGAAAATAAAATATTTGGCATGGAAAATCATGGTGAAATCTCATCAGCATAACATCGTTACATAAAATATTTTCAAGATAGCTAAGTAGATCTATCATCATTTAAATATAAAATGGGTAGTAAAAGTTACATGTATGAACATGTACCAAAAATATGAAATGGATATATAATTATTAAGTTCATTAATAAACATTAATAAAGAAGTGAAGGTGAGGAACACTTACATAATTTCAGAATAGAAATGACGTAATAAAGGGTCCAAATTCAAGTTGGTGAATGATCCCCCATTCTAAAAACATAAAAGGAAAATGAAGGTAATAATTATAAATTAATTAAAATATTACCATTTGAAATTTCACAATATAATTTCGAAGAAGTTTCTTAAATATGAAAGGATGACAGGAAGGACCGTTAAAAAATTTTTCCAGGGTTTTCGGTGCACATAAAGGTTTATATGACGGATAAATGAGAGAGAAATGGGATATCATCATTTATAAAAAAATTAAATTAATTAGTATATGGAAGAAAATTTCCCAACTTACTCCAATTGATATTAAGAGATATAACAGAAAAGGCATTCTTGATAAAAGAGTAGAGTGGAATATCCCTTACATGAATGTGTGACTCAAAATACTTAGAAAGAACATATTAAAATATTAGGGGAACCATAGGAAGACTATAGAGAGTGTTGGGGGGTGTATGGAGGTTCTATATGGTGTTTGAGTGAATATAAATGAGAAAATGTGTCGACTAATATAATAAAATAGATATATTTCTTTATTATTGTGGTTTTGGATTCTACATAATAAAATATCCAAATCCAAAAGCCATCCCATGGTTTTAACAAAGTTATATACGAAAGTGAAGTTTTTTTTTATTATTTTAGAAGGCCCATGGACAATGTTATTGTTAAATTACCCTTAGTGATTCGGAGGTGTGTCACACTCTTAATAGAATGATATTAAAATTGTAAAATATTTTATATTTTTTTAAGGATTCATAATGGCTTAAAAATAAAACAAATAAACATAAAATCACATTTTCTAAAATTGGTAAAAATATATTTCATAGTGGATTCTATTAATATTACGTATTACATCACTTTTCATCTATTTTGATGTCATAAAACACAATGTATATTTTTACAGTATTTAATTTTAACTCGATGATTCAAATATCTAAGAAAACTGTAAACAATTCACCATTAAATAATTTAGACATCATAATTAAAAAATAATATTCATTTTAAGTAAATAAATTTCTAGATATTTTAATTTTAAATTTTAAAATTAAAAAATATTTTATGGAAACGACATGTTTTTTGACAATAACTATTTTTTGAACATTAAACAATTACATTTGATATCATTACAATTATATGATCAGTTATATTAATAATTTTTTTCATGATTAATATTTTATTAAATTTTTATTCATTTCAAGGATCCATAAATTGATGAATATATTTTTCTTAATTAAAATTGAATATTAACCAAAAAACCTATATGAGTTTAATTGAATCAAAATAAAATAAATAATAATATAATAATATTAGGATGGAAATATTTTCATTATTCTATAATAAATAATATACGTACTCATTTTTTTGGTGTTGTTAAAATTCCCTTTAATAAACTAGAAAATGTCCCATGAGTAAGGTACATGATTGTGGGACATTCAATGGGAATTTCAACAAACATGGTTTGGGCTGTGATCTCAATGAGATTGAACTTCTATCATAAATATTTTTATTCCTGACTAAGAAGAAGGATCTCAGTTTGGTCTGGATAAAGGGATAATCCAAGAAATTCTACCTCCCTTGGAATCTCTTATAAATGGGCTCCATAGGGTGTGATCCTAATATTTGAGGCCCCCACTTACATTGTCTATGACAATTAGGCTTGTTTAAACCCAACATTTATTCTAATATTATGATCAATATTCATTGAAAATATAAGCAATGTAAATGATTCATAATGTATTTTTAATCCAATGGTAATAATAATAAAAACAATTTCATATGTTTTCTATTACCTTATTATAGAATAGAATATATAAAAAATGAAAGGGGGATTTAATTTATAATAATTCGGGTCATTAAATTTTTAATAAAATATAACAAATTAAATAAATCCATATCATATGTTGTATAACTTAAATAATGATGTGTATTTTGACGTTAAGTATAATAAATTACTTAATCATTCTTTATAAGAACAAAACGAATCCCCTTCAATGAAGATTTATAATTGTTGAGAAATTAAACTATTCTTGAGAAAAATGAAAAAACAAGAGTAATTGATTTTTTTAAATTACTGAAAATAATCATAATATTATTTAATTTAGATGAGATTAAAACTATTTTATGTATACTTATTCTATGGGATAAAAAATAATCAATGTTTTCAAAAAAACCTTTGGTAGTAACAAACTAATTCAATTAGACTATGTATCTACATAAATTTTATAGGTATTGGAAACTCTTCAAGAACATTCATTTTATCATGGAATATAGTTATTCCATCATTAGAAAAATATAAAAAATAAAACATTTTTTTTCAACCAAAACTCACACATGATAACTTTTCAATGAAGGATATTTTGTTTCAAGGATTGAAATAACTATTTAGGTGTATCACATGATCCTAATTAATTATATAATATACCATAATGTTATCAATAAAAATTAACCTTAACATGTGTATATAGAAATGGAAATCTCTATTTAAAAGATCCATAAATAATAATGGTGCATTAGACAGACAAAATGGTGTAACTACAAACGAATAGTGCCTATATGTAGTCAAAAAACACTATCTATTGAGTATCTTCATAATTTATAATCAACTAATGGTACCCCAACATGAGATAAAAAATATAAAGATATTCTTCTCCAATTATATGATCAATAAAATAATAAATATGATAAAAAGGGTATGTATTTTTAAAACTGATGTTATTAAAAGATCTATAATCAATGAAAACATTCCTAAAACAATAATTATTATAAATAAATAAACATAAGAAACCTATTGTAAAGTGTTATAAATATTTAAGCCATTACCTGGAGACTCATGTAATTGGTTTTAAAATTCTATCTATTCTACTTCAGCTATTTGATAACTGTGTTTTGAAATACTTTTATTATTAGGTACTAAGCCAATAATAAACTTATCCTCTCGATCTGGAATAATAATATGTAAATCATCTAGATAAACATCTATATTGTCATTCAATACCAACACATTACTAATTTAAAAATATTCATTCCTATCAACAATATGTTTTATGTAACATTCACTTCCATCTCTAGTCAATTTTTTAGTTTCATGATGATTTATCAATGGGATTAAATCATTAAAAAACATTCTTGTCTCTATATTTTACCATTTCATAATTGAATGAAATATATTTTGTACCTAAAATAATATATCTATATCTTCCATGGGCTGTTAAAAAATATTTACATTGAAGTCTGTTCCAATAAAAATAGTAGAAAATATTTACACCCAATGATCTTTCAATTTTTCATGACTTGATATTCCAATTTTGTTATAAAATTTATAAAAAATTTAATTAAATGATAAAGGGTCAAATAGATTATTGGAATGACTATAATAATCATGTAAAATACCTCTCACCACATCATTAGATGTACCAACATCAAGTATAGTAATAGAAAATGTATTTTCAACACATTTTTGGTCTTTACCTTGATGAATTCAACCTTGAGTGACTATCTTTAAATAAATGTAAAAATAATCTACCAACTCATTGAATGTAAAAAATCACACCCTGAATTTTAATTATTTGTTTGATCATTTTCCATATATGCATGAACCATATTACCGAACATTCAATATTGAAATCATTTTCAATATTACATAAAACATTACTAATGGTCACTTTCAATACACATATCATATGATGTGAACTAGATTTTACAACCTTTAAATTTATTTGATGGATGATCTCACATTTCCTTCCAACATAAAAAAATATTGTTGTTGTTTTCATTAAATATAAGGTCCTAGATAAGAATACAATTATACCATTTTAATACATCAAATAAATTTTTCCTAAATTTTCTAACAATGGGAAGAAAATTCCCTTCGATATATTTTATTCAATTATGATTAAAGGAGATTCATTTTTTTATGAAGATCCCAGATAAAATTTAGTATATACCATTATTATCTGGTGAGTTTTTCTTTATATAAAACCACTAGTCTTCCTCAATTTATCTTAATTCAAAGAATTTATTTTCCATTCTATATTCAACAACCATAGGAAAATATTTTCCAAAGAAATTTTTTTTAAACACACCCCATTATATAGAATCAATATATTTCCATTATTTAATATTCTTAATCATTGACCACCCCTAGTCAGCTACACCTTCAAAATAATGAAAAGAAAAACATAACGTTTAATGATCTTAATATATCGCAATATCAAATATCCTTTCCTGTGAGTAAATCCATCCTTCAATTACCACTAGGTAATAAGATACACTATATTTAAAAGGATGTTGTCTCATAAAATGATCCATTATCATTATTTTCCTCTATTTAAGGCATGTATTCTACCTAATAAGGTCATGTGAACCATTTACTGGATTATTTAATTGATCCATCACAAAAAATAATAGTTTTTTCCAATTTGATCCTTTCAAAGTCACTAATTCAGGATGATTTTATCCCATTAGTGCCTTCCTACATCAAATTCACTGAATCATATATGGAAAAATATTATGAATAAAAATATATTAGGTGAACGAACATTGTAATTATTAAATTCTATATCATTTAAACATATACATTAAGTAAAATATTTTATGTTTAATTTGTTTACATTATTAAAACCCTTCAAGTTATCTTGAACATACTATTATTCCAACTACAATGAATCAATGTTAAACCTTACATATTCGAGTGAATTTATACAACAATTCAACTTCTTGTATTCCCAATTATCATTGAGGTTTATAGTATTTTATTTTTTTGGTCATATCTCTTACATAACAATTCCATATATACAATGTGAAGATTTTAATTCAGTGTCCATTTATTTGATGTAGGAACCCGGTTTTTACTACGAAAGACTTTGGAATATTCTGGATGATATTCCAGAGCAGCGCCTTCAGACGGCGTGCGATTCTGGGCCCCGGAGTGGCCGAAATTAAATTTTCAGTGCGTTCACACTGGAAACACCAAACAAAGTCAATAACTCCTAAACAGTGATCCGGAGCAGGGATCCGAGTGTACGGATGGGTCCGTAATGGGGTGTTTACCTTAGGAACGACATAAAACTTGTCGGCACGGGATGTTTGGACCCCTCGCTCGCTTCCGGAAGGTTAAACGGATTAATTAATTAATTTATTTATTCGTTTAATGTTGAAACGTAGGTATCTCTTAAACGGTGGCTCGGATTGGGATACTGAGGGCACCGTTGAGTTTAGAGCGCACCGTTTATCTTAGGAGGGGTATATGTTTCGCGGGCGCAGGCCGTTTGTGAAAAATGGCCCCAGGGGTGTTTTCGTAATTTGGCGGCATCAGGCGCTACGTTTAGTAAATTTTGAACGGGGTCTCAAAATAAAATTTCCTAGACCGCCATTGTGCTCAGAGCATGGTTCTTAGCCAAGGGGAAGCTAAATCCCGACCCCGTCAGGAGTTCGGGTTTGGGGCTGCCGGGTGGGGGTGTATAAGTGTTATTACATAAACGCACCCCTCCCTCTTCTCTTCCCCTTCTCCTCCCTCACAGCCTCTCCCCTTACCTCCTCCATTCCAGAAAGCTCCGGCGAGGCGAGCTCCGGCGAGGCAACGGCGTGGGGCGGATCGCGCGGGAAGCGCCGGGCGAAGCCCAACGAGGTAGGGGAATTTGAGTTTTCCTCCAATTCCCCCTTTTAATCTGTATTTATGCTCAATCTCACCATTGGATCCTCCAAAAAATACCGTGGTTTCGTAGATCCCGTCCCGAGCTTTCCGGAAAGCTATCCGGATCGAAATATCGACCACCGGATCGTTCCCGGTGGTCCTTGGAAATTTTCCGGCCACGGCCGGTTTCTGGCGAGGGTCGAAGGCGGCGGAAGGCGGCGGACGGTGGCGGCGCAGGGCAGTCGGTGGTCGGCAGGGGCTTCGGAAGACGGCGGTGGTGCTTCCGGGAGGCGGCGGCGGCTGTCACGACCGCGAAGCGACCCCTGTGCACGACTGAGACCTGCAAAACGCGGGTCGATGTGGGGTATCAACCGGCCGCGAGGCGGCCGGTCGGTAGAAGCAAGCCACGACCAGCTGGTCGCGGCGGGGTGAACCGGACCCGCGGCTGAGCCGCGGGCCGGCTGTGTGGACCGGGCCAGCCGGCGCGGGCCGGCCCATGCATGGCGGACCAACCGGTCCGGCCCAAGGGGCTTTGCCCCTCAGTCTTCGGACGCCCGTATTTTGGGCTACGGGTGTCCGTTTTGTGCGCCGTCTACGATAGTGTGAAGCTTGCGTCAAGGCGGAGTTTTTGAGATGGTTTCGGGAATTTTTTTTATTCCCGAAACGTGGGGCCTCGGAGACGCGACGCGTCTTTAGGTGGACGAGAGTTCTTCCAGGAAATCTTGTTTTGGACGGCACGGACACATCCGATGTCCGTTTTGAGCGTCGTCGGTGCCGTTGGAACCATGGAACCGAGGCGGAGCATTGTAGGGTGGTTTCAAGCTTTGAGTACGGAGTTGCGGTGCGGGCCCCATGGTTCGTCATTTGAGCTGCGGGTAGCGTTTCACGACTTTTTCACTGGACGCCCGTTCGGGGCATGCAAGCTGTTGTTTTTAGATGTTTTTCCGATGGGATTGCAGTGGTGAAATCCGCCCGCCCTAATTCGGCATTATGGTGCGGGGCCCACGAGGGCCGTTTGGGCGTCGACGGTGATTTTCCATCTTTATCACCGGGCGACCGTTTTGGACAAATGAGTGGTCCATCATGTGTGATTTTTCGAGAGGATCGCAACGGTGTGATCTGTTCGTTGAGTTTCGGGACCAGGTTGCGGGTCCCACATGGCACCGCTCGTGTGCGGTGTGCCGGGATGCACCCTTTTTCTCCGGATATCCGTTTCACTCAAGTGAGTAGTGCTTTTGATGTGTTTTCTTGCGGGGATCTCAATGGTGCGATTCGCCCGACTGTTTTCGGGGCCGATGCTCGGGATCGCGGGATGCCGTTCGGGCGTGAGGCGGTGTTGGTGAATTTTCTGTCGGATATCCGTTAGAGGTGAGTAGGTAGTCGATCTCGCATGTTTTTCCACGTGGATAACAACGGTGAGATCCGTTTGGCTGTGCGGAGCCTCTGGTACGATATTGTTAAATGTGGAAGCACGGAAGGTGCTCCAGTGGTGGTTCGCCCTACCTTGTTTATAGAGGACCCTTGGCATGTGATCACGCACTCTTGGGAGAGTGATGTTATTGGTCCACGAGACGTGGTTGGCCGTGCCTGGGCCTTTGAGGTGGTGGGTTGGAGTTGTTACGTCACGCCTTCGCGTTGACGTTGGGTGTCGTGTGCACGATAGCCTATGAGCTGGAACGAGGTATACAATGGGAGAATACGGGGGAGCTTGGAGGTACGTGTGGTTTGTACCTGAGATGTTCGGGCGCTTGGTTGGGGTTTGACTTGGGTCCACACGTCGTGTGGGCCCCAAGTGTGTGCTATGTTCTGCTTCGCGTACTTGGACCTCTTGCGGCGTGGAGGGTCCCTCTGTGTGTTTGTTTGACCAGTAGAGTGGAGCTCTTCCCCTGGCTCTATGCTCGTTTGTTGACCAGCAGGGTTGACTGGTCTCCCCTGGTTTCGTTCTCGATGGTTTGGCCGGTAGCGGTGCTAATGACACCCAGTGCTGGGGCAGACGCTGCACCACTTTTGGGAGAGCTGTTATGGAGTTGGGTGGTTGCATGACACCCACTCCGTGTTGGGTCGACCAGTGTTTTACCCTCATGTAGAGATGGTAAAGCGGTTCTGAGTTTTACACTCCAGCGGGGCTGGGGAGTGGGTTACTCATCGACTTCCTCGGGCTTACCCTCCAACAGGGCTGGGCAGTGGGTTTCTCACTGACTTCTAGGGTTTACCCTCCAGCAGAGACTGGGCAGTGGGTCAACCGATGCTCTTAGGGTCTACCCTCCAGCAGAGACTGGGCAGTGGGTCACCCGACGCTATTAGGGTCTACCCTCCAGTAGATACTGGGCAGTGGGTCACCCGACGACCTCTTGGGGTCTACCCTCTAGCATGGCTGGGCAGTGGGTCACCCGTCGTCTAGATCCAGGTCTACCCTCCAGCAAGGCTGGGTAGTTGGTCACCTGTCGACTTATTCCAGGTTTACCCTCCAGCGGGGTTGGGAAGTGGGTTGTTGGATGATGTGTTATGGTTTACCCTCCTACGGGGCTGGGCAGTGGGTCGCCGGATGATGTGTTATGGTTTACCCACCAGCGGGGCTAGGCAGTGGGTCGCCGGTTGATGTATTAGGGTTTACCCTCCAGCAGGGATGGGCAGTGGGTCACCTGATATTTGGTTATGAATTACCCTCCATGGGGGCTGGGTAGTGGGACACCAGTTAGCATTCTAGACTCAGTCCTCTCGACTAGGCTAGTCTGTGGCTTACCTCCGTGATTACCGGAGTGGGAACCTTGGTCATACGGGTCAGTGTTATGACGGCTTGACTTTGAGGAGACCTCTCGACTGTAGGGCAGTGACGAGGTGTGGTTGGACTTTCCCTAGAACTCTCATGTTCAAGGGGCACTTTCCCAACCGAGATGTGCTCTTGTGACGCGATCTAAAACCGTGTGGGCGAGTCAGTGCCGCCCAAAGAGGATAGTGTTGATGTGTGGTGATTGAGCCCCTTGGCTTGTTGTTTGGGGTGAACGTGCGGGATGTTGGGCATCGATGGAGTTTATGTCTGGGACTGTTGGCAACTCTCTTTTCTTGGACTGAGCTACGGGACGGTGATCCCCTTACGACGTTGTTCGGGCTTCTTGATTGAGAATAAGTATATGTATATACCTTGTTCAAGTACCCACTCCTTGGGTTTTGGCTAATCTCATTCCAGGAGAGGTGAAGACGCGCGGGGTATGCCACGTGCTTTCTGTGTCTAGTTTCTCGTGGTTGGATGAGTCTACTCTCCTGCTATAGGTAGTGAAGACTCGACAAGAAGTTCATCTTCTCACTATTTCCATCTCCTTGTGTCTGGACGAGACTACCTTCTTTCCGTTTGTTGGGTTGAGCTGGACTCTTTACTTCACTTTCAGTTGTACTTCTCTAGTTTTCCTATTCGCTCTACTGCTCACCCTTCGGTACCTACTTTGTTTCTCCCTCGAGCCTTTGGGGTATCCTACTGAGTATTTTTATACTCACCCCTACTTGTTCTTTTCCCTCACTTGGTGTGCCCTTGAAGACGATGGACAGGTGGAGCGTGTCTTTAGTGGAGCGTAGGAGCTTGGGAGCTTGGACCACGTGCGGCGGTTGTGGACGAGTTCCAGGTGGGAGACCCGTCAGCTTTTTCCTTTTTGTTTACCTGTTGCCGGGTTGTGGCACCTTTTTCCGGTTGGGCGCGTGTTTTTCCAATTTTCCTTTCAGCACTGTACTTTGTACTTAAATATTTCGATGCACTCTGTGGTTTATTTATAGCAGTTACCTTTAATTTTCATTTTAATCTACACTTTTTCATTGAGTGTGCTGTGTGTGGGTGTGTACAGGTACTTAGGAAAATGCCTCCCCGAGTTGTTGTGCCTTCGACGCTGGTCGCCAGCCCCTAGCATATGGAGGCAGACTTGGGGTAGTTGCGGCTCGAGCCCGGGTAGGGTCGGGTCGTGACAAAGTGGTATCATAGGAGGTTCGTTCCTTGGGATGTTGTGCGGACGTCCCTAAAAGAGGAATTGTTTGGGATTTAGGGCAACAATGTTAACGTGTATCGAGGGCGGCTCTCAGGCCAGGGAGTCCAGTGATGGTGCAGCAGCCGACATATCCATTCACTAGGACCTTGATAACCTGCTTGTCAACTCGGCATGCTGAGACACTTGTTGTAGGGAAATTTGTTTGTGTATCACATAGGACTGAGTCTTGAATGTCTTTCTTGAGTCAGCTCCCCATCGTTGTTGTTTTGGTATATACATATATGCTCATCTGACCGGGACACTCCTTGATAATATTCAGGATGTCCCCGCGAGAACAGCCAGCCAAGATATCGGCTTTGGTTCGTGACGACGACCCTGTGAGCTACGAGGCCATAGTCCAGGACCCATCATGCAAGACCCTTTCTTCGAGTGGGATGGTAGCAGTACCCCCACCTGTTGAGCAGCAGATAGTTTCCGCAGAGCAGGCTGAGCTTGAGTGCAGTTTGAGCGCGCTATGTGAGTTCCAGCGGTAGAGACAGTGGAGGTTCAGTGGTGATCCAGTCCCTCAGGCAACAGGGGTTTGGCTTGAGGCAGTGGTTCGCCTTTTCAGGCTTGTGCAGATGCCGACAGATCAGAGAGCGGCTTTGGCAGCCAGCCTTTTTCCATGGATCTGCTTGACATTGGAGGAGTCTGGTGACTCAGATTCTTGATGAGTCATCGTTTTTGTTGGACGACTTTCAGTTGTTTCTCCGTGAGGAGTTTTTCCCCTCCTTCTTGCGCTTCGTTCGGATTCAGGAGCTCCTGCAGTTTTAGCAGGGAGGGATGACGGTGGCCGAGTACGCGACTAGTTTTGCAGACCGTGCATGCTTTTACCCAGACTTGGTCCATGACGACAACTTCTAAGCGCGGAAGATTGAGCAGGGTCTCTGCTGAGAAGTTCGTGTTGTCATAGTACCCTTGGGCATTTCTACATATGTCGGGATGCTAGAGCAGGAGCTGGTGACAGAGGGATTCCTATCATGTTTTGCGGTTGGTAGTGGCATTAGGTGCGATGGATCTGGGACGTCTGTCATAGCTAGCAGGCGCCGGAGGATAGGACCTCGATGCAGGTGTCCTTCCCACTGCCGGTTTCGGAGATGTGGTCGTATACCACTGTGGCGAAAAGGGCACAGGGCCTTAGCTAAGGATGCCCTTCCGTGAGTGGATCCCGGGCCGTGGTCGTACACCACAGTGGCGCCGGAGACCACCAGGGCAGCCCAGAGAGCGCCAATGCTATTCTTGTGACGGGCGAGGTCACTTGGCACGAGACTGCCCAACCCAAGTTTCTGAGAGTTTCGGACAGGCAGCAGGCGCACCACAATGATGGAGGCAGTGCCGTGATCGGAGTAGTACCCAGAGAGGTGGTGCTAGCAGAGGAGAGGGAGGAGAAGGTAGTGGGGGACGACTTTACGAGATCTCCCCATCACCACTAGGTGGTCCACGTCAGGCTCCGGGAGCAGGAGGATGGGACCGAGGACAGCCGTGAGCTTTGGATGTCTGTTATCCTGCAGAGCATGAGGTGATAAGAGGTACGCTCTACAGCTCTTCTACCTTTTTGCAGTAGAATTGTTAGACTCTGTGTGTGAACTCCTTTCCTCCCTGCTCCTTGTTTGAGTTGTTACCAGGGTGACGTAGGGCGTCGGGTGTAACCCTGTGTTGGTAAGGAAAAAGGCGTGAGACATTTTCCTTTAGTCGATGGTGTTGACTCCTTCGCTTCCGAGCGTGTAAGAGAGTCTTGGTTGAGAGACATCGGTTGTGGAATTTTGTATGACCAGATATCATTGGGTGTTTCACCATATAGATATTCTGAAAGAGGTAATCACCAGGCCTTGTTCCAGGTGCGGGTGGTGATTCCAGTCGCGGCTTGCGATGTAGAGGTTTGATCGGGGAGGTGAGCTACCCCCGAGGGCCTTCGGGCCGTGTGAGACAGTGCAAAGGGATGGTGAGGTACTCTACCACCTTTCCCTAACCCCAAAGTCTGGAGTGGGTGCACGACATCGGCAGGGGCCGACCTCGCGTAAACAGATCAATCCTTTGGTTTGTGTGAGGTGGCACAGAGCTGTGCGTGGGTTCTTCTGGGTATGGGAAAGCCATGAGTGGGATTAGTACCCTGTGTTGCTCCATAGTTTTGATTTTTGAGGACGAAAATCTTGACGGAGGGAATGATGTAAGAACCGGGTTTTTCTACGAAAGACTTTGGAATATTCTTGATGATATTCCAGAGTAGCGCCTTCAGACGGCATGCGATTCCGGGCCCCGGAGTGGCCGAAATTAAATTTTCAGTGCATTCACACTGGAAACGGAAAATAAATTCAATAACTCCTAAACAGTGATCCAGATCAGGGATCCGAGTGTATGGATGGGTCCGTAATGGGGTTTTTACCCTAGGAACGACATAAAACTTTTCGGCGGGGGATGTTTGGATCCCTCGCTCGCTTCCGGAAGGTTAAACGGATAAATTAATTAATTAATTTATTCTTTTAATGTTAAAACGTAGGTATATATTAAACGGTGGCTGGGATTGGAAAACTGAGGGCACCGTTGAGTTTAAAGCATGCTGTTTACCTTAGGAGGGGTATATGTTTCGCGGGCGCATGCCGTTTGTGAAAAATGGCCCCAGGGGCGTTTTCGTAATTTGGCGGACTCAGGCCCTAAGTTTTGTAACTTTTGAAAGGGGTCTCGAAATAAAAATTCCTAGACCTCCATTGTGCTCAGAGCGTGGTTCTTAGCCGAGGGGAAGCTAAATCCCGACCCCGTCGGCAGTTCGGGTTTGGGGATGCCGGGCGGGGGTGTTTAAGTATTATTACTTAAACGCACCCCCTCCCTCTTCTCTTCCCATTCTCCTCCCTCACACCCTCTCCCCTTACCTCCTATATTTCGGAGAGCTCCGGAAAGGAAAGCTCCGGCGAGCCAACTCCGGGGAGGCAACGGCGTGGGGCGGATCGCGCGGGAAGCGCCGGGCGAAGCCCAACGAGGTAGGCGGATTTGAGTTTTCCTCCCCTCCCACTTTTTAATCAGTATTTATGCTCAATCACACCATTGGATCCTCGAAAAAATCCCGTGGTTGCGTAGATGTCGTCCCGAGCTTTCCGGAATGCTATCCGGATCGAAATTTCGATCACCGGGTTATTCCTGGTGGTCCTTGGAAATTTTCCGACGACGGCCGGTTTCCGGCGAGGGTCGAAGGTGGCGGAAGGCGGCAGACGGCGGCGGCGCAGGGCGGTCGGCGGTCGGCCGGGGGTTCAGAAGGCGGCAGCGGTGCTTCCGGGAGGCGGCGGCAGCCTTTGGCGGTGGCTTTCGGAAGCCGGCCGCGGCGCCGGCCGCGGGCGCTGACAAGCAGAGGAGACGGGGGGGCCGCGATGCGCGCGACCCCCGTGCACGTCCGCGACCCGCAAAACGCGGGTCGCTGTGGGGTATCAACCGGCCGCGAGGTGGTCGGTCAGTAGAAGCGAGCCGCGGCCAGCTGGACGCGGCGGGGTGAACCGGAAACGCGGCTGAGCCGCGGGCCAGCTGTGCGGACCGGGCCGGCCGGCGCGGGCCGGCCCAAGCAGGGCGGACCGGGCGGTCCGGGCCGGTCCGGCCCAAGGGGCTTTGCCCCTCAGTCTTCGGACGCCCGTATTTTGGGCTACGGGCGTCCGTTTTGCGCGCCGTTTATGGAAGCACGAAGCTTGCGTCAATGCCGAGTTTTTGAGATGGTTTTGGGGATTTTTTTATTCTGGAAACGAGGGGCCTCGGAGACGTGACGCGTCTTTAGGTGGACGAGCGTTCTTCCGGGAAATCTTGTTTTGGACGGCGCGGACACATCCGACGTCCGTTTTGAGCGTCGTCAGTGGCGTTGGAACCCTGGCACCGAGGCGGAGAATTATAGGGTGGTTTCAGGTGTTGAGTATGGAGTTGATGTGCGGGCCCCATAGCCCGTCTTTTGAGCTGCGGGCAGCATTTCACGACCTTTTCACCGGACGCCCGTTCGGGGCGTGCGAGTAGTTGTTTTTGGATGTTTTTATGAGGGGATTGCGGTGGTGCAATCCGCCCTCCCTAATTAGGCACGATGATGCGGGGCCCATGAGGGTCATTTGGGCGTCGATGGGGATTTTCCATCTTTATCACCGGGTGACCGTTTTGGACAAGTGAGTGGTCCATCTTGTGTGCTTTTTCAAGAGGATCGCAACGGTGCAATCTGTTCGTTGAGTTTCGGGACTGGGTTGCGGGTCCCACGTGGCACCGCTCATGTGCGGTGCGCCGGGATGCACCCTTTTTCTCCGGATATCCGTTGCATTCAAGTGAGTAGTTCTTTTGACGTGTTTTCCCGAGGAGATCGCAATGGTGCGATGCACCCTACTTTTTTCGAGGCCGAGGATCGGGATCGCGGGACGCCATTAGGGCGTGAGGTGGTGTTGGTGACTTTTCTATCGGATATTCGTTGGAGGCGAGTATGTAGTCTATCTCGCGTGTTTTTCCGTGAGGACTACAACGATGTGATTCTTTTGGTTGTGTGGAGCCTCTGGTGCGATATTGTTAAATGTGGAAGCACGGAAGGTTCTCTAGTGGTGGTTTTCCCTACCTTGTTTATGGGGGACCCTTGGCGTGTGATCGCACACTCTTGGGAGAAAGATGTAATTGGTCCACGAGACATGGTTGGCCATGCATGGGCCTTTGAGGTGGCGGGTTGGAGTTGTTACGTCACGCCTTCGCATTGACGTTGGGAGTCGTGTGCACGATATCCTATGGGATGGAACGAGGTATACTCTGGGAGTATATGGGGGCGCTTGGAGGTACGTGTGGATTGTACCTGAGATGTTTGGGCGCTTGGTTGGGGTTTGACTTAGGGCCACACGTCGTGTGGGCCCCAAGTACGTGATGTGTTCTACTTCGCATACTTGGACCTCTCACGGCGTGGAGGGTCCCTCTGTGTGTTTGTTTGACCAGCAGAGTGGAGCTCTTCCCCTGGCTCTGTGCTCGTTTGTTGACCAGCAGGGTTGAGTGGTCTCCCCCTGGTTTCGTTCTCGATGGATTGGCCAGTAGCGGTGCTAGTGACACCCAGTGCTGGGGCAGACGCTACACATCTTTTGGGAGAGCTGTTGTGGAGTTGTGTGGTTGCACGACACCCACTCCGTGTTTGGTCGGCCATTGTTGTACCCTCCTGTAGAGATGGTAGAGCGGTTCTGAGTTTTACCCTCCAGCGGGGCTGGGCAGTGGGTTACTCATCCACTTCCTCGGGCTTACCCTCGAGCAGGGCTGGGCAGTGGGTTGCTCACTGACTTCTAGGGTTTACCCTCCAGTAGAGATTGGGCAGTGGGTCACCCGATGCTCTTAGGGTCTACCCTCCATCAGAGACAGGGTAGTGGGTCACCCGATGCTATTAGGGTCTACCCTCTAGTAGAGACTGGGCAGTGGGTCACTTGACGGCCTCTTGGGGTCTACCCTCTAGCAGGGCTGGGCAGTGGGTCACCCGTCGTCTAGATCCATGTCTACCCTCCATCAAGGCTGGGCAGTGGGTCGCCTGTCGACTTATTCCAGGTTTACCCTCCAGCGGGGCTGGGCAGTGGGTCGCCGGATGATGTGTTATGGTTTACCCTCCAGCGGGGCTGGGAAGTGGGTCGCCGGTTGTTGTCTTAGGGTTTACCCTCCAGCAGGGCTGGGCAGTGGGTCACCTGATATTTGGTTATGAATTACCCTCTAGCGGGGCTCGGCAGTGGGACACCTATTAGCATTCCAGACTCAGTCCTCTCGGCTAGGCTAGTCTGTGGCTTACCTCTGTGATTACTAGAGCGGGACCCTTGGTCATACGGGTCAGTGTTGTGACGGCTTGACTTTGAGGGGACCTCTCGACTACAGGGCAGTGACGAGGTGTGGTTGGACTTTCCCTAGAACTCTCATGTTCGAGGGGCACTTTCCCCACCGAGACGCGTTCTTGTGACGTGATCTAAAACTGTGCGGGCGAGTCAGTGTCGCTCAAAGAAGATAGTGTCGAAGTGTGGTGATTGAGCCCCTTTGCTTGCGGTACGGGGCGGACGTGCGGGATGCTGGGCATCGATGGAGTTTACGTCTGGGACTATTGAAAACTCTCTTTTTCTGGGCAGAGCTACGGGATGGTGATCCCCTTATGACGTTGTTTGGGGTTCTCGATTGAGCATAAGGATATGTATATACTTTGTTCGAGTACCCACTCCTTGGGTTTTGGCTACTCTCCTTCCAGGAAAGGCAAAGACGCGCGGGGTATGCCACGTGCTTTCCGTGTCTAGCTTCTCGTGGTTGGATGAGTCTACTCTCTTGCTATAGGTAGCGAAGTCTCGACGAGAAGTTTATCTTCTCACCGTTTGCAGCTCCTTGTGTCTGCACGAGTCTACCTTCTTTTCGTTTTTTGGGTTGAGCTGGACTCTTTACTTCACTTTCAGTTGTACTTCTCTACTTTTCCTATTCGCTCTACTTCTCACCCTTCAGTACCTCCTTTTGTTGCACCCTCGAGCCTTCGGGGTATCCTACTGAGTATTTTTATACTCACCCCTGCTTAGGCTTTGCCCGCACTTGGTGTGCCCTTGCAGACGATGGACAGGTGGAGTGTGTCTTAAGTGGAGTGTAGGAGCATGGGAGCTTAGACTGCGTGCGATGGTCGTGGCCGGGTTCTAGGTGGGAGACCCGTCAGCTGTTCCATATTTTTTTACCTTTTACCGGGTTGTGGCACCTTTTTCTGGTTGGGCACGTGTTTTTTCCCTTTTTCCTTTCAGCACTGTACTTTGTACTTGTAGAGGTCGATGCACTCTGTGTTTTATTTATAGAAATTTACATTACTTTTATTTTTACTCTACACTTTTTCATTGAGTGTGATGCGTGTGTGTGTGTACAGGTACTTAGGAAAAGGCCTCCCCGAGTTTTTGTGCCTTCGGCGCTGGTCGCCAGCCCCTGGCCTATGGAGGCAGGCTTCGGGTAGTTGCGGTTCGAGCCCGGGTAGGGTCGGGTCGTGACATTTGACAAAAAAAAATATTAAAAAATACATAGTTTATTTTCTTTAAAAAATATCAAAGTTATGATCTCAAACTAATTATTATCCCTACTCGTCCATAAATCCCTATGAGTATTTTCAAAACATTGTATGAGCAAAAAAGGATCACTAAGGGATATGAAAACAAATAATGAAACTATTAGTCCATGAATACTTATAAAACTTTTCCTTTTTGAAATAAAAATTGGGCTCCAAATAAACATTTTAAAATTAAATAAATCATATTTTTTTTCCAGAATACTTTCATAAAAAAATTCATAATAAATACTAAAGGTAAAATTAATCTTAAAATAATTTCTCTGTATTCATGAAAACTCATAATTTATTTTTAATCATGTTTAATATTTCACCCTTAAAAAGTAGAATATACAAGAGTTTAAACATAAGATGATTATATTACCACAATAAAACATAAGATTTATATAAAAACATATATAAAACATAGATAAGACTTTTAGTTAACTTGGGAATCATTTTTTATATAACTCTTACAAATGGAATAACCAAACAGTCAACATACTTACCCATTGTATTAGAGGTCTATCATGGACCCCCATCATTGATTTATAATAGAAACAACCATTTAAATATAATTTTTTTAAATGTGGAAACCATTAATTTTGGTTTATAATAGAACAACACATCATCATATCATTGAAAAATATCGATAACATAATAATTACACATAAATTCATCTAATTACAATCATAAAAATATTAATTTCATCCCTACGAAAAATAATTCTAGATATTTAAATATACATTACATTTTAATAACCTTATTTAAAATAAAAAAATATAATAAGATAGTGGTTTTATTTTAGGAAAACATTTAATGTTATAAATAATGTAAAATATCAAGTTACGTTCATGACATCTAGAGAATTCATTGTTAGCATATATGTTAAAATAGAACGTTTTGTTTTTCTTATTTAATGGAATTCAAAACATTCCATAACAAAGAATCCTTTTGGAATGATTTGAAAGTAATTAATAAATAGAAATAAAATTTCCTTTATCGTTATTTTATTTTCATACATATAAATCCAAAAAATAATTTGAAAAAATGTATGTGGATAATAATATTTTGAAAGGAAATATAAAAGGGTATTTTTAAATGATTTTCCCCTATATTGTTTCTGAATCATCAGAAATATTATTTATCTTATTGAATAATAAAAATATTTAAATTATTTAATTTATTAATAAAATATTTACTTTTTATTAAATATTTTTTATTTTCTATTTTACTAATCTATATTTAATTATTTAAGAAATTAAATTTATGATGGATGTTTTGATGATATTCTGTTCATATATCCAAAATGAATATGATAGTATAATATGGATGTAGTGGTCATTATTAAGATATATAAACAATAATAATCAGGTAAATATAATATAATTTATATATCAATTATACTATGAAAAAAGATCGTGAAATCATGTTTGAATAAATGAACTAGATTACAATCATAGAGATGTTAGACCACAAATTTGCATTTGAAATGGTTAATTTTATCAAAAATCATTATGAAAAAAAGAAATTTTTATTTATTTTCCACAAAATAATAATTATATCATAAATAATATATTATTTTTTAGAGTATACTTATAACCATTATAAATGTGATCTGGTGATGAAAAATGAATCACATCGCTTCTTGGATGTAGTAGACAACAGAAACGCATGAATGATGTTACAATTCATTAATATATATAATGGAAGAAAATTATGTGATACATTAAATTAAAATAATGATAAATATTTAATGAATATAATATATATACATTAGATACATTATTTGAATCATCTATGATATGCAGTGATGAAAAACTAATCACAACATTTCGTGAGGTTATTTCTCGACCAACACATGAATGATGGTTTCATTTCTTATTTGATGAAAGAGGATATGGGTATCATTTTTCAATTAAAATAATAAATTATATGTATATTTAATATTTTCTTTATTTATTTATAGTTTATGTTATTTTTTAAATGATATAAAAGATATAAAATGAAAACTCATGATTAAGAACAGTAACTATTTTTCAGTCACCTTCTTATGGATTACATAACAATAATTAATATTATAGTTTAATGATGAAAAAAATTAATCTAGTAAATGGAGAGGGATTTTATTAATGAATTTGGGATGATATTTTTTAGTTAAAAATTATTTTGATTTGTGAATAAATGAGAATAGTATGTGCCTCTTATATGTGAGGTGTAATACCCCATGATCTCATAATATGTTATCTCTTTACAGTAATTCAGTAGCATGTGCTACACGAAACACTGAGTTCGACCAAACCACAAATTACCAAATTAAACGTTTAAAAAGCGATTATGAATTGTATTAACTAAAATTTTAATTTTATATACACAATTTTATTTTAACATCCATATTAAGTTTTTTTGGACATAATATAAGAACACATCCTATTTTTTCGATAAAAGACATGTTTTTTCCAAAAACAAAATTCCAAAACATAATGTTGATATGTTTTGAAATAAAATATTTGACACTTATATATATATATATTAAAATTGACAAAATAAAAATCTTCTATGGAAGCGGTAGATAAATATTTAGTTTGGATAAATTTTTGGGTTTTTTCTAATAACTTTTATATTTTGATGAACATCTAAAAATACTAAATATTAATTGAAAACAAATTTTTAAATAAAAATAATTTATATTGTTAAATTATACATATTAATGTTTTTGAATTATAATTAGATTATATTTTTATCATTTAATATAATTTTTTTCATTGGAAGTAATTTTACATTTAAATTGGACATAAATACATATCAATCTTTAGATAGTGTATACTACTCAAAAACCTACTTTCTGGTTTTGCCAATGGGAATTAATTTTACATTAATTAATTCCAATTATATATTTTGAAATGGGTAAAGTAGACATCATTTATGAATTTGGATATCCAAATTAGCCTAGGGTAAATTTTTGGAATTTTTCAGAATACATTCAATTTTTGATGAATTGTGAAAACCAATACGTTATTGTTTAAAAATGACTTTTTATTTAAATAATTAGTTATTTTTTAAAATTTAATTTAGATTAAAATAGATACATAATACCTATATATATTCAATGTAATTCGTTGGATTCATTTTATAATAAGATTATATATATATATATATAATATTATTAATCTTCTATCGCCTTTTACCCACCTTCTATACACATTTGAAAATTTGAATAAAACGTTATATTACTGCTTCTATAAATTGAGATTAAAAAATAAGTGATACATGGATGACATCAGTAAGTAAAATTTGGTTCAATAGAATGGAAATAAATTCTGGTGATTATTAACTTTTGAATTTTATTTACCATGGTTATAAGTTAATAGGTTAATTATATCTAAAAATGAGAATATAATTTCCCAAAAAGATATACTAATTCTATTGGATAAGTTTATTTAGAACAAAATAAACATTAGGAAAAATATATGATTCTTTTTCTCCATTTTAATTAGATTAGGACTTTTATTATTATTTTATTTAATGAAGAGATAAAAGTGTTAAATTCAAAGATTAATAACAAAACCAATTTTAATATAGGGTCATACAAAATATAAAATTGACTATAAATATTCATTATAAAGAGAAAAATATTTCCTACATAATAGTATTTTATTTATAATTTTTAGACATTTAATAGTTGAATTTATTTTTGACACAACGATGATGCTGTAATTAACTTTTTTGAAAGAATAAAATAATTTGTATTATAAATTTAAAATAATTGAAAATTGAGACTTTTTGGGTATTCCAAGAATTTTATAGGTTAATATGACATGTTAGGTTTTATTAAATAATTTTTTTTCGAAATCATAAATTGGTTCACAAAAACCAAATACTAAATAGTGTTAAAATTGACAAAAATATGTTTTTTTAAAACAAATCCTATATTATTATTTGATAAAATTTTAATAAAAATATATTTTTCTTCCAAAAAACTTATATAAGGATAGAGTTATCAATAATTAGCCACATGGGGTTATTGTTTCCTTTTATAGTATGTTTATTAACAATGAAATATAAAAATACAAGAATACATTGTAAAAGATAAATTATTTTACTAAGAGTTAAATCTAAAATATAATGTTATAGTGACCTAAACATGTCTAAAACCTATTGGTTCGTAGCATTTCGACTCATACCTATCTTAACCACGAAATTAATCCATTTGTAGACATTATAAACCGAAAATGATTTTATAATAAAATAATATTTCAATCTTTTCCTAATGTGACCCTCACCTCTATTGTAAAAGGGTACTTCCCTTTCTTAATAAATCACACCTCCAAAGACATCAGGATCGGACAAAACATGATCAAATATCCTCCAAAATACCATTAATTAAACATAATGGCCTTAATTTTATCCTAATACATCCTAAAAAACCCTTTTCATCAAATCAAAAGGATGAACCCCAAGAAGAGGTAATTACTTCATCACCACTTTCACATTTATTTTCTTCTTTTGCTTCCTCATTCTTTAGTTTTTTACATAATAAAATAATTAACCGATTAAATTCTACATTATGAGAAGATATTAAAAATATGGTAATACTATATTCATTATTCTATCCATCCTATGAATGAAAAAGTCAACATACATGCATACATACAGTTTACCGTCTTCACGTCGTGGTGTAGTTTGTTATTTAACACTTCATTATATTGATTTCTCTAATAAGGACTACAATTGATGAAAATAATAAATATAAAATGTTCATGATTATTTATTTATAATAAATCATCTATTTACATAATATATTACCATCAATACAATGAGTTTGTCACTCGTGCGTATATACGGCCTACCGTTTTCACGACGCGATGAGAATCATTTCCACGTTCGAAATTCAGCAATTATTATAAAACTATATATTTTTCATAAGTATATAAAATATGAAATAATAACACTACTGTAAATATATTTATATATAAATATATATGTGTGTTTAGGTGTGTGTATTTGCATATATCTAATTCACTTACTTTTATTCAACATGATATGAAAATGGAAACAACATTTATGCGTACGTACGACCTACCATCTACATAAATGGTGTTTTCCATTTCATATATCTTTACATTATACAAATTTATATTATTAATATATATTATACATAAGTAATTTATTATATTTTAGAAGAAATTAAATCTTGATATAAGTGAAATGATCAAGAATAACATGATAAAACATGTACGATAGAGAATGCAACTATGAACTGAAATGTTATATTAACATAAAAATTATTATTAAATGGGTAATATAAATATATAAATGACTAAATTATGAAATCATAATTATGAATATGGTCATTTTATAATTTAATAAAATACTATGGTAATTATATAAGAGGTTAAATTTACCCTTGACCATAAGAAAGTACAAGGTAAGGGTTTTTTCCTCAATATAATTGTTATCCAAAATTGTTTATTTGTAAGTACCCACTAGGAAATATTTATCATCATGGTACATGTTTTATTAACAAAATTTAAAAAGAAATATTTTATGTTTTTATGTAGACTCTTTAACTAGATCATTATTTTAAATGTATTCAAATATTTATATTTCTAAATATTTTAATTAATGTCTAGGTTTTTAAAATGATTTAGAGGATTTATTTGCGTATAAGTGATTCTTTTTAAGGTCTTAATTTCATTAAAATGTTTCAAAGTGGTATGGGACACTTTGATTCAAAAATAACTTTTATATTATTTCCTTTATAAATTATGTGACTTTTAAATGATTTCATGAGAAGGGGTATTTCTCTCAAAGAGTTTTATTGTTTATTTTCAAGTATTTCAACGTCCTCTATTGGATATTATTCTTGATTGAGGTTAATTAACAATAATAAAATATTCACAATTTTATTGAATAAGTTATAATATGATTGACTGTGGATGTGCGATTCTTATACAATTAATTGTTTATGGATAAAATATTAACATTTTTTATGGTAGTTCTAATAAAAATGATTATGTTATGTTTCTTCCTTTTTATATGAGGAATACATTGGACTTATTATGAAATTGTTGGATACTTCTATAGATTTTTGATGAATCGGTAGGTCTCATGAGAAAAACTATTGTCTTGGCACAAGTGCATAACAAAATCCGTATTGTTAGCCTTGGAATAAGGCCTAGACTATGTAGTAATGATGTCCGTAATTACGAATTACCTCATTATTAAATTGGCTATTGACATTACATGTGATTAATATAATATTAAAATATCCATGTGAGTCAGTAAATGGGATTTTTTATTTATCTTTTCTATATAATGATTAATTTTATGATTAAAAGGACAGTGTTTTTGTTATATACATTGCCTTAAATGTTTATGCTTATTTAAGATAGTTTCCACTATATTGTAATCCTTAATATGCATCTAATCTCAAACCATTCTATGTTTTATTTTTCCTAGGATGCGAAAAAGTATATTATGATTAACCTGTTGGTATAGGCTAAGGGATATGAGTGTGTTCAAAGGGGACATGATGTAGTTTATTTTCATTTCATGATGTAATGTAAAACTTATGTATGTATCTAGCACATTCAAGGATACTGAACTTACAGGTCCTTCAAGACATGATATCTTTTGATCGTGATAATGTTATTTAATAATGCATTGACTCTGGGTAACACGGGTTATGGCCTTAAAATTATTATCAGAGGAATTTTAGAAAAATCTTTGGAAAATAGATTTAGAAAAACATTGATTAGTGAACATTACCCTAAGATAGAATTTTATGATTAGTATAGAATAACTTCCTAGAAATTTGGTAATATTATGATTTTGGGAATTTTCTGAAAAATACATCCATATTTGGATACAAGAATGTAAATGTGGCTCTGTCCCTGATATACCTATGGTTGAGAACTACAATATGGAGTTTCAGTCATGACCCTAGGTATCTCGGTACATGACTACAAGTCCTGATTCACTCTTAGTTACAACACTCTTGGGGGATATGCTTAGGATAATTCACATTTTCTTAAGAAACTATTATGATGGATTTATGAGTGAATACCTCCTCATAGAAAACATTTTCTTATGATAATAGATTATATGCATAAATGGTTCAATTTATGTTACATATTTGACAAGTTTGGAATTATTCATTGGGATTCATAAACTAACCTAGTATATTCCATTATTTAGAAATGGTTCCCATTAGAAGGAATGAGTACTCTTGTAATATTCATGATCCAAAGAGTAATAATGATAAAATATTTAATGGTCTTAAACCTACATTTTAAAGGGAGAGAGTCTCCCATGTATTATCATCATATTGATAAATAATTTCATGTTTATATTAATATAAGTAAATAATTAACTGAGACTTATGGATATGAAGGGAATCTCGAGATAAAAATTATGGTAGTGAGAAATATGGTGAAAGGGATGAAGGGAAAGAAGGATTTTCCCATATGTGATAAAGGTGGAATGAATCCCCATGTTAAATGTATGAAGGTAATGATAGTGTGTTATAGGTGAGGAGAAAAAGGACACCAAGTAAGTGATTGTAAGGGTAAGAAAAAGGATTCAAATATACAATGCATCATCTTGAAGGAGTTGGGACTCTACGCAAATCAATTTACAAATCAGCATAGTATACAACAAATGATGTTGTTGGATAATAATCATTTAATGATTCTATCACAGATAAAGAGGAATGACTAGTTTTCTTATGTTAATATTAAATAATATTTTCAGTTGAATTTTGTATCACCAATGTACCAGTTATAAGAATTATGGAGTATATAAATATTGTAATGTAATATTATTTCATAAAATATTTGAGATTGGGTGGTACTAAAAATAGTCAATCAATAGAAAGATAATATATTTGGAAATTACAATGTTAAAGGAAAGATAATCTTTAATATGGTCCTAATACAAAGGTATTGAATTTGGAATATAGAGATGATTGATTTGGATAAATTATATTGGATATTACTGAATACCTTGGAACTAATTAATGGTTTATTTATTCAATAATTATTGGATATTACATCAATTTTTTATATAAGTAGTATATCTAATATTTTATGTTTTACAGAAGGAATAAGGAAGTCCATACCTATTCATATAAGGTTTAATGTTAATTCAAGTTGTTACCATGTTTTAATAGAATGAATGATGAAGGTATTCACATATTCTTATGTGATAAAAGAGATATTCATTATTTTTTGTTGGCTTCCTTATAAATTTTTGTATTCTGATTTTGGACATAACTATTTTGGATAAGTCTAAATTTTGGAATTGAGTTAGTTGAACACTTGATATATTGTTTGAGGTTAAAGTATGAATTATTGAATAATTTAACCTATCCTTTTGGTTTACATTAAACATTTAGAAGATTAAGAAAATAATTTTGGACCTTATGATTTATCAAATGTGCTTCAGGGGTTAAAAAATAATATTTGAACATTCATTTCCATGTGTGATGGATTAAGTGAAAATAGATCAAAGCATTACCAAATGATGAGAATATGATTATGATAGGTAATGAAATAAAGTATGTTTTCTTGAGTTCATATCATGATATTAATTTAATCCCTACTCTTCAAAAAATTAGTATAAAATAATTGTTATCCTAATACCTTATGTTTTATGGAACCGATGATAAATTAAATAATCATATATCGATGGCTTCGAGGACATCAATTTTGAATTTATTGTTCACTTGTTTTTTATTTATGACCTCAATAACTCCCTATAAATAATTACTTTTTACCTTGAATTATATTTTTCAAATTACCACCAATGTTATTTTATTCAAAATCCAAATTTTTTTTGTGACTTTTTCATTCCCCTTTCCCTCTTATTAATACAAAATTTTATAAACCCTATTTCCAGTGTGGGTTCTCCACAAAGATATTTTCTAATTTCAAAATTTTATTTTAAAAAAACAATTTCAAATTGTGAGGAAACAATTTATTTAAGTAGGGGAGAATTTAACAACCAAATACCTCATAATATGTTATCTTTTTAAAGTGATCCAACAGCATGCGCCTCATACAACATCGTGTTTGAGTGCACCACGACTTACCAAACTAGCTGTTTAAAAAGAAATTATCAATAGTATTAACTGAATTTTGATTTAATATACTCCATATAATTTTAACATCTACATAATTTGTTTTTTTAGACATAATAAAGGAAAAAAATTAAATTTTTCAGAAAAAGAAGTGTTTTAAAAAATGAAATTTTACAACATTTTAATGGAAACCCCTTTTTAAATGAAATATTTAACAAATTTCAAAATTCAATTTGACAATATAAACTTCTTCTTTAGAATCTGGATAGAAAAATTTAGTTTTGATAACTATTTTGTGTTTTTCTGATAACATTCATATTTTGAGGAATATGGAAAAATACAAAAAATTAATTTAAACCAACTTTTTTAATAAAAAAAATTTATATTTTTCATTTATACATTTGAATGGTTTGGATGTATAATTAGATTATAATTTTTTCATTTAATCAAATGTTGTTCATTGTAAGTAATTATACATTTAAATTGGACATAAACACATATTAATCTTTTGATAGTTCTTACTTCTCAAAAACCTACTTCCTGATATTTACAATGAGAATTAATTTTATATTAAATAATGAAACTTATATTTTTTCAATTTGAAAAAATAGATATCATTTTTTAATTTGGATTATCAAAATTAGCTTAGGGTCAATTTTTGAAATTTTTCTGAAAACTTTCTATTTTTGATGAATAGTGAAAAACACTACATTATTGTTGAAAACAAATTTTTATTAAAATAATTAGTAATTTAATTTAAATTTGTTTAGTTTAAAATAGATACATATTACACATATATGTTCAATGTAATTCATTTGAATCATTTTAGAGTAATATTAGATATATAAATTTTTATTAAACATTTAACGTCTTTTACCCACCATATAAGCACATTTGCAAATTTGCTTAAAACATAATTTTATCATTTCTGTGAATTGAATTTTAAGAATCCCAAGGACATGGATGATATCAGTATGTAATTTTTTTCAATAGGATGAAAATAATTTTTGGCAAATATTATCATGTGAATTTTATTTACCACGGATAAAAATAAATAGGATAATTAAAGGTTAAAATGATATTATATTACCCAAAAACATGTTCTAATTCTATTTTATACGTATATTTCAACCCAAATAAACATTAAGAATAAAATATGATCCTTTTAGACCACATTTATTATATTAGTATACTTATTATTATATTATTTAAGGAAGAGTTAAAAGTGTTAAATACAAATTTAATAACTAAACCATTTTTAATATAGGGTTATATATGAGATAAATTCCACTATAAATATTCATTAGAAATATAAAACTATTTCCTATATAATTTTATTTTGTTTATAATTTTTAGACATTAAATAAGTAATGTTATTTCAAACACAATTATGATGGATTAATTACCTTATTATTAAATTATTAAAATAATTGATATTCTAAATGTTAATATAATTTAAAAATGGGGAATTTGATGTATTCCATGAATTTTCAAGGTTAAAATGACATGTTATGGTTGATTATATAATTTTTTATGTGATAAATTATATATGAATTTCAAAAAAACGAAATACAAAATTGTGCCAAAATTTCCAAAAATGAGTTTGTAAAACAAATATTTTATTATTAATTGATATAATATTCATAAAAATATAAGGTTTGGAAAAAGGACATAGGTAAGGTCAAATATATCAATAATAAACCACTTGGGATTCACTTCACATTTTATAGTATGTTTATTAACCATGTATTATAGAAGTACAAGAAGACATTGAAAAAGACAAACTATTTAACAATGAGTTTAATCTAAATTATATGGTTAATATGGTAAACTAATCTTGTCTAAAACCTACTGGTTGAAAGGATTTATACCCACAACCACCTTATCCTCGAAATAAATCCATTTTAGGCCATTTTATACAAAAAATAATTTTATAATGAAATAATATTTCAAAGTTTTAATAAAGTGACCCTCACCTCTCTTATAAAAGAGTACTTCCCCTTATCTCAAAATCACACCTCCAATGAAATTTAACTCAGCAAAAACCTGCTAAAATACCCTTGCAGTTCCTATTTATTTGAATTTTATTCATATTAAAATAATAACTCCAATACCATATATATTCTATGACGTTATCATAAATATGGTACAACCATATTAATTATTCTATCCATCCTATTAATGAAAAATTCACCATACATATGTACGTACGACTTACCATCTCCACATCGTGTTCTAGTATTTTATTCAAAATTTCATTATTTGTGTGGGTATAATAATAAATATTATTTAATTTAATAATAAATATAACATGTTAATGATTCTTTATATATAATATACAATCCAATCACATAATATTTCACCATTAATAGAATGATATCATCGCTTGTGTGTATGTACGACTTACCGCCTCCATGAAAAAATGAGATTCATTTCCACATTCACCATTCAACAATGATTATTAAAATATATATAATTATTAAGTATGTAATATATGACATAATAATTATACTATATATATACACACATATATCTCATTCTCAAACATTCCTTCGATATGATATGAAAAATAAAAAAGTGTTTCTACGTAAGTAAGGCCTACCGTCCCCATAAACGGTGTTTTCCATTTCATATATCTATATATTTTACATATTTATATTCTGAATATATATGATACATAAATAATTTTCTATATTTTGGAAGTAATTAAATCATGATATATGTGATACTATCCAAAATAAAAATTTAATACATGTACGATAGGGAAAGCGAGTATTACCTAAAATGTTATTTCAACATTGAAATGATTATTAAATGGGTAGTATAAAGACATAAATGAATAATGTATGATTTAATAATTATGAATATGTTTCTAGTATAATTTAATAACATTCGATGGTCATTATACAAGAGGTTAAACATATCCTCGATCAAGAGAAAGTACATGATTAGTTATATTTACTCAATCTCATTATTACCGGAGATTGTTTATCTGTAATTATCAATTTGGACATATTCATCATCTATATCCATGTTTCCTAATTTTTTTTTAAAAAATGAATATTTTATGTTTTTATTGAATGTAATCATTAACTAGATCATCAATTTAAATGATTTTTAATATTTATTCTTCGAAATATTTGAATTAATGTCCATGTATTCATAATGATTTCGGTGATTTATTTATGTAGACATCATTGTTAAAAACTGTTAGTTTATTTCAAATGTTTAAATGTTATATGGGATAATTTGAATAAAAAATATCTTTTAAATGACTTCCTTTATAAAGTGTGTGGATTTTAAATGATTTATTGAAAATGGGTATTTATATGAAAGAGTTTTATTGATTATTTTCAACTATGTCAACATATTTTATTATATATTATTCTTTATTGAGTTTGATTTACTATAATACAATCTTCTATTTTCTATTGAATGAGTTATGATATGAGTGACTATGAATGCGCTATATCTATACCATTCATGATTTATTGTTAATGTATTAAAATTTCATATTCTTGTTTTAATAATAATTTTTATTTTATGTTTCATCCTTTTCATATAAGGAATGAATTGGACTTAGTATGTGATTGGTAGATCCCTCTATAGCTCATCGATGCATCGGTAGGTCTAACAAGACAAACTAGTGTCCAGGCACAAGGCCATGACAAAATCATAATTTTTATTCTTGGAATGAGGCCTTGACTATGTGGTTATGATGTTTGACATTATAAATTCCATAATTATGAAATTGTTTATTGATATTACATGTGATTATTCGACTAGTAGAATATCCATGTAAATAAGAAAACGAAATTATTTGATTTATATTTTCCATATTATGTTGATGTTTTTATTTAAAAGGCTTGTGTTTTAGTCTCATACATTTCCTTAAATGTTTAGGCTTATTTATGATAATTTCTGCTATATTTTTATCCTTACCAAGCCTCTGAGCTCACCCATTTCGACGTTTTATTTTTCCCAGGATGCGAATTAGTGTATTACGATTAACCTGCATGAAAACGGTAAGGGATATGAGTGTGTTCAATTGGGATACAATGTTGTTGTTTATTTTTCATTACATGAAGTAATTTAAAACTTCTTTATATATCTACCAACTCAAAGGCTACTAAACTAATCACTTTTTCGAGAATTGGTCTCGCGTGATCATGCCAATGTTATGTAATAATGTATTGACTCTGGGTAACTATGGTCAATGCATTACAGTTGGCATCCAAGGAAGTTTAGTACAATCCTTGGAAACTTGATTTTGAAAAAAATATGATTAGGTAACATTATCCTAAGATAGAATTTGTGGATTAGTATAGAATAAATTTCTAGAATTTTTTTAATGTACTTATTTTGTTAATTTTTTATGAAATACAACATTTTCAGGATATGAGTAGGTAGAGGCGGCTTAAGAAAAAATGTATCGATGTTTAAAAACTCTGACAATGAGTTTATGTCTTGAACTGGGGTATCCTGGTACACAATAACAGCCTTTGTAGCACTGTTGGTTATGATAATCCAGGTGGATATGCATAGGATAATTCAGATTTTTCATTACAAACAATTATGATGGATGTATGTGTAAATACTTCCTCAATGAAAACATTAATTTATTATTATGGATCATATGCATGAGTAGTTCAATTTATGTTTTTTATTTTAATATATTGGAATTAATGGTCATTCATACAAAAAACTTTACGTATTCCGTTGTTTATAAATGGAGCCCAGTAAAAAAAATGAGAACTCCTTCAATACAAATGATCCAAAGAGTAAGAAGGATCATATATATCATTGTCATAAGAAAACATTTAAAAGGAAAATATTCTCCCACGTATTCTCATCAAATGATAAAATATTATCATTTGTTAATAAGCCATGTAATGAATTATCTCAGTCATATGGATTTGAAGGGAAACCAAAGAATAAAATAATGCTAGACAGAAAGATGGATGACGGGAAGAAGGTAATGAAATATTTTCCAATATGTTATAATTGTGGAATGGATCACCTTGGTAAATGCATGAAGGTAATTGGGGTATGTTATAAGTGTGAATAAAAGGAAACCATGTACGTTATTATAAGGGTATGAAATAGGTTTCAAATGTACAATACATTATCTGCAAGGGGTTGGGACACAATGCGAATCAATGTCCCAATCATCAAAGTATACCAAAAATGATAAATTTGGATAATAATCAAGTTATGATACTACCGTAGATGAAGATGGATGACTACAATTCTTTTGTTAATATTAAATAATTATTCAATTTGAGTGGTGTATCAATGATGTACCAGTTATAAGAATTATGGTGTATATAAGGATTGCACTGTGGTACAATTTCATCATGGACTTGAAATTCTGTTGTACCATGAAAAGTGACTCAATATCAAGATAATCGTTTTGAAAAATACATGTTTGGTGGAAAGATAAAATTTAATATGGTCCCGCTACTGAGGTATAGAATTTGGAATAAGAGATGATTGATTTGGATAAATAATATTGGTTATTATTGACTACCTTGTAACTAATTAATGGGCTGTTTATTCAATACTTGATGGATAATAAAACATATTTGGATTTGAGGAGTATATCCAGTATTCTATATTTTATAGAATTAATAAATAAATACATAACTATTCAAATATGGTTTTACATTAATTCAATGTTTTTACCATGTTTTAATAGATTACAAGATTAAGGTATTCACATTTTGTTATGTGGTAAAAGATTTCTTCATTATGTTATGTTAACCATCCTTATAATTTTTTTGATTGGGATCTTGGACGCAAGTATTTTGGATAAGTCTAAAGTTTGGAATTGAGTAAGTTCAACACTTGAAAATTTGTTTACGGTTAAAGTATGATTTATTTAATACATTAACCTAACATTTTGGTTTTTAGTAATCATTTAGTGGATTAATGGAATACTTGTGGACCTTATGATTTCTCAAATGGGATTTATGCATAAAAATTCATATTTCAGCTTTCATTTCCTAGTTTATGGGATGATATGAAAAAAATAAAAGAACATTCAAATGATGATAATATGATTATTATAGTTAATGAAATCAAGTAGGTTTCCTTGAGTTCTTATCTTGATAGTAAATTAATCCATCTACTTCAAAAAAGAGTATAAATTTTTTATCCTAATAACTTATGAATTGTTTAACCAATGATACATTAAATCATCATAGATGGTTGGATTTGAGGCCCTAAATTTTACATTTATTGTTCACAAGTTTATGTTTGATGACCTCAATAACTACCTACAAATACTTACTTTTTACCTCCAATTATGTTTATCTAATTTACACCAATGTTCTCCTATTCAAAATAATAATATAGTGGTGACTTTTTCATTTCACATTCCCAATAATTAAAACATAATTTTATTAACCATATTTTGAGGTTGGTTTTCCATAGATGTATTTTCTATTTTCAACCTTTTATTTTTGAAGACAAATTTTAAATTGTGAGGACACAATTTTTTAAATTATGGGAGAATGTTACACCCCAAGATCCCATAATAAGTTATCTCAACAAAATAAATCAATAGCTTGCGCCACACGCAACCCCGAGTTTGAGCGCACCACAACATACCAAACTAGCCGTTTAAAAATTTGTTATGAATATTATTAACCGAATTTTTAATTTTATATACTCCATAAAATTTTACCATTTGTATTATGTGTTTCGTAGACATATTATATGAACAATTAAATTTTTCCCATAAAACAAGTTATTTTCAAAAAAATGAAACTTTACATCCTTTTTAATCCAATATTTGACACTTTTATATATTTAATTTGAAAAAATAAACTTTTTCATTAGCATCGGAAAAAAATTAGTTTGGAAATATTTTTGGTGACTTTCTGATAACTTTCATATTTTGATGAATAATGAAATATACTAAATTTTTATTGAAAACAACTATTTTTAATCAGAATAATTTATATGATGAAATAATAAATTTGAATTTTTCCGAAGTATAATTTTATTATATTTTTATCAATTAATACAATTTTGGTCATTAGATGTAATTTTACATTAAAATTGGACATAAGCACATATCAATCTTTTGATAGTTTTTACTTCTCAAAAACCAGCATTCTGGTTTTGACAATGGGAATTAATTTTAAATTAATTAATGAAACTTATATGCTTTTTTATTTATTAAAATAAGACTAATTTTTGAATTCATAATATCTAAATTATCTAATGGTGAATTATTTGTATATTTCTAAAAACATTCAATTTTTGAGGAATTGTGAAAAATATTCTGTTATTGAATAAAACCAACTTTTTATATAAATAATTATTAATTTTATTTAAATTTATTTTAGTTCAAAATAGTTACATAATACATATATATGTTTAATATAATTCATTGATATCATTTTTTAATAAGAGTATATATATATATAATTTTATTGCACTTTTAACGCCTTTTACCCACCTTCTAGGCACATTTGCAAATTTGCATAAAACATAATTTTACCACTAATTTGAATTAAATATCATAAATCAAAGAGAAATTATTAAAATTATTATGTAAAATGTGGTTGAATAAGATGAAAATAATTTTTGGTGAATAGTGACTTCTGAATTTTATTTACCACGGTTAAAAGTAAATTGGGTAATTAGTGGTAAAAATGATATTATAATTACCATAACACATGTACTAATTCTATTGGATAAGTGAATCTATACCAAATTCAGCATTATTTATATAATATGATCATTTTGGTCCACTTGGATTATATTTGGACATTTATTATTATCTTCTTTTAAGAAGAGTTAACAGTATTAAATTCAATGATTAATAACAAACCGATTTTTAATATATGGTTATACATAAGATAAATTCAATTTCAAATATAAATTCTAAAGAGCAGACTATTTACTTCATAATGGTATTTCATTTATAATTTTTAGACATTAAATAATTAAATTTATTTATGACTCAATGATGATGCAGTAATTACCTTGTTTTTTAATGATTAAAATGATTGATATTATAAATCTGAATATAATTGATAATTTATACTTTTGATGTATTAAAAAAATTCATAGGATAATATGAAATGTTAATGTTTATTAAATATATTTTTTTCAGAATGATAATGTTTTTTTGTCTTTCAAAAAATCTAAATACTAAATAGTGTCAAAATTGACATAAATGAATTTTTAAAACAAATAATATATTATTAATTGATATATTAATTTTAAAATTCCAAGTCTCAGATAAAAAAATTATATAAGGTTATATATATCCGTAATGAACAACTTTGGGTTCTCTTGGAATTTTATAGTATGTTTATTAACAATGTAATATAAAAATACAAGCAGTCTTTGTAAAAGGAAAACTGTTTAACTAAGAGTTAAATCTAAAAAGATAAGGATAATAAGGTGACCTAAACATCAATAAAACCTATATGATGAGATTATTTTATCCCATAACCACCTAAGACTCTAAATAAATCCATTTGGGTGCATTATAAATAGATAATTATTTCATAATAAAATAATATTTCAAGCTTTTCCTAAAGAGACCCCCATCTCTCTTATAAATGGTTACTTCCCCTTCTCTCAAAATCACAACTCAAATGAATTTTGGCTCACCCAATCCCCACTAAAATATCCTAAAAACTACCCTAAATTAATCCTAGATGCCTTAATTTGATCATAATCCATCCTATGAAGCCCTTTTGATCAAATTAAAAGGGTGAACCCAATGAAAAGGCAATTACTTCATCACCTCTTTCGATGACCTTTTATTCTACAACATACTCTTTTATTTATTTTTATTATTCTAAAATAATTAAATTAGTACCTTATACATGATAAGATATTATAATAAACATGTAATAATTTTATTAATTATTATATCCATCATATAAACGAACAGGTCACCATACATGCGTATGTATGACTTACCGTCTCCACATCGTGGTGTAGTTTGTTATTCAACACTTCATTATTTGAGTGTGTATAATATTGAGAATAATTGAATAAAAAAGAAATACAATATTGATAATGATTCTTTATAAACAATATACCATCCAGTTACATGTGATTCCACTATCAATAGAATGATATCGTCGCTCGTGTGTATGTACGACTTACCGTCTCCACGACATGATGAGATTCATTTTAGCGTTAACCATTAATGATGATTATAAAAATTTATATTATTAATAAGTATGTATTATATGAAATAATAATTCAACTGATATATATTTATATGTGTATTTACATATATCTCATTCACTTACATTTCATCAATACGATATAAAATCGGAAACAACGTATATGCGTACGTACGGCTTTCTGTCTCCTTAAATAGTGTTTCCATTTCTTATATCTATCTATTATATGTATTTATATTCTGAATATATATTATACCTAAGTAATTTTAAATACTATGAAAGTAATTAAATCATGATATAAGAGATATGCCATAGAATAAAAAGTTAAAACATGTATGATAGAGAAAACGATTATAACCTAAATGCTATTTTTATATAGAAATTATTATTAAATGGGTAGTATAAATACATAAATTAATAATGTATGATATAATAAATATGAATTTTGTTTGTAAATGTTTGGGGCCGAAGCCTCATTTATATTATTAAATCCAAGCAATGACCTCATTTAACTGGGTAGAGGGAAACCCATTACATAGCCCGAAGGCCCAGTGGGCTTGTAGCCCATTACATAGCCCGTAGGCCCAAAATCTAAGGCCTATTCCCATTCTGTGAATAGTAACTTGCTGCTACAGTACCACATAGTATCGCAGCCACTACAGTGCCCTGCCACCGCTATAGTACCTACTGATGCACAGTCCCGCCGCTACTACAGTACCGCTACAGTACTGCTACAGTACATTTGCCCCATGGGTTTTGAACCCCCATTTTCCATGTAGTATTACGAGGTTCTTACAACTAAGCCAAACCCCAACTACATAATATGAATATGGTTTTTTTAAAATTTAATAAAATACCATGGTCATTATATAAGAGGTTAAAGGTACCCCCGACCAAATAAAAGTAAATGGTAAGGGTTATTTCTCAATATTATTATTATCCGAGATTGTTTATATGTAAGTATCTACTGGGACATATTTATCATATATGTCCAGGTTTAATTAATAATTTCTTAAAAGGAATATTTTATGTTTTTTTGGAAAGGACTCCTTATCTAGATCACCATTTCAAATCTTTTTTTAATGATTTATTTTTCAAAAATATTTTAATCATTGCCCATGTCTTCAAAAATTATTTTTTTTGGATTTATTTACATAGACTTGATTGTTTTAAAGTGGTAATTTCATAAAAAATATTATATGGAATTGGGAACTTTGATTCAGAAATCACTTTTAAATTACATCTTTTATAAATTCTGTTACTTTTATATGATTTCTTGAAAAGGGTTATATCTATTAAAGAGTTTTATTGATACATTTCAACTTTGTCAACATCGATTATTTGGTATTATTCTTGATTGAGGTTGATTTGCTATAATAAAATCATCCATATTGTATTGACAGAGTAATGATATGTTTGACTATGGATGTGCTATTTTTATAATATTTATTGTTAGAGGTTAAAGTGTTATCTATTTGTTTGCAAGATTTTATAAAAATGTTTATTTTATGTTTCATCCTTTTCATTTGAGAAATGACTTGGACTTAGTATGTGATGGGTGGAGCACACTATATATCCTCGATACATCGGTATGTCTCATGATACAAACTACTATCCTGGAAGAAGGCCTTGACAAAATACTAATTTTTAGTCTTAGAAGGAGGCCTTGACTCTGTGGTTATGATGTCCGACATTATTCATTCCATTATTATGAAATTTTCTATCAATATTACATGTGATTACTTGACTAGTAGAATATCCATGTGAATATGTAAATGGAATTATTTGATTTATATTTTACATATTATTTAGAAGTTTAAGTTTAAAAGACATGTAGTTTTGTCTTATACATTTCTTTATATATTAATGCTATATTGTTATACTCACTGAGCATCTGAGCTCACCACTTCTGTGTTTTATTTTTCCCAGTAAATGAAGAAGTATATTAGGAATAACCTATTTGAATTGTATAAGTGAAATGAGTGTGTTAAAAGTGGACACAATGTTGTTGTTTTTTATTTATTTAATGATTTAAACTAAAACTTATGCATGCATATATTACTTATAATGATAATAAAATAACTAGTATTTCAATAATTTATCACTTATGACCATTCCACTGGTATGTAATAATGCACTGATTATAGGTAGCTAGGGTCGAGGCGTAACATGAGGGGATGGATACTCAAGAAATTTCTAAAAAAATTAAATTATTATAAATTTTTTTTGGTTTAAAAATTGTTCCAAAATGTTAATATTAAATTAAAATATTATTATTGTTCTAAATAATCTCATAACATGAAGCTTTAATAAGTTTGGATCACATGTTTACCCTTATCTTTTTGTTTTTAACCCATTGGTTACCATTTTTGAAATTACAGTGATATCAATTCTTTTCTACAAATACATGGCTAATATAGTTTCTATAACTAGACAAATATCCCATAAATGAATCAATGAAGATTTTATAAACCATATCCCACTTACATTGATGAAAATAATATATATTATAATTTTAAATAATTAAATAAAATATTTTTTATTATAAAATATCATTAATGTCAATTTTGGAACCATTCCTTTAATTTAACTTTTAAAACTACAAAACTACAATGAAACTAAAATATAATTCACTAAAACATCTCTCAAATGTAATGAGTATATAAAAAATATTTTAACAGAATGATTAATTCATATAATATTATGGTTAAATTTTTTAAAATCAATGATTTTATTTTTCTAAAAATATAATAATTACTAGATAGACATCACATAAGATTTTGAGATTATTAATTAATAACTAAAAATTTAAAAAAAATTACCTTGTTAGAAAATAATTTATTTTGAAAATTAAAATTCATAACTGAAAATATCATTTTTTTAATTTATATCTTAAAAATATTTTTTTTATTAATAGTATGATTGTGACATTTTTGGCATTATATTACTTTAAATATTATAATGGTAAAACGTAATGGAATAAGATACCAAGTTCCTTATTTTCAAGTCTCATATGTAAATTTCCAAAACAAATTCATGTAATAGGAAAAATTAAATTGTTGGGATTATTTTTAGTGCTTCTGATATTATTTTTAACCCCTTATTACCTGATTTACCCTTTACAATGGTAAAAATATTACTTAAGGTACTATCCATAATGTACTAAAATAAAACTTAACCATTTTAAAAATTTTAGGATCCTAAAAAAATATTGATTTAATTTTAATTGATTAAAAACACAAAATTCGATGAATATAATTGAAAATTAAATAGACAAAATATAATTAAAAAAGGTTTATAGAAAAATTACCTTTTGAGTATATAACTATTTTATACTAAATGAATCTATAAATTTCTCTTCAAACACTATAAATGTATTATTTTAAATAAAAATTATCAAATAAAGTTTTAAAGCTAATACATAATATAATTTTACTTTTTAAAAAAATTAATAAAAAATTACTTTTTCATTAAAAATAATGATTTTCATTATTCCTTCAAAAGTTATGCATTCTATAAAATTATAAAAAAATCATCTTCACATATCTTTTCCATGATCAATTTAAAAATGGTTTTAATTTTTTTAAATTAATGTTCAATAATTTTAAAATCAATATTTCTAATAGAACCTTATAAGAAACTTTTTTTATAAAAGTATTTCCTTTTTGACTTAAAAGTCATGTAATATTATTATAATGAATATAAGTCAATAAAATCGAACTCATGAATATTAATAAGTCATAAAAATGACTAATTATAACCTTACTTTAGTGGTTACTATAATTATACCATTCAATATTTTATATCATACCAAACATTGATAATAATTACCAAGTGTGATTTTTCCCATAGGTTTAAGAGTTTACTATTGTCAATCTTTTCCAATAATCCTTGAATTTGACCATTGGTTGGAATAATTCCCAAACTCCTTTAATATGATACATCGGAGTATGCGTGGAACATTTTGTTATTATTTTTCATCATTATTTCAATTGAATTCCGTAATCACATCTCATCAACACACTTTTTCTCAAAAAAATTAATTTAAATACCTAAATCATTTAATACCCCCCTTATGAAAATCTTCTTCATGATTAATTCCACACTTCTGGAAAAAAGATGGAAACAAATCTTCCCACTATGTTGTTTTTTTATTATAATTTAGTTTTGATTCCATCATTTTTTCTTATCAAAACAATGACATTGATTGGTGACTCCAAACACCATATCTACCATGATAACAAATCAACAAATTTACTAATAGCTATCAAATTCCAGATTTTCCAAATGGCCATCTGAGACATGATTTTAAACCACTAAATAACCCAAAAATCTTTCTTTCTAGTTTAATAACATTACCTTAATCATACCTCATTAGTCATAATAAATTTATGTTATATGTATCAATGGAATCGTCATAATTATGTTTTTTAAAATGAAATTAATTATATATTTTTATAAAAATAATATAGGGAATTTAATGATTGAAAAAATAATCAAAATGTTTTCCAAGTCGATGGAATAAATTTTTCCCCATTGAATCATAATCATAATAATGGTACACCCTAGATCTAATTCACTTTATAAGTGGTAAATAATTATGTCATCCTTTTTCGGTTCAAGTCACTGTAGAAAAAGAAATAAACTTTCCTTGGTATTGACCCAATGATTATTGTTTTTGGGATTATAGTTCTTGCCTAAAGTAGTTGGGAATTTCTTCATTAATGAATCAATGGTATGATGTTCCCTATTATGATGATTTTTATGGTTAAACAAATTCATGGCTTGGGTATATTTTATATATATAATGATAATGTTTTATATTATTTATCTCATAACATTCAATTATTCAGGTGTATAGTCATTTCATTTTCTATCACATTCTATGTTAATGCAGTCCTTTCTAGTTCAAAAAATTTATTGAAATCAAATTATCATAGTATGATATTCAATAATCATACTAGAAAATCATATACTCATCAAAAAATCATTTATAGGATTTCTAAATCATGAATCCTTATTTTAAATATACGACACCCTAGGATTACCATTGATAATCCATTATCATAATCCCTCCAAATCATTTATAAAAAAATTAAATAAAATTTGATTTGTCCTAAGAAATTCTCATGGGTGTGTAAAACCAATTACATAGTAATGAACCATTCCCTATGCACCAAAATGATCCATGATACTTACTCGACCAACAATTTTCATTGTTATTTCTCCTAGATTCATCATTGACAAAACCACATCAACATGTAGTATAAAGACATGGATTCATTTATATAGAAACCATATAATCTCCACCTTAAAATAATTTAGGATGTTATCCTATACATAATCTTATCAAAACGGTTCTTTCTAATGATTCCTCAACCTAATTACCAAAATTTAATGAAATGTTATCTGATGCCAACTATAGAAACCCCAAACACACCTCCATTAATATTACATCTTAATATATGAATATTTATTAAATAACATTAAAATACGTGTAATCAATATAAAGGTTTATTGTATTTGGAATCATGGATACACAAAAAAATTACATATATGATATGCATAACTTCTCATTACATTCAATACAACTACCACCCTTCTTTATAATATCATACTTAAAAACATTCTTCACGACCCAAGGAAGAGAAATATAAGAAAATGTGATCTCATATACTCAATAAAGGTAAACATAAGAGATATCAACCAATGATCATAATATAAAATTTTATAAGCACCCGAGAATGATAAAAGATTCAAAATGTACTATAGTTAGACCCATTTAATCAAGCATTAGTAATTATAAATCATTTCTTTGGTGGTTTTCAATCAAAATACATAATAAATAAGCGTGAAAAATCATCATTAACAAATCATTATAGATGATAAAATAACATAAGAATAAAAAATATGTTTTTGGAATTCAAATGGGTATAAAAAAAATCCATTCATAGTGAAGATTCACTCCTCAGACTATAATTGTTGACAAATCACCATAATGGAAATTACTACCCAGTCATTACATAAATTTTCTTAGGTTTTAATTCCATCCTATTAACTATGTTATATCTTAATAGTTTATTAAATACATCATAAATTATGAGTTTCTCTAATTTTTTATAGTTACCAAATTCATTGGAGAGATTTAATGTTCCCACCCTAACTTAGTATATAATCTAAACAATCATAAATGTTTTATAATTGGACTTCATTTTACATTATCATAATTACTTAAAATTTATTCCACAATCTAATGAAAAAATATATCATTATATAAAATATTATCCATTTAAAAAAAATTTATAAATATTTATCCATTATAAAAATAAAACATGTAGTTGAAAAATAATGACGGAGAAATATGATCATATCCCTAATAAATCCTATAAAACATCAGAAGATTATATATATATATATATAATATTATTAACTAATCACTAATCCATTTCATGAGGAAAACATCATTTTCATTTGTAAATCCATTCTTCAAAATATAAAAATTCCAAAACACAATGGATTAAATTTTATTTTTAAATAACTTTATAAAATATAAAAAATTATTTTAACAAAATAGTTTTCAATATTGAATGTAAATCCCTTCATATAGTGTGAATTTAAACCAAAACTAATTTCATATTTTATTAAAAAGTGAAAAGTATCATGTTTGAAAGCGAAATAAGAATATTTCCTAAAAAAAATTCCTAAGTAAAATACAGTTAAAAATGACCTTAAATAATCTTTGGAGAATAGTAAGACCATTTCGGAAAACCTTCTAAAGAATATATAGACATGAATGAAAACATTCCTGACCAAAGATTAGTAGAAGGTCAATTTTCCTTAAAAACATTTTTTGTATCATTAGTACCTAAAGAGATGAAAATGAAAGTAAAACATGTAATATTATGTACCAAAAATTTGATAATAATATTAAACTATTTGGAAGATATAGATTATATAATTTCATCAGCATAAAATTTCAACAAATACAATCTTCGTAAAAATTATACTATATAATAAAACCTTTACCTCAAGTATGTGTTACATCACAAGAATATTAACCTACAATATAATAAATATAATTTTTTTATAATTATATACCTAAAAAATATTCAAAACTATATTTCCATACTTGGTCAACATATCTCATATTATCACTCATTCATTAAAAATATTTCATTATCAGCATTATTTTAGGTGTCGATTTCATCAATTTTTCATGTTTGTTTTGGTTCGGTAGTTATGATGCACATAATAGAATAATGGTTTATTAATATTAATAATGTAAAAAAATAAATTAAATTTAATATAAGTTAATTATATATATATTTATATTAATTCATTTTAATTAGTGATAAAGAATTAATTATTTCACTATGTAAAGATGGTAGTCTGTACATATACATGAGTGACACATCAATATTTTGATGGATGTAAAAAAAGAAAGGTAAATATTTAATAAAAATAAAAGAATAATGAGTATACCATAAATATAGTATATATAAACATTAAATATATCATTTTAACCAACTATTAATAATAGTGAGGTAAAATGAATCATATAGCTATGTGTACGAGTTAGTCTACATGTACGCCCGAGCTATAATTTCATCCCCAATTTGATTTATAAGATGTAGTAAATGGTTGTTATATATTAATAATAACATATAAATATATTTAATATACATTATTTTTTATTTTTTATGGATACATATTTTTTATAGGAAGTATAAGAAGAAATAAAAAAGAAACATCATGCTTAAGATTTATATATCTTCATTGAGATACCACCTTTAGCTTACACCGTATTCCTTGAATGGTTGGAATTAAGACATGAAAATATGACCCTGGATAAATTCAATGATTATAATAATTTTTTATTAGTAATTTTATTTTCTAAAAATCTCAAATGGTTTGAACAAGGGATGAGAACATTTTACCATATATATGTGAGTGGAGGGACAACAATTTAATTTATTAAAATATTTCAATGATATAAGGTATCGTTAATGGGAAAGTGGATCCAAATAGACATGGATAAAAAATTAAAAGTATATATAATTGAAATATATCATATAATAATATGTATACATGTTTCCCTAGTAATTTTTTCCTTATATACTATATTAACCCTCATGATAAACCCCTTTTATCCTTAACTGTTGTAACAAAATTTAACTATTTGTACTACTAATAAATTCCTAAATTAATGTCAACACAATTATAGTAAATTAATTGTTATATTTAAAAATATTTAATGCATTTTAATATATTAAATTCTTATTAGTTGTATAATATAAATTTATATAATTTGTAAATCTGCAATGAAAATTTATTTTCAAGAAATGAACATTTAAGCAAATAATATAATTTACATCCATTCAATTCCTCATAAAATCCAAAAATTGTATGATAAAATAATTTATTGAATATATAATCTATAAATATTATTCATAAAATTAATCATTTAATAATAATCTAAATTATTAACATAAGTACACATTTTCCATATAAAAATTGTTTTTAGAAAAAATATGTTTTTATGCCCAGAATTAATCATATACCAAAATAATGTGTAATTATTTTGATTATAAAATAAAATATATTATTTATAAATTTTTTTTTATTTATTATAAAATTAAAAAATGGGTCCTTTATATGAAAATAATAGATTGTTTTTACAAAAACATTAAATTTTCAGTAATAATTGTAAAATAAATCTATTTAGAAAAATAATAAAAATTAACCCTAACATAATATATAAATGTATATTTGAAAATGATATTAATTACCTAATAGATAATTTTTAAATATGTTATAATTTAATTATAAACCTGATATGAAAAAAAAAATCTTATTAATCGATTTTTGAAGATAATATACTTTTGAAACATAAAATGTCCTTAACAAAAATTGAGTACTTATTTATTATGAAATAAAAAAAATATTCAATGTTTAAATAATTTATTATTACTTTTAAAAATGTGGTTATTATTATTCATTACAAATAATTTAATATTTGGTTTATAATAGATTACTATATCACAGTTCATATAAACATGTTGTCGTGGGTGTGGGATGTTATCAAATGACTCATGTTTATTTCTAAGGAAATACATATAAAAAATCAAGGTCTTAAAATGGTAATTCTATTGTTAATAAATATTCAATAAAAACTCACATAAATACAATTTAGATGATTGAGTGGTCTCTCTAACCATTCTAGTTATCTTCCATATATAATTGGTTAACTCATTAGCCTCAATTACAGTGGAAATAACTACTCCATTTGTTAATACTTTTCTTATATACATGAATATGATGCTTGCATATCGTAGAGTGGTATTTCTATTCATAATATAAAATTAAAACTTCCATTGGGATTTTAATGTTTTATAAGAGACATCTCATACGCTTTCCCTTGCAGATAATATCTATAAGAATTTCATTTTCTTCATGCTTTTTGAACCTTCAAAGTTGTTCTATTGAAATTTCTCCCAACATATGACTCTTCCCTTGGATAGATACTACCCTAAATACATATTAATTATTTTATTCCTTAAATCCTCATGAATTATTAAATAATTACATTATAATACAACTATAAAACATCCAATCCATGGTTGATAAAAATTCCATTAAATACCAGAGTCAATTGGATTGGTTTGTTCTAATTTAAAAACATGAATATTGAAAGAGCATGAAATAAACAATAGTAAAATACATTTTTCCATTTTCCATAACATAACTAGAACTAAGGGAATAGACTCACCCTATAGAACATTTAAAACATGAATCATTACTTCAAGCCATAGAATATTAAATGACCGAAGTGTAGAATCTATTATTTCACAGGAGAAATCGGAGTTCGCTACACCTTTCCCTACACCTATGGGAGACACCCAATAAATCATAAGGAGAGTAAATGTCAATAATGACAAGTGAAATGGAATTTTATCACCCATGTGAAACTCAATAAATTAAAACCTCAATGATGGATTCCTCTTAAGGACCTATTATACAATCAACATCTATTTTTTATTCGATAGTACAAGATATCACTAACATTAAATGGATTTTCTTAATTGGAAGTATTCTTATTGACCTTGAACACTAATAACACCACATTGAAAAAAAATTTAATCTATGTTTCACATAAGAAGACCCAAAATAAACGAATGGATCCAATATGTCATGGTCATATCCATTTGAAGACACACCTTACCTAATATAGAAGCCTATTAAATTTGACTTCCCTGTAAGGATTATGCTACATCTTTTTCAAGAAACACAACCCAAAAAGCCTTTATAGGGATTTTACCTAACAATATCACCATTTGGTTTGGTTTAAAACCCATAAAACACTTCAAGAGATTATCTTTATTCCTTTGAAAACACCACTTTCATGATTTATATCAATGATCCACCAATCCTAAATTCTATGCTCAAGAGAGTTGTGATAAATATCAGAAAAAATAGTTGGGTTATATGATTTTTCAAAACTGCATTTGAAATATTTAAATATCCACATCACTCCCATAATATTTTATTATCATAATATTTTAATATTCACTTCCCCTTATTGTCACCCCATTAAAACACACTTTTACATTTCTCCCAGATAGTAAAAAACCCAATGATAATACTTTTTTTAAAAGTACACAAGAGAGGATTATAAATACAACAATTATAGGTCAAAAAACATACATTTATCAATAGATAAACCATGGAATGTGGGGATTACATCCCATAATCCATTAATTATATTTATACAGTTTTAATCTATGTTCCAACATATGATTCAAAAACACCACTTTTAGTTATTTATTTTTCAAGACATTAGATACATAATCTTGAGCTGATACGTACACCAAAATCACAATTCCTTCTTCCACATTATTTTTTTAAGAGATAGTATTCTTACTCATTATTCATTATAATATAATAATTAATATAATTTTTTATGATCAATCATGATCATATTTTCACAGATTAATGGAATAGGTGAAATAAATTTAACACTCACATAATCAAGGTATTGTTTGATTAATATAAATTATGGGATAAAATGAGTGGCATTTATTTACCTGGCCTATAAAATGATCATGTATATGTTATATTGTTTCATTATCTGTTCTTGATATACATTTAATTCCAAGACAAAATGAACCACCTTATGTATATTTTAGTTATCTGCTAAACCATCCCAATCTACGCCAGTATTTTCTATTAAATCCTTCTGTGAATCATTGTGATATAATATCGCATAGCCTATCTGATAATATAATTATTGTATTATTATTTTCACAACATTCTTGTGGAATTATATAGTATAACTCAAAAAATTATTGACATGAAATGTGTAGAATGTTATTCATTAAATTAGATGTCAAATAATGTATAATCCCAATTAATTCTTGTTTAGAAGTCACACTGACATTATTTACCATCTCTTATTTTAAAATTTTCAATTTTTTTCACCATCAATGATTCATTGGAATTTGATTAATCCATATTAAATGTTTTTAGGACCTCCCCGGAATATGTATTTTTTATTGATATCTATCCCTTTTGACGAATAATCGGAAAGGTCAGGGAAATTGACAATTTACAAATAAATAACATCTAAAAATCACACCTTATTAGATCTAAAAATTTATTTCATTGAATATCTTCCAAGACCTTGAGAATTATTTCCCTAACAAAAATAATTATCATCAATCTCATAAAATGATTTTTCTTGTCATTGTGGTTTAGTTAAACTATCTACAATGAAAGCAGATATTATTTAGATATAAGTCTAACCTAGAATAAAATGATCTTGCTGATTGTTTAATTCCAAACAAATCATTTTTATAACACCATAAGACTTTTTGAAATATTTTATTCAATAAAATGTCATTTTTTCAAAATGTTGTGTTAAATGAAATATTGAGTTTTAAAAAACCATGATATACTATTAATATTATTATTCAAACAAGATTGAAATAACCTTGTTGATAAAATTTAAAGTAAGGATTAGAATAATAACGTATTTAATGTTATGTATAAATGTTATTGAAAAAAATGATTCATTTATATCTGCTTATTTATTTAAATGTATTTTATATATTTTGAACATACAACTTTCTCAAAAAACGATTTAAATTTCATTATTTTAACAAATAATAAAAATAATTTTTTAAATATATTATAAAATTAATTTTATAAAAAGAACATAATTTTTTAAATATTCATGTAAATATTCTTTTATTTTGAAATTTTAATAATTTTATGAATGAATAAGTATTCAGTGAGTAGTGAAAAATAATAATTTTTTTTAAAAAATGCATTTTAATTTATATCTTTTACAAAGATCCATATTTTTAATAAATAGGTTAAATGATGGGTTTATATATAAAGGTAATGCTTAAATGACCTAAAGAGTTGTTAAATTCATATTTTTCCCTCAATTAAATCCTACCATGATATGGATTAATAATAAGCCATTTTGGAGTGTTGTGAAATGTATAAAACATGGTTAAACTTTTTTATTTTCTAAAATTTCAATTGTGTGTTCTCTACCTCTTATGAAATGGAACCCCCTATCCCCTCCTATTAACACTTCAAACACCCTTTGTTTCAGCCAAAACCTACCCAGATCTATTCCTTATATCCAACCCCACATCCTGTTGTTCTTATTCTGATTACTAAACCTTATAATGAAGGATTTAGGTATAAATGTAAATAGATTCTATAAAGAACAAGTGAAATTATTAAACATGTGTTTTTGTTTAATTTATTAATTTATATCCTTAAAATATTATTAAGATATAATGATATTATAATATATGTATATAAAAAGTATTATGATGTTATTATTTTGATTTAGTAACCTCTACCCATCCTCTATTCCCTTAAATTGGAAATGAATCCCACTACCATGTGTATGGCGGATTACTGCCTTACGAATCGATGTAGTTTTTTTCATCACCTCCTCTAAATGAGGTATGTAATGATGGATTTATTGTATTTATATTATATTTATGACATAATTACACTCCTGGATTTACAATATCACATATTCCATCATAAATTCCATTTTGTTAGAATATGATAACATTAAACGTGTAAATGATGCCCTACTACCTCGCAAAGAGGTGCAATATGTTCATCCGTTTTGATTTACATATAAGGTAATAACCTTAAATTTAAGGAATATTTTTTATATATATTTCATCATTATGACTCTCTAGTTTGGATATCTCATTTACCTTCATTATGAACATTCTTTCATGAAAATGGAAACAATGTTCATTCTTATATATAATCAACCATCTCTATGAATGATGAAATTTTTTTTCTATCTCTAACATTTATGGATTTAACTAAATAAAATTTTAATGAATATATATTATATTTATATCTTTATTAAAATTATGTAGATGATTTAATGAGGAAATAATAAAATGGATCGAAAATAGTAAATAAAAACATGCATTAAAAACAATGAAATTATTAACTATAGTTTGATTTTATTTAAGAATTGTTAAAAATTTGTAGTAAAAGGTGACAATTAAATGATATATAGAATGGTAAATGTGATGATAGTGTTTTAATATATTTATAATAAACTTATATTTATTTTAATGTATATTTTAATGTGTAGGAGTAAAGCCAGGACATAAGATAAGGTAATTTATTATCAAATTTTCTTCTCTAAGACATATGTTATTTTACACAACAATATTGTTTTATGAGGTGTATTTACCAAACAATTTTCATTTTATAAATAGAATATATATTTTCAAAATATATTTAGAGATTAATTTAATTGTATTCTATCATGGGGCATACAATTCAAAATATTCAAAAAAAGTAATGGATTTTTGTCACAAAATTATTTCATGGTGACACATTCCTTATAAGAAAAATGTTTCATTTATGTGGAATATATACTGACTAGGACTGTATTTTATAAACCATATCATGATAATTATTAGAAATAGATATCCATTTAATTTTCATTCTTTCATGGGGATTACAATTCCAAAGGTACCAATGGTGTAAATGTTTAATGCAATAATATAATTGCTTAACGGGGTTGTTAATGAAATGATTAAAATGATTAGATCTTATTTTATAACTCACATGAGACCCATTTATTTTATTAAACTCTATATGTTAATATAAATTAAATTTTTTCCTTTTATTTTATTCTCTTAATGTATTTTAGAATACAATATAATGTTTTCACGAATAATCATCTTTATTTCTCTATTCGATCAGATGAACTTTTTCTTCTATATCCATGTATACTAAATCTGGATAAAGAATATTTTTTAATATTATAAAATAATTGTTTAATTTAATTTTTACCCCTGTTTTAATTATGAAAAATTGGTTTAAAACGAGTATTCTTGTCATTTTCCAAACAAGGACCTTTTTAATGTTACTAAAATTTAAATGGAACCTTTGATTTAACATGTACAACATGAAATGAATTTTCCACAGTAACGACTGATTACTGTTTTAATGTTTCCATTATATGTTTCAAAACTTATTTTCAAATAAATTAATTTTTTTATCTTTTATTTTCTAAAAAGTGATATTCAAAGTGGAATGTCTATTTTTCTTAAAAAAATTCAATGTGATTTTCAAAATCATTTTCCAGCCATGATGATGTACTTTGATGTTACTTATTATTTACTATGGATTTGATCGTATTATTCTGTAAATAATATTTCTCTTGGAGTTTTATTATTATGATAATGATTTTTTTCTGAAACATATTATTTTTTCATGGGTTACACTATGATAAATTGATGACATGATTTCACAACCCATTTATTTTCTATGAGTTATGTTATAATGGAATATTTATGATTCCCTTATATTTTCATGGGTAATGATATGAATAATGTTTTATGATATTGCGGAATAAATATTTTTTGTTTTATATATTTAATTATTGTTATTTTATGACCATGTAAGGTGGTTATGTTATAACCAAGGATATTGGGTACATTATTACCAAGGACGGTGGTTATGTTATAACCACAAATAGTGTTGTTACAATACACTATGGGAGGGACCAACATAACCCTATAATTAATAGGGTAAATCATTATTTCTCAGGAGATAATAGAGGCAAAAAAGACGAAAGGCTTGATCCACAATTGGAATTAGGCCAATGGGATCGATCTACATAGATAAAAAATAGATGAGGCATGATCAACTATGTATGATGGTATTAGTAGTTAACCATGAAAAATGTTATAGATTATATACCTATGTTGGTGGGACACTTTTATGAAATGATCTTATGGTTCAATAATTATAATAATTTCACACTTTTATTAATCATGTTTTTTTGTTTTGAAAATGATTTATTTTGTGACTCATGTTTGTGATCTATTACTGATTGGGTATAATATTTGTATGTTATATTCATCAAATAATGACGTTTTAATTATCATATTCTCTTATATATTATTATAATTATATATTTTTTTCCAGCCTTAATGTGAATATGAGATCGCCATTTATTATTTTTCTATTAGTTGGGTTATGAATATTTGTTTAAGTAGGGTTTGTTTATTATGGGTAACAAAGGGAGAGATCCTTATAGAAATTTTTAACATCATTAATTAATAAGAAGTTTTTATACCCAATAAAAAAACACTAAAAATTTATGGTCCTCAGTCATGAATTTGTGAAATATATTGAATCTTCCATCCAATGTTAATAAATTTTTTTGAAAATAGTGGGAGTTTCTAAGGCCCAAAAAAATTTTGAGGGAATAAAATAATTAATCCCCAGGGAATCCTCCCATATAATATTGATTAAAATAGGGGGAGGGGAACCGATACTACTAAAAATGATTCCTGGGTTGCCCATAGTTCAATGGGAAGTCAAGTTATATACCACCATGTTACCCTCAATGCATTTGTTTGTAAAATGAATGTAACTAGTCAAAAATAAAATAAATTTGAGGAAAACATAAACTATAGCCCATGGAATAGTGATCAATCACTATATATACCTTTGGATAATAGAACAATAAATCTCCACCTATTCCAGATTAAAAATATTTGAATTTCATATTTCAAAACCCTTGATCATAAAGACGGATTCATCCATGAATGAATCTCTATAGACTATTAATAAAATGAAATCATAAACCTTCAAGCCACCATGAAACCGAAAAACCCATACTTCCAGCATTCATCTCTCCCTACATGAGCTTTTAACAATTGACATGAGTCTTATATGAGTTGGTGTGGTTTGGTGGGGTATATCTAACCCATTTACCTTGAGTTCGAATCTTTTGAAATAAGAAATATAGTTTTATACTATCCATGAACCTCTATAGAAAATGACATAAATCCCAATGAATCATTATCATATCCAAATCCACTTCTAATGAATAATCCCAAACTATAATTTCCCTCTGTGAAATAGATCCCCATCAAGCATTAACATGTTATGTGCATTATAGATACCACAAAAAAAAAATTTATTTCAACAATAACATTCCCTTTCATTCATTCTCATTATCATTCAAGCTATTAAACCATGATTTTAGAAAAATAGCATAAAAATACCATATAAAACCATCCAAAATAATATACTAATGACACTATAAATTACGAAATACCATTCATCTTGAAAAATAACTTTGAGGATGACTCTTTCATTGGACTATGAATGTAACCACATTTGAAAAAAAGGTTAGTCCCTTACATCAAAACACCACATTATTAGGAAGTGTTTTTTTATAGATGTTCGTGAGGTGGAAATTCATATTGGAGTGAAGAAAGTTTCACCAATTTATTCTTCCCCATGCATCATGAACCACATTCTTGTACAGAGTGTATATGTAACTCTTTTATGAGAATAATTTTCTATAATATCTCTTGAAAACTAGTCTATGAGTGCTTGTAGAAATAATATTACTCTGAAATACCGCTTTTATATGAGGATTTAGCATATCACTAATTAACTAGGGGAAACAACTTGATGAGGAAAATTAAAGGATACCAAATGAGAAACCATTGAACCACAATTCATTTCCCTCATAGTTATCATTATATAAGATAATCCTATAGCATCTCATGATCTACTATGAATGAAGATGGATATTTTGAATGTGGTGATACATATAAACCCAGTGTTTTGAGGATCTTCTATAAAGGTGGTTTGTGTTCATACCATATTTCATAGAAGTGATAATTTCCCATAATGATTGTACTTTAATAATATATCATTCTAGATGACCCTTATGGTATTTTATGGTGTCCTTAACACTAAAAATATTAATTCCACCCTACTCGGCCTCTGGGTCCATTTTATACCAAGATGCACAATGATACCTCCTTTCGGTATGCACATCCTAAATAAATCTGACCATGATGTTTTCAATATGTTATAATTATGTATGAAAAGGCTGGTATTTTTAGTAATTAACATACCCTAGTTTATTTATACATTAGAAACAAGGATGACCAAATTTTAGTGATAAAACATTGGACAAACCTATTTATAGGATAACATCCTAATGTTTTGGTATGGAAGAGATTATGCGGATTAAAATTGAATATATAACTGTCTAGATAATAAAAGTGAAAATGTTTCTGGTACTGATGTATGTAGGTAAAATATCTCTGAAAATTTAATGCGTGGAATGTAACATCCCAAGTAAGTAATGAATAATATATATTTTTATCTATACCTATTAATGAATTTGATACTGTTTTAGAGGATTAAAATGAAAATAAATCCAAGCTTAAGCATGGAATACACTAATATTTTTAAAAGATTGTTTTACTGCCTTTTAATGGAAAACCATTTTTTAAATCTATCTTTTGACAATTTTATAATCCATGTTTGTCAAAATAAACATATTCATTATGATCGGGACATCAAAATTTACTTTGTGTGAATTTTTTGTATTTTTCCGATAAAGTTCATTTTAATGAATAGTGAAAAATGTTGTATTCTAATTCAAAAAATCTTTTTAATCTAATTTATTTATATGATTAGATTATCTTTTGAATTGGTTTTAAAGTGAAATTAGAATACATTTTTACCATTTAATCCAACGGTGGTCATTGGAATCAATCTCACTTTGAAATTTGACTTAAACTAGTGTCAATCTTTTGATACTTATTGTTTCATAAAAACACGCTATTTGTCATGAAAGCGGGAATTAATTATTACATTAATAAATTCAACTTAAATGTTATGAATTTTGTAAAATAGACATCATTTTTGCATTCGGAATATCAAATATAGCTTAGGGTGATGTTTTGGTATCTTTCTGAAAAACATCAATTTTTGATGAATAGTGAAACCACTAAGTGGTAGTTAAAGAAACTGATTTTTCGTTTAAATGAAACTTTGCAACATCTGTGATATGATTTTAAAAATTCCTACATACATGGTTTTCATTAAAATTAAAATGTGGTTCAATGATATTAAAATAATTTTTTGGTGAATAGTAACTTTTAAGTTCTTAATCGCGATTAGTGGTAATTAGTGTAATTTAAGGTAAAAATAATGTTTTAATAATATGAGATGAGCTATACACATGTCTTACCCTCATTGTATGTGTCATGGCCGACCAAGATAATCCATGGGTCTACTTGGGGACCCAATGGAGCCACTTTTGTTGGGAAATGACATAAATAACGTTTTATTTGATGTTAAAGTAAAAATGACACAAACATGAGATGTTTTACTAAAACAATTTTTACATGGGCTTATAGAAGTCATATTTTTTATTATAACTAATTATTGGAAATATAAAACGATTTCCTACATCATAGTATTTTTTTTATAATTTCTAAACCTTAAATAAATTAAATTATTTTTGACATCATGATGATGCAGTAATTAACTAATTATTTAACGATTTAAAAAAAATGAAATGTAAATGTAAAATATATGAACTACACATGTCCAAAACCTATTTTATGGGTGGATTTTGAACCCTTATCACCTTACCCTCGAATTATATCAATGTGGGGCCTTTTGAATCCGAAATTCATTTTAAAATAATGTAACATTTCTTTACTTTCCAAGAGTGCCCCTCCTCTCCTCTTATAAAAAGCACCCACCTCTACCTCCTTACCCACACATCCAAAGCCGTTGGCTCGGCCAACCCCTACCCATTTTGTCTATAAAAATCTCTCTATTACTCCTTGAATACTCACATTGGGCATAAGTCTTCCCATGGAAGCCTTTGATCTCAAACCAAAGGGAGTTACTCGATTTTAAGGTAATGTCTTCACTTGAGTTCTTTTGTTTTATTTTGCTTCTCCAACGCCCTAAACTATTTTTATTCATTTATATTGTAAAAAATACAGTATCTTCAATATACTAGGATTTTTTTATAAGAATTATTCTAGCTACACTTACACACACCTACATCTAATGGTTAAAGGACATAATGTTTCCGTGGATGGTGAATTTATGCCTCCTGAAACGATGATTGTTCAACATTATTTTAATAACTTCAATGGTGGCCATTAAGATGTCACTATATTTATATATTATATATAATATTTTTATGTTTTCCTTAAGATTCAGTATTTTTCATTTTGGGCATACCTTTAGGGTTTCCATTATGGGTAAACGCGATATCTTCATTTAAGGAAGTGCGGACTACCGCCCCCTCAAAGTGATTTGATTCGTTAAATACCATATTTGGGACGTATAAAGGATGGAACTATGATATTATATATGATATTATACTTGAATTATAATATATCTTTATATCATTATGATTCCATTCTATAAAATACGAAATAGAAATGAACGTAGCGTTCATGCGTACGTACGGCTTACCGTCTCCTTGAACGGTGCATTTCATTTCATACCTCTAAATGATTATGTAATATTATAAATGCATGCATGTACTGGATATATATTAAATATATGATACCTACATCATGAATACAATTCTGGATATAATGGATACATGAACAAATTGTAATTATAAAGGGTTTATTTTTGACTCAAGTACCAATGATCGTTAAAACGACCGTTATTAACTTAAATAATTACATAGTGTTCATGACATGGAAAAAAGTGATATAAAAGGAATAATGAACTTGAAAAAGGTTCTTATGCAAGTAGAAATTAACTCAAGTTTATTATTCAGGACATTAAAGAACGATTGAGTCAAGTCGGACCCAAGGTATGGGACTTCGTCTCAATATCCTTTCACTGAGGAATATTTTGTTTTATACACAACCTTCTTTTATACAGTGTATAAACCCCTTTGAATTTTACGTTTATTTAAAAGAAATCTTTTTTATACGAAGCATTTACTAAATGGAAAAAGGGAATGTTTTTTTCGTACGTATGCGGCGACAACGACTTCTCCGTCGCCGTGACCATTATTCGAGTTTTGGCTTCCTCTACAAGCCATACCTTTTTTAAAGAAAAATAAATACCATGTTTTAATTTTCCTTTATTTTTGTATTGAAAATATTTTTCATAATATTTTTATATCAATGTGTGGTATTGATATATTGTGATTGAAAGGTGAAACTTTTATGTTTTCTTTTATGCATATTTTATGTGATATGATTATGTTGATGTTCTTGGGAATTATTATGAAGACGGGTGGTTCCGTGATAGACTAAGGGTGGGTGAGCCTGATATAGCTCTCTAATGAATAGTGTAACGTGAAGGAGGGAAACGTTATGGTTTCTCCGAAGAGATTTAGGGAATATACTGTGATGGGTATTCCAAACGTAACCAAGAGGGTTACTCCCTACGTAAGAATGTCATGAATGCCTCAAGTTACCTTTATGTCTTATGATTTCTATGATTTATTCATGATTTGATGAGGTATGTTAAAGTGCTTATGTTTTATGGGTAAAGTATGATTTCATTCTTATGTATATATGTACCCATGTTTCCTTTCCATATTTTTATATCCCTTACTGAGATTTTTATGCTCACCCTAAGTTTTTTGAAATGCATTTCACAGGTCAAGGGAAAGGTACATGATATGATGATAGTGTCAAGGAACTGTCAAGAAAGAATCCATGTTTTATTTTAAATATGTTTCCATTGATGGGAAAGAAGAATACTATCTTTATGTAACCACTTTGTTTATATGTGGAATGTAATGCAAGTTTTATGATCTAATTCTCTAAAACTCTAAACCCAAAGAGATCCTCAATGTGTAATCTCGTAATAACTCAAGATTAAGTAAGGTTTAAGGCTAGGGCCTTATAGTTGGTATCAAAGGTCGGTTTAGATAACTTTATGAGTTAGAATTATATTAAATTATTATCCAAAAATATTTTTTTATGGTCAAATTGAAGTGATATATCATTTAAATATTACCATGTTGCTTCATCTAAGACATGTTTGCTCAGAATGGTTTTCCGCAGAGGAAATAGGGAAGCAGTGCTAGGAAGGCATACATAAGGAAATAAACATCAGAATCAGCATCCTAAGATGGTCGGAATTGGAACTAAAAAGTTTGTTGCAGTAATGGAACAGTTGACTCAAGCGATAAATGGTGGTGGTATCCATGCACGAGATCAGCCAGATCAACCGCAGAGGAACATGTCAGTGGTGGAACATTTCATGAGGCAACATCCCCCATCATTCAGAGGATCATCTGAACATGTGCTAGCTGAAGGGTGGATTAAAGAACAGGAGATGATTTTCGATGTCATGGGGTGTTCATCCAATCAAAAGGTTAGTCTTTCTATTTACCATTTGGAGGGTGAAGCAGATCAGTGGTGGTCGATGGTTAAAAATATCAGGGATGCTGATGAGATTGATTCTCTCGACTGGGATGAATTCAACGGTATGTTTCTTGAGAAGTATTTTCCTAAGGCTGTTCGACTTAGGATGGAAAAACAATTCATGGAATTGAGGCAAGAGGAAGACTTAGTGGCTACCTATGAAGAAAGGTTCACTCGATTGGAAAGGTATGATCCAAATTTTATCCGAGACCTTGATAGTAAAATCAATCGTTTTTACTCAGGATTAAATCAAAAATATCAAAGGGCGTTAGCTTCTCGTGAGTTTAAAAGTTATTAAATGCTTTTTCGATGTGCTGATAAGGTAGAAATGGAGTTTTCCGATGCTCAAGTGTTCTATAACAACCAACAGAAGAAGAGACCAAGGTGGCAGGAGAAAGGTAAAAATTCTTCAAAAAAGTATGATGGTAAGAAAACTAAGTTTCCAGTTTGTGATAAATGTGGCAAAAGGCATGCTGGGGAATGTCTTCTGATTTCTAGAAAGTGCTACCGATGTGGTAAGATGGGACATAAGGCTCGTGATTGCATTGAAAAAGATCAGGGTGATAGTAAGAACAAATTTTATTTACAGTTAGTGAAATGTTATAAGTGCAATGAGTTGGGTCACTATGCAAATGAGTTTCCGACAAAGAGCTTGAGTGATGGGATGCAGTTAGACTACAAGCAGAAAGGGGTGGTGAAATCCTTTGGAACTACTTCAGCAGATGTCGGGCCATCAAATGAAGTTGAATCATGTACTTTGTTTGTTTTTTCATATTATGCCAGGGTGTTGTTTGATTCGGGGTCTACACATTCTTGCATCTCTGAAAACATTTCTAGTAAAATGCGAATACCATCTCAAGAAATGACTCCTGAACATTTGGTAAAAACACCATGGGGAAATGTTGAGGCAAGAAGAATTTATAATAATCTTCATATCCTTATATGTGGACAGAACCTACTTGAAAACCTTATTGTTCTACCTCAAGTAGAGTTTGATGTTATCCTCGGTATGGATTGGCTCTCTATTTACCATGCTAAGATTGACTGTAGAGCTAAAGAAGATTATTTTCAGAAAGACTTTCAGTTTGTGTACATGAATGAACCCTTACTATTGATAACATATCAAGAGGCCGAGAAACTTGTAAAAGATGGAAATTAATGTTACCTTGCACACATCGTTGAAAATAAAATAACTATTCAGATTAATGATGTGCCAGTGGTAAATGAGTATCCTAATGTTTTTCCTGATGAGTTGCCTAGAATAATACCAGATCGGGAAGTTGAGTTTATCGTTGAATTAGTTCCTGATGCTAAGCCAATTTCAAAACCCCCTTATTAAATGGCTCAAATTGAACTTTTAGAGTTGAAGGAGCAATTGCAAGATTTATTAGAGAAAGGTTTCATTCAACCTAGCACATCACCATGGGGTGCTCCTGTTTTATTTGTTAAAAAGAAAGATGGTTCAATGAGACTTTGCATTGATTATAGAGCCTTGAATAACATCACTGTTAAGAACAAATATCCTTTTCCTCATATCGATGATTTTTTTGATCTTCTACAGGGAGCACAGTATTTTTCAAAGATTGACTTGGGATTGGGGTACCATCAGCTGAAGTTAGAGGAAGCAGATGTTCCGAAGACCGCGTTCCGTACAATATATGGCCATTATGAATTTGTAGTAATGCCTTTTGGGCTAACCAATGAACCTGCTATATTAATGGAATTAATTAATAGAATTTTCCCTAAGATCTTGGATATTTTAGTTGTGGTTTTCATTGATGATATTTTGGTGTTTTCTAAAAGTAAATAGGAGCATGAAAGACATTTAAGGGTTATCTTGCAAACCTTAAAAGAAAAGAAGCTGTATCGAAAATTCAGCAAGTGTGATTTTTGGTTGCAACAAATTTCATTCCTTGGTCACATTGTTTCTAAATATGGGATAACTGTTGATCCTGCAAAAACAAAAGTTGTGGAAGACTGGCCAAGACCCACAAATGTAACTAAGATTCGTAGCTTCCTTGGTTTGGCAGGCTATTACCGAAGGTTTGTTAGAAATTTTGCACGGTTATCTAGTCCAATGACTAAGCTAACTCAAAAGGGTGTTAAGTTTATATGGAAAAAAGAATGTGATGATTGTTTTCAGGAATTGAAAAGAAGATTGGTGAATGCTCCAGTTTTGGCACCTCCTTCCAGGAATGGTGAATTTGTTATATACAGTGATGATTCATTAAAAGGACTTGGTTGCGTCCTAATGCAGAATGATCAGGTAATTGGTTATGCTTCATTACAGTTGAAAACTCATGAGGTAAATTACCCTACACATGATTTGGAATTAGCTGATGTTGTTTTTTCTTTAAAAATTTGGAGGCGTCATTTGTATGGAGTAAAGTGTGAAATATATACCGATCACAAAAGTTTAAAGTATATATTCACCCAGAATCAATTTAACATGAGACAAAGTAGATGGCTAGGATTAATCAAGGATTATGATGTACAATTCATTACCATCCGGAAAAAAAAAATAAAGTGGATGATGCTTTGAGTCGAAAAAGTAATGCTTCATTAGAAATGTTGCGTTTGGAGCATGATCCTTTGGTTAAGGATTTGATGAACTTTGGCATAGAATTTGTTGGTGCAGGATGTTCTTCTGTTTTGTTTCAGGTATCAGTGAAATCTTCTCTATCAGACAGAATCAAGCAAGCACAGAAGCAAAACAGTGAGTTACAGAAAAAGGTAGAGCTGGTTTAGAAAGGTAAGTTTCCTGAATTCAACATTGATAATGATTGTGTTTTGAGATTTGGGAAGAGATTGCGTGTGCCTTGTGATTCACAGTTGAAGAGAGAGTTGTTATGTGAAGCTCATAGTTCTCCGTTTTCAGTTCATCCTGGCAGTACTAAGATGTACAGAGATCTGTGGGAGTATTACTGGTGGGATGGAATGAAAAGAGATATTGCTGCTTTTACTGTGAAGTGTTTGACATGTCAATAGGTTAAAGCAGAGTGGCAGTTACCGAAAGGGATGCTTCAGCCTTTACCAGTTCCAGAGTGGAAATTGGAGAATATATCCATGGATTTTGTTGTGGGATTACCGAAGAAATCTTGAGTTAATAATGCAATCTGGGTTATTGTTGATCGCTTGACTAAATCTGCTCATTTCCTTGCTATACGAGATACTTTTTCCCTAGATCAACATTCCCGTTTGTATCGTAAGGAGATAGTTAAGTCACATGGAGTTCCCCTCTCCATAGTATCTGATCGTGATCCCAGGTTCACTTCTAACTTTTGGAAAGGCCTTCAGAAGTCGTTGGGTACTGAATTAAATTTTAGTAAATCTTTTCATCCTCAATCAGATGGGCAGTCAGAACGACAAATTCAGACCTTTGAGGATATGCTACGATCTTATTCAATGAATTATCAGGGAAGTTGGGACCAACATCTTTCTTTGGTTGAATTTTCATATAATAACAGTTTTCATTCCAGTATACAGATGGCACCATTTAAGGTATTATATGGGAAGCGGTGTCGAACTCCAGAATTCTGGGATGAAGTGGTTGAAAGGAAGTTGATGGGACCCGAATTGGTAGAAGAGATGGCAGAAAGAGTTCAGCTGATTCAGAAACACATGAGAACAACTCAGATCAGGCAGAAGAGTAATGCGGACAACAGGAGGAAGGATCTCTCTTTTGAGGTAGGTGATCATGTTTTTCTCAAAGTATCACCATGGAAAAGTGTGATGCGATTTGGTAAGAAAGGAAAGTTGAGTCCAAGGTTCATCGGACCATTTGATATTCTAGAAAGAGTTGGATCAGTTTCATACAGAGTGGCTTTACCTCCGAGTTTATCTCAGGTACACAATGTTATTCATGTTTCGATGCTGAGAAAGTACATTCCAGATCCATCTCATGTTTTGAGTCGAGAGGTAGTTCAGCTGGAAGAGAACCTATCTTACGAGGAACAACCAGTCCAGATTTTTTAACCACATGGAGCAAGTGTTAATGAATAAGTTGATAAATCAGGTAAAGGTTTTGTGGGAAAACCACATGATGGAAGAGGCAACATGGGAATCTGAAAATGCAATGAGGGATAAGTACCCCCATTTATTCGATAAGTAAATAAATTGCGGGGATGCAATTTTCTAAAGGGGGGAAGGATGTAACATCCCAAGTAAGTAATGAATAATAGATATTTTTCTCTATTCCTATTAATGAATTAGATAGTGTTTTAGAGGCTTAAAATGCAAATAAATCCAATCTTAAGCATGGAATACACTAATATTTTTAAAAGATTGTTTTATTGCCTATTAATGGAAAACCATTTTTAAATATTTCTTTTGACAATTTTATAAGCCATGTTTGTCAAAATAAACGTATTCATTATGATCGGGGCATCAAAATTTACTTTTTGTGAATTTTGGAATTTTTCCGATAAAGTTCATTTTTAATGAATAGTTAAAAATGTTGTATTCTAATTCAAAACCTCTTCTTAATATAATTTATTTATATGATTAGATTATCTTTTGAATTGGTTTTAAAGTGATGTTAGAATATATTTTTACCATTTAATCCAATGGTGGTCATTGGAATCAATTTCACTTTGAAATTGGACTTAATCTAGTGTCAATCTTTTGATACTTATTGTTTCATAAAAACACGCTATTTGTCATGACAACGGGAATTAATTATTAAATTATTTAATGAAACTTACAAGTTTTGAATTTTGTAAAATAGTCATCATTTTTGAATTCGGAATATCAAATATAGCTTAGGGTGAAGTTTTGGTATCTTTCTGAAAATCTTTAATTTTTGATGAATAGTGAAACCACTAAGTGGTAGTTAAAGAAACTGATTTTTCGTTTAAATGAAACTTTGCAACTTCTATGATTTTATTTTAAAAAATCCGACATACATGGTTTTCATTAAGAAGTAAAATGTGGTTCAATGAGATTAAAATAATATTTTGGTGAATAGTAACTTTTAAGTTCTTAATCGCGATTAGTGGTAATTAGTGTTGTTTAAGGTAAAAATTTTGTTTTAATAATATGAGATGAGCATGACACATGTCATACCCTTATTGGATGTGTCCTGGCTGACCAAGAAAATCCATGGGTCAACTTGGGGACCCCATGGAGCCATTTTGGTTGGGAAATTACATAAATAACTTTTTATTTAATGTTAAAGTAAAAATGACACAAACATGAGATGTTTTACTAAAACAATTTTTACATGGGGTTATACAAGTCAGATTTTTTATTATAAATAGTAATAGGAAATCTATAAAGATTTCCTACATCATAATATGTTTTTTATAATTTTTAGACATTAAATAAATTAAATTTTTTATGACATCATGATGATGCAGCGATAACCTCATTATTTAATGATTTAAATAAAATGAAATTATAATGTCAAATTTATGAACTAAACATGTCCAAAACCTATTTTATGGGTGGATTTCGAACCCTTATCACCTTACCCTCGAATTATATCAATGTGGGACCTTTTGAATCCGAAAATCATTTTAAAATAATGTAACATTTCTTTACTTTCCAAGAGTGCCCCTCCTCTCCTCTTATAAAAGGCCCCCACCTCTACCTCCTTATCAACATATCCAAAGCCTTTGGATCAGACAACCCATTCCCATTTTGTCTCTCCACATCACTCTATTACTCCTTGTAGCCTCACTTTGGGCATAAGTCTTCCCAAGGAAGCCTTTGTGCTCAAACCCAAGGGAGTTACCCGATTTTAAGGTAATGTCTTCACTTGAGTTCTTTTGTTTTATTTTGCTTCTCCAACCCCCTAAACTCTTTTTAGTAATTTCTTTTGTAAAAAATCCAGTATCTTCAATATATTAGGATGTTTTTATAAGAAGTATTCGAGCTACACTTACACACAGCTACATCTAATGGTTAAAGGACATACTGTTTCCGTGGATGGTGAATTTATGCCTCCCGAAATGATGATTGTTAAACATTCTTTTAACACCTTCGAAGGTGTCCATTAATATGTCACTATATTTATATATGATATATAATATGTTTATGTTTTCCTTAATCTTCTGTATTTTTAATTTTGGGAATACCTTTATGGTTTCCATTATGGGTAAATGTGATATCTTCATTTAAGGAAGTGCGGACTACCGCCCCCTCAAAGTGATTTGATTCGTTAAATACCATATGTGGGACGTATAAAGGATGTAACTACGATATTATATATGATATTATACTATAATAATAATATAATTGTATATCATTATGATTCCATTCTATAAAATACGAAATAGAAATGAAAGTAGCGTTCATGCGTACGTACGGCTTACCGTCTCCATGAACGGTGCATTTCATTTCTTACCTCTAAATGATTATGTAATATTATAAATGCATTCTTGTACTGGATATATATGAAATATATGATATCTACCTCATGAATACCATTCTGGATATAATGTATACATGAACAACTTTTAATTATAAAGGGTTTATTTTTTACTCAAGTACCAATGATCGTTAAAACGACCGTTACTAACTTAAATAATTACATAGTGTTCATGACATGGAAATAAGTGATATAAAAAGAATAATGAAATTGAAAAAGGTTCTTAAGAAAATATTAATAAACTCAAGTTTATTATTCATGACATTAAATAATGATCGAGTCAAGTCGGACCAGAGGTATGTGACTTCGTCTCAGTCTCATTTCATTGAGGCATATTTTGTTTTATACACAACCTTATTTTATACGGTGTATAAACCCCTTTGACTTTTACGTTTATTCAAAATGAATCTTTTTTATACGAATCATTTACTAAACGACAGAAGGGAATGTTTTTGTCGTACGTATGCGGCTACAATGACTTCTCCGCCGCCGTGACCATTATTTGAGTTTCGGCTTCCTCTACAAGCCATACCTTTTTTAAAGAAAAATAAATACCATGTTTTACTTTTGTTTTCTTTTGGTATTGAAAATGGTTTTCATAATATATTTATATCAATGTGTGGTATTGATATATTGTGATTGAAAGGTAGAAATGTTATGCTTCCTTTATGCATGTTTTATGTGATACGATTATGTTGAGGTTCTTGGGCATTATTATGAAGACGGGTGGTCCCGTGATAGACTAAGGGCGGGTGATCCCGATATAGTTATCCAATGCATTGGGTAACGCGAAGGAGTGAAACGTTAGGGTTTCTCCTAATAGATTTAGGGAATATACTATGATGTGTATTCCAAACGTAACCAAGAGGGTTACTCCATACGTAAGAATGTTATGAATTCCTCAAGTTACCTTTATGTCTAATGATTTCTATGATTTATTCATGATTTGATGAGGTATGTTAAAGTGCTTATGTTTTATTGGTAAATTATGATTTCATTATTATGTATATATGTACCCATGTTTCCTTTCCATATTTTTATATCCCTTACTGAGTTTTTTATGCTCACCACAAGTTTTTTTAAATGATTTTCACAAGTCAAGGGAAAGGTACATGATATGATGATAGTGTCAAGGAAGTGTCAAGAAAGAATCCTTGTTTTATTTTAAATATGTTTCCATTGATGGGAAAGAACAATACTATCTTTATGTAAATACTTTGTTTATATGTGAATGTAATGCAAGTTTTATGATCTAATTCTATAAAACTCTAAACCCGAAGAGATCCTCAATGTGTAATCTTGTAATAACTCAAGATTAAGTAAGGTTTAAGGCTGGGGCCTTATAGTTGGTATCAATGGTCGGTGTAGATAATTTAGGAGTTAGAATTCTATTAAATGATTATCCAAAAATATTTTTTATGGTCAAATGGAAGTGATATAGCATTTGAAGATTACCATGTTGCTTCATCTAATACATGTTTGTTCATAATGGTTTTCCACATAGGAAACAGGGAAGCAGTTCTAAGAAGGCATACATAAGGAAATAACCTTCTGAATCAGCATCCTGAGATGGTCGGAATTGGAACTGAACAGTTTGTTGCATTAATGGCGCAGTTGAATCAAGCGATAAATGGTGGTGGTATCCATGCACGAGATCAGCCAGATCAATCGCGGAGGAACATGTCAGTGGTGGAACATTTCATGAGGCAACATCCCCCTTCATTCAGAGGATCATCTGACCCTGTGCTAGCTGAAGGGTGGATTAAAGCACTGGAGATGATTTTCGATGTCATCGGGTATTCAGACAATCAAAAGGTTAGTCTTGCAATTTACCGTTTGGAGGGTGAAGCATATCAGTGGTGGTCGATGGTTAAAAATATCAGGGACGCTGATGAGATTGATTCTCTCGACTGGGACGAATTCAAAGGTATGTTTCTTGAGAAGTATTTTCCTAATGCTGTTCGACTTAGGATGGAAAACAATTCTTGGAATTGAGGCAAGAGGAAGACTCAGTGGCTACCTATGAATAAAGGATCACTAGATTGGCAAGGTATGCTCCAAATTTTATCCGAGACCTTGATAGTAAAATAAATCGTTTTTACTCAGGATTAAAGAAAAAATATCGAAGGGCATTAGCTTCTCGTGAGTTTAAAAGTTATGAAAATCTTGTTCGATGTGCTGAGGAGGTGGAAATCGAATTTTCCGATGATCAAGTGTTCTATAACAACCAACAGATGAAGAGACCGATGTGGCAGGAGAAAGGTAATAATTATTCAAAAAAGTCTGATGGTACGAAAACTATGTTTCCATATTGTGATAAATGTGGAAAAAGGCATGTTGGTGAATGTCTTCTGAATTCTGGAAAGTGCTACCGATGTGGTAAGATGGGGCATAAGGCTCGTGATTGCACTGAAAAAGATCAGGTTGATGGTAAGTAAAAATTTGATTTACAATTAGTGAAATGTTATAAGTTCAATGAGATGGGTCACTATGCAAACGAGTGTCTGAAAAAGAGCTTGAGTGATAGGAAGCAGTTATACTACAAGCAGAAAGGTGTGGTGAAATCCTTTGCAACTACTTCAGCAGATGTCGGTCAATTAAATGAAGTTGTATCAGGTAATTTCTTTGTTTTTTCAGATTATGCCAGTGTGTTGTTTGATTTGCGGTCTACACATTCTTTCATCTCTGAAAACATTTCTAGTAAAATGGGAATACCATCTCAAGAAATGACTCCTGAACTTTTGGTAAAAACACCTGGGGGAAATGTTGAGGCAAAAATAATTTATTAGAATCTTCCTATCCTTATATGTGGAAAGAACCTACTTGAAAACATTATTGTTCTACCTCTAGTAGAGTTTGATGTTATCCTGGGTATGGATTGGATCTCTATTTACCATGCTAAGATTGATTGTAGAGACAAAGAAGTTTCTTTTCAGAAATACTTTCAGTTTGTGTGCATGAATGAACACTTACTGTTGATAACATATCAAGAGGCCGAGAAAGCTGTAAAAGATGGAAATGAATGTTACCTTGCACACATCGTTGAAAATAAAGGAACTGTTCAGATTAATGATGTCCCAGTGGTAAATGAGTATCCTGATTTTTTCCCAGATGAGTTTCCTAGAATAATACCAGATCAAGAATTTGAGTTTACCATTGACTTAGTTCCTGATGCTACGCCAATTTCAAAACCCCCTTATTGAATGGCTAAAATTGAACTTTTAGAGTGGAAGGATAAATTTCAAGATTTATTAGAGAAAGGTTTCATTCAACCTAGCACATCACCATGGGGTGCTCCTGATTTATTTGTTAAAAATAAAGATGGTTCAATGAGACTTTTCATTGATTATAGAGCCTTGAATAACATCACTGTTAAGAACAAATATCCTTTGCCTCATATCGATGATTTGTTTGATCAGCTCTAGGGAGCTCAATATTTTTCAAAGATTGACTTGAGATCGGCCTACCATCAGCTGAAGGTAAAGGAAGAAGTTGTTCTGAAGACCGTGTTCTATATAAGATATGGCCATTATGAATTTGTAGTAATGTGTTTTGGGTTAATCAATGCACCTGCTGTATTCATGGACTTAATTAATATAATTTTCCATGAGTTCTTGGATAAGTTTGTTGTGGTTTTCATTGATGATATTTTGATGTTTTCTAAAAGTACATAGGAGCATGAATGACATCTAATGGTTATCTTGAAAATATTAAAAGAAAAGAAAGTGTATGGAAAATTCAGCAAGTTTGAGTTTTGGTTGCAAGAAATTTCTTTCCTTGGTCACATTGCTTCTAAAGATGGGATAACTGTTGATCCTGCAAAAACAAAAGTTGTGGAAGACTGGCCAATACCCACAAATGTAACTGAGATTCGTAGCTTCCTTGGTTTGGTAGGCTATTACCGATGGTTTTTTAGAAATTTTTCACGGTTATCTAGTCCAATGACTAAGCTAACTCAGAAGGGTGTTAAGTTTATCTAGACAAAAGAATGTGATGATTGTTTTCAGGAATTGAAAAGAAGATTGGTGAATGCTCCAGTTTTGGCACTTCCTTCCAGGAATGGTGAGTTTGTTATATACAGTTAGGCTTCATTAAAAGGACATGGTTGCATCCTAATGCAGAATGATCAGGTAATTTCTTATGCTTCACGACAGTTGAAAACTCATGAGTTAAATTACCCTATACATGATTTGGAATTAGCTGCTGTTGTTTTTGCTTTAAAAATTTGGAGGCATCATTTGTATGGAGTAAAGTGTGAAATATATACTGATCAAAAAAGATTAATGTATATATTCACTCAAAAATAATTAAACATGAGACAAAGGAGATGGATAGAATTAATCAAGGATTATGATTGTACAATTCATTACCATCCGGGAAAAGCAAATAAAGTGGCTGATGCTTTGAGTCGAAAAAGTAATTCTTCATTAGCAATGTTGCATTTGGAACGTGAACCTTTGGTTAAGGATTTGATGAACTTTGGCATAGAAGTTGTTGGTGCTGGATGTTCTTCTGTTTTGTTTCAGGTATCAGTGAAATCTTCTCTATCAGACAGAATCAAGAAAGCACAGAAGCAAGACAGTGAGTTGCAGAAAAAGGTAGAGCTAGTTTAGAAAGGTATTTGCCTGAATTCAACATTGATAATGATTGTGTTTTGATATTTGGGAAGAGATTGTGTGTGCCTTTTGATTCACAGTTGAAGAGAGCGTTTTTATCTGAAGCTCATAGTTCTCCGTTTTCAGTTCATCCTGGCAGTACTAAGATGTACAGAGATCTACGGGTGTATTACTGGTGGGATGGAATGAAAAGAGATATTGCTGATTTTACTGTGAAGTGTTTGACTTGTCAACAGGTTAAAGCAGAGCGGCAGTTACCGAAAGGGATGCTTCAGCCTTTACTAGTGCCAGAGTGGAAATGGGAGAATATATCCATGGATTTTGTTGTGGGATTACTGAAGACATCTCGAGGTAATAATGCAATCTGGGTTATTGTTGATCGCTTGACTAAATCTGCTCATTTACTTGCTATACGAGATACTTTTTCCCTAGATCAACTTTCCTGTTTGTATCTTAAAGAGATAGTCATGTTACATGGAGTTCCCCTCTCCATTGTATCTAATCGTGATCCCAGGTTCACTTCTAACTTTCAGAAAGGCCTTCAGAAGTCATTGGCTACTGAATTAAATTTTAGTACAGCTTTTCATCCTCAATCAGATGGGCAGTCAGAACAAACAATTCAGACCATGTAGGATATGCTACGAGCTTGTTCAATGTATTATTAGGGAAGTTGGGACCAACATTTTTCTTTGTTTGAATTTTCATATAATTACAGTTTTCATTCCAGTATACAGATGGAACCATTAGAGGCATTATATGGGAAGCAGTGCCGAACTCCAGCTTTCTAGGATGAAGTGGGTGAAAGGAAGTTGATGGGACCATAATTGGTAGAAGAGATGGCAGAAAAAGTTCAGCTGATTCAGATACACATGAGAAAAGCTCAGAGTAGGCAGAAGAGTTATGCGGACAACAGGAGGAAGGATCTCTCTTTTGAGGTAGGTGATCATGTTTTTCTCAAAGTATCACCATGGAAAAGTGTGGTGCGATTTGGTAAGAAAGGAAAGATGAGTCCAAGGTTCATCGGACCATATGAAATTCTGGAAAGAGTTGGATCAGTTGCATACAGAGTGGCTTTACCTCCGAGTTTATCTCAGGTACACAATGTTTTTCATGATTCGATGCTGAGAAAGTACATGCCAGATCCATCTCATGTATTGAATCTAGAGGTAGTTCAGCTGGAAGAGAACCTATCTTATGAGGAACAACCGGTCTAGATTCTTGACCATAGGGTGCAAGTGTTACAGAATAAGGCGATAAATCAGGTAAAGGTTTTGTGTAAAAACCACATGATGGAAGAGGCAACACGGGAATCTGAAAATGCAATGAGGGATAAGTACCCCCATTTATTCGATAAGTAAATAAATTGCGTGGACGCAATTTTATAAAGGGGGGAAGGATGTAAAATCCCAATTAAGTAATGAATAATAGATATTTTTATCTATTCCTATTAATGAATTAGATAGTGTTTTAGAGGCTTAAAATGAAAATAAATCCAATCTTAAGCATGGAATACACTAATATTTTTAAAAGATTGTTTTACTGCCTTTTAATGGAATTTTTTTTTAAATCTATCTTTTGACAATTTTATAAGCCATGTTTTTCAAAATAAACATATTCTTTATGATCGGGACATCAAAATTTACTTTGTGTGAATTTTTGGTATTTTTCCGATAATGTTCATTTTTAATGAATAGTGAAAAATGTTGTATTCTAATTCAAAATCTCTTCTTAATCTAATTTATTTGTATGATTATATTATCTTTTGAATTGGTTTTAATGTGAAATTAGAATATATTTTTACCATTTAATCCAATGGTGGTCATTGGAATCAATTTCACTTTGAAATTGGACTTAAACTAGTGTCAATCTTTTGATACTTATTGTTTCATAAAAACACGATATTTGTCATGACATAGGGAATTAATTATTAAATTAATTAATGCAACTTATATGTTTTTAATTTTTTACAATAGACATCATTTTTGAATTCGGAATATCAAATATATCTTAGGGTGAAGTTTTGGTATCTTTCTGAAAAACATCAATTTTTGATGAATAGTGAAACCACTAAGTGGTAGTTAAAGAAACTGATTTTTCGTTTAAATGAAACTTTGCAACTTCTGTGATTTGATTTTCAAAAATCTGACATACATGGTTGTCATTAAGAAGTAAAATGTGGTTCAATGTGATTAAAACAATTTTTTTGGTGAATAGTAACTTTTAAGTTCTTAATCGCGATTAGTGGTAATTATTGTTGTTTAAGGTAAAAATAATGTTTTAATAATATGAGATGAGATTGACACATGTACTACCCTCATTGGATGAGTCCTGGCCGACCAAGACAATCCATGGGTCAACTTGGGGACCCCATGGATCTACTTTGGATGGGAAATGACATAAATAACTTTTTATTTAATGTTAAAGTAAAAATGACACAAACATGAGATGTTTTACTAAAACAATTTTTACATGGGGTTATACAAGCCATATTTTTGATTATAAATAGTAATCGGAAATCTATAAATATTTCCTACATCATAGTATGTTTTTTATAATTTTTAGACATTAAATAAATTAAATTATTTATGACATCATGCTGATGCAGCGATGACCTCGTTATTTAATGATTTAAATAAAATGAAATGATAATGTAAAATCTATAAACTTCACATGTCCAAAACCTATTTGATGGGTTGATTTCGAACCCTTATCACCTTTCCCTCGAATTATATCAATGTGAAATCTGAAACTCATTTTAAAATAATGTAACATTTCTTTACTTTCCAAGAGTGCCCCTCCTCTCCTCTTATAAAAGGCCCCCACCTCTACCTCCTTACCCACACATCCAAAGCCTTTGGCTCGGCCAACACCTGCCCATTTTGTCTCTCCACATCCCACTAGTACTCCTTGTAGCCTCCCTTTGGGCATAAGTCTTCCCAAGGAAGCCTTTGAGCTCAAACCAAAGGGAGTTACCCGATTTTAAGGTAATGTCTTCACTTGAGTTCTTTTGTTTTATTTTGCTTCTCCAACCCCCTAAACTCTTTTTATTCATTTATTTTGAAAAAACTCCAGTATAATAAATATACTAGAATGATTTTAGAAGAAGGATTCGAGATACACTTACACACACCTACATCTAATGGTTAAAGGACATACTGTTTCCGTGGATGGTGAATTTATGCCTCCCGAAATGATGATTGTTCAACATTATTTTAAAACCTTCAAAGGTGGCCATTAAGATGTCACTATATTTATATATGATATATAATATGTTTATGTTTTCCTTAAGCTTCTTTATTTTTCATTTTGGTCATACCATTATGGTTTCCATTGTGGGTAAACGTGATATCTTGATTTAAGGATGTGCGGACTACCGCCCCCTCAATGTGATTTGATTCGTTAAATACCATATGTGGGACGTATAAAGGATGGAACTATGATATTATATGTGATATTATACTGGAATTATAATTTACCTTTTTATCATTATGATTCTATTCTATAAAATACGAAATATAAATGAAAGTAGCGTTCATGCGTACGTAAGGCTTAACGTCTCAATGAACAGTGCATTTCATTTCTTACCTCTAAATTATTATGTAATATTATAAATTCATGAATGTTCTGGATATATATGACATATATGACATCTACATCATTAATACCATTCTGGATATAATGGATACATGAACAACTTGTAATTATAAAGGGTTTATTTTTGACTCAAGTACCAATGATCGTTAAATCGACCGTTATTAACTTAAATAATTACATAGTGTTCATGACATGGAAATAAGTGATATAAAAGGAATAATGAACTTGAAAAAGGTTCTTAAGAAAGTATAAATTAACTCAAGTTTATTATTCAGGACATTAAATAATGATCGAGTCAAGTTGGACCCGAGGTATGGGACTTCGTCTCAATCTCCTTTCATTGAGGCATATTTTTTTTTATACACAACCTTATTTTGTACGGTGTATAAACCCCTTTAAATTTTTTGTTTATTCAAAAAGAATCTTTTTTATACGAAGTGTTTACTAAATGACAAAAGGGAATGTTTTTTTCGTACGTATGCGGCGACAACGACTTATCCACCGCCGTGACCATTATTTGAGTTTCAGCTTCCTCTACAAGCTATACCTTTTTTAAAGAAAAATAAATACCATGTTTTATTTTTCTTTTATTTTGGTATTGAAAATGGTTTTCATAATATTTTTATATCAAGGTGTGGTATTGATATCTTGTGATTGAAAGGTGGAAATGTTATGTTTCCTTTATGCATGTTTTATGTGATACGATTATGTTGAGGTTCTTGGGCATTATTATGAAGACGGGTGGTTCCGTGATAGACTAAGGGTGGGTGATCCCGATATAGCTCTCCAATGCATTAGGTAATGCGAAGGAGTGAAACGTTAAGGTTTCTACGAAGAGATTTAGGGAATATACTATGATGGGTATTCCAAACGTAACCAAGAGGGTTACTACCTACGTAAGAATGTTATGAAGGCCTCAAGTTACCTTTATGTCTTATGATTTCTATGATTTATTCATGATTTGATGAGGTATGTTAAAGTGCTTATGTTTTATGGGTAAATTATGATTTCATTCTTATGTATATATATACCCATGTTTCCTTTCCATATTTTTATATCCCTTACTGAGCTTTTTATGCTCACCCCAATTTTTTTGAAATGCTTTTCACAGGTTAAGGGAAAGGTTCATGATATGATGATAGTGTCAGGGAAGTGTCATGAAAGAATACATGTTTTATTTTAAATATGTTTCCATTGATTGGAGAGATGAATACTATCTTTATGTAACCACTTTGTTTATATGTGGAATGTAATGCAAGTTTTATGATCTAATTCTCTAAAACTCTAAACCCGAAGAGATCCTTAATGTGTAATCCTGTAATAACTCAAGATTAAGTACATTTTAAGGCTAGAGCCTTATATGGAATGACACTCCATTACTTAGTACATGACATCGAGACATACGATGCACCCATTTTGACACTCCAAGAGGATATCATTTGGTTAATTAACATTTTTATTATGAAACATCATGATGGATTTGGATAGACAGTGACCATGGATGAGCTAAATCAAACATAAGGTGTTATTTATTAAGAATAGGGTTCCATGATTTAGACATACTATAAATTATTCATCATTACTATATTTTATTACTATGAATAGTGGTTCTTAATCATTTTCTTTTATATTTTATAAAATGGTTAAAACCTGAAGGAACCATACTAATACTAATTATCATGGTATGTTAAATGATTCCACACACGAGAAACCAAATTATATGGGATCTAAGATGAATTTTAATTATGATCAAAAAACATTCTCAAGTTATGAGTCATTCTGAACATTTAAATGACCAATGATGGAATAAATTTATGTTCAATACTTCATGAGATAATATCCACCTTTTTTAATGATTCTGATAATCTACTAGTGTTTTATTAATGGATCAACACCAATAAGAATATATTTTATGTTCTGTAGTTGATAGAACATGAAAAAGATTAACTTGGTGGTTTTTATTTGGAATTCCAAAAAGATCGATGGTGGAAACTTGTTCCAAAAAAGAGGAAAGTGGAAGAATTATACCACATAGAATGGTATGAGTTAAATATGATATTTCTCGATAACTATATTCGTTTTATTGTATATAAAAATATAGATAAGTAAAAAATTTATATTATGTAAAAGTATACTGATTATAATTATTTTTATTTAAAATTATTTTAAGGCATGAGTCTCTTTTAAACAACATACTGGAAAGAAAAATTTAATGATTCACTGGTTTCATGACACTATGTCATAGAAATACATTATAAAATGGACACTTTAGTGTTTATGGATAATTTTCTTTGATGTGAACTCATGGTAGAACTGTAAATTAGAGATTACCACCACATCCATTATTTTGATAAGAATGTAAAGATTGAATCTCATGAAAACATGAAGAAATCTTATGGTGGCTAGAAATTATAGACTAATGCATGGTAGAGATATTGGAAGAATACTCATGGTAATTTTGTTGAATATAACATGGAGGTGATTTAAATATGTAAGGTAAGATGCCAAATCCAATGAATGTCAAAATATGATAAATGAAATGGTTAATACAATGGTGGAGAAGAGGACACCAAATCAGGCACCACCCATCACCAATGATTCAAATGATTATAGTTTCATAAATATTCTAACTACATCATAAATCCAAATGTTATTTATGGCCATAAAAATATCATCCTAATCCAAATGATAAAGGTAAATGTTATGCGATTAGAACAACCGATGTGGGTTATGCGAATGTTGTGGTGAATAATACACTTATCATCCACTATAGAATGGATTTTGAATTATTTTATTTCAGATCTATGAAATATTTTATATCTAATGAGTTTGATAAGGGTATTTAATTATCATATCAAAAATAAGTTGTTAAATTTGATTTAAAAACAGCTATTTGTATGATGGTCACATCATAAGTCTAGTTCTTCTACAGGGTGATGTTTTTTGGAAAATGCATCCAAAAAATCATTTGATTCTTCTATTTATTGAATTTAATGTCATTAAAATATTTTATTATATTTTTTATATGGATACTATATCAATTTGTGAGGAAGTAAAATCACATTTCATATTCCAAATTAACTCATGTTTTATTTTTAGTGTGAATATGAATATAAAACTATATTGGGGATTACTTCTACCTTATGGGTAATAATACATATCCATTATGGATATTTGTATATGATGGCTATGGAGAATCACAAAATTGAATACATGTATATTTTTTTGTAGTTTTTTGATGTATTTCCAAAAGAGTAGCATCTGCTTACACCAAATCATGATGTTGTGTTCTCAATAGAACTCATACATGGAATTTAACCAATTTTAAAGAATCTTAATATAATGTATCTAATTAAATTTAAATAATTAATGAAAAAACTATAATTTAATATAGATAAAGACTTATATTCCTTATCGAATCGCCATGGGGTGCACGTGTTCTTTTTTTGGAAGAATGTTGGATTAATTAATCTCTACATTCATTATGATGAGATGAACTATATCATGATCAAGAAAATGAATTGCCTACATAATATTAATTAGTTGTTTGATCAACAGTGCCTAGGCCATTACTTTTAAAATATTGAACATGACTCACGATATCATTAATTGATACAACAGAGATAGGGTACACCCAGTAAATCCTTCCATACATTGTATGGACACATTTGGTATATAGGGATTCCATTTAGTAACAATAATTCCCATACTATCATCATGGAAATAATGAATTTTGTCTTTAGATATTACCTTTATTGGTTTGTGGTAATATTTATAGATTATATTATTAAATTCTCAATGATAAAGGAAGAGTACGAATATCAATTTGTAATTGTACTTAATACCCTAATGAAGTAGAATCTTTTTTGAAAATGGAAACATTTTGAATTTGGTCTATAAAAGGTTTCTTTTTTGGGTCATATAATTTTTAGAGAGGGTATATCAATTGATATATCAAAGAAAAATGATATTAAACATTATCTTAGACTAACCATGGTAACAGAGATATGATGTTTTCTATTGTTAGCTTAATATTATTTATAATTGATTTATAATTTTTTAGGACTATTTATCCCACTCACTAAGTTAACATGGATGGGAGACAAGTTCCTCTAGATGGATGAATTCTAAGAATATTTCATGTAACCAAAGAAAAAATTAGTCATATCACCTAAAATTACATAACTATATAGAATAAGAGGGTTTGTAATATATAGTGATGCATCCAAGATAGAATTTAGATGACTTATTATGTATAATGACATGGTTATAGATTATTCAACATGATATTTTATGGTTTATGAGAAAATATACCCAACTCATGATTTGGAGTAAGTTGTGGTAATTTTTTCATTGAAGAAATGACATAGTTATATGTGTGCATAAAAGGGTGATATATATTTATATCACAAATGATTAAAGTACATATTCACACATAAAGACTTGATCATGTCCCATATAATGTTAATATAAATGAATACTTATAATTACTTCTCAATACATTACCATTATGGGAATGACGACATGGTGGTAAAATAATTTATTTGAATGTATCATTTGATCTTATCTATGAATAGGATCACAAAAGATATAATATTTCCAGATTTATAAAGGATGTATTTAAAAATATAAAATGAAGTATGGAATTCTTATCTTTCTAAAATGAGTTTTCATCCATTTATCTAAGTGATCTTAAAAGAAAATTATAAGGTTGAATAGAATCTATAAAATAAGGTTATAAATATTCATAATTTCAAAAATGATAATAATAGAATGATAATGTTTAGTACCCATGTTTTAATTCAATTCATAATTTATTTGAAGAAGTAGTTTTTAGAAGAGGATCATAGTTCTTCACTCTCTATTCACATAATAATTTAAAATTTATATATAAATTTGAAAGATTAATTTTTGAGGATATTAAGAGATATATCACAGTTTTTATATCTTAGTTCATAGTTTTTTAGCTTGTTAATGACATGAGACAATATTTTAAGGGGATGTTATAACCATTACCCATACAAGAATGGGAATTGAAAAACATCCACTGATTTTTTCATTGGACTCAAAATATTATCTAAATGGAATAATGATATATGGGTTTTGGTTTATCTCCCTAAAAAATCATCACTATTATTCACTATCAGATAATACATCTTTCTTAATGAAAAATCAAGGATATATCTCGGGGAAGTGTTGAAGTAGCATAGAGTACAATATTCTAATGTGTTTGAACAGGATTTGAGGATTACCTAAATGTTCTTAGGAAGTCATCATTTTGGTCTTGATGTAGATTTGAGTTTTAGTACTCCATGTGATCCTCATTTATATTTTCAATTACAGAGAACCTTTTAAAACCTCGAAGACATACTGAGATCTTATTCTATGGATTCAAAATGTGTTGGGGTCAACATCTTCCTCATTTTTTATTTTCATACAACAATAACACTGCCTTCAGAATTTTAATGGATACATATGAATTCATTAATGGAAAAGAGTGTTGAAGTCTAATTTGTTATTATAAATTTTGAGAAAGAGAGATATTGGGACTAGAGTGAATGGGTTAAATGGAAGACAAGGATAGAGACATTCAACATCACAGAAGTATTAAAAATGTCAATATAAAAGAAATTATTACAATCATCAGCGTAATCTAGAATTTCGTGTTTGTGAAAAATGATTTATATGAATTTATCCATGGTATAATGTATTGAGAATAGGGAATAAGGTAAACCTATTTCCTAGGTTTATTGACCCCTATAAAATTCATGATCAAATCAGTGAAATATCTTATCACATGGTGCATCCACTTAACCTCTCTTAGGTTCATGATGTGTTTAATGTATCCCCCATATGGAAGTACATACATAATACATCACATGTTATACACTCAAAGGTCATACCAATGAAGAATAATATTTATTTTAAGGAACAGTTGGTGGAGCTTTTAAATTATATATAGAAACTACTATAAAACAAGACCACCCATGAGGTCAATATTTATTCATTAAATCCACAATCTTTAAAAAGTTACATGTGATCTTTAGGATGTAATAAGGTATAATTATCCTCACTTGTTTATTCAAATGTGATAGAATTTAGAGGGAAAAATAATTTAGTAGTGGTGTAATGTAATAACCTGATATTTTATGGAATATTTTTTTTATATATATTTAATTTCATTAATAGAATGAGTTACATACAACACCAAATATTATTAGACCATGATATACAATTAAAATTATTATTTAAATAATAATTATATAACCTATAATTTAAATATGATGGGATAAATAAAAATAATTTTTTTTTAAAATTATCTATAAAATTTTTAGATATAATTTTTTCTATAAATAAGTGCCTAATTTTTTGAATTCCATTTATATTCATTGAAAATAATATTTTCTAAAAAATTTTATTTATTTATTTTTGGTGAAATAATAATAATAATAAATTTTAAACCATTTTAATAATTTATTTGAAGAAATAATCTTAATTTTTTAAGTCTACATGTCAAAATTATCAAATTGTGAAATTTCGTGAATTTTATAAAAATATGCTTTTTCCCCGGAATTGGAAAATATATTTAATTTTATTAGAAACTATCTATTTGTATAAAAAATTCACAAAATTACATATTATTTTAAAACAATTAATGTAAAATTATTTAAATTATTTTATTATAAAACAAATTTGGTTATATTAAACAAATTATTATTGACATTTGATCCTAAAAATTTATATAATTTTGAAACTTTTATCCTTGGGAAAACACTTTTTCATCACATATTTTGGTTTAATTTTAAATTAAAATTTTCCAGATATATTAATAGAATTATGAAAAAATCAATTCCATAGGTGGATTAATCATAAATTATAATTTTTAATAAGGACATTATAATATTTGGTCAAAATGAATAGTAAAATAGAAAAAAAAAATATTTAAGCTCATCCAAATTATAATTTTTAATAAGGAAATTCTAAATTTGGACATTTTTGATGTATTTATGTGGGGTTTTAGTTTATTATAAATTATTTATTTTTGAGGTTTTCTAAATTTCCCCTCAACTAAATTATAAAAGTACACTTCCTCTATCAAGTCTTCACTTCATTTTCAACATTCAAGCTCACCCAAACCCTCCCAATTTTCATTCTCAACTTCCATATTTTTATTTTAGAGGTTTTGGTAATCTTCAAATTCCAACTCTAGTACTTTATGAAGAGATTTAGAGGAAGCACGTCAAGGAAGATTTAATCTATCGTACAGATTCATTCAAACATATTTCTTCTTATATAACCTCTTAAATAGTTTTTAATTATAAATTAATAACCTCAGTATAAATTATATATTGATATTTTATTATAAATATGAAACATCCATATTTAACCTTCTATCCATCCTTTAAAAAATGAAATCAACGGGCGTGTGTACGTAGGGCTTATCGTCTCGACACTGTGGTGTAATATGTTTTTCACCACCACCTTACTTGGATGGGTATAAATATTTAAACAATAACTATATGTTTTTATTAAAACTCATTAATAATTCAGAAATATTAAACACCATCCACTTTAATACCAATTAACAATTATGGAAATGATATTGTCACTCGTCCGTACGTACGACTCAACGTCTCCACGGTGTGACATAATTCGTTCTGCATAATATTCATTAAGGTGTGATTATATAAATGATTTGAAAAAATAATAATGATATATATTATACTAATACCATTATATAAATAATATAACTATAACCTAAAAATAGTAATAGTAACTTATATGACAAAACATGCATAAAAACATAAAGCAGTTAATACCCGAATAATGAGTACCAATGAATTGTTACTATCAAACTAATAAAAATATGATCATATATGTTATCATAAAATTTTATTATTCTAAAATCAATCAATATAATTATTTAAATAATTATATCGGACATTTTGATACATACAAATCATAGCATACCTAAGGGAAGGGATAATTTTAAAGTCTCATTTTTATCAAATATTGTTTATATGTAAGTATATACTGGGGTATATTACCATTCACATATATGTTTTCTAATTGTTGAAATATTATATATATTATTCTTCATTTTTTAATGTTAATTTTTCCCTTTGGGTAATTTTCATTAAATGGTATAAAAGGTATCTTTTCTCATTAATAGATTTGAGGTACATTATAACTTTTCCTGCAAAAGTACGAGGAGACTATTTTTTAAAAAATTATAAGTCATTGATCGATTATTATGGTTTCAGGAAAAAATATTTCCATGAATCTTCCACTAAAATATTTCTAGATTTTAATTAACTAAATTCTCTTCTTTTAAAATTTCATGTCATTTTTTCAAAAGAAAACATTTTTAAAAAATAAAGTATTTTTTCCTCAGGAAATAAGTTTGAGTGTTTAGTCAAAATTATTTTTCATATAAGATGAAATAAGGTTATGTTTATATACCTATTATTACTTTTATATAATTGATTTAATGATTTAATTGTTTTTATGAAGTATATTTATTTAAAATGGATTATTATGGAATGATGTTTAAGAAATCCATTTTATTTTATGGGTTATGCTATGATATATGATTCATATTTTCGTGAAACATATAAGAGTGGTTTTATTATGAGATGTGTGAGACGTTTATCTCCCTCTAATTCATTGAGTAAATATTTATATCTCATGAGAAATACCTGACTGGAATGGTAATTAAAAATGGTTTAATAATATAGGGCTGGAATGAAGAGTGAACTCAGTTCAGTAATTGACTTTTTCTATTATGATGGTATTGGTAATGCGCCTTGAATAATATTAAATGATTTTCTATGATTATGTGTGTATGATAAAAAATTTTATGTCTTATGTTATTAATATTTGGATTACATTTATCTTCTAGGATTTATCCCATGAAAATATATTCAGATCTTCAATATATAGGATAATATTTTAAAATGTTATGTTCTTATGATTATAATATGATTTATATTTCCATTGTCTACCCTTACTGAGAATTTGGGCTCACTCATTCATATGTTTATTTTCCCATGGATAGAAGGAATGGTATTAAGTATGATATGACAAAGGTAGTCTAGGTTTTAATAGATAAGCAGAAGATAATGTAGATTTTTTATGAACTAGTTATTTTTGTTTCCTAGTTTCTAATGACACTAATCCTAGGCTGTCGTGGTGTGTTTTTTATGTTATTTAATAAATATTTCTATATGTTGAAGTGATACCTACATGTAATGTACATGCAGTAATAGGATTTGAGTTATTTCATTGAAGATGAGGTGTGTGAGTCCATCTATTCATATTTGTAAATTCAATTGGAATGTTTGATAAACATACTTAAGGTGTATTTATGGTTTTAGATGGATTTATAGAGTTGTTTTTAAAAATGTTTTTAGATTTTAAAATATTTTTTGACATTATGAAATAATTGTTTTAATATGACACCAGTTATTTGTTGATGTAATTGGAATGTGTGGAATGTGGGAATTATTGTGTGTGTCTGTAGTGACATATAATCTGAAAAACATTCCTCTAACATGGACTGGATAGGGGGGTTATCTATAAAATCCATAGATCATTTTGGTGGGGGACTGAGTGATCTTCCAAAATGTTTCCATGTGGACTGAGACTGAAAATGGATGTATTTTGACGAAGAAAAATTTTTGAGAGTTATCCAAAATTTATTGTACAATTATATATAATGTGATCCATGTCATACACTAATTCATACTATAATCCTTTATTCATATCCCATTATTATTATTTCGTGTTCCCTGTTTGAATTTTTTTCCCATGTTGTTATGCTAAAACACTTTTTTTCTATGAATATGATGATAGTTATGCTTATTATTATTTACATTATTATTCTATATTTTCGTGAGTTGATCATGTTTATGTCTTATAGATTCACTTCCATTATTTACATGATCCATTTTACATATTATTTTAAAAAAATTTGTTTTTTGTGGGATAACATAAGGAGTTTTATAACAAAATAATTCTTTCATGTGAAATTCTTTTCAATGTGATTGTTTTTTAAATAGTTACATGAACTAGTTTTTTTTAGTTTCAATATTTAATAACCTTGTATATATTCATTCTTGAATCCTACTAGGATTTTTTTCATCATACACTATATATTCATTTGATTGTGTACATAATATTTTTTAGTGGACACATGTAAATGTAATTGAAACCAACAATTTAATGTCTATTATTCATTACCAACGTCTATGGGTTCCTAGATTATGGAGAAGATATTCCCTTTATTCCTATCTCTAGTGGATATGTTTTTTAATATTTTGTAACATTTTGATTTATTATTGTCTTATATGGTCTTGAAACCTATTTTTAGCTTTTATATATGTACACCAATAGAGATCATGTGTATGCCTCGTTTACAATTTTGGAGTGGTGATTTTTTTGATATCATATTGTAGAAAGGTGGTTTCAAATACATCGAGATGTTTATATATATTATTTTATCATATCCGGTTAGTGTGACTATCCAATTCATGGATGGACCATACCTGGTTTCCTAGGAATTTTTTTCCATTTTACATATGTAATTCCTTCTTACTTTTATCCAGAACATGGTTATAAGGAACATGCTTCCAGCCTTATCAAGGTGTAGAACGATTTATGGGTCATGGTGACCTATATCAATTCAATAAAAAGAGAAACTCTCTTGGTTGTGTTGTAACCCTTCCCCAATATATACTTTTATGTCAAATCACCCAGAACCAAAACATGACTATATATTCGGTACAATATTTATACACTAAACCTCCACCTGCTACTTAATTCCAAAACATGGGCAACACCAGCACTATAAACACCCCAAAATCATCTATATTCTAAGGACTTAAAATAATATATACATTCTTAGTGTCACTTTACTCATTTAATTACCAATATCTAGTTAATTTTTTTGGAAATTAATTTTAATATATTAATTGTATTTATATTATTAATGAATTACTAATAAAATTATTAGGTGTTTATTAATTTATTTTTTGGCGGCATAATAATTAATTGAAATTTAGTTTAATAAATTGTTTGATATTCATTTCTTGCAAGTGTTAGTCTAAATATATTCATATAACTAAAATAATTGATTTAAAAGAATGAGATATTTTTCTAAATTTATGTATCAGGTTGAATTATTAGGATCATTATTTTTGATCCTCCAATTTTGATCTGTGTTTTTAATGTTTATCAGTTTTGATTTATACAAATGGGATAAATATTGTATATGAACCTTATTATGTATGTTTTTATATAAGGAATTATAAGTTCTTATGATATAAGGTTTTGTGTGTTTAAATGTAGACCTGTAAAATTTATAAACATAATGTTTTTTTCAATGATTCGAGGAACAATATAGTAATGGTTATAGTAATATGAGTTGATAATTTATTGTTAAAATAAGAAAAAATGAAATTTTTTTATAAAATGGGTAAGGAATGATTGAGGGAAGTGTATAAAGGTTGATCTAGTGGGTGTTCCTTTCATGACATAGTAATTAATGATTTCAATGACATATATTATCTAGATGTTAGTGGTGAATCGGTATCATTGGGTTTTAAAAAGTTGAGCATGGATATCCAATTTATTTTGGAATAAATTAGTTATTTTATAATGCTATATGTGATCATATAAATCTTATAATAGAAAGGTGAAACTTATATGTAGTGGATAAACATGATTCTCGAAATATGTGGAAAAAAATAATCATGACAAAATTTCTCATCGATATTATATGATATTTTTTCCTATAAATAGTATATTTTGGAAGGTCTTAAGATATAAGAAGATAAATTATCTTTTTTAATCAATAACATTATGGGACCCCTGGAAATAAATAGATTTTAAAAAATAAATTCTCTTAAAAACAATAATTAAAATTTAATTCAAGTTCTTATTATTCAAGTTACTTTTAAAATCACACTATAGTTATATAGTGTGTGTTTAAAATAAGGATTTTTGGATTCTATTATATAATAATGTTATTAAAATAGTCATGTTTGTTAGATAAATGAAGAAGTGTGGAAATGAAAATTAGTATATTGAAGGATGTATTGACCACTATTGTAGATATAACCCTTTTATATCAAGAGTAATTTATCTTATAATGTATTCTACTAATAAAGAATGTGAAGTGTATGAGAATTAAGCAATGAAAAATAAAAATATTACTTGATAGTCCATGTTATAAATCATTATAGAAACTAACAATAATGAAAATGAGAAAATTTTATCACCAGTTACTGGTAATGTGGTTTTCAAGAAACCATCTAACCAATGAAAGGATCAGAATGATACTAAATAAAATTATAATTTGAATGGATACTGATATATAATTATATTTTCATGACGTAAATGAGATTCCATAATAAATGAGAATAAATAGATGAGGAAAAAATTCATATGGGGCGCACATAAAAGAGTTTCTAGGGCAGTCCAACTATATAGAGTAAATTGTGCTAAAAATAATTGGTGAAGTGATGAGACATAATGTGTTGGTACATGATGAATAAATTATTGCTTCTTTAATGAACCATAGGTGATTCTGTTCCCATGTGTTCCAGGAACATAATTCATTGAATTATACAGCAAACTGGAGTTAGAATTTGAGAATTGTGTTTTTTTAAGGATTTTGATAATTATTTTTTTGTGTATTTGAAGACAGTAAAATGAAAATCTTGTAAAATCGATGATTTTCCGTGTAATTTTTCACCTAAGGAAAAATTTATTAATCATGTTTTAATAGTCATAAGTTGATAGAGTTTTTTTCTGATAGGATATGATCTATGATTTTTCTATGTCTCAACCAATATCAATTTTACATCAAGGATTATGTATTGAGGGTTGATATCCTATTTCAAGCCTAATTATGTTGGAGGATGAAATTAGTTTGAATTTTGGTGGGTATATTATCAGGGGATTCATTGAAACCAATATGTTTGATTTGGCCACATATCATTTCATATGAATTTGATCATGATGAAAGGATTAATCATCTTTTATTTTTTTCATCATTAAATGTTGTGTATTAAGGTTCAAAATTGATAATTTTGATGGATATTTGGTTTTCTAAATAGGTGTGTCACATTACTATATTTTTTTTAGGAGAATGATTTTGGGATATAGTATATGATTTAAGTTAGTTAATTAGAATAATCAATTCATGGATGTAATTATCATTTATGATAAGTAATATGATGGGGAATTTTTTAGGTTTCATGTCCGTATATATCAATGAAATCAGAGCAAAACTATGCTCAATTTGATTTAGATACAATGGTGTTTTTAATTTTGAAGATTATATTTGAAATTTTTTATAAAAAAATTGTTTTGAGGAAGGTTTTATATAATTTTTTAGTGTCCAATCAAACTTTATAGGTTTGGGTGTTGGATAAGAGAAGGATTCCTTCATTTTAAAATATTTTAGATGTCTCTGGGTACCTAAATGGTGCACTTCAGGTACCTGATGGAGGGTACTAGGTAATCAGTGGCCCCAATATTAACATTTTTGAAATTTATTAAATAAATAGTTTATTTGTTTTTGAATTAAAAAGAACTCCACAACCTCTCACTCATTAGATTTGTTTTAGATGATATTCAAGCTCATTTATCCAATCATTCCATCATTACTTCACATTAATATTATATTTTTTTTATATAATCAATGATATATATGGTGCAATGTATATTGGTGAATATATGAGTGACCATAATTCTTCCCATGGTTACCTATATTTTCTTCAGAAAATGTCCCTAAACACATGTAATTTAAGGGTTTTAACCTTGTTTTCTGATTTTTGACAATTGAGGGATTTCCATCATATAATTATAGTATAGTGTATCCTATATAATTATTTTTGGGTTTTCCATTTCAGTTTACATCAATTTAAATGTGAATTCATGGATTTTTTGATGATGAAATAGGTTAATATGGTTAATCTAACTAATAATTTAACCAATAGTTCTTAGGGTGTTCATGTGTGGTTAATTAATGACTCTTAGATCTATGAAGGATGGACCACTATTATTTAATTGTGACTTTATCATTATCAATCAATTATATTGATATATATATATATATATATATTGATTATGTCTTGTATAAGAACCTATGAAGGTTTTTTTCTCCAAATGGGGTTTTATAGTCTTTTGAGATTTTCTGGAATTGTATTTGGAAATTCCATCATGAGTAATGTGTCACTCATGGGTAGTGACAAAGGTTGTGCTTACTGTTATTGATTAATGTTTTTTGGTAAGGAAACACAATTTATTGTGTAATATTTCTATTAAAGGGATCCACATAGTTTTTTCACTATTGAGAATGACAACAATGAGGGTTGAATTAATTATCGATTACTAGCGAGTGAGTTATATTTGATTTTTTGTTGTTGAAATTACCTAGGGACATTTTAAATGATTTTTAGGGTGTTTTGAGGTGTTCATGATTAAAGATATTTTGAGAGGGGATGATCCTTTTTTTTGAATACATTCTAATTTTTATGTATACAATTGAATAAAATTTTATGATAGATAATGATGAAATGTAGTTATCCATTAAATTAAATTAAACAAAAATATTTTAATTTTTAACTAATAATATAATGACAATTATGAAGTGTATATACATATATATATATATGTATATATTTATCAATATTATAACTTTCAAATGGAATCCATATTGTTTTCTTGAGTTGAGAATATTATTTATTATTCCACATTCCATGTATACATGATAATTTGGTTATTATGCATGGGATACCCAGAAATAAAAAGTGTAATAGAATATTTCATATTATTTGAAAAAAAAATTACAAGTAATATATTGAATTGATTATACTGATAATATACCAATGTGTATTATCCTGTAGGTTATTAATATTATTTTTATATATTTAAATTATTTTATATTGATAAATACATGAAAGTGTAGATATTATTATTAATTGTCATTGGTTCCCATATATTAATGAATTGGGTTTAATTGAAAATTATGATCGGTATAATGTGAAAACAATACACACACACATACAAACACACGCACACATATATATTTTTTTGTTCCCCCCAATATGGTGATAGGCCTCCTACATGAAGATGGATATACACACATACATTTATTTGCTAATTTTTTTATTAAACTTCTATAATGGTAGAGTAAATCTGAAAATATAAAATTATGATTAGAAATCCAAATATCTAGGGAGTATATTATGAATTTTAGAAAACAATATTAAAATATAGTCAATATCAATAAATTTAAACTATAAAGTATACACATTACCTCTTAATACATCATATCAATATGAAAAGGTCATCATTACATTATTTTTAATGTATTTCATGAAAATGATTTCAAAAAAATGGCCTGGAGAAACACGTATTTTTCCACATTGATTCTTCCTTAATATAAATTTTTTTCCAAAAAGATACTTTCTAGGGAAGAAATTGGATTATTAATTATTTAAGGCGAATTGAGAAATTATTACACTATTAATCTTATTAACATTCACATCACCTAAATGTGGTCGAAAAAATATATTGTAGAAACAAAATAATTATCATTTTTGATTAGTGATAACTATTCCTTCTATGTATATCTCATGGAAATAGTTCTCTAAGTCACTAAGTCAGATTGTCTACGTTTAAAATTTGGGAAAAGGTTGAAACTCTCATTATCAAAAATTCTTAGCTTATATCTGGACAATGTTTAACCATTTAAAGAAAATAGTGTTAAACAATAATTATGATAATTATTTATTGGAACATCTATAGTAATTTTATGGATAATAGATTGATCCATCCACTAATAATAAATACAAAGGCATATGGTTTAACTTGACTAACCCTCATCTGAGTTGTAATTAAGAAATAAATATCTCCATACTTGGATTATATTTATATTTCATAAATAGTATCCTAAATAAAATTAATTTCATATATATGATCAATATACAAAAAATATTTTTGCTACATTTACAATTTATTATACCCTCCTAATGGTGGAATATAGTGATTTCATTGATACAGGACCTTGACCCTTCCTAGATTCATTCACCTCTAATAACTTTTCATTGAAGTAGAAGAAGATTCATATTAATTCACATGGGAATTATATTATGTATCAGCTTTCATAGTTTCCACTAAGATAATATGATTTGTATATCAAACCTTAATGATGCATTCCTTATTGGTTTGTGCCACTATAACCTTTTGTAAACCACTCTAACAAAAAAACAATTAGTCATGGTTCCCAACATATGACCGCATGCGTTTCCTATAACTGTATCAAATTTCTTCTTTTACATAAAATTATTTTTACTATGATAATAAAAAATATTATGTTTCATTGTTAATATCCTTTATTGGTCATTACTAAAGATAATGGGTGATGGAGTCAAATGATCTAGATAAGAAAATATGAGAGTCAATAATCAATTGTTTTTAATTAATGAAAATTTATAATGGGTTATTATATTTAGATCAACTAGGATTAGACTTATTTTATACAACATATAAATAAAATTCGTAAATTTGTTGTGATACATAAAATCCAACAAATAGGTGTGCTGCAGAAGCAATAGTTCAGTTATGTTTATAAAATGTATATTGATTGGATAGATACATGATTTTACAATAATAAAAAATCATATTTATCTATGAGATGGATTATAAGTTGTTTATACGAAATCCAAAACTGCATAATTAATAATTTAATATAAAATATAATTTTTTTTTATATTTGAGAAACTTCACAAAAAACTATTATTGTACTTGGTTTTACTAATCCATCATTGATAATAATAGTATTTGGGAAACAATTTTTTATAAAATACATGAATTCATTATCCCTTATCATGAAACCAACAAATAAAATCCATTTAAAGATAAATTTATTTATGATTTTTCAATAGTAAATTAGTTTGACATAAATAATATTAATGTATCAAGGAAATACAAAAACACACTAATGCATCATTTACCTATGTATTCTTTGTTTAATGTATTGAAATTTATTATAACCTTCATTTATGGAAATTAAATGTTGATATTTTATTTAATGATACATGATAGGTTGAATAATTTATTATATTCAATGAAATGACCATATTCACATATAATATTTCATATTTAATGTTATAATTTTTTACTCATTTTGGGATAGTGTGTGGTACCATTTTGAATGGTATATTTGAAATTTACTAGTTCACCTTCAGTTTTCATTATTTCATGAGTCAATAGAAAAAGTCCTCAATGAAAAGAAACAATAGTCATTTAACACTCTTGACTGGTACAAAAAGTATTCAATAAGATATTTAAGAATATAAGATATGGATTTGACACAAAAATGATAGGAACTCTCAGTTATCATGTAAATGGTTTTTATTTTTTAAACTAATTTAATATTATTTTTGAATCCACAATTAAGTTATCCTAATCCAAAATATAATTTTCATACAATTGGTATCAATGTGATCAAGAATTACTATATAAGTTATTATTATTTTTATTCTGTTTGATTAATCTAATTTTGTTGAACAAAATTTTATTTATTTTAATTAGTTCATTAAAATGATAATAGAAATACATGATTAAATTTGAAATCATTGAAACCTATGTCATCATTGTCATATATCATGCATGGAAATTGATATAATTATATATATTATTTCACTACATTGTGATTTTGAGAAAAGTAATTAATTATATATTTTTATATTATAATTATTTTAATAATTAGTTTCCAAATATATAGATAATTTGTTAGATATAATATTATATATGAGAGTATGAATTAATAAATTTGTTTATTTTTATATCATTCATTTAAACCCACAATCCATTATTTATACAGTTTTCATCATTTTATTTATATTTTGTAGTGATTAAACACAATTCATTATTATTTTTAATTATATAAAAATTTATATATATATAAAATATAGTTTTTAGTTTATTGATTTGAAAAAAATACAAAAATCATATTAAATTTATTTTTAAAATAATCAATCATTTTTATGGTCATTAGAGACATGAAATATTTATTTCTATAAAAATAATTTTTAAAAATATTTTCTAATCGATATTTAAAAAATTTAAATTATTACTTTTGTAAAGATATAGTAAAATAAGTATTCTTTTAGAAAAATATATTTTTTTATATTTTTTTGTAATTATAAACTCACTCATCATGGGAATAATTATGGAAAATATTATGTGTGATGATTTTTTTGATTATATATGTATTAATTTATCATATATGTCAAAATATAATTTTCTGAAATTTTTTTAATTATGAACTCACCTTTCATGGATATAATTTTAGAAAATTTTATGTAATAAAATAATTTTCATTAGAAATTATTTTATTAATTAGGTTTTCTTATTTGTTTATTGAATTTGTATCATTGTGATCTAACATATAGTTTTCATAGTTATGCAAAATAGTTTTATATTATAATGTTTATGTGATTATATTTCATTAATATTTAATTATTATATCAATTTGTGTTTATTAGTGTAATTTATTTATTTATAAGACAATTTTTCTTAAAAATTATATGAATTTATATTTAATACCATATCACAGTTAATTTTTTAACACAATTTTTTTTTAAATTTTGTCATTAAAATATAATAATATTATGATCTATAGAACCTTACTATTATTATGATGCCTAGTTTTATAATTTATACAAATATCTAAATACCCAATCAATAATAGATTTTTTTCCTAAGAAAAACATAAATTATATTTTTATAATTTTATTTATAAATGGGATTATTTTCATTATTATTATATTTTTTATTCTTAGTGTAAATGTCCATATGAAAAACTCATCAATATATGATTTTATATTAAACAATGATAACACATCATAATATTGAAAATTATTTATTATGGAATTGGATCATTATGATAATGATGATTATGTATACATTTTTTAAATTTAAGACAATAACCAATAAATTTTCGGCATTATCTTTTTAGGTTCCATAAAACTCATACATCATCTCATAATAATTATATATTTTTGTACCCTCAAAAAGAATCATAAAAAAAATAAAAATACAATATAATAGGTATGCAATTAAAAGTATTTATTATTTCTACATATATATTTATAGATATTAAAGGACTCTTATTTTTAAACATAACAACATAATTTAATATTCCAGTCAAAATATCTTATATTATTAATTTTTTTGACTATAAATAATCCCTATATATTAATTTATATTTAATGATAACTCCTTAAATTGGTGATTATTTTCTAAAATTTTTAGGATAAATATATTAATTTTTATTGGTACATAGATGACATAGTTCTTTTTAACAATGGTGTTAATCTATTTAATGAGACATAAATGACATTAAACTATCAATTTTATATAAAATTCATTTGGGATGATTTTTTTTAATCATTGAAATTCATTATGAATTGTCATGTTGTATTTTTATGTTGTCTTTGTTATGATATATTTAAATTATCCTAAATTAGTTTAGAAGTGTTTATTTCTCAACATGTACTTCACAAATTTCTAAATGATGGAAATGAGATAAAATATTCCTCACATACTTCCTCTATTAGAAATTTTATATACAATAATGTTTATGTTTTACATAATAGTGATTTCAATGTAAACTATTTGGGATAAAAATCAGTGATAAAAGATTGATTCAATTGAATTATATTAAAAGGTCATTATGTATTTTCAGTGTATAAAAGACTATTTATTAACCATTAATAAGTATAATAATATTCAGATCAATGATTAATTTTACCCTAATATTGTAGGTTCCATGTAAACCAAAACTATACTTTCTAATTTATTTTTTGATTTATAGATGTAATATTTCTTGGTAAAGTCCCAAATAAACACTAATAGTCACTTATACCCAGAAATCAGAGTTTATCTCACCTTTGAAAGTTTTAATGGATATTTGGCATTTATTGTGATAATATTATTGCCCTAAAATTCTCTCAATTAATTTTTCTTGTTTATTTTTTCAACCATTTTTATATAAATACTTTGTTGTGAGAGATAAAGTTATAGAAACTTATACTCAAACAGAGAATATTCCAATAGAGAGTATGTTGGATGACAAACTAACTATAGAAATAAATATTTGGGATTATCATAATCATTATATCCAAATAGTTTTGTTATATTCTATTGATGTATACGTTTAATGGATGTTTGAAACCCAATATCTAATTTTTTTCGTTCTTTAAGAGATATTTTTTAATGAATGCATTTTTTATATTTGATCTCTAATTTCATTTTATGATGCATATAGAATTGTTAGAATTACAAAAATGGTTTAAATAGTTATTTAATCCCTTATCCTTTTTTGATGCTCAATTATTAAAACATGTATGAGTAGTATTCCTATTTGATAAAATAACTACATTGTCAATGTATCATATTTTGGGATTTCATGTGTTTTAATTAAATTGAATCATTTTTTGAACATAATTATTATCATAATTAATTTAGGTAACCCAATTAGGAAAATATACAATTCACTTTTTGTGATGATAATATATTTCGATTAATTAATTAATTAATCTGAAACATTTAAATTTTAATGATTCAATTAAATAAAATAATTATTTGGATACTTATATTAGTCCATGAAGGTATTAGTAAGTCACATTGATGTATAAATAATTGACTATAATTTTAATTGTCCTTAATTGATATAGTTTTTTTTGTGGTTAATATTTATATTTTGTTTTTAATGTAATACGAGTGGGATAATTTTAAATTTAATAATATATTACATTAGTTAATCTATTTATAAAATTTAAATTATTTTCATGAGTCAATTATAAAAGTAAATGAATGAATTCTTTTGTTACCCCGTATTCATATTTTAATGTAATTTTGTTTCATATAAATATAATTTGGGAATATTTAATTTTGAATTTGTAATAAATGATACATGATGGATTGTTTCATTTATTATAGTCAATGAAAGGTCCCTATTATCATGTAGAATAGCTTGCTTAAACATCCTCTACATTTAGTGGTTTTTTTGTGTCAAAATATCTTGATAGGATTTTTTTAAAAGAGATTAGTTTTACATCATTAATATTTCTTCAAACAGTTGATATACAATTAGTTTATGTAATGAAACACTATGTAGTAAATAATAATGATTGTTATAAAAATTCATCAACAAGATAGTCAGGAATATGATATGTGGATCTGAAACAAAAATGATTGGTACACACCATTACAACATGTACTATTTTTATTTTCTAGCATATTCTGATATTATATTTTGAATCCATGATTCAATATGGATAATCTCTAATCTAATTTTCCAATATTTAATTGATTAGGAAATTACCATGACATTGAGATGACTTCTAAATCATTTATCTACATGAAAATATAAGAATTTTCTCTTCAAAGGGGATATCTCTACTTCATTAAAAGATATTTTTGGAATCCCTTTAAACATGAAAGATTCTTTTGATACCAGATTAGAATGAAGACTACACATATATATGATATTATCTTTCAATCACGCGAGAAAAAAATTATTGTCTAAATATGGAAATTGATCCTAAGATAATATTGAGGTATCCCTAATTAGAGAAACAAATGTTTTTGAATTAGAAAGAAAACATCAAGAATCTACAAATATTATTTTGTGAGAGGTATCGATCATGAGAGGGTGCTTCATGAGTAAGGGGGAAAACATGAATACATTACTATTATATAAACACATGTATGTATATGTGTATTAATGGTGGTGTATATATTTTTGTATTTATTTATATATGTTTTCATTTATGTATGTTTGTATGTATTTATGTTTATATGTATGTATGTATGTATGTATGTATATATGTATGTATTTATAAGTTAAATATATATATATATATGATAATATTATTCTTAATGATGTTATATGCCTACATGGTGAGGATATAAAATTATGCAAACAAACAAAGAGACATATATTCAAACATATAGATAAACATATGTACGTAAGTACCTTCATTCATAGGTACGCACACACACGTGCATATATAAATACATACATACATATATACATAAACACACACAGAGAGAGAGAGATATATATATAATTGTGTTCTTCAATATAAGGATAGAGAACTCCTTGGTAAGGATGGATGGGTGTGTTTGTTTGTCCTCCAATAGAGAATGAGATTATATAGGGTTTTCCTTAATATAAAACTGTTCTCTATTAGGAAGATTTCCTATAGTGGGAAGTTACTATTGACATATATTCTAAAAATAGATACAAATATGTATAGTTATTTTATATTGAAATTTGATAACCTTATGGATAATTAAGAATGATATTGTTCATGGTTTCCCTTGTCCGATAATTTTTCATTGGTAGGATGGTTTCCCATATTGGAACAGAACCATTGAAATATATTATAATAATGGTTACAAATAGGTAGAGCTAATTTAAATTTCAATTCGATAATATTGTAGAAAATTTACATCAATGAAATAAACTCATTTTTTTGTCTAGTGGAATGTTATAATTTATATATATATACATATTGTGTTTTCACATTAAATTATTTTTATAAAACTATTTAATAACAATTCATTTTATTTATACCCAAAATAAATTATAATATTATTCTATGAACATAGTGAGTAGTGGATATAACCCTATGATATTTTATGAAATATTTATTTTCTCATACATTTAATTTCAATAATAGATTGTGTTACATGAAGAATCATATTTTAATGAACCACATCATAATATAAATATATATATGGGGGTCGTAATAATTATAAATGTAATTATTATTTCTTATGAAATAAGAAAAAAATTCATTCAAGGTCACATTATGTTTTAAAAAGACATTTTTTAAAAAAAATAATTTTTTATTAGTTTTATGTATATATAATAAATTTAGTTTCTATTAATTTTAGTGATATTAATTAGTTAAAAGTATACCATTTTTCAAAAAATAAAATCAAAATAAGATTATGGAGCAGTTTTCAGATTTTTGTTAAAAACAATGGGATGTTAGTGAAAATATCGTTTCTGTAAATACAATCATTTTATTTCATTAAATCAAGAAATTTAATGTCTGATTGAATTTTAATTTGGTACTAATTTTAAATATTATCCATTTTTTATAATAATTCAATTAATTTTAATTTTATAATTATATATCATGATTTTGTTTCAAATCAGTATTTATACCCAAAATCATAAATTTTAAAATAATCATTTTAAGTGAATAATATTATCCATTTTAATTAAATAAAATAAAACACAACAAGTAATGATATAAATGAAACTTATAGATTATATAACTAAATTTTTTTTAATTTAGATTCATCTTATTAAGATGATTTTTCATTGAGTTAATATAAAAACATTTTTCATAAAAGATAACATTTTTCTAAAAACATATTTTACATTCCATTTTCACTATTATTATTTTATTATTTTTAAAACATTTCCAAAAATAAATTTTATAAAAATAATAAATTTTATAAATTTAAATGTATGTTTTTCTGATCTTTTACAATTTTTTAAAAAAAATAATATTTCGATGAAAAGAATAAAAATGGTTTTATTTTAAAACTGCATTTTCATTTTATAATTTCAAGATTATTTTTTTAAATAGTTATAAATTTTATATTAGTTTAATTATATGTATATTAATATTATTTAGGTCATATTATTAATTTCATATTGAATTTTGATATTAAAACGTTTTATACTTAAGAATGTTTTTCTTTGGAAAACCACTTTTTCATCACGTTAGTGGGTTAAATTTTAATTTAAATACTATATATTAGATGAATTTAATTGGGTAATATTTTTTCCATGTTTTGAATAAGTTTAATGAACATCATTTCATTAGTTAAATTAAATTTGTTGTGCTAATAATGTTAAAACAAAATTTTTCACAGTAAACATGTTTATGTGAAAGTTATTTTTTCACTCATATATTGTTTTTTAAAAAAATTATTAATATTTATAATTATTGGGTTTAAATGATATAATAATAATCATTTTATTTTTGGGATTAAGGTATAAATAAACTTGTAAAATAAATAAAAAACTAGTTATCATGGTGACAACATAAGCTATAAAATTATGTAGACTTAAAGAAAAAGGTTTAACAAGTTTAGACCATGTGTTTTATTTGAATGAGTGGATTGAAAATATTTTATCAAAATTACATTAATAATAAATAATGGTGGTAATTTTGGTGATATTGACTTCCTATTATTGAATATTTTTGGGTATTTCAAAAAACTCAAGTCTTACTCAATTATAAAAGGACAATTCCTCCCCTCACGTATACACTCATGTTGAGATAGTTTCATATAAAAAAATTTAAAAAATCAGTACCAAAAATTAATATACATATTATATATATGGTTTCTATCAGAAATTTCTGAAACCAAGGGTCATTAAAAATAGATCATAAGGATGTTTTCCTAGGATAAAGGAATTGTCTTTACTGAACTCTAACATTATTAAATCCTCAAATACTACCTTCACTCAAGTATTAATAATTATAAAATAATAAAAGTAGTATATTTAATATCATTATATATTATAATTTTGATTTCATACCATTTATATGTCTCATATTTTTTTCAAATTTGAAACCAGAACCACCGATTGTGTGTGTGTCGGACAACCACCTTGTGAACCTGTGTAATTAATTTACCATCACCACCTCTCAAGAATTGATATAATGATGAATTTAAGTAATATATATATTTATGATATTTATTTAATTTTTATAATTCTGTAATTATAATATGACATGTACCATAACACATTTGGTTTTGTGGTGACACGATAATGTCACTTGTTTGTATGGGGGATTATCGCCTCAAGATGAGATGTGATTCGTTTTTCCCTTAATATTCACATGGATGGTAATAAGGATACATTTAATTAATATATGTTATATATAAGAAATAATAATTTCTCTTTAATGGTGTTGTAGGATTTAAATTTCATTGATGTATTCTATCTACAAAATGGAAATAACTTTTACACGTACGTATAACCCTATTTCTCCCCGAACAGTGTTATTAATTTTATACATCTAACTTTATTGGATTAATATGAATAAATACATAAGTAATATTTATGATATTTATATAATTTTTAAAGTTATATATATTATATAACCCTCATCAAGGTGAATTGATGAAAAATACCAAACCAAAACATATACAGAAAATGACAGAGTTGTTACCTAATGCGGGATTTTAACAAGGAATTGTTTATTAGAGGGTAATGAAAGTCAAAAGTAAATCATATATGGTATGATATATATAAATATTGTTTTTCAAAATATGTATGATTAAATTATACATATTATACATTTGGTTCAAATTATTATTGTGGAATTTATGACTTACAGTAAGATATTTTTGCCTCTAGTTTTCTTCTTTGGGTCATATGTAATGTTATGCTCCTATATAATTTTATTAGGTGTATAAACTGAACATTTTAAATGTGATATCATGAATTAATTTATTTTCATGATATATAATGTTTCATTTAAATTTATTCAATCATGCTTCTTACATTTCAAAAGTTACAAAATCATGTAATAGGCTTTAGTCACACTTTTATTTCTATAACACAAGTTCTTTATACACTATATGTTACTTTTGTGTTGTATATAAACTACTCGTGAATATATTTTATGATTATTATTGTAATAATTATTGGATATAAATATCCATAAAATATTTTTTCATTCACATGGAATATAATTAAAATATTCTTATGTGGTGTTGGTTTTTATCTTACATTCCAATTGTTTTTTTGATTGTTTTTTATTATGCTTATAATGATGAAACATTATAATGAAACTCTAATGAAACACATAATTTTTTTAACAAATAGTTTTTTTAGAGAATAAAATATTCCCCTTCAATTTTCTATATTTAATAATATGTGAAAAAAAGATAATTGTTTTTTAAAAATTGACATTATTTACCTATTCGACCATTATCAATATTACTCTTCCATTTACACATATTATAAAAATTTATAAAGAAAAGTGTTAATACTACAAAGAGATTTTAAATAATTTTTTAATGTTTTTTGACTTTTAAAAATTTTATTAACATGAATCATTGATTCATTTTCCCAAAACCAACCTTTATTAGTTTATCGAAATGTAAAAGTAATCACTATTTTAATGGGTATTGAATGAAACAAATGTTACACCATCATAATTAATAAATGTATTAAATATTCCTTTCTATTATTCAATGTATTTTTTCATAAAAATTAATAAACCAAATCTTTTTTGGTATAGATCTTGTTTCATATTATTTTCTAGGAAAAAGGATGATTTAAAAATTCTATGAGTACACGATGTGTACCATTTAGTACACACTGTGTACCCGATTGCTACGAGTAGTTGCGTTCTACCTCTATAATAACAGACTACAAGGATGTGTGGGCCACCTAATGTGGGGGAAGGTTGAGGCTAGTATATATCATGTACATTAAATGAACACACCTTAAACCACTATTTTAGTTTTATTAATCGGACCGAGGTCATGTCTCATCTTCATAAATCGTTTCTTCATCTCGTGTCACATACAGTAGAGCGATGTATGACTGAGAATATTTGAGAACCTCCCATTCCTCCGCCCAATCTCTGATTTAAGTGTCCTCAGGTGTGTTGGACTCCCACCAGTTAGTTATATCTTTCCCTACAACCTCTCTTACTGATTTCTCCTCCTCGAATTGTCCAAGTTTGATTTTTTTTAACTTTTTATAGATCTAAGACGTTATAGACAGATTCCAAGGTTGAAATTCAATATTGTTCATTATTCAACCTTGAGGTAGGTGGGTGTTTGCCTTTTAGGGGGTTTCTTTGAGTTATATATGCCTAAGTATCAATTACCAATGGTTCAGGTATTTTTTGTTAAGTAATTGAACCATATTATCATATTCCTTATATTTATTGACAAATTAATGGGTTTAATAAATGTATGTTGGTAAATTTCATGTATATGGGATACCTCATGGTTGCGTTTCCTTGTTTGAATTTCTATGGTCATTTGGTCCAGGTTGCCTATTTGGAAAACATTGTTTCTTTTCATGTCTTATTGGGTGTGTATAGATTTTTTAATTGCTGCCTATTAAATGCATCTGTTATGTATTGTATATACTTAGCCTGTTAGTAGTTGAGATTACAATTGGATGTTGGATATTTTTAGTGCATGATTGATTTACACAGTGCTGTGAGAACCTAGTGTGGGGAGGCCATAGTTGGAATTGAAGTTGAGGGCTTCCCCAGAGTGTCTGTTATGTTTACGTTACAAGACAATATGCGGGATTGATAGTGAGTTCTCCCTCAGAGTGACCATAGTATACTGTTACAAGACCACAGGGGGAATTTTCATTGAGTTCTTCCTCAGATATGCTTTTTCTTTGTGGTACCAAAGGGGTTACATTGAGTGAGCTTTCCCAGAGGGTTGTTAAATTTATATTGAAAGAATGACATGTTGAACTAGATAAGTTAGACTATGAGATCTTTCCCAGTGGTTTCTGTTGGAATGATTTATTGATTGAGACATGCCAACTAAGCCAAAGAAAAAATATGGACCCAGTCTTACTTGACTCTATGATGGTCTTCTAAGACATTTGTTTTTATTTCCCACATGGGATACAAAGCATAGGCTATATCCTGGGATTTCATTATTACATGGTTTGAATAAATATTAAATGTAAATGAATGTAATTAAGAAACTGTATAATTGTTTCCTTTTGAGTACTTCCATGTTTATTGCTTCATTTTTCGTATTTCCAGCTATATACATTCACTAACAGTTATGCACAAGTATTTTGGTGGTTTCATCATAGGATTCAAATAATTTCATATTTGGGTCATGAGTTTAGACCCAAACCAATTATATGATTGCATGTATAGATAAGGGAAAGTTCCCTTCTTCGTTAGGTACTTGATTGTTGTGAACTGGAGAGCATGGGAGAATGCTGAGGCTTGCGATGCTGTAGGAGTTTGCTTGTTTTATTTTTCACATTGGTTTATTACTATATTCCATCGCTATGACTTGTTTGTATACTTTACTAGAAATATTTGACATGCATCATTTATATATGTACTCTAGTTGTTTATTTATTACTAGTCTTCTATAATTTCATCATTGTATAGTATTACTATTTCCATTATTGTTTTTTTCCCACGATGGTGCTCCGCCATTGAGGGAAATATTTTCCCTACTATTACACCCAAGGAACTCGATACTAGTCAAAAGCCTCTAGTGTTCAGGGAAATGTGCTGGAGGTCATGTGACCAACCGGGTACGGGGCACCTTTTGGGCGGCACCTGGATCCATGATGTTACAAATTTGTATCAAAGTAGGGTTTCTTTTCTTCCTTGTCTTACTGTTTGGAGTCTATAGATAGGGATATGAAGGAATAGGTAGTTATTAATAAGTTTTGATCCGGTGTAGCTACCTTGTGTATAGTTATAATCCATGTTGCCTCTAATATTGAAAATTTATTAGTTTTACAATTATAATAGTTGATTTTATTTCACTGTTGGGTTATTCACTTGTTTTGTGTTGTTATAGTTGAAATTATTGATGTTCTATTTCTATTAGAACCTGATTAGATGAGGGTATTCGATCACACGCATCATATAGATACCTGATAGAGATCACAAGTCATTCATTCTTGTCATTCCATTAAGGGTGCATTTATAATTGCATGATTTTGTGATAGATGTTGAACTAAATATGCAAGGTGTTGATATAGAATCCATGATAGAATACTGAATATTTTGATAGGGTATCAAAATGTGAAATGTTTCATTGGGATGGATGCCAATTATTAGTCAGTAAGGTGTTATGGTCATTCTTTGATTGGAATTTAGGAGATCATGTTTGAACTATAAATTGATTTTTATCAAACTATTATGTGAATAACGATTTAAAACATTGATTTATTGGAGTATGGGCTCTAATAAGTCAGAATATTTCTTTACTTGGAAGATATTTTATGTTTTTAATGGTTCCAATAATTTTTTAGTGGCTCAAAATCTGGAAAAATAGACAACACGACAAGTGGTGTAATGATCACATACCATGTGTTCATCTGTTATGAAAGAAACAAATTTTCTTAAGTACACATTGTGTATTGTATGTACACACCATGTAGTCATTAACAGTGTGACTAACTTTGTGAGAAGAGACACATGGATGTAAATCTTAGGTATAACACGTCGTGTACTTGGAGTACACATCATGCCAAATATTCCATGTTTTTAGTCGTGTGACTAACGACACAAGTGGACAAAACATAAGTGGTACACATTGTGTTTAGGGTGAACCCACCATGTAGTTTTACCGAGGAGAGAACTATTTGGTTTAGCCATGTAGAAGAACTCGGACATGATATAAAAATTCATGTACACACAGTGTCACTGGAGGAATACACGGTGTGTTGGGTTGTTACACAACCAGGTTTGGTAGAGGTACCCACCGATAGTGAAACATAAGAGAACACATTGTGTGGATGGTATACACGTCGTATAAAATGGTTTTGAAAATCATGAATATTTTCTTCTACTGTTCCTTTCATGAAATTCTAATTTTTAGTCCTTTATAATCTTGAATTGAGGTGTGCATTTGACCTTGCAGATTCGGGCCACCAGGACGTCATCCAATTGTATGCCAGATATAGGGCAACAATAATACACTAAAAATAGTAGATCTTGGACTACCAGAAGATCCTCCAATAATTCCCTTCATGGAACCACCTTTTATACTAGACAAAGGCGATGATGCGTCGTTCTGAGAAGACTTAATGAGGTTCAGGAAGAATTCCTTGGGCCTTATGAATCATTTCCCATCTATGGAAGAATTGATGCGGGTTTTTCAGCATCTGCATCCTCCCACTATCTCCAGGGATGAAGGACCTCAGGATTTCGTTTCATGGTAAGAATCCATTCTATAAATCTTTGAGAATCACATTACACATCATTAGAAAAGGGTGAATCTTTCAACAGACATGCTTCAAGATTTATCCAAGAGATGGTGGGATGTGATATCGCATACGGGAAGCCAACGAGTTTTGGCTTGGGATGAGTTCTAGCAGATCATTATTGACTATTTATACTCAAATAACATGAGGGTGGACCAAGAACAAGATTTAATGGGTATATAATAGGGTACTTTTTCAGTAATATAGTATTCTTCTCACATCATAGAGGTATAACACATCACACCCATTCTGGGGATGATGAGTTATTATTGGATTGGATGTTTGAGGGTGGTCTCAGAGATCACATTTGATCCGAACTTAAGATGTTCCTGTAGACTTCCATATATTCTACAGTCAACCAGGCGAAGATCACCGAGAATAATCTAAGAGATTTTGGAGCTATGAACCACGGAATTTCAACATCCAGAGGTGGTACTTCTCTGACTGATAGTAGGAATCTCCATAGGGAGTTTACACGTAAAGATCCTAGTAGATCAGATATTCCTTCAGGTAACCAGGTGGTATGATACTAGTGTGGTAAGAGTTGGTATACAATACAACAATAATTCAAACACCCAGTTGAATGTTGATCTTGTGGAAATATGGGCCATCTTCAGCATTTTTCCTGGGGTTTCTCCCAAACATATTTTGATAGGGGTTGTGCTATAACTCCACATTCCAGAGTAGGACCCCCAATTTCTCATTAGTCTGGGAACTACTGTTTGTAAGACTATCCAGGCCGAGGAAGAGTTCATGGTCATGGTAGCCAGTTGGAAGGTTTCGAGAGACATAATGGTGGATCAGATTAGGGTAGTCAATAAGGTTCATAGGTCCACGATACATGTCAGCCCTTTCTAGTAGGGAAATCCCAGCATGGGAATGATCTTGAGCCATCTATAGTTAGAGTTACGATTCTAGTTGTATTGGTTTTAGATTATTTTATTTATGATATAGGTTCTTCCCATAGTTTGTTATCTGTTTCCACTGTGGAATGCCTTGGGCATTGTATCATTACTTATGAGGATTTTATGGTTCTTGACACTCTGTTAAGAATTAAGATGGATAGTGTACATCTATACAAGGAGATCTCTATTGAGGTTGGTCAGTTTCACTTTTTATGGGACCTATATATCTTAGAGATTACATGATTCTATATCATTATCTGAATGGTATGGTTTCTATCCTTCTAGGCCTTTTTTGAATTATTTTATCATAGGGTGAGTTTCATTTCACCAGACGTCTTGTCTTTTCTACCTGTGGATGAATGAGATGTTCAAGAAAGTAGAGCAGGGCCCAAGCATCATGGGTTGCGAGGAATTACAACCAAAATTGAAATTTTATATATGGATGTCTAATGGACTTCACATATGGATTTCCACCCACGGTGGATCGTTTTTGGTATGACATTCCAGAATACATTCTAGGTTTACCTCTAGAGTGGGAGGTAGATTTTTCTATTGATATTGTTTTAGGAGCAGACTCAGTGTCCATTCATCTATATAATATGGCTAAACCAGAATTACAATATATCAAGATGCAGTTCGAGGAGTTACAGGAAAAGGGTTTAATCTATCTAAGTACTTATCCTTTAGGTTCGCCTGTCCTTTTTCAGAATAAGGTAGATGGAACTCTCATACATTGTGTAGATTATTAGAAGCTGAACTAGTTGACAACTAAGGACCGATATACCTTGCTGTGGATTGATGATCTGTTGGATCATCATGGAGAATTCCAGGTGTTCTCAAATATTTACATGAGATCCAGTTATCAACGATTTCATTTTCGAGCATCAGATATACCTCTTATAAACTTTCAGAGTAGGTATGGTCTATACGAGTATGTGGTTTCTCCATTTAGACTCACAAACATGCCGACAATTTTCATGTAACTGATGAAGTGAGTGTTCCATACTTACATGGACTCTTTTGTGGTTGTTTTCATGGAAGATATATTGGTGTATTCTCGCAATCAGCATGAGCATACTAACCATCTTGATATGATTTTGAGTACACTAAGAGGGAATTAGTTGTATGCTAAAATTTCAAAATGACACTATTGGAATGACTAAATTCAATTCATGGGTAATGGTTTCTCATAGACATGAGTATTAGTAGACCCATAGAATGTGAGAGAAGTAGTTTCCTAGGATAATCTGAAGAATATATTTGAGATAAAGTGTTTTTTGGGGCTGGTTGGTTTCTAAAATGGTATTATATAGTACTTTTCATACTTTTCAGTTCCACTAATGGGCCAGAATAAGAAGGGTTTGAATTAATTGTGGATATAATCTTGTGATTCATCATTTCAAGAGAAAAAGGGATGGTTGTCATCAACAAAAATATTGATTTTTTACATCTTGTAATGAGTTACATTATTTACTATGATGCATCATGTATCGGGCTGAGTGTAGAGCTTATGGAGGGTGAAGCAGTAACTGTGTATGGGTCTCGGCAGATGATGCATCATTTTTGGAATTACCTGACACAAGATCTCTTGTTAGAAACAATTGTACATGCATAATGTTATTGGAGAAATTATCTGTTGGGAGATCATTTTCTGGTTTTCACTAAAGATAAAAGTCTCAAGTATATCTTTATTCAATGTGATCTGAATTTGAAACAAAGTAGGTGGGTTGTGTACGTTATTTATTTTGATATTGAGCATTCCTGCACACCTAGGAAAGGAAATGCAGTGGCTGATTCATTGAGCATGGGGACTCAGATACTGACAGTTCATGAGGCTAGCAGTGAGTGGTAGCTTATGGCTCTGTTCACTGAGATGCAGTTGGAGGTTCATGACAGATAGGGGCATATGTTTATTTTTTCTGTAACCTATACTCATTTGGATTGAGTGTGAATTAGTAATATTTCATATTCTGAAGGCATATTCCAGTGGGATAGTGTTTTAGAAAAGGACCCTATTCTTGTGTGGACTGTAATCAAGGATGAGATTTTGCGTTTTTAGGGGCGTGTGTGGGTGTCCGCGGACATACGTGAGAATATTTTGTGGGATTCATATTTTTTTGTGGAAATTTATCATGAATTCACCATGATGTTTCGAGCTCTATACCATTATTATTGGTTTCTAGGAATGAAGAGAGATGTTTTTGGATTTTTGATGAGATGTTCCACCTATCAGTAGGTGAAGGAAAAGAATAAAAGAGAGACATGAGTTTTACAGCAGATACCCATTCCCAAGTGGAAGTGGAAAGATGTTTCATTGGATTTCCTGAACGGATTACCATGGTCACCTCGAAAGAATGATGTAGCTTGGGTTGTCATAGATAGACTCGCAAAGGTTGAATAGTTCATATCGATCAAGAGACCATAATTGTTGATGAGCTTGGAATATTGTTCATCCAAGATATTTTATGGTTTCATGGGGTTCCTCACTCTACCGTTTCAGACAGGGATTCCCAGTTTACTTCTTGTTGCTGGCATGGACTATAGAGGGATTTGGGTACACAGGTAATCTTGAGTACATCTTACCATCACCTAATAGATGGCCAATCCGAGTGGAAGATTTAGGTTTCGGAGTACATAATTTGAGCATGCATCCTGGAATTTAAGGTTAATTTCTAGTGACACATAGCCCTAGTATATTTTTCATTAAATAAAACTTTTCAATAGAAGACTTAGATTGAACCTTATTAGGCATCGTATGGTAGTTCATTCTGATCACACCTATGTTGGATAGAGGATGGAGAGGAAGCTACGTTGGGGGTTCATCTTATCTAAGAGACTACTGAGCATGAGGAGTTTATTCATGAAGAGGATAGCTACTGCACAATTTTTCTTGAAATCTAATGTTGAACAACAAAGACGCCCTATGGTGTTCGAGGCTGGAGATAAGGTTATCTTACCCATTGCACTGTGTTTGGGACACATGAGGATTAAGAGATAGGGGATGCTTTCACTGATGTACGTCAGGCCGTTTGAGGTTTTTGATAGAGTCGAGATGATTTCCTATAGGTTGTAGTTACCTCGTAGGTATCAGTTTATGCACGATGTCTTCCACATTTCCTTGCTATAATGTTAATTTTTAGGCCCATCTCGCATTTTTTAACCTGTCGTTTTTATGTTGTCTGTGGTTGCATTAATTGAGGAGAACCCTATTCAGATTGTGGATCACAACATGAAGGTTCTCTGTGATATTTTTGTTCCTCTAGTATGGGTGTTATGGTATCACTATTGATTACCTGACATCAATTGGGGGAGGGAGACCGACATTTGATCATAGTGTCCAGAGCTGTTTGAAGTTTCTTCTTCACCACCCATATAAGGGAAATTTAGGGATTAATTTCTTTAAGGGGAGATGTTTTTAAGAACATGGATCTTTAATTTATGTATGGATCTTGTTAATTGTTGTTTTTTAGGAAAAAAGAATATTTTGAAATTTTATTGATTACAAGTCGTGTACCCTTGTGTACACGACCTATACTGGGTTTCCGTAGGTAGTCGTGTACTGGCCGTGATACATACGAGTACATGGGCTTGTGGACAGCCTAAATCAGGGGCCGGTTGAGTGTATTACATAGTGTGTACATTAAATTGTTACGCTGTGTAGTTTTAATTTTATTTAACTAATTGAAACAGTGTTGCATCTCATCTCCCGAACTAGTTTCTTATTCCCGTGACTCATACAATAGAGATATGTTGAATCGAGAATCCTTGACTGCCTGTTGTTTCACTGTCCGAGCTCTAATTGATGTGACAATGGGTGTGTTGGAGTCCCACCATTCAGTTATATCATTCCCAAGAGCCTCCTGTTCTGATTTCTATTCCTTCTTGTGTTATCTAAGGTTTAACATCTTTGACCATTGTTTAGATATAAAAAATTCTAGACCAATTCTATGGATGAAACTAAATATTGTTCATCAAAAAAATTTGAGGAAGGTGGTTTTTTACCTTTTGGAGTTTTTTTTTGAGTTATATATGCCTATGTTTCGGTTACCCATGATTCAGATATTTCTTGTTAAGGAATTGAAGCCTATTTCACCAGTATTAGATTTATTGATAGAATAAGGGTTTTCATTGATGTATTATTCTAAATTTCACGTGTAGGGGACACCCAGTGGGTGAGTTTCATTGTTTCAATGTTTATATCCATTTTTTATAGGTTGCCTTTGAGGATGTCACTGTTTCAATGGATTTCTTGTTAGGTTGGTATTGATTGCTTAATTTATTCTCATTAAATTCATGTGTTATATATTATAGCTTATTATCTTTATTGTAGTGGAGATAAATTTAGGCTATTGGATATCATTTATGCATAATTATTTTACACAGGGATGTGAGAACCTGGTGTAGTGAGACCATAGGGGGAATTGACGTTGAGGGATTCCCCAGAGTGTCTATTATGTTTATGTTATGAGAACATATGGGGGATTTACGTTGAGTGATCCCTTAGAGTTTTTGTAGTATAATTTTATTTTACCACAAGAGGAATTAACATTGAGTACTTCCTCAGCGAGTCTTTGTTTTTATAGGACTAAGGGGTTTTGACTATGGGACATTTCCTAGACTGTTGTTATATCTTTATTGAAAAGATGATATCTTAAACGAAATGGGTTATACTATGAGATCTTTCCCAGATGGTTGTGTGTGAATGATTAATTGATTGTGATGAGCATGCTAAGAGAAAGGACATGCATGGACTCAGTCTTACTTTAATTTTAGATTGTTTTCGGATACATCTCTTTTTCTTTTACCTGATGGATACATATCTTAGGCTAGATCCCTAGATTTTATTATTAAATGGTTTGAATAATTAATAATTATAAATGAATGTAATTGGAAACTTTAGGATTGTTTAAATTTGTGTTCTTCCTTTTTTTGATTCAGTTTTTCTTATCTCCTCCTGTATATAATCTATGATATTTAGGCACAAATCTTTTGGTGGTTAACTACTGGGATTCGCCTCACCCCCTCTTTGGTTCATATTTTTTTACCTAAAAAATTTATATGATTGGAGGTATAGATAGGGTAAGTACCCAACTTCATTATGTACTTGATTGCTATGAGATGCAGACCATGAGAGAAATCCAAGGCTTGTGATGCTGCACGGATTTAATTGTATTCATTTGAACATTAGTTTAGTACTATATTACAAAATTCGGATGTTCATGGATTTCATCCTAAACATATGTGATATGCATCACTTATATATTTACTCTAGTTTTTTATGTACTATCTGTCTTCACTTGTTAATTAGTTTATTTGTATTAACGTTTTTTCTATTGTTTATTATTTTTATTCCACTCTGTTGATCATCCAATGAGGAATTGTTTCTACACTATCACACCCATGGCCCTCAATATTTGTTAGTAGCCTCTGATATTTGGGAAAATGTTCATGTGGGCATGTGACTAATAGTTTATGAGGCACCTTTTGGAGGCACCCGGATCAAGGACGTTACATAAAATTATTTTGAAATGTTTTGTTAAATTTCAGTTTAAAAAGTTATTTTTTATGTTGGAAGGCTGTATTACTCAATAAATATATAATGTGATATTTCAAAGTCATTTTCCATATATGATGAAATCATATGATTTTATTTATGCTTTAATGGGAATATAAACCATTTTCACCATCATTATTATTTTTCTATATGGTTAATGAGTATGATGACAATATATTTATTAAACCCATTCCATTTCAACGGTTTATGCTATGATGAATTCATGAGATAGTTATGAGACACATTTATATTAAATGGTTTATTATTTGATATAATGTTTATGACATATTTGTTTTATTAGGTCGTAATATGATGAATGATTTATGATCACAATATACACTTATGTATGGAATTCATTGTGTGATGCTGGTTATATTATAAATAGGGTTGACACATATGTTCGAACAAAGGACGGTGTTCATTATATATACTAGGATGGGTGGGATATATAAATATATCTATTGCATTGAGTATAATTATATATCTAGGGATATAATGATGATAAACTGGATTATGTGCTAGAACCCCTATGAGAAAAAAGGTCGATATGAGTTTAATCAACTATAAGAAAAAGGTGATGATGTATGATCCACTATAAAAGTCAATATCATTTGTTGACTCCTTATACATTATGATTTTATAGTCATGGTTCTTAACCTTGACATATGTAATGGTTTGTATACTCATGATGGTACCATTTTATATGACATGAACATATGGTTAGTGAATAATTTATAATGATTCCTCACTCTTATGGGTCATATATTTTTAATTTACAATGTTATTTGCCATGGTTCATGTTTACAATCAATGATATATTGGAAATGATATTTTTGGTTATAATAATATCCCAATAGCCTTATTCATATCACATTGTTCCATGTGATCATTGATTTATATCATCCATGTTTACCATTAATTAGAATATAATGTCACCCTTTTTTATATTTCATTTCCTCAGGTTATAAAGATTGTTTTATGTACAATTTGTCTATGAATAATACTAAATTGGAAGATATTTTTGGGAGATGTTGAAGATATTTCAGGAAATAAGATGATTCTTCATCTGTTATGTAAATACACTAATATTTTTCAATATTCATGCATGTATTTATAAAATATATTGAATATTCATTTTTAATAAGTATGGTTGAATTATGAAATGTCTAGGTTGATATGATGGTCTACTAGGATTTGTAATTACACATTTCTTGTGCATCTAAGTGTTCTTGTAGACTCTATTTTTAACATGCTAATTAGGATATGAGTTCCAATTGAGTAATAAATGATTGATGAGCTTGATGGGGATCAAGAAAAAGAACCAAGTTGATATAAAGGTGATTATAATATATTTTCCCCGTCATTTTTTATTTATTTTTATCAACTTATTTGGTAATTTTTTTCATAATCTATGACTATACGGATTGTTGGGTCCATTGCATTATTAAAGTATGTGTTTATTGAATCATGGAAAGAATTTTTTTTATAATTTCACATATCATATAATGTAATATAATTATTAATATTTTATATCATTAAATTATATTAATGGTATAATCTCTCAACTTGATATCATCAGTCCCTCACCACTTGTTGGAAACCTCTATCATATTGGGAGTCATGAATAATTTATGTAACACTACAATGTATGTTAAAAATAGAATTTATAGTAAGTAATTTTACATTATTTAAATTAAAATCCTATATGGTAGATAAAAACGATTCTTTGAATTTGAATATATTTATTATAACTAATAATGAAGAGGAGGAGGATGTGGTTAGTTATGCACTGTTTTTTTTGAAATATGTGATATTGGTTGGAAGATATATATTACTGATGATGAATGATAGTGTTGGTATATTCTATGTGGGTAAACAAATAATAATACAATTATAGTTCCAATGTGTTGATAGCTTCACAAATAATGTCGATTATGGAAGAAGGAGCCCATGAGGGTAGATTCTCGGATATTAGTGGGAGTACCTAAATGTGGATAATGGCCGAACCATAGAATATTTTTCTATTATATAGATTTCACTATTTGCTGAAATATATAATAATATGATATAATGAAGTCCCTATAGGCTGAGATCTTGATGATAATATTATTCTGAGTTCCTATGGATGGATATTTATGTGGGGATATTAAAATGTGGTTAGAATGGGTAGAAAACATCCCAAATCGAAGGGAATGGATTGGTTTTGGTTTTTCTTTTGAGAAATTTATATGATTTTGAATAATTTAATATTTTAAATATGTGATACATTATACATGTTTTGTTTAAATTAATTTATTGTTGTAATAAAAGATTTATTTATGTGTTTTATTTAATTTACGCATTGTAATGGCCCAGACCTCTCCGGTCGATTACTTTGTAAAAATGTTTTTTTTATGTGGTCAATGCGGCGAACATCAAAAATAATAATTATTATTAATAATAAATGGTGACGTGTTAATAAATTTTATTTGGGGTTTTGTTATAAGTGTTATACTAAATAATTATAATAATAATGTTGGTTTTTTTTTATAGATCTGGTAATAAGGATTTAATGAGAATTATGTTTTGAATTAATTGCAATGAGATTTGAGATATAAGGATAAATAAGAGATGTTATTATTTATGATCATTGTGTTTAAAAAATAAAATAATAATAATAATTATAAAGATTTAAAATAGGCGTGTGTCATTTGGGTTTTGAGGGGAGGTGATCTTGCATTTTTTTAGGGAGATTTAATCATTATTATTGAAAATAATTATGATAAAAAGAATGGAACTAATGGTGTAAAATCAAGGGAGGCGCCACTTTGTTGGGGAGGAATTAGATTGGAGAGAGAATATTAACAATATATTAATAATGATATGAAATAAAAGGAGAGGCGCACCAATAAAATAAAGATTGGAGAGAGAAAATGTTTAAATTAAATAAAGATTTAATATTTAAACCAATAAAATAAATAATTTAAAGAGGAGTCAATCATGGGACGTGTTGAACATGGAGAAAAGAAAGTGGGAGGCGCCACTTGTGGAGTGAGTTAAAGATTTGAAATAAATTGGAGAGAGAGTGTGAGAATTAAAAGAGAAGTAATAAAAGAAAAGGAACAGAAATCAATGAAGGAGAAAAGGAGAAAGGTGCACCAAATTGGAGAGAGAGGGTTGGGTGGTTTTAGGTATTTGAAATAAATCAATTAAAAATAATAATATAATAATCATGTTAATGTTTTTGTAGGTAAAACACTTTTCCGACCATAACTTATTCGTGTGACCTCGGAATGACAAACCGTCAGCGGCAGTGTAATCCTGTAATTAAGACGGTCATTTTAAGACCAGTGATGGATACCTTTTTATGAGTTATGTCTCGGGTCAACGAAACACACAAATTAATAAAATTAACGTTTTTTTTAAAACGCGTGGAAACCGCGTGACGTGTCGTGTGTTGACCAGTCAAAACACGTAACGGGTGTACAGTCACACCGTGTATTCCTCAATACACGCTGCATACTGTTTTACCTATTCGTAGGCTATATAAGAAAGGGTCGTGGATTATTTCCAGATGAATCACTTCTTCTTCGCACGACGACACTCTTGGATGATCAAGAAGTCTTCATCCTCTAACTTCTTTGTCCGGGCTCCGAATTACGATCCGTCAGCAGCCACAGGATCGTAGCGACGAGACAAAGCTTCTAAGCCTGGACTTGTCACCTTTCCTTCCGGCCTTCCGTCTCCAGCTTCCATCCTAGGAGGTTTTTGTCGGGTTTGGCGAAGGCGGAGGACACCGAAGGACGTTGTTGGATGCGAGGTGATCGGGACCTTTTGAGGTAGGGGTTTACCTTCGTCTCTCTATTTTGTGCAACATGCGAGGTGGTATATTTTTCTTTTGTTCCATGGGATGCAGTTGAACTTTAAATAAATATAATAAACGGATAAAGAAGGGTATGGGGTTTTGTGCTGTTTCTATTGCCTTCCAGTTTCTTTATCTTCTGATTGTGATTTTGAATTGAAAGGCCTTTGCCTACTGAAAATCAAGGCCGTTGGTGGCCTTTTCATGCGCAATGTATATCTGAATTGTTTGTGGTTGGTTTTGTTAAAACATGGAAAATGGATAAGCACGTAAATGCTGGATGATTAAATGAGAATGAAAACCTTGTGTGATCACCCCGGTTGAACAAAATTGGAATAATGAACATTTTGGGGGTTTGGTTGTTTTGTGGGAAATGTTTTTGTAAACGATGGGGTTGAAATGGGAAGTGGTTGGTTGTGGAAAATGCCTTTATTTATGAAAAGTGTTTTGATTATGAAAAGTGTTTTGAAGTAAAAGGTGTTTTTAAATGCAGAAATTTTTTGTGTGTGGAAAGGGATTTATGTGTGGAACATTGAAATAAATGAATGATGGAATGTTGTATGGTTGTGATAATATTATTTAAATGAAATGGCATGTGGTTGCTTGCATTTTACCTAAACATGGTTGTGGATGGAAGGGATAAGTTTGTGAAAGGTTTTGTCAGGATGATAGTTGCCCAGTAGTAATAATTTTTTAAACCATTGCATGAAACATGAAAACATAAATGGGGTTGGGGGATGATTGTTAGGTTGCTGATGCATGCTTCGTGGTAGCAGTGCCGAGGCACATGCTCAGTTTCTCTTTTTAAGAAGCCATAGTTTGGGCTGTGTGTTTGGTATATGTATATATATAATTGTATCTTTGTTTTTTGTCGCACCACACCCATGTCAAGCACCTAGTGCCGAACACTACCATTTTATGGGAGAGGGTGTTCCCCCTTAGTTACTAGCTCCTTCCTGCTCCTTCTTCCATAGGCTATGATGGCTTGAGGTGACCTTACACCCAAGACTCTTCGGGTAGGTCTCGGAGGCTGTGATGGCTTGAGGAGACCTTTAGCCCAAGACTCTTCGGGCAGGCTTACCGTTCCCAGGAACCTTCGGGATGAGGCCCAGGTGTCTATGGGCGGGTTAGTGGTTGTGGCCCAGGTCTGTGCGGGCGAGATGCGTGGTTTGGCCCAGGTGTGTGCGGGCGGGAAGAGTGTGGTAGCGTCAGGACGTTTGCCGTTAGGAAGATCATCATCTAATTAAGTGATAAATGGTGTGGGGTACCCAATAATTTTGTTCTATATATATACTAAACTTGTTTGTGTTACTTGGTGAGTGTGACCAGTGAGGCTGGGTGGATAGTTTTTCCTTGTTAGTTTCTGGTTCTTCTGTTTTCTCACGGGACCTTAGGGTGTCTCCCCACTTGTGCACGAGAGCTTTAGGTTCTCTACTGAGTATACTTGTATGCTCACCCTACGTTGTTTCAGGTTTTTAGGAGGACTACGAGGGCCGTGCGGGGCACTACTAGTCAGGCAGTGGGAGTTGTGTAGTTGTTGTTTTCTTGTTTTTCTTTTGGTACTGTACTCACTTGTACTTTGAGCTTATTTGTACTTGTACCTGTTTCAGTTTATTTATACATGCATATGGGACTGGTTTGGGTTTCTTTTCAGCACCTTTGTTCTTTTTTCCTTTTTGGTGGTTGACTTGTCCTATTTCCGATCCTAACTATAAAAAGGGTAATGCCTCTCATATTTGTGAAAACTCATACCCTTGGTGCTAGTCGCCAACCCGGGGCCTACTGGAGGCGGGACTCGGGGGTCATTATCTCCCTTTCACCATTGCCAGCTCAGGAGGGGCATCTTTGGTGGTAGGGGGTCGTGACAGAATGGTATCAGAGGCTGATGGTTGAGAGATAGGATGGAGTCTGGAGTTAGGCACAGTGAGGATTGCATGGGATGGTAGGGCAACAATGTTCGTTAATATTGGTGCGTGACATAGGCCAGGGAAGACCGGCTAGGACACGGGATTTTAGGGCCCCCCGTTATCCGATGCAAGGACTCTGAGCCTACCGAAAGACCAAGTGAGACTATATTTATTGCAGGGTAGAGACCCTAGGGAAGGTACATGCATCATCATATTTGTGTTTTACTTTATTTGGGTGTTCTGGGAAAGAAATTGAAATAAAATGATAATTAAAACTTTGAGTTTTTCCTTACTACTTGGGCTTAGGTGATCCTTGTTTACCGTACAGCTATGGCACCTGGACGTCGTCCCCGGGTGGCTTAGATGGCTGAGGCCCAGCAGATCCAGGCGGTCTATCAGATGAGGATCGATCGAGAGGAGGAAGACAGCCAGTGGCAGAAGACCCTCTGTTCTTTCCAGCGTCAGACTCTCAAGAAGTGTGAGGGAAGTACTTCGGACCTGGAGACGGAGGGGTGGCTTGAAGAGCTAGGGATCACTTTTACCTTGATCCGTGCTCCGAAGGAGTACTGGGTCCCCCTAGCGGTCAGTTAGCTAAGAGGAGCGGCGCGCCAATGGTGGATGCTCTACCTCGAGGAGAGGAAGGAGGCAGAGATTTCATGGGCTGACTTCAAAAAGGAGTTCCGAGAGGAATTCCTTTCTTCTTTGATCAAGGCGGAAAAGCGTCAGGAGTTGCTCTCCCTTCAGCAGGGGAGTATGACTGTTCGAGAGTTGGGGATTAAGTTCAAGAATCTCCTACACTTTGCTCTGGAACTCTTTCCGGATGAAGAGTCTCGGGCGAGACGTTTGAAAGAGGCGCTTCTTCCTTCGCTCCAGTATGCTGTGTCCCCCATCACCCTTCGGACATACTTAGCCGTACAGTAGAAGGAGGAAGTTGTAGAAAAGATGCACTCGCAGGGAGGTGCACCACGTGAGGTGATCCAGCCTAGTTCGTCGAAGGGGAAGGCAGTCAGCAGCAGGTCTCCTGCGACGGGACCTTCTAGTTTCAGGCCAGTAGGGAGCAGGCCCCAGCAGTTCCAGTTCAGATCTTCAGGTCCTCGTCCCTTTTTCACGAGCCCAGGACTAAAGTGTTTTTCTTGTGGAGGTTTCGGGAACGTTCAGATTCGGTGCCCGACCCATGCTCAGTACGGTGGAGATGGACAGGTTCAATTCCCTCCTCAGCAGCACCATTCACTGACAAGACCCTTCCAGCAGCAACAGGCTCCAGTCCCTTTGAGGGGAGATGGAGCAGGTGGTGGCCAGCCACAAGGAGTTCCTCAAGGATCACAATCGGGGCGTGGTCGAGGAGGCGGACGTCAACAGAGAGGCAGAGGAGCTCAGTGAGGATAGTTGCATGCATCATAGGCAACATCTCTAGAAGGACCAGGGATCGATAGAGATGTGTTTGGGTTTTCTTGAATGATCTCATTTATGTTTTGTTGGGAGCATTACACTCCATTGTTGGAACTCTTTTGCTCATTCTCTGGGCCTGGACCTTGTTTTTGTGAGTTTTTAATTCTATGTTGTTTCCCGCTTTTCTTTAAATGTACGCGAAGAGCCCTATCATGTGGGGAGGGGAAGACCTAATCCCTAATCGAGACGCATTAATGTGGATGCGATTAAACCCGTGCAGGCGAGTCAGTGCCGCCTAAAGCGGATAATATATCAACAAGGGAGAAGGAATTCCTCAAGCCATGTGTCCGGGCAGTGTGTGGGTTGTACGTTGTTGGGTGCAGTGTATGTTGGAAAAAAAACCTAATATATGGGAAAGGAAAAACCTGATCCTTAATCAAGACGCATTAATGAGGATGTGATTAAACCCGTGCAGGCGAGTCAGTGCCGCCTAAAGCGGATAGTATCTTGACATAGGAGAGTGAATTACTAACTCATAGAGTTATTGGTTGGTTACTTGTCATGACGAGAGCCCTGAGAGGTATCTTGTGGAGTGGTTCTTCAGATCCTTTCCTTCTTCTGGGTCAGTTTCTAATTCTTGAGGACGAGAATGTTTTGAGAGGTATCTAATGTAATGACCCGGACCTCTCCAGTCGATTACTTTGTAAAAACTTTTTTTTATGTGTTCAATGCGGCGAACATCAAAAATAATAATTATTATTAATAATAAATGGTGACGTGTTAATAAATTTTATTTGGGGTTTTGTTATAAGTGTTATACTAAATAATTATAATAATAATGTTGGTTTTTTTGATAGATCTGTTAATAATGATTTAATGAGAATTATGTTTTGAATTAATTGCAATGAGATTTGAGATATAAGGATAAATAAGAGATGTTATTATTTATGATAATTGTGTTTAAAAAATAAAATAATAATAATAATGATAAAAATTTAAAATAGGTGTGTGTCATGTGGATTTTGATGGGAGGTGATATTGCATGTTTTTTTAGGGAGATTTAATCATTATTATTGAAAATAACTATGATAAAAAGAATGGAACTAATGGTGTAAAATCAAGGGAGGCGCCACATTGTTGGGGAGGAATGAGATTGGAGAGAGAATATTAACAATATATTAATAATGATATGAAATAAAAGGAGAGGTGCACCAATAAAATAATGATTGGAGAGAGAAAAGGTTTAAATTAAATAATGATTTAATATTTAAACCAATAAAATAAATAATTTAAAGAGGATTCAATCATGGGACGTGTTGAACATAGAGAAAAGAAATTGGGAGGCGCCACTTGTGGAGTGAGTTAAAGATTTGAAATAAATTGGAGAGAGAGTGTGAGAATTAAAAGAGAAGTAATAAAAGAAAAGGAAAAGAAATCAATGAAGGAGAAAATGAGAAAGGCGCACCAAATTGGATAGAGAGGGTTGGGTGGTTTTAGGTATTTGAAATAAATCAGTTAAAAATAATAATATAATAATCATGTTAATGTTTTTGTAGGTAAAACACTTTTCCGACCATAACTTATTCGTGTGACCTCGGAATGACGAACCGTCGGCAGTAGTGTAATCCTGTAATTAAGACGGTCATTTTAAGACCAGTGATGGATACCTTTTTATGAGTGATGTCTCGGGTCAACGAAAAACACATATTAATAAAATTAACGTTTTTTTAAACGCGTGGAAACTGCGTGACGTGTCGTGTGTTGACCAGTAAAAACACGTAACGGGTGTACAGTCACACCGTGTATTCATCAATACACGCTGCATACTGTTTTACCTATTCATAGGCTATATAAGAAAGGGTCTCGGATTATTTCCAGACGAATCACTTCTTCTTCGCACGACGACACTCTTGGATGATCAAGAAGTCTTCCTCCTCTAACTTCTTTGTCTGAGCTCCGAATTACGATCCGTCAGCGGCCACAGGATCGTAGAGATGAGACGAAGCTTCTAAGACTGTACTTGTCACATTTCCTTCCGGCCTTCCTTCTCCATCTTCCATCCTAGGAGGCGTTTGTCAGGTTTGGCGAAGTCGGAGGACAACGAAGGACGTCGTCGGATGCGACGTGATCGGGACCTTTTGAGGTAGCGGTTTACCTTCGTCTCTCTATTTCGTGCATCATGCGGGGTGGTACATTTTTATTTTGTTCCATGGGATGCAGTTGAACTTTAAATAATGATAATAACCGGATAAAGAAGGGTTTGGGGTTTTGTGGTGTTTCTATTGCCTTCCAGTTTCTTTATCTTCTAATTGTGATTTTGGATTGAAAGTCCTCTGCCTACTGAAAATCAAGTTCGTTGGTGGCCTTTGCGTGCACAGTTGATATCTGAATTGTTTGTGGTTGGTTTTGTTAAAACATGAAAAATGGATAAGCACGTAAAGACTGGCTGATTAAATGAAAATGAAAACCTTGTGTGATCACCCCGGTTGAACAAAATTGGAATAATGAACATGATGGTGGTTTGGTTGTTTTGTGGGAAATGTTTTTGTAAACGATTGGGTTGAAATGGGAAGTGGTTGGTTTTGGAAAATGCCTTTATTTATGAAAAGTGTTTTGATTATGAAAAGTGTTTTGAAGTAAAAGGTGTTTTCAAATGCGGAAATGTTTTGTGTGTGGAAAGGGTTTTATGTGTGGAACTTTGAAATAAATGAATAATGGAATGTTGTATGGTTGTGATAATATTTTGTAAATGAAATGGCATGTGGTTGCTTGAGTTTTACCTAACCTTGGTTGTGGATGGCAGGGATATGTTTGTGAAAGGTTTTGTTTGGATGATAGTTGCCCAGTAGTAATAATTTGTTAAACCATTGCCTGAAACATGAGAACCTAAATGGGGTTGGGGGATTATTGTTTGGTTGTTGATGCATGCTTCGTGGTAGTAGTGCCGAGGCACATGCTCAGTTTCTCTTTTTAAGAAGCCATAAGTTGGGCTGTGTGTTTGGTATATGTATATATATAATTGTATCTTTGTGTTTTGTCACACCACACCCATGTCAAGCACCTAGTGTCGAACACTCCCATTTTATGGGAGAGGGTGTTCCCCCTTAGTTACTAGCTCCTTCCTGCTCCTTCTTCCATAGGCTATGATGGCTTGAGGTGACCTTACACCCAAGACTCTTCAGGTAGGTCTCAGAGGCTGTGATGGCTTGAGGTGACCTTTAGGCCAAGAATCTTCGGGCTGGCTTACCATTCCCAAGAACCTTCGGGATGAGGCCCAGGTGTCTACGGGCGGGTTAGTGGTTGTGGCCAAGGTGTGTGCGGGCGAGATGCGTGGTTTGGCCCAAGTGTGTGCGGGCGGGAAGAGTGTGGTAGCGTCAGGACGTTTCCCATTAGGAAGAGCAGCATATAATTAAGTGGGAAATGGTGTGGGGTACCCATTACTTTTGTTCTATATTTATACTAAACTTGTTTGTGTTACTTGGTGACTGTGACTAGTGAGGCTGGGTGGATAGTTTTTCCTTGTTAGTTTCTGGTTCTTCTGTTTTCTGACGGGACCTTAGGGTGTCTCCCCACTTGTGCACGAGAGCTTTAGGTTCTCTACTGAGAATACTTGTATGCTCACCCTACGTTGTTTCAGGTTTTCAGGAGGACTACCAGGGCCGTGTGGGACCCTACTAGTCAGGCAGTGGGAGCTGTGCAGTTTCTATTTTCTTGTTTTTCTTTTGGTACTGTACTCACTTGTACTTTGAGCTTATTTGTACTTGTACCTGTTTCAGTTTATTAATACATGCATATGGGACTGGTTTGGGTTTCTTTTCAGCACCTTTGTTCTTTTTTCCTTTTTGGTGGTTGACTTGTCCTATTTCCGATCCTAACTATAAAAAGGGTAATGCCTCCCATATTTGTGAAAACTCATACCCTTGGTGCTAGTCGCCAACCCGGGGCCTACTGGAGGCGGGACGCGGGGGTCATTATCTCCCTTTCACCATTGCCAGCTCAGGAGGGGCATCTTTGGTGGGAGGGGGTCGTGGCACGCATGGATGCATTACAATTTATGGTGTTATGAACAAACATTATTATAGTTCATAAGAATGTTATTGGTGGAGGTAGATTGAATTATACCTTACTAATGGTATAGTAGACATGATAGACTATGCCCAATTTTTCACTTGTGTCTTATCACTGAATTATGAGACATACATTTGAAATACATTATTCAAATATTATGGTTGAGAAATGGATTCATATTATTTATGTGGATGTATAGTTTTTTTTATTTTAATTTCATCCATATATGTGTGATGATATACACTTATGACTAGTTTCCAACCCATGGAAAATTAAAGGGGGTTTTAGGGTCCCCACCCAATCTCATAGACAACTCAGGTAAAGTACCCACATTGATGTTTCATAAAAAAATATAATCTGAGTAAGATCTTTTAGGATGGAGTTTAGAGTGGGAACTGGTAAGGACTATTAGAATCATATTGTTATAGTATTTATTATAACCAAATATAATGAATATTGGAGAATATAACTGATATTTATAACCCCCAATGATCTATGCATATACTTTTATTACTTGATTTAGTGTCATGGTGGATTCCATCAGCATTTCATTGGAAATTTATGTTCTCATGAAACATGTTTTTCCTGATAGACACTAGAGAATGAAAAATTTAATAATATTTATGTGTTAATGATATATATTTGATAATTTAAGTGAAGTAAATCAATATGGTACTATTCTAATTATAACATATTCACCACATGATCAAATTTAGAATGAGTGAACTTCCATAAAGCCACGTCTCTATATACCAAGAGAACGAGTCAAGGTGAAGTTGAAGGACATGCTAAAAACTCCATGAAAAAGTTAGTGTTGTATATATGAGTTATATTTATTTACACCTTTTAAATTTTTCACATTTAAAACATTTTAATAATTTAATAAAAACCATTGAAGAAGTTTTAATGGATCTATAACAAGATTGAAAAAATGATATCTATTAGAGTAAGATTCCCATGAATTATTTGAATAATTTTTGGCCATTTCCAGTATTACAAGGGTTTATATAGGCACATAAAAAGTAAAAAAATAAGCAAAATGAGAAGCCTTGTATTGACTATATGGTATTTTTAGAGGTTTGGATTTATCCATTATATGGTTTCAATTAATAATTATTACATGTGGTATATACATAGGGTGATGGTCCATGAGGGGGTGAATGTTAGAGAAATATTGTTAGACATTCAAAGATTATACTTAGACTAAGGATTATTTATTTTTTAACAATTATATTTGTGCGAATTCATTTGGAAGTTCAATATGTTGATGTGCAACAAAAACCTAAGTTTATGTGTCATAAGGAAGACATGGTGGTCACACTAGCTCTAATAACTACTTTGAGTGATTTATATAAGAATAATTTTTTAAAGAAAAAGGGTCTTTTCACATCTTAGGTGACAATCAATTCATTGATACATTCTAATATAGTTTATTAGATTGTCTAGTAAATTGATGAGAAGGACATTACATTATCTATGGGATTTTTATATGGTTTAGAGCATCTGTAGTGGACACTTGGCATGGGATATATTAACCTGTATGTGACCAAATAGAAAAAAAAATTGTTCGGGAGCTATTTAGGGATGAGTTCAAATTAGAGACTGGAAAAATTCTGAGATAGTATAAGAAATTGATTATATAGAAGGAGAGATATATTTTTTGGATGTCTAGTGTATGTTTTATGCAGTTTTTTCATTATCCTTTTATTATTTAGAATGTTGAGAAGATAAGTGTCCATAATTTCCAAATGTCATTAAGGACTATAATCTATAAAAAAATTATATCTTTTCATTGAGTTATAATATCGATATATTTGAAAAGGCTGAGATCATATTTATTTATTAATATGGTTTTATAATAATAAATATTTTTGTGTGGTATTTCATAGGTTTCATTAATTTGTCAATGTTTTTTATTTCTAATGAAATATAGGTTCAAGAAGGGTTATGAGATATGTTAATGAAACATCCTCAAATATAGAGGTACCTTAATTTTAAAATTATAACTTATTATATCTTATTTTCGTCATTGGAGTTGTGTCTTATATGGAAAATTGACTTAATGGAAGTGTTTTAGAGGATCACGTTTTAGTGGGATACATGGTGGCTGAAATAAGGCCACTAGATAACTAGTGGTACAAGAAGTGGGACCTGGGATTCTATAGATTACACTGGTCGGCTGAGGGCTAGACATCAGCTGACTAGTGTTGTATAGAATCTATCATCATTAATGGTGTTTTACTTATTTTACCATTAAATAATTATTACAAAAAACATCTTCTTAATCTAAATATTATATAACTAGAACATCCTAAAGAGATCTTCATTAGGGCTCTTTGAATTATCTTCATCTCATCTTGAGTGCTTAAAGTATGGAACGATCTGGAGGAATCCGTTCATGTAAGATCCATCCATTCTATGAATTATTATTATTCATTCTATATATTTGATCAAAAATCATATACAATATTGAATAAATCTATGAATCCCCCCCCTTGGATCTATTTGAGGAAAAAATATTGATTAAAATATTGGTGTTGGAATATAAGAATTAGTGACCTCTCCTATAATAATCATTGATAATCCATTAGTAATGAATCTCTATTGTTACGATAACATGGGTCCCATATCATGGCATGATATATTCATTGAATAATATTTCTGGATAATTTATTATTATTGAATGATTTATGTTTTAGATAATATATTAACACAGGCCAAATCCAAGTGTTTTCCCGTGACTGATCAAAAAAATTGGTATCAAGGAACTATAACTAAGATGTCCTTATCATATTGTAAATTTATAGTGGATTTATTGACAATATTAGATTTTGATTTTTTACATATAATAGATTACATTTCTTGATATAATATGGTTTCAATTCATTGTTAGACCATGAGACATTCTATTGGTACAAATTTTGTTTTTATTATTTAGATGACCTTAAATTTTCTTATTTCATAGTCTGTGAAATAAATATTAAGATTTATTTCACCTTTTCATGATCCATATAGGTGGATTTATACATAAACATAGAAATATCTATATTATTCATCTGTATTATAGGTGGACCTAATGATGTTATTTGTCTAATTGGGTGGGGGAGATTAGATGGCATGACATATATATTTGGGCACTTGATAAATGGTGGATAACACCAGAGTTTCCCATTTTACTATCGTATTGTGGTAAATGTATTACAACATTATCAGTGGGTATATAGACATGTATTATGCATTGATAGGGAATGTTATCGAATCTGTGTATAGTTTCACAGATCAGAGCTTAACAAACTTGCGTTACATTCGAGGAGATCATATAGATTTTCTTCATGGGTGTGACTCACCCTAAATGGAACTCATTCATTTTTATTACAAAAGGTTTAATTTGTAATTTTTTTAAATGTTGTTCGAGAAACATCGAATGAATTATATCATGTTATTATGACATATGAAATTATCTCAACATGAATTCAATGATGGTATAAACAATGATTGGGGAATTCTAATTATTTCATGATTATTCGATATATGAATATTAATATTCTTAAATGAAAATTATTCATTTTGACATGATATTAACATCTATATAATTTTGAACATGTGTTAAGGATATGTTGGTTGTGTCCTACTAGTTTTTTTTTCACAACTATCATTGGAATCTCAATGTAGATGTATAATGTATGATTAGAGATCTATAGAAGGGAAATGTCTCTTAATATTTCTAATATGGATCATGGAATTAGGAGATGGTTACAGTTGTGGGAAAACCTCCAGCAAATTATTGTTTATTATTTTATTATTATATTTCATGCTTTATAAATTATACTTGATGACCTACTATATTGGGGTTTTTACTATTATCTGAGCATATATAAAATCTGTTATATCTTCTTATTATTTAATTTTCCTTGAATATTTTTATTGGGATTATATATAAATTATTATATTATTCTCTAGGTATATCATTACAAATGGTATAGTGTCTCTATATAATCTCTTGAACCATATTGATCGTTGGAATCCTTTTGTGTACGAGGAATAACACAATATTTAATGTGGAAATTATAAATAGACTTGTTTATTCATATGGAGGTATTACAAAATTGAATCGATTCCTATGATTCCATTAATTTCTTGTTATCTATTTTGGGACACGGTAGAAAAGTGATCGGATATGTGGAACTTGTAAAGGAGATTTTTCATGTTAAAATCTAGATCATATATAATAGACCTCAAAATTACTAGTAATGGTATTTCTGTAACAATTTATAGTATTTGTGTCTTTTCATGAAATATTAATAAGAAAACAACATCACATGTCATATATATACATGTTGTGTTATGAATATTTGTTCAATAATGAAAATACATGATTTATGCTATATATGTCGTGTTATATCGAGACTATCTACATTAGTGACTTCTAGTTTTTGGATTTATTTTGTCGCAATTGTATACACATTTATGATATATATAAATATATATATATATATATATATATGATTGTGGATACAGGGTATGTTTGGTGGGCTAGGTTGGAACCTAATGTATAACAAAGAGGGTTATACCTTGTTTGTAGGCATATCAGAGGATATTTATTTCTATAGATGTATTATATGTGTACCATGTAACTTGGTATGTTTTCCCATAATAAATTTGGTAGAGGTATTCGATTTTTTTATTTGACATTTCATAAAATGAAAAATTGGAGTGGAAAGAATGATCATACAGGAAAGGATGTTCTAGTTCTAGCATATGTTATGTAGGATGGTGAACTTGAGTATACTCCCACATCTACTATGGTGGGTCTAGGGGAAAATTCACAATAGCTATATGTATATCATACCGATTTCTCATAGAAGAGGGGTGAAAAGGAAGATATTTGAATATGAAAAATTTTTCTAACTCCTTCATCCACAAGTATTATAGGGTACTAGTATTACTCAGTATTTTGATGTCTTGATTGAAATGATTAATGGAATATTTTATTTGGTAGAGACTCCTATAGATAAATGGGTGAAGCTAAAATCCTATATTCTTCCGGAACCTTCCATGAGGTGGTGGGGGATTATGGGACATGTAGGTAAGCATGAGATCCTTACATGAGAGGTATTTAAAGAGCTGGTATTCAAGGATTTATATCATAAAAAGCTAATGTAGGACTGAGTACAAGAGTTTATAGAGATTCAATATGGGGTATTTTTTGTCCCTATTTACACTTTTCATTTTACGGGGTTTCTATTCATTAGGGTAATTTTATCTTGGAGTGAGTTGAGGAAGGATAATAATTTTTAAATGTTCATTTTTTAAAGAATTTCAATTGGGTTATGGAATTTGAAATAACATAATATTAAGAGGTATTTCATAAATATGTGACTTATGTGCAGTCCTACAAAAGGATAAGACTTCATGTTTTCTTCCATATTTCAACTAGTTGATGACTAGACATCCTTGAGATACTGAGAGTTCATATTACAATAGTATGTAATGGAAGTATAATTTGGTAATATTGGGTTGATAAAAAGTTGAGAAGTCTAGTGACTATGATGCTCCCATTAGAGTTGGAGGTCCTAAAAGGTGTTATAATTGTGTTTGAAAGAGGTAATTAATACATCATGTGTAAACACACCAAGGGAATTTCACTGATACTAAAATATGAGGCATTTATTCTGATTTCATCCTAAGGTTTCACATCTATATTTGATGAGGTTAGGTTAGGGTATAATAATAGGTCCTCAATAGAAGGATGAGGCATTGTAGACCCTAGTTAATGAGAAATGTTATGCACCACATAAGAAATGAGGTTCCTGAGAGGAAAGAAGGATGTATGTAATGGATGGGCCCTAGCCATCAGTGGAGAGGGACCATCAATAGTTAGGGGCACAATATTTATAAACCCTACACTATCTAATACATTATTTTATTCGAGAGTATCATATATATTCTTGTTTTTCTTATCCATTGATGGCCATGATTTTATATTAATGTTACCTTCTATTGGTCTTTCTCTTGGATTTCCTTTATTAATGAAATTATACCTTTTATAGTGTTTTCCTAAAGTATATATTATTATTTCTATCTTCATAAATATGTGGGACTTCAATTATCTCCAATATGAAAAATAGTGATTTGATATTTAGAATAAACAGGTCGACCAGTTATCGAGATCATATTTAGTACAACTAGGGATGAGTATCTTTCAACATTCCAATAAGAGGGATGTTATTGTTAACATTTGTGTTGTATCTTAGAGAAAAAAAGAAGATACTGGAATAGAGGCAATTGGGTGGAATTATATTGTAGATATAATTTTTGGAAGATGAAATATTATCAATAATCCCCTACTATATATGCCCCAATGTGGTGGATCATTACCATGACATATTTCATGATCATTTATTAGGTAATATTCAAGATATTGGAATTATATTTGGGATATTTCTTATAATTGGTGTGAAATATATGTTTATTACTCTTTATCATATGGATTTATCTATATTGGTAAAGCATCGAGTTCTGTAAAGTATTTGGGGGAAAGGTATTTATCAGATCAAGAAATTACCATTTGTGTCCCTAGTATTTTTTTCACATGAATGTGAATGAAATTTGATAGATTTGTGTGGACATAAAGAAACTAAATCTGGTAATGGTAATGAATAAATACCCTTTACATAGGAATGGTGATCTGTTAGATCAGTTAGAGGGATCCTATTGGATTTAGAAGACATATTTATTTAATATACCACCAGTTAGACTTCATATGTGAGGATATTACCTGAAAATGTTTATGAGTTTATATGGACGGTATAAGTAACTTTTAATTCCTACTAGATTGAAAAATCCTCCAATTGTTCTTATGGATCTCATGAATGGAATTTTAAATCCATACACAGGACCCTTCTTTATTGTATTAATAGATGATATTATATATATTTGAGGACTTCATATATGAATTTTAGTAACCCTAAGGTTTGATTGAGTACACATCATGAGATTCAAATTTATATTAATTTTTATGAAGTGTCACTTTTGGATTTATGAGGTTAAGTTCCTTATGCATGAAATTTTGTTGTATGAATTATAGTGGAACAAGACAATGAAGTGGATATCAGGTTTTAGGAATAAATTTTTTTTTGAGTTATGGAGAACCCTTGGGTGTATCTGGAACTTTCAATGTTTCATCTATTATATCTCCCATATTGAAGTGTTGATGATATAAATAACCTAAATGGGGATTATTTTTAACTTCTTTTATTAGTGTGAAGAGGCCTTCTAAATGTTTAAAAAGATGTTAAGGATATATCTATTTTTTCTTCTTCTATATAATGACATTGGATATGCAATGAACTTTGATGCCTTACATGTTGTGTTTGGAGATATTATATTATTTAGGGAAGAATTAGTCTCTATTTTCTTTTTTGACTATGAAACAATTACAAAAAATAACTAACACATGACATATAGTTATATATTGTGGTATATTCATTCAATTGTTTTCCAAAGAGACATGTAATTCTAATTCATGGATATTAAATCTTTTATATGAATATTAATTACATTATTAAAACACAATCTAGTGGATCATAATTGTTTAGTTCCTTTTAGAATATAGAAACAAAATCATTTATCTTGGTTAAAGATTATAAAAATATCTCATAATGATGAACCCCTTTAGTTATTGTACATAAGAATAAACTTCTTAAAATATTGTATTATAACCTATAGAAGGGAAACACACAAAAGGCTGAGATTAAATGATCATTAAGGGTAAAGAAAAAATATAGTAATCATGATGTTAGAATAATTTTATGATTTCATAACTATAACATTGAATTACCATAACCTACATATCAATTATCATAAACATGAGTCTTGAAATAAATATTGAAAGCTCATAAGGCATGATTCATAATAAAATAAAATAACATGATGCATGAGATCATAAAACAAGAATAAGACATAGATTTTCATCATACACATAAGCATATAAAATATTATTTGATGGAAACATAATAATAAATTTTAAACATGTTAGGTTTTGGAAAACGACCCATGTACCTGATTTGGGACTAGGATGACGTCTCATGTACCCTATTTCGGGATTGGGGTGAAGACTCACATACCATTCGTTTAGGAGACTATAATTGTGGGTAGGACATATCGCCATACCCAATGTAATATCTTTAATCATATTTGAATGGATTCACTCCCCAAAACATCATAGTGGACAAAGTCATTTACTGAAATGAGTTCACTCCAGAGTCTATACATCTATTGCTAGATCGGATTCATTACATGATTTATGACTATATATCTCATTATATATATATATATACCCAAAAAATTTGATGGAGATATAGGTCCCACCTATCACATAATTAAATCATTCATACGTATTCAACAGGATAATAAAATACTAATCATATAATGACCCATAAAAGAGATGGGTTTTATAAACATCATATCATAACCAATGAAATGAAATGTGTATCATAAAATTATCATCATATCATAACCTATATCGAATATATAGTTTTAATAATCACTTCATGATATAATATACCACGAAAGGAAGTGGGTTTATAAGATTTTTTTCTCGGAATAACCTACAGAAGAGAAAGAAGTTTCATAAACAACTTGTCATCATCAACATAATCCATTCAAATAAATAATAGTAATGGATTCCTATGATCATATAATTAGTAAATATTAAACTATATCAAATTATTTCTATTTATATGAAGATGGTATTTTATAGACGACATGGAATATTTCATGAAGAAAATAAACATTTCTTGAAAATTATTTTTTAGATATAAAATATTTTCAAAATATTTCTCCTTGAAAAACACTATTAAAATTTCTGTTGTAAATTTTTAAAAACATTTAAAACTCTTTTTGAATAAAATATAATTTCTTCTTTGAAAAACACTTTTCATATCATAAAAAATTTTCTAAAAACATATTCCCTTGCAAATAACCTTGAAAAAATAAAAAATAATCATCAAAACCCATTTTAAAAAATATAATGAAAAATGTTTTAAAATAATGTTTGTTAAAAATAATCATAAAATAATATTTAAAGACAAATTTAAAACACATTACGAAAACATGTTACATGAATAAAATAGATTTTCAATAGAAGAGAGAAATAATGTCGAACATTTTTAAAAAAACATTTTTAATTTTATAATGTAAAAATGATTATAAAAATAATAAATTTAATTGAATATATCTAGAATAACTAATGTATACAAAAATTACTGAAAATAAGTTAGTTAGGTCTCTTAATATTTCATCAATATAAGCATAATCATATAATTAATATCGATAAACAATGAGATTGTTACAATAAAATATTTCCAATTTATTAAATTTAATACAAATCCCCCCAAAAGTATAACATTACATGAATCATAAGATATAATAAAAATAATTATATTCATGATAAAAATTTCAATGGGTTAGTATATACACCACGTAAAATAATATAGGTGGATAAAATAAAATGTGTCTGAAAGTAGGAAAATATATCCAAAATTATGTTAACAATTTGGTAACATTAAAACCATAAATTAATGCAAGATTTATAAAATAATGTATGTATAAATAAAAATAAAAATAATAAGATTTATAAATTACATCAATGGGAAATATATACAACCGAGAGAAAAAATGGGTGGTGAATATATCATGTGTCTTAAAAAAGTAAAAAGTTATATGTAAATCCGTTAATACTTGAGTAAATTTTGACTCATGATATGCATGAAATAATAATATAAATTGAAATATATAATATCATTAATGTGATTTAATTAAATATATAACATTTCATAGGATAGTAAATACACCACAAAAAAGAGATGAATAGTAAATATGACATAAGTCATGCTGAATCAAAAGTGAGACTAGAAATACCCTTACATTAAGTCTTGACTCTAATTGTACTCATCATAAAATCATGTAAAATTAATATAATTTTATTACACCTCATCCTAATATCTATATTGATATATATAATAACAAAATTTATTTCTTTATGTCATTATATTACCCGTTTACATAAAAATCAATGTCAAAGTTATTTTTCGGTTAAGAACCTCTTTTTTTTCAAACATGTTTTGACATGTTATTATTTGTCCTATTACACAGATCATCATTTAATAATATCAAAAACATATTCCAAGATATAAACATCTTATATATTTGTTATATATGTATTTATTTTAATCCATAAAATTTATTTATTGGAAACAAAATACACCATTCACGAAGGCGGTAGGCCATAATTATTCATGAATTCTATTTAAATTTTCATGTCATACGGAAATAAAAAATTGTAAATGATATATATATATATTATTATTATTATTTTCGAATAAATTTTATTTCATATAAAAAAATATTTATAATTAACATATCCTTAATAAATTCTATGTAATGTGTGAATAAATCACATCACTATGTCATACAATATTTTTCCATAGAGTTGAACGATGTTATCATATACCCATAAAATGAAAATAATGAGGGTAAGTGTTAAATAATAATTAAAGAAGAATTAATACATCATAAATATGTTACATATTATATATAAATATTATTTTCATCATTATGACCATCTCTTTGAGGTGTCAATGGAAAAATGAAGGACATCAGTTTACAAGGTGGTATTCTTCCATACACTTGAATGATGGTTTTGTAACCCATTTCATGGAAATGTGTATGGTTTTATATCATTACCTAAAAATAACAACATATAAATTTATTTAATATAGTGAGTTTATTATTTAAAAATGATATAATAATTAAAGAAGTTTGAGGAATAAATAAAACAAAAACATTCATTGAAGATTGTTACCTATTCTCTAGGTATCACCCTTTGGTTTTCTTCAAGGTATGTAATTTATTGGGATAAATAACAAATTATAATTATATTATGATGTTATATAATTTTAATATTTTTTCTAAAATATATAGGTTGATCAAAATGTCTTTGAGAGGGGTGAAGAATGTATGAGAGTGATATCTCTTTTATATATGATGATGACTGGAATTCATGTAAACAACTAAAAGTATTTACTATTTAAAGGCCTCCCACAATTTATGTAGATAAAAAATGAATAATATTGGAGTTTATAATTTAGGTGGTCAATGAAAACCTCCAAAATAGAAAAAATAATTATTTTTAAAATTTTATTCCTTACCATCAATGTTTTCCTATTTTTTATCATTTGGGTTTTTATTAAGATAAATAATATTCTACCCTAGGTAATTTTTCCATTTGAACTATATTAAAGTGAAACTTTTTAGAAAATATTGACCCAATTATTCTAAAATATTATATCTATTTTACAAATGAAATCAACCCATATGTGTTGAATATTAATTTTAACATAGGTGTAAGTAATATGTGAAAACATTAATTTAACCCTAATAGTGCTAAAAATGGTTTTTACTATTTAATGGATAATATTTTTATTATAAACGCTAGATTGATAAATTAATTACAAATATATTATATTTATTAAGACTAAATATTTACATATAATAATATATTATTTTCAATAATTTTAAATAATTTTACGAAATACCATTTATTATCAAATAACATTAATGTAAATTATTCTATTATAAGATTTATTTGAATTTATAAATGGAAATACCATGATTAAATTTGAATAAATTAATTTATAACTTGTTTTACAATATATATGCATCTAAAAATGAATTTTAGACAAAAATATATTATATTTTTTAAACACTTAAAATTTTTACCATCATTTATTTTTGTGAATTATTAACTAAATAATTAATATTATGGTGTTTCGTAAGAAATTTATGATACTAATTCATCTATAAAAATTAAATAAAATTTATAAGTATAAAAAATCTCCTATAAATTTCAGAATAATAAGTGTAACTTAACCAATGCAATTTTATCCCTATTATAAATCTCTATAGTAAATTAGAAATAAAAAATGTTAATTGGTTTATCATTTTATATACATAACATATTATATTCTCCACTTTCATTGAAATGTTTCCTAAAAACTAAAATATTTATAGGAAATGGTCACAAAGGTTGAAATATACCCATAAAATGGGTTTTAGAAATTTTTTAGCAATAACTACACCTTATATTCTATGTTTAACAACTACATAAACATGTTTCCCCATTGATCACTATAATTAATTTTAATTGTTTCCACTACTAATTTTGGTAAAATTTGTATTTCTAATTTTTTATAAACAATAAATTACTATAATTAATGATATTGAATCATTTTTTTCAATATTCCAATCTCATTATTGGAAAAAATTAATTTAAAATTATTCGTGCAGAAGTGAAGAGAAAGTGGGTTTTTAATGTGAAAATATTCAAAAGTTTTCAATAATTTTATATCAATCATAATTATGATAAGAAGTAAAATGTAAAATATTGGACTACTCTTTTCATAATTAAATAATTCTTACATTTAAAAAAATTACAAATATAATTTATCTATAAAAATTATTTGTATGAAAAGGTAGTTTTCAATAAAAATCCATTATTTTTCACTATTCATCAAAAAATAAATCTTTTTTAAAAAATTCAAAAAATTATCACTAATATAATTATGACATTGAACATTCAAAAATTAAATTTTAAATTTCAAATTAAATTTTCTATTATTGAAAATAATTAATTTCATATTATGTGTCTTAAGCACGATTTAACCATCTTCTAGAACATATATTATCTTTAAAAAAATTTCTTTTTCTTGTAAATTTTTATTATTTTATTTATAATAAATATAAATGTAATAAATATTTGATAACTATATATTTTCATTAGTTAGTCAAAACTATTTATTCCACCAAATCCAATAACTAAATGAAAACTATTATATTAAATAATAATATTAATAGTACATTTATAGTTTAGTAAAACTCAATCATGTGTGTAAAAGAATCTATTAAAGAAACTCTATATTTTTTATAACATAATTAAAACATATTGTCACTTGTATCACTATATAAATGTATTCTTTCATGTACTAAAATCTATACATGGTATTGAGAATAAAACTGTATTAATGTGTTGTAGCATGTGACGTCATCAATTAAAGAATGATAATTTACAGTAGAAAAATATCCATAGAGACATAGGGTGTTACATTATTCCACCATTAAAATGATTATCACCCCCAAAATTCATCTTGGCATTAATGATTTAAAACATTATGTCTTTTTAACTGAAATCTACATCATAAAAATAAATAATAAGACTTCCTTTAAAAATTTAAGCTTAAAAACATTACGGTTACACAAGTAACTCATAAATTAGATTTCACATAAGATTACATAGGTATTAAGTGATGATTTGGACCAGAAATAAAAGAATATATAATTATACTGAGTGATATATGTCACTAATCGCAAGATAATGGGTGGTCTAGAGAATGTAGACATCGGCAAACCAAAAACCATTGATGGTCCAAGGATCCATTTTATTCATAAATATGTAGATACTATGTTAAAATTTCTTTTTCGAATATGATTTTCCTAGTGGTGAATAATTTTCACAAAAATATATACTTACTAGATTACATTACATTTCTAAAGTGCAATATCACCCTAAATTTATCATTTATTTATGTCCTCTTCATTTCATACTACACCAAATGAAGGTGATTGGTTATACCTTACATACTGAGGAATCATAATATCCAAAGATATAATTAAAATTCAATCCATATATCATTAATTTTCATCAAAACAATGGTTATGACAAGTTATCAAATATGAATAAATCATTGTATGGTAAAATAATACATTATTCCTTAAATCGTATTTAAAATTTATTGATAAACCATTTCATAAATGGTTAGCCTTATAAGCATTTCAAAAGATTAAAAACCAAAACATGATAGAGAAGGTAAAACAATTTCTCAAAATAAACCGATCATTAATCCCCCTTATAACATGAAGTATTTAATTATTTTCACTTTCCAAACATGTGAACACCATCATCATGTATTCTCTTGAAATAGGGTAATTATATTTATTTCTATAAAGCCATATGTAAAACATAAATTCTTCTCCATTCCTTATATAATATCTTTTCTTATTTAAAAAAATCATTTGAAGCATTAGTTCATCCTTTTATGCTTAGAATATGAGATTTATTTATTATATAAATCGTCTAGATAATCACATGAAATTTACATAACGATGAACTATAAGTATTCAATAGAGGGATTATTCATAAATAATCAAATTTGAAATTCCCAAATACAGAAATTAGAATATGTATTCCGTAATTATCATCATTCAATTTATACATTATAATAGAATAACATTTCCATTTTCCATTATTTTAATTGGTTTTCTGGATTATCCTCCACATTATTCCTTGGAATGGAGAATATATTATAATAATACCCAAAATACATACAATTGAAACACTAAATTGTGGGATGTGCCTTCTGGGGAGATTTCTCATTATTTGAATCATTCTGTAACATTTTACCATAACATAATCATTTATCCACTCAATAAACTTCCTTTCCACAAGTAAAACATTTTAGAGTACCATTAAGATGATTCACTCTAAGTTACATTCCACACATTGGCCATAAGGAAAATATTTTGTTCTTATCTCCATGGTTTATAGGTTTCCCTCTAAATTCTAATTTTCATTTCTTAACAAAACCATGATATTGATATATAATACCTATCACCATTTCTAAATAGATATCACATCAAAAAATTTCATCATAGCCACCAAACTCACTTATGGTTAATTCCTATTGAAGATTTAGTTTTATGCCATATAAGAAATGGATAATCATAAATTCCAGAAAAATGGTAATACCATAAGAGTACCTCATATGTCCGAAAAAAATTTCTTCATTAGCACCAAAAAAAGCATATTTCTTATAGTTATGATCTAGTAATTCCTTCAGCATATTCATATGAATTATATGAGGAAAGTACATTTGGAAAAATAAATTCTTTCGCTTGTCCCAATATATCAGGTAAATTTCATATTATTTCGTCATATACATGATAAGATTCCATCATTGGTCCACCTCACCGTCCACATGGTAGACTACCTTGTTAACTTAATCATGATCTAAATATTGGAGAATGTAAAATATTATATCAGTTTTACTGATCAATTTATCATTAACTATTAGATTAATGAATAAACTGAAATAAGGTGGGAAATTCTTTAAGAATGATAAAAAAATTACAATTTTCTCCCTTTTCATGTTTGGATGTTCACCATGATTGAAAACATTAATTTATTTAATCATATTAGGGATCCACATAATCCTGAAAAATTAATTACATGTTGTATAAATCATTTCTAATTATTCTACAATATATGAACCCCTAGTCTTATACAAGACTATACATAGTCATATTCCATTAAAATCATTCATGTTGGGTTGTAAATATTTTTATAATTTCCAATGCATAACCCTTGAGAGTATCAAATATAGTGTGTAGAAAAGCCGGTTTTCATGTTCTAGTTCCAAATATAGTCCAGTTTAATTTAGTGATTTTATGTTTTTTTAAACCTATGTAAATCTCTTCTTTATCCAGATAAACTAGTATTATATAAATATGGATGTAATTTATTAGAAACCATATTCTCTATTCATTACGAAAATTATAGGAATGTTACATATAATTTGTCTGATCCTTAAACATATCTTTAATGATATCATAATAAATAACCTTAGAAATATCTTTTGACTGTCTCACTAGTTTTTCCCATCATTGTTTCTAAATGGTTATTTGATCATTTCTCTTTATTCCAACTATATAAACCCATTACTCTCATAAATTTTTTATATATATTTTTAGATGAATATTCAAAACATTATACAAATACATGTGTGTAGACCAAAATATTTTTTTTAAAATTGGAGACATATTAACAAAATATACTAACTTGATGAAATATATTCAACATATCCCATTAATATCCTCCCATTTAGCACTCATTACAAATTTAACCTTCTTAAAAACCATTCTTCATAACTTGGTGAATGTAAAAAAAAGTCAGTGATCTCAAATGCTCTATAAGGGTAAATTCGGATGATACGTAATCCTTAAATGAGCATATGGGTTTGAGAACAAGATAATAACACCAGAAATTCATACACTACAAATCAAATATCAGAAACACTAATAATGGAAAAAATAGTGGATGCTCAAAAGACCTGAATAATAAAATTATAAAAAACATGATAAATTAAGGAATATGACCCATGATTTGCGAAACTCCTTTCAAAATCCTATCCATGGATACACTAATATACTAACCCAACTTCATGAAGGATGAGTACCAACGACACCCACACCCATCAATGACTAATTCAGATGCACATCGATTTCCCATGTGAAAGGTTCCACACACTCACATGTCCTCCCACTTCTCTAAAATAGTTTCTTAAGCCTTCCACATATCTATTGCTTCTATGGATAGGTTCACAAAGGTTTATTTCTTCTATGCACAGGAATAATAACATAATTCTCATGAATGGACACTCCTCCCATTATTATATGCTTGTTGTCCCAAATCCTAGCCCCATCCAAAGGTACATGTGTGTTGGTAACCTAAGACATTGGTGTGGGGAGTGAGTCCAACCACATCAGTGTTGTGTGATGTAAAACATCCTAGCTTCATGTCCTTCGCATATGAAATTAAACTGCAATCCAATTTCCTCAATACTTGATGTAATACTATATTGATACCATGTTCACCAATAACATGATTCTCCATATATTTTTGGCATGGTATGAACTCAAATAAGATTTCATGTATATCACATACATGGAATTAGATCCTACACATGTGGGACAAGATAACCCTTCTAGGAATCTCCCACATGTATTCCTATCTCACATCATAGGTTCCCTTAAAAGCACATGATAATCCATCATCTGTAATCCCCACACCATTCCAACAAAGTTAAATCCTCTTGTGAGGGGATGATTCCACACATAAACCCCACAACACCCCTCACGACGCTTCTCTTCCATCATGAGTTTCATATATGCTTCTTTCTTTTTATTCACACACTAATCATGACCCATATGGGATTAAAGGATAGTGTTGATCATGAAATATTCATGACCACATGATTCATGGGAATCCTATTTATGTAAAATAACGATAATTTTCTAACTAGATGGTATTATGTTCCTAAATAATTGGGATATGTTGGAATCCTTTTTATGGTTCAAATACAATATCCATATCCCACCAAATGTTCCCCAGGTCACATCCTCATTAAGATCATGTCCACTCACCTAGGATACCTTTTATCTTCTACGATCCCCAGGTATCTCAACGTGTAAGCTATATACTAACTTATACCAAGATAAATTGTCTTGTGTAAGGAATCATCCATGCGTAATTGCAACTCCATGCCTCATCGATGCTCCATTCATGGGATGGGCATTGTTACTAAATGATTTAAAACAACATGGACTGATCCTATCCCATGAAAATAAACTATTTCATTAAAACTACATGGTTTTTTATCCCTAAAATCTAAATAGGGTATAGAGGATGCATCCACGAGGTTAAATTGTGATCAAGGATATACTTATGTTCTCCCCTTAGTAATGTAAAAATTTGGTCAACCTCTAATAAGAATTATGATAGACTAAATGGATTCTCTTGATGGGTCATTTTAAACCATTTTTGTGTTCCAACATACATTTATAGGATAAACCTCTCATATCTGCCTCTATTTGAATTTTTCCACCTTAATGGTGTGAGATATTCTGTTTTGGGAAACCCCTTGATCAGCCTCCATGGGGGTTTCATATCCATCCATCGATAAACCTCTACGTGTGACATCTTCCCTCTAGGGGATATACCTCCATAGTCTACTTCCATATGGTGTCTTGATTAATCATCTCTACTTACAAGATATTTTAAGCTCGTGCCATGATATGTCTTAGCCACACATTGTGATCTATATCCACAAACCATTAAACATGTGCCTTAACCTCACATAAATTCCTCATTAAGAACATGAGATGCCTAAGATGAATGTCATGGAATATGTAAAACCTAAATGTTAGTTACCTCATAAAAATCTCGGGATGCATGAGATGATAATCCTGAAATGACTTACTCACATAGAGTTTCCGCATTTTGATTGACATAGGATGTCTTGGGTCTTACACCTAAGATGTCTCCCTCAGATTCCATCCTAAGATGTTGAATAAAGGTGACCAATGTTACCAGAATTATGAAATTCTAGTGATGCCCAATGTGAATATTTTCAAAATAAAAATTTTCTTCTCTATCTAGATAGAAATAATTTTACTGTAGAAGTAATATAACTACTTTGTGTCCAAAATGGAATGGCACCAGCGATCAGTTCCCCAAACATGATTTAACACTATGATGAAGACTTGACCAAAGAGATGAGCTGTAGAGAGGAATAAAGAAAAGTAGGAACCAAAAACCCATCATCCTATTTATATCATGGTAAATAAATCAGTGATTAAAGTGATGAAATATGTGATCCATTGGAAAGAATAAAATTGAGGAAAAAATAACATGGCCTGCACAGACCATGTGTTGAAGTGTGGGTGTACCACAGGGACAACTTCAAAAACATAAATGGAAAACCTGATGGGAAACTATTGTCTAAAACATGGGAGAATGTATCATTTGTGACATTAGAAGATTGATATGTTACAAAATCCATATATCATATGCCAAGTCCCACTAAGAAAATGGTGGGACTAGAATGGAACTCACCAGAGACTAGAGTTGTAAACGTTGGGAATTATTGGTTTTCAAAATCATTAGTTCATATCCTACTATAATTTATATTATTGGATGACTCTAAGAAAATATTGATCATTATCCTTATACATATACTAATATCTAAATCCACTTTCTTTACTATACATAAATTATTGAGAATCGACCACCTTGTGCATGATGGTTCCTGTGCAGGAAACCCAATGATGTAAAAACCTGGCATGACATATCTCCCTCCTCGACCTTGGTGATGAACTCTACTACCAGGTTCCCAATCCATATCTCACACTTAGAAATCATTTATAGGTGGGTGATGTACACCGTCGAAAATATGTACAATTAGGATCGTGTAATTCCAAAAAGGTAAATGGTCCTCAAAGATCTGGAAGCATTAGTACCTCTACATCACCACTTCCCCAAACAGTTTTTTATGGAGTAATTACTCTATATTATAATTGTGAAACACTTTAAGAAAATATCCCCATAGAAATACTATGAAACGCTTTCCCGTGATGAGGAGGGCGGATTCCCATGTCACCCCATCCTGGAATACTATCTAGAAGTCACCAAAGAGGGATCCCATTAGGCATCCTCATCTCCTAAAATGAACACACTCTATGGCCATAGAATATGCGAACAATACTCCGGATCTTCAGGAACCAGTCTAAACAACCCAATTCCAACATTGGTGGTGTAATACCCTGAGAATTACCAAGAAGGGGGGTAATATTCAATAGATTCAATGGACCCTTAACCACCAGATTATTTCTACTGATCCCTACATTGGATGAGTAGATATATTTCTTATACTATTTGGGATTGAGCCCTCAGATGCATTTCAAGAAGACTGGGTTGACTCTGTCAATCACTGGAACCACCGAAAGCCTTTACGGGCCACCTCGCGATGTTGTATTTAGTGAGGAGGTCCTACCCGCTACATCATAATATATAGTAGAGGTACTACCCACTCCCTCAATCAATTAAAAGGTCATCCTCATATCATTCCTAGCACAAGGGTAGGTCCTCCAAACTCCAAATCTGATTAAAGTGAAGGTCATCCATACATAATCGAATAATAGTATGGCTTTACTCCATTAAAATCATCACATTCCATCATAAAGGTCCTCCATGTGTAACAAATAATAAAAATGGAGTTACTCCCCACTCCATTAATAGTTAACATAGAGGTCCTACACATGTTTCAACCAATGAAATTAGAGTTCCCCCCCCCCACAAATTCATTAATCAGGGCTAGGTTCTTCTCTATAGTCCATGGTATCTACATATATGCCCTCCTCATGTCAATGTGGACCAGCAAAATGGTCATCCTCTTGCTCCAACCAACCACTATAGAGGTCATCCCCATTCTATCACCACAATCCAACAATGAGTTTGTCCCCATGTTACTACCAAATATAGTGGATATCCACCTCAAATCAACACCAACAAAAACATAGGTCTTTCCAATGCTAAAAATATATAATTCCATAAAGAGACATCCAAGGGAAGAAGGGTGAAAACCCACCACTATCATAAGAAAAATAATAATAATAATTAGATATTATTTAACCCTATAGATATTTATGATTCCAAGGAGGAGGACGATTGTTTATTGGATTTTCCATTCCAACCATTAGAGTTTGGGGAAGGGTCCCGAAAGGTGAATTTCACTCTCTCAGAAAGAGAAATCCAATGTTTATATAAATCCATTATAGATTAAAGTATGTGTAAAATGTTATAGATCCGTTATAGGGTCTCACAGTGTAAATATATCCACCATTTCTAGTTCCAACTCTACCACAACCCAATATAATGGAGATTTGTTTTGGTCTGGGCTAACTCCTTAATATGGTTAGCTACATAGAGACATGCCGATGACTGTCCCTTCACATACATATAAAGTAGTGGTGACCTCACAGTCTAATAAGGAAATTATGATACAATTCGTCCCACCTGAAAGGGATTAAATAGCATGAAGTGAATATGTAACCCATATATTGGCTCCTCTGTCGTCAATTCAGTATTGAACATGTCTATGTTGGTGAGTCTATAAATCTGTTAGAATGTTATGATCGAAGCTTTTTATGACCAAGAGAAGTGATCTTACTTTAATAAATAAGGCATATGTGTGACTTTGGATGTCAATCAGTTATCAGGGTTTTTTGGATTAATGGGAATTCCATATTTAAAATCCTAGAGTCCCTCAATGTGGTCCAGTATAAGTGTTTCTGTTAGACCATTTGGGAGATTCATTAACACCTATATGATTATTAGTTTGCATATATATAATGCTAATGGAACCTAGATGAAATTTATTAGTAGTGTCGAACTGTTCAGTTAGCATCACTCCTAATGTATCAATAACCTAGATCTCATAGCTATAATTAGACCCTCGATCTGTGATATGTTTAGAGCCTCATATATATGAATAAAATCACTTAAGAAGCATGTCTTTGTGAAAATATCAGGGGATGGGTACAATATGCCACTCTCCACTTAATTCCTATCCTATGACAACCTGACCTACCCTTTGATATATAGGATTTACCTCTTGGTGAAGTTAGGGTAAACGTGGTTGTCCGCCGTAGTTTTCCATATAGATGGTAGTTGATATATGGTTTGATGGAGATAACCTACTTTTTAGGGAATAATAGTAACATGTAGTCCCACAAATAGGTTTCCAAACCAATCAATAGAGGTATTTTCCCAGCCTCAATGACCCCTCTAATTAATTACCTCTTACATGGTAACTCAACAAGGGTAGATAGATTGTTGGGTAATCAGATATATCAAACATTTTTTAGGTTACGCCCAAAATAGTGGTATATCCCATGGTGAATTCCATTCTCTAACAAGTTAAATAAAAAATGTGGATCACTGATGAACGTATCACCGAGTGGTGTATATAATATGGAATTACCTTAAAAGACCCAATTTATCCTTAAGTGGGATTAATGTTCATCTTGGATATATTTCCATACATAATCTCAGTAATCCCACTAATCTATAATGTACAGAGGAAAGGGAATATAGAAAGTTACTAGGGTATGTGTCCCCAAACAATCACATGTAGCATGATAATCATCCTTATGACCCAAATGAAGATTCTCTATGAGTCGATGATCATATATACCTAGTCGAAGAGCCTTTGAATGAATTGGTTGTTAAGAATCATAAAAAGAGGGATCCCTTAAATGTTTACATGATATATTCTCTCATCACTTGATGGGTGGCCTTAGAGACATGAAAAGTGATGATCCCACATGATAGAAACCCATACATAGTTTTGGTTGATGGAAAGTGTGCACCCCCAGATTTTTGAACCCCAACTCTACCTAATTAAACAATATGGAAGTCCATTAAAATATTTTTCCTAGTTTATTTTGAGTTGGGAGACAATTTCATGAACTCCATTGATATAGGAGGCCCCCACGGACCAGTGTTTTGTCCAGACATTAGAAGGACAGATGTTCATCTAGTAAAACAAATTTACTATCTAATATGTGAATGGGTGGGAGAATATTCACCAGTATTTACACTATATGTTCTTATCCACTGTACACAAGACCATAATTCTATACCTCTTCTAGTGCATAAAAAACCATTCTGACAAATCATTTATTTTCCACTAGGTGGAAATGCCTCATGCACTCTATCAATATGACTTCAACTCAAGAATTGATACAAATGATGTGCATAGTTAATGATAGGACTGATCTAGACCCTAACCTCCTCACTCATGACATCCCTGGTGTATTCATTGATTTTTCTAATATGACATTGTGTTTGGAGGAAGCATTAAAGCAAGCTATAAAAGAATGTTCATTTCCTCCTCTAACTCCCATGATAAAGACATCCAATGTAAGGAATACTAATGTTGTATAGGTAGAGCCCTCAGAGCTGATGGAGTTTGTAGAGCCTTTGAATGTGGACACTCTCCATGTGAAACAGACTCATCCAGTGCATCCTCTCCCTAGGCATAATCGAGAGGAACCACCTTTCTAAGCATAACCACCTAGATAATAGAATATTGATCTGACCCCTTGAGTGGATCCAACCGATCTTCATATATGGGCTCCCAATATTACCTTACCAAACAAAAGGAACCACACATATTCATTAAAATATGCATATTTTTGTGAATATTTCCTTAGTTCCGTAAAGTAGGAAATTTTTATGATGCAAGAGTGCAAGAGGACCCATGAAGCTGAATATACCAACCAACCCAATCATTACCCATAACACACGATCCTTGTAATTACCATCATGATATACTATGTGTTAAATGATTGGGTATAGGAACAATTTGATAAAGGTTTGTTCATATTGATAAAATCTGAAAATAAATCGAATATATCCCTTTTGACCGTTACTATGACAGTGAGGTTTCAGTGGAATGGATGTATGTTTCCATTTTAAGGAATAATAAGTATGATGACCGGTTGGATCATATGGAAAGTTATCTAACCCATTGTGTTATGTTCCGGGTTAGGCAAACATGAACCTTCTGAATTATCCATTCCTTTATTTTTATTCTAATCCCTTGATTCAAACCTCTAAATCATGAATGTATAGGCACTGATGATACAGGGGAAACCAAATTCATCTTCCCATGCCAATTTCATATTTCATCCTCACCGATTTTATGACATTAGAGTTGGGAATTACCCCCCAGGAACTACCCAATATTTTAATAACACATTAATAATGAATATTAGTACACCTCTGTCAAAGCCATGAAGTTAATAAACCTATTCATTATACCCGATGACGATGAATATCATAAATCCCCATGAGTTCCTCTGACCGAAACCATCAAAGTGGAGGTTGGGGAAATGAAAACTGCCAAAACATTGATTCAATCACGTAGTATTGATTCATTCAGACAATATATATGAGAAAACATGTGTTCTATAGATATCATTAGCTGGAATCCTCCATGACCACTCATTTTGACATGTTATCACACCAGACCGTGTTAACGAGGTGAGAATAACACCTGTGACTACACCATCACTAGCTACATCCAGTTAAATCTAGGCCTCAGGTATTTTAAAATAAAAAAACAATGGTTTTGAGTGTGTTATCTGATTAGAGACATTATATTTCCATCACCATCGGAAACCTTGTTGTACAACTGGTTATACATATTTTGTCCACATCCAAATAGTGACAATCGCTACTAAAAATATTCATCTAGATGAATAGAACAATGTGCTAAATCATCTCAATATATTACATTCATAGCTCTCTATTCACAAGTCCCACATATTATTTAGGGAAATTCCTGAGGCTCTTGTTGATTCCTAGAAGATCCAAATCTAGTTCAATGATGAAGTAACAACTGCAAGGACCTACTATACAAAAGAGGCAAAGAAAGATAAATTCCAAGCAATCATCTCATTCTCTAGAGACGATTATGGATTCCTTATACAGGGAATTGAAATCCATTTTACATCATAATAAAACTCAATGGTTGTTAAATACACTATTTTGTAGTTGATATAGCTTCTAGGATTAAACAAATCATGACTTGTTTGCTTTGCATGCTGGGCTGACTAAAGAAGACTTGAGTAAATATGACCATAATATTTAGGTTTTTGATTGGATAGAGAATATATAATGTTGTACAATTTTTTTGAAGACCCATTTTGGTGTATTAATTGAATTTTCACAACTAATGGTTGAATAACAAGACACCGCCTATAAAATTCTATAGGGTAGTCCATGAAATCATCTGAATGCAATAATCTCCTTATTGTATGATTAGTGCCTGAATAACACCCTTAATGTGTTAGTAGGATTACTCTGAGGTTTTTTCTCCATATTTGACTTGTATTTAATCCTTATGTATTGATGTTGGATATTACAGGAAGGAGGAGTAATATGACTAAACCAGTTAGATTGAGCACACAACCACCATGGACAATCCATGGGAATATTTTGATGATTGTTTTTTAGAGAATCATTGATTGGGGGGATCCATGACAAACAAGGGATGTTCCATCATTATTTGAAATAAAATGTTATATCAGATATAAAAATTGAATAAAGATATGAATATTACCTAACAAAATTACATTGGATAGGAAAGGATGATACCAAAACACCCTACCCTTATGAGGTACAATGTTGTTCTCTCTCTGTACACTATTTAACTAAATTCCCACTAGTTTCAATGATATTGGATGAATCAAAAAGATCTAACCCACCACTATTTCCTTGATATAAAACATGGAATCTGAGGTTGAGGGGCTTATGGGCATGGATTAACAGCCTCTGTCACTATGGTTTTTGTAGAGGATTCTCCCATAGTGGATTCTATTTCCACCCAATATGTCCCCAAGGTTCCTCACAATTCAGCTGGACAAGATATTATTTCTACCTTTGATACTACTATCTTAAATAATGAAGATGATTTGGAATATTATTCTATGACATTGGATGATTTTTTATCCACCAATTTCGATGAGTTGATTCAAGAAAACCTCAATATTGAGGCATATCCAAGGACAAAACTCGTCAATGAAGTTACTCCCCTATAAGAGTAGTATAAGTGCATGACTATCCTAATGCCACACTACAATATCTTTTCCAAGAGTTGTGACGTGATTCTTGGAAAAGGATCTTGGTTTTCCTTACACCATCATTGTCTTAATAAGATTCATCAAACATTCAAGAAACCTACCAAAAAAATGACTCCTTTCATGGTGCCTTTTTTGAGACCGAATTCGATAATCATATCAAATACTTATTCATCCAGGAGGCCAAATATCTCAAGTGGATAGAAAAAATCATTATATTTAGTATGAAGAATAGGATGATAAAAGTATATATCAATATTAGTGATCTCAGCTTCCCTTATCTAATGGATGAATTTATACTTCTGGTGACAATGCTTTTGACTGCTAATATAGCTAGGTTCTTAGATATCTCTTTCATGGATGGATATTCCAGGTACAATTAGATATACATGGACACCAAAGATGATATGTCTACTACCTTTAGAGTTCCACAAGGTACCTTTTTCTGTCATGTAATTCTTTTTTCTGGAAGAATATATGATCCATTCAGTGTAACATGCACCACATCATCAAATTGATCATTTACATGTTAGTGGAATTATACATGGACATTTTGTTATAAAAATGCCTCTATCATGGCAACCATATCCATGATCCTGTGAAATTGTTAAAAATACATCTGTACCAAATTTGAATAAGAACCCATTGAACTATTCATTCGGGGTTACCTCTTTGTTGTTTATCTGCTTCATCTTCAGATATAGAGGCATCAATGTCGACCTAGATAAGATAAAATATATAAGCTAGATGCCTCCATCAATAAACCTTTGTGAGATCTATACCCATAAAGGTATCTTAGGATACATACACCATTTCATTAATATCCAATCTGGAATGTGTAGGACCCATTCTAGGCTCATGAATAATGATATCGTCTACATGCATGATGATAAGTGCCATGCCAAATTTTAGTAAATCATGTAGTATCTGCTTCAACCATGGGTTTTGATTCCTTCCATCTTTGGGAAGACTCTAGTCCTCTAACTGATGACCATTGAATGATCGATCACATCCATTATCTTTAAAAATAATAATGTGGGAAGAGAGAACAATTTATAATATATAAATTTTATTCACATTGACAATGATACTAGAGACTATCATGTTGAGAAAAATTCACCTTTCACTTGTTTTCGTAGTGTAGAAGTTGTATAATTTTATAAAGCATCATGAGATAGTACTGGTGTCATGAGTAGACTGGAAGAATTATATCCTAAATCACCCAATGATGATGTGACAATTTACATGATGGTTTGTGATCCTTAAATAATTCAGAATAATGTTTTCCCATAGAAATCAGTCAAGGGGTAGGGTAAGATGACATTCTTGACACACAATCAGCTTCTAAAAAATCTATTTTGGATGTTGATTTCTTAGAAGTGGTCATCCTTATAGTGGATCATGCCATGCCTTTTTTTAATATTCAATTCAATGGTTCTTCCTGAAGCCTAACCGGTAGATGGATTAATGATCCCATTCTCAAAATAGTTTTCTTTTGGATCACATTTATCAATATTACATAATTTTTCATGTTGTACATGTTTATACTGTCAAAATTATGCACCAATTGTGAATTAGAGTATAAGGATCACATCTCTACTCTTGAGCTAGACCATATTATTTATGTACCCTTATTTCATGGGAATGAGCACTATAAATTAGTAATCAAATAGACCAGTTGTGGTTATATCATAAAAAATCCATTCCATATTCCCCTTTAAGGGAAAAATTTTCTATTAATAGAATAAATACTTTATCATCTAGATGTGACTCATATACCTCGATCAAAAAATGGTCAAGAGGATACCCTATAATGTTTTACATCTTTTATTATAGAACCTAACTTGGATTATTTTTTAATTAATGAGGCACATAAAAGAGTTATTTCTCCCATCATTCCAAATGATGATGAAAAGCCAAAGGAAAATCAGTTTGCTACATGTGATTTTACATCAAGACCTCCATGTTCCCCTATAGTGTAAGAAACATCTGATTGGATGACTCCTTTTATGAATTATCTCTAGCATTGGACTATTTCATCTGGTTGAGCTCAGCATGAGTGGATCCAGTCATGTGAAGCATAGCTCACCTTCCAGAGCCGGCCTAACCGTTATTAGACTGCCTAAAAACATGGGGTTGATGAAATTATTCTACATTTCATAGAGGTATATGAGATTCCCCGTGTTATTTTAGAGTTTAATGATAGATCTTATGATTTCTATAAAGAGGTATTGAATCTCTATAACTAGATTTGGTGGATGGGATACTTTTATAACACCATGGTCCATGAATTCATCAGGTATTCCAAGAGGGGTCATGCATGTTGTATCTATACCAACATTGTTCATGCACTGCTCGAGCTTCTCAACATCACCATGTATTCATGTCACATTTTAGTATGGGGACTCGATGTGGTGGGCCCATATCCTCTATAAACAGATCTATAGATTAGTTTCATTAGAAAGTAGACAAATTTATTATCTAATTGGGAAGAAGTGATTCCTCTCAATTAAATCGTGGGATGATCCATGATTGAACTTGTGAGATCCCACATCATTAATCATTTAATTGTCCCTCGTTAAATTATTATTAAAAACAATGCTATGTTATGGGTTGATTAGATAATGTTATTATGAAACAAGTAAAATATTTGGTCAAAACATACTTCTGTATACAACACACATGTAAATGGATACATCGAGGAGGTTAACAAGACCCTCTCTATAATTTTGTTGAATATTTTGTGTTATAATAATAAAATTTGGATTTAAAATCTCCCTAGCCCCATATGGTCCAACCAATGTGAGACATCAAATTCATGTTTGGTGACTCCATATTACATAGTTTATGTAAAAGATGTAGCCCTTCCCTTTGAGGTTATGTTTCTCTCACTCTGACAAGATATTTATAAACAGAATATTCTTTATAGAATAGTATATGTTTTTATAGTTGAACTAGAATCCCTTGAAGGTAACATTATAAATTAGTTGAAAAATATAAAGTGTAGCCATAATAAGAGATATAGATAATTTGATAGGAGTTTTTCCCTCCACTTCATCTTTGAGGGTGACATGATATTGGCTCTCAGGATGTAAATGATATATGGAAAGTACCCACCAATGTTAGACCTCAAGAGGGAATGACCATACTTCATTCACAAGGTCTATTCCTTTGGTGAATTCACATTCAGAAATATATATTTAAAGCATGTACAATGTTCTAAAAATGTTAATTTTATCATGAATTACTTCACATAAGTGTGTCCACGTCATGTCCACATTACATTAAATAGTAAAAAAACTATCATTCTCACCATAAAACATTAATCTCTATGCCCACATCCAAGTCACATGACATTAAAATATGTAACAACCATTGTCTTTATTGTATGACTTTAAAATTAAAATCCACAACCTAGTCGCATTTCATTAAACTATGTAACATCCATCATCCTCAGTGTACAATAATAACTATGTGTCCTCATCCTAGTAATGTGATGTTAAACTACATAAAAACCATTGTTCTCATGGTATGATGTTAAACAACATAACCATGTCAAAGTCACATGATGTTAAACTATTTAACAACCATATTACTCACCATAAAACATTAAATTATGTGTCCACATCATAATCAGATGATGTTAAACAATGTAATAACCATCATCCCCACCGCATAATGTTAAACTGTGTGTCCACCTTCTAGTCACTTTTCATTAAACAGCATAACAACCAACATCCTCACTATATAGAATTTAACATCATATTCATGTCCCAGTATCATGATTTTCAACGGAATAACAACCATTATCTAATCAGTATGGAGTTAAACTGTATGTCACTGACATGGTCTTATTTTGTCAAACTGAATAACAACCATAATCCTCATCGTATGAAGTTAAAATTCCTTCTAAATCCTAATTGACTGATGTTAAACAAAATAACAACCATTTTCCTCATTGCATAATGTCAAATTGTGTGTCCATGTCCGGATAACATGATGTTAAACTATGTGTGAATTTTCTCAAGATGGTGTTCTGTTGTGTTTGGGATCCAATGTCCTTATTCACATCATGTTTTTCATGGAAGTTCACTACAAATATCCATTTTTGAAACATACCCCCTATGTTATGAACACTATTACCATAAAATAATAGTTAGTTTCCTCAATTTATGACATTAAACTATATTCATACCGCAAACAAGTTCATGATGCATTTTCCTCGAAAATGATACTTCTATGTTTTAACATAGGATGTCGCATATGATACATATGATATGATCTGACATCCTTAACTCATGAAATTAAAATGATATTCTTCCCTATATTAAATTTAGAGGGCTCTTAAATTAGAGATGATGTTTACCCTATATCATGAACATGGGATTACTCATGTTAGTTGTGGGATTCTTAAATTCCCTCACTAGAGATTATTTCCCCAATCGGTGTCGGTCTCCTTACACACTATGTTTTGAATATATGAATGTATTTATTTTCATTCACATGAGATGTGTAGGGATTCCTAGACTTGTCACCCATGGGTCTAGCTGAAAATTTACTAATCCTATCAAACCCTTGGAGCTGTCTCGGTCTGAGGATTAAAGTTCACACATCCGGACCCTATGTTATGAGTGAGCTTCTACAAGAATGTGTTGTGTGAAATTAATCCTCCATGCCCCTCATTAACACCCTGGTTTCCGGTCTACCACAATACCAATAAATATTTTAGATGTTCTCCCTTGATCTGAAATCCATATCCTTTAACTAGGTGTTCATGTCCATACATCATAGCTCTAAACTGTTTAATACTCGCCTCATGAATATGAGGTGAAGAATTGGGCCTCTTTATCCCTCATTCGCATCATGTTTTTTCAATATTTCATTATATATATCACTATATATCATCTATACATGATGTTAATGTTGCACTTAGATATTTTGTGAATTATTTTGTTGAATTAGTTTTATATTATTGATAGTATTCATCTCATGAAACAAAAAATAATAATTTATTTAATATTAATGAATTATGTATGGCTTGTGTTATATGGAAAAAAAATTAATCATGCACTACACACAAAATATATTTTATATTTCTCATTATAGAACACGAAGGTTATCTTACATTAAACGCAAGACTGACTTTCGTTGATGGCTTACGTAACTCGCAAGAATGAGTGTTACCGAACAATAATACATTAATAAAAAATTTATTATTTAGTAGGGAATAAAATGTATAATATATTTAATATTATATGATATACAATCTTACAGTTATATATAGTTTAATTCATTGGATATCTATTAATTATTAAAGAATATAGAAACCAAATCAATATAAAGGGACTTATTATATAAATGTCATTTTTTATTGTCAAAAAGAAGATTTATATTAATAAATTTAATTAATTACTAATAGTGAATGATATAAATTAAATTTAAATGTTATATATCTAGAAAAAAATTTAATCATCCAATATATTTGATAGATATAATCTAATAACATACCAAATTTTATGTGTAAAAAAATATATTTTTATAAAGGTATGTTTTCCTAATTCTAATGGAGAACTGATATAAATTATACTTTTTTGAACTTTTATTGATTTAAAATCTCATAATAAACATCATAAGTGATAAAATAACATAAATATAAAGTCATGTTAAATTTTTTGTATTTTTCTCCGAAGATTCATTTTTTAAAGAATAGTTACAAATAGTAAATTTCAATTGAAGGCTTCTATTTCATATAATTACATTATAAGATTAAATTATATGTTGCATTCTTTGTAATATTTTCTATATAATAATTTTATAAATTAATCCATATTTGTTCATTGGAATCAGTTTCCAATTGAAATTAACTATAAAAACATATCATACTTTTGGATGTTTTTACTTTAAAAATCCATGATTGGTGTCCCATTTGTGGCATTAAATTTAAATTAAATTTAACCAATTTTGTACTTATAAATTGGAAAAATAAATTAAATATTTTTAAACTATAGAATTTATAATTTATAATAACTTCAACTTATTTTTTGAGCAAAATCATTACTGAAATTAATTAATATTAATTATGACGATTAAGGTGAAATTTAGCTTAACAAGGGACTAATCATTAATCTTAATGAACAAAATAACATATAAACATGTCCGAAACAAATTGTATGGAAATAAATTTTCCAATAGACATATAAGGTTCAATAATTTTTATTTTACACATGGGGAAGAAGTAATACATGTGTAATACACAATTCTTTTCAGAAAAACCATGTGTGTCATTTTCCTCTCTTATAAAAGGCCCCCTCTCCTCCCACTTCATCACACCTATCAAGACACTTTTGATTATAAACTATCTGAATAAATAGATCCTAAATATACTTACCCTCTTTTTGAAAATACTTCCTTTGTTCATAAATCCTTCCAAGGAATTCCTTTTGGGAAAACCAAAAGGAGTTACCTGATGAATAGGTAACACCACCCCTGAGACACATTTCAATTATTTTCATGCACAACACATTCAACTTTTATTATTCCATGATTGTATAAAAACAGCATAATAATAATTATACTAGAATTTTTTGATTCTATGTTTCCTAGAAACACAAACATACACTTCCATCTAATGGGAAATAAATATTCAGTTTATGTTCACAATGAACTACTGCTTCCCTAACCAATGATTGTTTATTTTTCATTTACAGAATGTCATGGTGGAAATTTTGATGATAAATATGTTTATATAAGTCATATATTATATTTATTATGTAATTGATATTTTATAATACTTTTTCCACTAATATAGTAATACTTTCCATTTGATGTAAATATGACCATTTCTATTGTGGATGTGTGGACTACCTCACCCACAAAGTGATGTGATTCGTTCAAACACAACGTATAATGTATTGATGATGTATTTAGTGAATGTATATGGAATATATTATATAATAATGATATTATAAAATACATATATATATACATATATTTCATTTACTTTCTTTATTTCAACACTACAATTAAACGAAACAACATTCATGTGTAACTATGGCCTACCATCTCCATTAATAGTGTATTACATTTAATAATCATATATTATATAGATTATTATACTATATATACAAAGAATATAATTGATATTTATATAATTTTATACATTTTTTATTTCAATAAAACAGAATTATGACAAAATATATAAAAAATTATGACAATTGCGAAAAACAAATTGAATATTACCCAAAGCGTAAACTTAACATAGAATTATTATCATGTGGGTAATATAAAGTCATATTAAAAACATATTTGGTATTATATATAAGAATTTAGTTTTATGATTTATTTATAAAATACTTATATATGATTTATAGGATGTATGTACAAGTACGACGAGAGTCAAGACCCAAGATAAAGGTAATTTAATCTGACTTTTTTATTTCTATGAGATACAGTCATTATACCGACTTTTTTATTTTTTGTGGGGTATATACATACCATGAATGAAAACTATGATTATTTTAAATAAATTAGTGGGTATTTACATATAAATTATATGTTTTTTATTTCATGGGGATAATGTTTAAAATGTTACCAAATCAGTACAATTATTTTGTCTCAATTCTTCTTTTTTGAGACACATCATTTGTTATACACCTACATTATTTTTCGAGGTCAATATAATTTCATATGATATTTTATATCCCGATAATAATTATATTAATGACAGTATATGATTCATTTAAATTATTTTTCTTACATTGAGTGTATGATCCAATGTTACTTAGTGGTGCGATTTATTTATAAAATCTCATCATTTATCAATATTGTTTATGATTATGATTTCATTGATGAAATATTATGATTAATATCTAAAAAAAAGTCACATTTTTCTTTATTCTATATTTATTCAAGGTATATCAATGTATTAGTACCAATTTTCAATTATTTGTATCTTCAAATAATTAGGAAATATTTCTAAATAAAAATATGACTATATTTCCATCATCGATAAAAAATATTTTTTATTTCCAAAACCATGTTTTTTGAGATGTTTTCAAATGAGTTCGAGAATAATTTTCAAGGATTTTTTTGTTCTTTTAAAATATTCATTTATATGGAATCAATGATATTTACAAGTAAAAGGTTTTCAAATTGTTTTATGTTTTAAAAACTTTTTTAATAAAAAATATATTTTTCTCAATAAATGTTTTTAGAAGATATTTCAAATTTATTTTCTATATAAGGCCACATCTGTTTCTATTAATCATGCTTTTTGTTAAATTATTCAATTTTTCCAATAATACTATTTCTATTAATGTGTTAATTTTTTATGCAATGATGTTTATGAAACATTTTTCTTTGAAACAAGTTATATTCTTTTAAAACAAGATTATTTTCTTTAGTTATGTTTATAAAAAAATATTATAAATATTTTCTTGTTTTATAGGTTGAGATATGATTACAAGTATATAATACCCATTTCATCTCATGTTTTATGATTTTATTATTTATGATATTGTGGCACATGTATATATGATATCACTCTGAGATGGGTGGGATATATATTTTCCTCTATTTCATTGGGTAACGATTTATAACTCATGAGATAGACTAAGATAGTCTTGGGAATAGTCCTCGATTAGTAAAATGGCTATGGGAGTAAACCATGACAACCAAGGTGGTATGAGGAGTGATTTCATGCTACTATTATTTCCATGAGAGTGAAAAATGACTAACAAGATGTTATGAGCAGTGAACCTATTCTACCATGATGGCCTTGGCAGTGATGTCTTGGATACTATAGAAATAATATTATATGCTTATATGTCCAAAAAATTATATGTTTTATTAATATATTATGCCTTCATGGATTACTATCTTTATTTTATTATGATCCATGTCTTATGAATGGCCTTGATTTATTCCTTGATTCTTTTTTATGATCTTTGATTTGTAGGGTATGATGTTATATTTCCATGACCAGGATCTCATAAAATTATCTTCATGATTATTCATATTTATTTATAATATTTACCCTTATCGATATGTTTATCTCACCCATTTTTATGTTTACTTCCAAAAGGTTATGAATATATGTAATAAGTTTTTTATGTATAAGAATGATGCTCTTCAAGAAGAAACTAGTGGGATATTATGTATCTTATTTATGTACCAATGTTTTTGTTTCTATGTTTCTAAGGGAAGTATACATGTACGATATTTTGGTGTCTATTTGGATAATGATGTGTGTATTCTGCAAAATTTATGTAAACTTAATGTATGAAAAGTTAGGTTATCTATATATGAAATGAATGAAATTTTTTACTAACATTTGGAATCGCGGATGAGAAATCCATATTGGGAACCCTAAGGACATGTATATGGATAAGTCAAATGGTAAGGAAAAGTATGAGAAAATATCATGCAATTTTAATAAAGTGTGGAGTGAGTGGATTCCTAGATATAAATCCATGTATTGATACCACATTTGTATGTTTCTCTAGTATAAATGTACCTAGGTGTAACAACACAGACATGATATCCAAGACCCGACTCAGGGAAATCTAGTATAGGAAAAGGGGTCATGCTCCACAGAAGGTTTGATTCTCCCAGTGGATATTCTTTGGGAATTCAAAAAATCTTCATGAGACATAATGAATGTTCTAAATATATGTGGGATATGAATAACCTAGGATATACCATAAGTTTCATACATTATGTTCGGATTGATTATTTAAACATCCTTTAAGAAATTTATTTCCATGGATATGTTGTTTTCTACTATGTTATGTAATTCTCAAATTATGATTCTGGTTATAGTAATTGGTAGTAACTATAAGGAACACGAGTAAAATTTAATGTTACGTTCAATTTTATGATGATAATTCATGTAGGATGATCACTGGAGTGAAATATATTATGACCATGCTTAATCAGTTTTCATATAACATGATTAACAATGTGTACCTTTACCAAATCTCAACACACCAAGGATAAAATGGAAAGAGTTTTCTGTTATTTTGTGTAATGGTGACCATATATTAATGATGATTCACTTTCCTTTATGTCATGAATGTGGAATTAATCCAAATTGGAATGTATTATAAGAACCAGAATATATTTTTACTGTGGAAAATAAGGACACAAAGAAGGTGACTATAATGAAAAAATGAACAGTATTGTTAATGAAATACATGAGAATTTTGGACTCCCTAAGACATCATTTATGGATATGTGTTTTTATGTGTGGATTAAATGGTAAATATAAAACTCAATGTCCCAAAAAGAATTCTCCAGATGAGAATTAGTAATGTGGTAAGAGTAATGGAAATATTTCTAATGATGATGATCTATATTTGAAATTTGAAAGGAAAGATGAATTATTTAATATTATGATGTATCGTTTTTATGGGATATAGATGAAGGTTAATAATATATGTTTTTATATATTTTTCATTAATGAATTATGTTATATAAATAGTGAAATAAATAAGTATTTCCTAGATTATGTTCACTAAGGATGTAAAAGCTTATTTTGAATGTTTCCAACAGACTTGAAAAGTGATTTAATAATAAGGTGATATTTTCACTAAGAGATAATAACCCTTAATATGTTCCTTATTTTTAGATTATTTTGTTTTTATAATGATATGATATATATGAAATAGTAAATTGGAGGGTTTTAACTACTTTTGAATTGATAAAGGATCTATTTAATATGTTGTTTATGTTATCATAGATGATGTTCACAACTTTTTTGATTAATGTAATATATCAAGTAACATTTGTAATAAGGAAAAATACATGTTTTACATATTTATTTGTAGTAATTCAAGTTATTAAAATATTTAATGAGAATATATGATGAGGGTATTCGCATGTTTGGAATGTGACAATAAATAGATACTTTTTATACAGGGGATCAATGTTATGTTTATTTCATGAATTTATTTATAAATTTGTTGATTTTCTTATTCTAGAAGGGTTATAAGGTTATCCACTGAAGGAAAATTTTTGTTAATCATCATAGGATGTGTTTGTTTATTAGTATTGCATAAAAAACATCAGCTAGATGGTTATTTGGTGATTAACCATATTTAAAGGATGTCTAACATATTTGTTTTAAAAATTATATTAGTATGGAATTAGAAATTGGAATCATGTATGTTAGGCAACGAACAATCAATTAGAGAAAGGAAAAAACTCATGAACCCATGACGTAAAGATGATATAAGTTTGTTTCCAACAAGCAGCCTATGTGATGTCCTATTATTGTAAAATTATATTTTATTAATAATTATTTATGATGGAAAAATAGTGTTACTTTTTATGTTTAGGTATTAATTTATTAATAATATTTATTTTTATGTATATTTATAGATAAATAGTTATATTTATCATTCATTTATGGGCCTTAATATCATCTAAAATTTATTTTAGTTCTTTTGGAATCAAAGTTAATTTCTAGACATCCATTTCTAAAAGTAATGTATGAAATATAAATTTTTCAAAACACAACCAAATAATGAAATATTGTTAATTTACATATATCAAGTAATTATATTTTATTCCATTATTTGTCAAAAAAATAATTAATACATGATAGAATTATGATCAAAAAGATGTTTTTTTCTTTGTACATTAATTTTTGTTGAACTGATGGTGTTTTAAATTGTCATATATTAAAGACATTTAGTCCTTGATCCTTTAATAGATCATTAACAAGATATTGATTTAGGAACTCATTAAATCTCTATGAATAGTTATTATTTCACTCCAAGTCCATTTTTTAACTTTCCACGAAATTTCTCATATGTGGAATCCATGTAATATGTTACTTTGGGTCAGAATTATGTTTCCATTATTCTCTTTTTTGTTGGATGCATTAGGATCTTGTAATAATGTGTCGATTTATATGAAACGAACATTAAACAATAAATATATGATAAAACATACGAATTTAAGGTTCAAATTCATTTTAAGTAGGTTATAATGTAACACCATGAGATTTTTGTAATAGTTTTTTTGAATTAATTTAATCATTTTGATATTATTCATTTCAAGAAACAAAAAAAGTATATTTTATATTAAATCGCTCTAAAAGGATTACGTTATACACAAAAATTAGTTTATCATACACTACATGTAACATAAATTTAATCTTTGTCTACATAGTACACTGAATTTTCCTTACATTATTCACAAGACTGACTTTCCTCGAGGGCTTGCGTAAAACGCATGACAATGTGTGACCAAAAAATAATTCCTTATTTAAATATAATTATTTAATAGGATATCACAGTGATGTTATATTTAATATTATATGATTAACTACCTGAAGAATATATATTTTAATTCATTGGTTACCTATTGATTAGAAAATAATATAGGATCCAAATGAATACAAAGGGACTGATTTTATAATAGTATATTTTTATTTGAAGAAATATTATTTCTATTAATAAGTTAAATTAATTACTAATTGTGAAAGAAATTCTTTAAATTTATTTTTAATATATTCAAAAAATATATTTTTAATTGTCCGTAGATTTGATAGATATAAGATACGAACAAAACCAATATTATTCGTAAAAACCCTATTTTTATAATGGTAGTTTTAACGCCTTTTAATGGAGAACCAATTTTAAATAATATTTTTTTTGAAATTTTATCAATTTAATATGTCAAAAAATATCATCTCTGAAATAATAACATAAAATATATGTTAGAGATATTTTTTGTTATTTTTCTTAAATGTTTTATTTTTAAATGAATATTTAATAATAGAGAATTTTAATTATAAACAATTATTTCATCGAATTCATTTATAAAGAAAAATTATATTATATACTGGTTTTAAAGATAAATTTGATAATAATTTTATAACATAATCCAATTCAGTTCATTTGAATCTATTTATTTCAAATTAACTACAAAATAGATATCAATCATTGGAATGTTTATGCTAAAAAACCATGCATAGTCATCCGGTTTGTGAGATTAAATTGAAATGAATATCTACCACTTTTGTGATTGGTATTTGAAAAAAATATTTACATGTTTTTAATTATAATAATTTTTAATGATTAATAATTTATACATAGTTTTTGACCCAAATGATTAGTGAAGTGAATTAAAACTAATTACAATTATTATTGTGAAATTAAGCGTAACAAGGGACTAAACCTTAATTTTATGGTCCAAAATAACTATAAACATTTCTAAAACCTATTTGATGGACATATTTCAGAATTAAATCTTCTATGTTTCTATAATAGTCCTTTGGAAACTTGGGTAAATGGAAATTCATGGGGAACACAAAATTGTTTTCAAATATACCAAGTGTATCCTTTCCCTCCCCAAAAAAGGCCGCCTCTCCACCTACTTCCTAAAACCTCTAAATCCACATTTAATCTACCAATATATTAAAAAATGGATTTTAAATATCCATAAAATCATCCTAGAATCCTACATTTTGTAATAAATCCTTCCATGTAATCCCTTTGATGAAATAAAAAAGGAGTCACCCCGATTACGTGGTATCACCCTACCTAAAACCCCTGTCTTTTATTTTTTTTTTCTATTCACTAAAATATTATTGTTGAAAAATTGTATAAAAAAATAGTAAAATAAATATATTATGATAATTGTATTCTATTTTATTGACCTAAAATGACATAAAAATCCATCTAATGTGTAACAGACATACGAATTATGTGTACGGAAAAATATAACATCACAAAACAATGATTGTTAATTTATCCATTACCACTTATCATGATGTACATTTTTTTGGAAAATATGTTTATATATATTATATATTATATTTATTATTTCATTAAGATTATTTGATCTTTTTTCTTCAAATTTATTTATACTTTACATTTTGGGTAAATATGATAATTTTGTTTGATGAAGTGTGGACTACCGCACCCCCAAATCGATGTGATTCAATTAGGAACTACAAGAAATGTATTAAATATGGGTTTAGTAAAAATATATGAAATATATTATGTAATTATTATAATGGAATAATTATATATATATATACATATATCTCATTTACCTTATTTCTATCAATCTGAAAATTAAATGAAACAACGTTCATGCATATATATGGGCTACTGCCTCCATAACCGATGTATTACATTTCAAAATTTTATATTATATGAATTATTATAATAAAAATATAATTAATATAAATTATATTTATATAATGTTTTACATTATAGAAATAATGATATAGTTTTGTGGATCAAATATATAACAAATTAGGACTCATGCAGAAAAAAGTGAATATATTATAATGCATAACCATAACGTAAAATTAATAACATGAAAGTAATATAAATTCATAATAATACCATATATAGTATTTGATATAATAATATTGGTTTATTAACGATTTATAATAATATTATATTTTTTATATAGGATTTTTGTTTCAGTATAATGAGTGTCAAGATACAATGTAAGGGAAATTTCATCTCACCTTTTTATTTCCATGAAAAATATGAATTAGACACCACTCTATTATTTTTTGTTGGGAATATACAAAATACTAATGTATTATATGATTCGTACTATTAAATTTATTAGAATTTATATATCTATTATAGAAATTTTATTTCATTGTGTTATGGTTTCAAAAAATACAAAATCGGTATGACAATTTTGTCTCAATTGGCCTTCTGTAACCAACACAACGTAGTGCGGGTGAAGCCCGTGCAGGGGTGAGTATATGCTACTCAGTAGGGACCCCGAGGCCCTCGAAGGTCTCCCTGAATCCACATAGGATAAACCACAATGTAAAGATAAAATCACGAAGTATAATCCTACTCTACTTAGGTATATGAACATACATATACCTAAGTCATCAAATCCAATTCATCTCCAACTCACGAGCTCAAGTACAACCCTGTCCACACAGGAATGTACAACCCAGTCTACACAGGAATGTACAATCCAGTACACATAGGAATGTACAACCCAGTCCACATAGAAAAGTATAACCTAGTCCACACAGTAAAGTAAGTCAATCACATCAATAATAAATATTTAAAATCAAGACTCAGGTCACACAGGTATACATCATTTGTAATGAAAAAGGAGATGATCAGATATATTTTCCGATTCATCTAGCTGGGACCCACGTAGGATAAAAGACCAGCTAAGCTATCAGAACCACGTAGGATACTAGTCCAGCTACTATGTCGGACCCACGTAGGATACTACAATAGAGGTCAATACTGTTGAACCTGCGTAGGATACAAGTACATTAGTCTTCACCGCCGAACCCACGGAGGATACCAGTACAGTTGTCATCGTCATCAAACCCACAACGAATTCCATTACAGAAGTCTTCACCGTCGAACCAACGGAGGATTCTAGAATAGTTGTCCTCGTCGTCGTACCCATGGAGGATTCCAGTACGAAAGTCTTCACCGTCGAACCCACAAAAGATTCCAGTACAGTTGTCATCGTTGTCGAACCCATAGAGGATTCCACTACGAAAGTCTTCACCAAAGAACCGACAAAGTATTCTAGTATGGTTGTCATCGTCATCGAACCCACAGAGGATTCCAGGATGGTTGTTGTCGCAGTTGCAGCCAACTAAAAGGTTCCCGCACACATCATGCTCGTTTTCGGGAGGGTCCGCCTCACGAGCCAAAGGGATGATACATAAACTGACACGTATTACGGATTTGATGTATCCCAAAGTTCCGTCTCATCTATAGTAACTCATCACGACAGACGACACGTCAATCGGATGCCCAGTCTGAGAGTTATTGACATTCTCGTCCCAGGGGCCCGGTTTGTTTTTAAGTTAAAACCAACCCTACTGTACTCCAACTATGTCCAAACCTCGATCAGAGTAATCCAAGAGGTCCTTATCACTAAGAGGAATCCAACAAAGTCGACGGCACGTCAATCAGACGTCCGGAGCTCAAGTTATAAGCATTTCCGCTCGGAGGGCCCGATTGGTTTCGTGTTCGAACCAACCCGGCCCTACCCAAGGATATCCTAAACCTTTAGTGTAATATCCCGAAACGACCGTCTCGATCCCAGGATCATGTTGCAACTGACTATGAGCCAATTGGAGGTCCATATCCCATGTTACAGGCATTTGAACGAATCTGCCCGCTTTTAGGGAGTCTTGGGCCCGGCCCGACCCGGCTCAAGACCCTCTGGGTCGGCCCGAACGAGGTCCGGGTCTGGCCCACTCGGTTGCGGCCCGGCCCGGTGCGGGCGGCCTGGCCCAGTGCGGCCGGTCCGACCCGATGTGGCTGGTCCCTTCGGTGCGGCGCCCGCATACGGAGCGCACGCGGAAGGGGGGGGGGGGTTAAAACCCCCCCGGTTGAACGAAACCGGCGCATCATAATGTTACGCTCCCCAATCCGGAAAGGCTTTTTCCGTTCCGGTTCTTCCTCCATGGCCACGGCTTAGCCGTGGTGGTTTTCTCTAGCGGCACGCCGCCACCACCCTTTGCGAACCACCAGACGCACTCCGGTGGTCGGTTTCGCTAGCCGTCTTCGCCAGCGGTCCTCCGGGGACCCGATCTTCACTGCGACGGCTTCCAAACATCATTAACATCCCGTATCACCATCGTCTTCAATCTGCGCACCAAAAAATATATGTGGAGGGTTTTCGGGCCATGTTGGTTCGGCCCGAGCCCTTCTCGTTAGGTGTTATCAAATGGACAGATTTAAATAAGATTTTAAAACGAAAAACATTCAATTTCACGACCCGTCCTCGAGGCCCGTGTCATGACTACCCCAATCCCACCTTGCAAAGGAAAGGGGCTGGATACTAGCACCAAAGCTGTAAATCCCGATAAAGGGGAAGGATTTTCCTTTAAAAAGTAAACAAACACCATAGAGGTGAGAAAACATGAGTAAACACTAAGTAAACTGTAAATCAAATGTGCTGAAAGTACAAGGGGACATAAATACAAGCCCAAAAGAATGGAACAGCTACAACTGAATGTAATGTACAACTCAAGGAAAACAGCTGAAAGGTGACAAACCACTCCTAGATTGTCCTCCAGCTTCCTACCTGAAGGGTAGGTACAAATCCCCTCCTCAGCACTTCGCGTCCGTCCGTCTCCTCCGGGTACCGACTCGTCGTGAAATCCACCTTCGTGCACTGACACGACGCGAGATTCTCCTCCAGGTACTGTCCAGCTCTACAAGCCTCAACCACGATCAGTGTTGTCTGTCGTCTGCAACCAACACAACGTAGTGCCGGCAAAGCCCGTGCATGGGTGAGTATACGCTACTCAGTAGGGACTCTGATACCCTCAAAGTTCTCCCTAAATCCACATAGGATAAACCACAAAGTAAATATACAATCACGAAGTATCATCCAACTCTACTTAGGTATATGCCCATACATATACCTAAGTCATCAAATCTAGTTCAGCTCTAACTCACGAGCTCAAGTACAACCTAGTACACACCGGAAAGTACAACTCATTCCACACATGAAAGTACAACCCTGTCTACACACGAAAGTACAACCCAGTCCACATAGGAAAGTACAACCAGGTCCACACAGGAAAGTATGTCAATCACATTAATGATAAAGATTGAAAATCAAGACTCATCTCACACATGTATACATCATTTGTAAAGAAAAAGGAGACGATCAGACATAGTTACGGGTTCATCTAGATGGGACCCACGTAGGATACTAGACCAACTAAGCTGTCGGACCCATGTAGGATACTAGTCCAGCTACTCTGTCAGACCCATGTAGGATACTACAACAGAGGTCAATACTTTCAGAACCAAGTAGGATGAAAGTACAATAGTTGTCACCACCGAACCCATGGAGGAATCCAGTATGGTTGTCGTCGTCGTCGACCCCACGGTGGATTTCAGTACAGAAGTCTTCACCGTTGAACCCATGGAGGATTCCAATACGGTTGTCCTCGTCATCGAACCCACGTAGGATTCCAGTACGAAAGTCTTCACTGTCAAACCCACGAAGGATTCCAGTATGGTTTTCATCGTCGTCGAACCCACAGAGGATTCTATTACGAAATTCTTCACCATTGAACCCACAGGGGATTCCAGTACAGTTTTCATTGTCGTTGAACCCACGCAGGATTCCAGTACTGTTGTCGTCGCAGTCGCAGCCAGTTCTAAGGTTCCCACACACAGCATGCTCATTTCTGGGAGGGTCCGCTCCACGAGCCAAGGGGTCGATACATCAACTGACACTTAGTCCGGATTTGATGTATCTCAAAGTTCTGTCTCATCGATTGGAACTCATCACGACATTCGGCGCGTCAATCGGGCGCCCAGTCTTAGAGTTATTGGCTTTTTCGTCCCAGGGGCCCGGTATGTTTTTAAGTCAAAACCAAACCGAACCTACTCCAACTGTATCCAAACCTCGAGCGGATTAATCCAAAAGGTTCGTCTCACTAAGAGGAATCCAACAAAGTTGACAGCACGTCAATCAGATGTCTGGAGCACATGTTATAGGTGTTTCCGCTCTGAGGGCCCGATTTTTTTTTGTGTTCGAAACAACTTTTCCCTACCCATGGATCTCCTATACTTTTAGATTAATATTCCAAAACGACCGCCTCGATCAAAGGATCGTATCTCAACTGACGGTGCGCCATTCAGAGGTCCATAGATCAATTACGTGCATTTTAATTAATCTTCCAGCTATTAGGGGGTCTTGGGCCTGGACCAACTTGGCCCAAGACCCCCTGGGTCGGCCGAAACTAGGTCGACCCAACCTTGGTCCGGGTCCAGCACGCTAGGGCACAGCCCAACCCAACCGGCGCAGCTCGGCCCCACCGGCGAGGCCCGACACAGTGCGGCCAGTCCGTGCGGTGCGGCGCCCGCGCAGGGAGCACATGCGCAAGGGCGGGGGGTTACAACACCGTGGTTGAACAAAACTGGTGCGACTTATTGCCGCGATGCCCAATTCTGAATGACTTTTGTCATTCCAGTTCTTCCTCCACATCCACGTCTCAGCTGCGGCGGTTTGCTCTGGCGGCGCACTGCCGCCGCCCTCTACGGACCACCGGACGCGCTCTAGTGATCCGTTTCGCCTGTCGTCTTCGCCAGCAGTCCTCCTGGGACCCGATCTTCACTATGACAACTTTCAAATGACGTTGTGGTCCCGTCTCACCATCACCATCAATCCGAGGACCAAAAACAATCTGGAGAGGTTTGTCGGGCAGTGTTGGTTCGGCTCGCGCCCTCCGCGTTAGGTGTTATCAAATGGAAATATTTAAATCTGATTTTAAAATGAACAAACATTCAATTTCACGACCCATCCTCGGGGGTCGTGCCATGACTACCCCAACCCCACCTTCCAAAGGCCCGGGGCTGGGGACTAGAACCAAAGGTTTAAATGCCGATAAAAGGGACGGAATTTCCTTTATAAATTAAACAAACACCACAGAGGTGAGGAAATAGGAGTAAACACTATGTAAACTGTAAATTAAACGTACAGAAAGTACAAGTTACCAGAAATACAAGCCCAGAAGAAAGGTACAGCTACAACTGAATGTAATGTATAACTCAAGGACAATAGATGAATGGTTACAAGCCGCTCCTGGATCATCCTCCGGCTACCTACCTGAATGGTAGGTATAGATCCCCTCCTCAACACTCCGCGTCAGTCCATCTCCTTCGGGTACCGACTCTTTATGAAATCCACCTCCGTGAACTGACTCGATGCGAGATTCTCCTCTGGGTACCGTCCAGCTGTACAAGACTCAACCACAATCAGTGATGTCCTCCATCTGCAACCAACACAACATAGTGCAGGTGAATCCCGTGCAGGGGTGATTATACTCTACTCAGTAGGGACCCCGAGACCCTCAAAGGTCTCCCTGAATCCACATAGCATAAACCACAAAGTTAATATACAATCACAAAGTATCATCCTACTCAACTAAGGTATATGACCATACATATACCTAAGTCATCAAATCTAATTAATCTCCAACTCACGAGCTCAAGTACAACCCAGTCCACATAGGAATGTACAACCCAGTCCACATAGGAAAGTACAACCCAGTCCACACAGGAATGTACAACCCAGTCCACATAGGAAAGTACAACCTAGTCCACACAGTAAAGTAAGTCAATCACATCAATGATAAAGATTGAAAATCAAGACTCAGATCACACAGGTATACATCATTTGAAAATAAAAAGGAGATGATCATATGTAGTTACTGATTCATCTATCTAGGACCCACGTAGGATACAAGACTAGCTAAGCTGTCAGACCCACGTAGGATACTAGTCCAGCTACTATGTCGGACCCACATAGGATACTACAACAGAGGTCAATACTGTCGCACCCATGTAGGATAAGTACAGTAGTAGTCACCCCCGAAACCACAGAGGATACCAGTACGGTTGTCATCATCGTCGAACACATGGATAATTCCAATACATAAGTCTTCACCGTCGAACCCATGGAGGATTCCAGTACAGTTGTCCTCTTCATTGAACCCATGGAGGATTCCAGAACAAAAGTCATCACCGTCGAACCCATGGAGTATTCTAGTACGGTTTTCATCATCATCGAACCCATAGAGGATTACACTATGAATGTCTTAACCATCGAACCCACGGAGGATTCCAGTACGGTTGTCATCATCATCGAACCCACGAAGGATTCCAGGATGGTTTTCGTCGCAGTCGCAGCCAGCTCTAAAGTTCCCGCACACAGCATGCTCATTTCCGGGAGGGTCCGCTCCACAAGCCAAGGGGTCAATACATCAACTGAAATGTAGTCCGAAGTTTATGTATCCCAAAGTTTGGTCTCATATATAGTAACTCATCACGACAGACGGTGCGTCAATCAGACACCCAATCTGAGAGTTGTTGACTTTCTCGTCCTAGGGGCCTAGTTTGTTTTTAAGTCAAAACCAACACTAATGTACATGAACTGTGTCCAAACCTCGATCAGAGCAATCCAAGAGGTCTGTATCACTAAGTGGAATCCAACAAAGTCGGTGGCACATCAATCGGACGTCCGTAGCTCAAGTTATAGGCGTTTCCACTCAGAGGGCCTGGTTGGTTTCGTGTTCAAACCAACCTGGCCCTACCCACGGATCTTTTAAAACTTTAGTGTAATATACCAAATCGGCCTCCATGATCCAAGGATCACGTCGCAACTGACAGTGCGCCAATTGGAGGTCCATAACCCATGTTACGGGCAATTGAACGAATCTGCCCGCTTTTAGGGAGTCTTGGGCCTGGCCCGACCCGGCCCAAGACCCCCTGAGTCGGCCCGAACAGGGTCGACCTGACATGGGTCCGGGTCTGACGCACTAGGTTGCGGCCCGGCCCAGCATGGGCATCCTGGACCAGTGCGGCTGGTCTGGCCCGACGCGGTCGGTCCCAGCGGTGCGGCGCCCGCATGCGGAGCGCACGCGGAGGGGGGGGGGGGGTTACAACCCCCCCCCCCGGTTGAACGAAAACGGCGCAAAATAATGTTGCAATTCCCAATATAGAATGGCTTTTGCCATTCCGGTTCTTCCTCCACATTCGCGGCTCAGCCTCGGAGGTTTTCTCTAGCGGCGCGCCACTGCTGCCCTCTGCGGACCACCGGACGCGCTCCGGTGGTCCGTTTCGCCTGCCGTCTTCGCCAGCGGTCCTCCCGGGACCCGATCTTCACTGAGACGGCTTTCAAACTTCATTGTGGTCCCGTCTCACCATCACTGTCAATACGAACACCAAAACAATCAGTGGAGGGTTTTCGGGCGGTGTTGGTTCGGCTCGCACCCTTCACGTTTGGTGTTATCAAATGGAAAGATTTAAAAAGGATTTTAAACTGAAAAAACATTCAATTTCACGACCCATCCTCGGGGCCTGTGCCGTGACTACCCCAAGCCCGCCTTCCAAAGGCCAGGGGCTAGATACTTGAACCAAAGGTGTAAATCTCGATAGAAGGGAAGGATTAGCCTTTATAAAGTAATCAAACACCATAGAGGTGACAAAACAGGAGTAAACACTAAGTAAAATGTAAATCAAATGTGTTGAAAGTACAAGGGGCCAGAAATACAATCCCAAAAGAATGGTACAACTACAAATGAATGTAATGTACAACTCAAGTAAAATAGCTGAAAGGTGACAAACCGCTCCTGGATTGTCCTCCGGCTTCCTACCCGAAGGGTAGGTACAAATACCCTCCTCAGCACTCCACGTTCATCCGTCTCCTCCGGGTTCCAACTCATCGTGAAATCCACCTCCGTGTACTGACACGACCATATATTCTCCTCCAGGTACTGTCCAGCTCTACAAGCCTCAACCACGATCAGTGATGTCCGTCATATGAAACCAACACAACGTAGTGCCGGAGAAGACCGTGCAGGGGTGAGTATACGCTACTCAGTAGGGACCCCGAGTCCCTCGAATTTCTCCCTAAATCCACATAGGATAAACCATAAAGTAAAGATACAATCACAAAGTATCATCGAACTCTATTTAGGAATATGCACATACATATACCTAAGTCATCAAATCCAGTTCAGCTCTAACTCACGAGCTCAAGTACAACCAAGTCCATACAAGAAAGTACATCCCATTCAATACAGGAAAGTACAGCCCAGTCCACACACGAAAGTACAACCCAGTCCACATAGGAAAGTACAACCCAGTCCACACAGGAAAGTAAGTCAATCACATTAATGACAAAGATTGAAAATCAATACTCAGTTCACACATGTATACATCATTTTTAAAGAAAAAGGAGATGATGAGACGTAGTTATAGGTTCATCTAGATGGGACCCACATAGGATACTATAACAACTAAGCTGTCGGACCCATGTATGGTACTAGTGAAGCTACTTTGTCGGACCCACGTACGATACTACAACAGAGGTCAATACTGTCTGACCCACGTAGGATACAAGTACAGTAGTTGTCACCACCAAACCCACGGAGAATTCCAGTACGGTTGTCTTCGTCGTCGACCCCACAGAGGATTCCAGTATAGAAGTCTTCACCGTTGAACCCATAGAGGAATCCAGTACGGTTGTCCTCGTCATCGAACCCACAGAGGATTCCAGTACGAAAGTCTTCACCGTCGAACCCACGAAGGATTCTAGTATGGTTGTCATCGTCGTCGAACCCACGTAGGATTCTAGTATGAAAGTCTTCACCGTCGAACCCACAGGGGATTCTAGTACGATTTTCATTTTCGTCGAACCCATGGAGGATTCCAGTACGGTTGTGGTCGCAGTCGCAGCCAGCTCCAGGGTTCCCGCACACAACATGATCATTTCTGGGAGGGTCCGCTCCACGAGCAAAGGGGTTGATACATCAACTGACACTTAGTCCAGAGTCGATATATCTCAAAGTTTCGTCCCTTCAATTGGAACTCATCATGACATACGGCGCGTCAATTGGGCGCCCAGTCTGAGAGTTATTGGCTTTCTCGTCCCCGGGGCCCGGTTTGTTTTTAAGTAAAAACCAACCCAACACTACTCCAACTATATCCTAACCTCGAGAAGATTAATCCAAAAGGTCTGTCTCATTAAGAGGAATCCAACAAAGTCGACAGCACGTCAATCGGACGTTCGGAGCTCAAGTTATAGGCGTCTCCGCTCCGAGGGCCCTGTTGGTTTTGTGTTCAAACCAAACTGTCCCTACCCATGGTTCTCCTAAACCTTTAGTTTAATATACAGAAACGACCGTATCGATCCATGGATCGCATCGCAACTTACTGTACACCAATCGTAGGTCCATAGATAAAGTTACGATCATTTGAATGAATCTTCCCACTTTTAGGGGTCTTGGGCCTGGACCAACCCAGCCCAAGACCCCCTGGGTCGGCCGAAACTAGGTCGACCAGACATTGGTCTGGGTCCGGCCAGCTAGGGCGCGGCCCGACCTAGCCGGCGTGGCCCGGCCCCGCCGGCGAGGCCCGACACGGTGCGTTCGGTCCATGAGGTGCGGCGCCCGCGTGGGGAGCACATGCAGAAGGGGGGGGGGGGGGTTACAACCCCCCGGTTGAACGAAACTGGTGCGACATAATGCCGCGATGACCAATTCTGAATGGATTTTCCCGTTCCAGTTCTTCCTCCACAACCACGGATCATCTGCGGCGGTTTTCACTAGTGGCACGCTGCAACCTCCATCTACGGACCACCGGACGCGCTCAAGTGGTCCGTTTCGCCTGTCGTCTTCGCCACTGGTCCTCTCGGGACCCGATCTTCACTACAACAGCTTTCAAATGTCGTTGAGGTTCCGTCTCACCATCACCATAAATCCGCGCACCAAAAACAATCTGGGGAGGGTTGTCGGGCCATGTTGCTTCGGCTCGCGCCCTCCGCATTAGGTGTTATCAAATGGAAATATTTAAATAGGATTTTAAAATGAAAAAACCTTCAATTGCACGACCCACCCTCGAAGCCCGTGCCGTGACTACCCGAAGCCCGCCTTCCAAAGGCCAGGGGCTGGCGACTATCACCAAATGCAAAAATCCCAATAAAATGGAAGGCATTGCATTTATAAAGTAAACAAACACCACCGAGGTGAGAAAACAGGAGTAAACACTAAGTAAACTGTAAATCAAATGTGCTGAAAGTACAAGGGGCCAGAAATAGAAGCCCAAAATAAAGGTACAGCTACAACTGAAAGTAAAGTACAACTCAACGACAATAGCTAAAAGGTGACAAGCCGCTCTTGGATCGTCCTCCGGCTTCCTACCTGATGGGTAGGTACATATCCCCTACTTAGCACTCTGTGTCCGTCCGTCTCCTCCGGGTACCGACTCATCGTGAAATCTACCTCCATGCACTAACAGGACGCGAGATTCTCCTCTGGGTACCATCCAGCTCTAAAAACCTCAACCAAGATCAGTGATGTCTGTCATCTGCATCCAACACAATGTAGTGCGGGCAAAGCCCGTGTAGGGGTGAGTATACGCTACTCAGTAAGGACCTTGAGACCCTCTACGGTCTCCCTGAATCCACATAGGATAAACCAAAAAGTAAAGATACAATCAAGAAGTATCATCCAACTCTACTTAGGTATATGCCCATACATATACCTAAGTCATCAAATCTAGTCCATCTCCAATTCATGAGCTCATGTACAACCCAGTCCACACAGGAAAGTACAACCCAGTCGACAGAGGAATGTACAACCAAGTCCACATAGGAAAGTACAACCCAGTCCGCATAGAAAAGTAAAAACCAGTCCACACAGGAATATAAGTCAATCACATCATTGATAAAGATTGAAAATCAAGACTCACGTCACACATGTATACATCATTTGTAACGCAAAAGGAGATGATCAGATGTAGTTACTGATTCATCTAGTTGGGACACACGTAGGATACTAGACCAGCTAAGCTATAGGACCCACGTATTATACTAGTCCAGCTACTCTATCAGACCCACGTAGGATAATACAATAGAGGTCAATACTGTCAGAACCACGTAGGATACAAGTACATTAGTCGTCACCGCCGAACCCACAAAGGATTGCAGTACGGTTGTCGTCGTCGTCGAACCCACAGAGGATTCCAGTATAGAAGTCTTCACCGTCGAACCCACTGAGGATTCCAGTAAGGTTGTCCCCATCGTTGAACCCATAAGGGATTCCTTTATGAAAGTCTTCACTGTCGAACCCACAGAGGATTCTAGTACGGTTTTCATCATCGTCGAACCCACGGAGGATTCCAGTACGAAGGTTTTCACCGTCGAACCCACGGGGGATTCCGGTACGGTTGTCATCATCGTTGAACCTGCGGAGGATTCCAGTACGGTTGTCGTCGCAGTCGCGGCAAGCTCTTGGTTTCCCGCACACAACATGCTCATTTCCGGGAGGGTCGACTCCACGATCCAAGGGGCTGATACATCAACTTACACATAGTCCGAATTTTATGTATCCCAAAGTTCCATCTCGTCAATAGGAACTCATCACGACAGACGGTGCGTCAATCGGACACCTAGTCTGAGAGTTATTGGCATTGTCGTCCCAGGGGCCCGGTTTGTTCTTTATCAAAACCAACCCGACCGTACTCCAACTATCTTCAAACCTCGGGCGGATTAATCCAAAAGGTCTTCGTCACTTAGAGGAATCCAACAAAGTCGAAGAAACATCAATCTGACGTCTGGAGCTCATGTTATAGGTGTTTCCGCTCCGAGGACCCGGTTGGTTTCGTGTTCGAACCAACCCGGCCCTACCCAAGGTTTTCGGAAAAATTTAGTGTAATATACCAAAATGACCTTCTCGATCCAAGGATCGGGTCTCAACTGACGGTGCGCCAATCGGAGGTCCATAGTCCATGTTATGGGCAGTTGAACGAATCTTCTCGCTTTTAGGGGATCTTGGACCCGGACAGACCCGGCCCGAGTCCCCCTGAGTCGGCCCAAATTGGGTCAACCCGACATGGGTTGGGGTCCGGTCCACTAGGGTTCGGTCTGGCCTGACAGGCGCGGCCCGACCCGGTGCAGCCGGTCCGGCCCGCCGCGGCCGGTCCATGCGGTGCGGCGCCCGTGTGCAGAGCACACGCAGAAGGGGGAGGGGGGTTACAACCCACCGGTATAATGAAACCGGCACAAATTAATGCCCCGCCGGCCAATCCGGAAGGCCTTCTACCATTCCGGTTCTTCCTCCACATCCGCAGCGGTTTTCTTTAGCAGCGCATCGCCGCCGCCCTCTGCGGACCACCGGACACGCTCTGGTGGTCCATTTCGCCTGCCGTCATTGCCAGCGGTCCTCCTGAGACCCAATCTTCACCGTGATGACTTTCAAACGTCGTTGCGGTCCCGTCTCACCATCACCGTCAATCCGCACACCAACAATAATCTAAGGAGGGTTTTTGGGCCATGTCGGTTCGGCCCGTGCCCTCCACGTTAGGTGTTATCAAATGGAAAGATTTAAATAGGATTTTAAAATGAACAAACATTCAATTTTACATAAATAAAAATGATCAAAATTATACCACAACCTCTTAAATGAGTTTTAGAATAGTAATGTTCCCATCCTGTAATTAAAAAGAAACATTCACGAATCAACTCAATGTTCAGTTGTTTCATGTTCTTTTTTTAGAAGGAAACAACCATGGGAAAGAACATCATTCTCAGATAATCCTCTACCTCGAAGAAGTCGTCGAACGAGGATATTCGCGGGAAAAAGACGTCGCGGAAGACAGTGTCACGGAACAAGGCTCCGTAAGTTTCGTCGTTGTTTGCCCGATGAAGGATGTGGAACATCATCGTTCTCCTAAGAAGGCGTCTCTCACTGACTGCGGAGAGGAGAGGTGACGGTACGGCGATCTCCACTCGTGGTGATGGAGTTCTTCGTCGTAAACTAGGCATTCTTCACAATGAAGATGAAATTCTTCAAGGCTCGTGTATTTTCTCCCCAAACCATCCCACACAACAATTTAACAATAATAAAATAAGGCTTCCCTTATTTTATTACTCATGCCAACCATTTCAAAATTCAAAAATTCATTCGCTGAATTAATTAACGTGCATTGTAAAATTTATGAGGCATTTTATTGGAATGTAAATTAATGTGGAGGGGAAACAAAACAATTGCTAGAGGGGAAATAAATGGGGTGTTAGGAATTTTAAGGAGGTGGGGGCTCGTTTGGGCCCCACCCCATCTTCCTCACATCTTCCCTCCTATAACACTTAAACTTGAGTAAAGAAATAAAAATAAAATTGTAAAACAATTTTTATTTTTATTCATCACATTTTTAGAATCTCCTCCCGAGAAAACGCAGCCCAAAAAAGGTGCTCTTAAGCAAAAACCGGCGCTATGGATTCATCGGTGCCCTCAGATTTCAATTTCGAGTACCGGTTCAACATTTAGAAAAACCCGCTCGTTCGTTCACTGAACGTACCCGAGCTAAAATTTGGAAAATGATTCCGGGCAAACCGGGCCTCGGAATCATGTGCCATCAGAAATTGCGCACTCCTAAAATCCCAAAGAAATAAAAAAAATTCCCTGACATTTTCGGGTCTTTACAACAACGATCTGATATCTTAGAATTGGGTTGGACATGGAATGACGAAGGTGCAACAGAAATGTTGGTAACTGAAACCAGGATCTATAGGAATAATCACTTCTTGGATGAAATTGAGTCAGGATTGATCAAAATGAGGATTTAAACCCTAGGTAGTGAAGAGGGTGACTTGAGGCATCAGAACAACCTCCTTGTCGAATAATGGACCACTAGAGTGCGTCTTCCAGTGGCACCACCTCGAACGGCGACATTTCCACCAGTCAAGTAGAAAGACATGATCCAATATGTGGACCAATTGGTTAAAGGGGTGTCTCCAGCTGGTGCCACCTCGAGAGATAAGGGAGACAGATGTTCCATTTTTGGGGTGGCAAAGCCGGCCTGAACTGATTGGTTGGGCTATCATTGGTGGGTTGCACAAAGCCAACGTGCTGGGTCGGGCACGCGGCCCAACGGCTGTTTCTATCCCACGGCCCAACATCCCATGTGGGACCCATGTCCTAGTGGGACTCATCTAACATGGTTTGGGTTCATGGTAAGAATTCGGGTAATGTCGGCCCGACTGGGTTGGACCAGACTTGGATATGACCAGCCACATTTCAAAAAAATGATTATAACATTCAAACCGAGAATTCGATTGATGAGCTATTTGTAGAGTCGCTATACATACGATGAGGTGGTTTGTTCAAAATGATATATGGAGAGTTTCATGGAAGCTGATATATGATTATTGGCTTAAGGATTATAATTTTCCAAAATCATGATTGCCTCATGTGAGAATCATGTGGATGGCTGAGACTCGAAGATTAACGACCATGTATCGATCAGCTCCTAACGACCTAGTGTAGATCTTCTCTTATCGACCTGGTGTGGATCATCTCCTAATGATCCAATGTAGAAAATATCATAGTGACCATGTGTGGATCATCTCCTAGTGACCCCGTGTGGATCAGCTCCTATAGACCCAATGTGGATCAGCACCTAGTGGCTCTATGTGACCCTGTAGACCCACAGTACACATCTTGGATGAGTACACCCACAATCAACGTTGTTTAGTATTATGACTGATAGTCTCGTGTTCCAAACATTGGATTATACATGAGTATTACTATAATTCCCCGACACTAGTTACCCAGAGTTGGTGCATTATTACGCAACATTGGCATGATCACATAATTTCATGACTCGAAAGACCGATTAATTTAGATTCCTTGGAAACTCTAGATATATTCATAAATGTTGCATTATATCATAAATTGAAAATATACAATAACATAGTCTCCATAGTCGAAACCCATATTCCCTTCAGACTGTCCCTGCAGGTCAGTCATAAAATATTTCTTCACATCATGGGAAAAATAATACATTGAAAGGGGTGAGCTCAGATGCTCAGTAAGGATTAGAATACAGTAGAAGCTTTCATAAATATACATAAACATTTAAGGAAATGTATAACCAAACCAAAAACCTTTCAAACTTGAACTTCAACATAATATGGCCAATTTAAAATGAGATAATGCCATTTACTTTTTTACATGGATATTTTACTGGTCGAATAATCACAAGCAATATCAACAACCACATTCATAATGATGGAATGCATATTTCCATACTATCATAACCACGTAGCCAAGGCCTCGTGCCAAGACTAAAAATATGATTTTGTGAAGGCCTCATTCCAAGACACTAGTTTTTCTCATGAGACCTACCGATGAATCTAGGAGCTATAGCGGGCTCCACCCGTCACTTATTACGCCCAATGCATTCTTCATATGAACAGGTTTAAACATATCATAAACCATAACATAATTGTATCACATAAAACATGCATAAAAGAAACATAACATTTCCACATTTCAATCACAAGATATCAATATAAAACACTGATATAATAAAAACATTATCAAATCCATTTTCAATACCAAAATAACAGAAAATTAAAACATGGTATTTATTTTTCATTTTAAAAAAAGTTATGGCTTGTATAGGAAGCCGAAACTCAATTAATGGTCACGGCGGAGGAGAAGTCATTATCGCCGCATATGTAAGACAAAACATTCCTTTTGTCATTTATTATAAACTCTTCGTATTAAAAGAATTTTTTTGAATAAAAATAAATGTCAAAGGGGTTTATACAACATATAAAAGAAAGTTTTGTATAAATCAAAATATGCCTCAATAAAGGGAGATTGAGATGATCTCCCATACAAATATCATTTTTTAAATAAAATAGATCTATTATGTGTATTCACTATAAGTACACATAAATAATGTACAAATACAAGATAGTACATAATAATATCATGACATAATTTGAAATTAGTAGATTAACCCAAAGAACAGAAATTGGGTTAAGAAGTTCCCTTACCTCGTGTCCGACTTGACTCGATCGTTCATTAACCTCATGAATAATAAATTATAGTTAATTTATACTTGTTTAAGAACCTTTTTCAAGTTAATTATTCCTTTTATATAACTTATGACAATGTTATGAACATTATGTAATTATTTATGTTAATAAATGTTGTTTTGTCGATCTTTGGTACATGGGTCAAAAATAAACATCTTATAATTACAAGTTGTTCATGTGGTTAAACATCCATTATATCCAGAATTATATTAATGATTTATATATCATACATATCATAAATTTCTAGTATATACATTAATTTATGACATTACATAACATTTAGAGGTAAGAAATGAAATTATCGCGTTTACCCATAATGGAAATCATAGCGGTATGCCATAAATGAGAAATACAGAATAATAAAGAAAAAAATATAAATAATATATATCATATATAAAAATTAGTGTCATCATAATGGCCACCATGAGTGGTGTTAAAAGAATATTGAACAATCATCGTTTCGTGAGGCAGTAATTCACCACCCACAGAAACAGTATGTTTTTTAACCATTAGATGAAGCTGTGTGTAAGTGCAAAAAAAATAATTCTCATAACAACATCCTATTATATTTAAGACACTTGTGTTTTTACAAAATAAAAGAATAAAATGATTTTAAGGAGCTGGAGAAGAAAAATAAAACAAAAGAACATAAGAGAAGACATTACCTTAAATTCGGGTAACTCTTTTTGATTTCAGCCAAAAGCTTCCTTGGGAAGACTTCTTCCCAAAGTGAGGCTTCTAGGAGTAAGAGAAGTAATTTTAGATAGTATTTGGGAAGAGTTTGGCAGAGCCAAATGTCTTTTATGGTATGAATAAGGTGGTAGAGTTGGGGGCCTTTTATAAGAGGAGAGGATGTGAACTCTTGGAAAGTCATTAAATGTTACATTATTATGAAATACTTTTAGGATTTTAAAGGTCCCACAATGATATATTTCTAGGATAAGGTGATAAGGGTTCGAAATATACTCATCAAATAGGTTTTTACAAGTTTAAGTGTTAGAGTTTACATTATCTTTTCATTTTATTTAAATCGTTTATTATTGAGGTAATCGCTGCATCATTATTGTGTCATAAAAAATTTAATTTATTTAATGTCTAAAAATTATACAAAAATTACCACGATGTAGGAAATATTTTTATATTTTCAATGAATTTTTATTGTAAAAACGTTATCTTATATAACCCCATATAATAATTTTTTTAGTAAAATAACACATGTTTGTGACAATTTTATATTTACTTTAAATAAAAAGTTATTAATGTCATTTTCATACCCAAGTGGCTCCATGGGGTCCCCAAGATTACCCATGGATTGTATTGGTAGTCCATGACTCATTAAATAAGTGTAGTACAAGTGTCAATATATTTTTATATTTTTATAATATCATTTTTACCATTAATTTCACTAATTAACTTTAATCGCGATTAATAAAACTTAAAAGTTACTATTCACCAAAAAATTATTTTAATCATATTGAACCAAATTTTTCTTCCTAATGACAACCATGTGTGTAGGATTTTTGAAAATCAAATCACAGATGTGGTAATGTTTCATTTTACACAAAAAATTAGTTTTCAAACTACCATTTTGTGGCTTCACTATTCATCAAAAAATGATGTTTTTCAGAAAAATAATAAAAATTAACCCTCAGCTATATTTGATATTCCTAATTCAATAATGATGTCTATTTTATAAAATTCAAAAAATATAAGTTTATTTAATTAATTTAATAATTAATTCTCACTGTCACAACAAAAAGCGTGTTTTTAAGAAACAATATATATAAAAAGATTGACAATTGGTTATGTCCAATTTCAAAGTGAAATTAATTATAATGACCACCATTGGATAAAATGGTAAAAATATATTCTAATTATACTTTAAAAAAACTCAATAGTATAATTTATCACTATAAATTATTATGACTAAAAAAATTGAAGTATTTTCTCTATTCATAAAAAATTGGAATTTCTCAGAAATTTTCAAAAAATTCAACTTAGGATAATTTCGATATACCGAATACAAAAATGAAGTCCATTTTGAAATATAAAATTTATATAATTTCAAAAAGTGGGTATTACTATTCATAACTGCTACTTTGATTGGTCGTGGTGTGTTAGAATCTCGAACATGCGTACAATTCAAGCTATTGCATTATTGAAAGAGAATCGTATCGTGAAATCTTGGGGTGTTACAATCTCCCCTCCTTCAATGAATTGCGTCCTCGCAATTTGAATTTTTTATTTGAAAATAAAAGGTTGAAAATATAAAATACCTTTGTGGAAAACCCAATCATAAATAGGGTTAATAAAAATATAACATTAGAAGAAAGAAAGAGAAGTACAAAGGTCAGCCGAGATAGCCCCTACAAGGATTCTATGAAAATATGGATATGGAGGAGAAACAAACCATCAAGGTCTCATGGAGAGTTGTAGAAAACATGATTAGGAGAAAGTTTAACTACAAGAAAATCAAAAACTTGTGATTGGTTAAATGATCATTGATTCCCCAATATGAAAATTTAACAGGAAACATTTTTGTTTTAATTCACCATTCATAAATTTGAGGAATTTATTTAGGAGATTTAATAAGAACGTAAGGAAATATACAAACTTGTTATGTATACTTTCATTCCTTTATATATTTTACCACAAACCCATCTATCACTCAAAAATATAATATAACACAAAAATATTATATTTATCCAAATCGTACAAGGTTCCAAATATTAACACATACCATTTAGATTAGGAAAACTATTTTTTAATAACCAGGGACTTATTGTAGGCTAGTGGCCAGTAATAAAGGCATGTCTCACTATGGTTGTGGGTTCTATTCCTAAAGCTTTGTCCGACGCGATGGGTTATCCCCCAACCTGCAGGTTATCCTTTTCCTAAAACTATAGTATTGTAATATTCCAAAAATAATCTTCATAAATGTTTAAACCATAAACAATACTATCCAAAGTTCAAATTAATCCATTTCAACCTTTATAGTTATCCAAAATACCCCTATCTAGACATTCTCTAAAAGGTCTCTAAATTCCAAAATTAATTGTATCAATAGATTCCTCATAAAAATTAATGTTTCTCTTATTGTCACATACAAAAATATGATTACGTTCATCATATTAAATCTTTAATGAAAACAACAAGTACTGCAGTACAATCCTTATATATATCACATTATTATTATAACCGGAATATAATCCTTGAGTCCAAAAGCACCAATACATTAATTATTCCACTTCAACTGTAGTAAAAAAAATGATTATCCTTGATCCCTTGAACTTTTCTGAGTTATGTTTCCCTAACTCTTAGGAAATTAATGTACATAATTCCCCATTTCCCTACAATTGTAGCATTCAACATTCATAGCCTCTTTCTTTCCCTTTCAATCACGAGCTTGGTGAATGTTTTCTCTACATTTATAACAAACTCTCATTCCTTTTAGGCAAGTACCAGGGTGATTTTTTCCACAACTATCGCATAATGTAAAATCCTTCTTTTCATTTTTCCCTTTATCTGTCTCTTGTTCCACCATTCTATTCATCTCTTGTTTTACTTTATTGTCATACGATTTAGAGAATTCCTTTTCTGTTTTGATATCCCATGAGACTATATATTCATACGTTGAGAAAGACTGTGATATTAAAGCTCGACATATAAATGGTTTTAAACCATCAAAGTAACGATCAATCTTACTTCTTGTGTTACGTATATAATATGAAACATACCTCGCTAACCATGTAAAGTTAGCCTCATATATTTCGACTTTATCATTCTCCTTTTGTCTCAGACTCAGAAATTGCCTTTCCATATCTTCTCGATGGTCACGAGGAAAGAATTATTCTATGAAAAGCTCTTTGAACTCCCCACATTCCATATTTGATACTTCATCATCTTACTTTGTGTTTTGAATCAATGACCACCATTAATTAGCATCTCCAGTGAGGCGGTAAACTACCATGATAGACTTTTCCCTTTCAATACTCCCCAAGGCATGGAATATTTTCTCAAAGGAATTTATCCATTGCTCAGCTACTAAGGGACTTGTAATACCATTCAATGTTGGTGGTTGTTGCCTCATGAAGCAGTCTAACATTGATCCTCCATGTTACAGATCATGGTTCTCTATACGAGTAAGGTTATTATTCATATCATGATTGAGTTGTCCTAGTATGGTGATAAGTTGATCAGCACCAGTTGTATCACCAACTCCACATTAAATATCTTGAGCAGGAGGGAAATCCCTACATGGAGTGCATGCATTGATACAGTTTCCATTCCTCCAACAAGGATCCCTTGACAATTCTTGAGTCAAATTTCTCGGTGCCCGCGCCATTCCTCGCCGGTGACGACGACAGCCCTTACGCCGAACCCTCCTCCCTTGGTGGGGGGGGGGAATTGTCGTATCAGGGGAAGAGATCCTTCAAGCCATTCTCCAATCCGGACTTTCTTCCTTCCTTTCCGAAAATTTCTCTTAGCCCTAAAGTACCTGATTTCGTCGATGGTCTCCCGAATCTGCCTCTTTCATTATCGGAATTTACGGAATCTCCGGCTTTGATGAATCTTAACTTGGTGGCACGGTTCAAGTACAGAAGGCCTTCAGTTGACGAATTCGACTGATTTGTCTTTGGAGCTTGGGACATTCAGGAACGTGCGGTGGTGGGGTTACTGGATAGTAAGCTGTTTCTGATTAGGTTTGAATCGGAGTCTGATTTGATTCAAACATGGGCAAGGGCACCGAGAAATTTCAACAAATCCCGTTTCATGCTCTTGAATTGGTCTTTCGATCTCTAAATGAATCAGGATCCACCTTCTGCGGCGGTTTGGGTAAGCTTCCCTAAACATCCCTTAAACATTCAGAATCCGTCGACTATTCGTATGTTGGGTAATATGGTCGGTAGATACCTCTGCTCTGATAGCCATACCAAGGCTATTTGTCACCCCGTTAACCCTCGGGTGTGTGTTGAGATGGATGCATCTCGTGTTCCCTTTGAGTTCATCTGGATCACGGTTGGTGAGGAATACCGCTACAAACAGCGGGTTGTGTATGAGAATTGGACCGACTTCTGTGGATCTTTCAAGAGGTTGGGTCACACCGATGAGTCCTGTCCTGTAGGATCTCGAGTTCAAGGGAGGAGGGTTCGAACTAGTGGGAAGACTGCTATCTTGAGTACTGTGGAGGGCTCAAAGAGCAAGTCAATGGATCACTGTGTGAAAGTTGTTCGGGCTCAGACTTCTGAAGGACCTGCTGTTCGAGGGAGAGACCTTCGAACGGATGAAGCAGATGGGGAGGCCTCTGTACCTGGACATTAGAAGGTCTCCTTTGATGAGGGCGTCATTTCTGTTTCTTCCTGCTCGGGTAAATCTAGGGAGAAGGAGATGAATGGAGGGCCTGCAGTTTCTTTGGAACCAGAATAGTTGGGTGCTATCTCAAGATCATATTTTGTGGAGGTGTCTAACAAGGATAGGGCTAAGGTTGTGAATTTCCTTGATTCTATGGCCATTACTTTTTTACCCATAAGTAACATGTTTTAAGGACTTGATGTAGACCGGCTATCTAAGGGCCGGGAGGAGGATGTTTCTGCAGAAGTTGATGGGGAGGCAGTGGTCTTGGGGGACCTGCAAACTGTTTTCCTGGAGAAGGAGCATGGTGCAGGTCCTGGGGAAATTCCAAATAGTGGTGCTAGGTGTCCTTGTCTTGTTGAAGGTATCAATCAGAGGATGGGGGAGGGAAGCAGTAGGAATGACTATGGGCCTTTGGGTCATGATGGTCAAGTGCAAAATGACATTGACAATGGTAATGTCCTGGAAGATCATGCTGCTAAGGGTAAGGGGATGGACCCGGATTCTATGGATGGGGAAGATGTTATCTCTACTAATCAGGAGCCGAGGAATATTTCGGAGGGCACTGGGTATCCTTTGAGAGAGCAGGCCGGGGCAGAAAGGGAGTTTTCTGGGAGAGGAAAGGAGAACCTGAGTCCTGTTAATTGTACAAATAGTGAAATTGTCCAAAAGGGGAATCAGAAGGCGTCTGCTGGGGGAAAATCAGTACCTGCAATGCTGGGAAAGAGGTCACGGAAGGATTATTCCTACCTTCCGTGACTGATGCAGACAAGGTCCACCTCCAAACGGAATGGTGGAGTGGTTCTGGCGGTCAAGAAGGGCAGTGGGATTAAGAAGGCATCCCCGGATATGCGGGTTCTTGAGAATCTACAGAATCGAGTGCAAAATGTAGGTTTCTGGAGACATCCTGAATGGGAATCGGCTATAGGAGATGAAGAATCATGCTTGGGAGTCGGGGAAGACTAAGGGTACTATGATATGTGACTTCCTGTTTTTTATCTTGTTGTTTCTGCTTGACTGTCTTCTTGTAGTGTTGATGTTGATGATGTTTGGTCTTGTTTGCATGGTTACCGATTAACCATAAACCAGCTTTTTAGAAAATGAAAAAAATGGATTTTAGGCAAAATACATAATTCCATACATGTAAAACACTTAACATAAATTGAACTATAATCATAAAAATGTTTTATTTGAGGAGGTATATACTCATAAACCCTTCATAATGGTTTGTAAATAAAATTAGAATTATCCTAAGCATATCCCCCAGGAGTGTCGTAACCAAGAGTGCAACAAGGCCCATTGTCGTGCACCAGTTCACGTTCGAGTCTAGCTCAAAGCGGTGTTTTCGGGTTTTACCCCTAGGTACATCTATGCCAGAGCTGCCTCTACCTGCTCATATCTAGATAGGAATGTATTGCCCAGAAAACTCACAAAATATCTTCAATAGCAAAATTATAGGAAGTTCTTCTATACTAATCCTCAATGTCTATCTTATGGCTATGTTCTCTAATCATAGTTTTTATAAATCTAGCTTCCATGGATAGTACTAAACTGCCTTTGATACCAACTGTAACGCCCCGACCCCAGTTACCTAGAGTCGGTGTCTTGTTATGTAACATTGGAATGATCACAAAAGATCAATTCTCGAAAGACTGATTAGTTTATTAGCCATGGAAACACTAGATACATTAATAAATGTTACATTAAATCATAAAGTGAAAAGAAAAAATAAAATAATCTCCATAGTCCACACCCATATCCCCTTCAGACTATCCCTGCAGGTCAGTCATAAAATATTTCTTCACATCCTGGAAAAAATAAAACATTGAAAGGGGTGAGATCAAATTCTCAGTAAGGATAACAATATAGTGGAAGCTTTCATAAATAAACATAAACATTTAAGGCAATGTATTACTAAAACAAAAGCCTTTTAATCTTTAACTTCAACATAATATGGCCAATGTAAAATGAGATAATTCCATTTACTTATTCACGTGGATATTATACTGGTCGAATAATCACATGCAATATCAATAACCACTTTCATAATGATGGAATGCATAATGTCAGACTATGATAACCACGTAGCCAAGGCCTCATGCCAAGACTACATATAAGATTTTGTGAAGGCCTCTTGCCCAGACACTACTTTGTCTCATGAGACCTACTGATGCATCGAGGTGCTATAGCGGGTTCCACCCGTCACTTATTAAGTCCAATTCATTCCTCATATGAACAGGTTTAAACATATCATAAATCATAACATAATCGTATCACATAAAACATGCATAAAGGAAACATAACATTTCCACATTTCAATCACAAGATATCAATAAAACACATTGATATAATAAAAATATTATTAAAACAATTTTCAATACCAAAATTAAAGAAAATTAAAACTTGGTATTTATTTTTCATTTAAAAAAAAGTTATGGCTTGTAGAGGAAGCCGAAACTCAAATAATGGTCACGGTGGCGGAGAAGTCATTGTCATCGAATACATAAGACAAAAAATTCCTTTTGTGGTATAGTAAAAATGCTTCGTATAAAAAGACTCCTTTTAAATAAAAGTAAAAGTCAAAGGGGTTTATACACCGTATAAAAGAATGTCGTGTATGAAACAAAATATGACTCAATAAAAGAAGAATGAGACGAAGTCCCTTACAAAGATCATTTTTTAAATAAAATATATATATTATGTGTATTCACTATATGTACACATAAATAAAGTAAAAATAAAAGATAGTACATAATAATATCATGACACAATTTTAATGTAGGAGATTAACCTAATGAACATAAATTGCGTTAAGAAGTTCCCTTACCTCGTGTCCAACTTGACTCGATGGTTCTTTAACATCCTGAATAATAAACTAGAGTTAATTTATACTTGTTTAAGAACCTTTTTCAAGTTCATTATTCCTTTTATATCACTTATTACCGTGTTATGAACATTATGTAATTATTTAAGTTAATAACGGTCGTTTTTTCGATCTTTGGTACTTGAGTCAAAAATAAACATCTTATAATTACAAGTTGTTCGTGTGGTAAAATATCCATTATATTCAAAATTATATTAATGATTTATATATCATATATATCATACATATCCAGTATATACATTAATTTATAATATTACATAACATTTCGAGGTAAGAAATGAAATGCATCATTCATGGAGACGGTATGCTGTACGTACGCATGAATGCTACATTCATTTCTATTTCATATTTAATGGAATGAAATCATAATTATAAAAAGTTATATTATAATTAAAGTATAATATAATATATAATATCATTTAATCCAACCATTATACATCCCACATATGCATTAACGATTCAAATCACATTGAGGGGGCGGTAGTCCGCACATCCTAAAATGAAATTATTGCGTTTACCCATAATGGAAATCATAAAGGTATGCCATAAATGAGAAATAAAGAATCATAAGGAAAACATAAACATAATATATATCATATATAAAAAATAGTGTCATCATAATGGCCACCATGAGAAGTGTTAAAAGAAGATTGAACAATCATCGTTTCGTGAGGCGGTAATTCACCACCCACATAAATAGTATGTTCTATAACCATTAGACGAAGGTGTGTGTAAGTTTAAATAAAATAATTCTCATAAAAACATCCTAGTATATTTAATATACTATTTTTGTTACAAAATAAAAGAATAAAAAGAGTTTAAGAGGTTGGAGAAGCAAAATAAAACAAAATAACATATGAGAAGACATTACCTTAAAACCGGGTAACTCTTTTTGATTTGAGCCAAAGGCTTCCTTGGGAAGACTTATGCCCAATGTGAGGATTCTATGAGTAAGATAGGTAAGTTGAGAGAGTATATGGGCAGAGGTTGGACGATAAAAATGGCTTTTATGGTGTGAATATGGTGGTAGAGTTGGGGGCCTTTTTTAAGAGGGGAGGATGGGCACTCTTGGAATGTCATGAAATGTTACATTATTATGATATGATTTTCTGATTTTAAAGGTCCCACCATGATATATGCCAAGGATATGATGATAAGGGTTATAAATATACTCATCCAATTGGTTATTTACAAGGGTAAGTCGTATATATTACCTTATCTTTTCATTTTATTTAAATCGTTAATTAATGAGGTAATCGTTGCATCATCATTGTGTCATTAAAATTTTAATTTATATAATGTCTAAAAATTATAAAAAATTACCATGATGTAGAAAAGATTTTTATATTTCCAATGAATATTTATAGTATAAAATTTAACTTATATAACCCCATGTAATAATTGTTTTAGTAAAACAACCCATGTTTGTGACAATTTTATTTTTACTTTAAATAAAACATTATTAATGTCAATTTCATACCCAAGTGGCTCAATGGGGTCCCAAAGCTGACCCATGGATTTCTTTGGTCGGAAATGACTCATCCCATAAGTTTAGGACAAGTTTCAAGATATTTTTATATTTTTATAATATCATTTTTACCTTAAATTTCACTAATTACCTTTAATCGCGATTAATAAAACTTAAAATTTACTATTCACCAAAAAATTATTTTAATCCCATTGAACCACATTTTTATTCCTAATGACAACCATGTATGTCCGATTTTTGAAAATAAAATCAAATAATTGGTAATGTTTCATTTACACGAAAAACTATTTTTTTAACTACCAATTAGTGGTTTCACTATTCATCAAAAATTGAAGCTCTTCCGAAAAATACAAAAAATTCCCCCTAAGCTATATTTGATATTCCTAATTCAAAAATGATGTTTATTTTACAAAATAAAAAGCATATAAGTTGATTTATTTAATATAATAATTAATTCCCGCTGTCACAACAAATAGCGTGTTTTTAAGAAGCAATAAAATTCAAAAGATTGATAATTGTTTATGTCCAATTTCAAAGTGAAATTAATCGTAATGACCACCATTGGATAAAATGGTAAAAATATATTCTTATTATTCTTTAAAACCACTCAATAGTATAATTTATCACTATAAATTATTTTGAGTAAAAAATTTCTTTTTAAGTATTTTCTCTATTCATAGAAAATTGGAAGTTCTCAAAAATAACAAAAAATTCAACTTAGGATAATTTCGATATTCCAAATACAAAAATGAATTCAATTTTGAAATATAAAATTTTTATAATTTCAAAAAGTGGGTATTACCATTCCTAATTGCTACTTTGATTGGTCGCGGTGTGTTCGAATCTCGAACTTGCGTACAATGCAAGCTATTGCATTATTATAATATAAGCATATCGTGAAAGCTTGGGGTGTTACAATTACTCCATTGTCAGAACCAGGGAGAGTTTCCCCACGTACAAAGATGTACTCTCACCTCTTTGACTAGCGATGAAGAGAGGGACCTCCATATGAGTTAGAGATCCCTCGACTGTCAAACACAACAACAAAGAGTTTTCCCATACACATGAGGAGAATCAATTCCAAGGTAAGATAATGTTCTCCCTCATCAAGACTGAGGTGCCTGACACTCCTTAAATGTGAGAATGAGGTATCACATGTTAGTTTGGAGTAGTGATCCCTCAACTCTCCGTACTGGCGAGGGGTGGGCATGATCACCTGGGTTTCCTTAGTCTTTCATTGCACGCAAGACACTAATGACTAGACCACTGGTGTCAGGAAGTATAGTTATACCTAGTAGAATATTATAATGGATTTTATCTTCCAGATGGGTTCCACCAGAGATGGATGTGATAATGGAGTGTGATATGTTAGTTTGTGTGTTACAAATTGAGCCTTCAGTGAGAATCATAATGTTAGCATTGAGGTTGTGACATCATGTTTCATAGTAGATGAGATGAGTATATCTCAATATTCATTGTATATGTGTAGGAATATAAATGAGTACATATTATTGTACATTTAGTCATTGGTTTTCTCTTTTTTTTACCATTGTGGTATCGGGGTCCCCAATGGATTATTGTTTTATTCACCCCTACATGGGCTTTTCAAACATGTGTTGTGTCTTTTGAAGATATCTGACAATTTTATAGATTCTAGGTAAGACTATGAAAAGGATGTGTTCAGTGAGAGAAGATAGATGAGATGTACTTATACAGATTCCAAAAGCCACTCCTTGCTACCCTTCAGGTGGGGTCTTCTGTTGACGTCTTATAGAGATTATTCGTACATTCCTGGTTTTATTTTTTCTTTTGTTGGGTATTTATTCTAGTCCATTTGACTTATATATTTTACCATTTCTTAGTGGTGGTTTATTAGTATCCTTGTTTTCATATACGGTTGTTTGGGATGTGGTTGTGTGTGCATGAATTTGTAAAGGTACTCAGAAAAATGCTTCCCACTCGTGGGATAATTCCTTCGGTTCTAGTCGCCAACCCCTTTCCTTTAGGAGGGGATCTTGGGGTAGTAATGGAACAAGCCTTTGGGGACATGTCATGACATAGTTATTATATGTGATATACATGAAATAATTGTAAAATATATTAACTGATAATCATTCTTGATATACAATATACATCACATTCTTTCATTATTTTTAACTCACATAAATATGTTAACATCATTCATGTACGTACTGACAACCACATTCACGAAGAAATGTTAATCAATTCTCATCACAAAACCACACAGATAAAATATCTAAGTATATAATTTGATATTAATGAAATTATGATAATTCTATAATGGTAAAAGTTTACATAAATTATTTCCGTAATGATCATGGAAATTGGATACTTTACTCATTTGTACGTACGACCTATCATCTTCATGATCAAGGCATACATCATTTCTCATAACCATAATTAATGATTGGTACAAAAAGTAAATTTGATGCTAAAATATTATAATTATGTCATGATTATATTTCTATTGATGATATAAGAATATTATATTCACAAAAAATGTATCCTTCATAACAAAACATGGATGAGAAAAAAAGGAAATTAACTCAGAAAAAAGAAATAATGAAAGCTATTTATGAAAGGGAGATAAAATATTATAAAATGATAATATATGAGATCATAAATATTAATATTTTTATAGAATAATTTAATTAAATATTTAAAAAAATATAATGGATGTTAAATAATGTTCACCCAAAAAGAAACATAATCTAAGGGATTTTGTCAAAATTTCATTTCAGTAGGGGATATTGTAAAGTTATGCACAAAATTACTTTTATATGGTGTTTATTATTCCCAAATTACATGTAATATAATTAATAATTAATTTTTAGTTGTATATTTAGCCTTAATTGGAATTATTTCATTTAAGGTGATTTAACCATATAATTACCAATTGGAAAATAAATTTTATAAATCAATTTCATTTCACTAGGTTATATTACATCATATATGAAATTGATATTTTATGATTATGGGTATAATGAAATTTTACTATCTATTTTTTTATTCCTAATTTTTTAAGTGTAGTTTAAGTTGATATTCTTAATAGATTCATTGATTATTTCTCACATCAACATTATGACTATTTTAACTATTTATTTCTCAATCTCATTATAATCAAGATTTTTTATAATTGAAATTCAATTAAAAGAAATTATACGGAAATTGTTTTCATTAAACATTTTATTTTATCTTACTCTAGTTTTAAATGATATTTTTAATATAATATAACCATTTTATACTTTTTGGTACTAAAAATTATTGAGAAAATATTTTAAAAAATTATGACTTCATTCTACTCTTCTTCCATAAAATGGTTTTCTTACAAAACCATGATTAAAAAATAAATTTTTCCCATTGATAAATTAATAGTTATTCATTTAAAAAAAATATTTCCCATTTTTTCAATTAAAAAAATATTTTAAATGGTATTTTTTATAGCTTTTAGAAGAAAAGATATTCTCTAACATTTTTTCCATGAAAAGGAATATTGTTTTTACCTATTAAAGCATATAAAAAATTACCTTCCATCATTAATATAATCTCATTAAAGATTACTTTTCAATTTTTTGAGGTATTTTAAAAATAAAATGCTTTTAAGAGGTTTTTTGAAGAAAATTATTTTCTAAATGTTTTTCATATTGAGAAGGTTATTTTTTAGAAGAAAGATTTTAAATATATTTTTATTGTATTTTTATTCATTAATGAAATCAAACATTTTATTCATACACTAATGTGTATATTATGCATTTATAGCATCTTTATTATTCCTATGGATGATTTATGATCATAATGACTAAGGATGTTATAGACATTCACTTCCTCAATTATTTTTTGTACTCAATAAATTTTCCTTGAAATGTTTACTTTCATGAGACCATTAGACATTAAATTTCTCATTAAAATCCACAATAATTATCATGGATATGATTATTTCCTAAACTATATACAATTTTTACATATTATGTTCAATTTTTAGGTTATTTGATTAATTTGGGAAAAATTGACAAATCTGTATCCATTACTTAATATGGAAACATTATGATAAGGAACATTTTTATAAATTAAATCAACTATTTAAAATATGAGGAATGATTAGGAAAGGTATAACATGGGTGGGCCTAATTATATATTTCCCCTAGATGCATGGGTAGTCTCATGAGAAGAATTTTTTGGAAAGCCTTAGTTAAGTGGGTTTTTGCATAATATGTTTTAAACCATATTGGGAAACATCTTCATTGAAATGTTTCCATGTACCTGAGAAACATGGGGTCTAATATTTATGAATTTATTATATGCAGAATTAAATTGTAATTATCCATGAAATTTTATCAAGGATCTTATCTATGGATGAATTTCATTATCTTATATTTAACAGTTGTCTTGGGTTTTAGTTATTTACCTTTATATATTCATTATTACTTATCTTTTCATTATATTCAGGTTATTTAAATTGAAGTTGTGTTTAGTTGTTTACCTTTACATTTTGATTATTCTCATTGATCTATTACTTCTTCCTCTATACTTAACATTTTCTGTGCATTTGTGCTCAACCATATTCTTTTTATTTTTCCCATGATTCCAGTAATTTTTTTATATCTTGAATGTAGGGATACACTATATGGAAAAAGTTATTTTGATGAACCTTTTTTTCAAATATTTGTATTCCAATGTAATGTGAGACTCTTGTAAGTATATATTTTACCAGGACTACAAAATGAATCGGTCCGTTGGGATGTGATTCCTTGTATCTTATGCTAATGTAATAGAGTTAAAAAAACTCATGGTTTCTAGGGTTATAGTCTCTATAGTTGGTATTAGTTATGTTTTAGTAGCATCCTTGGGATCTAGATTTATGAAATAATAAATAATTGAACAAATCCCAATGATATAACTTTTGGATAAGTATAGAAGAACATGATAATATTTCAGTAAGGCAAAGATTTTTTGGATATTTCTTAAATAAACACATCATAGATACTAAAAGTGTTTATGGTTCTGAAACATTTGTACCGAGGTGTTATAACACCAAATATGGTAGGTCGGGCTTTACTAAATAAATACATGTTACATGATAATAGGCCCTACCTCATGCCTTATTGGATACCCTTAAGCGATATTTGTTGTAAAATCTCAATTTCTTTACCAAAAATTATAATTGAATTGAATATATGATGATGTTTAATGAACTAGGTTTAACCAAATGTGTCTTAGACTAAAAATAATATATCTCTATTTGGATATCATATAAAGGATTATGTGATTTCTTTCACTACGATTATTTTACTCACTCTATTATTTTCAGTATTAGTCAATTAACTGAACCCAAATTTATCATATTAAAATTGATTACGAAGAAACATGTGGTAACCATGATAAGGAACATGTGATAGTGAAAAGTTAGGATTCGTCCCCAGTTTCCCAGAATTGGTTCCGTATTTTACTAAATTGGAATATAAGAAAAGAATATGCATCACGAAAGACCTGGTGGTTTAGTATATTTTAGAATATATATATATATTCAAAATTACATCATTAAAGGAAAAAACACTAATTTATTCTATTACTAGCATTCATGGCTCCTAGATTATGCATGCACATCACTCATAAGTTAATTCTTCATATCAATGGAAAATGAATCCTAGGAAGGGAGTGAGATCAAATTCTAAGTTAGAGTATCAAATATAGTGTAATATAACATAAACATAACCACTAGGCATGGGGAATAATTTAAAACACATGTCTTTACACAGAATAATCTTGAACACATTATGGGAGGAATATGAGTTGGGTAAATAATGTCATAATAAAACATAATCATGGTTGTTCTACTAGTCAAATAACTACATGATATTTCAATTACTTTCTTCATAATTAGATAAGTGCACATGTCATAAATTCTAACACATACCATCAAGGCCTCATCCACGATGTGTAAAAATGAATCAGGCCTTAACCAAAACCATATCTCAAAATGGGCATGGCCTCGGCCAAGTCCACATCTATTAGTCTATGAGACCTAGAGATGTATAGAGGGGATATAAAGGGCACATACCATAACATAATAAGTCAAATTAATTAATCATTTGAGTGGGGATAAATATAAACAATATATACATTCATACTGAAACTCACATATGAAATGTAAATAACATTCCCCAAACATTAACCCTAAACACTAAACATTATTTGTAAATTTGGTGAATGGTTTTATGATAGAACATCCACAATAAAACTAATAATAAACCATCCAATTAAATATGGTATATGAAATAATAAATTATTACACCCAATAATACATATTAATCATCAAGATTGTTTAAACAGATGAAAATACTATTGTAAAATCATTAAGAAATTCCGGAGATAAATACTATTTTACTTTGAAAAGAATAGTTATTTAAAAAAAAATATTGACAGAAACACAAAAGTAAGAAAATATATTATATTAATTATAAAATACTTTTTTTGAAACAAATGTTTTCTTAAAACATAATATATTGTGCCTTTGAAAATAGGTAAGAGTTTGGGAAATTTCATTGTAACATGCATGTATTTCAGGAAGAATTTTTGAAAGATATATTAAAAACATTTAACTCCACCTATATTATGTTATGATTCTTGATAGAACGCATATATATAATATCCAAATAGACATTATTAGGAGTATATATTAATAAATAAGTATTTAATTTAGTTATGTAGATAATAAGAGTAACACGAATGAAAATGTAAGTTCGGGTGGAAAACCATTACCGTGAGGCCAAATGTGTTCCACTCTTGAACTTATGTTCATGGAATATAGATTGATACTTATTAATAAAATTATTATGATCCTATTAAAAATTTATTTAGATTAACATTTTTTTATTAAGTCCATTATGAACAAATTTATTAGTTGTAACATTGAATTCTGTCATTTCAGAGTGAACATTTTTGTTGATTTTCATAATCGGTTCACTTTTTTTAATGGAATGAAGTTAATGTTGAATGGATTTAAATATCCATAATTAAATTTAAATATTATTTATGAACATATATTATTTAGTTACACAACATGAGGATGAATCATTATATGAAATATAAATGACATTCACTTAGATTATTTTAGCAGTATTTTGATTATTACGAACTAGATTGGTCATATAAATTTATAATAAGCATGTATACATGTTCCTGAATATTAAAAAGGTTATAATACATATATTATAGTATGTTTAAACCATAAAAATGGTTTCGTGTCTATTAATGAAGGATAAATTTATGAAGAAAACTTTGTCATCCATGAAGGTTTTAAATTGGAACCTCACGATTGATAATTCAATTTATAAAATAAAAGGTATAGTGTATGAATATTTATGAGGGTTATTCCATTAACATGATGAAATTATATTATATAGATGATAATAGAGTAATCATGGTCATTTTTACAGAGGAGGTGAGGATAGGATGACAATAGAAAGGATCTTGAAATGAAAACGAATGAAATAAAATGTGAATTTGCCTTTTAAATCCACCTCCTTGAGAATCTCTTTAAGGGAAGGGGTGTCGATATTTTTTCAAGACGATGAGATTCATGGATGTGAAGAGTTACTAGGGAAGGTTATTTTTTTAGAACAATTAGAATATTCACGGCTTAAAATAATATAGAATAATATTTTTATTGACAATTCATACGGGTCATGTTAATATTCATATTACTATTCATAATGGTACATTACTATTCACCAAAAATCAAGTTGGTTATATCATACTCCAAATGACTTACTAATCACAACTCATGATGATCATTTTTTGAAATTAAAAACATCGTAGATGAAATTTTTTTCTTAATGGATAGACTATAAATTTTTTTGTTTTGTAGGGAATCAGTGTTTCATGTATTCAATAATAATGTTCAAAACCTTTTGGTCATACATTCTCCGATCCTTAAAAAAATTTATTCCTAAATTTTTTTTGATTTTACCTCACAAAAAGATTTGGAAAGGTCATCAACATCAGAACTTCTAGATCCCAATTTGCCTATTTGGCTTAATTTTTTCTCCAATTTATCATTACCAGACATTTCATCTAATTCCTCAACACATGTTCTTTAGTGTGTAGAATCAGGATAGGCTCTTAATATTAAGATGGATTTGGTTCCAATTAAATACCTTCAGAAGTGAATATATGCTTTGGGTATAGAATGTATTTTCACAACAATGAGACATGGAACACATTATCAACATTGGATAGGCTATGCGACATATCCAAAAGAAATGAAATAACTCTGATTTTCTTTATAATTTCAAAAGGCCCCATATACCTAGGGTCTAGATTAGGTTTTTTTTTCCAAATTGTACAAAAATCTTCCATGGAGATTATTTCATGAAAATGTGATCACCCACATCAAATTATTATCCTTCCTTATATTATCTACAAAAATCTTTTGTCTATTTTTTGCTGTTTTTTATATGACCCTAAATAGTCATTACCTTCGCTATTGTTTCCTACAAAAGATCCGGACCCACAATCCTACTTCCTCCATATTCACGCCAAAAGGTTAGTGTACAACATCTTTTTCTATACAATACTTTATATGGCACCATTTGAATACCTAAATGGAAATTATTATTTTATAAAAACTACACTAAATGTATGTACTTATCCCATATACCTTGGAAGTCAAGAGGTCATGTTCACAACATGTCCTCTGAGGTTTCAATCATTCTCTTTGATTTCCTATCAGTTTTTGGGTGGTAAGAAGTACTGAAAATAAGTTCAGTATCCAATGAATTTTAAATTGTTTTCTATAATTTTGAAGTAAATTGTGGGTCAAAAATAGAAAACATTTTGAAGATTTACTCCCGGAAGTCTCAAAACATCATTGATATAGATTATTTCTAGTTGATCTAGTGGAAAATCCATCCTTATAGTGATAAAATGTGATAATTTCATAAGTTGATCCACAATTTCCCATATCACATCATTCTTCCTTATACTTTTGGGTAATCTAGTGAAAAAATCCATTGGGATATCATCCCATTTCCACGTTGGAATATGTAGAGGTTGCATGGATCCATTTGGAGGTTTCCTTTTATCCTTTACTTGTTGACAGACTAAACATCTTGATACCAAATACAAGAATTTCCCTCTTCATGTCATCCCTCCATAAATTTTCATTAAAATCTCTATACATCATAGTAATACCTGGATGTATAGATAAATTCGAGCTATGGGAATCTTCCAATTACTTTCCTTTCAGCATGGGAATCTCATGAAAACAAAGCCTCTTCCACGATTTTAGAATTCCATATGAGTTCCTCCAACATCCCCTCTTTCATAGAATTAATTTTCTTTTTCATGTTCACATCATCATGCTGAGAACTTTTAATCCTTTATAATAAAGATTGTTGGGAAACCGAATGAAAAGGTAGTTATGTTTCGCATTCTTTGATAATTCTCGTATCCATCTTCACTATATCCATGTTAAATGGATCCTTGTCAATCATCATTTTGTTGAGAACACCATAATCCATCCTTCTTAATGCATCATCCACCTTGATTGCCATTCCTGAGGGGTATTGTATAGTATAATCATAATCCTTATGCAGTTCGAGCCATAATTTTTGCCTCATCTTGAGTTCATTTTGTGAGAAGATACACTTTAGACACTTGTGATCTATATATATCTCAAATTTTTCTCCATAGAGATAATTTCTCTATACCATTATAGCAAAGATTATGGTTTCTAACCCAATATAATGTTTTGGATAGTTTTTATCATGGATTTTTAACTACCTTGATGCAATGGAAATAAACCTATCATTTTTCATAAGGACAAACCCATGTCCTTTCATTGACATATCGTTATAGATCTCAAACCCATCATACCATGATGGTAGGATTAGGATCAGTGACTTCAGTAATATCATCTTCAGCTCTTCAATACTATACTCACATTTGTTTTTCCATATAAACATAACCACTTTACATGTAATCTTGGTCAATGGGTTGGAAAATAGAAAATGTTTTGAAAGAAGACCCAAAATAGTCTTTGAAACTTATAAAACTATGTACCTCAGTTATGTTCATTGGAGTTGGAAATTATTGCACAATATTTGTATTTATAGGATAAAAATATATTCAATATATAGAGACAATGTGGCCCATAAAAGAAAAAAATGAATAAAAAATTCACACTTGTCGAACATCCCATATAATTCATTTCATCAAAGAATAATTAGAATAGTGTGCATGTGATTTTCATGATTATAATATATTTTAATGTATACCAATTTATAATCAATAAACAAAACCAGAAAGTCATCTAGTTATTAATTGAAAAATCTATTCATTATATCCGTGAAAATATAGGGTGGATTAGTTAGTTCAAATGGCATTACAGTAGACTAGTATTTCCCAAACATAGTTTGAAATGTTATTTATGGAATGAATTCATTGTTCACAAGAAACTAATGATATCCATATCAAAGGTAAATCATTGAAAAATATTGACCTCCATGATATTGATTAAATAAATAATCAATTAGAGGTGGGGGATATTTTTTCATTATTTTTATATAATTTATTTCCTTCTAATCAATGGACTACCTCAATGATCCATATTTCTTCTTAACGAAAAGAACATGGGTGCCACGTTGATAAAAACTAGGCAAAATAAATCATTTATCACTCAATTATTCTATTATTTTCATTATTTACACTAATCCCACAATTTCCATTCGATAAGGAGTCTTTGATATTTGACTTGAATCAGGAATTACGTCAATGGAAAACCCAATTTATCACTCCGTAGGATGACCATGTAAAGCCTCTAGAAACACATCAACATATTCTGCTAAAATCGGTACATCCTCAATCCGTACATTCCCTTCCTCACCCTTAGTTATTGCATTCCCTTCCTCCCTAATAATTAAATTCAGTAGATCTACTGGGGTTTGATATAGATGAGAATCAAAGGGTGATGTTTATTCCCTAAAGATAAGGGATTCTACATCTTCGTCACAAATTGTAACCTTAATTCTCTTGAAATACATTTTCGCATCATGGTGTGGAAACCAATAGAAAACTAGGATTATATCAAGGTCCATGTTGGGTATTATAATAAAACCTTCAGATAAAGCATTGTTATATTCCATAATGGGGACTTCCAAACACATCATTTTTGCAATGATACTTCCCTTAGGAGTTTTGACTGAATACTCCCTTAATAAATCAAATTAGAAATATCTATTTTTTCACAGTATGTGGTTATAGGAATGAATATGATGATATAGAATCAAATAAATCATTGGATAAGTTTGAGGAAACTATTAATGTACATTCCACCACAACCATAGAAAATTCAATATCAGCATTTGTGATCGCATAAGCTTGTCCCTCCTCCCTAGGACTTTTCTATTGCATGATTCCTTGAAACATGGGAAAATAATAATAATAGTGTCCCAATTCAGAAAATTTATTGCATTGACCATTAATATCTTTATTATTCCCCTTAAAATCAATAGTAAGATGAAATTTATATCCACATTTTTAGCATACCCATTTTCCTTTTATGTTGGTACTAGGGTTTTTCCTTCTACAATTATCACAAAATTTAAATTCAACTCTTCCCTTCTTCCCCAATTCCTTATAACAATTTCCAATGTATTCCTCATCCCAATTATTCAATTTAATTCCCTTAATGTCAAAATACTTATAGAATTACTTTTCTATCTTGATAGCAAATGAAACTGTACACTAATATGATGAAAAATCATTGGAGACTAGTGTCTGTCGGAGGAATGGATTTAATCAATCAAACGAAAAATAAATTATTCTACATGGATTAAATATGTAGTCTAGAACCTTCATTCACATCATTGTGTAGTTATCTATATAGGTTGAAACATTCTCATCTTTAGTTTGCCTTAATTTCATAAAATCCATGTCCATATCCGCATACAGTTCACGAGGAAAATATTTCTTTTGGAATATTTCCTTAAATTTCCTCTGTTACTTCTATTATTTCATTTTCTCCTAATTTTTGTTTTGGATTTATAACCTCCATTGTTCTACACATTTCGAACGATGATAGACTTTCATGTTGGACTTCTCTCTTTAGTTACTTCCCAATGCAAGAAATATCTTATCTAGGGAACTTATCCACAACTAAGGTACAAATGGGTTCATAGACCAATTGAATGATTGAGGATATAGTCAAATAAAGTGATCCAACAAAGCTTATCCACTTGGTGGATACAGATTCTCCATATGGTTAAGTTTATTGTTCATAACTTGAGTATGTTTTCCCTGTATAGTCATAATCTACTCTACACCAGTTCCAGCTCTAAAGGCAACATCATTATCTTGCATTAGTGGGAAATCCCTACATAGGATATATGTGTTCATGTGGTTTCAATTTATTCCACTAGACGCCATTTCTAGATAATGTCATACATTAGATTAGGTTATGAATCGTACTGTTTTATCTTAAATTAGAAAAATACTGAGCTTAAATTTAAATCCCCTGCATGGATAACCCAATAATCACAAAATGGTTTCATTTCAGAAAAATCTACATTAAAATGCTTCATAATGTATTGAAAATATAATGTGAATTATCCTAAGAATATCCCCCAGAAGGGCCAAACTAGTTGTGTAGTAAGGCCTGTTGTCATGTACTAGGATACCCCTGGTCAAACCAGAAACTCCTTGTAAGAGTTTTCACTTCTAGGTACATATGTACTAGAATCATGTCCACTTGAAGTATCCATAGAGGGGTTTATTTGTTAGAAATGAAAACATAGTCTATTCTTTACCAAAATACCAGGATTTAAATGTATGATCATCCTCAAACTCAATATTAGGGATTTGAAACCTAATATACTTTTTCTAAATCAATTTTCCGAGTTTTATACTAAAATTATTATGATAATAACTGTAAGGACCCAACCCCAGTTTCCTAGAGCTGGTGCCTGCTTTTATTACAATGGAATACAAACAATGAATATGAAACTCAATGGACTAGGTAGTTTAGTAGCATTTGGAAACAAGAAATATGTATAAGTTCAAAATTACATCATTAATGAAAAAACAACACTAATTTATTCATTTAGAAGAATCCATTGGTCCTAGATTATGCATGCAAGTCCTCATTACATAAATCTTTATATCATGGGAAAATTAAACATATGAAAGTGGTGAACTCAAACTCTTAGTAAGTGTAATAAATACAGATAAAGATAACATAAAAATTACCATTAGTCATGGTGAATAATTGAAAACACATGACTTGACAAATAATAAACTTGAACACATTATGGCAGGAGTTTCAGATGAGTAAATAATGCAATAATAAAATATAATCCTTGGTATTCTATTAGCCGAATAACCACATGAATATTCAATTTCTATCTTCAAAAATATCAATGTACATATGCTGGAAATTATGAAATATATTTTCAAGGCCTCATCCAAGATGTCTAAAAATGATTAATGCCATGACAAGAACCATATCTCAAAATGGGTGAGGCCACGACCAAGTCTACATCTTTTTGTCCCATTAGACCTATCGCTGCATAGAGGGGATATTGTAAGATACAACAATCACATAATAAGTCCAATGTATTCCAAATTTGTATGGTGATAAATATATACAACATATACATTCATATTGAAACTCACATATGAAATGAAAATAACTTTCCCTGAACATTAAGCTAAAACACTAACCATTATGAGTAAATTTGGAGAATTTTTTTAGGATAGAACATCAATAATCAAACTAGTCATAAAAAATAAAGTTAAATTTGTTATATAAAATCATAAAAAATTAATCCTAATAATGAATAAGAATTATCAAGAGTGTTGAAATAGAAAAAAATACTCTTATAAAATCATTATGTAATTTTGAGATAAATACTCGTTTACTCTACAAAGAATAGTTCATCGGGAACATTCATTGTTTAAACCCGAAATGAGATAATGTAGTTAATTTATAATAAAATGATTTTTTTGTAAATAATGGTTTCCTAAAATAGTCTATATAGTGCCCTTGAAAATTGGTACGTGTTTGAGAAATTCCTTTAAAACATGAATGTATTTTGGGAAGATTTTTTGAATGATCATTTGAAAACATATAATGACCAAAAAATTATGGTCTGATTTTGGATAGAAAAAATATATAGAACATTATAACATAAATTATGAGGAGTATGTATTAATGAACTAAAATTTTATTGAATGAATTAGATAATAAAAGTAACCATAATGAATATCGAGTTTCTGGTAGAAAACACAAACCGTAAGTCTGAATGTTATCTGATCTTGAACATAAGGTCCTAGAACATGAAATTAGACTTATTAATAATTCAAATGAATAAAAATTTGACATGTAGTGAGTTAGTAATAATTTTATTATTTCCACTATGACTTTACTATATTAGTTTTATGATTTAACTTCGTCGTTCCAGAGTGTTTATTTTCTTGATTTTCATAATCAGTTCACCTGCTTAAACATAATAGATTTCATGTGGAATGGAGTTAAAACTATAGAATTAAATTTAAATATTATTTATGAACATCCATAGGTGTTAATTGAAAATTATATAATTTATTTACATTTAATGTAGATAAATCATTAGATGGTATATTAATGATATTCACTTTTATTATGTTAGTGTTATTTTGAATATTAGGAACTAGTTTGGCCATATGAATTAAAAATTTTTCTAGGGAAGGGTATTTGGGGATAACATTGATGAGATTAAAGTCTATGTAGTGTTTGGAGAATAGGGAGCAAGGGGGTGTTTATATCCGAGGGTAGAAGTGAAATTTGAATATTTCTCTCATTATTTTATTATTTCCCACAAGGAAAACAATTATATGGTTTCTTGTGACAACTAATTTTAATACGTTCATGTGATTTCAAACCTAGTGGAATTAAATCACTCATGAATTCATAAATAGTGTATTTAACTTACAATTGTTTTATATTTTATTTTACCATATTTTACTATTCATAAAAAATTTCAAGAATTTTATAAAATTACCAAAAATTCACCTTAACCATTTTTGAATATATACAATTCGAAAATAAACTCTATTTTTTAAAATTAATTTTCAAAATATTATTAATTTAATTATTAAATAAAATCACTATTTATTAAAAAAAATTAAATTTTAAAAATATAATTTATTTTATATTTCAATGACAAATTAATCAATATCTCATTATTTATAACCATAAAAAATAATAATATTATTTACTATTCATAAGGGAGATATTACTGTTTATATTACTATTCATAAAGGTATGTTATTATTCACTAAAAATCAAGTTGGATATTTTAGACTCTAAATTACATACCGATAACATCTCTAGATGGCCTTTTTTAGATATTCAAAACATAGTTATGGAAAAGTTGTGTTTAATGTATAGATTAAAAATGTGTTATTTTTTAGGGAATTAGAGTTTCATTCGTTCAATTTTTATATTCAATACAATAGGTTTTTATATGAAAGGTGTAAAAGATATCATTTTTTTTATGAATCTATTTTCCTGAAATTTGATTAAAATCAAATTACTAAACCAACTCCTGAACATAAGAAATATGGTAAGGATTGTGTTTTCTAAGGTCTATAGTGGTGGAGACTATATAGAAAATTCTGTTCAATTTCCATTATTAATGAAATGTGGAAGGGGAAACCTAGGAATGTGTCTCAATAGAATACAAAAAATCATTATCTAGGTAAAACAAGGGTATAATGAATTTAATTACTAAGGAAAAATTGAGAGTATTATTGAAGAAAATAAATCTCATAATATGGATCCCATTATAGTTCATTATCTTAAATGTCATGAAGTTGGACATTAACCATATAAATTAACTCTTCTAAATAGAACCCCCAGACCATGGAAGGTCTTATGATAAAATAAAACGGATGAAGTATTTTTGTATTTGGAATGAAGAATTAAATTATAAAACAACATTACTAATGTAATCTTAGATATAAGAATCAGGGAACTTTTATTTATTATTTTACCATTTTAGAAGAAAATTATTCTTTATTAAGTTATGTGTTTTGAAAATAATTTTGAATTTATGAGATTATGATTTATCAAATGTTCAATGTCTTAAACAACTATTTTTAGATTTTATGTGATGGGATACTAACAAGATTTAGGATTTTTTTTTAATAAAACCTTGTACAATACAACCAATTGATTTAGTAAACATTTTACTGGAAGAGTAATTTGAAAAATAATTATGTTATAATTTATAGAAAAAAGTTAAATGGTTTTGATAACCTATATGGATAATATGATCATTGATGAAACATTGATAATTTTCAAATAAGATTATTAGACATTGTAAAAAATGTAAAGAAATAAATAAATCCCATTGAAAACATTATTCAAAAGTTTATTTAATGATTAATATTATATCAAGGAGGAAAATCATATTTGTTGGAGCATTATAAGAAATTTATAGTTTTTAAATAGAAAAACCATATAATAGGTGGAAACCCATCGTATATAGAAAGGAAGTGGGGTGTGATAACATGAAATAAAAATGTTATATGTTTCACACCTACTACTGGCCTATGTGATGTCTTCGTTAATATGTCATTGTTTTTATTTTATCAATTTGATTAATACATATTAATGATGAAACAGTGGTATTTTTTTATATATTATTTTATTAACTATTGCGTTTTTGGAAAATATATAGATATATATGGAATTATGTTTCAGTTATTTATGGATCTTACTATCCATTAAAAGTATATTTTAGTGCATTAGGCATAAAAAATTAATTTAGGGATATTTATTTTATTGTGTTAGTATCGAAGAACAACCAAATGATTAAATTTTTATTATATAATATAAATGTATCAATTATGTATATTTTATTATATTCATAGATAGTAAAATAATCCCACCAATTTAGAAAAAGTTTGTTGAAATAAAATACTATACTCTTACCATTATTTATGGTGATATAAATGACAATTTCACACCAATTATTTTAATGGAGTTGAGGACATAAAATTTCAATTGATTATTCAATTGTTTGAGATCAACGACTTCAATAATTATCTAAAATTATTTATGATGTTTATCTATTTTGATATCTTTTTTTCCAATATGTTTCTATTTATTTAGACCATAGTAATATTTAATTTCATATGACCTTCATACATCACATTATCTCTTATTAAGATGATGTTTTTTTTTTCTGTATTTATAGTTATGTGGGATTTTTCGATGATGTTATTTGAAAATTCTAAACCCTTTATTTCAATGATATTCTTTAAATTGTTGGGACATGATTTATTTAAAGTGCAGAGAATGTAAGACCATAAAATTTTAAAATATGAACATAATACTCGACAACGTGTATGGTATGAAACACAAATCATAGAAACGAATATAGAAACATATGAATTTACAATTTATTTACTATTAAAAATAAATTACATATTTTATATATCTTGAAATTCATGAATAATATTGTTTTTTTCATTACACATGATAAATATTATCTTCCATATATTGCATTACATACAAGACTGAGATTTCTTGAAAAAACATATACAATTAATATGGTTATGTAATATAATTGTTACCACATATAAATAGAAAGTGTGGGTATGAAAAATATTATCTGTCTTCAGAAATATAGATTTTAAAAAATTCTATTTTTTATATACTAATTATAAAATATAATAATTATGATCATTTAAAATATAAATAAATGATTTTAGAGAAAATTCATTTTACATCAAATATTTTTTTGTCGTGCATGGTGCATATAATTTAAAATTAATTTTTAACAATATTCAAAAATATAAATGAAACAATAAAAATAATTTTCTAAATAATAATTACAAAACAATCTTAGGGAGAATTTCTAGATTTTTCTATAAAGATTCATTTTTGATGAATGGTGAGAAAATATTAATTTAATTTAAAACATCCTTTAGGATTAAATCATTTATAATGATAAATTATATTTTTAATTATTTTTATAAAAAAATAGATCAATTTTGTATCCATTTATCTAGTATAGGTCATTTTAATCAATTTCTTGATGGTGTTTAATATAAAAACATTGTAATCTTTTAAACATGTTCACTTTAAAAACATGATTTATCATTACATATAAGGGATTAATTTTAAATTAAATTATTCCACTTAGGTCAGAGGAATTTAGTCAAATAGAATCAATTTTTGGAATTTGTAAGGTTTCTATTATATTATAAATTGGACTTAATTTTTGAATATAATGATTAGTGAAAAAAGTTAAAATTAGTTTTCGTAGTTAAGGTCTAAACTTGGTTACATATTGTTATTAATTAGAATATAAAGAGTAATAGTGAATGAAAGTTAGTGAAAATCACATTTTATGGGAATATATAGACCTAATAACATATTGGATCTATATATTACCATTATTAGGGTCTAGATAGATGATAATATTATGGGTGCAATTCACTCTTTTAAAAAACTAATACAACCTTGCAAGTTGCCATAATTTTAAAAATCCACCCCTACTATTTAATTCACACCATAAAACAAAAATGGTCAAGCCAATACCTAAAACATCACTCCCCAACTTCTATATCCTCCTACTATTGAAAATAAATCTATTATTGTATGAAATTATATAAAACCATGAAAGATATAAAAATAATAGGCAGTGATCTTTAATAAGCATCATTATATTATATCCTTCTCCACCACCATAAATTATTTTCAAACCATGATGACATAATATAATTATTATATTCCATATATTTGTATTTTGTAATTATATTTTCATTACCTATATCAATCATCACTTCCATTAATGTGGTCATATAATCAGCTTTTATGTGCACAGTGGAGAACCGCCACACGAACTGATGTCATTCATTTGTCCATTTCCACATCTCATGGTTGGGTATGATTATAGATATAATGTATATATATATGATATTTAAGACATATTAATACCACTAGAGTCAAAATATCAAATATATATATATATATATTACCATCAGTTTTGTAGGAGACATGATAACTCCACTAATTTGAATAGAGAACTACATCCCCACGAAGATATGAGATTCTTATTTCACAAAAACGTTACGTGAAATGTGATTAATACAAGTTAATGATTATATATAATATCCATGATATAATTCTGATATTAATGGCATATTTTTATTTCTATAAATATTTTACACATCATTTTCATTCTTTCATTTTCACTCACGTATAGAAGATAACATTCTTCATGTTCATGTGGACAACTGCCTTCACGATGCGATGAAATTGTCTTTTCCTCACCAAACCAAATGGATGAAATATAAAAGTATAAAATATAATATTATTGATTTTATTATAAATTTTTATATTTATAACATTACTTATATCCTTTAAACAATTATTATTGTAAAATAGAATCATTACTCATATGTATGTATGACCTACTGTCTCCATGAACGTAACATACTTCATTTTTTCAGAACCATTTCCCATGATTAATTTAAAAGTAAAAATTTTAGTAATAATATTCTATTTATTTTATTATTATCATTTTTTATTTTATATACCTATACAATCATCATAGAAATTGAATCATTAAAAACAAAACACCCATTAGAAAATGAGTCAATTAACACCTCAAACAATGAAAATAATGAAGTATTATTAATTAATGAGTGATGTGATAATAAAAAAATATAATATATTTTTTAATATATACGAATAAGGTACTACAATTAGTTAAACAATTATTTAAAACCAATATTCATGAGGTTATATAAAATTCAACCAAAATAATGCATACAGTATGGGATTTTGTCGGATGTTCATTTCATTGAGGAATATTGAAATTTTATGCACCAAATTACTTTTTTATGGTTTATATATTTCCCTTATGACATATAATTTCATTATTAATTAATTATTAATTTTATCATGATTTTTAAATATGATTTATTACATCTAAGAGAATTTTAACTTGAATGATCCGGGTGGTATTGAAATTTAATATCTCAATATATTTCATTAGGTAATATTACTTCTTTCATAGTTGTTGATATTATATGATTATGTGTATAATGAATTTTTAATGTCATGCATTTTATAAACAATATTTATTTGTATTTATATTTTATAAAAATAATAGATTCATTGACTAATTATCACTTCATCATTACGATAATTTTGATGGATTATTTCACAATCACATTCTGAACATGATTGTTTCTTATTAAATTTACATTAAAGGAAATTATATGATTATTTTATAATAAAAACTCTATTTTTATTCTTATATTTATATTAATGATAATTTTAAATTGATAATACTATTTTATTCTATTTGGTAAATAAAATTATTGAGAAAATATTTAAACATTATATGACATCATATTTCTCTTCTATCAGAAATATGATTTCATTAAAAACAAGTTTTTAATAAATCTGATTCATTTTTTATTAACAATTTTAAAAATATTAATTGAACAAAATTTTTATCCAATTTAACTTTTTACAAAAAATTTAAAAAGGAAACATCTTTTATCTTATAGAAAAAAACCATTATCTGTCCCTTTACCATAAAAAAGGAATATAATTTTAAACATTAATGACTTGTATGGATTTACCAGATGAAATGAATTTCATATCTTATAATATCCTATGTATTATTTTCTATGAAATATTAAATAATATTTTTCTCAACTTTATTTCCAATGAAAAGTATTTTCTAAATATTTTCTAAAGTGAAACAGATATTTTCATCAATAATGTTTTTAACGATATTTTTATGTTATTATTATCCATTGATGATAAAAACTCTTTTAATATTACAGTAATGTTTATGTTATGTATTAATGCAATCCTTATTATTCTTATTTATGGTTTATTGTCTTTATAACTAATGAATTCATTAACTTTCAGTTCCTTAATTCATTTTCATTGTCAATAATTTTCCCTTGAAATGTTCACATTACTATTATAATTAAACATTAAATATTCACTAAATATGCACATTATTTATGATGGATATAGATATTTCCTAAATATTATAACATTTTTACATTGGTTGTTTACATTTACGGTTATTTTATTAACTGGTGAACAATTTAAAAAATGTATCATTTTCACCATACTGATAATTTATGGTAAGTCAATTTTTTAATGAATTAAATAAATATTTTAATACCTGATGAATGATATGGAAACCTATGACATGGGTGTGTTCTTCTTAATGATATCCAGTTTATGAATTAGTAGTCTCATGGGATGAATCATTTGGAAAGCCATAGTTATGTGTGTTTTTACCAAGTATTTTTAAATAGTATTGTGAAATGTATTAATGATAAAGGTTCAATGATCTGATGAAAAATAGTGTCTAATAAATATGAATTACCATCATTTAGAATTAAAATATTATTATACATTTTATTTTCTCTATGATATTATCTTGGGATGCATTAAATTATTTTTTATGGATTAAAAGGAATGATTTTTAGATATTTAACTTGATATATTAATTATGGATTAATTTTTTCATGATATTCATGTTATTTAAATGTAATTTATTTTTGGTTATTTAACTTTTCATATTTATTAATTACTCATTAACTAATTGTTGCTTCTATTTTTCAAAACCACCACAAAAAATTTGATCTCACCCATATTTTACTTCTATTTCATGGCAATCGAAGAAGTTTTCCATGGAGGATATTCATGGAAACATTATATGTAATAAAGATACTCTTGAAGAAAAATTATCTTGTAATTTGAGTATTCCAATGTAATTTGAGAGTCGTGTATGTATTTAGTTTACCATGTCTACATAAATGTTTCGTTATTTTAGATGATATTACATGTATATTCATCCAATGCAATAATGTATAGTAAAAACATTGGGTTACTATAGTTTGTGTGGATACACATTACCCGTCACTAGATAAAAAACTGTAATGTCTTCATAAAAAATTTGGTTTGTGTTGAAGGTATGATTTAATGACTTGATAATATAATACTAACAAAAAGATAATATATGTCACAACTTATAAATATTAGTTATTTTTGAATCCAATACATAAATTAGTTCTATAACAACCCGAGATTTTATAAAATAAATTCTTTTTAATTTCATTCATATCTTCTATTGTATGACACACCAAGATTATCTTGTGCTATACGCAACACTGTATTAGCTTGCAGTATACGCAACACTTTTCTTGGATCTTGTTAAACACAATTTCAAGTTCGTTTGATAGAAGTTATTCTATGAAAAATTGAGTGTATATATATATATGTATATTCAATGTATAAATAAAATATTGTTGGATTATATTATATGCAACAACAAAGGAGTTTTGCACTACACGCAACCCTGACTTGGCTTGCATTACACGCAATCACGACCTTCCTCAATAGAGTGTGTTGTACGCAATACCGGGTTTTACTAAACAACGATATATTATTATAATATTGTTATGAACTAGCCTTTATGAATAGTGTTAACTAATATTTTAATTTTATAACATTTTTGTTCATCTTATACATTTCTAGAACATGGTATAAGAACAAAATAAATTTTTCGGGTAAAATAATTATTTTTTTAAAAAATGCAGTTTTGCAGCATTTTGATGGCGCACCCACTTTAAATCTAGTTTTTGACATGTTTATAAGTTCAATTTGACAAAATAAAATTCTTATTTTGAATCAGGATATAAAAATTTACATTAGATAATGTTTTGATATTTTTCCGATAACTTTCATATTTTAACGAATAGTAAAAACAAGCTATATTTTATTTAAAAACAACTTTTTTCATCGTAATATCTTATGTGATTAAATTAAAATATTGAATGTTTTTAAATTATAAATAGAATATATTTTTACCATTTAATATAATGTATGTCATTAGCATTGATTTTACCTTGAATTCGTATGTTAAATCAATTCAATCTTTTGCAATGTTTTAAAGAAAAAACCCATTTTCTTTCACCAACGGGATTAATTTTAATTTATTTTATGCATATTTTGTGTATTGAATTTGGAAAAATGTATTCCATATTTAGAATCCGTGGGTCCAAATTATGTTAATAAGCTACTTTTTATTTTTGGGCATTGTGAATAGTAACTACGGTAAATTTTATTTATTATAGTTAAGGGTAAATCGGGTAATTAAGGGTAAATATAAGATTATAAAATTACCCTAACACATGGAAAAATCCTATTGGATGGATAAAAGTAGACCCATATAACCTAAGGGTCTGATTAGATTCATTTTATGGACTTTGTTTCGTGAAAATAATTTAATTATTATTAAATCCAAAGAATGTGACAACATGTCACTTTCTAAAATCATATAAGTATAATAATTTTAATTTAGTGATAAACTTAATGAAACTTAAAAAATGAATAGTCTCCAAAAATCTAATACAATTATATACATCATAGGATTTTATTTAGAATTTTTAGGGATTAAATAATTAACATTTATTATGACACAAAGATGATGCAGTAATTGTCTTATTACTGAAATATTGACATAATTGATGTTATAAATGCCCAAATAAATGTAATTTGAGACTTTTTATGACTTAAACTAATTTTATAGGTTAATATGACATGTTATTGTTTATTTAAGTAACTTGTTTCGAACTTATCATTTTGTTATGAATTTCATAAAAATCATGTACCAAATAGTGTCAAAATTGACTTAAATTAGTTTTTAAAACAAATATTTTATTATTAATTGTTATTTTATTTCTAAAAATCTAAGGTTCGGACAAATTACTTAGGTAAGGTTATATATATTAATAATAAACAACTTGGGTTTCGTTTGGCTTGATATAATAAGTTTATTAACCATATAGTGTAAGAAAACAAAAAGACACGGTAAAAGTTAAATTATTTATCTTATAGTTAAATCTAATTGATAAGGTTAAAATAATAATCTAAAATTGTCTAAATCCTATTTTAAGAGAGTCTTTCGACCGATCCCCACATTATCTTCGAAATAAGACCCTTTGTAACCATTATAAACCGAATTTGACCTTAATATAAAATAATATTTTGAGATTTTCCTAAGGTGCCCCTCTCCTCCCTTATAAAATGGAACCTCCTCCCTCTCCTCCTCACACCAATTTCAGCATTCAAGATCAGCCAACCCCTGCCAAAATCTCTTCTCCACTTCCCTAGTATCATCCTAGAGGTCCTGGTCTTCTTTAAAAACCATCCTTAGTTCTTTATGTGGAGGTTAAGTGATGGCGGGTCAAAAAGAGGTAATATCCATTACCGATCTTTTTCAATTTCTTTCTTCTTCAACTTCTTCTTATTTAGTTGATTCATGATAAAGTAAGAACATCAGTATTTCATATATACTTATATGTTATTATAAATATTAAACAACTCTAATTAACCACTTATCCATCCTACGGAAAAAGGAAATCACCGCGCGTGCGTACGTACGGAATACCGTCTCCACGCCGTGGTGTAATCTATTTTCTTCCACCACATTAATTGGAAGGGTATAATGGTGTAATGAATAACTATATATTATTATTATAAAGTGATATTGATACTTAAATAGTATACATAAACTTCAACACAATTCCACGACCATGTGAACGATATCATCGCTCGTGCGTACGTACGGACTACCGTCTCCACGACGCGATGAGATTCATTCTCCACATTAAACATTTATTAATGATTATAAAGTATATATAATGAATAATAATGAAATATATGACATGTTAAATCTTCTGTATTTATGTATATATATATATGTATGTCATCTACTTACTTTCATTCAAGACAATAAGGATAGGAAAACAGCGTTCATGCGTACGTACGGACTACCGTCTCCATGAACGGTGTGTTTCATTTTAGTTATCTATCTATTATATATATATATATACTGAATATATATGATATATAAATCATGTTTTATATTCTGGAAGTAAGTAAATCATGATATAAGTAATAATAATGTCAAGAACAACAAGTCCAAACACCTACGATAAATGAAACGATTTTACCCAAAACGCTTTTTTAACATGGAATTTACAAAAGAACGGGTAATATAAAGTCATAAGTGAACCATATATGATATCATAACATTGAATATGATTATGTAATAAGTTAATGACATTATTTAAATCATTATACAGGAGGTTCAGATACGTACAAAGCATATCGTACATAAGGTAATGGAAATATCACAATCTAATTTTTATACGAGATTGTTTATAATTTGGTATTTACTGGGGTGTATTTTATCATCCAAATCCATGTTTCCTCAATATTTAATATCATTTACATCCACCTACAATTGTTTAAATCCAATTTTACCCTTCGATGAGTTTTTAGTAAAAGATATGAAAGGAATCTTTTGTCGTTTTTCGTACGAGGTACTAGTTTGACTTTCCCGACAAAAGTACGAGAAGAATGTTTTTTTACTTATACGGCATGAATGGATTTTTAAAACATTATTTCTAAAAATCTTCCTTTACAAGTTTTCATGTTTATTTTTATTCAACTTCTTTTATTTTGTAATAGTATGACATGTTAAGAAAGGAAAAGTGTTTTTGAAGTAGATAAGATATTTTTCTCAAGAATGGAGTTCTAGTGTTTTATCAAAATTATTTTCCATCTAAGATAATATAGGGTTCTCTTTCTATCCCTATTATAACATGGATTTGATTATGTTGTGATGGAAATATTTTTATTCCTTTATCTTATATGAATTGTTTTATGATGTCATGTTGTTTAAGAATCCCATTTTTACTACATGGGTTATGCAATGATGTATGATTTGTGGTTTTGTGGAACACATAAGAATGGTATCATTATGAGATGGGTGGGACCTATATCTCCCTCCAATGCATTGGGTAATGATTTTATATCTCATGAGATAGACATTGCTGGAACGGTAGGTTATACCGGTTCAGTGAAACAGGACTGAAACGAGGGTGACTCGGTTCATAAATGGACTTTGTCCACTAAGATAGTCTTGTCAATGATTCTTTGACTAATAAGATATGATTCTCTATGATTATGTGTGTATTCCACAATGTTTCATGTTTTAAGTTATGATTATTGGGATTTCATTTCACTACTATGATTTATCCCATGTTATGATATTATGACCTATTTTGCAGGTTAAGATTTCCAAAATGTTATGTTCTTATGAATATGATGTGATTGATTTTTCTTTTGTTTACCCTTACTGAGCATTTGAGCTCACCCTTTTTATGTTTTCTTTTTTCCCTAGGATATAAATAAAGGTTTTAGGTAAGAAAAAAAAGGGAAGATCTTTATGGGAGATGTTGATGATCTTTCACCATGATTAGAAGATTACGTTCCGAGTTTCCAAAGACACTAAACTATTACGGTCCTTGTGTGTGTGTTTTTGTTATGTAATAAGTATTCCGAAAAAGTAATGTAATGTCCTTGTACGTTAAGCTTCAGGTCTCTACAGTTGGTATCAGAGGAAAGGTTTAGTCAACCTTTGGAAACTAGGATGTGAAAATGTTAGTGAGATCCCTAGAGATATTACTAAGGTATGTCTAGGGATGTTCCTAAGGATAAGTATATGTATAGGATATAGTCCCAGAACTACGGTAACGATCTTAGAATTTAACCTAAGATGTTACATATTAAGGGTACTCCCCCTTTACTATGTTGTTTTCCCTAGCATTATTTTTGCCTCTCACACTACTCTTTTTGGGTTTTAGATGATGGCTGGAACCCGAAGGAACCGTGTTGATCACTGTAATGGACAATGCAATGATTGTCCTCCTGAACAAACAAGTGTTATGGTAGATAGAGTGCAAAATATTATTGTTATACTTACACAAGCTATTAATCATTCTGGACTTCCAAATGAGCAGAGAAGGGAACAATATTCTATTGAGTCCTTCATGAGGCAACGTCCACCTTCTTTCAGTGGGTCTTCTGATCCACTTGTTGCTGAACAATGGATCAATACCACTGAAAAAATATTTTCAGTTCTTCAATGTTCTGAACATGATAAAGTCATCTTAGTAGTATATCGTTTGGAAGGTGAAGCTGATAAATTGTTGAATCTTATCAGGAATACGAGGCAAAGAGATGAAATTGAGTCCATGGAATTGGACGATTTCAAGAACATGTTTTTCAGTAAGTACTTCCCTCGTATTCTTCGAACAAAGATAGAAAATTAGTTTCTTGAGCTGAAGCAAAAGGATGATGAATCTGTTGGTATATACGAAGCGAAATTTACAAGACTTGCAAGGTATGCATCTGGCATTATCATCCAACCTGAAAGTAAATTTGGTCAATTTTTCAGTGGCTTAAAACCAAGTTTTCGAAGGGCATTAGCTATAAGAGACTTCAGTAGCTATGAAGAAATTATGTGTTGTTCTATCAAGGTAGAAATGGAAGTTGGTGTTACATATCCATCTCATGGTTTTGAAAAGAAAGGAAAGATGGATTTCAAGGAGAAATATCAGAATAATGGTGAATATAAGATGAATGTTTCCTTATGCTCCATGTGTGGAAAGAAGCATTGTGGAGATTGTCTTAAAGGGACAAGTAAATGTTTCAAATGTGCAAAGGAAGCTCATCGGGCATTTGAATGCCACAATGATGGGAAGAAGATGTCTAATGATGGAAACAAAGGAAGGGATACACAGAATGAACCTGTTACACTTCAATGCTTGAAGTGCAAGGAAATGGGGCATTATGCTAATAAATGCCCTAATCCAAGGGTTAGTGATGATCGACATGAGAAACTACTTAAGGGAAAGCACAAAGGGAAGTCACATGCGATCACCATTGGTTATGTTGAATATGACAACGATGTGGTGGAGTGATTAAGTGTTTATGTAATGGGATTCCAAAATAATGTTGTCTATAGTATCGTGGAATATTGGAATTTTTATGTTTTGGTCTATTGTGGTTTTCAATAATTTTATGGCATCGGTAACCATGAAAAGTGATTGAAATATTTTTGGAAAGCAGATGATATTCACAAAATGAAGGGATAAAGAGAATATAATATGTTTGATAGTATTCATGAGCTCATGATTGATATAAGGACTAAGTGATATCATGGTTTGAGTATATAGAATTTTGAGGATTTGGGTATGTGTAAAGTGTTAACTTTTAACTAAATTCATGTTTTCAGTAAGGTTCAATGGGTATTCAAAAGAATACATGATTAAGTCATTTAAATGTTTGTAATGTGACAAACAAGACATATCATATGATATATGGGGATCAACGATGGTATTAAATCTCTGGTAATCGTTTTCACTATATTATGAGAATGGACTGCAGTATTATAGATAAGCCTAAAGATTGGAATGGATTATGTTGGACATAAGTTAGTATTGTTTAAGGATAGAAGTTTTTTCGATACTATTGATGGAATGTTATAGTAATATAGTTTTAGAAAAAGGACAACCTGCAGGACGGGCGACATCCCATCGCATCGGACAAGGTCATAGGAATCGAACCCACAACCGAAGTGTGACTGGCCTTTATCGCCTACCACTGGCCTACATGAAGTCCCTGGTTAGTAGAAACTAGTTTTATTTTATTAAGCAGTATGATATATGAAGTATAAGTTCATTTTATGAACTATATAAGATTAATCTCACTATAGATGGACTTATGTATTTTTTTTAAGCTTTTCTAACCTTTTGTTTGAGACAGATGGAATGACCCATCATTCTAACACATGATCTGCTAACACATCACGAATGACAAATTCAACTTCATTTCTTGAAGAGATGAAGTGGAATTTGTCCAAAGAATGACAAACGGTGAGACTATACCAAAATCTTGAAAGTATTTCTTATAATTCCAATTTCATCAACTTTAGGGAAATGATCTTGAAAAACCAAAAATGTTGTCCTACTGTCCTTATATCCGATGAATCAGATGGTACCTTAGATCACCACAAATCAATAGCTTTGTGATTTTTGGAATTTTCATAGCCATGTTCTCTACCACTCTCCATCAGAACATAACGGTTAGATTTCTCTTCCATGTCCATATTTTCACCTATATGGAAACCCAGTGATGAATTCATTTGGGTAACCATTATATTTCATACTTTGGTTTTTAAAGTTCAGTCTTGGTATTTCTTTTTACGATGTCGGTTTTTATGAATAATAAACGATTTATAACCCTGACGAATTTCGAGGGAGAAATTAATTTTAAGGGTGGTAAAATGTAACAACCCGAGATTTTATAAGATACATTATTTTTAATTTCATTCATATCTTCTATTGTACGACACACCAATATTATCTTGCACTATACGCAACACTGTATTAGCTTGCAGTATACGCAACACTTTTCTTGGATCTTGTTACACACAATTTCAAATTCGTTTGATAGAAGTTATTATATGCACCATTGAGTGTATATATATATGTATATTCAATGTATATATAAAATATCGTTGGATTCTGTTATACGCAACAACAAAGGAGTTGTGCACTACACGCAACCCTGACTTGGCTTGCATTACACGCAATCACGACCTTCCTCGATAGCGTGTGTTGTACGCAATACCGGCTTTTACTAAACAATGATATATTATTATAATATTGTTATGAACTAGCCGTTATGAATAGTGTTAAATTTTTTTTCAATTTTATAACATTATTATTCATCTTACACATTTCGAGAACATTGTATAAGAACAAATCAAATTTTTCGTGTAAAATAAGAATTTTTTCAAAAAATGCAGTTTTGCCGCCTTTTGATGGCGCACCCACATTAAATCTAGTTTTTGACATGTTTATAAGATCAATTTGACAAAATAAAATTCTTCTTTTGAATCAGGATATAAAAATTTACATTAGATAAAGTTTTGATATTTTTCCGAAAACATTCATATTTTAATGAAAAGTAAAAACACGCTATATTTTAATTAAAAACAACTTTTTTCATCATAATATATTATGTTGTTAAATTATAATATTGAATGGTTTCAAAGTATAAATATAATATATTTTTACCATTTAATATAATTTATGTCATTATCATTGATTTTACCTTGAATTCGTAGGATAAATCAATTCAATCTTTTGCAATGTTTTAAAGAAAAACCTGTTTTCTTTCGCCAACGGGATTAATTTTAATTTAATTTCTTAATATTTTGTGTATTGAATTTGGAAAAATGGATTCTATATTTGGAATCAGTGGGTCCAAATTATGTTAATAAGCTACTTTTTATTTTTGGGCATTGTGAATAGTAACTACGGTAAATTTTATTTACTATAGTTAAAGTTAAATCGGGTAATTAAGGGTAAATATAAGATTATAAAATTACACTAACACTTGTAAAAATCCTATTGTATGGATACAAGTAGACCCATATAACCTAAGGGTCGGATTAGATTCATTTTATGGACTTTTGTTCGTGAAAATAATTTAATTATTATTAAAACCAAAGAATGTGACAACATGTCACTTTCGTAAATCTTATAAGTATAATAATTTTAATTTAGTGATAAACTTCATGAAACTTCGAACATGAATAGTCTCCAGATATCTAATTCAATTATCTACATCATAGGAATTTATTTATAATATTTAGAGATTAAATAATTATAATTTATTATGACACAAAGATGATGCAGTAATTGTCTTATTAATGAAATATTGACATAATTGATGTTATAAATGACCAAATAAATGTAATTTGAGACTTTTTATGACTTAAACTAATTTTATTGGTTAATATGACATGTTATCGTTGATTTAAGTAACTTGGTTCGAACTTATAATTCTGTTATTAATTTCATAAATATCATGTACCAAATAGTGTCAAAATTGACATAAATTAGTTTTTAAAACAAATATTTTATTATTAATTGTTATTTTATTCCTAAAAATCTAAGGTTCTGCAAAATGACTTAGATAAGGTTATATATATTAATAATAAACAGCTTGGGGTTCTTTTGTCTTGATATAGTAAGTTTATTAACCATATAGTTTAAGAAAAAAAAGACACTGTAAAAGATAAATTATTTAACTTATAGTTAAATATAATTGATAAGGTTAAAATAATAACCTAAACTTGTCTAAATCCTATTGGATGAGATTATTTCGACCCATCCCCACTTTAGATTCAAAATAAGACCCATTGGAACAATTATAAACCGAATTTGACTTTAATATAAAATAATATTGTGACATTTTCCTAAGGTGCCCCTCTCCTCCCTTATAAAAGGGAACCTCCACCCTTTCCTACTCACACCAATTTGAGCATTCAAGCTCGGCCAAACCCTGCCAAAATATCCTCTCCACTTCCCTAGTATCATCATAGAGTTCATGGTCTTCTTAAAATACTATCCTTAGTTCTTTATGTGGAGGTTAAGTGAAGGCACGTCAAAAAGAGGTAATATACATTACCGATCTTTTTCAATTTCTTTTTTCTTCAACTTCTTCTTATTTTGTTGTTTCATGATAAAGTAATAACATACGTATTTCTTATATAATGATATGTTATTATAAATATGAAGCAACTCTAATTAACCTTCTATCCATCTTACGGAAAAAGGAAATCACCGCGCGTGTGTACATACGGAATACCGTCTCCACGCCGTGGTGTAATCTATTTTCCGCCACCACCTTAATTCGATGGGTATAATGTTGTAATGAATATCTATATATGATTATTATAAATTGATATTGATACTGAAATATTATACATACACTTCAACACAATTACAAGACCATGGGAACGATATCATCGCTCGTGTGTACGTACGGACTACCGTCTCCACGACGCGATGAGATTCATTCTCCACATTAACCATTCATGAATGATTATAAAGTATATATAATGAACAATAATGAAATATATGACATGTTAAATCTACTGGATTTATGTATATATATATGTATGTCATCTACTTACTTCTATTCAAGACAATAAGGAAAGGAAAACAGCGTTCATGCGTACGTACGGACTACCGTCTCCATGAACGGTGTGTTTCATTTCATTTATCTATATATTATATATATATATATATATACTGAATATATATGATATATAAATCATGTTTTATATTCTGGGAGTAATTAAATCATGATATAAGTAATAATAACATCAAGAACAACAAGTCCAAACACCTACGATAAATGAAACAATTTTACCCAAAACGCTTCTTTAACATGGAATTTACAAAAGAACGGGTAATATAAAGTCATAAGTGATCCATATATGATATCATAACAATGAATATGATTCTGTAATAAGTTAATGACATTATTTAAATCATTATACAGGAGGTTCGGATACGTACAAAGCATATCGGAGATATGGTAAAGGAAATATCACAATCTCATTTTTATCCGAGATTGTTTATACTTTGGTATTTACTGGGGTGTATTTTATCATCCACATCCATGTTTCCTCAATATGTAATATTATTTCCATCCACCTACAATTTTTTAAATCCAATTTTACCCTTCGGTGAGTTTTTAGTAAAAGATATGAAAGGAATCTTTTGTCGTTTTTCGTACGAGGTACTTTTTTGACTTTTCCGACAAATGTACGAGAAGAATGTTTTTTTTACTTATACGGCATGAATTGATTTTTAAAACATTATTTCCAATATGCTTCCCTTACAAGTTTTCAAGTATATTTTTAATCAAGTTCTTTAGTTTGTAATTGTATGACATGTTAAGAAAGGAAAATGTTTTTTAAGTAGAAAGGATATTTTCCTCAAGAATGGAGTTCAAGTGTTTTATCAAAATTATTTTCCATCTAAGATAATATAGTGTTATGTTTCAATCCCTATTATTACATGGATTTTATTATGTTGTGATGGAAATATTTTTATTCCTTTAACTTATATGAATTTTTTTATGATGTCATGTTGTTTAAAAATCCCATTTTTACTACATGGGTTATGGAATGATGTATGATTTATGGTTTTGTGGCACAAATAAGAATGGTATAATTATGAGATGGGTGGGACCTATATCTCCCTCCAATGCATTGGGTAATGATTTTATATCTCATGAGATAGAAATGGCTAGAACGGTAGGTTATATCGGTTCAGTGAAACATGACTGAAACGAGGGTGACTCAGTTCAGAAATGGACTTTGTCCACTAAGATAGTCTTGGAAATGAGTCTTGACTAATAAGATATGATTCTCTATGATTATGCGTGTATGCCACAATGTTTCATGTTTTATGTTATGATTATTGGGATTTCATTTCACTACTATGATTTATCCCATGTTATGATATTATGATCTCTCTTGCAGGTTAAGATTTCAAAATGTTATGTTCTTATGAATATGATGTGATTGATTTTTCTTTTGTTTACCATTATTGAGCATTTGATCTCACCATTTTTATGTTTTATTTTCCCCAGGATATAAATAAAGGTTTTAGGTAAGGAAAAAAAGGGAATATCTTTATGAGAGATGTTGAAGATCTTTCACCATGATTAGAAGATTACTTTCTGAGTTTCCAAAGACACTAAAATATTACGGTCCTTGTGTGTGTGTTTTTGTTATGTAATAAGTATTCCGCAAAAGTAATATAATGTCCTTGTACGTTAAGCTTCGGGTATCTACATGTTCCACTCAACACAAAATATCTGTGATCTACAAAACATGCATCAACTATTTTTATAGAAGTTCACCATTCAAAGTAAAATCCAACATAATATTAGTCCGGGTGTGCCACAACATGATGAGATGAATCCCATTATAAGTAACTATTTTCACAATGGGTTGAAAAAGATATATTATTTATCCCCGGATAAATTTATAGTCCATTCTTTTTAATTACAATCACTTCTCGTGTTACCCTCGAGACAATGAATTATACAAAATATAGAGGTACCATGGCATTTATATTTTGTACCTTATCCCAAGAAAAGATACATTGTGGGGGTAAAAAGATATATGCGATAAACCAGATATTTTTAATAATCAAGCCTTTATTGTTTAATAAAATAACCAAATGGTATTTATTTAATTTTCACAAAATTAAATTAAAAAACTCAAAAAAAACACCCACCTAGAACCCAATGTTTTATTCATTATAATAATTTGTTAACATTACATATATTTACACAAAACTATACTCATTTATTCCACAAAATACTTCATTTTATTTTTATATAAACAAATAAAAAATATATTCCACTATATATGAAATATTGGGGTCATACATAAACAATAAATGAGATTTAAATAACAGTACAGTAATTCAAAATATATAGGAAAATTCAAAATGTTCTATAAACACTCATGTAGTATATCATAATGAAATTAGAATATAAAAAGTATGTATTATATAATTATAAATATTTAATTATTTTAAAATAATATAGAATCAAAAATGATCATTCAAGAATCATATAGTCAAAATGATAAATAATAATATGATATCATGGTGTATAAATGAACAATGTTCATCATAAAAAATCATTATTGATGCATTAAACAATTTAAAAACATTGTGGATTAGGGTCACTATTCAAATACCATACATAAATTCTCAGGTAAAATAAACTCTAGATGATGCATTTATTGATGTATAACTTATTTAAAAAAATTATGAGATAATATATCCATAATATATACTCTACATGGAAATGATATCATGATATTTACCACAATTAACTTATATGTCATCATATATTTAACATTTGGCAGTAAATTGGATTGTTTTTAAAAGTAGTAGTGCATCTTATAAGAGTACCTCAAATAGAATGATTGGATGATAAAAATAATATAAATCATAATAAATGAAGTAAAAAAGTAATAGTATATAGAAAAAATGTGTGATTTAGAAAGTAAAGAGAGATATAGATGAATAATCTTGGTTGTTATGATAAAATATTATATCAAATGAAAAAGGATTTTTATTGAATTTTATAAAATTTAGGAGTAACCATAATAAATGAAAAAACAGTGAAATGTTGTATAAATATAAAAAAAATTAATATGATAAATTCTGAGGGAAATTCATATAAAAAATGAATATAAATATAAAGAACTATAAAAAACATTTTCAGGGAAAACTATAATGAGAGAAAATAGGAAATAACCATAAAATATTATAGTAATCATAAGAATAGAGTAATGTGAAATTTAATTTTAATTCCAACAAAATTATATAAAATGGGAAGAATAAAAATAAAAAATTATAATAAATAAAATAGTGATGAATATATTTAGAGATGATATAACTGAAAAAAAATGAAATAAAGGATGGTTATTCTTTAAAAAATTAAAATGGTGATGTATAAATCAATCAGTGAGGAATTGTAAAAAAATTAAATGATTAGAATAAAATATAAACATAATTATAAATTAATTTTTCATAATAATATAAAAATTTCATATATAAATATATATTAGGAATATATAGCTTGGATGAAAAATGAAGAGTGTGAGAGGGAATATAATTTTATTAATTTGATATCATATGATGTAAGAAAAAATCAAAAAGATCATAAGAAATGGATAAGTAAAACATAAATTTTAAAGGAAAAATATAATAAGATACTTTAGTTTGATAGTGTGATTATAACATAGAACAATATAGTTAAATAATAGAGACCATAAGTTACAAAAATTAGTTTAAGGCAATGATACCCTCATAGACATCATACATTATATGGAATTTATAAATAATTGATCGAAAAATAAATAAGTGAATAAATAACTATAAATGAATGAAATGAATAAGATAACCTAAATTTGAATTAAATATATATATTATAATTTAAATTCATATATAGAGAATCTTTAGTAATAAGATATATTGAGAGTGAATCCATTACTTAAATTTCAAATTTATAGTACATGTATTAACCTCATGTATAATCAACATTGGTTTTTTAATTACATATAAAAAACATAATTTATATTTATTTAATTTAATATTAATAATTTATATTCATTTAGTGGTTATTTAATTGTTATTGATAGTCTATATAGGTCATCTAAAATTAATCATGTCAAATTTTCAATCATTGCTATGATATGACAACCTTAGTCATAATTCCTTATTTCTAAGTCCTATATATTAAACAAATTATCATAATTGAATCATGATTGTAAAATTAGTTTTGGAGTTCAGTGTTCATTCCATGTTTTAGTATCATTACGGTTGATCAGGAAATGATAAGTGTTATTTCATTCATAGAGGTTTTATCAACCATAAAAAGATGTATTAATAATAATTTTTAATTTAAATATCACTCTTTCATAACATTAATGATGAACTAAATGATTAATTAGCATCATATCAAACAATTATATAAGTTTTATTTTCACAATATGATGATTGTGATGATTGTTATATAGAATCAATCATGTAGGCAATTAAACCAACTATAACATGTGAAATATAAAGGTATGATTGATTATAGAAATACAATATATAAATGATTATATTCATATTAAAAAAAATATGTTTTTATAATATAGGGAATATTAAAAATCATAATATATAAAAAGATTAAATAAATAATGATTTATATAAAGGATTGTTACCATTTAATAAAACATTCCCTCAGAAACCCTATTTTTTAAAACTTAATGGATTTATCTTATGAAACAACCATGAAAATGAATAGGGGATTATATAAAACGAAAAATAATATAAATTTTGTGTTAGAAGATTTATTTTATAATTATTTTACAATAAATGGTGGATATATATATTTATAAGTGAAAATGGATGGCATTTTTCTAAATACTCGTTGTTTGATGAACAATAGAAGTAGTTTTTCATGTAAAGTAATATAAAAAATGTAAAAAATAAAACTCATGGCTCACTTATCCCAAAAATATCGAGGGTAGTTATTTTTTATTATTTATTCATAGCTTTTATTATATATAGTATTTACTATATTTACAAGTTTATTTTTCTTCCCATCATGGAAAATAATTTTTTAACTAAAAATGATAGTTACCATATTACATAATCATCATTTGATATTATATAATATGGAATACATTTTATTTTATTCATTACAATAATAAAATGACATTAATTTTAATATAAAAAAGCATAATGACAAAAAAATAAAATAAATGATGATATTTAACCTTTTAGTGAATATATTATTATTTCATATCCTTCCATAATTATTAATTATACATTTATTGGAAATATAAAAATTTAAAATATATTATTTGATATTATTTTTATATATATTTTTGTAATAAATAAATAATTTCGTGTACATATAATAACAATAATATACACACCGAATGTATATTCACTCAATGATTATATATACATAATGAAAAAATGATCTTCATAATACCCACCTACATTCAAAAATATTTCCCTACCTAATTTTATCAAAATAATTCAATCTGTAAACTTGTTTATTTATCAAAATATGTATTACACAGTTAATGTTTTTCATTCATTACATAATAATTGAATCAGCTATGGTATTTTTAGAATACTATATACCACTAGATTTTTACCTATTAGTTGTGCTAATTTTACAATAATTATTAAGAATCATTATTTATTGTTATTATTAATATATACATTTCATTTGAATTATTCATATAATTAAATGACAAACAATTTTTTTATTTTTTATTTTGACTCAAAAAATCTATCACTAAAAAGTGTAATTTATTTTCTAATGATGATGAAAAAATACTTTCTATACATTCTTCTCATATGATGTAATATGAGCCTCAAAATTGTAATTTTATTCTTAATATATGAATAAATGAGATTAATTTTTCCTTATATAATCAATTTCCATGTTAGTTCTCCTAAATTATGGTTTCTCCATTAAAAATTAACCAAACAAGTGAACTTATTTCATAGTACTTTATCTAAGTGATTCATGACCATCAGTGATTAATAATCAAAGGAGTGAACATACTCTAGTTACAACATAGTAATAACCCAGGCCAGTGTAAAATGATGGAGTCAGAGTATACCCATTTCGTAGTAATGTGGATGTTTTAAAATTTTGTTTTTGGATTAAAAATATAGGTTATTAATTGAGTATTAAACTATAAATTGATGTTTTTTGGATGAAGATTAATTAAAAAATGCATGGATTGATTTTATAAGTGTTTTTAAAATTTAAATCTGATGAGTAGGTGGTGGTATTAGCCAATAGATACCCATTCTGATGGTATAGGGTACCCTGTAGAGGAACCACGGAAAAATACTACCTAGTTTGGTCACTAGGTAAAATTTTGAATTATATTGGGAACCTGGTGAGCTACAATGAATCCAGTAAAGGTGAACCAAGTACATGATACTACCCGAATCCATTTTTCAAAATTGAGGGAAAATAAGGGAATGTTAGCTCCACTTCCCTTTTAATCCATTTATATTGATCCATTTTATGCATATGGTTTTGGAATATTTTTATTAGTTAATAGAGTTAAATTTTCTCTCGATTTTCATGATATTATTTAACATTTATTTGCTCTAATTTTAGTGGGATGTAAAATTAGGATTTTAATTTTACCACAATACAACATGGTGAATGTGTGTAAATGTCATTGGGATTTCAATGGAAATTATATTAGAAGCCATTATAGGATGGAAATTGTGGTTGTGTATTGTTTGATTATGAAAAACTATCTTCATTGACTAATTTTAAAATATTCACCGATTTTCCTGTAATTCAATTATGTTTTATGTTCATGTTATGGTTATGTTACTTGTAGATAACTAAAGAGTTATTTGATAGTCATCCACAACCCATTGCTCAAGGTTTTTTCCAATTAAATTAGATAGAGAGGTATTCATTTATTATGAAAAGTAAATTGATCGTGAATAAAATGTTGATTAATTATATGATAAATTTTAATTATGTGGTAATTATTTATTATGGATTTTACATTGATATAAAGACTTATGAAATTGATTTAAATCAGGATTGTTCTTGGTATAATGGTCAAATTTTGTAAATTGAACCAATAATTGCATTGTAATGGGGATAATTCCATCATTTAGGTAGGTTACTACCAATAATACCACTTTATATGTGATATCATGTGTTGTGTGAATTGTATGTGGCGGTGATCGAGAGTGATTATATTGAGATAGAACTGTGGAGGGCTCCTATATCTGAGAAAAGATGAGGGAGAACTCCTAGGTGTGTCGAATTCCATCTTAGTATGATATCTTGATTATTTTACCACCAATTGATATGTTTACTTTGATAAAAGATTTCGTTTCAATGAAATTAGAACTAATAGATATCATAAAACCTTGATAATTGTTTCTAGTATCTTATGGTTGACATGTAATTTATTTTTAAATCCTTATCTAGAGATTAAATTTGTTTTTCTAGAATATATGGTTGTTTGAGTGACTATATAGGTTAGATTCCTCCGAAAGGGTTCCCATATAGCTTTGTATTCGTAAAATAAAGAATGAAATTAAGTGGATTAGATGGGATATGTTATAATTTATATCATGTTTAGGAATGTTATAAAACCATCCATAAAATAGTTTTCATTAGGGGTCAGAGTATGATATATAATAGTGAGGAGCCTTATAACTTTGTCACCATGTGAGTAGTGACCCGTGACATTATTGTGGGTTTATGTAATTATAATATAATTTCATTTTAAAAACATGAGAAATAATTAGTATAGAATATTGGGTGGTTTCATTTGATTGAATTTTATCATGAACAAGATCTTGTAGTATGAGTTATGAAATATGGGCATATATTACTGGTAAACTGTTATTAAGATTATGAGGATGAGTAAGGTACAATTCATCCTGATAGAAATATCAACTTATGATGGGAATATGTGTTGGTTAACTATATTGATTTAGATCTAGGAATATAGAATATTAGTATTATTTTTAAAAAATATGTGATGGGTTATATTTAAGGAATAATAATTGGTAATTAGATGTTGTTCTAGTGATGTATTATTACATATGACACAATTTGGGGATATACCAATATTAAGGGGGAAATTTTGGGAGTTGTATTTATTTTCTATTTATTTCATTAGTTTTGAATGGATTTCAATGATATAAAATGATTTCAATAAATTAAATATATTGATGAGTTTTTTGGATACAAGTTGTATGGTTAACAAAGTAAGAACAGTTTTCTGTTACAATTTATTGTATTATTTGTCAATGAAGATAAATCAATTCACTTTGTAAAAAAATTGAAAACTAGATGATGATTTAAAATTTTTTATTTCCAAATATCATATGATATGAGAACTTGTGATACAAGCCTTATGAAGGAAATGTGGAGTAATGGTGCTGCCAGTCATATTCAGTCTTGATTGGATGGAAACATGCTAGTGGAAGACAGGGAAGGTTCTATACATTCCATTGAAAATATGAGGATGCTAATGGTGTTGTATCAAATACTATATATATCATGGAAGATATGTTTTTTGGTTAAGGATTTTGTTTGTTGAATAAGACAGTTGATAGTGAAGTAGTTTTGGTGTTCATACCGAAGAATATTTTAAGGTCATGTTGTTTCCCAGTGTTTTCAAATTTTTGGGGGTTGAAAATAAGGAGACAGAGATATGTGATTTTAGAAAACAATTATGTGTGAAAATTTTATGATGGATGTGTATGTTATGAGCAATTGGAGTTCCTTGATCCGAACATCAAAAACTAGAAAGGGAGATGCTACTGTAAAAGATTGGTTTTTGCACACAAGAGTGAAGGGGGTTAAGAATGTTACATGCAAGGAATGATTTGAAGACAAAAATTCAAAAAATGAAAAAGGAATTGATTGTGAAAAATATTCAATAATTTCACAAAAGATGAGGATGGAATAAATGAGACTTACACTCCCAATGAAACGTCTAATTGGGTTTTGTGTGACACCTTAAGATCTTGCCTGACCCATTGGATCTTTTACGTGTGGGGGTTGAAGATGTCTATAAATAGAGGTTACCCTCTAACCTTTTTAAAGATCGATACATAGTGAAATCTCGATCTCTAAAGAATGAAATAATTTTATGTATAGAGAGTTCCATAAATGAAATATAGTTGAGCACGAGAAAGAGATGATTTCTTTAAGAAGAGAGTTTCTCACAATGTTGATGTTACACAGAAGAGATGTTTCACGACAAAAGTTAAATCTTTCACATGAAACATAAAAGTTGTGCTTAAGACAAATTAAATGGTGTGAAAAAGATTTGGGATCCTCACACATTTTCAATTGTGCGAAAGTGAGTTCTTACTAACTTATGTGTAGGATAGTGAAGATTTTTATATCATAGAATACATCTATTCAATTGTAAAGAATCACTAAAATACATTAATTCCCTATTTTACCTAATTGGGTGCACACATACTTGAGGATTATCTCCCAAGTACAACATTGGTGAAAGGGAATATCCTACTCATTGTATTCCATATCAAAGAATTGTTTTTTAGTGGATTCTGTGGTATTGGATTATTTATGTATAACACCAAGGATGTAGTTGATCATGTAGTGTAGTGAACCGTGAAAATTTTGTGTACTTATGGTTTTGTGCGTTCCCCATGTAACGAACCTTTTAATAGGATTCACAGGGTGTTCCAAAAATAAATGAATCATAATAAGGAATAATATCACTAATCCACCCCTCCTCTTTCAATGATACTTGGATACTAAATTGAAATTTTAGATGTTATAAACCAAAAGCTTCCGATAAGTTCAGTTGATGCATATATGCTTGTTAGAAAATTTTACATATCATCTATGAATGGATAAGTTAGAATGCAAGTTATTCAGTTTTATTATTTAGAGAATCATGTATAAATATTTCATTTCTTTGTTTAGATCTACCATATTCATTACATAAACGATGAATATTATTTATTGAATTTTATTAACATGTAATGATATATGATATATTCCTATCATATCAGACATATAATTATTATTTGGATACTAAATTTTCATAAAAATTAATAATTTTCATAAACATATTTACTTGAATATTTTGTGATGTATAAAAAATATTAATATTTACATTTATTGGGTGCAGGACTGCATAATGATGTGATCGAATAGAGTCGATCAAACTAAGGTAAATAGAAACGGGTTTCCATGTTGTTCCATAGGCTGATGGATTATAAAGTGTTCCATCAGATGGAGAGTCCTATGGATAAAACATTATAATGTATTTATTACTGAGTATAGTAAATTATTCATTCAAAAATCATATAAAAAAGTCAACATGGTGAACTAAGATGTAATGACTAATTAGAAAGAGGAATGTTTTGGAGATTAGTGATGGATAATTTGCAGTGACATTAGACTGATGTTAACATACTTATTCAATCAGATAATTTGTATAAATAAATGGTATACTGATTACAATCAAATTATAATTGGAGATAGTTTTATTTGACAAAATATATCATATGTTTCTAAGGGATGTTTTATTCACTGATCAAATATCACAATTCCTTATGTATATGATTCAAGCTGATTTTTACACAATCAAAAAGTCTTTGAAAGAGTTTTCAATCATATTAAGTCCAAATGGGATAATATAGACTGGATGTACATTGTTTATGTCCTGAAGATATTAATTTTGTGGTCAAAATCAGTGGAATTATAGTCCCTAAATATTTTCAAGTGCTGATTCATGAAGAATCAATTGATATTTGAAGTCCATAAGACCTAATTTTATTTATATTTATAATGAAAAAATATATATTTCTATATCAAAGTCATTGTATAGGGAAAACATGTAGTGAACAATAATTGAAAAGTTTTTTTGAATTATATAAGAGGAGTTTCTAAACCATCAGAACGAGAAGAAGTTTTTGGAGAAGATCATTATATAGAGGAATATTTATGAGGTTAATATATAATTGTTTCTAAATGATCAGTCAAAAGTTTCTCAAATAGGTTTGATAACCCATAAAATGATCAACTGGTGGAGATTTCTAAGGTTTCCAATCATTTTTTTCAGATAAAGTTTTCCATATAATTCCCTCATAAAATGTTTTACAAATACATTTTAATGAGTATGGAAAGATCATCTGATAGTGTTTGAAAAACTATTTAGGTAGAATAGAATGTTATATCTCTAGAGTTTCAATAAATGGAAGGATAATAACAAGAAATGATGAAATCACCAGATGGTGGAATAGAACATTAGATGTATGTTAGAAATACATTCAATCAATGATCTAATACTGTCATCTGAAAAATAATTCAATGGAAAAAATAACATTCCTATGAATGTATTTTGTGATGTTCCCATGATGTTTTGAAGGAACATTTGAAAATATATCACCAAATAAAATTTGTTTAATGAAGGTTACTAGATGGATTGTTTGAAGGACATTATGTATTTTTCATAAAGATATTAATTATTGAAATAAAATTCAAGATGAAAAAAATTTCAATAATCACAAATGGATTATCATGATTATAGCTCATATTTTAGGATGCTATAATAATAACATTGAAAACAATATTTAAATATTATTACTATTTTTACTGGTTATTTTTTTCTTTTATGATGTTTAGTGGTGGCAAAACATTGAAATATACAAGTGAAATTCTAAATGATTAAGTGGGATGTTGGAATATTATTTTCACATCTCGATCTACAATCCCAGAGAATCTAAGACTATATAAAAAATGTGATTATGCAATGAGAAGATTATGATTATAAAAAGAGGTCTCTGACTGTGAATTATACTGAACAATTGATTTTTCATAATTTGTTTTGGCAATGATGTATTAGATAATTTCTTATTTAGGATGTTGATTCTAGGGAAGAGGTACCAGAAATAGTAGGGGTAACTTAAGAGGTCTGAATAACCAGATAACGATATCAATAATTTGGAGAAATATATATAGATGTGATAATATGAACTACTAATGTATTGAAAAAATGTTATCTTATGAATATGAATAAATGTATGAAAATGAAATTTATGATCATGAATAAGAAGATGAAGTCCTCAAAAAATTAATCAATTTATTATTTTAATTGGTGATTGGATGACCAATAAGAAGAATAATTCATCGGAAAAATTTTCAGTGATCAAACATTCATGAGGTGGTATGATCAGATTGAAGATCATAAAAAATTGTTCCAAAGAGAGGGAAAGGAATAGGGAAATATTCATTTAATTTATGGTGAATGTAACATGTGAATAATATGAGAGTTAAAATGAACACATCATTATTAAATCCATCTGAAGTATCAATATTTTGAAATATTTCATGATGTTAAAATGTTACTTCAATGTTATTGATTATTTTCACAAGAAGTATAATAAACAAGAGAGGGGCTTCATATTAGACTTGGTTTTACCAGTCTAAACATTCAGAATTATATCGATCACCCCTCATAATGTGTCGGGATCCACACACAGTCTATAGATTAATTTCATTCCAAATGATTATAATAATTATCATAAAATACTGTCGAGTCTATATACCAGTCATCACTATACCGAAAAAGTTATAACTACTCTTACTGAGTAGTTAACCCTATATAAAATATTACGGAACATATTTTACCATATTTCATATAATTTTATATGATAAAGAAAATATAATTGTATAATAATGATCCTAACATGTCAATAAAGTAAAGTGAAAAAATTTATAACTGGTTAAAAGGTATCAACACTAACTAACCCCCTACCTATGGTGAGTATATCCTAATGTGGTCATCTCAATTGAAATTAGTGGTAGGTTCAAATATATTGGATTTTATATATTGATGTTAATCTCATTTTAAAACTTTCATTCCATTTCGATACAAAAAAGGAAGTACAATATTAGTGAAGATTCATCTGAATTTAAAAATAATCCTACATTTGCAATGACCATGATGAACAGGAGAAAGAAATATAAAATAATGAAAAATATTATATTTTCCATGCATAAATTATAGGTTTTAATATTTCTTACATTCCATAGTAAAAATTTATATATATTATTCTTTCAATGTAATGAAATGTTTGTTCAACTTACTAACAAGAATAATGAAATGATTCGTACCTAAAGAGATCATACGATATGTGAAAATCCATGTTCAAATGATCCTGGAGAAGATAAATATCTCATAAGTGGTGATAATGATCTTTTTAAAAATTATAAAGATATATCAACATGAAAATTAGAAGATATTATATATTACATTTGTAATGAATTATTATGTCTTTTTTTGGAATAATTCAAGGTATACTAGAATATATCACCAAGATGGAATGAGAAGAACATAATATAGGAATGTGTTCTCAAGAAAATGATCTAGAATGTATATAACACCAAAAGAAAGTTGGAAGCTTTAAAAACGGATAGGGGTTTAAATACGTTTCTGATCATTAGAAAAAAAGTTATCAATGAATTTTAAGAGAAATATGGTATCAATAAGACAATATATTTTATTATTCATGAAATTAAAAAGAATCTAAAAAATAACATTTATTTTAATAATTATAAATTGAATGTAAAACCCATGAATATCATGGAACATTAATTCTTTAATAAAATAATGTATTGTTGTATGTAGAGGAATTTTAACGTATAGATATCATAAGTGATAATATGATTATTATGATTAATGATCTAAAAACACCATCATCATGAGATGTCAATAACTTGAAGTTGTGTTTTTTAATCATATATATAATTATATTGAATATTCACAAATGAAATAGAGATTTGTTTCTAAAAAATTCTCACTAGATGATTCTATGTTTAAAAAAACTCTAAAATGTGATAAAATGATTTAGAACTCATTCAATAATCTATATAAAGTATCAATATATAAATATGTACCATCACTACCATCTTGTAATAATTATTGAAAATATGTATCCATTCAATTAAATTATATAAAAACCAATAAAATTTTGGATGAATAGAATAGAAATGATTATAACTGCTTTGATTTGGGTTGATATGAAAAAGAGTGTGGAAGATAGTTCCCCATAAAGAACCCCACATGTTTTAAATAAGACCTAAAATTTTCATCTATAAGATATAATAAGGCCAGTATTTCTGGTTGAATGATGTTGAGACAAACAAAATTATGAATTCTTTATTATATTGATAGAAAAATACTCTAAATGCAAAGTAAAAAAAGAATTCCATGTAAAATGTTAGTAATCCAGATATAAAGATGCAATATTCTAGAAATAAAATATAGTACTCAATTGAAATACATAAAAACAAATATTATGTATAAACCATAGTTGTCGAAATTATAGTACATGGTCATGTTGACATGTAACAAAAGATGAAAATAGAATATGACTATAAAAGTTGGTTAAGAGAGAATTATTATAATTGCGAAGATAGTATACGAATGTTTTTAAAAAAGCTCTCCAAATAAAATTTAATTTTTAAAATATGAGAAGTCCTTGGATTATAAATCCATGATGTTAAAAAAATTTCATCCTTTTGAAGAAATAATAAAATGGGTTACACTCAAAATAATACATGTACATTTTCCAAACATTTAACCATTATATCTAATGATATTTTTTCTATCATGGAAGAATATTTTGAGAAAATGATGACAATTTAATAATAAAAAAAATATTTGAATAATAAAAATAAAATATTCTACATGAATTTAATGATGTTCTCACTATGAGGATATCATGTTTGAATATACTTCTAATGAATAATCCACAATAATTATTTCATAAGATGTGTTCATAATAAAGATAAAAGTTGCATATGGTGACAAAGGATCATAAAAATATCTTGATGATATAATGATCACAAAAAAATGATGTTAAATAATTAATAACATCCAAATTCCCCTAATCAAAAGTTATGTTTATAAGCAATGGTGTGATGATTGTAGAATATAGAGAAGACTGATTTAGAAAAAATCTCAACATTGTTGTTCACATTATGAATTATGGGAAAACCACCATATTGAATATATCTTTTTTTTTCTATGTCAAAAATAGAATTTATGCATAAAATAGATCTCAAAATAAAAACTCAAGATAATGGATGGATTAAAAAATTGTATATCCAAGATAAAAATGTTTCTATACTATAATTTTTTTAATGTTCATTTATAAAAAGTAATTTTATTAAATTATCATCATTGGTGAATTTTTGGAAATTTTAAAGTCTAGACATCAACATAATAAAATATAATATGTCCTGAATTCTTGACATGAAGATCCATATTTTTATCTCTTAAATACATTCATCATTATGAATATTGTAATAAAAGTTAAATTGTGGGGGATAAAAATAGTGTGTGATAAATCTTTTCTCTTAATAATTATATCATGAAATCAAAATATTCTAGAATTTCCAGCTATAATGTCATTGGAAAATATATTTTTTCATAAAGATATTATAATATGTTACTTAAGAAAATAATATTAAAAAACTGGGAGAAAATTAAATCAATAAATTAATTTATAAAAGTGGATGTATGATGGTGCTCCATGGGCACTTTTCCTGCTATTTATACATTAATGTTTTTAATCTGTTTATTGAACCTAGTGTTCGAGTTTTAGGTTGATCTATCTTGAAATTGTTTATGAAATTAATATATAAATTAAAAAAATAATAAAAGTTAACAAAACTGGAATAAATTTTTATGATTTCTCATTATCTAGGATGTGAATATCATTTAGTAATAGATGGGTTGTTTTTTAAATAAAACCATGTGGGTTTCTACCCCGAGAATGACTCACATAGACTAAGATTGAAATAATGGATGAAAAATTTCTTAAGATTGAATTTATACCTATTTTCTAAGGAATTTGTATTTATTATCTATAAAGGGAATATAAAGTGAAATTAAATAATTTTTTAGAAAAATGGGAGAGAAAATTCACATATTGACATATATAATTGTGATGTACATTGATGTTATTTCAATCTAATTAAAAGGGGGAGATTAAAGAACCCACATTTTGTGTGGGAATTTTTTTTCATTAGATATCATTGGTTTTCAATGGTTTTCAATGAAATATATTTATTTTATTAATTTCAATATATAAAATAATTTATAAACTAGAAGTTGATGAAATGAGTGGTTGAAGTATCCTTGGTTGGTAACAATGTTGATGTTTCAAAGACGAATCATTGAAGAGGAAAGGATGTTATTATGCAATATTATATTAATAACAATGGAAATTTTTTTCCTACCTTAAAGGATATCAATCATACTCATTACATCAAAGGAATATGCGATTTAATGGATTTTACTTAAATTACATAGATTCATGATATGTTCTTAAAGACTCAAACATGATCATGGTGATCATAGAAGCATGTTTTCTATAAAAAATATAAAATTTCCATATGTAATTTTATTAAGATGTTTGTAGATCCAAATGGATATATGTAATGATAATGATCGGATGGTGGCCAGTGTACCGAGGCTATGATATGAATTCGATAAAATTGAGGCAATCAAACGAGGGTCAACAGGTAATACCATCAGAAAATGGATTATAAAGTGTTTCATGAAAAATGATTCCTTTTGATGGAATTTTATAAATTATTTTTTCTAAAGTAAATAATATTATTCCTTCAAAATTCATTTTTCATAGTAAATAAGATGAGATAATATAAATAGTTATATTAGATAAAAGAATGATTTCGAGTCGAATAAAGTTGTGTTCAAAGTGATAGTAAACTAATATGAATTTATAGAGCTCATTAGATGTATGGTAGAATTAACTTTTACATAAATTATTTTCATGCTTACATTATAATGATTATTATTGAAAAAACTCTATCATTTGATTATAAATGATGTGTTCATCTTTGTCCAATCATTATAATTCATTTTTGATGTGATTCAAGAAGACGTGTTAAAAAAGAGAAAGTATCTAAATAGATTGAAATCAACATAATTTGAATGAGGATATTTAGGAATGATCATGTAATTTTTAATTTATTAATATAATAATAGTTTAACTTAACTCAATGCAACTATGGTTCTCGAACATTAAAGAGTGTTGATTTATGTTAAATGAAGAGTAGCAAAAAGTCCATTAGATAAAAATGTATGAATCTAACAAACGATAAGGTGTATTTTTTCCTATCAAAGTTATTATATATTAGAATCATTTAATGATAATAAAATAAGGAGATATCTTAATGATCTGAGAGGGTTTTTTGAGTCATAGGGAATATTGTTTTTATGTATACATGAACAATGTATTCATTTATCTACAAGTGGAAAACAACACAAACAACATTTCATTTTTATAGATTAATTAAAATTTTATAAATTTCATATTTATTCATTACTTCTATCCTTATGACCATCCATATGAGGTATTAATAAAAAATGAATCACATAACTTTGAGGAAAAGGTGGTCTACTTTTACACATGAGTTTCATTATCATTTTCTAATGGAAGTAAATGTAAGAATATAAGAAATATTTCATATTAAAAAAAATAAAAAATAAGCATTAAATGTCATATATATTAATTTTATTCATTGTTTTAACAACACACATTATTTTGTGATGAAAAAAAAATAGAGACCTTCACTGATGAGGTTTTCCTCACATAAGAATGAGCAATACTTTCATTTCTCATTATATGGAAAAGTTGATGAAAAATATACATCATGCTGGGTTTCATTAATTCATAAGAACTACACAAATTAAATTATTTATAAAACTGAGACAAACTAATAAAAATATATCAATTTTCAAGACTGTGTATCAAACCCATATGGATGGTCACTATGATCTAAATTAATTAATGAGATTGAAATTACAATTGTTTTTTTAAAGAAAAGAAAAAAATAACACAATATATTATGGTTTAAAATAAGGAGATGATGATTTTAGGGTTCATTTATTTTCAGGTTCATCTTTTAGGTATTCAATAAGTTATTGATTTATTTATGTTTGAGGTCAGATTTTGGTCAACAGGGATCCTTGGTATGGGAACCTTATACTAATCATGCAATTTCATCTTTAGAACGACCATATACTGGGTACGATCAAAAAAATTAGAAATTCAAGACGTTTTTTAAACAAAAAAAACTGGATTTCGTAGTCTTCATACACAAAATTGATTAATTAATTTATGAAAAAAAAGATAATCCTGAAAACACAATACTAGTCGTGCAATAATAAAATAAGATGAATTGGAATTGATAAGCATTATTACAACAATACTAAATGAGAATAGAAAATAAGAACAATCCCTAATATCCCAACTCTCTACAATCACATCACCTGACATAATGGGAACTACTCACTCATGCTAGGCATGATGAGAATGAGAAGAATGGGTACCAAAAGAAGAATATAGGTTAAGAAAAACAACCAATAATAACTACTCTATTTCACTATTACATATATTGTTTTCCTTCAGGGCTCCTCTTAGACCTTTATCAATCCGGATTACTTGCTAGGTGTTTCCTAGGAGTTAATTTAATCTAAATATCATCAAACCCTCAGATTCATAAAATTATTTCTTCCAAATCATGAAGGAGTCAAGATGTGGAAATGAGTGTCACATTATGTTATATCATTATTTTCATAATTTGAGGAGGCATCTTAAAATTTGGTTTATCTCTTCCAAAAATGTCATCTCCAAAAAGTCATAATGTGTAATATATTTACACAACATGTAAACGCTCTATTACAATATTTCCAATTCCACTAAATCCTAAATAATCCAATGTAACACCACTTCACTTCTCTTGTATTGAGAAGTTTCTTTTAGATCTGTGAAATCTCTACATTTCATTACCCCTCCAAATATTCACTATTTCTATCCAAAAAACACAAAATAAAATCTTATCAATAATTAGCATGATTATTCAACTAAATACACAAATCAATACCAAAAGGCATTATAAAATTTCTACATGAAATAAAACTATAAGAATGGGTCCTAAAATCAAAATAATGACTTTTAATTATATTAATGACACTTATTATTTTATATATGAATGTTTATAATGGGATGGAATAATATATAAGATGAAATAAACATGAAATAACTTGTTTATGAGTTATAACTATTCATTGGAAAACCACATATGGATTACACTATAAGACTTATAGGTCTATATTTTTTAGGGATATGTAAGTCTAGTATGTGATGTAATATTTCTATAGAGGTATTTTTCGATAGTATATATATTAATATAATGTTCTTTTGTATTTTGTTTAGGTTTAATTGAGTATCTTTTTTTTGGAAAAATTACGATTTATGAAATTTTGTAATGTTGAAGGGATAAAAATTTAAATATATAAAATTATAGTGGAACATACAGGATACATTGAAATTTTTTTTCCCTTCCCCATGGACTTGATTTATCATAATATTTTTATGATTTAATATTTATTTCAAAATAATTTTTAATCATAAAATATACGTTAAATTAATTTTCATAATTATTTACATATCATCACGATAATGGAATTAAGATAAGAAATGGAATTTTAATATAAAAACATTCACCATCACATATTCATTTTAATTTTCTTTTGTTTTATTTGGTTACCATAGTTTATTCATAAAATGATACATTTAATATATTTTTTAATAATTTTCATTATTTTTCTACAAGTAGCACATGTGATGAAATTTAATTGTGTAATCCCTCATTCTAATTACTCCATCAAAAAAATATTAAAATGGATCAATATCAAAAACATCTATCTATAAATTATCTATTTAAAACCATAAATAACTTATTTCTAACCATATAAAAACATATTACACATATTTAAAGTAATATATTAACTTGTTATAATTAATGGAAAAAATAATGAAAAATAGAAAATTAAAATTAAAATAAACATAGAAAACATGGGCTTGGATATTTAGATAATAATATAAGATAAATATGATATTCCAGAAACTCTAAGAACTAAATTTAGTGAAGCTACAAAAGCAAAATAAAATAATAATTGTAAAGATATGAGTTCTTTATTTTGTGCTTTAAGTAATGAAGAGTTTAATAGAATATCTACTTGTAACTATTATTATAAAAATTTGGGATTACTTAGAAATCTCACATCATGGAAGAACTAATATTTATGAAACGGGAATTAATACCTATAGTCAAAATTATGAAAACATAAAGATGAATCCTGATGAACCCAATTTTGATATCTATCTTATGGTTAATGAAACTGGCAATACCATGAGATCTCTTAGAAATCAAGTGGGTTCCAAAGAACAAATCACGCGACTACTCAAATTTCATCTAGAAAGATAGAGAGGAACCTTAGTATCAATTAGAGAATTTTGTAACAATAGAAAGATACTTTTCAATGAGAGGATAGGTAAATTGATGATGTATGAGGAATATTTAATGGTAAATAAAGAGGAATATGATGAACCAAATAGATAGTCAGTGGTTTTCAAAACAACTACTTTCAAAAATAATGAAATGGAAATGATATAGAATCTTTCTAACAATACAAGTAATTATGATTCAATATCACATAGGGTTAAGGAAATGGATGAATTAACCCAAAGGATTATGAAATTTTATAAAATAAAATTATTCATGAATCACATTTATAAAGGAAAATATGACAATAAGGATAGTTTGAAAAAGTATTGTAAGAAAGGTGATAACTATAATGAAATAGTCAATAATGAATGTATGACAAAATGTCATATAATAACTGACTGTCTTAATATAATGTATAAAAATAACAATGAGGGAAATATAGAAAGTATGAAAGAGTAAATTAATACAACTTGTATTGATTAAAAGGAATGATAAGGTGACTCATAATCTTCACATAATGAAATTGCTGCCAAATCCAATATGTTTTCAGGACAATCACATCTGTGGTAACTCTTGAGTCTCTTGTCAAAATTTCATGTTACTCTGGAGATGAGAGAGATTCTAAAAATATATCTACTAATGAAATGTTTGAGTACTACAAAATTCTTGAAGATACATGCAACGAATTAAAAGGCAACAACAAATCTCTATACAAATAACATGGTATCACTTCGAATTTTATATATTTTCATACGATATAAAAGAAAAATAATTATCAATTACCAATAAATAATAATGAACATAAATTATCTAATGAGTAATTTAAAAAGGAAAAATATATATTAACCGATGTAAGTAATACTCTAACATATATTTGTGGTAAACAAGTAGCTCCATGATACACTACTGTTAAATGATACCAACCTGGAAAATATAACATTGCTAAAACTCATTCTATATCAAAATATTGAAATCTATTTTCATAAATACAACTAAAAAATATACTAGTTCTAGCTATGGTAAGTCATTCAGTGCTTCAACTTTTTTGGGAACAAAAAATGTTAACATTTTTAATACTTGACAATGTGTTTATAGGAATCCCGTAAAGAAAGTATCGGTTCCCAAATATCATATTAAAAATGTTACTGGACCCCAAAATCATGGTACCAAATCGTCTATTGCTTGATTATTTTATCAGAATGTTATTTGAAGACCTCCAGTAGATTTATATGGGTCTTGTAGAGTGGATGTTCAAAGACCATGATAGGATCATACTGATGCTTCAAGAATATGAATAATATAGATTGTGGAAATGTCACATTTGGTGACATTGCTAATGGAAAAATAACTAGCCTTGGCATGATTTGTAACTCTAACTTAGTTTTAATTTTTAATGTACTTTTTTATTGGTGGATTAAAATATAATCTCTTTATTATTTCACATTCATGTACAAACTCTTTTTATGGTTAATTTAAAAATAATTCAGATTGTGTTTTTATTTCTAATATTGAATTTGAATTTTTTTATTTTATAAAGGAAAATGGTTATTATATTGAAATAGATTCGTTTGTTTCTCAAAAAAATCATGCTTTAGTGTATTTTATGATGATTCATGGATTTGGAATAGATGTTTAAGACATTGTATCATACACTCTCTCATAATGATTACAAGAAAATGATTAGTCAAGGATCGAGCCAAACAATAGTATCCAATTGAGAAAGTCTATAATCCTTGTCAAAATTATAAAAATAAAAAAATATCCTTCCTATAAGAAGAGAAATAAATTTCAATTTCTCAACCCCTCAAGATGGTTTATATGGTGTTCTTTGATCCATATACAGTTTCAAGTCTTAATGGAAAGAACTACATCTATCTTCATTTAGATGACTATTCAACATATACTTGGATGTTTTTCTTATCTCACAATTTTGAATACTATTACAATTTCACAAATACAATAAAATAATAGAAAACCTATGTGTTATTTTAATTAAAACCATATGATGTGATCATGGTCATGAGTTTTAAAATCATGAGTTTAAATGTTATTTCTCTATAAATTGATATAGTCATAACTTCCCGAACCCTAATTTACCTTAACAAAATGTTGTTGTAGAAAGAAGAAATATAATCCTTCAAAAATCATCTAGAACCATGATTAATTAATATGACATACATATCTAATTTTTGGTTGAATATGACTATACAACATGATATATTATTAAAACAGTCTTAAAACACTAATTCTATTGAAAAATCCCTATGAGTTGGGGAACAATATAAAAGGAAATTCTAATTACTTAAAAGTTTTTAGTTGCAACATTTTTATCAATAATACAAAGGAAAATCTATAAATTTTTTAATCAAAAACAGATGAAGGAATTTTCCTAGGTTATTAAATATCTAGTAAATCATATAGAATATTAAATAAAATAACTATGTTTCTGGAAGAATATGTACATGTAAACATTTATGAAATAGATCCACATGACCCTAAGACCTCCCTAAAAAACATCGAAGATGATTTTTCAAATTGAGATTTAAATGAAAAATCATTTAACCCTGATGTCAAGAAATATGCAAAATCTTCTAGTTTTTTAAATTCTCAATATTATAGTCATGGCGATCCTGAACCTATTTAAGAACCTAAAATTAGTATCCCTTCTTTTTCTAAATCTGTTAGAACCCTTAAGAATCATACTTTAGATGGTATAAGTGGACATTTTGATAAAAGATCTCAGACTAGAGATTCCTTAATAAAGAAAGATGAACATCAAGATTTCCTATCACATATTGAGTCGAATATCCTCAACGAGGTAATTAATGAAGAATTTTGGTTGATGGCTATTCAAGAAGAGTTATATTAGTTTCAAAGAAATAATTTCTCGAATCTTTTAGATAAAACTAAATAAACCATGACCATTGTCACTAAATGGGTGTTTATGAAAACAGTATATGAAGCAGGTAATCATGTAAGAAATAAATCTGGATTAGATACACAAGGTTATAGTAAATAATAAAGGTTAGATTATGAGGGATCTTTTTCACCAGTTTCTAGACTTGAATCCATTATAATATTTCTTGAATATGTAGCACATCTATTTATCATGATATATAAAATTGATGTTAAGATTTCATTCCTAAATGGGTGTACAGTTTAGGATGTTTTTTTAAAACCCCTATTTTTAAAAACCCTCATTTTTTAAATGATGTTTTTAAATTAAGAAAAGGATTATTTGGTTTTAAAAAGTATCCAAGATCTTGGTATGATAGACTATGTAGTTTTCTTATCTCTAATGGTTTTAAAAAAATATCTAGAAAATAATACTATAATTATAAAAAGTATTTATAAAGATGTTTTATTTGTTAAAATATATCTGGATGATATTATTTTTTGGATCTAAAATTTTTTTATGTGTTTATTATTAAAAAATGATGCAAATTAGATTTGAAATGGATTTAATGGGTGACTTAAAATTTTTTCTTGGATTTCAAATATTTCAAATTATGGAAGGTCTTGTTTTGAATAATAATAAATATACAAAATATATTCTAAAACATTTTGGTTTGGATAGTACCAAATATAGTGACACTCCAATGAGTAGAACCTCTACATTGGATCTTTATGGAAATGGTAAATATGTAGATCACCCAATTACATAGGAATGATTGAGATTTTTTGTTACATAACTACTAGTAGGTCTGATATTATTTTTAGTGTGCATGTATGTGTTCTTATTTTAAAGACAATCCTAAAGAGTCACATCTACATACCATTAAAATAATATCCAGACACCTTAAACATACAACCAACATATGACTCTTCTATCATAGATGATATTCATTTGACAAAATTATCAATTTAGATGCAGATATTTCGTTAGTAAGTTTTGTAGAAAAAGAAACTATTGAACATGTCACTTTTTGGGAATGTCACTAGTATCATGGTGTATTAAATTTTTTTTCATTATCTACTACTGATTCTAAATACGTAGCTGCTAGAAATTGTTGTGTTTATATTTTATTGACAAAAATCACTTTTCAAGATTGTGGATATAATTTTAGTCATGTCCCTATGAGTATTGAAAACACATTTTCTATTAAAATATATAAGAATTCGGTTTCTCATTCAACAAAAAACCAAATAGATGTAAGACCACAATTTTTTATAGAAAATTATCAAAATAGTGATTTTACATTAGAATTAATTGGCCCTGAACATCAACATTCTGAAATTTTCACTAGGACAATAAATTATGAATTGATGAGTTGCATCATTCATGAATTAGGAAGAATCATACTTGTGTCACATGTTTACTGTATAACAGAAACGGTTTCATAGTTACTGTCCCCAGTTACTATCTCATAGTTACAGTCTCTCTGCTCACTGTCTCATGTTTTTTGTCTCACTAGTTTCAGTCACACCACTTAGAGTCACTCTGTTTTGTTGTCATCGTAACTGCTTGCTCTGATATCGATAATATGACCCAGAATTCTATTTTCATTAAATCTGTTTCCCATATCACTGTAATTATTATCTTCTTCTTTTATACTATGTTATTGTGTTTTTTAAAGAGTTAACACCCTAAATGATAGAAATCTATCTTTTCACATCTCTCTTCGCTAGTAATCTTTACTCCGAAAGCCAATTTATTTTATCTAGAATTACTATTTTTTCTCGATACCTGGTTGAATTACCAAGATGATGGTTTTATCTTTACCATCTCACTAAAATTACCATTCTTCAATGTAATAGAAAAAGGCTCTGATTACCATGCCCGTGAAACCAAAAATCCCTAGTCTTGAGGATTGTACGGTTGTGAAAGAGAATGAAATATATGTGTTGTGGATCCTGTAATGAATGATTCTTTTTTTGAACGTCTTGAAATATCATGGTTGGTTTGACTAGTTTACAATGGAGAAAAAGACCTATCTATCGGAATATTGTGTTATAATTTTATCAGTATGTTCATTTCGCATTCAATTCTAAATATTATTTTGTGGATAGAAGTTAAGTGAATCGAAATAGACATACATTTCCATTGAGGTTGTGGAATGCCTACAAAGAAATACCGCATGATGGAATTTTTGAGGAATGAAGGAGGTACCCCTGCACCATGTAATTTATCTATCATAGAAGAGGCTATGGGTAGTTTGACTGAAAAAAGCATACCTATTACAGCTGAACAAGATGGAGAGACTAGGTTTTTGTTCATAGTTATTGAACACCTAATATGTACAAGGAAATGAGATGTTTCCTCTATTTTGTAGGAAGATTTATTTTTGAAATGTCATATGAAGAACAGTCCTAAGATTAATCACTGTGAGTAAATTATACTTCACATTCACGACATGATCAAGAACATATCAAAGTCAACCTCCACAATTTATTCATGGATTATCTCTGTTATGATACTAGCCAAATGTGTTGTCAATAATAATGAATAGGTGGTTGAATATTATGAATTTTTTATATCTAATGATTGTTGTAGATGAATGGCGATCATTTGGAATCTATGGAAGATATAATGGGTTGGAGATAATGATAGACTGTATGATGATTGTAATCTTATTGAGAACCCTTCATGACCTATGAATATACCTAACCATAGGTCATATTCAGATAAGATAGAGGGATATTTGGATGGAGGAATATATCTTTATTGAAATGAAGAAGAAGCAGCTTCTCATGGAGAAGACATTAATCCATAGATTCCTCAAAAAACCACATAACCCACTATTGAATAACCTGGAAAACCTCTAGATGTTCCCTCTCGAGAATCTCCTCTCCCTAAAGGTGTTGAAGATGTTAGAAAATATAGTGAAACTATTGGTAAGAGTAAATATGTAGAAGGATAAATTGTTATTGTGAATGAGCATGAATCTGCTGAGGAATAGACAGAAGAATATATATAAATAAAAGTGATTTTTACTTCTAAAGAAGTAATAGAGCAAGATTTTCAATTATCTAGAGATGTGATGGAATATGTAAGATAAGTGGTTGTGGAAACTGGTCAATAGATGGATTCTCTTAGTACTCCAAGAGATGCATCTTTTTTGTGTGTGAAAAACCATAGGTTGGATATGATTTTAGTGGAAAACCCATGTTAAATCAAGTAAAATGTATGACCAGTATATATTTTATGGTATTTTTATGTTGATGAATCTTAAGTAATCATAGTTAAATTATTTTTCCTATAAACCATATTTCAATTGAAACTAGTATTTTCTATAGATGTTTTGTCTTATTTTGAGCTATAAACTATCATTGTTTTTTCTCTTGAACCTACATAGAAAATTCAAAGTTATGTATGTCCTGAAATTTTGAATGATTTTGGAGAAAATGTTATGTTTTATTTGAGAAAATCATGAACTCTCAACCAAATCCTATGACCAATAATAGTGAAATAGATACTACATTTATTTGGGAGAAAATTATTTTACAGATCCAACCCAATATTCTTCATGAAAATCTAGATTTATGGATTGGGAACATGCAATTGAGTGATGAGGTGAAATACATAACATCTGTGGTTGACGAAATGAGGAAAGGCTTAAATGTTACTGAATCCTATGTTGCTCATCTTAGATAGGATGATGCTGATAAGATCACAAAGTATGTTTTATCTACGATTAAACCTAACGTGATTACTGTGTATGAATAGATATTTGAGAAAAAAACCAAAATTGTAAATGAGATGTGTGGGCTTGTCTCTTGAATAAATTTTCTCACCATGAAGTATACTGAATTTTTAAAGACTAATATAAATTAACATAAAGATCTCACATCATCTATGTATGCTCCATCTAGTTCTACTCATCCATATCATCCTTTGGAAAATGAAATTATTAGGTATGTATTTTTATAAGAAATTTTTCTTATGTTGAGTGGAACATATAAGGAGAGACTATATACAAACATTATGAACTATGACTACATTAATGACCTGGATAGAGTTCACTCAAAAATTTCTAGTAATGTTCAAAAAAAATCCTTAATATAGTATATTACTTCATTAAGATTATCTATTCCAAGAATGAGTTTACCAAAAATTTCAAGTATCTTGTGACAAACAAGACATTCCCTCCGCTAAATCAAGCTTTAAAAAACCATGTACAGAAGCTAAGGATATAACACATACTCCTGAGAAATTAAATGAAAACAGTGATGAATTTGATAATGTTAGGTAGTATGGTGGATAAATCATCACAAATTTTATCAATTTCCATAAACTATATCTACATATTTAGAGCACAACTATCATGTCTTTTAAATCCTCTCCTTTGTGGTTTGTTCTTACTCATTCCACCTATTCTTCTTCCTCAAATTCATTTTACCCTACTAAAATGTATATTTCCTAGGCTATAAGCATTATTAGACCAGTTACGTTGGAACACCCTTTGCCTCAGTCTTCCACCAGACCAACACTAAACCCTTCTTTCATTGAAGGGGGTCCATTACCTTCCATTATTACTATGTTTACTTGATCCACTTCTTATCCTCTTTCTTCTACTCTGGTTGTATCTGACATTGAAAATTTGAAGGTGGTAGAATCTAAAGAGGAGTGAAGGATTATTTTATATATGTTCATGGCGTATTTTTTTGGTTTTAATAAACTCTATTTGTATATTCAATGACCAATTCTATCTCTATTTTATTAACTTTTCAGAATCATTTCATTTTGTTCTTCATATTCTCTTTTTGATAATACCAAAAGATAGAGAAATACAAAATATATTTTATGTATTTATTTGAAACCAACCATAATGGAAGAAAAACAATGTTTTTTCCATTTACTACAAATATGCTCTAATACATTGATATGATACACAACATTTTTATTCATTTATAAATTATATAAATTGTAAATTCAATGAATTATGATCATAGAAAAGTCAAATATTTTTAGACACCCCTTATTTTAATTCCTATAAATCATAGAAATCATGAAAATCATGAAAATTTTGTAAATCAGGTAAATCATGTTTAAATATCTTAATTCATATTTACTAGTGTTCTATTATAGTTTGTTATGCTTATCGTTAACATTAATCCATTATATGACTACTACATCTTATGAAAGGTGGAATATAATTGGATAAGTTGGAGACACCAATTCAAGGATCAATCTATCTCCTCAGTTTGTTTGAAATATCGATAAAGTATGATACACCATTTCTATGCAAAAATGGTCTCACTGATTAGTTTTGAATTCTTAAAATTCTACGAGACTATTTCTATGTCACTGTTACCTGTGAAACCATTTCATAAAAAGGGCCTAACACTATTTCATAACCAACCATTCTAGAATTCTTGAAAACTAAGAAACACTGGTTCTGTGACACCATAACAAGACACCATTCAGAATTTTTCAAAGGGTTAGACAACATATTCTTTCTACCAGTACTAGAATTCAAAAAGGACCACACACAAAAACTCTTCTACCCATTCCAGAACCCGTGAAAGAAGTCGCCAATGCCTGGGGAACCTCTTATGAATCACCCTAAATTTGGAATTGTCCTTATATCACCACCAAATGTGACATCAATACCTACTTAATAAATCTTTTGAATTTTTCTATTAAATTTAAAAGTTGATTCTAACAATCATATTTGTTTTATTTAATGACACTGACATAATTAATGATCATTTCTAGACATGAAACATTATATTATGAGAAATGGGGTGAGGGGATCATACTCTTTATCTGCCATAATAGAAGCACTCATAATAAATATACAAGGTGGCGCATGAACTGAAAAAGTGGTCATGAAAAAAGAGACCAAAATAGGAATTAGAGTGTAAAAACATGAATGCAATAACACACAAAATAACACACAAATAACTCTCTTTTTCATTCAGATTTACTAATGAGAATCAAAACATTGATCATCCTTGAAACAAAAAGTGAATAAAGGGAGGAATAAAAATTCACTAAACTAAAAATCAGAACACAGAACTCACCACACTCTATTTCTGAGTCTCCATTCAAAAGAGGATGCAAACATAAAATATTATACATCCATGATGTCCAAAGCTACATTGAAATACACTTGGAGCATTTCTAAACACTTATTATTATATTCTTACATGATATTAATATTTTATTAATCTGTCGAGTAGTGCATGTGTCTGTACTAAAAATACACATTGTCTTTCGTGCTAAAATAGAAGACACAAGATATCTACACACAAATAAATTTTTTGATCTTCTTTCACCCACTTATAATTGTGGAGTATTCCTTGTGTGACCAAACTAATGTATTTTCCATGTAGAACTATATTAGAGGTCAAGTGACCTGGAAAGAAATGTATAATGTCATGTAAACCTCGATCCAGGGTATGGATCAAAGTTTTCTATATAAATATTTTAAAGTAAAGTGATCACCATTTGGAGGGGATTATGTTCCAGTTTGAGACTAACCAAAATTTCTTCATCCCCAATGTTTTTCAATTTTCTTTTTCTCTATTTTAACTCATATTTCAAAAAACTACATTTCAATTTTATAGTTATTCTGGGATAGTAATTATATCTATTTTGATTTTGTAAATGTGTTTCAAAAAAATTTCAATGTTTTTGGTTGATATAACTGTGAATTATTCAATCTCTTGAGAAACTAATTTGATATCCAAACTATTATAATTTTATAAATTTTATTATCTTGCCTATTTTTTTTAAATTGGTGGATCTTAAAATACTGTTTTTAAAAATATTTTTTATGAACTCAATTCACCCACCCCACATCTTGAGTGTCTTACTATGACCAACAATGAGTTATAAATGTTATTTAATTAAATAAAGGATTAATATACATGAACAATGAATTATAGTCTCAAAAATTTCCCATACAATTTAATGGATAGTACTTTTTTTATAATTGGAATTTACTTCTAAACACCAGATATCAATTAATTTTATTTTCATGGGTATTCAAATATTTTTACTTCAATGTATTCAAGATAATATTTAATTTTAATATAAAAACATTAGAAATCACATATAATTTTAAATTATCTATAAACTATATAGTGTACCATGGTTCATCGAAAACAGACTTCATTTAATGTTTTAAAAAACATTAATTGTTTTTTAAATTTCTTTCACAACTTTTGCATCACTGTGTAATAAATCAATTTAATTATATTGACTCATAAAATATAAAAAAACGTAATAAAAATAATTATCTATATTCTAAATTACAATTTATAACTTTCCATAACATATTTGTACCTTTATAACATCATATCATAGATATTAAATGAACGATAGAGATATTTTTTAATTCTCTATATCATAATGAAATATGACAGTTTTAATCAAATGGAGGTTCCATAAAAATGAAAAAAAATTTAAGATAATATGATTTTGGTAGAAATAAACTCATGAAATTTAATAAATTAATATGTTTGATTGATTCGCAGTCCATATTCAATAGGTCTAAATATATTATACTTATTATTTCCCTTTATTGCGGTGATAAACATTTACCTTGTTTACTCTTCATTATTCATAAAAATGAAATAGATTTTAATGCCTAATTTGAATATATATATATTCCAAATATAGAATAAATTTTATATAATTAAATTTACTAATATGAAAAGATTAATTATAATATATATATGGGAAATGAAACAAAAACACATTTTCAAAAAAAATACTCTTTTAATAATATAAATGATTTTATAACAATTTTTTTATAATTTTGATTAATATGGAATTACTTCGATTATATTTTAAGTTTTAATAACTATATTTTTAACTTTTTTCATCAATACTCATAGGCGTAAGTGTGATATGTTCTTTTATTTCAATTTTCCTTGTTCAATATTTTGAGATTTCAGTAGACCCTCCAGATTGACCAATATAGATAGAGACCGCTAATGGAAGATACCACTTGATTACAAACATCTTCAAACAATGAAAACATATAATCAAAAGATATAGGTTCACATATGAAATTTTTATGAATACTGTGAATCTCAATGAAATTATTATTAGTATAGACTATATATCTATATTTCATTTTCAAATATATTTTAACCATATGAGGGTGAGGTAATTTTTAGTAGATTGGTCATGGGTTTCCATAATTAGTGAGAAGGATTTTCATATGATTAATTTAGATCTCCTATGTGGGATAATTTTTTGGATCACTCACTAGTTATAATGTTTTATTCTGGGTTCTTTAGACACCTCAGACACTCAAATACTAAAATTGGTGGAAGACTGCATGTGAAACATTTTAGATATTGTAAAAAAATTATCTTCTCATTGGGAGGAATAATGTTTTACTGATTTTTACCTATGGGTCACAGTAGTATCTTTTTTTGGTTTATATGATGACCCCAATTCTGCTTCTAGAGAAAAAAATCTAGTTGTAGGAAATCTATGAGAATGGTTTTTTAAATCTTTATATGTCATTTTATGTGGAAAATGTATTTTTTAAAATGACAAAGGATTGTTTCTTGAGGAATTACCTAAATAATATCTATTTGAATTAAGTGATATTAAATAAAAAATATCATATTTTGAGAACTAATGATCAATTAGACCAATAAAATGAGATGGGTAGTTCATAAATATTGACCATTCGAATGGATTTCATTAACTCTGGGTTTATAGGGATGATATTTTAAAAATATTTTTTTGATATCACTAAAAAAATTATGAGTTCATTATGATGCTATTTTTTGTGATGATTAGCCTATTTCTGTTTAAAGATAACATGAACTATATTTTTTTTCTCCATCTATAATGTTTTATATTAGTATTCATTAATGGAATCATTATATATTTTTAATTAGAGTTTCATCATGCCCAGAATCTAATGATGGTCCTAGAAATACTGTAGGATACTCATATTTTTTGGAATATATTAAATATTTAGTAATATGTTAAATATATTCACTTATCAAGATATGATATCTTAAATAATGGAAATCTAATTTAATAAAAAAATGAGGTTTTGTTAGATTGGGATCTACAAAAGATAATTTCTATGCTTAAGGGAATCATATAATTAGTTGGATACCACTAAAGGATCCTTAAACAAATTTAATGTATCAATGTGCCATTGACAACCAAAATCCGAAATGGGTATCCATTTATATAGAAAAAGTATTTTCAATGATCAATTTAGGAAATAAGTCAGAGATTGACTATTGATCATATATTGCAGATAATGATGTAGGGGTTGAGTATATACTGTTCTATGATGACTCTATAGATTGGATCAATGTGTATTTAAGTAAATAAAGGTCACACTATCTTTCATTTATAGAAGGAATATACCCCATGTGAATAAATAATCAACCAACAACATAGAATCGACAATAGTAATACTTACACTAACATCTTATACACACTGCCATATTGGTGAGTATTCTGGAGTCAGAGTGGACTAGTATAGTTTCTATTATACATTCACCCATTTTGATTACAATATATTTAAGAGGTTATGAATATAGTTCCTTTGGTTTAAGGATTTGATATAATTTTTAGATCAATAAGGGAAACAAATTTAGATATAATTATCCAAATGACTCAATCTCAGTTGCTGAGAGAGTAACCGGATAAGCTAGCCCCATTTTCATTATACTTATTGGGATATGGAGAAGAATTTTACTTATTTTAAATTGTATTAACCCCTTCACTACTTCATATATATGAGGGAGGCTCGTCTTTCTAGAATATTATTTGATGGGATGCAAAATTATATAATATTAGGAGATTCTACAAATAAATTCTAGGATGTGGGAGAATGTTTTACATTTCTAGGATAAATTATTTATTTTGAAACCCTATGAGAGGAATAAATGAGGGACATTCATAAATCACCCTTAGTGGAACATCAGAGAGTTGATAAGATCTACTAGTACAGTTGACACATTTTTTATATTGTAGGAATGAATTAGAGAATTACTGTGTTTATTTCATGATGCCTAACATGTTAGTTGGTTAAGGTAGAACACTAGGTAATAACATGTTTGGCCAATCCAATAATTTATCCAATCTGGATTTGTGATGTTATATCTTTTTATTTTTTGATAGAGAATCAAAAAAAATTATGGTCTGAGAAATTAAATGGGTGATTATCATTTGACTGAGAAATTCATCCCACTTCACTGCATTTAGATAGTAAAGTTCTATGGAGAACATGCAGTGAATTTAAAAATAGGATATCATTTTATTTCCTGAATTCCCATATAATATTGTTCAGATCATGATTCCCAATTTATGTCTTAGTTTTTGAGGGGATTCTAGAAGGCTTTTAGGACCATGTGATAGATGGTTATAACATTATATCCTCATAATGACGGTCCAACAAAAAAAACTATTCATTTTAAAAGATATTTTGAGGGATTACATGATATACATTAGATAAAAATAGGTGGATGATATATAATTGATTAATATTTCTTAAAATATTCTATATTAGTCTAATATTAGAATGGAACAATTTTTTCTGTTTACATGAGACTTGTATGTCATCATTGTGGAGGTTAGGGATAAGTGATTCTTCACTTAGGTGTATATTTCTAGTGAATGTGATTTTGGATAATGTCTTGGTGATCTAGAATCTAACAAGGACTATATCTACCCATCAAAATCCTTTTTTTGTCTATATATTTAATAATATATAGTTTTGGGAGGGAGATAATATGTTTACGATATTCATATCTCAATATGAATTGTGAAAATATTGGTCGCTGTTTTTGTTAAAATAAAGATCCATTGACCTATTTCAGATCATATGGAGAGTTTGTGTGGTTATATAAATCTTTTCTTATTCCCTATTGTTATTCCATGTGAATTATATCCATCAAATGTCATGGATGGGGATTTACATCCACAATATATCACACATAATGGACTAGAAATTGCCAGCCACCATGAATAAGGACTCCTTTTTTGAGTACCCAATCTTGATCGAGGACTACTTGGAGAGGAACCTTCAAAGATGTTATATTCCCCAAGTGTTCATCATTTTTGGAGATTGTGAACCTCTAGGAGAGATAATGATAGTATTTTACCCAAATGAGGGTTCAATAACAACATCATTTTGAGTATCATGATATTTTATAAGGCTATGATCCACGAAGTTGGGGAGGGTGTAATGATTATGTTTTTCACTCAAAGACCCTTTTAATGATTTTTACAGATCCCTAACATTTACATATGGTTTTGGGGGGGATGCCAACTGTCATAGGAGCCTCAGTTTTAAATATATAACATATATCTATATATGTTTCTACTCATCAAATCTTCTCTTATGAATTATGTTACATCTTCTAAATTATGGCTCATATAGAAAATATGTGACCAAAATTGTGTTTTGAATGTGGGTTTTACACTTTCCTTGTGATAAATTATATTGGCATTGAGATCCTTGGTAAACCATCTTCATTGGTGGTTTAAATGTAATTTATTAACAAATTAAATTAAAATGTTTAACTAATTATCATTATATAGAATATATTAGTACCACGTGCAAAGAAGAAACATAAAAACAGTGTATTTGATAAAAAAATTCATATGGTCATATTAATAATACAATCTCAGGGATCGATTAGTGCCCAGAAACCACCTAAGAATCTCTTATGGGGAAAATTGATCCTCAAAATTATATCAAATAGTTACATCAGTTGATTTACAGTTTTTTTATTTTTCATCTCATCATCGATGATTGTTTCCTGTATAAACCAACATGAAATTCCTCTAGATCATCCACACACACTCTATATGACTACATATACATCAATAATTATTGAGTGGTTTTTAATGTAAATTATCAATGATTCAAATGAAGGTATCATAATCATAGGTTCACTGGTGCTATGATTTATGAGGAAAACATGGATCAAGATGCTGAGTTTATATTTAGTTTCTCTCTTGGCATGATAAGAGATGAGTGAGTTTCTTTGTGAATTAATTATAGGAAACGTTCATATAAATAGTGACATCAATTTCATCAAATAAATGGGTTTTATTTATTTAATTTTAACAATTGTCCTTCGATAAAAAAACCTTTGAATAAAACCATATTCATTGTGTTCATGTTAAAAATGAAGGTTTTAGGCACAACGATATTGTGGTTTGGACGACACCCAAATTTGATCTTTACCATGATCCATGATTATTCCAGGATCAATACGAGGATGAATTACAGTCTCTAGGTAATATAATGAAATATATAGATAAATAAAAATGAGGCCTGAAACCTTAGAGAGGATCTTGCACATCTTATTTATAAATATTTTAATTAATTTCAAAAAGAAAAATAATACATGGATAATTGGTATTTTTTGTCATTGATTATCTTGATCGTTCGGAATGACCATCACAGATTATCTTGTTGTGTTTGTAAGGATAAAAAATAGAATCCCTCTAGCAGTGATCCACACATGCTCTAATGGCCTCTAATCGACACTGCTCATTATCCAGGTGCTATCACGGCGAATCAAGTGTCTTGTGTTTATTACTCTTGATCACATATTATTCAGTCTTGAATAATGTCTCCCATTTATTGAGAGTGGAGAGAATTTTATTCGAGATAGAAATCATTTGGTTCAACAATTATTAATTTACCAGGCGTGTGGTGTGGTGTATGGAACAATAGACATATATTCCTATTTATATGCATGGAATTTCAGTAATAGTATTTAATTTCATAACAACAATTAAATACAATCACGAACAAAAACCCATGCATTTATTAATAATACTGAATCATTATTTATGATACTCCAACTTTCCAAAAATGGAATTATAAATAAAATTCCATGTCACAAATCAATAGCAGTGTGGTTTTAATATTTTCCAACTAGTTAAATAATTATTTACCGTCTTGAAAATAATTATTTTACTACTGGTCTGTCCTTAGTCTACTGGAACTCTACTTCCATTTAATGAACACTCTAATAAATAAATAAATATTTTATTCTCTTAAGTAAATATTTAATATACAATCTTATAAATAAAAATTCATGAAAGGCTCAGTAAAATAAATAAATATATTTTATTTAATTTATGTGATCATTTTAACATGAATAAAATTCTTCCAAGGTCTTGAGAATAATATTAATTTCAATAATTCAATTCAATAAGAATTTAACCGAGACCACCAAAAACACTTAGTGTGTGACCCACTAGGATTAATTCTCATTGGCATTAGGTGGGCTAGACTAACGTTCAAGAGTATTGTCTAGAAACAAGTCTAGGCACCGAAGAGAAATATTGTAATGTCCCAATAAAGAAATCCTTATACGAACATTCACTGTGTAATATAATCCCTTTCTCACAATATCCCATCAAGAAGGTTTCCTGACTGTGTCATCAACTATTATGTTAGATAAATCATTCTTTGACTACTGGTAATAAACTCATCATAACACCATGGACAGGGAATATCGCGCGATAATTCTATTTTATTCAAAGGTCCAAATATCATCTTCTATAAATGGAAGGGACAAATCCTTCCTTAACTTATCCATTAATAACATTCCACTCGTGACACACCCAACGTACCCTACTTCCCTCCAAATGTCTGCATGACAGTTTTCATCAGTAAATAAAAGTGCATAAGTCATGACACATATTAATGACAATATTAAAGTCTAAGGAATGTTACAGACACTCGCAGATAGAAATATCTGATGACACCAAAACTTGCGGAATTATTACTAGTAGTTTTTCTCTTATAATTTGTTTTCTAGGAGATTATCATGTGAAATAAAAATGAGAGGAATTATCATATTCTTATGAGTACTCTCACCTGATGGTTTTCATGCTATGTTTCCCATCACAGCATGTCATAAAACCCCAGAAATATATTTAAGAATATTTTTATATCATTTCAAGGTTCTCATCATAGGAGGGAACTACCATGACCCTATCAGTGCAATAAATACTCTAGGACATTAATACAGCATAATCATGCGAAAAAATGAAAAATATGTAAAAATACATTAGATATCCATGTAATCAATGTAAAAATAGTTGGTTCTAGTACACCAAATCATACAATCTTCCACATGGACTTGAGCTAATTGCCTTGAACTTTCTGTCTGCTAGACCTCACATGATGATCATGTTTCTGCTAAGTTAGGGATTTAGTCAAGGGGTCCGCCACATTGTCTTCCATAGAAATACTACTCACCACAACATCACCTCTCTAAAAATAATCCCTCAAGAGATAATACTTCCTATGTACGTGCTTCATCCGCTGATGTGACCTCGACTCTTTTGTGAGAGCCACCGCTAGAGTATTATAACAGAACAATGTGATGGGATCCTTACTGAATGATATCACATCTATCTCTTGGATGACTCTTCGAATCTAAATAGCTTCTTTAGTTGCCTTAGAAGTTGTGAAATAATCACACTCTGCTGTAGAATCTGCTACCACACACTGCATTGAGCTCTTCTAGATCATTGCAACTATATTCATTGTGACGATTTACCACATTTGCGACTTCACATCATCTTGATCAGTCTGTAAACCTGGATCTGCATTACCTATGATGAATAGTTCCTCATCTCCTTCATATTCCAAGAACACATCTTTAATTTTCTTCATCTACTTTAGTATTTTCTCGACTTCCATCCAATGGAGGTCACCTTTGTTATCTTAATATCTGCATAACGCACTCAATGCATAGGAGACATCTAGCCTAGTACATAGCATATCATATTTGACTCACCCAATGGCTAATGTGTATGGATTCCTTTCCATTATCTTTTATTCCACATGTGTCTGAGGACACATTTTCTTGGAAATGTGAATGCCATGGGAAGATTTCAAGAAAACCCACATGGATTGTTCCATACAGAATCTCATTAGTATCATATAAATGTATATACTTTGACATAGGCCCAACAATCTCTTAGATCTATCACGATGTATTTTGATCCCAATAATATTCACTACCTCACAAAAATCTTTTTTGGAGAAGCATTGAATCAAACATGCCTTAACAGAATATAAGATTGGTATCTTGTTTCCAATAGGTAATATTTCATCAATATATACAATTTGGAAAATGACTGCACTCCCCCTAAATCGTTTGTAGACACAAGGGCCACATTAATTCTTGATAAAACCAAACTCATTTATTGCTTCATCAATATGAATTTTCCAGGACTGGAATGCTTACTTTAATCCATAAATAGATTTCCACAACTTGTATACCTTATTGGAAACCTTTGGAGTCACAAACCCATCAACTTGTGTGATTCAGATAACTTGATGAAGGTTCCTGTTATGGAATGTTGTTTTGACATCCATTTTCCAAATCCTGAAGACATGGTAAGCCATATTGTCATTTATAATGTTGATGGATTTCATCATTGAAACTGGTGAGTAGGTTTCATCATAGTCAATTCCTTGGTGTTGTTTAAAACCTTTTGCAACTAGTTGTTCCTTTTAGGTACTAACTTGTCCTTCCATGTTCAGTTTCTTCTTGAATACCCATTTTCAAGCAAAAAGCATTACATCAACTGGTGGATATACCAAAATATATAATTGGTTTTTGTAAAAGTAATCCATTTCAAAATTCAAGGCATATTTCGACTTGGACATTTTTAGGCCACATACTGATTTCTTGCACGTTAGAGGATCATTATTATCAACTAATAACAAGTCACCATCCTCAGTAACTAGAATATCATACCATTCTGGTCCTCTAACCTCCCTTGTACTCCTACACAATACTTGTGTCTCTTTAACAAATTCTTCTTCCATGGGGATTTTTGTTATGTATTCCTCATCTAACTCTTATGTACCTTGAGCCTCGACTTCAACATAGTCTAACTCTCTCCCACTATCTCTTTTGTTTATGTTCTCAATCTGATCTAATATGTAATGTCTTTCCACTATAACCTTATTGTATAATGGGAAGTACTGGTAATATCCCATGTTTTCCATGGGTATCTTATAAAGGTACACTTTGTACCTTGTGGTTCATCTTTGTTACGTAATGGGGACTTAACAAATGCTTCGCTACACCACACATGTAAATTTGATTACATGGATTTTTCATCAACTAAAAAAACTAATATGGAATACCATTTATCATTTTAGTTGGTACTTTGTTTAGTATGTGTGTCACTATTTGTAATGCATATCACCAAAAGGATAATGTAAAAATTGCATGACTCATCATTGACCTCACCATGTCCAACAGGGTGAAGTTCCTCCTTTCACTCCCATCATTCCACTAGGGCGTGTTTGGAGGTGTGAGTTGGGCTAGGATCCTAATCACTAGTTTGTAATCAATGAAGTATTTGTTACGATATTATCCAACTCTGTCTTGGTGGAGTCTCTTAATATTCTAACCAAGATGGTTCTCAATTTAATTCTTGTATTCTTTGAACTTATAAAAATAATCTTACATAAACCTCATTAAGTAGATATATCCATATCTACTAATATCATCAGTAAAAGTTATGAACTATGATTACCCTCCCTTTGATTCAACTATAAATGATCTACACACATCAGTATGAACCAATTGAAGAAGTTACTTATCCCATTCACATTTTCCACCAAATGGGGTTTTGGTCATTTTTCCTTTTAAACATGCATGACATACACTGAGTGGTTTTAGTTCAAAAGAATCTAAATATCCATGTTGATGTAAATTTTTCAAGAGATTCTTATATACATGGTCGAGCCAGTGATGCCAAAGTTGGGTGTGGTATGAGTCATGTGAAGTATCATTGCCATCAATTTCCATTACCTGGTTTGTGTAATCCAACTCATAAAGTCCATTGTATAAATGAGCCCTACCAAACCAAATAACATCTTCAAAAAATAAGAAAAATTAATTTCATAAATTGAAACCAAATCAATTTTTATATAGTCTGGATACAAATATTATGTTTTTGGTTACATAAGGCACATTAAAACAACCATTTAACACCGAGATCATCCCAGTTGGAATTGTGAGGTGGTATTCCCCAACAACTACAACAACAATTCTGTCTTCGTTGGCTACTTGTATATCTACATCTCCACGATCAATATTCCCGAATCTACTTGGTTCTAGTATTTGTATACATATGTGAGCACCAAAATCTATATATAATACCAAATTTTTAAAAACCTATAGATTGCATTTGATAAAAAAACACCTGAAGCATCCCCTTGCTTCTTATGATCGGTTCAGTTCTTCTTCATGTGTCCCTTCTTGCCACATGTGAATCCAACAACCTCATGTTCTCCTATCTACCCATTGATCTTCTTTTTCTTGGATGTCTATGAAGATTCTTTGGGCTAAAATCACTTCTCCATCCTTTTAATCTTATTCAATACACAGATAGAAATATTTTTACGCATCATATATTTTTCCACATAGGGAATGAGAATAAGAAGAACATATGGAGACTTCTCAATGTTTTTCATATTGAAATTGACCACAATGTTAGAGAAGCTCTAATGGAGTGATGCAATAATAAGATTAGTGCCCGGTTCTTTGGGGAGTTTAAACACTAGATCCTCCAGGTGCTCAATGTAGCCAATGAGATTGACTACATGAGGCCAAGATGGGGAACCTTCACCAACAATACTCTGAAAGAGTGCCATAGAGATCTCAAACATTTCTTATCTTTCTCTCTCTTAGTAATGACAACATAGGAGCACAAGCATTATATAAGAATCTTCGTTTTGATGAGACTTCATGAGATCACTAGACATTTACGATAACATCAATCATTGAACATCAATGATTTCATTTATGTGTTTCTAATAGACATGGAAATCCTTATCACTCACCTCTTTGGCTTTCAGATCAGATAATGCTAATTTTGGCGCATAAGGCATCTGTTCATGGCGTAGGATAACCCCAAGGCATCTAAACCATTCTTGGATGTTACTATCGGGGAGTATGTTTTCTTTATTCAGAATTGACAGTAGGGAGATTGTGGTTGAAAAGTTTTCCATTTTTACTCTAAAATTAAAATAGCAGGTCATTTTTACTTTCTTGATTACATTTTATAAGAAATAAAAATATTTATTAAGTCTCCCACTGTTTTATCAAGTGCTAATTGCCCTCTCCATTGAACTCAGAATGTTTAGTTTCCATGACATTCTAGTGGCAAGGATCCATATTCCCCTTCGCATAACTCCAACAAGGGTTAGTCAAGATATTATAAGGTATTTAGGTAGGAAAGTCTTTTCCAACTGCAGGATTGCAGCTCCCTGATACGTTGATAGGACTCCCCAATCCTAAAATCACGAATTTGGATTTCCTCATCTATTTCCTCCATTAGTACACCAATCCTAGAAAGGTATACTCTTCTTGATGTAATATGGTTATGTCAACACAAAACCTTTCATAAGGTATTCCTATATAAATTTATGTGCCCCAACACGGGTTGGTCAAACACATAGTTTTTTTGGAGTTTTTTTCATAACCAAGTAATAGAAGGCTTGTTCTTAATTATTATTTTATTTGAGGGATTTTTATCTCTTTTATCTGAATTTCTTATTATAAATATCACATGATTGTTAGTATTAAGTGGAACTTACATAAGTTATTAACCATTCCTTGATAATATCTACACATAATTTTGGTTTATTATAGTTCCATATTGCATGCTTATTTAATTAATTAATTATGGGATCATGAAAACACATCCATAATTATAAAACATGTAAATAATAGAAATAAAATAATGTATATGGAAATGTTACTAGATTTAATAATGGTTAGTTTATCTAAAAGTTGATAAACAAATACTGAACTAGGGAACAAACTCCTTGAACCTTTTGGGTTCGTGTTTACAGCTTCCAACTGTCCAACTCTGTATCTCCTGGGATTGGTTTCGTCTCAGATCCTGCTTGAACCACCTCCACTAGTTTGGGAGTCTCATCCATTACATATGCCCTTTTTAACTCATATTCAGGATAGGGTTAAAAAATAGGGTTTTGCATAAAATAATCCTTGGGCATAAATTCCCTACATGTTAATGACAAGAAGGCTCGCAGGACCACAAATTTAATTCAAATAAATAAAGAAAATTAAATCATTCATGTATAAAGGTCATGGTCTAGCTCATGATCATCCATACATGCAACAACATTTAGGCATAAATAAAACTAGAAATCAACTTATTAATCATTTTTTTAAGATAAATCACACTAGAATAAATTAATTATCATCTTTAATTAATCAATCCATTTATCTTGAACCCTTTTCTGAATTTCATTGAGATTATCATCCATCGTAATTTTAAACAAATAAATTCACATGAAATTATCTTTGTACGTAACTTGTACCTTGGAGGCAACCCAGTGACTTCATATTCATAACTTCCCAATGAGTATAAATTAGCATTACATTGATTTTAATTTAAGCACATATATATAAAAAACCTATCATTGTTGTGCCTCATCTTTACACCCACACGATTGTACACGTTTAAAGGGTTTTTATAATATAATGATAAATTATAATAAATCTGTGTAATTTGGATGAGTACACGTTGAGTAGTTCCAACTAGATAGTGTGTACTATTTTTCACCAACGATCCAAAGTACGTGCCCAAGGAAAAAATGTGTGAGTATAATTCAGAAATATTTAGAGTACCCGGCATGTCTACTGGTCCACATGTGGTGTAGTTCCTCTTTACACAGTCTCCAACTGGGCAAGCCATGTATGGGGTACACGGTCCAACCCTGACCTAAAGGGATTACATGTCATGTCCATTAGGCCACATGGTGTGTAATCTTGAAACCACATGCCACATATTCCTAGAAAACAAAATGAGTCATTTATGACGTAGAAATACTCCAACACACATCTCAGTTTCACAGACCGGTCTGATGAATTTACTCTTAACTACACAACATGTACCGCCCAATACATGCTGTGAGTTCTAGTGTTGTATGACCATGATTCTTTGTAACCTCTGGATGAGATCCTCCATTATATTTTCATCAAAATTAAAAGAAAATATTGTTTCTGTAAGGTGAATGAGAAAGGAAAGAGGAGGAATAGATCTTGAGATTGATATTTTTAGTATGATTATCTTGAATTGAAACATAAAAATTATTAAATGTGTATGTCATCAAATATATATTTAAATAATTATAAACTATGATTTTACCCCTCTAATATCACATGATGGTTCCGGGCATAGTGGAAGTGTGGTTGGTATGTCACCCAACATTGTTTTTTACCTATATCAATGATTATTTGGTTATCAATATGACAATGAACAGAAGTCTCCTTAGAATATTATCAAGGATTTAGATAAAGAATAAAGGGGCTCAAAACCTTAGAGAGGATCTTGCACATCATTCATATAATTAATTTAATTAATTTCATAAAGAAAAATAATATCAAGATCATTGGTATTTTTCTTCGATGATGACGTTGATCGTTTGGAATAACCCTTCTGTATTATCTCATTGTGCATGTAAGGATGCAAACAAGAATCTCTTTATAGGTGATCCACACGTGCTCTGATGGCCTCCGATCGACATCACACATTCTCCGTGTGCTAGCGCAGCGAATCGAGTGTCTTGTGTTGATCATTCTTGATCACCAGTTCTACAACCTTGAAGAATGTTTCTTGTTTTTTAGATAGGAGAGAAGAGGATTCGAGGGAGAAATTGTTTGGCTAAACAATTCTCAATTCACCGGGTGTGTGGTGTGGTATATGAAATAAAAAGTGTACTAAAATATTTATATAAATGGAATTTCAGTTAAAATATTTAATTTCATAGTAACAATTAAATAAATTGATGAACATAGAGAAAACCCATGCAACTAATAATCATTTTCCGTAATTTTTTTTAATAAACCATGATTAAACAAATATTAATTCATTAGATATTATTATCTATATTTCCTTAAACATGCCAATACCTTATCAAAATAAATTCATCACCTCTTACTTTATAAATTAATAATAATTAATATATATATTTCATGTAATTATTCAAACTCCATAAGAAAAAACCCCCAATTTTTGGCCCACAATATAAAAATTCTAATTAACTAGATTTATCCATTAAATTAGATTTACCTTTCTAAATGACCCTCCAAGCCCTTATCAGGATTGAATTGATTAAAAAATGAAAACCTATAGTGGGTCCAAGATAAATATCAATTCTCCTAAGGAGATATGTTTTTTTCATAGAAACAACAACCATTCTTATGAACCAACATAATGAAATATAGTCTAATTTTTATGATATTTATCATAGAGTAGGAAACACACTTTGTGTCATCAAACTATATATATTTAACATTTTATGACTTTCCTATATATAATTACCTTTTTATACCATTGATATGGAATTATTAATGGTACTTTCATCATGTTCAATTATCCCTGATATATCTCTTTCTCAAATGGGAAGGGAAGAATTATGTCATAATCATTGAACAAATGTATTACAACTAATGAAAAACAAAATTTAATATATATCCCCACAATATAAATTCAACGGTTTTAATATTTCATCAATGTTTGATATCAAATAGTATATATAAGTAATTATATCATGTCAAGATTACAAAAAACATCCTCATAGATACCAACAACCAATTATGTGAAAAACATATCATGTTCCTATGGGAGGTTTATTCATCATGCTCTCATATACACGAGATCCCCAAGTCTGCAGTTCATAAGAAGAATTATCAACACTTATGAGCCACCATGACCTCATAGTCAGAGAAAAATTGTTTCTATTTTTATTATATATCTATTCAATCAAAAATATATTTAAGAAAATTTTCTTGTTATCTATAGTTTATCAATGTAGCTAGGAACAACTATAAACAATTTTATATGAAATATAGTCAAATGAAATTTCCATGAAAATATTGGACGTCGATTTATATACTATATTATGGTAAGATATGAACTCACACACACATATCGTACTATATACATGTAATGGTAATGTATGTACATATAATAGTTGTGCTGAGGGAGACCACTCAAACACTCCCACATTATAAAAAAACAAGTACTAACAATTTTTACACAGCTCGCCCTCACATTAAAATCATGCTTTAACTGGGAAATTGTTTAAGATAGGATTCTAACACAATATCCTTTATGGAGACTCTACTAACTATTACTTCAACACTCTAAATAAAACCTTTATAGGGATGATACTTCGAATATATATTATTTGTATTCTTTTGTGACCTATTCTACTTGGAATGTAATAATGCTATTGTATTATTATAATTTTTTTATCAGATCTGCACTGTAAAATACATCACCAATATTTGAAAAAATATATATATATCCAAACTCATTCATTTTCAATATATAGAAATATTATATACATAGATTCAATATTTATTTGGGAATCATAATCTACATTGCGTTATACAACTAATTGTATAACCATTTATAATAAATATATAAGATGTAAATGATTTCATATCATAGGGATCAGTTTGGAAGCTAGAATCAATGTATCCACTCACATGTAGCTCCTCATATCCTCTTTAAATGATGAACTTATACTTTGTACATCTCATATAATTTAGGATAGTCTTTAAAGCTCAAAAATTCATCTATCCAAGAATAGATTTTTATCTTCACACAATGTATAAATAAAATGTAATATTTGACATTGTAAAAATTATGGCTTACACTATAGATCCCACATCCCTTGAATAAGGGATCCTACTCATTTTTTCATGCTCATCCATTATTTTTGGACACATATTCTTAGGGATATTAATTCCATGCGACACTAGAAACAATCCTCTCATAAACTTTTCTATATATAGCATCTTAGGTAACATGTAAATATATGTACATTGAATCATCAAAATAAACTCTAGTTATGTATTTAAATAGATAATTATTCATGGAATACAAGTAAATTCAAATAATATATCCAGATAGATGTACTCATTTAACCATGAATTCAGTATCTGTATGACTCTCAATTAATTTTCCATAATTAATTGGACATCATCATATATGTAAAATCCCAATTAAATAAAGAATAATAAATTTTCATAATTATTAATATTTGGGAATTAAATATTAATTTTACATTAAAGGGGTTGATATGTTTGACTGCTTACCTGATACACAACACCAGGTTTCTTTGAAATCTTACTTTACACACAAGGCTGAGTCATACTAAAAAATAATAATATAACTGTATTATTTTAAATGGTATTTAACACCTTGTTGTTGTAATGATAGGAATGATCATAAATAACTAAAATATGATTATACATGTTTTTTAAATGTTTTTTTATTTATCCAATAAAAGTTAGAGTCTTTCAATGTGAATTAATCTAATTTTAACCATAAAAACTCAAATATTCTTTAAAAGGATGATTTACCATATTTCAATGGAGAACCCTAATTAAATATAATTTTTGTCACATTTGTATGTTCTATTTGAAAAAATAAATTTCTTCCTTAGAATCGGGATATCAAAATTTACTTTGGGTAAATTTCCAGTATTTTTCTCATAAAATTCATTTTTTAATGAATATTAAAAAATACTGTCGTTGAAATCAATCCTACCATTTAATATAATTTATTTATATGATTATATTATCTTTTTAATTGGTTTTATTGTTTAATTAGATTATATTTTTATCTTTTAATATATTATTTTTCATTGGATATAATTTCACTTAAATATAGGATATAAAAAAGTTTCAATCTATTGATCGTTATTATTTCATAAAAACACACTTTTTGTTTGGGCAACAAGAATTAATTTTAAATTGATTAATTAAACTTATATGTAATGAATTTGAGAAAACAGAAATCATTTTGGAATTTGGAATATCAAATATACATTAGGTTGAATTGTTTGTAATTTTCTGAAAAAATTCAATTTTTTAGGAATAGTGAAAACACTTAGTAGTAGTTAAAAAGATTTTTTTTATTTAAATGAAATTTTACCACATATTTAATTTGAATTTTGAAAATCCAACAAACATGGTTGTTATTAGTAAGTTAATTTGGGTTCAATATGATGAAAATATTTTTTGGGTGAATAGTATCTTTTGACTTTTATTTACCCCGTTCATGGAAAATAGGGTAATTCAAGGTCAAAAATATTATAATAAAATAAAATTACCTTAACACTTGTAACAAAATTATTTTATGAGTAATGGCCAACCAAGACAATATATGGGTGTGACTTTTGGGACTTGAATGCTACTTGGGTAAGATAATTTTATTAATAACTTTTTATTTAATATAAAAAATATAACAAACATGTATTGTTTTGGGATAAAAATTTTAATGTACAGTTATATAATTGATATATTTTTATATAAATATTCATTATAAGGATAAAAAAATTTCTACATTATGGTTTTTTTTTATAATATTTATACAATATATAAATTAAATTTTTTATGAAACAATAATGATGTAGTGTTTACCTCATTAATAAATGATTTAAATAAATAAGATTATAATGATTAAAATAATATACTAAATTAGTCCAATTAGGATTTGATGATTTTATTTCTACAATGATTCATCATATAATATACTTTAATAAGTTTTGGACATTTATAAACCTCAAATCATTATAGAATTAAAAAATTTCACACTTTCCTAAAGAGCCCCTCCTCCCCCTTATAAAATGCCCTCAACTCTAACTCATTACTCAAACACCTCAATCCCATTGGCTCGTCCAAAATCTACCCAAATTACCTCTAAAGATCCCTCTCTTCCTCCTATATGCCTTACCTTCGGCATAAGGCACATTAAGAAACCCTTTTGGTTCAAACCAAAGGGAGTTACCCAATTTAAAGGTAACGTATTCTATTTAGTTTTTTTGTTTTATTTATCTTATCCTACCCCCTAAACACTTTCTATTACTTTATTTTATAAAAATTATAGTATCATAAATTTACCATGTTTTTTTTATTAGGTGTATTCAAACTACACTTACACACACCACTATCTAATGGGTAAAGGACCTTCTGTTTCTGTGGATGACAAACTAACGCCTCACGAAACGATTAATGTTCAATCTTCTCCTACCACCTCTTATAGAGGCCATTATAACAGAACATTATTTATATATGATATATATTATATTTATATTATTTCTATTCTTCCATATTTTTCATTTATATAATACCTTTATGTATTCCGTAATAGTTAAATACGATAGTATCATTTGAGGAAGTGCAGACTACCGCTGCCTCAAAGTGATATGACTCATTCATTCCATACATGGAACATATAAAGGATGGAGTTACTAAGACTATATATAAATGATATTATACATGAATTATAATATACCTATGTTTCATTATTTCTTTATTCCATTAAATATAAAATATAAATGAATGTAGTGTTCATGCGTACGTACAACTTACCGTCTCCATGAACAGAACATTTCATTTCCTACCTCCAAATGTTATGTACTATTTTAAATACATCTATATACTGGAAATATATGATATATATGATATCTAAATCGTGAATATCATTCTATATATAATGACCTTTTGACCACATGATCTACTTGTAATTATAAGAAGTCCATTTTGGACTCATGTACCAAATATCGACAAAAGGAAATTTTTAAATAAATGATTACATAATGTTTATAACAGTGTAATAAGTTATTTAAAAGGAATGATAAACTTTTAAAATGATCTTATGAAAGTATAAATTAACTATAGTTTATTATTCAGATGATTAAAGAACGAACGGGTCAAGTCGGACACGACGTAAGAGACTTCGACTCAATATCCTTTCATTGAGGCATATTTTGTTTTATAAAAGACATTCATTTATATGTTGTATAAACACATTTTACATTTAATTTCTTTAAAAGTGAATATATTTCTATGATGAGTTTTACAAAAAGACAAAAAATAATGTTTCTTTTAACGTAAGCGGTGATGAGGACCTTTTCGGCAGCCACATGTATTATTTGATCATTTGGTTTTCTTAACAAGCCGTAATGTTTTTAAAAGAAAAATAAATAACATATAATCTGTTATTTATTTTGGTATTGTAAATGGTTTTGATAATGGATTTGTTATATCAATATATTTAAATGATATATTGTGGTTTAAATGTTGAAATGTTATCTTTCCATTATATTTTTTATGTGCTATGAATATGTTATGGTTCATGGGAATTGTTACATATATAGGTAGTTCTTTGATAAATTAGGGTGGGTGAGCCTGAGATAGCTCTCTAATGCATTAGGTAACATGAATAAGTTAAATGTAAATGTTTTTCCAAATAGAATTATGGAATATTCTGTGATGGGTATTCCAAATGTATCTATCTACGTAGCTGTGAAAGAAAAAACGTAAGTATGTTACAGATGCCACAAGTTACCTTAATGATTTGTGTTTATTATGTAAATCTTTTGATTTCAAGAGGTATGTTAAAGATATTATTCTATGTATGTATTGTTGAAAAAAAAATTCTTTTTTTATAACCCTTACTATTATTTTTATGCTCATACCATGTTTTGAAATTTTTTTCACATGAGATAAAGATGAATAGGGTCAACGATGGGATCAAGGAAAATTCATGATGTCTAAAACATGGGACAAGACATGAATCTTTTTTATGAGTTTTTATTAAATGAAAAAATGGGAACTGAGTATAATTGTCTATCTTTTAATTTTTGAGGTATAATGTAATAGTTATGGCCTAACACTCTAAAACTCTAAACTAGAAATGATCCTCATTGTGAAATTCATTTAATTAAACATTACGTAATGTTTAAGGTTGTGTCCTTATAGTTTCTATCATAGGCTGGTTTAGATAACATTAGAAGTTAAGATTTTGTTAAATTAATGTCCATAAATTAATTTATGGTAATATTGAAGTGATATAGAATTTACAGACTACCATGTTGCTTCACTTAAGATATTTTTGTGTTTAGAATTTTTTTCCACAATGGAATGAGAGAATATATGATGGGAAGACATCAGGAGGAAGACAATCTTCTAAATTAGAAACCTGATATGGTCGAAATTGGAACGGAATTTTTTTTAGTGATGGAATAGTTGACTCAGGTTATAAAAGGTGGTGGTATCCATGCACCAGATCAGCCAGATCAACCATAGAGGAACATGTTAGTAGTGGAGTATTTCATGAGGAAAAACCCCCCATCTTTTTGAAGATCATCTTACACTATGCTAGCTAAAGTATAGAATAAACCACTGGAGAAGATTTTTTTTGTCATGGGGTGTTCAGAACATCAAAAAGTTAGTCTCATTGTTTACTTTTTTAAAGGTGATGCTGATTAGGGTTGGTTGATGGTGAAAAATATCAGGGGTAGTGAGGTGAATGATTCTTTTGATTGGGATGAATTCAAAGGTATGTTTCTAGAGAAATATTTTCCTAAGGTGGTTCATATTAGGATGGAAGAAAAATCCCTTGAATTGGGGCTAAAGAAATACTCAATGGATACTTATGAAGAAAATTCTACTTGCAGGCAAGGTATGCTCTTAATTTTATATGAGATCTTGATAGTAAAATCAGCCATTTTTACAAAGTATTATAGCTAATTTATCAAAGGGAATTATCATCTCATGAGTTCAAAAATTATATAAAACATGTTTGATGTGCATATAAGGTGGAAATGGAGTTTACCGATGATCTGGTCTTCTTTGACCAAAAACCGAATAAGTGGTCTTAGTGGAATATAAAAGGGAAGAACTCTTCAAAAAAATTCTGATGGTATGAAACATAAGTTTACAATTTGTGCGAATTGTGTTAAAAATCATTCTGATGAATGTCTTTTGAATTCTGTTAATTTATACCGATGTTGTAAAATGGGACCTAAATCTCATAATTTCACTAAAAATGATGAGGGTAATGCTAAGACAAAATCCAATGTACAATTAGTAAAATGTTTTATGGGAAATGAAATCGGTCATTTTGAAAATGGGTATCCAATGAAGAAATCAACTTCAGGAATGAAACCAGACTACATGCAGAAAGGGGTGGCGATGTCCTTTGCAACTAGATTATCAGATGTTGGTCCATTAAATAAAGAAGTATCGTATACAATATTTTTATATTCAAACTATGTCAATGTGTTTTTGATTCATATTATACACATTCATTCATCCCGGAGAAGTTTTCTATTAAATTTGTAATTCCATCTCATGATATAAATCCTGAACATATGGTAAAAACACTAGGGATATTTCATGACAAGAATAAATTATAAAAACCATCCAATACTTGTGTGCGGAAAGAATCTACCCGCAAACCTTATTGTTTTTCTTCTAGTATAGTTGGATGTCATTTTTTTGTATGGATTGACTATCTATTTATCAATAAATGATTTACTATAAATCTAAAGCGGTTTATTTTCTGAAATATTTTCAATTTGGGTACAATAATGAAACCTTACTTTTGATAACACATCAAGTAGCCAAAAACTAGTAAAAGATGGAAATGAATGATACCTTGAACATATTTTTTAAAATAAAGGAACTATTCAGATTAATGATGTGCCAATGGTAATAAAGTATCATGATGTTTTTCCTGATTAGTTACCTCATATTATACTTGATCTGGAGGTTGAATTTACTATTAACTTAGATCTTAATTCTATGCCAATTTCAAAACCCCCTTATCGAATGGAACAAATTGAACTTTCAGAGATAAATAAGCAGTTGAATGAGTTATTAGATAAATGTTTCATTCGATATAGAACCTCACCATGGTGTGATCCTATCTTATTTTTTAAAACGAAATATGGTCCAATGAGACCTTTCATTGATTATAGAGTATTGAATAACATCACCTTTAAGAACATGTATTATTTGCCTCATATTGATGATTTGTTTGATCAGCTTCATGGAGATATGTATTTATCAATGATTGATTTGAGGATGGGGTACCATCAGTTGAAAGTAATGGAAGCCGGCATTCCAAAGACCACATTTTGTACTATATATGGCCATTATGAATTTATAGTTTTTCCTTTAGGGTTAACTAATTCACCTTTTTAATTCATGGATCTTATGAATATAATTTTCCTGGAGTTCATTGATATGTTTGTGTTTGTGTTCATTGATATTATTTGATTTATTTTAAAAGTAAAGAGGAGAATGAATGTCATGTTAGGGTTGTCTTACAATCCTTAAATGAAAACAAACTATATGGGTAATTTGGAAAGTGTATGTTTTTGTTACAAAAAAAATTCTTTCCTTGGTCACATTGATTAAAAAATTGCATAACTATTGATCCATCTAGAACAAAATTTGTTGAAGAATGGAAAATACTAACAAATATAACAGTGATACATAGTTTTCTTGGTTTGGCAGGTTATTATGGGAGGTTTTTCGACAACTCTACATGGTTTTCTAGTCCAAAGTCTATGTTCACTCTAAAGGGTGTTATGTTCATCTGAACAAAATAATGTGATGATTGTTTCCAGGAAATGAAATGATGATTAGTGAAAGCTCTAGTTTTTTAACTACCTTATAGAAGTGGTGAGATTCTTATCTACAGTGATGTTTCATTGAAAATACATGGATGTGTCCTTATGCAGATTGATCAGGTAATTGCTTATGCTTCACGTTAGTTGAAACCTAATGACCTAAATTACCCTACAGATGGTTTTGAATTAGCTGAAATTGTTTTTTGCTTTAAAATTTTGGAGGAATTATTTTAATGGAGTAAAATTTGAAATATATAATGAACATGAAAGTTTGAAGTATATATTCACTCAGAAGGAATATAACATAAGACCAAATAAAATGGTCAGAATTAATCAAGGATTATCATTGCACGATACACTACTATCCGGGAAAAGGAAATAATGTGGATGAAGAATTGAGTCTAAAAAGTAAAGATTCATATACCATGATATGTTTGGAATAAGATCCTTTGGTTTCTGATTTTATGACCTTTGAATATAATATTTTGGATCGAGAAAATCCTCTATTTTTTTAGGTTTCTGTGAGATTATCTCTAATAGACATAATTAATCAAGTGCAGAAGGAAGACAGTGAGTTGAGAAAAAATTTAGGGTTCATTTATATGGGTATGTTTTCTAATTTTTTCATTGATAATAATTGTTTTTTGAGATTTGGGAAGAGATTATGTATGACTTGTGATTCACAGTTAATGAATGAGATGTTATGTGTGGCTCATACTTATCTGTTTTCAGTTTATCCTGGCAGTTCTAAGACTTACAGAGATCTTCGAGAGTGTTACTGTTGTGATGGAATGAAAAGAGATATTCCTAACCTTACCGTGAGGTGCATGACTTATTCACTGTTTAAAGAAGTGTATCAGTTACCAAAAGGGATGCTTCAGTCATTACTAGGGGAAGAGTGTTAATGGTAAAATATATCCATGGAATTTGTTATAGGATTACCGAAGACATCCTGAGGTAATAATGCAATCTGGGTTATTCTTGATCGATTGACTAAATCTGCTCGTTTCCTTTTTATTTGGGATAATTTGTCTCAAGTCCAATTTCTCAGTTGTTTGTTAAAGAAATATTCAGGTTGCATTGAGTTCCCATATCCATTGTATGTGATCGTGACCCCAGGTTTACTTATAACTTTAGGAAAGACATTCAAAAAACATTGGGTATTGAATTAATTTTTTTTACAACTTTTCATCCTCAATCATATGGGAAGATAGAATGAACAATTCAGACCTTTGAGTATATGTTTTGTTCTTATTCACTAGATTACTCGGGAAGTTGGGACCAAAATCTTTCTTTGGTTATATTTTTATATAATGAAAGTTTTTATTCATGTATACAGATTTCTCAATTTGAGGCATTATACGGGAAGCTGTGTTGAACTTCAGCTTTTAGGGATGAAGTTGGTGAAAAAAAGATGATGGGACCAGAATTGGTAGAAGAGATGGTAAAAAAAGTTTAGTTGATTTAGAAGAACATGAGAACATATTATTGTAGGCATAAAAGTTATACAGATAACCCGAGTAAGGATCGTTCTTTTGAGGTAGGTGTTCATGTATTTCTCAAATTTTCAACATGGAAGTGGTTGATGCAATTTTGTATGAAGGGAATGTTGAGTCTGAGGTTCATTAGACCTTATTAAATCCCATATAATGTTTGATCAAATTTGTACAATGTGTATTTACCTCCATTTTTATCCAAGGTACACAATGGTTTTCATGTTCCAATGTTGAGAATGTATATGCCAAATCTATCTCATGTTTTGAGCCCAGAGATAGTTTAGTTGGAAAAGAATCTCACATTGAAGGAACATCCAGTCCAGATTCCTGACCAAAGAGAGATAGTGTTGTGAGATAAGGTAATACACTAGGTAAAGGTTTTGTGAAAATACAATATGGTTGAAATGGAAATGTGGGAATTTTCAAATCCAATGAGGGATAAATACCCCCACTCATTTGATAAGTAAATAAAAATTGTGAGGATGCAATTTTCAAAAGGGGGAAGGATGTAAAATCCCATGTAAATAAAGAATAGTAAATTTTCATAATTATTAATATTTGTGAATTAAATATTAATTTTACTTTAAAGGGGTTTCTATTTTCAATGGCATACACAATACACAAAAATGGTTCTTTTAATCTTACCTTTATCACAAGGTTGGGTCATACTAAAATAATAGTAAGATAATATTATTATTTAAATGGAAGTTAACGTCTAACCATTGAAATGGCTGGAATGAACAGATCTAACTACAATATTATTATTCTTGTTTATTAAATAAATTTACATTTATCAAATTAAATTTAGAGGCATAAAATGTGAATTAATATAATTTAATCATAAATACTCTAATATTCATAAAAAGGTAAATTTACTGACATTTAATAGATAACCCTATTTAAATATTGTTTTGGTCGCTTTTATATGTTCCATTTGACAAAATAAATTTCTTCTTTGGAATTGGGACATCAAACTTTACCTCGGCTTTATTTATAGTATTTTTTGGATAATATTCATTTTTTATCAAATAGTGAAAAATAATCTATTTTAATTTAAAAATTACTTTTAATATAATTTATTTATATGGTTAAATTATCTTTTTAATTGGTTTTAAAGTTTAATTTATTTATATTATTACTATTTAATCCAACATTGTTCATTGGATGTAATTTTACTTTGAAATTGGACACAAACAAGTGTCAATATTTGGATACATATTATATCATAAAAAAAACTTTTTTGTTCTAAAAATGAGAATTAAATTTAAATTAATTAATTAAACTTCTATGTATTTAATTTGGTAAAATATACGTCATTTTTTATTCATAATATCAAATGTATCTTAGGCATAATTTTTGGTTTTTTTTGAAAAATCATCTATTTTTTATCAATATTGAAACCACTAAGTAGTAGTTAAAAAAGATGACTTTTTCATTTAAATGAAATTTTACCACTATTGTGTATTGAATTTAAAAATCTGATATATATGGTTGTTATTAGTATGTAAAATGTGGTTCAATGAGATGAGTATTATTTGGGGAATTGTATCTTTTGACTTTTATTTACCGCAATAAAATGTAAATACGGTAACTCAAGGTAAAAACAATATTATAATAATAATAAAATTTATTTAACACATGTTCTAACCTTATTTTATGAGTAATTTCCAACCTATAAAATCCACGGGTGAGACTTTTGGCCTTCCAAAGCCACTTGGGTATGATAACGATATTACAATCTTTTTATTTAAAGTAAATATAAAAATATCAAAAACATGTATTGTTTTGTGAAAACTAATTAAATGTGGGGTTATATAATTGATATATTTAAATATAAATATTCATTATAAATAAAATAATTATTTCCTAAATTATGGTATTTATCTATAATTTTTAGACATTAAATAAATTTAATTATTTTTGACACAATAATGATGTAGTGTTTACCTGATTAATAAATGATTTAAATAAATCAGATTATAAAGATAAAAATAATATCCAAAACCTATCCAATTCTTATTGGATGATTTTATTTCCACTATGAGTAATCTTATCATTGTCTTTAATTTGTTTTGGAAATTTAGAAACCAAAAATCATTATATAATAAAATATTATTCTCACACATTCCTAAAGAACCCATCCCCCCCTTATAAAAAGCCCTCACCTCTAACCCATTACTCACACCTCTCAAGACTCATGGCTCATCCGAAATCTGCCCAAATAATCTCTCAAGATCCCACTATTCCTCTTATAATACTTACCTTAGGCATAATCCACGTGAAGAAACCCTTTTGGTTCAATCCAAAGTGAGTTACCTGATTTAAAGTTAATGTCTTCTCTTAAGTTAATTTTTTTTATTTTACATATCCATCCCCATGAACTCATTTTATTCCTCTATTTTATAAAAAAATGTATCGTCAATATACTAAGTTTTTTTAATGATAAGTATTATATCTAAAATTACACACACCTCCATCTAATTGGTATAGAACATGCAGTTTCTGTCAACGACAAACTAACACCTCACAAAACGATGATTGTTTAATCTTCTCATACAAGCTCTTATGGTGGCTATTATGATAGAAATATATTTATATATGATATATTTTATATTTATATTGTTTATATTCTTATTTATTTATCATTTATCATTTACATTTATGGATACCATAGTAGGTAAATACAATACTCTCATTCGAGGAAGTGCATACTACCACCCCCTCAATGTGATATGACTTGTTCATGCCATATGTGGAATTTATAAAGGATGGTGTTATAGGGATTATATATATATATTATGTTATACTGGAATTATAATATAAGTATTCATCATTATGTTTTTAATCCATTAAAAATGAAATTGAAATGAAAGTAGCGTTCAAGCGTATGTACTGCTTAACATCTAATGCACGATGCTTTTCTTTTATTACATCCAAATGTTATGTACTATTATAAATAAATGTATATTCAGGATTTATATGATATATATAACATATAAATCATGAATATCATTTTAGATATAATGAACTTTGACCAAATGAAAAACTTGTAATTATAAGAAGTCAATTTTTGACTCAAGTATCAAATATCGACAAACAACCATTATTAACGTAAATGATTGCATAATTTTTATAACATGGTAATGAGTGATTTAGGAGGAAAGATAAACATTTAAAAGGTTCTTATGTGAGTATAAAATAACATTAGTTTATTATTCAAGAGGTTAATGAATGAATGATTCAAGTCGGACATGATGTAAGGGACTTCGTCCCAATATCCTTTCATTGAGGCATATTCTGTTTTATACACAACATTAATTTATACGTTATATAAACACTTTTAAAATTAAATTTCATTGAAAGGGAATCTTTTTCAATGAGGAATTTTACTAAATGTCAAAAAAAGTGTTTCTTTTAACATTGCAGTGACAATGACCTTTTCCACCACCGTGAGTATTATTTTATCTTTTGGCTTCCTTAATAATCTGTAATGTTTTTAAAAGGAAAATAAATACCATATACTATGTTACATATTTTGGTAGTGATAATTTTATTAATAATGTATTTTTTATGTCAATATATTTAAATGATATATTCTGATTGAAATGTTGAAATTTTATATTTCCAATATATTTGTTTAAAGTGTTAGGAATATGTTATCGTTCATGCGCATTATTACATATATGGGTGGTTCCATGATAAACCTAGCATGGGTGAGCCCGAGATAGATCTCCAATGAATTGGGTAACATGAATGAGTTAAACATGAATTTGTCTCATATGATATCTAGGGAATATATTGTGATGGATATATCAAATGTAACTCCCAACATTATTGTGGAAGCCACACCGTAAGTTTGATATCGATGCCACATGTTTTCTTTATGATTTTTGTTTACTATTAAAATATTATGTTTTCATGTGGTTTTTTAAAGATATTATGTTATGTATGTATTAATGAAAGAATGTTTTCTTTTTTTTATAACCATTACTGAGCTTTTTATTCTTAGCCCATGTTATGAACTAGTTTATAGGGGACATAATGATGAATAAGGTCAAGGATTAGATAAAGGAAAATTCATGTTGTCTAAAACATGGGAAAAGAACTGACTCTTTTTTTAAGAGTTTTTATTTTATGAAAAAATGGAAACTGAGTAGATGTGTCTACCTTGTAATTTTTGAGACATAATGTTACAGTTATGTCATAATTCTCTAAAACTCTATACCTGAAAAGATCCCCAATGGGAATTATTCATTCAATCCAAGATTATGTAATGTTTATGTCTAGGTCATTTTTACATAATACTAGGAAAATTACTGAACTCTCACTAGCCTTATGGAAAGAACATGGATTCCTTTAATTCCTGATGAACTAAATTCCCTTGTCGCCTCATCAAATAATACATTCAATAATTGTTATTTATTTTCCAATCAATAAATGGGACTCTGTAGCTTCCATTATATCTTGGTACTCTTAAACCTAATAAATCATTCAGGTTTTATCGTATTAACATCTTAAACCGCCATCACATTTATAAAAGTGGTTTTAAAATCCATTATTCATATACTATCATCATGGAAACCGAGTTTGGAATTAAATAAATTAATGGGATTCAATATCATGCCAGTCGAGAATGTTTTATCATAGTCAATTCCTTAAAAATTCTTACAACTGTTTGCAACCAATCATACATTATAAGAACATAACATAATATCTATTTCTGGATTATTCATTAATTTCCATTTACAACCTATGTGATTTATTTCCTATAGTGGGTCGATAAAAGTAAAAATATGGGTTTTACATGGATTCTATCACAAAATTCCTAAATTTAATCTATTTTGTTTGATCTTTTCCAAACACATTATATTTATTTCTCATTGGTTAATTTTTCTCAAAGAGTAATATGTCACCTAAATCATTGAAATTATAACAATATCTTTAAATATATATAAAATCATTAGTATACATATATTGTATATCTACCTCTAGAACATCCCTATCACAAAATTTCCCTTGTGTATATTCTTCTTGTACTGACTCTTATTAACCCGAAGTATCAAATTCATCAACATTTATTCATCATCCCACTATATAAATAGGATATATACTCCAATTATATATATATGTAACATTTTTCCACAATATGAATTGTTATATTGGTAATATCCTTTTTATTCTTTTGGATAACCTAAAAGGATTCACATTGTGCTTCAAGAATTATTTTTTCATTAGAAATTATCCTAAAAAACCTCACATCTCCATACAAGTATCTGAGGCTGATAAGGTTTCTTGAAAATACATAAATCCTATTGAATACCTAATGTTTCCTTAGTTAATTCTTTTTTCAATGTATAATCCATCTAATCCAATGCATATCCGGAAAAAAGACAATGGTAGATGTATAATCAAGGAAATACTATCGAATTTTGATACCATATCTTTAGCTATCACCAAATGTTCACTTTAAAGAGCCTTTATTCCGTATTTTATTTAATATTTAAATTTATAAATGTTAAAATCACATTTTCTAAAAAAATCCCAATATTAAAATTTTCATAAATATGTTATCTTACGATGAATTTTTTGGATTTTTATAAACAATAGATTCTTTCATGAATAGTGGAATATATTATTTTCTCTAATGATAAATATTTTATTGAATTATTAGTATATAATTATGAATTTAAAATTAACAAATACATTTAAAAAAATTATTTTTTAACTTACAATGTACATTTAAATGAATAATTATAGTTTACATACATGTGATTGAAATTTTATAACTCAAATAATATATTTATCAACTTTTTTTATATTAAAAAAAAATTTATATATTATAAATAGTGTTTAGAAGTTATAAAAATGAATAAAAAATTCATTTAAAATTTATAATTAGTATTTCATAATTATTTATAATAAAAACATTTTTTTCAACATAATTATTAAATTATGATTTCTAAAAACTAATTTTCGTCGAAAAAGATTAAATGGACATGTTATTCATTCAAAGGGTAAAAGGTGTCAAACTTGTTAAATACATTTTTATGGTTGATTTTTCTGAAAGATTATTTTAATTCTATTAATATAAAATCAATTCAATTATATTTTTGGATCCTCTTCTAATGTTTAATATGTGCTCTCTTTTTATGAAGTAGATATATTTACAAAAAATGTCATTCTCACCACATATAAAAGGGACCTCTCACCACCCTTTCATTATCAATATAAAAATTTAGTTTCCTATTTAAAATCTACACTCTACCCATAATATATTACAATATTCCATAATGGTATGATTCTAGTAACAAAATATTATATCATACCCTTCTTTTATATGTAATTCATTAATAAAAGATAAAAGTTCTCAATGTATTTTCAGTTTTTTCACTAAATCATTTTCCATTTATCATTCCATTTTATATTTATTTTTTCACATAATTAATGATTGATAATTTATTATATTATGCTTAATTTTTTTAATTTTCTTTAATAAACATTAATTACCTTTCCCTTTTACCCACAAAAAATAAAAAATGAAATCCATGTGTATGTATATAGAATACTACATCCACAAAGCGTCATGTTTCTTTTTCTTTAACAAAATTACATGGACGTTAAAAATGTTAAATTTAATATATTTGTATGATATTTATGAAATATTTTCTATTTTTCAATGAAAACCCATACTACTCGTTTTCCCTATTTTATGGGAAAATAAAATCGTTATCCTTGTGTACGTGTGGACTACCGCCTCATTGGGACGATTTTTTGTTTTTTAATTTCATTACTATTTTAAAAGGATGGCCATAAAATTTTTTGTAATGGATAAACATTATCATAATGGTTTTTGAGTATTTTTAGGAAATATTTTAGATCTTATTCATGATATCATCAACAAAGATCATTCTTAATTCAATCATTTAAAAAATGTTTATTGATGGGAGAATTTGTTTATTCATATTTTTTAATATTTTAAAACCAATTAAATTTTCTTCTTGTTCTTCTAAATTATCATATATCATAATTATATTCACTAAATAATATCTTCATCATTTTTGTATAACATTCTTACAACTTCAACACCTTATAAACATCTTTTAATTAATATATGTTCATGTTTGGGCCAGTTTAACAACCGATATGAAAAATGATATGAATTTATATCATGGATCACATGAGAACATAATTATTGGAATAATATAATAAAAAATATATATAATTATTATATTATAGTTTTCTAGTGGTTATTTTTTTTAATACTTTATTGAAATATCTTTTTCAATCGATATAATTTCAAAAATAGTCTTACCCTCATTCCAATGTCAGGAAAAATAACTAAATCGATTACGAAATTAGATATTATAATTGAAAATTAATATCTTTTTTAAATTAAATTACATTATATTTTCTATTAATGATGAAAATTGATGAATAAAAAAGAAAACAATAATTTGTTAAAACTAGTACAAATGAGTAAACTATACACACCTAATGTGGGAAAATGGATAAAATATTTAGAATTACAATAAATAATGAAAATATATGAAGATTATAATTATAAATATATATTATTAAAGTCATTAATTTAGTAATTAATATAGACATGTTTGTGATTGTATAGGATAAGTTACATTCATGGATGTTAGGAAAGGATGAACAATTTTTTCTATATCAAATTCCTCTCATTGAGAAACTTTTTATATTATAAACATAATTTATATAGTATAATTTATATAATTAAAATTTTAAAATGTTATATCATGAAATAAATTTTATTAACATTATTTTATGATCAATTTTAATACTTATTTCTAAATATATTTTTATATAATATTTACTCAAAGGATAATAGTGTTTTTCATCTAAATTTTCATTTTTTTGTACGCAGGCCATATTTCCACTTATTTATTTTGGTGTGGTGAATAAATTTTCCAAAAATAAATTTTACCACATTAATTGTGAATATAATGGGATTTAATATCTATATTTTTATCCCCCCACCATAATCTTCTAATTCAAGAGTTACCAAAGCAATTATAAAGATCAATTTTTTCAATGATGTAATAACCATCCTATATTGTTGTAATGTAAAACTTTATATAGTTTCATAGATAATACATCCATCTAAAGAAAATGGATTATGGATGCAGTTACAGAGTATATGGAACTACAGAAAATCACTTTAGGAAGGGATGGATGAAAATTGACTCAACCATCACTCTAATACTTGGAGAGTGGGCATAACACTTCTTACATGGATAAGCACTCTAGGAGGATATGATTTGATATATTAATAAACAATTTATGAATCATGATGACAGACTTTTCATATCATTATATTGGTCCCCAAAAAATAAAAACTATTTAACCAAATAAATTTCAACCATGAGTAACCCAAAATAATGAAGGAATCCTTTCTGAAATCTTTCATTGACCTGTTTTCTTCTGTAACATTGAAGATACCTCATATCCTATATGTTGACTAAAAAATATTCTTGTGTACATCAACCTTATTTTATTGAATGAGGTAGTATGTGTTTTCCATATTTTTCATTATATGGAGAGCAAGGATATAATTATTCTTAATGTTACCTAGGGAATAATATGATATGTCTTGTTGAATATTATAGGGAATTAATTGGAATTAATTTGGGGAATGGTGGGGCTTGGTATTAAACATCCCCTTGAATCATAGAGAGGTTTCATGAGACAAAAAAATATATGGTTTCAGAGTATACGTCATCTCATTTAAGTATAGTGTCATCTAGTAAGGCCTTGGAATAATATATTAACATCCTACATTATAATTTCCATCTTTATGAAATCAATGATTATTATAATAATTATATTCATTTATTATCATGAATATATATAACCATTATGTTTTGTTTCTTATGGATCCATGTTTTAAATTTATTCCTTCCATATATGTTGATATATTCTTATGTTATGAAATCTTTCAGTATATGATACTCAATACAAAGAATATGAGCTGACCCTTATTTTCTCCCTTTCTCTAATAATCCTAATAGATAACAATGTGTAATTATCATAGAAATTATGAAAGGGATATTAAAAATTTTCAAAATGAGATTGTGTTATATCTTTTGTCTAAAAATTTATGCATGTATGTATCCAATCATCAATACTAATATGTTATTGGATCCTACATGAACTCATGTATTCTAGAGAAATAATGTTATATAACTACAAGAACTATGTTTATATAGTTCGGGATGTTACCATTTGTATTTGAAGAAGTATAGTAAGAACATGGGAGGTAATATTTTGAAGAACCTTTTTAGATAGTTCATGTACTATGAAAATCCAGGAATATTTATACATAAAACAAATGAAAAATTTTTTTTTTTAAAAAATTAGTATCATGAGATAATGATGTAGATTGATGGATACTGGTAGGACTAATGGGAATTGAATCAATGCCCATAGTTAATATATGTATGTTTTACCTAAATAAGACAATGAATTTATAATTTAGGTAAATAAAATCATAAATATCTTAAGGCAATTGACCTATGTTATGAAACATTATCTCATCCATATTGCAAAATATGTTGTCCTACGACATGGTGTAACATTGTTGAATTAATCCAACTATCAAAATCCTACTAAATTTAATGAAATTACAAATACATTGGTTAATGAATAATGGATCATGTCCCTTTATAAGATAATTATCAATTTTTTAAGTAGTTAAAAATAAAAAATTCATCATGGATGTCTATAATCAGGAGGGGGATGCAATGAAATGGTGTTCACAAACTAGAAAACTTGAGAGGAACATCGGGAATAATCTATCATTATGTAATATACCCTATATGTGGAAGATGTAATTGTTCTACATAAATACAATGATTTTTGTCCAAAAGAATTACCTTTTAATACAATTAAGCATAAATATGACTTCTACGTTGATCTCATTCTTGATGAAAGACCAATATCTAAAAATATCTATTAAATATAACCAATTGAGTTTTTTGGTTTATTAAATATTTTTAGGATTTTTTATATGGTATTTGTAATTACTATTGTTTCACAATAGGGAGTCCCTATATTATTGATGAAAAAAATACGGGTCTATAAGATTGTGTATATATTATAGGTAGATCTACTCCATTACTATAATGAATATTTACCCATTAACATTATTTTAAGAATTTTTTATTCATTTAAAACGATTATAATACATTTCAAATACCGATCACCACTCAGGTTATCCTCTGTTGAGGATGATGAAGGATGATATGTAGAAATTGACATTTTGGTCAATGTTTGGAAGTTATGATTTTACAGTAATTCCATTTAGATTTTGTAATTCACCATACACATTTATGGGTTTTCTCAATAGAGTGTTCAAGTATTATTGTGATAAAATTATGGTGGTATTAAATGCTGATATATTGATATTCTCTAAGAGATATGAAGAAAATAATAGCCATATACAAATTACTTTTAGAAAACATAAGGATATTGAAGTACACATGAAACACATTAAATGTAAATTTTTCCTCAATGTTGTTTTTTTCATTTCCATATTTACTCTATAATAGGATGAAATATTAAACCATAAATGATGAAGGTAGTAAATTAATTCAAAAAACTAATCAACAAACATGAGATATATTGTTTCAGGGGATTACCATGTTACTATTGCTGGTTTGTTCAAGATTTCATTCACTTTTTCATTCCGTCAACCAAGATAACATGTAAGGAAGTGTAATTCACATGGTTAATGGAATGTGATAAATGTTTTGAATAGGTAAATTAGAGGAAAATTAATTCAATGATATTAAAATTAATATTTTTTATGGAATGGTTTTTAATATATAGTGATTCATTAAATAAGTGACTAGGTTGTATCCTTATATAGAATGATGTTTGATTATATATGAAAGGAAAAAATTAAAAATCAAGGAATATAATTATCCAACTCATGAACTCCAGCTATAATTCATTTTAAATGATTTTAAATTATAGAAAAAATATCTCTATGGTGAAATATGTGATATATATATGAACTCATATAGTTTTATGTATATTTTCTCTCAAAATGAGAACAAGATGAAGAAAATAATATGGTCAGAACTACACAAGGAAAATGGTTGCTCAACACTTTTCCACACTGGGGAGCGAAAATATTTTTTGATGAATTTTGTAATAGGATCCATGGAGTTCTAACTATGATGATGATTAACAATGATCCTATATATATAAATCTAGTAACGATGTATACAATTAGATTTAGGGATGTTGGGTTCCATCATTATGTATCCCGGAAATTGTTAAGCCATCTAGATCAGAAAAGGCACTAAAGTATTAGTAGGATGAGGAGGAATTATAATAGAATATTAAACTAGTAAATTATGTGAAATTGATAGATTTCATTTTTAAATATCGAGTGTTAATATTTGCATGGAGGTTATTTGTTCCTTCCATACAAAATTTGAAGTGCAAATTTTTAGATGAAGCACATATCTCAAATTTCTCAAAAACTATTTATAAGTAAATGATGTTAATTGATATAAAATTACATTTATAGTGTTATGGTATGAAATAATAAATTTTAGACAATTATTCAAAATTCTTATATTTCCAAATAGGTAAAGCCTCAATGAAAACATTTTCTGGTTTTCATGAAATTTATACCTATACATATATGGGAGTAAGAAAATATAACAGTAGATTTTGTCACAAGACTCACAAAGATTACAAGTAATAATAATTAAATATTTGTCATATATTATCATATTTCTAATTCAACTCCTTTTTTAACGATAACAGAATATCAACCCAATGAGTACCTTTATTGTAAAAATATAAATAAAATGTCAAGGATTCAAGGGTATCCACTATCGAATCATATTTATCTATTATAATTAGTTCACATCATAATTAAAAGAATAATATTTAAAGTTTTCTTTGCAATAATATATGTTTACGAAACTCTTATTATCCACAAAAAAATGATAAAAATAAAAGGAGTATGAAAAATTTTATGATATAAAAAGATCATGTTCCCTTAGCTTCCATCATATGTAGGATATTTATTCAACATTTGTTTTATTTTATTCAACAATAGTTTCCATTCAATCATCTATATGGAACCATATAGGTCATTGCATGATAAAATATTTCACACACCAACTTATTGGGAAGAACATAGAGAATGAATAATCGTTGGAACAGAACAAATATTTTTTTGGAGATAATTTTTAAAGTACGGACTATTCAATATCATATTAACGTATTGTAGAGCATAAAAAAGATATATATTGATGATATAAAAAATGGATTGATATATCATGTAGGGGATCAATTATTATTAAAGTATTCCATATTTAAGGAAGTGGAATAATATGGTAATATGTATATTAAATCCCAAGGTATATTGGCCTCTTTAAAAATAATAGAATGAATTAAAGTTGTAGCTTACTGAATGGATATAACTAACAACCATTCTGAAGTACATGTCATCTTACGTGAATTATTACTGCAGAAATTCATGCATGAAATGGTGCATATGTTCGTATATGAGGGAATTGATTTGGTGCATGACTTTCTTTGTCATGAAAATATTTTCAATTATCATGACACTATAGATTATGTTTTATATAACTAAACAACTCTATTTGACAAAGTTCTTCAGAGATATCACAAACGATAAGAGGAGCCCTATGATCCAGAAATGTATGATTGAATGAATATACACATATATTTAATTTATAATAGAAACAATGATTTCATAGATGAAATTATTTATGTGGGGATAATGTAATACTTTAGAACTTATTGTAGTTGGTACACACCATATCCAGAACTACCATGTAATTCACATTCTAAAGATGGTTTATTCAATATTATATTTAAAATTTTATCTTTGGAATTTTATAATTTTATTTTAACATAGTAATCCTCATTTAATAATTCATCATATAAAATTTATCTTAAGTTTGTGTTTTGGGATTATTATAAAAAATTATTTTTAGCTGAATAGTGAAATATAGCCTTCTTAATAATAATGTGATTTTTATGAAATAATTATTATAAAAGTATGACTTTTAAATTTATGAAACACATTTTTTAATAAAATATTTCTTTTTTATTTTATATTATGATTTTAGAAAATTTATTACAATTTACAAAATAATGATTGTTAATTTAGAACACAAGTAATATTTTTCTCAAAAAAAATCTTAAAATATTTTACAATTATCATAATAAAATTACTTTTTTACACTTATATAAATTGATGCATAAAATATTTATTCCATATTTATAATTATTCACTTCAGATTATCTAATAGGTATGTATTTAATATCATACCTAATGATTAAATTACCTTATCTAAAACTAGTTCCCAAGATATAAGTTAAAATAAAAAAAGTAATAATTCAGTGGGTAAAGGGGAATTAAAGATGATAAAAAAATGTTTTTATTTGAGTTATTAAATTTATTTGTCCATATATTACACATAAATAATTTTTTTTATCTTTTTGTAGTATGATTTCATGTTTAAAATACATTCTCTTCATATTAATTTTAAATATTTAAAATAAAATTCATTCTCATCACTTATTAATTGAGCCTCTAATTGACCCCTCCAAACCAAAAAAATTCCCATATTGAACATATTTTATATTTATATTACCTAGAATATTATTTCACTATAATAATATTATAGTCACAAGAGATTATCTTAAGCTCTTATTTTCCAAATAATGCACCAATAGAAACCCAATGTTCACCATTTATGATCAATTTTTTCACTAATTACATTATCATTTATCAATATATTTCTAATTTATTTTTCATAATCATTCATGATTACTTATGTTTTCATATTATACTAAATTATTTTATATAATGGGATTAAAAATGTACAACATTTCCATTTTTCACTTAACAAAATAAAAAACGGCATTTGTGTGTGTATGCAGAGTACCACATATACAAGGAATAATGTTGGATTTACCATAACCAAATTACATGGATTATACTAATGAAAAATTAGATAAATATAATATTATATTTAGGAAATATTTAATATTTTGAATTTATTATTCATTTTACTTAGTTTCCCCATAATATGAGAATATTAAATCACTATCCATTAATATGTGGTGACTACCTCCGCTATAAAATGATTAATTTCTAATTTTTACATTCACTACTATCATGGTTTAGCAGATAAATATTATTTTTATGATATATTTAGTATTATTTTACAAAACAATCGAGAAACTATTAAAATTTGATAAATAAAATATCATTATAAATTTATTCATTTAAAACAAGTGTATTAAGATGAAAATATTTTTAATCGTATTATGTAATATTTTAATATCCATTAATTTTTATTTTTATTCACTAAAATAATGATATATCATAGTAATATACACAAAATAATATCTATATTATTCTATTATAATAATATTACAACTAAAATACCTCATAATCATCCCTCAATCATTGTATATTCATGTATGTGTTGGTTTAACAACATACTTGAACAATGATACAAATTTATATCATTAATGAATATGATAACATAATTACTAGTATAAAAACATAAATACGGATAAAAATAATTTATAATGCTTCTGGAGTTGTAATATTATGTATTTTTCTTATTATTTAAATATCATCTTTGATTGTTAAAATTTAAAAAATTATAAGAAACTGATTCTACTACTAAGAAAAAAACAGAAAAAACTAATTGAATGATATAGAATAATAAAAAATATATAAAATTTAAATCCTACTGTAACATATTTCATCTAAGAATGATTAATTTTAGTATAAGAATAATTAAAATAAACACTTTTTTAAAACGGGCACAAAATATCAATCTATAAACACCAAATGTGTGAAATATGATTACTAAATAGAATTCATGTATTTAATGATTTTAGATTAAAATTATAATTGAAAATTTATATGTGTAAGGTTTTTAGATAAGTGGTTATGATATATATATTTATGATACATGAGGTAATGGATTGTCTTTGGAAGTGCAGACAAGCGGTAAGTGTTTTGAAATTCAATTTTATCTCTTTGAGACATGTTTTTTCTTATACACCTAATTTCCCCTATGTGATATAAATTTTATTTGAGATTTTATATAATGAAATTATTTTTATTCATTTTAATATATAGTCCATTTGAATCCATCAATTTCAATAGTATTTTTGTAATTACCAAAGAAGATATAAGTGGGATTTTAAGTCTCGATTTTCTTTCATTAGGAGTCATGATACATTAATCAATTGTTTCCTTCCCTATGGTGAAAACATTTCCATATGATAATTGTTAACTTATTACATAGGAAATAAATATATTTAAATGACTATATTATTGTCCCTCTATCAAGTTATTTTGAATCAAGAACTTCCAAAACTATTGTAAATTTCAATCTTTTTCATTTAGAAAAAAAATTGACTTATGTTTTGGTAAAATAAAATCATTCGTTGTTTCATAGTATATAATTCACTATCTGCATAATGGAATGTGAATTTTGTAATGGAGAAAATTAAAATAGGATAAATCACCTTGAAATTGTTTGGGTAATCATTGAATTATTCACCACTTTGGTGTATGACAAGTGGGATTAAGACTGCACACTGGGGTAGACACTCCCAGGGGATATGATTTTTATTATTTACACTCTATTCATAAACCATGATGATGAATTTTTTCTACTCTTTTATTTGTCTCATTCCAATGAAAACAGTTGATCATGAGTATTATCATCCATAGATAACCCAACACATTGAAAGTACCATCACCTATATATTTCTTCAATAAGAGTTCATACTTCTACATTGATGATACCACAAATATATTATATTGATTAATGGATTTTATCCTAGACATAGACATTCTTCAATAGGATTGGTTGGTATTTGTATTATGTATTTTTTATTATATGATTATATTTTTTATTTGGGTTTACGTTCCATAGGGAATGGTATGAGTATTAATGTTTACTAATATAGTGAATGAATTATGATTAATCATGTGATGGGTGGGGCCATATGTTTTATATCTTCCTAATGCATTGACCGTTCAAATGAGATAAAACATCCTCGATTTTGGAATATATCTCTACATATATTATAATAGTGTATTGGAACTAAAACAGGAAATATTTTCATGTGTAATGAATTTTTCATTCCACATATAAGATATCAATGATTACTATTGTCCTTTTTTCATTTATTTTCAAGGATATATAATTCGCACTATTTAAATTGATTATTAATTAATATTATTTATTTTTTTCCTTCCATTTCACTCTTTCCATGTATATTGTATATAATATTTCATTATATTCTACTTCTTAGTGAGCATTTGAGATCACCATTATTTGTTTTTCTTTTTATAAGAATCCCAAATGATAACTATAAGAAATTATCAATTATATGGTGGAATTGATATTAATGATATAATAGTGTGTTCATTGTGTTTGGTATAGAGTTATCCTTGGACTCCATATCCTTTCACTTCCACCTTTTATTCTCTACACAGACATATGATTTTGAGTTCGTTGTATTGTTATTAGATTATATAACATAATATGACATTTATATGATTTAATTATTCATTCAATTAATCATATAATTAAAAATTAATTTTAAAAATGTTGTTTTTAAATATGGATGAAAGAGACCAGTCCTTAGATCATTGATTAACATCTACTCAGGGGACCCTATAAACTAAATTACCCCAATAATTATTTGTTGATGAGGTCCTTACATATCCCCTTCCACTAGCCAAGGAAATATAATGTTCACTTGAAATCTAATGTCTTTCTTATCAAGCTCCATACTTATATATATCTTGGGGATGGGATAACATTGTGAAGGTACCTTTATCAATTTTAATTTTCTATAACTCAAAAAACATAAATGGACGAATGATTCACCATAAATCTATTTTTGTATAAATATTTTCTATAATTACTTTTATCCACACATATTTCTCTCATTGGGGCTTAATAGGATTTTGGGATTCTAGAACGTAAAAATTCTTCACTTGTCATAGTACTATGTGAATGTCCACGTATCACTCATAAATGTTTTGATAAGTTAGGATATTTTGTTTATCAAGTTTTGATCTTAATGATATTGAATTGGATATGGTGATTTCTATATTATCTATAACAGGTAAATATATCCATATTAGTACTTATATTGATTAAAGTTATTCATTTCATATTAATAAACCTTGAAATAACCCCAATGATTTTACCAAATCCAATCAGCCCTCACTTGTTGTTTCAGAATACTCTGTCACTTAATTATTCTAAAGGTAGGGATCCTTAAATACTATTCTCATAGTCAAGGTTATGGTTACAAAAATACATGGAGATAACCATGGTAGGAGTTTGGCTAGCTAACCACATTTTATTATGGGTTATGATCCTTTGAGTGAAGTGCCAACATTTGGAAACTGGGACTTTGATTTAGTAAACCCAATGGATCTAAATTTGTAACAATCATGTTTTGGATACTTCCCTTTTTGAAATAATATTTATTAGGAGTAACCACTGTCATAATAATTCTCCAGTAGTAAGTGTTTCCCTCTACAAGATACATCGAGCACCTCAAACGTTTGGGTATGTTCAAACTCATTAGATTAAATGTGTCACGACATAATATTTCATTGTTGAATTTAAATTATTCTATAAAAATGGAATCCCTTTCAATCTGACATTGTTGTATTATGTTATCATTAACGGAACATAACAATTCATAGTTGAAAAATCATCATATATTATTTAAATTTTTCTATAAATGCTATTTTATTATTATATGTTATAAAATATACCTGAAATATTTGAAAAATAATTAAAAAATTTAAAATAAATAAATATACTGGTCATGATAATTTAATAATGGTTGATCTATTGTGCGGATAACGTATCAACCAATACTCTAGGTGAACGTCCCAGAGTCATGTCTGACTTGATTTATAGGGCCCACCATGTTTAATGTATTTTACCCTCATCTAGTATTCTATCACATATTACTGCAGTTCACATATACATTAATACTTATGAATATATATAAATACTCATGCACAAGTGAGAGGTATTTGGAATGTTAAAAACACATGCAAAAAATCCCTCGGGAACACAAAATATCTTATACAACAACTGAGGGGTGAGAGACAATGACCATTTCCTTTGTTTTAATATAATTATAAAAATAAATATCATGCATTTAAATTATTAAATAAATAAATAAAGATCTAATATATAAATTTTTTAGCCTCACAGATGATCATTCATCACAATATAAATTTTTATTATAAAATTATATTTTTAGATAATTCAACTTATGGAATACATTTTTAATTTAAATAACTGTAACTATTATTAATTCATAAAAACCGAATTTCATGGTCCTTAAATTATTTAATAAATTCCCCCATCTTATATAGATATTTTCTGAGTTTTTTATTTAATTTTTAGGTTTCCTCGGTATTTTAAATACCTAAAATTCATTACATCGGTGTCCAATAATGTGTTAATAGTAACTCATAGTTTTTATTGAAATTTAATAAATATATTATAATTAAATATAAATTATTTTTTAAATATTTGTTATACGATACCCTCTATGATTCTAATTTCCCCATTAAATATTCCAACTACTAGATGAATATTATTCCATGGGTTAATATATGTCCAGATTATAATAAGATACAAAATTATTATTATCATCATTTAATTTTTTAGCACAACAGTATTTATTTGATTATCTAAATTATATAATTCCACTATTTGATCTATGACCAAGGAACACTAGAGGTATTATGACTATATTGATTTCCTAATCATTAATTAAAACAAATTTACTCAAAATTCAACATGAAAAAGAAAATAATTTCTCTTAGATGAATTATTGGTACTAAGAGTGCAGTGAAAGTAGAAAAATGAAGAATTTTAAGACATTATCATCATAGTGTCCTAATAAAATTAGGCCAAATGAAACACATTTTTTAGTAAACACCCAATGATATCATATGGTGTTTAGTAAGCATTAAAATTACATGGAATTGTTGACTCATTTTATTTGAATTCATTAGGTTTTTTCAATATTATTGACAATAGTTTTTTGAAGTATATTACCTCGGATCCCTATGGATCATCGATGCAATCTAAAGATGATTAATGATACTTCCAAATTTTTTATCCAAGTGTTAATATAGATAATCAATGAAACCTATAATGATTTACTGATTGTATGAGAAATTATGATTTGATCCATGATTAAAACCTAGATCATGATTCATTTTTTTACTTCGGTGTCTCTCTAGGAATCACAAGATAAGAGAGATATTTTTCGTAAAATCTATGATTATTATTCCCTATGAATAGTTTTCATAATTTAATTAAAATAGGGGGTTTTATTTATATAAATGTTCCATTAGTTATATAAGTAAATTTCATTGAAGCAGATCATATTTGTTGTGTGTGATGTTGAAAACACATAAGAAATTTCATAAATATTTTATCACATACTTTTAATAAATAAACAAAACTATGAAATAAAATTACATCCATTAAATTGACCAGTCTCCAATAAACAATTTAATGAACCCTGATTAAATAAAAAATCATTTTTTTTAATTATTATTTCTTGAATTCACAGAAATGTAAAAATTCATTATGAAAATAAACAAATTAGTAAAAATACTAGATTAAATTAATAATGAATTTATATATTTATTACCATCAGTCAAACTCAAACACGCATCGATTGAGGATATAGGGATCATAATTTCTTATGTTCTAATTCACTATAATTTTAAAAGAAAATGGATACACATTATTGTGTGACTCATTAGGTATTTATCCAAACAGTCATGACATCAATGAAAAATCCAGTAGTGATTTCTATAAAACAAACAATGTATCTATGGAGATATGTTTTTATCATAGAAATGAAAATCCTCCACACACACGTACATTGTGTAATATAATTTTTTCTAGTGATATCTCATTAATCAGGGTATACATATTTTCTCACCATACATTTTTTATTATTTGGATACCATATTAGATAAAAATTTAATTTTCTACCATTGAAAATGATTTAATAAAGGTACTACCATATTGGTAAACTTTCCTCAATAAATCTCACCCTCAACTACGATGTAATGGATCATGTCTTGATCATTAATCCAATTCCATACCACTAATGACACACCCAATTAATGATAACTTTCTATAATAAACAATTTTATCATTTTAATCATTCATTAATGATGGGAACAAATGATACACGTTATTATTGACTTTAAGTAAATATTTTAATACAAATGGTCATAGATATAAATAAACAATGGCCCTTGAAACCAATGGTGTTCTAATTAGTGGGACATTAATGATGATCTCATCTAATCACTGTCACCAAGTACAAAATTTATGATAAAAAAGACTCAATTATTATGATCACCCAACACATGATAGTCAGGTATTATATGTGCCAATTAGAGTTACGTATCTATAACATCTTTAATATTTTTATTATATCTCAAATTGGTAATTACTGTTTGGAAATCCTATTACTTTTTTATATGAAATGTAATTTAATTACATTACCACAAAACTAGTGGACACATAAGTATCAAAAATAGTTTGAAAAGATAATAATGTATATATATATATATATATAAAGTCTTTTAATTTTGGCCCAATGGCATAAAATCTATATTGGCTCAGCCCAAAAGCCCAAGTGTACTAGATAGATAATTCCCAACACAAAATGAGAAGGGAGGAGGCCCATGATTCATCATGAAAAACATTGGCCTCTATTGATAGGCCTACACCTGACCTAGCATGGGTTGGTCTTCTTGTTGCATTGTATGAGGCCCGACCCAAAAAATAACACCTTCTACAAAAAAAATAACTCGGAAACTACTGGTAGGGAGACTCAGAACCCGTACAACAAGCTTGAAATAATGCATCTAGACCAAATATATTTGTGAACGCCACTCTAAACCCTCCGATTCTATATTACAGTTTTTAGGAAAAAATTGGTTAAATTACATATTAAAATTTTCAATTAAAAGTAAATCATTTACCTAATTAAAATAACATGTAATTAATTATTTTATAACTATTTTATGATTTATTAATACTAATCGTTTTTTTATGATGATTGATATTTATTTTCATATGCAAGTGCCAAAAAATCATTTTTATTATCAAATGTTTTCAAGTATATTATTTTTCCTTGAATTATTTGTGAATTGATATATATTTTTAGTATTAAATTAAAAAATATTTTAATTATAATAGGTTTGTGACATTTAGGTTGATGGTACTTGTGAAATGCATGAATTAATCAATTTAAAACATGTAATATTATTGATAACTAAATAAGAAATGTTTAAAATATGAAATTATAATATAAAAAGAAAAAAATTAACTTCATGATTTTTGTTAGAGACGTTAATTTTTTAAAAAAGATTAACTAAAATGTTATAAAATGTTTTGAAAGAATGTTTTTAAAAATAATTTTTGAAAACCATTTTCAAATAATGCTTTTAAAAAACTATTTGAAAAATCCTATTAATTTTATTATCAATTTAACAAAAGTGTTTAAAAAATATATAATAATTTTGAAAAATAATTTTTAAAAATCATTAAAAATGGTTAAAACTATTTAAATTTTGTTCAAAAAACACAAAATAATATTTAAACAGATAAAACGATTCCCTTAATATTTTTACAAAAAAAAATTATATATATATAACTCATTGTATATATTATTTTTAAAATTATAAAATACCATTATAACCTATATGTGTGATGACATAAAATGTCCAACACAACTAGAAAGACCCAGCGGAACTTAAATCTTCAATTTGAAAAAACCGAAATTAAATACTTATATATATATATCATTATATAAACGTAATTGAAAAATAATTATAAATATGAGTTGGGTCAAGGGAACCCAATCATAATAGTAGATCTATACTTAATCTCTATATATAAAAATATATTGTATTTTTCCCAAAACCTAGAAATATTTTGGAGCACCAATGGTAGAGGTCTTGGAATAGGATTTGGTAATCTGAGGATCAATTAAAAACATTATATAATATGCATCAATGTAAATGTGAATTAAATATTTATCAATGAATAAACCTCTGATATGTTAGGGATTCTTATTTTATTACGTTGGTTCCATCTTTAATTGTTTTTCTATGTTTGGAAGGTATACTACTTCCGATTAATCCTTTCATTTACGAATATACATGGGAAACATTTATTAGATTCTATTTTAATCTATTTTATCTTCAAAGTTTGTTTTTTATTTAAATTATCCAATTTTCTCAAAATAAATGATGGTTGCATTGAAATATAAATCAATGTTAATTTTTATAATGATTGATATATGTGGTTTTTACCCTACCCATTCCTCCCAAAATTTATTGAATTATGTAAATTGTATACTTTATAAATGAGTTGTAATGATCATACAGAAGAATAAAATTAAACAAAAAGTGAATATTACTTCCAATATGAATAAACTATGAGTCATGAACAGAGAATCATGAGAACAACCTACCTTCTCTCCAATTTAATAAACGTTAAAATCTCAGAAAAATCATCCACAAGATAACTACAATCTCATTCCGGAATGCTAACACAATGCATACATATGTCTTAAAGATGTAATAAATGGTTGATGTAAGATATTTTCCCTCACATGAAAACAATATTCCTCAAGGGAAACCAACATGATATAGGTACAAGCAGCATATGATAAGAGAAAGAAGGTCATAATTCAACCAACATGACCACACCAAATAAATGTAAAATAAATTATTTCATTGTAGCTCATGAATAATTTTCTCGATAATATAAATAGATATTGGATGAATATATCTCATTATGTGAAACTTATCGTCAATTTTATCAACCATGTAATGAAAAATAAGAAAAAATGTTCAAAACAGAAAACACAAATCAGCCAAAGAGCTTCAGCCTCATATCAATAATAATGAAAATATAGAATATATAATTTTGATGAACATCCCATTCAAAATGAGGATGTTTAATTTTTTACACAACACCCATATAACATACCAAAACACACTTAAACTCAATAGACCAGTCAACTCAACCACATATAAAAAAACAAAGAACAACAGTTAGAGAAAATATTAAACCGGTAAAATATTATTTTCCAATGTTCATATCAAAATATAAAATTAGGATTACTTTTGATATCTTCATCCATATTGATTAACATATGTTTCTTAATTTTATATTACATCTTATCTGTTATATCATCATCATTGTATTTCTTGAATGTAATTTTATCTTTTTATACATTGATGCACTAACTACTTTAACAACATCATCCTCAATCAAATTAGCATCTTTGTACCGAAGATCGTTATTTTTAACATATTCCTCCTCATTTAAACTATAAGTTTATATATGTTCTAAACTACATGTTATTTATTAATTTTTGTGTTTTTATTCTTAGATGATTCAAATTATCTTTTAACTATTGTTAACTCAAGGTTAGAGTACTCCCAATATGTCACTGTCTTTTTAGGATTTTGGGTAATGAATATGTCATCATCCACAATAGTAGATAGATTAGAATGAGTGGGAAAATAAATGTAATGTAAAGAAGGTATTTGATTGAAAATTTTCTCCCTACGGCTAGTAGAATGAGATTCAATCTTTTTTTGTATTTATTTTTCATCCCATATTTATTTTTTTGTGAAAATGTGGTCAAATAAAAAGAATTTCTAAAACCAAAATACATAGAGTAGTGTCAAATATTAAAACACTATCTTCATAAGTGTAGTAAATTATCTATAATTAAATCCTGTATAAATATAATGTCTCTAATTTGAATCCTTCTTTTTGATTGTCTGTGCTGAGAGAGGTCAATTTCATCACAAATTCTATCAGAAAATGGCCTATAAAGGTTCTTGGTGGTGTCATTGTGTTTTAGAGGATGTCTAAATGAATATTCAATTGAAATTGGAGCATCATGATTAAAATGATTAAGAGATAGTATAGGAAATCATAACCAAGTATGTTCAATGGAGGAATCAAAATCGAATGATAAATATGGAGACTATTTTAACACTTTTATTTAACATCCACCAAATGACCATGTTCCTCTCATCCAAAGTCTTTAAAAATCAATTTTAGTTTGAAATTGAACAGCAATATAAAAATAATTCAAACAATCCTATATTAAATCGAACCAAACCAATCATTTTCATGATCATACTAATAAATGATAGGGAGGGTCATCATATAATGAATATACCCACAAGAATAAATACAAGGTCATATTCAAGAAAAATACCCTATTCCTTTGAAAATGAAATCATAGATAGACACTTAGGTTGAAATATCATTATTTCAATGCGGCCAAAAAACATGTCATCAACAATAACGAGATAAGATAGGTGAGATTAAAAAGAAACTCCCGCATAAAAATGAATATCCATATAAATGTTTCATTGCTTCGTGTTCAGGGGGATGGAATATTTTATGATTCATATATAAAAATAAAAAAAACAAAGTTAATATTTTGTAATGTATTTCAAATTCTTACCCCAATCTTCACATATTCAACACTAAACCTTGATTTGGTTGGTGGTTAAATAATTTCATTGACCGATATCACCTTACAAGTGATTATGTTATCCATAATAATTGATTTATGTTTGAAATCAATGATTTTATCACAAATGGGGACCCTTTGAATATGGGGAAAACACTAAAATGATTATTTTCATGTAATAAAGAGATGTGTATAGGAGATGATCCTTGATGTTGGGCCTTAATTTTTTAGAACATATCCATGGAAATTAGTATCTTAGGGAAGCATCACATAGGATGATATGGTAAATGAATATTTGGGCATTTTTTGCGGTGAGATATAGGGTTAAGAAAAGATTTTGGGTTTGAAGTGCAATTTGTTTTGACAAAACTAACTACATGGAATGTAGTTTGGGTGAACAGAATCAATTTACATTATGGCTATGGTTGCATGGGTTTTGGTGTGCTTTAAATATCACTTGTTTTGGGATTTAATCACACAAAATGTATCACTAAGGGGAAAACATGGAATGTATATAGAGTATATTCCTAAAATTTTGGTTTACCCTACGATCAATGGGGGTTAGATCCAAACATCTCATTCCCTATTTATTATACACAAAATAATGTTATAGTATATGGGAATAAAAAAATTGGATACACAATAAATTTACAATACAGTTGAAAGTGTGTTTGTGAATACATAAAAGACATATTTGGTATCATAAAAAATATAAGATACTAATTAAGGAAATGAGTCAAGTATCATATCCACACACCATGTGAATCCTATAGAATTATCTTTTGTCCATATCTCTTTTAATATGCATAGATTTGTTCATATGAGTTGTTCATATTGATTTCCTTTCATATAGGATGCGTTGAATGATTTATATTTAACATATAAGCTGTTGTGTGATATGATTGAATGGGTATTTCATTCGATCAAGCGTTAGGAATTGGAAAAATTCATGAGTTACCTTTAGAGTGATGTTACTGTTGATTTCCTATTGACTGAGGTTTCATCCAGTGAGGTGTGTGTCTACCAATTACAATATACAACTAGGGTTAGTATTATTACATACACACATAGGAAATGAATTTTATTTTAATGATGTTAGTGTCCTATGATTGAATGGATTAGTTAGGGTGTGGACCATCAATCTTGGTTAGTATTATTTTAGATAATGCACGTCCATTGGGGGATTATATGTCCCCAAGAAATTTTTAGTGAAGGATATATGGATTGGTGTTTAGGTTAAATTACATTCATGTATTTTTGTGTAGATTGTACACCTATGACTAGATGTGATTATTGATACATCATTCATTATCTCAGGTTATTCTCCTATAATCATGTCTAATTTTATCATTCTATTCTTCCCTTTAATTTTTTATATGAGATGGTGTGTCCATTAGTGTTTCTTTAGTTATTATAAAGAATAATATTGGTTTGGATTATACAATTCCTTGAATAGTCATTTTACATGCACATAATGTGTCTTTTGTATATGGAATATAATCCAATGGATATCTATGTGGATAAAGAGTGAAAAAAGCCTATCAATTCTTGGTTGTTGTCATGGATGACTATAAAATCCAAAATAATTAATACATAAATATTACATCTTATTTGATTAATATTCATTAAATTACAATAAAATACATTCTAGAAGTATAATTTTTTAGGGTCTCTGTATACTTGGACACATAAATGACATGTTTATAAAAGATATCTGTTAGCTCGAATTTGGTACTTTATAACAAGAACCCTTTTTAGACACATCATGAAAAACATTTCATTATATTCTATGGAAAATAACACTTATTAAAGGGTGATCTTAGATGCTCAGTAAGGGTAAACAAGGGATAAATAAAATATAATTTAAGAAATAAATGACCATAAAGGGTTTGATAACATGAGTTTAACATTTTATAATCATACTCGTTGAGTCCTATATCATAATAATGATTTAATTAACGGATATTTTCATTTTATAAGACATGAATCATAATTGGATCAATTAAAATGATCCATGAGAATATAATATTGACCAACCATCATATAATAAAAGAGTTGAATAATGTTTTTCATAATCATAATCAGAAAAATCATATGTCATGTCCACCCACTATGAAATTCATAACATGTTAGGATATGGATAATTTTTTATTTACATGATTCAATATTGGGATAAACTCTTCTATTCCTTTTTCAACTTTACATAACCTCTATCATTCCCTCTTTCTCTCAGGCATGGGTCAACCTCCCATATTCCCATTGAGCTAAAAAAATATTAATATTTACTTAATTTATTAATGGTCATAAAATTTCATCCCCACCGATCACATAATCATAAATCAATTCACAAATATTCCAAAATATAATAAAAATATTCATCATAACTTAACATGTTTAATAGAAAATGGGTTTTATAGATATTTCATCATCATTACCATAAATCATCCAGATAAAGAATAAAAATGGTACCATTGGATAATATCCCCAAAACAAACGAAGACACATCAATGTATATTTTTATTGATATAAAATTTATTTTAAATTACATTGGATTTTTTCTTAAGGAAAATAACCGTTCAAATTGGAAATCATTTATTTAAAATCTAAAAATCTCCCAAATATTGTGGAATATTTAAAAAATTAAATGTGGAAAATTCTAAAGGATTTTTCTAGTAATTCAGTAGTCAATATGATTGTAAATTATATTCAGATTTTTTATATTAAAATAAGGATTACATTCAAATTTTTTTTAAATTTCAATACATAATCATTTAAAAATCCACATGAAATTTCTAAAAAAATAATATTTAAAAAATTCAAAAATGTGTTTAATTTAATTTAATATATCATATTAAAATATTAATTTAATTCTTCATAATGTTTTTCTTTGAAAACATAAAAATGGATGAAAAAATAATTCTGATGAAAGTGTAAAAATTTCATTTTCCTTAGAAAAATATTTAGTCTCTTGAATACTTAAAGAGTGGAAAATGAATGGAAAAAAATTCTATAGAAATTACCGAACGATATAAAATAAAATAGATCTATTAGAAAATTATCATATATGTTCCTTCAATAAAAATTCATGAATAAAAAATACAGATTATAAGGAGTCTGAAGCAAAAATATCTTTCCTCATTGGCCATTTTAAAAACATAATCAAAATGAAATCATAAAATTAATGACTATATATCTTGATCATAAGGAGGTTAAAGATTTATAAAGTCAAAGGGGTTGTATATAGACATAATAATGGAATATAGGTGCAGAATATAACATATTATCCAATGAAGACATTTTTAGATAATTAACCATTTCCCCAAGATGTAATTTCATTGAAAGCACTCTTAACTCCTAATTTTCAAAAGAATTGATTTATATCCCTTATTAAGAACCCTTTGTAATGGTATTTTAACAATAAATACAACTAAAATTTAGGTATAGGTAAGATTTTTTGGGATTTGTTTTGGTTATTGACATTAAATTTGACTCAAATGGAGTGAGTAATGGAAGAGAATATGTTCCCTTTTATACAAGTGGAGATGGAAACTCTTGGAATTAAACAAAAAATTATATTTATATCACTATTATATTAGGATCTTGTGACATAAAATTTATGTGTTTTCATTAAATGGAGAGGATGAGTCGAACTATTCACATATAATAACATTTAAAATGTTTAGGTGATATTTTCACCTTTATCTCTTTAATTTAACCCTATGTACCCATTTTTATAATTACTTATCATCAATCCCAGAAGTCATTTTGTATTATTAAATTTTTATATATATCCAATTTTTTACTAGTTCGATAGAAAACCATAAATGACCCATAAGACAAGAGGGACATGGTCTTGAACATCACCTTGGCACCAAATGTACAGAGACATGGAATAACCCCTCCTGTATCTAATGTTCTTCCATTGATACTTGAATTCTCCATTCCATACAGAGATGAATAGAAAGTATATCCACATGAAAAGCATTCATTATTCCAGGTATCAATATTTAAATTGAATCCCTCTCTGGACTATTAATCCATTTAGATCTTTTAGTAGTTATCCCATAATATATAGAACCATGTTTGGGAATACATCTATAAATCTTGAATTCCTTGACGTCACTCCAATGAAACTTGTCCTTGTATCTCATTGATAACTTATACTGAAACCCACAGCTTTTTTTCTAATTTAGTACATATTTTTCATCGCTATTGACATGGATTTCTATCAGTTCATTTACCTACTACCATTATGGATTTATCCTGTCACCTATGACACACATTAATTAAACAAATCCTTCTAATCTTGAATGTTCTTAAATCTGACATGTTAGGTTTCTATCGAGGATCTTTCCATCCATCCCCCATGCATTTAATATCTCCCACTGTCAATGATGAAGCCTGTGTGGCAGTCTATGCCATTATATATTACATTAGGGCTCCCACAACCACCAGGAACTAATTATAACCTCTCATAAATCAATGAATGTAACATAAAATATTTGGGGCTACTTAGATTTAATCATTGGATGGATGCAGGATTAAATGGTTCCTTTTTACAATTACAATAGTATCTATTTTTATTAGTCTTTAAGTGTTAATGATGTTAACATGATAATACAAGTTACCCATAAATAGAAAATGGTTGATATGTCCAACCATGTAATATTCACTTGTATTAATATATAATTTTTATGAATTTTAAATTATTAAATAAAATATAATTTAATATCAAATATTATTAATTTAATTTATAAAAGATCATGAAATATTATAATATTATATTTGTCGAGCACATGTAAAATTATTCCAAAATGAAATTTTATCCATGGTAATGAGCATATGGTCTTAATTTTATTAACCAAACAAATTTCAAAAGTGTATGATATCATTTTAGATTTTAAATTTGGTATAAATCCATTGGATAACTAATTTTAACTTTATCATTGGTAATGATATTTTCAATATTAAAGGGTAATAATTTTACTTATAATTTGACAATTGGAACATATGTGGATAATGTATGACATTTTTTTACCATTTGACAGCTTAATTTTCCTCTTTCAATATTTTAATGATTTTAAAATCATGTAATAAAATATTATTCAACATTAGTACTATTTGTTTTAATTTATGAACTCTTCAGATAATTTGTCATTAAAAACAACATAAAAATAATATAATTTATTTTGAAACATATCAAATAAATCTAAAATGTTATATTTATCTCTTAAATTATTTGGATGCTTTAACACACACAAATAATATTACTTTTAATGTTTTTGAAATAATTAACTTGTATTTTCTATTACACACAGAACCACTAGGTCGACGTTACCTAAGAATTTAATATAATTATTTATTCACTAAAAATTAAAATTAAATGAAATTTAATTGATAATTATTTATCATTAAAATAAACTTATATAAATTGAAATATGTTGTTTTTATCTCTCTCATAAAATTTTATAGATATTAAAACCTATAGGGTGAAATTTTAGACATTATATTCACTCAAAATTATATATTCAATTTTCAATGAAAAAAGGAAATAAATTAATATAAAATAGAATCTTTGATGAATGTAAAATACCTACGTATAGAATAGATTAAATAGAAAAATTTGTTTTATTGTTTTCTATATCATATTTGTTTAACCATAATTATGTCATTTACCCTTACCATAGTGAAAATATTTAATATGTTTGTTATTAATAAATAAAACAAATAAAAGATTAATATTTACCAAATTTAAACCTAATATTTATAAAAATTAAACATTTTCTCATGATTCAATTTATATATATGGATTAATTAAAATTTAATATAAATTTTTAAAATAAAATGAAAAATATTTTTTATGAAATTTGTGTTTTTAAACCAGAAAATGAACATATACCAAAATCATTATTAATGATGAAAATTATGTTTTTATTTAGACTATATATAATTAAAGAATAAATATGTTACTTTAATATAAAATTTAAAACACATTTATAATTTTAAATGAACATAAAAATTATTTTATAAAAAATTATATTTTTCATTATTAAATAAAATACAATATATTCAGAAACATCTCGAAATATCACCAAAAAAAAATTATATTATGAATTATAAATTTTAGTTTATTTTTTAAAATAATATTTTTAAAAGATTCATAAATATATTATAATTTTCATGCTGAATATATATAAAAATTAATTTTTGAATAAATATTGAATTTTTGATTCATAAAATGGTTTTACTAAAAACCGAGTTCTTATTTCCTAATATTTAGTCAATATATTTGTATTTAGAAGGACTAATATACACATAATTTTTATCATTGTTATTCATATCATTACCCATCAATTAACTGGACTATTAACATTTAAATAATAATATTTTTATAATATAATTCCAAGGGAGAATCGAGGATTCTTGGATCACCCTAGGCCCGACCTATGGTTGATTAGTGCCATATATCCGAGTGAGGCAATCATAGTTTATCTGTTTGACTAACAAAAATAATTAAATTAATTTAACTTATTTTAAACACTCATGAACTAAAATATTTTATATAAGCTCTACATAACAATTTTTATAGTTTAGCTACTTAAATCGTGTGATTAATAAGATGTTCTATGATGTTCTACATTGGGTGATCAAGATGAGAGGATGATAATAGTTCAGATCAAGGTCAAATGGTATGTGGAGAATTTTGAGGGATTCCCACATCACTATAAATTTTGTTCTTCACAATTTTATTATAAAATTAAGGTAGCAATCCTCAATTTAATTTTTTACCATTTTTATTATATTGTTAAAGCACAGATTCGATTTGATTTATAACTTATTGGTTGTTTCAAGCACTTTTCATCATCCCATTAGTGATTCAAATTGTTTTATAGAATTTAAATATTAACAGTCCATATATTCACCCTATATATCCATTATATTTGATATTTGACCAAGAAATATTGGATATAGATGATTTTACTTTTTTTTATGATTTTCCCCTCTCTATTCGTCACATTATTCACAATTGGCCTATCAGGTCATTGTTTGACTTTGTCGGGGTGGGATAAAGAACAATGGAAACCCAAAATTCATTTACACAATATCAAAAACAACTATATTGGTTTTTTTAGATTATTTTAGGAATAAAATAACCTGTCTGTGATACTCTATTGATATAGGATCCTAATGTGTGGTCGGATCGAACCAAAGGTGAGCCGAGGGTGACGTGCAATGTTTCTAGAATCAAGGGCATACCTGTATTTTTATTTTCATCCATCACTGTGAAAAAATAGATAGAATTTTGTAATTTACTTGAGTTTAAATTATTGAATCGTGCAGGAAATTACTAGAGATGGTGAATCTAGAGATTCTTGTGAAGCATCAAAATTTTCCATGAGAATACCAACTACTCGCCTCTTAATTTTAAGAACACAGTATGTCTAGAAACCTGTTTGTTGTGAATGGTTTTTAGATAATGTTAAGGATCACATACTACATGGTTGAAGCCACATGATAGGTAACCCTATTCGGGTGTGAATAACGTGTGCCTAAAAACACATTCCCATGAACCTATTCTATTAGACATGCCATTAAGTCTAGGTGGACATGTGCATGGGATGATAATGAGGAACAACTAGGTACAAGGGTATGGCATGAAGTACACTAGAATGGCCAAGGGGATGAAGGCACTCCCCTGGTAGATATGAAACACCATATATATCTCATGAGTTATATGTAAATAGACATGGATTAAATTAATTTTATAGATTAGAACACAACCAGGAGTAGCAATGTGGTCACATGTTGTGTGGACCCCTTACATGTCTTGTATTCCCTCCATTGAATTCATTATCTTGTTTCATGTTCATTTGTACTCATATTATAGATTCTTAGTCACCTCTCATATGTGATACTCCACATTGAATACAATGGTTTCCTTTATTTTGGAATATGATATACGATTCAAGATGTTTTAAGAATTACCCTTATTTATTTGATGCTCGAAAATAGTAATGATTAGGGTAGGTCCATAAAGGATATGCAAGGTCAACACCCCATTATAACACTAGGGAGTGGGTTCTTCATACTATAAGAGAGATGTTGAGGTCATTATTCTCCAATCACCATAGGTTGCAGGTTCCCTAGGCTATCATAGACTTGTCCGGGTCAGCACTACCATGTCACAATAGGGCATGGGTTCCCTATATTATTTGTACAAGCAGGGTCTGTTCTCCCCTTACTATAATAGGGAATGAGTTATCTGCCTTTATAGAGTTACTCCCCCATATTTGAGCTCCGACCAGATGGAGGTCATCCATGGGTGATGTGTTTCCCGAGGCTCTAGAGCATAATTCTTAGGAAAGGGTCCCACAACACATATTCTGGTAAGTTTTTTTGTGATTCCAATCATTGATGTACTTGAAATGTTGTATTATTATTCATAGAAATTGGATCTGATTAGAAGTAAATATCCCCTTTCCCTCTCATTTGGGTTTCTTTGTTAATATATATATGTGTATCTATTGGAATTAATTTCCCTCTTTCTTTTTTTGATATGATAATTGTCATATATTTCAATCGATCCCTCAATGTTTTCAAGTTTTTTGGATAATATGTATATTCTCACATATTCATGGATTTTTCCCACATTTTGTTATGTCTTATCTAGTGAAAATACATATCAGCTATGATTATGGTGGACCAAAGTGATACCTGGGTTTGTTGACCATGAGGAATGGTCAGTTTTGGAGATAAAGAATAAATATATATCTTCGCTTTAAATTATCCCATTTGAATAATGATGGTAAATATTTCTTTGATGGATGTGTATTTTTCCACTTTTACTCATTTTATGTATTATACCACACTATAATTGTTTTTCTTATTGGTTATCACATCCATTGTATACTTAAGATGTTGATTCTGTTTATTATTCCTTTGAACTATTTCAAGGAGATAGTAGGGTGCATGAATTTTAATATATTAGGAAATAACCTTCCATTTATATTATTACTTCTCAATACCGGTCACTAGACTATGGCCTATGGAGGTGGGCTTGGGGTTGTAGAGGATCAACCATCCACCGGTCAGGCTAGACCCCGATGGGTTGGGTCCTTACATAGTAATATTAGAGTTGTTCATTCCTTAGGATTGTGTTTCAATTTTTCCCTTACGAGGATTGGTTAGGACATATAGAAATAATGTCAATTTGCTTAAGCTACCTCTTTCAAGATGGAAAACCCCATATTGGTGAGCTAACTGACATATCCATTCATCAGGACTCATACTACATTATTTTTAACATGGTATATCAATACATTTGTGTAAGGGAATAGTGGTACATGTATCAAGTAAGATTAATTCAGTTGACTTACCTTCCTATGTCATCTCCCTATATACATTATCATCTAACCACGGAAAAATTGATTCCTTTAAGGATGAATCTGAGAAGATGGTGTGTCTGGTTACTTATATTTGACTATGACGATGATTCGATAAGTAATGATTCCTCAGTTCAGGTGTCATCCAATGATGTGTACCCTCTAGGCGAATAGGTATCATCACCCATTATTTCTGAGAATTAGTTGATATTAAATGTTCTAGTTGAGGATTCATGAAGAATTATCTCACTTACATAATTCTAGCATCAATACCCATTGAGGTTTCTGAGGTGATCCAAATATCCAGGCAGTTGGGGATTGTATTCAATTAGTTCTTTGAGTGTTCACTATGTTCTAGAACCCAAAATAAAAAATAGTTTTTCTAAAAACAAGTCTCACTAAAGGGGAACCACTCTATAACCATAAATATATACCCACGTTTTGGAGAAAATGTGGGTATTTATTTTATACCAAAGACAACACCCACATTTTCAAAAACCTGTTGCTATAGGATTATCTATACCAATGGTTTCTTAAAAACTATGTGTATAGATATTTAGGTAGGTAGAAATTATCAGTTTTCTTCTCTCCCTCCACATTCAAGCCCAATCCCTCCTCTCCCTCAACTCCTTAAGATTTCTATTTTCCATCCTCTCATCCTCTATCTATCTTCAACTTCCTCTACTCCCCTCTACTAGAAATATTTAGTGTCCCCCTCCAAAATTTCTCTCTCATCTACCTAAGAGGCCACCCATGTAACTGAAAACCTCCAATATACTCAATGGATCTCTCTTATTTGAATATATTTTTTATTCAAATTCTATTAAACATCATATTATTGAGTTCATAGACCTTCTTGTATTCTTATTTGTAATTTTTTTATTTTTATATATGATATCATTTGTTTAATCTATGATAATTTTTTTTATTATACTGGTTATATATATATTTATTGATTTTTCAATCATTTTATTTACATTCAAGAAGTTATGAGTTTTTTTTCATGGTACAATGTAAACCATTATAATGGTTTAAAATTTTAATGGATTTATTTTGATGTTATTTTTTATTTCATGACTATTCTTTGTTTCCATAATTTTTATAGAATTTTATATGTTGTTTATACTACATCGCCTAGGAGTGGTAGTGTGTGTGGCTGTTTAAGTATACATATACTTATTTTTCTATTTTGGATATTTTTGGAGTTTGGTTGGAAGTTTTTATGTATTTATTTCTATTTAGATCCCCACTAAATTATAAAAGGTGATATATTATATTCATAACTTCTTAACTGCATTAGATATCAATGTTTTTTGGTAAATATTCTATATTTATATTAATAATAATGTAATAATTTTATTAAGAGATATGGTTTATTATAAATAATATTTTCATTAGAATTCATCAACTATATCTTTGATTAATTGTTAATATTGGGTTATCATAAAAAATTGAATATTTTATCTATGTAATGATTTAAAAATACAGATAAAATGTTAATAAAAATATTTAATAATTTTTTTCCAATTGTATAATGTTGTTTTTCATTTTTCAATAGAATTATAATTTCATGATTCACATTATTTATATTGATTCCCTTTTCAGGATTTAGATTTATCACGATACAATATAGGGTTCTACAAACTAATAATTAATGGATTTAAAAAATAAAATGGGTATTTTAAAATAAACTCTCATTAGAGATGTGGTGGGAAATTTTTCAATTTTTTCTTATATTTATTGATGATTTTATTTAAAAAAAATTCATGGGAGAGTCTTATATACATAAGGGGTTCAAGAAATAATTACACTTTATAGGTAAGGTTACACATTACCTAGATTTTACATAGATTTAATTACACTCATAATAGGGTAGACTAGTTTTGTATTATGATTTAGATAATTCCATTTTCGGATACCCTCACTTGAATATATTATAAACTAGATAGTTAGATAATGTCTCGTTTAGGAACATTATTTGGATAGAAAGATTTATTTTTTCTATATTTACTATAAGAATTATGTAAATACTTTCATTGGGATCGTTCATAATCTATGATGATGTCTATAGTTAAATTATGCAATATAATTGTTTTATTTATACATGAATTTATGTGAATGTTCATTTTTATTAAACACATGTATATGTGATTATACTTTTTTAATTTTATTTCACATAATTAAATTGCTACTTTGATTGTAATAATTCTAATAAATAATTTCATATTTTGTTCCTTAAGGTTTTGAATTGATATTTTCATGGAATACTTATTGGAATCAACCCTTAGAAACTTTATACACAATTTATTTTTATACAAACAGGGTCTCATTCCATGAATGTAATGAAAAATATCTTCTTAAGGATAGCTGATATAAAATGCATTTCTCATTATTTTATTAGATAATAGATGGGATATGCATAAGTGACACATGGAAAAGGGTTGAAGATATCTATTTTCTATTATAAAATTTTTATACATATTTTGGATTCTAGACACTTAGTCGGAAAATCATATTTTACCATTACTTTGGATATTTTTACAATATTTGGATATATTTAAGGGATAATTATTATATTTATATTTGATATATTTATGTTTTATAATAGATTTAATATTTTATTATGTTATTATTCTATGTTTGAATTTTCATTATTTCAAAATCCATTATTTCTTATGTATAAATGAAAAATATATGATGTTTTCTTCCTTAGTTACAAAAGGGATTTTTTAGTTTATTTTTGTTCAGTTGAAATCGTTTCTAATTTTTAAGATGATGTCCTCGGAACATGTCTGTATCCAATGTTGATCTAGAATGAAATTTAAACAGTCTAGTATACCATGTTGAGTATAAGGATATATATATAGGGTTAGTTTATTAAAAAAATATGTTATTAGGTGGGAACAATATGTGTCTTTGTATCAATCTTATTTAAGTTATCCACCGTGATGGTGAATTCAATAATTTTAGGAACACACACAAAGGTTTGTTATTTGTAGTCATTTCTTATAGAAAATGATATTCTTTTAATATTTATTATTCTATCCACTATTAAGATTTGATGATTTTATTATTAAAATTATTTATAATGATTTTTTTAATTATGGTTTACATATTTGATTGGAAGATGACTTTTTCCCCTATAATAGAATGGATAGAATATGGGCGTATCATTCTGAATAGATTTCAATAGTGTATCAAAAGAATTTTTTTTTATTTTACAAATAAAAATTATTCGTAGGGTTGTTTTATATTTTTCATTTTATTAAATTGTATTCAAATACCTTGTTTAATGGAACAAGAAGTTAGATACAATATATTGAAAGACGGATTTCAAAAAAAACTATTATTAGTATAACCATGTAAATATGATACAATATTCTAATATTCATGAATGAAATTAAATTATAATTATAAAAAATTTGATATTTGATCTGTTTCTTTTTTTTTTCAACACAAGAGAGATAACATGGAAAATAAAGAAGGCAATGATATCGATACACATGAAGAAAATATTGTATTTGATAATGTTTAGAGATTGAAATTTTTAATGGATGAAACTAGAACTCTAATATAACTAAAATGTACTAAAAATATCATGATATAATTTTTAATGAGGTTATTTCATGGAAAACACATTTAGGGAATTTATAATACCTCTAATTATTATATTCATACATTCTTAATGGACTTTCTTCTGGATTTTCATACATTCCATCAAATCAATATAAGTTTTGAATGTTAATTATGAAGCTTGGATAATAAATTATAAAGTTCATTATTCTCTAAGATATTGTTTTTTATTTTTGGAGGAAACAAATAAACATAATTATTTTAATGAATATGGTTCATCTCAATGAAATAAATATACGAATGGAACACCATCTTCTATTCCATGGAATATCATGCGGTACATTCCATTGATTCCCATGATTAAAAATTCCCTCCATTATTTTTCACTTATTTGATCCCATTGACAGTACATCTTTCAATAATTCACATAGTTGGGGACCCATTTCATTTCATAGAATGTATCATGTTGAATGAAATGTTTAAAAAAATATGTCAAAAATCAAGAAATATCCTGAAGTTTAAATTATGATAGATTATATGGCTCAAGAATGTGTTTATTTGTTTCCAACATATTTTTTTGATTCGACCACAATACATAACTAGAAAATTAGAAATGAAGATGACATGTATGGGGAAATATGATCCCAATTTTCCTTGTGTTCCCCATATAGGATGAATTCCTAGTACATATATGTTGGAATAATTAATCCTTAAAGGGCGGGTTATGGAATATCGCACAATCATTTTTAACTATGGTTTGTTCGATGAAAATATCAAGTAACTAATTAGAATATTGTTATGTTATAAAATAAAATTTCACTTCACATAAACCATAAATTTTTATTATCATTTATATGGGGAATGTAAATAAATTATATATAGAGTTTGTTGATATTTTCCTTTGAGACAGAGAGAGGCTTTGCATAGCTAAGAGTTTATTGCTTGGTTGCAATCGAATAAATTTACAATATATTAATTAATTTAAAATATATATATCAATTTAATTTTATTATTTATATATATTTCAGGTATTTATTTTATATGTTGACATGATTTCTCAAGAATTAAGGGTGTTCGATTTGGGTCCCATTTCATTGTATCATGAATACAATTATTTAGTAATCAATTTGTATAAAATTGTTACAACTAACCGAGAAGAGAAAATAAGAACACCAAAAGAGGGTGCTATGTTAACTTCTACAATTGCTGGTTATACTAGTTAATCAGATTGTTGACCCTGATATAATGATGTGGATTATTATGGACTTGTTGATAAAATATTTTCATTGGATTTCTACTCTCAAAGTCAATTGAATATGATGAAATATAAATTTCTGGACTCAATGAAGTGTTATGGTGTATTTATTGATTATTATTGATTCAATGTTATTTACATGTGTCAATTCTTTGATATAGATGAACCATATATTTTAGCATCATTGGAAAAACTTGTGTTTTATATGATAGATTATTTGAGACCTAATTACAATGTCATTAATTATATAATTCAATGAAATATTTTTAGGATGACGGGGTTGAAATTGATACCTTTGATTCCCCTATTGGTTTTGAAAAAAATATTACATTTTATGACCCAAATTATCCCATTGTGACAGTTGATGTTGAACCTGAAGTAGATTTGGGTAATATATAGAAGCAAACATATATGTTCACAATTTAATATACATTGAAATGAGATTCTCAGGCAAGTATTACTGTAATTAATTTAATTTAGTTTCGGTTTGTAATGATATGTATGATTCAATATTGTTGGGTAACATTACATTTAATTAAATTTTTTATAATTTAGAAAACCAAGATTAAAATAGGATTTTTAATAATGTATATCCCAGTTTTAAATCACTGTTACTTAAAAAAATTTGAAATTATTTGTGAATTCTTTTACATCACTATTCAAAGAATGATTTTTAAAACCAATTTCTAAAAAATGAACATTTTGATTTTATGGATATTATGATATAACTTTGAAGGATGCAATTATTTGATGTAGATCAACATATGTGTAACCATGGATTAGATCATCTACTTCCCATAGTATGTATAATAATTTTAATAACATTCAGCTGCATTATATTTATTTATATGTTTATATTTTTTTAAAAAGTTACGATATTTAGTTACACCATATTTCCCCCCTCCTCATCATATCATTATGGGTCCGAGCGGGGATGCTACTATAGCTAGACGGAGCACTCATCATACACATTCCATCCCCAACCCACAACTAAAACCCCACCAACCAAAAATTTCCATCCTCCACTCAAGACTCTATATATTTTCCCACACATGCCTCTATCATCATCTCATTTTACCCTTCTTATAAATCAATATCTACACCACCTGTAGGGATGTTCTATCCCATGAAACCAACATCAAACCATTTACCCTCTTATTTCCATACAATGTCTGCATCGCTTGCATGGATGTTCTTACCCATGCCTCCTTCATCATTTCATTTATCTTCTTCTACTCAAACCATATCTATACCACCTTCTAGGATGGTGTGACCTATACCAATTCCATATTGGTTGATGTAACCTGAACCATACTTCCAATTTCCTATCATTTCTATGACAAATACATTTTGTTCTATCAATATAAGATATGATGAATTTGTTTCTTCATATCCCACTCAATTTCATTGACATTACCAATGAAGGAATTTGAATATACCCATACTTCAGAATATACTAATCTTGGATAACACTTGTATCCAACAGATCCTATTGAACAAATTTCATCATTTTTTATTATAACTATGTCTAATATTTCAACTTCTTTTTTGTATGGTTGTACAATGAATTAATTCTTCATTTTTTTGCCTTTTTATCTATATTTATTAGGATCCTATAGTGTGAAACATTTGGATCTTTTGTATGTGGGAAGCCAGAAATTTTCAAACATATGTAATTGTGGATTACCTTCATCAAAATCAGATGATAGGTCAAAATTCTAGGCAGTGTAGAATTTTCATTGAAAATTTATCCAAGTACCATGATATCATTCTGGCGTAACTGATCAGTTGGATTCATCTCAGTAATGAAATAAATGAAAAATCATGGTCATAGATATGGGTAATTTTTTTTATAAATTTATATTTTTGTATTTATATGAATTAACAGTTCCACTACAGAATCATTTTAACATTCCCGATAGTGAATCTACTAATTTTTTATGGTTGATGGATATTAGGGTGATTTGGAGATCATTCATGCATGATTTATATGTTGGATAGAGGATTATATTTGATTTATATTTATAAGGTGTTCCCATATTCTCTAACTATAAAACAACCAATACCAAAAAATGATTTAATATTGGAAGAATTATGAGTTTATGGTATTCCAAATATTTAATTGTTTTCATATATAATTCAATTATTATTAATTTTATTTAATTTCTATAGTATGATATTGGAATATTTAAAAGGAACAAATATTTGAAAACGAATCTATTCACATTGAGGATAACCACAATGCCCACTCTTGAGAAGCTCTAGGTACATTAATATGAATATAAATAATATCTACATTTATATTGTTACATAGTTAGCTATAAATGTTTTCTTATATTACCCTTTTATTAATTATTAGTTTTTGATATTGTAAATATCCAACATATGTCATATTATGCTATTGAAAATTTATTATTTTCCATAAAAACGACAATTATAAACATACTATAATGAAACATTGCATCAAAATATAACAATAAGATAACAATTTTTCTAAACTTCATATATAATTATATTATAACATGATCTAATCCCCTTTAAAATTTGATGTAGTTTCCATATCATTGATGACTTAGGAGACACCTTCCGTCATCTAATTAAAATGTTAACATTATTTATAAGAACATTTATCTACACCATTAGTTCCAATATTCATATTCAACTCTATAAGTTAAATAATTTATTCAATATTAAATATATTAATTTTAATAATTAAATGTACTTATAAAAATATTATATGTATTATATTATGATTTATTCTTGTTTAAATCATTGTAATTACTCTTACAAGAACCTTTCATGACACATCTGATTTAGAAATCCTCTTTCTTATTTTTTTGTAGTGGTAATATTCATTTTCAATGAATGTGGGTAGGGATCACTTGAATTTTATTTCCATTTTCAAAACTAAATAATAGATCGTATTTATGGACTGTTCATAATGTGTAGTAAAAAATTATATAGTGTTTATGAATTGGTTTTATTTATTTTTCATCAATTTTTATCACATGTTTAATTTTACATGTTCTTCATTCATTTAAATGTTATTCAATATTATAACTATTCAATATTATAACATTCTTATATTTTTAATATTTTTCTAATAATAATTTTAATTTGCAGCAAGTGGTATTGGGCATCGATGGACTTATACCTCTTGAGAAATTATTTATCATGAGTGTGAAGAAATGGGATGGAAGTGTCATAAATTAACAAACAAAAGAAAAGGTTTTATGTATTATAATTTATATTTAATTTTTTTTAATTTAATTATTACATAAAATTTTTTTATTTTCAAATGTCTTCCCTGGAGGCCTAACATGATAAAGAAGTTGAAAACATTTCACAGAAGAAACATTTCAGTCCGGTATTTAGTGAGGAGAACCATAGGATAGTTCATTGTCGACAAGGTAAAAACATACTCCCCTATATGTATAATTCCTCATCATGCTCCTCAAAAATAACTCAAACTCGTGACTTCTGGTACATTTATGGAGAATAACCTAGAAAAAAATATCATTACATGAGTGTGAAATAAGTAAGATGATCCCTAAACACTTCATGAATGCTGTTTATGTTATAATGTAATCACTTCTGTCATAAGATTCTACTGATATTGATTCAAATATGGAATAAATTCAATATTTATATGATGCCCCGAGTGATGACAATGAGGTTTCTACTGTTCATGGATTTTATGTTGGTGGTAATGATGTTGTTGATGATATTGATGCTCCCGATGATACAGTTACTTCTCAAGATGACATTATTGGTGATGAGGATGCTGGTGAATGTGTGATGGTGTGGCTGATGGTGATGAGGGTCATGTTGTTGGTGTTGTTGATGGGGGAGATATTAATCACCTCCATTTTTGACTCAGTGGGATTGATTCTTACAGATGTTGTTTAATGACTTGAATTAACGTCTTTTGTGGATGAATGTGTATGTTTTTTTTATGTTTTGAAAATTATTAAAAGAAGTTGGTTGAGTTATAAATAAACATTATCATTATTTCATGGAATATATATTATTATTTTTAATTGATTTACAGGTTCATAAGCTGGTGGAAGAGGTTTTCTTGCTGCTATAACCAAATGCAGAAACCTACCTATACCCATGGGTTGGAGAACTATTGGTATTAGTTCTCTGATGGAATATTCTATAAAAATGATTTTTTCAATATGTGGGTATAGATATATACCCAAATTTTTTTTAAATAGTGGTTATTATTTAATCTACAACACCTATACCTAAGGATTTCATAGAAACTATGGGAATAGATCAATACCTGTACCTACATTAGCCACAATTCTTAAATCCATGGATATATCCTATAACCATGGTGTTCAGGGAAATACCCATATTTTAGAACAATGGGAATAGAGTAATTTTCTAGTAGTTTCCATTCCTTTCAAAAGTAGAAAACTTGTGGAGTTTGGTCTCACAAACTCATGAAGAGATGATTCTCTCTTATACCAACCTCCATCAAATTATCCATGTAGTGTATAACCTATTATTCTTATGTCGGTCGAGATCTAGAAGCTTATTGATTTGAATATGGTTAGTACAATTGTAGATGAGTACGTATATAGGCTTAATGACCTTATGGAATACACCATTGATACACTTCCAAACATCTTATTCTGGATGTGGAACATTAAGCAAGCTATCTATAGGGACATTCAATCTAGTTTGGTATCCTTATATATTTCCACTTATGCTAGAGTAATATTCTAGTATTTTGTGACAAATATAATTATATAATATAGAAGGTGGGATGTTGGATCCATTGGTGGGAATTATGTGGTTGAGTATCCTACAGTAGGTTTCATGAGTTAGATGATGATATCAATATAGATGATGTCATTATATTCTCATTCTCATACTTGACATTCTTTGGGTCATGGATTTCATTGAGGACATAGTCATCCTAGTGAGGGGAGATGGTTTTCTTATGATAGGTTTCATCACATATCTCATGATTTTCTAACCCATTACTTTGAGCAAGATAGGTATCCAATGGATGAAACTCTAGGGAAGAGGCAACATCATGGTCTGTGATCCCCCAGGCGTGTCATGGGTGACCCACAAGAATGATATAAGAATTTTTTCATAGGAGAAGCACTAGAGGGAGTATAATTTTGTGGGGAATGATTCAGAAACATCCTAAAACCTCAACCATAGGTCTCCCAAGTAAGTCTTTGGGTCATGGCGGTCTAGGTCATCGACTATTTCAATATATGGAGGGGTACAATTTGCTAGCACAAGAGATGATACCATGTAAGATATATATTTTCTATAACCATTTATATATAATATTTAAAATTAATTTTGAATAATTCATTCATAATATTATTTTTGGTGAGAGATATGGACCTTTTCGTTGATAAATCAGGCCAAAAACATTGGCTAGAGGTCTCTACAGGGAGATATTCCTTGATATCACCCATCTGTGAGAACTGTGAGTAGTTACATGGTGAAGATTGTTTACCATGTGACCTCTTCCTTCATCATGATGAAAACATATGACATCATATTATATTTTTTTTTTCATGCTTCGATCCCATATTTACTGCCATCATAGATTTTATAGATGAGTTCAAACTGATAGGACCTGATTTATCTTTTAGGGGAGAGTGATATTTCATGGCATAGAAATTTGGACATGGGACTAAGAGGATGTATCCCATAACGCATCAATGGGAATTTTTATCCCTTAGTTAAAAGGATTCATCAGGAATCTGGATTGCATTTTCACTAGAGTGTTTTATAGGTGACTTTCCCACTGATGTTTTGAGACTACCTTCATGGTGGTAAATGAAATTCTGTATTGAATTTCACCTTATGAACATATAACCATTTATTCTGGCATATAAAATGGTTCGTAATAATCTCTGATTATTAAGGGTGGATATGGAGGACATTCATGAAAAGTTTTCAGCAAACCAAATATGTCCCATTGGGAAGCACCAATATTTTTCATGAAAATGATAGGTTGGATCATGATGCTTTTTGAAAATTATCATTTTTTAAACGATACAATGATAAATTAAACTTACCCCATTATAAGGATTATGGTCCTATTTTAATATTTTTTATGTGTGAGTTGGTTCTATAATATCAATCATAAGTCCAACTCCTTCCAGTCCAAGGTTCATGAAGCTGATATTTCAAAGCTGGAACTCTTTTGTTGTTATGGACATTATAATTTCCTAGGGTTTCCATTATATGTGATGAATTCCCCCACTCTGTTCAGTTCATTGACAGACTAGATCATCCATTCACACATCTTATAATTTACAATTTTTTTTCATTAATTAAATACCAATCTACTCTATGTTATAGGAGAAGCATGTATAGGATTTGAAGATGGTCTTGGACATTATCTGGGAGCACCAGATTTATTCTAATCTCTAAAATTTACATGTATAAATTCACAAGGTCATTTCCTTGGACAATTAATTTCTATTTTGGAATTAACTATGGAATAGAGTAATATTTACGTAGATATTGCATAGGATCCACCCATGTGTGGGTCATATGTGATGAGTTTGCTTAGCTTGGAAGGAACTACATGAGGTTCATGGTGTAATTATCCTATATTACAATGCATTTTAACTCCCTTATTCCAAATGGGAATCCATTTACCTCGACTAAGTAGTGTTAGAGATAATTTGAATATTTTATAATAAATATAACTAGTTCTCATATATTGATACTACTAGAGGAGGGCTTGGAGTAAGTAGTGTATTGTGAATAAAATGAACATGGGATTAGTTGTTTTTCATGAAGATATAGGAAATGGTCTCATATAAGTCGATATAATTGAGACCCAGTAAGTAGAACTTTAAAAATCATGAACATGAGTATATTATGGTACAAATTTCTCTGAATATGTTGATGAAAAATCTTATAAGTGAGCACAATGTGGATTGCATTGACCATTAGAATCTCATTTATGTCTTCATGGAAAGATATCTAAACATGAGACAAAGGTTCTAGTTGGAGTTACTATAGGACTATAACATTGAGATAGTCTATACACATGGGATTGGAAATGTGTTGGAAAATTTCTTTTGTTAGAAATCTCATTCACACCTAGCGTCAGAGGCATCTAATTTGGTTTCTTCTTTATAGATGTTCGTAGTTGATGAAAGGGTAGTATGTTTTCATGAATAGATGGATCTATCTCCACTAAATAATCATTATGTGTGGGATTCATAGTTGAGATACATCTATTGTTAGGTTCTTCATAATCAATTATCATTTTAAGATTCACCAAGTAGTTTTTTTTAAGGAGGGGATCATATGATCCCTTTGTTGGTCAGGATTGTGGTTTTGTTCAAGACACTAGGGAATGTGATTATGGAATTTTACATGTCCCCTTTTGTTTTAAATCCCAGTGTATGGAATATTTATAGGGATATTAAGTTATAGTTTTAGTGGTATGGAACAAGGTTGAGTGTTTCTGAGTTTGTCTCCCAATGACTTACATGTCAGCAAGTGAAGAATGAGTAGTTGTTTGAGAAAGAATTCACACAATCTCTTAAGACCACAAATAAGAAAAGAAATGGTATATCTATGGAATTTTTGGTATGAAATCTAGTGATATAAAAATTGTAAGATTATATATTATAGATAATTCGATGACTTATGAATTTAGAACACAACCATTCCATCATGGAGATTTTTTTGGAAATTATAGGATAATTATACATTATACAGATCATCGGAATCCATATGGAACCATCAATTATTTTCCTTGATCAAGATGCACGCATCATGTAATATTTTTGGATAGGTCGTTCAAAGGTTTTTAAGACATAGTTGAAAATGAGTATGGTATTTCAACCCTAGATGGATGGGTATATTAACCCACTTTATTAGTTATAGAGGATATGTTAATATATTTTGTTTGGGGCTTTAGTCAGTGCTAGGAGAATAAAATTCCATTGGTTGAGTATGATTTAATAATAGTAACCACTCCATTAAAATTATGTCCCCTTTCAAGGCCATGTATTAGAGATTATTTAAGTCACCAAAATGTTGGATTGGGATTGGAGAAGCATTAGTTGTTGATCGATTGTTGGGTATGAATATTATACATATGGATTTCGTGACCCCCAAATAGATGAGGACAACCTAGATTTGACACAAATCTTATATAGATCAATATCATTTTCCCCTGGAGTTCATGTATGGAGAGCATGTTTTCTTGATAGTCTCCCCATGATGATGACTGTGGAGTTTCAGTCTGGTAGACAAGATATCACTATGGTTCATTAGGCGAATAAAGATCCTAAATAAGGTTAGAGAGTTTTTTACCACATAGCCCTATCAAAAAAGTTTTTGGTGGTGAATGCCTCTTCAATGTGTCACAATAGAGGAGTTATGTTCATGATCCTATACACCTCATTTACTTGGGTGATATGGACATTGTGGATGGATTCCCTTTAGCTGAGTATCTAGTGGAGATCATGGATCAACAGGATATGATCTTATGAGGATGGACCATTCCCTTGGTTCATGTGTTCTGTCACTACCTGCATATTCTTGATAAATAATAGGAGGGGAAGATCCATATGTTGGCTCAATACCCCAAATTTTTTCTAACTTGTTCTTTTTATGGAATAAATCATTGAAGGGAGGAACAATGTAGTGAATTTTTTTTCCCAATAAGACATTATAATAAATTAAGGAATTTTTTAATATGCATTTACTGAGATGACATGATATTCCGAGGTGCAGTGACACCATAATTGATATAAAAAAATATTTAATATATAATTGTTACATGATTTATATTTTTAATACAGTAATGTAATAATTCCCAAATTTATTCTTAGAAAAAAAAATATTTGACCTTCGTTGATTTTGGAATATAGTGTTTTCCATGGGCATGTCTTTATCTTGGGCAGTGATGAATGTTTGGTTGAGAGTGTTGTCAAAAATGATTTTAATTAAAATAAATAAATAATTTTTTATTTTAAACGACCTGGACATATAATCATATATATATACCTCATTATTAAAATTCATTAGGTTTATCCAGATATATCATGGGAAAATTGAGAGGATATTTGAACTTTTTTGTTGGAAGATCATGATTGGGGGTTAATGAGAGACCAGATCAAGGTGGATCAATATATAGTGAATTCAACGAGATCCCCACATTGATGGAGAATAGTTATTCACTGATAATGGATTAAAAAATTTAAAACTCTTCAGTTCTATATGTTTTGTTTTAATTAAATGTTTAATGATAAGATTTGATATGATTTATATCTTATTGGTGATTTCACCCCCTTTAAATGATCTCATTGGTGAATTATATTATTTTATTAAATTTAAATTTTTTTATTATAGGTTCTCAAATTTCAAATCCACAATATATTATCCTTGTCCATGAAATTTTTGAAAACAAATTTTTCACATTTTTATCGATATTCCCTCTCTATTCATAACATTCATAACTATAAACCTTTGGGGTTTTCATTCATCTTTTCTAGGGAAGGATAGAGGACAATCAAACCCCCATGATTTTTTATGATTGAATAAAAAACACAAAGATCGATAGTTTTCAAATGGATCCATGAAGGATCTATTATATGGATTATACTTTTTATAATTTGGCCCTTATTTTGTAATGGCATTGAGAAACATGTTATAGAAGGGAGATGCATGACATTGCATTATTTGAAGAGATTTCCATATTCTAATTTCTCTCTATAAGAGAATTTTATCTATGTCTATATGTGATTCATTATGGTTTAGAGTGGTTGATCTATGATGAAATAAATAGATAAAGAGAATGTATAGATATTTTCGAAGTATCTAAATTTCTTGTGAAAATACTAACTACAAGCCATGTTGTTTGATGAACACATGGCATGTAGCCACCATAATTGCAACAATATTTTTTAATTGAAAACAACTCATCACCCAACATATATCAAAACACATATGCCATGTGACCCTCTCTATGTTACCAAGACATGTGTCGGCGAGAAAACACTCAGACCCTCAGTTGTTAGGCATGTCATGTACTCTAGGAGTACGCTAGCTTGTGCTGGTAGCCTATCACAACCAGGAAGACTATTGAACTATGATCCCCCAAAAGGATTCCATTATGTGTTACAATTTCATGTACCTATAGAGAGACATAGGGATCATCTGGACCTAAAATTTCAATATTTTGAATCTCAATTTTTGGGAATCCTGGACAATATATTTTATCTAGGGTAAAGATTAACTCACTGAGTCATCCATCATATCAAATTCTTAGAGGTCAACTATGAAATTACACATCCTGGGATTCCTCCTTTGATGGTGGGTGTTTAGCCTCTTTCCCCAAGATAGTTATTTATGTCTTGTCAAGTCTTTGAAATGGGGAGTAACTCTATTTTTTATTGATAGAGTGGGTATGAACTCTTATTTGGTTGTTTATGGAGCTTTTCGGACCTTTTCTTTGGTTGGTGGGTGCACAAGGAGGTCCTTCATGTTGTTTGATGGTTGTCCAGGGAGTTCCTTTGCATTATCTATTGATGGGACCATGGTAGGACCATTGTGTAGGTTTTTCATGGATTAGGGAGAACCACAACATTGGTCATCAATGATATGGGTAGTACCTACAAACTGAATAGTGGTAATGTGGGGAGGACCACTGCACTAATAATCCTCATCATCGGTTGGCCCGTAATAGTATTCGATGGTACCGATGACTGAGATATTCATCTTGATCTATATTAGAGGGGTATGGGGTCTAGATGTATGGGGTAGAAAGATTGGTCCCTGTTCACATTGTGGAGGGATCTGGTGAGATTAGATTCTGGTTGAAGAGGAAACTGATGGTCTAGAAGATAACCCCTATTGGGAACTGTCATCATCCTATATCTACTGTTGTCTTAATGTGTTTCGAATTTATTTATAGGACCCTGGTAGGTGTCTCCCGAAACATGGTCACTACATGTACATTTTTAAGGTCTCCTACCTCACTATCAAATGGGATTGGTTCAATAGAGAACCCTAGAGAGAGGTTCCCAATAAAAATTTCTATTGGAAAAGTGGTGGTTTCCCCCTACATGGCCTTCATGGACACATTGTTTGAAAGGAACTGATACCTCTAGGTCCTAGAAGACCATATATCTAGTTATATTGAAACCCTTTTACTTGTACCAGTGATCTAGGGTGTTGATCACCATCCTCTAGTTGATATCAAAAGATGAGATGTGGAATGGGTTCCAAAAAGGTAAGAGTAGGGTGTAATTTTGGGCATTAGTGTAGTTGTTTGGGATTATCGCATATATTTTCCCACACCCCATCACCAATGAGGTCTAGTTTTATAGATCCATGTAGATTATGTATTTTAGAAGAAGTTTATTCAAATGTCTAAATTTTTACATGGAATATAATCGCAATTCCCCAGGATTTTCTAATACCCATGAAATGAAAGAGGGATCCATGTTGAAAGCATCACAGACCAAGGATTCCCAATGTTAAATTCTCGAAATTATATGGGAATTTCATGTTGGTCCCACCCTATCCTTGGTTGGACATAGTGATAAATATATAAATCTAATTAAATAGAAATTTATTGGTTTAGAAAACCCAACTAGTACCTATTTTTTAGAAGAATAGTTTCAAGTCCGGTTTACTATTTTTAATTTGATAACACTATCTAGGGATTGTGATTTACACACACATATTGTTTTGCCATATTATCACATTTCCAATATTAGTGTATTTAATCTCCTTCAGTGGTTTTGTGTGATCCATAATCAAAGTGGGATGATGGGATATTGGTTCTTCCATCCATGGGTTCATATTTTGAGAATGTTTCCTTGTTCGACCCTTCCTCATAGATTTAATTCATTTTCATGGAAATTGTTCATGATTACATATATAGGTGGATGATGGTTAATTTCAATTCAACTATCTGGATAGGGAAACAACATTTGGTTTTTATTAGTATTCATGTTGGGTATGTATGTGAATATTTGTACATTGGGTATATTGGGATCCTTTAATGTCATCCACATGGGAGGTCATCTCATTTTCATAAAATATTAGTAAAAGAAAACAAGGAATCATATGTATTCCAAGTGATAATTGATTACAGGGGAATATGTATATTGAGGATTTTAACCTCAGGCATCCCATTATTATATAATGGGGTAGGGATTCTGGATCACTACTTAAGTTTTATATGTTGTGGATATTGGAACAATTTTAATGTCTTGTGAGGACCATACATGTGCATGTTTAATATCATGTGGGAAAAAATCGAGCACATATTTAACATATTCTATGAATAGGATGGGTATTGGTTTATCGTTGTTTAGGGACATAATTTTTTTAGAGATAGCTTCTTGTGGAAAAATAATTCATGTTGGTTTAGCATATTTTGGGGGATAAGATAGACACATGTAAATCCTCTTTTGGGGAAAATATGGATGAATGATTAATGAATTCTTTGGATAGTATGGGATTTGTTTTAATGTCTTGAGAGGACAAGATTTGGTCCACCTTTTAACTCTTTCTGAAGATGGGTGGTAGAATAGGGTTTCCAAACGAGTAAATATTTCTCCCTTGTATAGTGGAGTGTATCCCCCCATGGGGGATAATTTCACAATGGATGGAGGAGAGTCCCCCCCCCCCCAAGGGGGATAATTTCTCAGAGGGTAATTTTTTGTTTCAACTATACAGAGATGTCCTACGTGCCATGCTTATGAGATAGGGATCAAACCCTATGTAGTCCAATTCCATATTTTATGTTCATTTGACTATATAGTTACATGTTTTTTAATGACATACATAGTAGATTCATGTTTCATAGAAAGAGATTCAATGGGGATAGTGTGGAGATTACATGTAGAGGTTTCCAAACTCTGGATTTTTCCCCATGGTGGGGGAGATTATTAAATCCTGTGATGATCATGTTAGGGGAATCATGTGTTCACCACACATGGTGCAAGTACATTTTTACATAATGTTCTAAATATGTTTTTATGAATTTTAGAATTCTACAACTAATACATGGATATATGTAGTTTTACATCATCTATCGTAGGAATGGTTTGAGATTTTACCTAAAGGAATCTCTCGGTAAGTTGAGATGAATACAATTATAAGGACCATATACCATGGAGCGTCATGGGTTTTCTATAATGATGCCACCTCTAGGGATCACAGGATATACGTTCATGAGCCTCTAGGATGAGAATGGAATTGGAACCTCTACGGAAGAGTGTGAATCATGAGTTCTAGGATTAAGGTACATTTAATTTGGTCGGATTAGGGTACTTATGATTATGATCAACATGTTGGGTAATATATGCACTATAAGAATAGGAATCTTCGGACGGGGGACCAAAAAGTTGTTGAATGAAACATATTTACATTTCGCAAATATGGAGTTGTGTGATCCATTTAATGAATCATAATTACAACACATGTTTTATGAATGAATAGTTTTCACAATATTTGGGATATGAGAAATATTTGGACCTACGCACATACTCAAGAATGTGTGATGTGTAATACCTCGAGTTTGTTTGAATATATTTCAATTAAAAAACATGTATTAAATTTATTTGGTTAAACAAATCACTAATTAATTATTTAATTTTAAAAAATACCAATATAAGCTTTCTCTATATTGAACACTGGCTTATCTTGTGTTACAAAAAACACCAAGTATTAACAAAAAATCAATATATTATTAATATTATTATTTAAGGACAACAATTATAACATTTTCATTATAATTAATGATTTAAATATTAATAAAAACTATTTAAACATTATGTATAATGATTTTATATTGAGAAATAAATATTTACATTGATATATATAATATCTGGTAAATCCATTATTTTTTCCAAAATACTATTTTCTCAAAAAGAAAATTATGTCTTTTTGTAAACAACAATAAATATAAAATTTTACACTGAGAAAAATAATTTCACAAAATAATTTTCATTTTTTATTTAATTATATCATAATTATCATTGTCTTATTATTTGGTATTTTTATAAAAATTTTCATTTCATTAGAAACACTTTAAATATAGAATTTTAATTAAAAACCAACTTCTCATAAAATTTATAAAAAATGATTATATTTTATATTTTTCTTAATGGATAATTATATTAGTTATAAATATATTATTCCAATTTATGAAATTTTAATCAATTTAATAATGAAATTCAATTTAAAATAATTGTAATCATTTGATCATTTTTTCATTAAAACTTCGATTTCACATTAAGGAAATTGGATTAATTTGAAAAGAATTTTTACAAATTATGTGAATTGAATATGAAAAAATTTATTATAAATTATTAATAGATATAATTTATAGTTTTTAATTATTAAAACATTAATTTTGATATAATTAATAGTGAAAACAATGAATACTAATCACTGTGTTAATTGTGAAAATGGTTTTACCGAGGGTTTAGAAATGAAAAATAAGGTCCAATTTTACCTATAAACGTCATTAAAAACGTTTTATGGTATTATATAGAAACATACATTAATAATATTTAAAATTATTTTCCATTTTGATCCATGTTGAATGTGAAAAATATGGGGTCTCTTATTTCATCTCAAAAATGTCTTGTGTGTCATCTCCCCCACATAATAGAGTCCACCCTTCTTCCATATTCCTCATACCTTAAAACCTCCTTGTTTAGGCCATGAAATATAAAAATAACTTCCCGAATTTTCTCCTATAATCATATAATAATTTTTTGACATAAATTCATCGTGGTGAATCTTTAACTCTAAACGTAAGGAGGATACATGAAGAAGTGGGAACATTCATCAACAAAAATTGTTATTTTATTTATTCATAAATGACATTAGATTATTTTTTAATAAAAATTATATAAAAAATTTATTATATATCATATAAATATACTTTTTAATGTTAATTTCATGTACTACAAACAAATTCACTTCCATAAAATTGGTTACAAAATCGTCATTCATGTGTACAGTAGACTACCACCTCCCAAACTGATGTCATTTATTTTTCAATCACAACATCTTATGGTTTGACAGAATGATATTTTTATTTCTTATATATAGCATATTTGATATTATTACTCATCTAGAATCATTATATAACACATAACGGTATCATCTATAATTTATGGGAATATAATAATGTCCCTCATGTGTACAACATACTACCACCTTGCAAAGGGATGTCATTCGTTCATACATTACTTGGAATGTACTGTGAATAGATTTAATGAAAATATGTGATATATATTAAATATGAATTATTCTTTAAGGGTAATATATTATTTAATTGTTTTTCTTTCAATTGAATATGAAAATGGAAACATCGTTCATGCGTACGTATAACCTACCATCTCCATGAGTAGTGTATTTCATTTCCTATCATGAAATTTTATGGATCTATATAAATAAGTATATACTAGATAAATACAATAATTTTATCCTGGTATAAATTTTGGTAATTATTAAATCATTATCGATGTAAAAGGACCAAATATAACACGTTATGAAATGTACAAAATGAAGTACTTATTCCCAGAAACAAAAGTTTAACATGTAATTGTAAATAAATGGTTAATAAAGGTGAATAACTAAATCATATTTTGTTTCATATATATTAATATGGTGCTATAATAGATTTATAATAATTTAAAATTAATTAAAAATGAGTTTTTAATTAGTCAACAAAAATGCAGAGTTAGGGTAAGGGATTTATTTTCCACTTTTAGTTTTTGGGAGAGAAATACCACATTCACCATGTGTTTCATTTGTGTGGTGTATATAAATCCCATGATTTTATTTTATTATTCTTATAATAAATATTATGGTGATCCATACATCCGTCTTATTACCTATAATTCATGGGGTTTACGGTTTCAACATTATCAATGTAGTGAGTTATTTTTGTCTCAATTTATCTTATTTTAGATGTAGACTATGTTGTACACCATTTATTTTTCTATATATATATATACAATCCGTTTTACATGTAATAACATAAATTATTTAATCATTATGATAATTTAGGTTTCATTTCTTGTTATTCCATCATTGGTCTGGTAATTAAATGTTACCAAAGTGGTAAATATATTATGATGGAATTTAATTATTCATCAAGATTGTTTAATATTAAGTATCCAATTTTTAAATTATATGGTCCATATCTAATTAATAATAAAGAATTTTCTTCTCCTGTGGATAATTATGATCTCTTTAATTAATAGTTCAATTTTTACAATCTTTATTTCATAAAATTCTCAAAAAAAAATTTCTAAGAAAATCTGACAATATTTATATCTTCAATAAGAATAATGTTTTCATCCAAAACCATGTTTTAAAAAATGTACTAATAAACAATTATAATTTATGAAGGAAATTTTTACGCATGATCAAATATTAATATTATTTGAAAATAATATTCTTTCCATTTTCCAACTAATTTCTTTTTTTACATAAAATGTAAAAGGAATCACTTTTCTAAAGTTTGCGGCATGGAAAAAATATATTACATCATGAAAATTAATTTCATTAACTAATCACTAATATGTTTTCCATTTAATTTTCAATGAGGATAGATTTAAAAAAATTATTTAAAAACAATTTCTCAAATTAAAAATTATATTTTTCTCAAGAAATGTATTATATGATCTTTCAAATTATTTTCCATCCATTATGCCCTACATTGGAGTTACCTATGTAATACCAGATATATGATCCCAGGATACCATTCATGTACTTTCTATTAATTTTTATGATTTGAGGGCATGATTATTTTGAAAGTTGTTTCTCTTCTATATATTACAGCATGAAAAAATTCTTATGAATCCAAATTTTCCACATGGGTTATTCTATGAAGAAATGTTTGTGAATATTTTCTCTTTTCTATAGGTTAGGACATGATGAGATGTTTACGATAACCATTTCATTTCAAAAATTATGACGTGATGAATTTTTATGATATTATGGCACCCAAATATATTATTTCATTATGTGATTAGATGGACATATATCTCCCCTTAATGCATCGTGTGGATATTTATATATCATGAGATAGACCTGAATGGATTGGGGAGTAAACCCAGTTCAGTAAGGCCGAGCAAAAATAGGGGGTGATCGTGGTTGAGAAAAATTAGGAAAGAATGGGGAGTGAAACCCGATTCAGTAAGATAAGGACTAAATGTGGAGTGAACTGGTTTAATAGTAGTATTTTTAATCTATGATGGTCATTGATGTGATCCCAATCTAATATGTAAATCACTCTTCATAATTGTGTGTATTCCACAAATTCAGTGTTTTATTCCTATGATATGGTCTTATGGACAGGTTATTTGATTTCCATATTATTCATGTATTTTGAACAACCAATATTTATAACATTTTCTATGATTATCATATTAGATAAGAGGGGTATGTTTTCAAATTTTCTACTCGTCTTCTCATACACTTAGGCTCATTTTATACTTAAATATATCACTTATTTATCATTACAGAGATACTAATCTCACCCATTCATACATTTCCTTTTCCAAGGATATGATGATATTTATTTTGTATGATATGTTAAATAAGCATTCTACTTTTGCAGAATGTAGTGGGAGATAATTTATCTCACATACGTAGAACTATTTGTGTTTCCATGATTCCAGTGGAACTAAACTATTATGGTCATTAGTCATGTGTTTGTGAAATGTCATGAATACAAATAAAAATGATGTCATATAATGTATATATATCATAGGAAATTTTATTTTGTATAATATAAATGTTTTAGTGGCCTTTTAAAATAGGATTATAAATCTTTAGTCCTTACCTATGGACATGTCTATATAAAAGTCTTCAAATGAGTCAATGTAGAGGGAACTGTCTTGACTTTTTTAAAGAATATATTTAGTGGTTTCAAGAAATTACATCATTATCTGGATAGAAAATGTGGATGTTGTTCTAGTACATATGTACCTAGGGCTAACACACATGAATAAAGTTTATTTAGTTAGACTCAGTTGGGTACTAGTGAACACAAATGGGCATTACTGCACATATTAGTTTTCACTCAGGGGGGATAATAATTGGAAATTCACAAACTCATTGTGAATCATCAAATAATATTTAAATAGAAGAAGAATATGAATATCCTTGGATAAACCTAAGGATTCATATATTTAATGGAACGTGTCATGATTTATAAATTCTATATGTGAATTTCGGGATTATGTGGTTCCCCACTATGATTTTTGATTCTAACTATATGATTGTTTGTTTTAGTTAATGTTTAGAACCAAAAGGAACCATGTTAATTATAAGTGAAACATAAATTACAATGATTTTATTCCTTATTATCCAAAAATTATGTAAGATAAACTGAAAATATTCATTGTAATTCTCCCCCACTTTCTCAATCTAGGAATCATATTGAACTTATAAATGAAAAAGTAGGGACCAATATTATTTTTGAGTCCTCCATAAGGAAACACACACCATCATTCACTTGGAATTATAGCCCAGTAGTTGATGAAAAAGGTATCAGTACCAAGGAAAATATATTTTCCATTATCCTGTGTTCAGAACATGAAAAATTAATTTTGGATATCTATGATTTCAAAACTGAATCATATCAATAGAAGAATCTTATAAAGAATCTGATGAAACCTGATGAAATTGAAACCATTGTTTAAGAAATGTTCATTGATTTTTTTTAAATTGTAAATTCCTCATAATATTTATACAAATATCAAGAGGCATTTCCTTGAGTTAAAAATATGGATGAATAATAAATTAGTATCTATGAAGAAACTTTTATAATACTCTTTAGTTATGCCTTTAGTATAGTAATCCAACAAGAAAGTAATGTTAATTGATTCTTAAGTTTCTTAAAACCAAATCTATGTATTGAATTATCAATAATAAAATTAATTATCCGTGAATATATTATTCAATGTGATATAAAGGTGTAAATAGTGGTTGGATTAATGTAACAATCTGATGATTTGGAAAAGAAAAAGATGATTGAATTAGTAGAGGAATATGAAACCATGGAGAGAAGAATATGATATTTCCTTTATGATAAATGCATGGGAAGAGGAATAGAATAAATTGTATTATAGGGGATTATTAATTTTTTATGTGTGGAAGAGATTTTTATCAGAATTGTTTTAGCGAAGTTATGATATGATGTTAGATAATGATGTGAAAAATGATAATGTTGAATAGGACTCACCACCAACACTTCATTGATTAGAATACAAGGATAATGGGAATTAGGATAACAAGTCCCCATTCATGATGGTCATTGATGAATATTGATGTTAGCAACATCCTAAACCATGGGACAAGGGGAAATCTCATGTCATCACTATTTTTTAGGAGGGTTTTGATAATAAAATGGTAAATTTTATACTTACCATCCACTCTAGAACTATTAAGGTCTTATTTTACTATATATCTACCAATTATATGATATCTATATAATTCTATAACGATATAAAAACACTATCGAAACTATTATATGTAGATATATTAGTATACACATTTAATGGAATGATGATCAAAACCCATGTCTATGACTCCTCTTATGTTGAGAATGCAGATAATGCCTTTCCTGTAAATATTTTCATTCTTACTCTAGTTGAATTTGTTGTTATGATGCAATTAGATTGGAATTATCCACATAAATACCAAAATTATTTTTGATTTAGGGAAAGTAGTTTTGACACTCAAACTAACCTATGAATTACTATCAATGTGATGATATGTGAAAAAATTTATTGCAGATCACATCTATTTTATTCGCCTAGATTCCCATTTATAAGGGGGTTTTATCAAAAATTATTTAGGGAGGAATATAATATTGAACATATTCCCATTTTTTAGTAATATGATGATGTGTTTTTAGAATATATTCATAATTTTCCACCAATATGTTAATTTTAATTGTTAATAAAATTCATAGATAGTTCCACACACATTTCAATGAACCCTAATAGAATAGCCCTGATTGTGTTGTAGTAATTGATGAAAAAACACCTAGAAAATCATTTAAAGGGATTCATTTACTATGTATGTGACTTTTGGGTGAAACTATTCTTTTTTTTGAAATAACAATATAGATTTAAGCGACTCTTAATTTAATTTTGGGAACTGAACAAGATCATAATAAAAAACAACTATCATCTTCCCCATATTGATGATTTATTTTGATAAACCACATGGAAATAATACCTTTCCAAAAATGGGCATCGTTATAGATATAATCAATTGAAATAAACAAGGATTATATACCCAATACAACATTACATTCAATGTGTGAACAATAGTAAGATATAGTGATGTTGTTCGGTCATACAAATTTCTCTACTAACATCGTGGATTTATTGAATAGATTAATTATTGATTACCTTGACTACATTGTGAAAATAATTTTAGATGGTATTCTAATTTAATCAATGAGAATAAAAGATAATGAGAACCAATTGAAAATTTTACTATAAATTCTATGAAATGATAAATATATGAAATTTTTATAATGTGTTAATTTTAGTTGCAAAGTGTATCATTTTTGGGTCATATAATTTTGAGAGAGGGTATATTAGTTGATCAATAAAAGATAGAGGCAACTGAATGTTGAACCATACCATCCATGGTGAATGAGATCTATAGTTATCTTGGTCTGTCTAGATATTATCAATGATTTTTGGTTAATTTTCATTACTATCAAATCATATGACCATGTTATCTTGGATGTGAACCATGTTCCCCTTAATAAATGAAAGGGAGAAAAATATCACGAAACCGAAGACAAGAATAGTCTGTGCACATGTTCTTATATTGCCCTATAGTGTAAAAGTGGTTTTAACATATACTTATGAATCCAATAAGATATTTAAATGAGTTCTTATACAAAATGAAATGGTTATAGCTTATGCACCTTGATATTTGAAGGACCATGAGAAGAATTATCTAACTCTTGATTTTGAGTTTGTTGTGGTATTTTTTTAATTTATGATATGATTAAATTATCTTTATGGATGATATTATGATATATATATATACTAATCATGAAATATTTATGTATATAATAACATATAGTGACTCTAATATTCCTCCATGAATATTTTTATATTTTTTTAATGATTATGAATGATCAATACATTACAACCATGTGAATGTGAACAAGGTGGACAATGCATTGAGTCGAATGTTTCATGACATCATATCTATGATTAAGACGTCCAAATGTTCAATTTTTTGTATATTCCCAAAGGATAGATCCATAAATTCTGATAGAAGGGTAAAAATATTATCTTACTCAATTGAATGTTCAACCATCAATCCATGTAAAGATGAATGTTGTGTAGAGGGAAGTTATAGAGCATCAAAAGAAGGTAAGAAATGGGTTTGAGTTTAACATTTATCGTGATGGAATAATTATATGCAAAAAACAAGTATGTGTTCCATTTATACAATATTTTAAGAAAGAGATATTAGATGATGGTCATAGTTCTTCATTAGCTATTAGTCTGGTTAGTGTGAATACTTATAGTTGTTTTAACGAATACTTCTGGTGGGATGGCATGAAGAGATATATCAATGTGTATATATCTCAATTCTTGTAATGTCATCATCTTATGGATAATAAAGAAATTTTTAATGAGATGTCACATCCATGAACAAAAAAATAATGGAAATGGGAAAAATCACCCATGATTTTTCATTTTACTCCCCAAAATGTCTAAAGGGGATAATGATATATCTTTTATAGTCAATCACCATTCTAATCCAACACACTTAATCAATATTAGATTTTAATTCTCTATAAATTACTATTGTAGGATAAATATTAATGAAGTTGTACGATTTCATGGATCACTACATTCTGTTGGTCCCAATAGTGATATGAGGTTTACCTCAATGATTTGTAAAAAATTTCAGCAAGATCTTGATATGGAGTTGAGTTTCACCACTATATATAATCCTAAAATATAAGGCTATTTTTAAATAACAATTCAAAACCTAACGGATATATTGACATCTTGTTCTTTAGATATAAAAGGTGGTTGGGATCAAAACCATCAACTATTTGATTTTTCTTTCAGTAATATCTTTCACTCAGTTATTTAGATAGCTATGTATGAATCCTTATCTGGAAATAAATATAGATCCCCAACACGATGGAAATAAGTTTGAGGAAGAAATCGCATGGGACATGAGACAACTAATGAAATGGTGGAGATGATTAAATTCATTCAGCAACATGAAATGATATAATATTATTGTTATAGATGTTATGATTACAATCTCCATTTTGGTCTAGAATTTGATGATTATGACACAATGTTTCTATTAATTTGTCCATGTTATCATGTTATTATATTCAGGAAAAAAGGGGAACTAGGCCTTTGGTATATCTGTCCCGCTGAAATTCTTAATCATATCATGATGGTTGCATATCACATAGAACATAAACTAAGCCTCTATCGGGTCCACAATGTGTTTTGTTTATCTCTACCAAGGAATTTCATACCTGAACCTTCATACATTTAATGTTCAAATAAAAACATTCACCCAATCATTTTCTTTTGTGGGTAATCCATCAGTTTTATGACACTATGTCTGAACTTGAGAACGTGATAATATAGAAGTGTCTACATTGTTTTTGAAATGATGAATCTTGATGGAATAATTTATTTTATGGGGCTTATAAAGTGGAACCCCATGTTTTTATGTATATTTTTCTAAATTATTTAATTTTATTTGACGGACTATATAACACAAAACAATGATTTAAAAATTCATTATTAAAAACACTATGGTAATCTTATTTTACATGAAATGCATAATTATCCTATTATATACTTAATTTTGAGTTCTAACAAAACCAAAACACATTAATAATATTATTATTTAAACAAGATTATTAAAACACAGCCATTATACATAGTGATATGAATAGTAATAACTATTTATTATATAGAAATTAAAATGTTTCTATATAAATAGAATAATATTGATAATAAAATCCATAATATTTGGTAATGTCTTCATATGTTTCTTGAATACTATTTTCATAGATAAATGATCATTATTAATTTTGAAAATATTAATAAAAATAATTATTGACACTTATATAAAATTAATTTGATTAAATAAACAATTCTTTTTAATTTATAATGTAAAAATTTTATTATGTTGATTTTTGGGGATTATTCAGAAAAGATTCATTTTTTAATAATATTTCAAAGTAATGAATTTTTATTGAAAACTCCTTTTAATTTAAATTATTTGTAAATAAATATTATAGTTTCAATTAAATTTAACGTACAATTAGTTAAATTATAAATATATTAATACAATTTTCTAAATTATAATCAATTTCATATTGAAATAGGATATGAAAACAGTGTAAACTTTTGATCATTTTTTCTTTAAAACAGTTATTTCTCATCATATCTACAAGATTAATTTTAAATTATACTTTCTCACACTTATGTGAATAGAATTTTAAAAAAGGAATTAAATATTATGAATTTTCATAACATATAATTTATAATAACACAGATTTATTTTTTTCCAAAATGTATAGTGAAATTCATAAAAAATATTTCCCACAATTAAGGTAAATACAAGATTTACCAATGGTTAAGTAAAAAAATATAGGATAAATTTACCTATAAAATTTTATAATTATTTTTCTATAAATATTTTTACCTTATTCTATTATATATTTTTATCCATTTTTTCACTTTTACTGGGTGAAAAACATGGTAGCACTTATTTCTTTACTAAAATTTCATGTGTGTCCTCTCCCACACTTGTAAAAGGCAACCCCTCTCCTCTAATCATCACACCATAAAACCACTTTAGTTCAGAAAATACCTACCAAAATACCTTCCCAAATGCAATATTTTAATCTTATTAGCTTTCATTAATATATAATCCATCCTTAGAAGGCTTTTAGTGAAATCCTATTGAGGATAGACGAAGAAGATATGATGTTCATCAATGAGAGTTTTTGTTTTTTCCCTCCACCACAGTACATTTATTTTATACATTTTAAAAAATTAAAAATTATTATCATAAATATATTTAGTTTTTTAATTTTATTTTCATGAAATGGAACCATTTCTACTTCCCTTAAATGGGTTACAAGATAATCATTTATGTGTGTGGCAGACTACCTCTTGACGATCGATGTTGTTCATTTTTTTCATTACCAACCATCAAAGTTTGAAATTATGGTGTATTTACTATTAATATATGAAATATATGAAAATATTATTCTGTTAAAATTATTATATCACACACACATTCAAGAGTTTCGTTTTTTGGTAATATGATAACATCACTTGTGTGTTTGGAACTCTACAGCCTAATGAAGCGATGTGATTCGTTCACACTTTTCCTGGAATATATTAATGATGTGTTTATTAAAAATTTGAGATATTGTTGTAATAAAAAAGACTCTATAATTATAATATATTATTTATTTTATTTCATTAAATCAAATATGAAAATTTAAATAATGTTTATGTGTATGTAGGACCTACAGTCTCCATGAATGGTGTATTTAATTTCCTATCACAAAATTTAATGAATTAATCTAAATAAAATTATACTAGATGTATATTATATTTATATCATGGATTAAAATATTAATATAATTAAATCATGGTCAAATTAATAGAATAAAAATAACAGTTCATAACTTATACAAAAACCAAAGCGGTTATTAACACACAATGTAACCTTAACATGGAATTGTTAATAAAAGGGTATAAGTAAACAAAATACTGTATTATATATATGAATATTTTTATATTAAATATTTATATAAAACTAATATTTTTTATATAAGAGATTTAAATGAGTATGATAGATGTCCATATTAATGTAAGGGATTTCTATCTAACTTTAATTTTTTGTTCGAAAAATAGAATATTCACCATGTGTTTATTTATGTTGTTTATGTACATTTCATTAATTTACAGTATTTTTCCCCTTTTTAAAATTATATTGATACATACATCCACTTTAGGGTATATCATTCACATGGTTTGTGGTTTCAATGATATCGATGTGGTAACATAATTTTATTAATTCCCTTCTTTGAGATGTGTGATATGTTATGAACCTATATTATTTCATGAGGTGTATTTACATCCCAATGGACATGTAATTTAATGAATTTTTTTAATCCTAGAGATATTTTGTGTTCTATTTTATGTTATTACTTCATAGGTATTATAATTCTACATTACCAAAGGGGTTAATATTTTATGGTAAAATTTCACATTTATCAGGATTGTTTTTATTATTTCTCTAATGATGAAATATAATTATCAACCTCTAATGGAATTAACAAGGGTGTCATTATACTCTAGTTATTCATGATAAATACATATAATGGTATTATTTTTCCATTCTCTATTACATAAAATTATTTGGAATATCTTTTAAGAAAATATGAATTTATTTTTATCTTCAGTTAGAAATAATTTTTCTTCTAAAACCATGCTTTCAAGAAAAATTATATAATATTTTTAAATTTTTTTATATTTTTAAGACAATTTATTTGCAATTTTATCTTTTTATGAATTTTTTTGAATGGAATATTATTTTTTTCCTAAAAAACCCACTAAACATTTATTTAAAATGTGAATGGAATCTTCATTTTAACATAAATGTGATAAATGGAATTTTTGAATGTTATGAGACATAATTTTTTTGAATAAGAAGATAAAATTTTTAAATCATATTTTCCAATAAATATTTTTTGATAATTTTTTATGTTCTAAAAATATTTATTTAAATAAGAAAAGATATTTTACTCAATAATTTCATTAAAAGTCCATTAAATATTATTTTCCTTCTAATCTGACATCTGATGGTGTTACATATTCCTATTGGGGGTTATGGTCAAAGGATACCATTAATATTATTTGTAAAAATGATTTATTATTTTATGGAAAGATGTTTATTTATCTTGATTCTCTTCCACATGTTACACCATAAAGAAATTTTCAAGAAACAAATTTATTTTCATGGGTTTTATATATTGAAATGGTTACAAAACATGTATCATTACTAGTGGTTATGATATGATGAAATTATATGGTACCCAATTAATTTAGTGTTTTCATAAATGATTAATGTTTATTATCTGGTGGAACAAATATTTATTATTTAATTATGTGATGGGTGGGAGATAATTCTCTCTCTAAGGAATTAGGTGGACATTTATATCCCATGAGACAAACTAGACTTCAATGGGGAGTGAACCTGTTTCATTAACATAGCTTTGGAATGAGTAGTAAATCCAATTTATTAAGATAGGGATGGAATGGTTAGTTAACCAAGTATAATAATTCCAATAAATAAAGGGGATTGAACTTAGTTTGTTTATGGAATTTTTACATTATGATGGTATTGTTTTTGATCATTGACTAATATGGTAATTATTTTTATGCTTATCTATATACTATAAATTCCATGTCTCATACCATTATTATGCTATCATGTTCATTTTAATTTATTTCTTTATTAATCATTTCTCATGATATTCAATTATTTATTCCAATATTCATGATTATAGTCTTTAATATATAGGGTATACATTCAAATGTTATGCTTATTTTCCCACACCCTTATGCTCATGTTATGCTTATATATCTATCTTTTCTACCCTTACTAATAATATGATCTCACCATTTCTTATGTTTCATTTTCCAAGTTTTTATGATATGTATTACGTATGATATTTCCAATAAAGATGATAGTTGTGAAAAACATAGTGGGAAATTATGTATCTCAGTTATGGATAAGTGATTATGATTAAATGTTTCCAAAGGAACTAAAAAATATGGTCTTTAAAATTTTGTTTTTATAATTTAAGGAATACCCATAAAAAATTATATAATATATATTTATAAAAAACATGGGTTTTTATACCATGGATGAATCACATGAACGAACCTGGTCATCCATGTCTTTTGTTTCATGATGATGACACAATAATAGACCATGTCAAATTTGGGCTCACATAAATACTATCTCACATGTCCTCTAACATGAATTATCCATGTTCTATTGTGTTGCACACTATTATAGAAGGTAGGTATTTTTTTTCACCTGAGTGGTTATTTGTGTTCATAAGAGCCTTTCATAAGTAGTGTGTGGGGTTATAGTTATAGTTCAAATTATCAATTGATAGTGTGAAACATCACTGGGGGAGGAAAATGGTTGTGTGATACTCAGTCCCTTACCACAGGGGGATATATTTTCAAACTTATAAGATAAATATTTTATTAATCTAACATCTAAATTGTTATAGGATGGGTTTTTTCACCATTTTCTTTCTCTTCGTTGACCTACCATTGGTGCCACCGATTGAACTATGTATCGGAAGAAAGTTATCATCTATTTTTAAACCAAATTCATAGTCACATATTTGATTTTCCTCTATTAATGCATCATTTTTTCACACAATAAACCTATAAATTATTTATTACTTCGATTATACATTTAACTAAGTGTTTCCTTAGGTGAACAATTCATTTTCTTGTTTTTCCACATATTTGTGCATAACAGATGACATTTGTTTTCAACATGCTCCTTAGACTCTGATTTTTCTTTCATGGAGCGTTTTGTTTTCGATTCATTCAAAACTATCCTATTTGATGGGAGTCATATTTTTTCACTAACAATTATCAATTTTATATTGAATTTTGATATAAAATATTTTGGTGTGTGAGATCTTTTTTTTGGAAAAATACATTTTCCATCGTGCTCGTAGGATTGATTTTACAAAAAATTGTAACGATTATATGAATTAGATTAGATAAAAAGGATTAAATATTTCGAATTAGTGTAATTAATATAATATAAAAATTCCAACACATTTTTGTTCATAATAAATGGAAATGATTGTAAAAATTATTTACCATGTTTAAAGAGAAAACATGGGTTTTCTCGATAAGTGAAACTATGTTAAAATTAATTTTCTACACACATAAGACATTTAGTTGATAAATTTTATTTAATAATTATTATTAGTCACTAAATGTATATAATAATGATTTTTTTGTTAATGTCTTAATTAAATATGTAAATAAAAAATTTATTTACCATTGTGAAAATGAAAATGGTAAAATTTCGTAACATTAAAATATAAGGGAATATAATGATTCAAAAAATGATTCCATTTTTAGGTTGGTATCATCATATCCTTCCCTATAACACATAGTTTATCAAATTTTGAGCAACTTATGGATATATTGACCTCTCATTATTAAAGGGTTTGGGGTATTTACAAAAATTTCAATCCTAAATTTAAAAAGTTCACCCCTAACCTCATTTATTCAAAACTATCAAGACATTTATAATTACCAAAACCCCCCATAATATAACCCTATAATAATTATCCACAATATATAGGATATTAAAAATCCTAAAAACCTAATCATAGGGTCCTTATTAAGATATTTAATTGAAGGGTTTCTTAATAAAGGTGATCATATTCACTAAGATCCTTATCTTTTTTATAACATTAAATAGTTTCTTAAAAATTACTATAAATAACACCATTATCTACCATATATTTATTTTTTATTATTCTTATGTAATAATATTTATCGATGTACTCCATTACAAAATGAGAAACAAAGTCATTTTTAGTCTGTATAGGGAACTAGGTCCTCATGAACATATGTAATTTTTTTCCATAACCAAATCTTATATAAAGACATAATGAAAAAAATAAATAATATATATTAAATAGAAGATATGATATAAATTATGGTAAATTAATGTATCATCCACTTCCTTAACCTTTCACTCATTAAGTGTCACACCCGAGTTTTTGTCTTCATATTTTGTTTCGATTAAAAGATGGATCTTGATTCTTCCCTCATGTTTTCGGTGTGACGGGTTTGATTTTTTGGTGATATCTTTTTAAATTTTTTTTTTAATTTTCTCCATGGGATTCTTTTGAGTTTTGGATTAAAATGAAAAAAAAAATTGTTTGGCAGCAACTGGTGCACAGTTTGCGCATGATTACGGGAAACTATGGACCTTAACTAGGAAACCTTGTGCTAGGGGTGTCATTTTTTGATATAGATGAATCTCATAGCTAGTGCATAATTTTCCAAATAATTTAATTGAATTTCTGGCATGTCCCTTGTGCACTGTGTCTACCACATAGTTTCCAAACGATTTTGTAAAACGTGCGGGAACATATAGAGTCTTGTAAATGTCATAATTTTTTTAAAAATATGGTTGTTTTCTCTCAGGATTTAGTTCCAAATCCCTCATTGCTCACCCCATTATAGATTATCATACCTTGGAACCGATATCAATTATTCTTAAATCCCATGATTTATCTAATTTTGTTGTATTTGTTATGGATTCATCAATGAAAAGTCCTTCAATTATGTTTCTTCCTTTGTTTCTTCTCTTATCTTGGTTTTGTCCTCTTATTATTTGTGGTTTTGTTTCACCAGCAGGTTGGGTGATCAATTTATGGTTTAATAATTATTTTTTGTATATATCATTGAGTTTTTTTGTTGTATCCTACCTTTTAGGGCCTTGTGGTCATGCAATTATTTTTTCAAATCATTTACTAGATATTTTTATATATGATGGAGGTGGTTCCCGCCACTAAAATTGTTAGATGATTTCAATATGCATGTTTGTTTATTTAAACATGATCTATAGTTAAATTCTATTGTGATAAGTATATTTTGGAAATTTTTTAGATTGTTTTTATATTTAAGTGAATTTTCAAATTGTATGGTTTATGATTGTGTATGTATTATTGTGATGTTTCATGAAAAGGGTTCTATGCTTTTTGTGAATAGTCATAAATGAGATTTCAATAGTGTTTAATGGTGTGAATGAGTTTTCTTATAAAAATGAAAATATATAGCACATTAGTTTCCTTTTTATGCACCTTTTTCCTAAATTTTAAACCATTTAAATGAAAGAAGTCATGTTTTAAAAATGAACATGGTAAATGGGAGGATTTAAAATATGGCATGAACTATAAACTTGATTAATCAGTTCTGGGACTTTAGTATTTTTTAATTTCGAATTATGAATTGTGAATGTACAATGTAATGTGTTTCTAATTGGTTTTTGTGTGTGCGAAATGAAAATTCATTTGTTATGTAAAATGGTGGGTTCTACAGTCTATTTATAATTATTGGTAAGTGAATGTGAAAATGGTAGATTGTTTCACATGTGAAATTAGATTGAACACATGGGAATATCTTGTATCTTGGTTGGATGACTATATCTCATACACTAGTGTTTTTAATGTGTCTACTCATAGCATCACTTAAATAGATTGATGATTGCATCATTAAATAAACATGAATAATGATTGGAGACCACTAGGCCATTGGGGTGTCACCTCATAGAGGATCTATAACTATAATTTTAATGGTCATTATTATTATACAACCATTCATCAAGTATGTATGTTCTAGTGTCTCACTCGATCTATATTACTCCTATGGATTTACCCATGTTTTTGTCTTCAGGTTTATGTCATGTTGTTCCATCTCTGGACATACAGTGGAACTTAATTTCATTATATTTTACAAAAATTCTATATTAATAAATATGTTCAATTTAAGTGTTTCCTTTAAAAGTGTTTCGTTAATTTTCTTGTTATAAAAATGTAATTCCATTAAAAACATTTCTTCGAAATGATTCAAATACTTTTACATAGTGAGAATGTAAAAATTTCTTTTAATGTTAAGGGATGGAATACTCTTTGGGGTGGAAATCTACAGGGATTTTTCTTACCCCTAAAAAAATATTTGGATTTATATATTCTTTTTCTTATATGATCCATGTAATGAAAATATTTCTCATGATGATGTTGGTGGATCATGTTTTTCTTGCTCACTATTGAAGGTGTTGAAAATGGAATGATGAGGGTGATTCCCTTCGCGATCACTGAGTTTTTTTGGAATTTTTGGTGTTTTACATTCACTATAATAGCTATGGGTGTTGATAAAAATTGTGAAACATTTTATCAAAAAAAATTTGTACCATGATAGGTTTTGGATATTCAGTTATGTCTTGTTTCATATTGAGGGTTATTCTTGGATACGAAATTAGGTGAAATCGTTCCAGATGTAATTCTTTGATACCAGCATTAGTTTCCAGCCCATAGGGATCGATTACTTCCTTTGGGTTATGAGATGGGTCAGGTCGGGTGTCAGGATGGATGGAACACGGACTTGGATTGTGATAAAATGATATCAAAGTAGTTTATACTCTTTTGGGTCATGTAGTGTGAATGAGATTGCTGGAATATCATAGAAAGGATTATTGGGAGATGATGTTTTGAATTATGAGTAGGGTGTCTGGAAAACACGCCGTGTGATGGGAAACGAGTCACTATGGGATGTATTTCGATATTTGGATATTTGGGTTTTTGTTAGTTATTTTGTATATGGAAAATGAAAAGCGTGTTTGGTCAAAAAATTAGTGATCTTGAAGGGAATGAAATCCATATGGGGTTTGGACATGGTCTTGGAAGAATCTACATAATGGTGGTGTTTATTGTCATATCCCCTACAACTCTATTACCATGCCTCCCCTTGACAATAGTTTTTCATTTCACATCTCTCCATGGATTTCATGGGTACTGAAATATTATTTTCAAACCCATTTATTAAAAATTGTGAAAACTAGAAATTAATGTGGAAATATATTGGGTTTATAAAAATGTAAAATGATATTTTACAATTTAAATCATGAAATATAAAAAAAAATTATGAAATGAAAATTGGGGAAAAACGGTAATTGATTAGTGAGGTTAGATTTTTATAATAAATACCTTGAGATTATTGATATCATTTGTTTAGAGAGTATATTATTTTGATGAGGGCTTGGAATTGGGTTTTAACCAAATAAATTTTAATTTAAAGGGATATATAATCTCAAACAAAATGAAATGGAATGATATTTGGATCTATAAAATGGTTTTCGATTTGGTAATTAGTGAACTATTAGAATTTTTTAGCCATTTCTGAAATGGGAATTAAATTTTTGTGTTTGTGGGTGGAATATTTATTTTGGGAAAAGAAATTGTTTGGTTGTGAACTTTGGTATTCCCATGAGCAATGAAATACTTTAGATATGTGTAGGAAATTTATGAGTTCCTAGATTGATAGGAGAATATACACATGTGAGACTCCATTTAATACCATTGGTGAGTGTGAAACCCAACAATATTGTCTCTTTTTTAGAAGTGTTCTTAAGGGAAAATGTTACTTGTTTTGTAACTAGTGGTTTTTTTATTTGTCTCCATGTGGTTTGGGAGTGTTTATTTAGAGGTGTTTTGAGTTTGGTAACTCCTCATGTTTAAATGGTGATTCGTGTGTGTGTTCTCGTCAATGAGTTGGTTTGAAGTTATAGTTATTGGGGTTTTTTGGGGGTTGTTCTAGGAAGCCATAGATTTGGTTCCCTTTGTGTGTTTGGTGTTAGTTTTTTGTATGTTTTGATCGATGGGATAGTTTGATTGGGTCCGTCATTTCCTTTATTGGCATCTGTATTCCACCACGAGATTGATGCATATTTGATGTGCGGATATGGTTGGTTCACTGTTAGAAGACCATCTAGTAGATCCATGTAAAGACTATGTTCTTAAATTTTAGAGATTGAATCCACCTCTCTTTCTCAATCATGGAGATCACCTTGAAGCAGAATAGTGGATGAACATAATATAATGAAAACCTAGTTTTATTAATTTGTTTGTGTTGTTAAAGTTAAATTTTTCCACCTTCATGCATGAGGGTCCGACCTAGATGTGGTGAAGGGAATTATAGTAATGGAAAGAATCTTGAATCTATTTATAGTGGCAACAGTATTAAAAATTCTTTTGGATCATTCACCAATTTCACTCAGTAATAAGATCATGTTGTGATATTAAGTGTGTTATATCTGGAAATAATAGGTTTCTAAGTCTATCTAAAAAAAATATTGGGATCTTTTGGGGTTTTATTAAAGTACCAATAATTGTAACGATTCCTTGTTTGTAATGGAAATTTTCAGTGGTGGTTCATGGTGTCATGTTTTCTTTCAAAAATTAAATTGGATACGGAAAAATACTTTTAGAAATTATAATTTAATGTAAGTGTGTTTTTCTTTCTAATGATATGAACCATACTGCTTTAAATAGAGGAGTATTTTTTGTCTTATTGATTATGTTTTTTCTCACTAAAGGAGAAAGAGGATGATTGTTTTCTATCTCATGTTTCCTTTTCTTTATGAATGACTCATGTGGGTGTATTTCAGTATTATAGAATGTTTTGATATTTTCGTTTTTCCGAGAAGTCATCATGGTTTTTCATAGAACCAACGAAAGTGTTCCGATCGAGGATTTTCATTATAAGTATGTGAGGTAAGAGATACTTCAAACATTTGGGATCTAGCTATAATACTTGTATAGAATATCTCAATTGGTCAAGAACCCCATTGATGTAATGTAACTTGGCCAAGAATTTATCTCCCATTCATGGAATTGATACATTTTAAGCTTCTTGAATAGCTATTTTGTTTAGAATAGTCCAATTTTTGAAAATAAACATGAATAATTCCCTCCTTGTGGCACATGTGGGCTGGAATCCCTTATTTGGTTTTGAGGTGGTGGGGGTGGTCTCATGTCATTTAAATTCTAGTGGTTAAACATTATGGATGGGAATACCTCTTTGGTTATCCTTGAGTAGTGAACCCTAATGAAGGGGTAGTTTTCTTATGTATATTTGATTATAAGGGAAGATTCTATGTTGGACCATGTTGGCATTATTTTTCAGTTTATATTGGTTGGTTAAACTAGTTCGTTCTCTTGGTGGGGGTACCCTCTTCTTGTCTTTCTAAATTTATATCATGATAAAATAAGTATTAGATCATTTAAATTGGTGGGATTTCTATTCAGGTCTCCCCATTATGATAATCCAGTTTCTTTTGTTTTGGTTTGGTTGTGGATAGTCTCTTTTGGAGCTATCTAATCTCAAGTACACCCTCCTTCAGTATGGGTTGGGGTGGGAGTGTTTCTAGCAGGATGATTTAAGAATGGTCATTGGAGTATTTATTGAGATGTATTTTTTGGGTTTTATTCCTTTTTAGGTTGGAGGTATGAGGTTCAGTTGGTAATGTTTGATGTTATCTTGGTTTGAGAGGTTGTATTATCCACTTTTTTGGAATCGTTTTCATTTGATAAATCAACTATAGGTGTTGTGCATTTCTGTGGGTAGAATGTGTGTGTTGGGGAATCCATTACTGCATCCCAAGTTAAATCTTGTGAATCTCTGTTTTCATTCTAGAGTAATTACGTTCTTCTCATATGAGGTTACCTGGAAATATTTTTTAATTGTGCTGTAGTTTAGGTTTTTGTTTGAGATCTAGCCTTAATGTGGCTTTTCGGCGTATGAAAATTTTATGGTTGGGAGAATTGTCACACTTTATTTTTTTCACCTTTTATTATAGTTAAAAAACTAATCATGGGGTTTTAATTGAGTTTTATGTCTGAATGGTTCGATATTAAGGAGGTATTTTGTTTATTTTTTGTCCAGAATTATTTCCTTTGGCTTTCTATTTGTTTTGGAGAAAAATTAGGAAGTTGGCTTTGACTACAGGTGGCACACTATTTGGGGAAACCATACCCCTTACCTAGAAATCAGGCACCATTGTGTCATTTTTTGGTAGATCTGAATGTCATCACAATAGCTTGGTTTTTCAAACCATGTGACTAACCATGTGGCATGTACCTTGTTGATAGTGGTGATCAAAAGGTTGCAATGTGGATTGGAAAATCGTGCAGAAAAACTATGTGGATTATCAAAGTCAATAAATATATGTAAATTATGGTTGTGTACTATCAATATTTAGCCTCAAATCCCTCATTTCTCACCCCATTAATGCTTCTCATCCCCAGGATACTATTTCTATTACCCTTTTCTCCCTTGGGATACCTAAATTTGGTGGATTTGGTGTGCACTCATTAAAGAAACAACAAGTATGTTATTTCTTTAGTATCTCCTCTTCTCTATGGTTTCTCGTCTTCTTCTATACATTTTTTTTCAGTCTAGTTGTGTCATCTATTTAGGGTTTAAAATTTATTTTTAGGGTTCAAACATGTTTCTTGTGGTCAAATCATTCCTCGCTAGGGTTATGTGGTGGTGTAGTTGCGGTTCCACATCATTTTCTGAAACATTATACACATGAGGTATGTGGTTTCATTTCCTATCATTGTTTGATGATTATAATTATATATTTTTTTTATAAATAACTATGTTCCATATTTCAATTTTCTACTCCGAAATATAATTTTTAAAATTTCCCATGTGTTTTTTATGAAAGTGGATTTTAAAAAGGGATATTTTATGTTTTCTTATGTTTTATTGTAATTTTTATTAAAAATATTTTTACGGTATTTCGGGAATGTGATAAATGGGATTTGAATGGGATTTAGACCTGTGAATATGTTTTCTATTGGAAATCAAATTTCTTTCATAATGGTTAATTTATTGTGTGTCTTTAATTTTAATTGTAAATTGTTAAAATAAAGGAAATCATTTAAAAAAATTGGGTTATTAGTGGATATAAAAGTGGACATGGCTCATGGAATCAATTGATCAATTGCATGCATTGCTTTTGTTTTTTACATGACCATCATAATAGACAATGTCCATTACTAATCTGAGTTCACTCCTTGCTATAACCACGTATTGCTGAAGTGGATTTACATTCCATTTTATTCATGCCAATCTCATGAGGTATAAATCATTAAATAATTTATTAGAAGGATATATAGGTCTCAAATATCTCATAATGATATTATTATTATGTTTTCAACAAATACATAAATCATTTATCCATGCATAACCAATGAAATAAAATGGGTTTCTCAAACATCATTCCATAATAATCCATTTCATATAAATGTATTTAATAAAAATAAATACATCATATAAAAAAATATATGTAATAATATGGATATAAACATAACCCTATTTAATCTTATATAAAAAATATTTTTTATTAAACACTTAATTCTTGAGGAAAATATTCTTTATATTTAAAAAATGTTTTCTTTTATGAAAATTCCCCAGAAATTTAAATGAAATTAAATTACTTGAAAATAATCATGAAATCATATAGAATAAGCATCATTGAAATAAGGTATCATGAAACCATAAAAAAACTTTCATGCCGTATGAGTTAAAAAAACATTCACCTCATACTTTTGCGGGAAAATTAAAAAAGAACCTCAAATGGATTAGCAAAAAATATTCATTTCATAATGTTTAATAAAAATTAACACATTAGTAATATTTACTATAAAAAAATTGAACAATAACATAAATAATATTAAATAATTAGTAAACATGGATCTGGATTATAAATATACCCCAGTAAATACTTACGAATAAATAATCTTAGAAAAAAATGAGATAGAAAAATTATCTATTACATTAGGTTTGATATGCATTGTATATATCTCAAACTCTTATATAATGGATTAAAAAATTAAATATTTATTTTCAAATCATAAATATTTTTATGATAACATTTATGATCATATTGCCATCATTTTTTAGTAATATTTCATTATTACTTGTTATTTGGGTATTAACTACATTATGTTCTTATGCATGTTTTGTTAGATAAGTACTTATTACCCCAAGTTATAGTTATAAAATATAAATAATATTAGTAGTATAATATATATCTTATATATTTATAATATTAATTTATATAATCATGCTTTAATAATGATTATGTAGAACAAATCCCATCGCACTGTGGAGACAGTAAGTCGTATGGATGCATGAGCGATGATATTGTTCACCTAATTATTGAATTGTATTGAATTTAATGGTTTATAATATAATATAATTACTATAATGTCATAATAATTATAGATAGTTCTTATTTCCATAGTTATACTCATCCAATTAAGGTGGTGGTGAAAATTATATTACACCACGGCCTAGAGATGGTAAGTCGTACATACGAACGCATTGTGGTTTCATTTTTCATAGGATTTATAGAAGTTGAAATATGGTTATTTAATATTTAAAATAAAATATGAGTATATGAGTGATACTTATGCTATTACTTTATAATTAAACCACTAATCAATATTATGTAGAAGAAGAATTAATTTTTAATGAATAAGTAGAAGACATTACCACTACCTAAATGTGCTTCCTCTAAAAGTCTTTATAGAGAACTAGAGTTTGTTTTGGAAGATGACCAAAACATATAGAATGAAAATAGTTATCTTGAGAAGGAAAATTGTTAGGGGGCTTCTGAGAATGCAGGATCGAAATAAAGTGAAGAGTTGAGGAAGTACTTTCCCTTTTATAATTGAGGTGAGGGGCACTTTTTGAAACCTCAATAATATTAATTCACAATAAACTAAATCACCACATAAAAACCTAAAAAATGTATCTCATTCAAATATGAGATCAGATATTATTGTAATACAATCAACAAATAATTTTTTTACAATTTTCTTTCAATTATAACCATTTCATTATAATTGACACTTAGTTATTGTATTTAATTTTATTTTGGGTAATAAAATTCTAAATATTTAATGGATATAAATATTTACTTATCTGGTGTTAATTGACCCTTAATGGATATTTTATGAAATTTTATATCTTATAATACTCACTATTTACTTTTTACATATTTATATTTGTTTTAAATATTTTAATAGAATGTTACTTTTATAAAATATCAATTGTGTCAATTTTGAAACTATTCATATTTAACTTTAACTTAATTCTGCATAGAATATAAATTCAAACCAAATTATTTAATACACTATTAAAATTTTATATTCACCTAGAAAATTACTAGAACACATTAATGTGTTCATATGATATTTCTTTTAATATTTTAAAATCCAATTATTTGATATTTCTATAAATAAAATATGTTTAACATCATAATTTTGTCATCATTAATGGTAATTATTTAATCTCAAAAAATTATAAATAAATTTATATGATGTAGTTAATTCTTGTAGATTTCCAAATACAATATGTATTAAATATTATAATCTATTTATCCATATTTTAAAATTAATAAACTTATATAAAATGAGATTGTGACATTTTGTCACATTCATTAGTTTTTATTACATTCATACGATATTCATAAGTAAGTGTCCATAATGTGATTAAATTACGAAAAATAGATAATTACAGTTGAATTTAGTCATTCAATTACATTTTTATAGGTGTTTAGGTAATTTATAATATTATTTTTACCTTTAAATACATGATTTTCCTTTAACCATTGAAATAAAAACAATTACCAAAGTTACTATTCATAGTCGCCAAAAATAAAAGAAGCATATTAACATAATTTGGACCTAATGATTAGAAATATATAATACATTTTCAAAACTCAAAACATAAAACTATTAAAATTAATTTAAAATTAATACCATTGTTGAAATGAGAAAACTGGTTTTAAAAGTTAAAATATCACAAAAGATTGAAATTTTTTTAAATCTGAATATAATGTTAAATTAATTCCAATGACCTACAAAATATTAAATAGTAAAAATATATTCAATTTATATATTTAAACCATTAAATAATATAACTTATCCATATAAATTATTTTAATGAAAAGAATCATTTTCTTTTAAAATTTAGCGTATTTTTACTATTAAAAAAGATGAAACTCATTAGAAAAATAACAGAAATTTAGCCAACATTAATTTTTATATACATCGTAAAATTAAAATTTTTATGTTGTCATATTAAAATTATTAATGTGTCATAATCTTATTTTAAAATGGGTTCTCCATTCAAAGGTGTAAAATTAAACTATTTAAAAAAATAGGATTTTATTCAAGAAATAGTGATTTATTCATACCCTATGACTAAAATTTCCATCGGATGAATATATAATTTTTTTTATCTATATAACTAATATATATCTCATTAACTTCATTAAAAAATGTAATTCACTCAAAAATAAAAATTTTTAATGGATTTATATTTTTTCTAAATAATTGATAGCCAATAATTTCACAATGCATTTCTATAAGATAGTTATAATTACACCAACTAACCGAACTACGAGGATATAACTGTAATTTTATAATAATGACATCTTGTGGTTCCTTTAAACTCATTATTTCCTGTAAATGAATCTATTGATGAATAAAAATTATTTAATGAAACCATATTATAAAAACATCCTAGTGTTACATTCTATCCCCCATAAACTGAATTTTTCCCTCAAAATTCGTCACTTAGAAAAAATATATATGAAGATGCCTCTCAATAAAAATAGTTTCAAGTTCTTATATATTTTCATCATATTTTTGGTTCCTCCAAAAATGTTAATCAAGCTAGTGGTCTTATTTCACAGAATTGTTTTTCTACGATCCAGAATATCTATCAATTGTTCTTCATAAGAATGTTACTAATCTACCGATTTGAATTTTAAGCATAGTAAATGTGAAAGATCTGGTATGGAATTTCTCAAGATATATACATGCAACACATCATGGACTTGAGAGAGATTCGGTGGAAGCCCCATTCAGAAAATTACCCTTCCAACTTGATCCAGAATTTCAAAAGGGCCAAAATACCCAGGGCATAGATTTCCCTTCTTTCTACATCACATTACTCTGTTTTTTGGAGATATTCATTGAAACCCTTTATCACCAACTTCAAACTCGATGTATTATATTCAATTGTTAGGATAACATTTTTGTCGAATCTGATTTTCATTTTTTGTTATTGAATAGATATGAACTTTTCATCCATTTCATCAACAAGATCTGGTCCGAAAAGCTTTCTTCCCCCATATTCATTCAAACAAGATGGATTTTTACAGTAATTTACATAAAGGGATTCATAATGATCCATCTGAATACTCTAGTGAAATATATTATTGTAATAAAATATCGCCAATGGTATATGTTTATCCCAAATTGTTTTTAAATCTATGTAGAAATTTCTCAACATGTCTTTCAGTGTATGAATTGTCCTCTTAGAATAACCATATTTCTGAGGATGATAAGTTAAGCAGGAACAAAAATATATTTCCAAAACATGACGATGGTTTTGTCAAAACATTGAGTTAATCCTTGGAACCCATTCAGATATAATTGTATGTGGTACCCAATTTAATCTTATAACATCCTTTACATATATCCTAGAACTCTGATCAAGAGATAAATACTCTCTAATAGAAATGAAGTGTTCCTACATCGTAATGAAATATAACATACCCGAGATAGAATTTTACCCTTTAGATTTCATGGGATGTCTGATGAAAATGTCCATTGTGATGTTTCCCTATTTCCATTTAGGAATGTGTAATGGTTGTAACATGCCCTTAGAATTTTGTCTATCATCCTTAACATGCTTAAAAACCGTGAATCAAGATACATATTAAGTGATGTAACTTATAGTTCCATCCAACTAAAAGTATTCTTTTTAGTCCCAATAGATCTTCTTGCTTCGAAGGTGAATAGATAATGATGAAATATGAGCCTCATCCAATACCTCCTTTAATTCTGGTATGGGAGGAATAAAAACCTGGTTCCTAATCCTTATTATTCCATCATAATCAAGGTTGAATTTATGAAAATTTATCACCTTAATTTGTAAATCTACATATTCTTTCTACTCCTCCTTAATCATCACCTGTATAGATGGTTAAACATTCATTTGAGAATGATAATATTTCTCCTCTTCCAATAAAACATCCAGATTCATCCTTTATATATCCCTAAATTTATGATCTTCTGTGATCCGCATCATGGATATTCTTGGACTTTGGTTTTGACTCAAAGTATCTACCACCTTGTTTTCTTTCCCGGGGTGGTATTGTGTTGAACTGTCGTACTATTTAATCAACTCTGACCATCTTCTTTGGTGCATATTAATTGTCTTTGTTGTGAAAAAATACCTTAAACATTGTTGATTAATATAAATATCACACCTTTCACTATAAAGGTAATACATCCATATCAATAATGAAAATATTAACTTAGGTAATTGCAAATCAAGAGTTGGGTAATTTTTATCATGGATTTCCGACTGCCATGAGGCATAAGATATCACCATATCATTTTTCATGAGAACCCATCCCAAACCCTTCATTGATGTATCCATGTAGATCATAATCCTTTATCCACTACAAGGTAGTGTGAGAACAAGTGCACTGGGTAACCTTTATTTTAGTTCATTGAAATTCTCATCACATTAATCCTCCCAAATGAACATAACTCTTTTCTTATCCATCTTTGTGTGTGGATCACATAATCTTGAAAGAATATTCAAAAACGTCAATAATATTGTGTCAAACCATGAAAACTTCAGATATCAGTTATATTTTATGGTCTAGACCATATTTCAAAAACCCCTATTTTTACTCCATCTGAAGATATCCCCTCTCTTGAGATTACGTGACCCAAAAATGAAACATTCAGAATCCAAATTTTACATTTGGTAAAATTTTCATAAATCTTCTATTTTCCTAGTATCTTCTTAACAATTATCAATAAATATTCATGTTTTTCATTTCTCTTTGAATAGACTAGAATATCTTCAATAATATCTACGACATACTGGCCAAGATAATCTCTAATGACTCCATTCATTAGAACCATGATGATAGCGGGGACATTAGTAAGACCAAAAGGCATCACTATAAATTTATTGTGTCCATACCTTTTACAAAATTTCGTCTTTTGTATATCCTCCTTTTTGAACATTAATTGATGATATCAAGAAAAAAGATAAATCTTGGAAAAGTATTGATATCTATGTAGTTAGTCAAATAATTAATCAACACGGGGAAGATGATATTTGTTCTTGACATTTTTCTTATTTACTTTTCAATAATCAATGATGAATCTCATTGATCAATAATTTTTCTTAACAAACAGAACAAGATCACCCCAAGGTGATGTATTATGGTTTGTGAATCCCTTATCAATATTCTCTTGGATTTTCTTCTTCAATTAATGCAACTCAATTGGGGACATTCTATAATTTGTATTTGAAATAGTCATAGCACCCCATAATAGTTCTAATGAAAACTCAACATTATGTTTTGGTGGAAGAACTAGAAAATCCTTTGGAAAACCTATTAAAACTGTTTTACAATGGGTTTATTATTAGTCATGAGTTTCTCCAAAACAATTTCATATAAATAAAATTCTTTTATTGGAATCAACGCCCCTAATATGAAATAAATTTTAACTCTAAGGTTATATTCATCATTACATCGATAGATGGTCGTAGATTTATCTAAAATATGAAATGAGACTTCCCTTACCTGGAAATTGATATTAGATCCATATAGTGAAAGACAATACATGCCATGAATGACATCAAATTCTTCTATAGGAAGTTTCATAAGATTTTCTTGAATCAATTTACCACAAAATTCTACTGGATATGAATTATAAACTTTTGATGTGAGCATTGAACCATTAAGAGTTGTCACAGCTAACTCAACATCTAATTGTTATGGTAATATGGCGATAACCTTTTTAAATTTTATTGAAATAAAAGATTGTGTGGATCCTGAATAAAATAAAACACATTATACTATCTATTAAATGGTATGTGTACCTTTCACCACTTCGTTATTGTACTCCACGTCGCCGATAATTATTTCATGAGTCTTTCCTTTAACAATGGACTTAAGAGTTTGGTGACGTTGATCATAATCATTAACACTTCAATTAGGGAATTTAATGGAATAGTAAGAAATATCCTTTCACTTGTAGAATCTATGTATAAGAGCATCATTCTATTTATCCCATTCTTTTTTCTCATCATTAGACATCTAATTCCCATATCATTGACATTAAATAACATGATAACCTTCTATTACACACATAAAACACTTACTAGTCTTGTTAAGACAATTTCCTTCTTGTTTCATTCCACACATTGGGAATAAGGGAAACTCATCTTCATTCAAGTGTGGTCATTATATTTTCCTTTGAATTCCATTTTTCTCTTCTTATCAAAACAATAAGACTAATGGGATGATACAATATCCATCTCAACTATGAGATAAAATCAAACAATTTATTCATAAATATTGAAGTCCCTTGTGAATAATTAACATCAGAGACATGGTTTTAAGATACTAAAGAATGCATCTATTTTACACTCAGGTTGGATAACAATTATAGAAGCATACCATTCAAGTCTTGTAAAATTTTGTTAGTAGGTACCAATGGATTCAGCATCCTTTTTCTTATGTTCAAGGAAATCCATCTCCTTTTTTCCAAAAAAAATAATAGGAAATTACTTGTTGAAAAATATGTTATTGAACTTTTCATATTCCATGGACTCAATTACATCTCTTTTCCTAGCATTATTGATATGATTCTACCATTGATCAGCTTCATCAACCAAATGTTATGCTTCTAAGATGAATAAATCATGTTCAGAACATTGTTGAATTGAAAATATCTTTTCAGTGGTACTGATCAACTGTTTTAGAATCTAATGGATCAGAAGACCCAATGAATGTAGTCGACCACTACCTCATAATGGATTAAATAGAATTTTCTCCCTCCTTGATTGATTGGAAGTCATGCATGCTTCGTAGAAGGAGAAAGTAATGCAATTATGGATACAATATTTTTCCTTACATCCCCATAATAATTTTTTTCTCGAGGGGGTGGGGGAAATCATTTTATTGCATTTCATATTCAGTAATAACACAGTTCCTTCAGGTTCTATCCATTTACTAAAACAAATAAAATCAATGTGAGAAAAAATAATCATAATAGGAAAACTACATTATCTGGAAAACAATTATGATTTAGCCCACATTAGGTTTTTTCATTGGTTATTCATAAAAATATCTAAAAAAATACTATTAGATCACATCCTACACATAGAAATATCCTTAGGGTTCTTACTAAAGTTCTCTCATCCTAGATTCCAAAGGTTAAGTATAATTTTTCTCTAACACCAACTATATTGAACCATACATTACTTGTTGATATTACTTCACCAATTAAATTTTTTTTATTACATAACATAATAATAACCATTCCTGGACTGTATGGATTTAGTGTTTATAGAAACTAGGAAACATAAACATCAACTTCATAAAACATCTACATTATCTCCTTCTTATTTCATCCATACTAGAATAACTTTTTACATATCTTACTAAATACCAATATTCATGAACTAGGGAAAAGAAACATATGAATAGGTGGTCAGAAATTCTCAATAAGGTTAAATAATGGAAATATGAATCATATCATAATTATAAATACATTAAATTTGAAAATCCTATCTTGCATATAAAAGATTATAATATCATGCCACATGATAAATCATAAAAGTGAAATGTAATCCAAATTTTAATAATATCAGACATGAATTTTTTTTGAATACACCCATAAGCATATAAAATCATTTCATGTTAGTCAAGGCTCACATCCAACACCAATATAGAAGACAAAGTCCATTACTGAACTGAGATCATTCATCGTTCCAGCATTGTATTACAAAACATAATTTATATGTCATTACATTTTGGTATATCACATGTGATATAAATCATTACCCAATTCATTGGAGAGAAATTTAGGTCCCACCCATCTCATAATTAAACTATTATTATGTGTCCCATAAAAACATAAATAATTTATCCTAGCATTACCTGTGAAATAAAATGGGTTTCTTAAAAATCATTCAATCATAATAGATTTAAAATAAATGGTTTTCATAAAAATAATTCCAACATATAAACAATAAAATCAAAGTATTAATAGGTATAGATAAATAACCCTATGTCATCGTATGTGGAAATTCTTTGATTAAACACTTGAACCTAATTCCAGAGTAAAATATCTTATGTCTTTAAAAAACATTTTCCTTTCACAAAATTCCATGAAATTTTATGATAAAAGAATATAGTTGAAAATAATACTGAGATCATATAGAGGGATCATCATGGAATTATCTTTTCATGAAACTGTGAAAATAAATTCAAGCCATATAAGTTAAAAAACATTATCCTCGTTCTTTTTAGGGAAAATTCAAAAAGTACCACATTTTGATTAATGATAAAATATTCATTTCACACCATTTATTAAATATTATCAACTGGGAAAAAGTAACAATAAAAATTTTAGATTATTAAAAAATATATTATATAATTTGTAAACATGGATGTGGATGATAAATATACCCTTGTAAATACTTTTTATATATAATCTAAAATAAAAATGATATTGTAAAATTATCCCTTACCTTAATCCACATCTACTTCATATATATCCAAACCTCCTATATATTGAGTTAAATAATGTGACTAATTTATTTCATAATCATTATTATATTTATTTAAATGAACAAATGTTTTATTAATGAAAATTACACTTGATCTAATTAAATGTCAACTTCTTTGGTTTTATGTTATGAATTTTGATCGTTTCTATTATAGATGTTTAATAGTGATCACATGATTAGTATAAATATAGGTCTATAAAAAATCCAATTTACTTAGACAAAGGAGGAGATGGCCTCATCCAATAGAATTTCACCACACAAAGATCATTTTTCAGAGCTTAGAAAAGAGGTGGTATCTTTGGGCATTGCTCTTGACCAAGCCCAAGCTGAGCTTCATCATGTCAAGCTCGAACGAGACCGTCTACGGGAAAAGTGGAAGTTGATAGAGATTAACACTAGATCAATGTTATCTGAGCCACCTCAAGAGTCTGTCACCATTGCACACCATACCCTTAGGTCTTATGCGGCTGTTTTAAGGGGTTATGTAACAAATCTATAGTATTATGTTCATGACCATTATTTTTTTATATAATAATTAATATGATGTCTTGTCATTATTGATACATTGTAAATAGTTTTTCAAGTACAAATAGTGTTTTTAGTAATTATTTAATTAAAAATTCTATTTTACAAAATTATGGGATTTTTGAATCAAATAATATTTTAATAAAATATTATTATTATTATTAAATTAATTTTTATTTAATATAAATGATCTTTTAATTTTATTAATCAAATTGTAATTTTTACTAAGGTTTGAAAGCCATTTTGTCAAAACCGGTGAATTTTCGATAAATATCGGTTTTTATTTTAAAAGTAAAAATTAACATATTTAAAAAATTATTTAGATAAAATAAATTTTATTTCATGAATTAGGACGTCGATATTATCCAATGGTGAATTTTTCATAATTTTTTGAGAGAGTCAAATTTTTTGGTAAACATTAAATACCGTTTAAATATATAATGTGTTTTTTGACTTCATAATGACCCAATGGTGATGTAATAAAATACTATAAGATTTATGTTCGGCCGATATATGTTTTAACATTAAAATGATGTGATTTTGGTATTGTTTGACTAACATTTCAAAGAATTAATGGAACCCTCAAGACTTAATAAACATCTTGTCTTTTTTAATTATTTTCCATGGGAGTGCGACTCACCTCCACATAAGCAACCCCATTATTTTAAGAAGTTTGGACATTGGCCTTATAAAATATTGTTTTCCACTTCCCTTTTCCAAAATCCATGGGAATGAACCATGAGCTGATTTGTGGTTTGGATTAGTTTAATGTAAGGGGTCCCAAACCTAAATAATAAAGAATTAACTCACATTTCCAATATAAACCCACCAAATCATCAACTTTATCCTCACTCAAAGCCTTTGGAGTTCATCCAGCCACTTCCATACCCTTTCTAGAATCCTCCAAAGGGTCCCCAAGCTCCCATGAATCCTTTATCAATCCACTCTCATGCCTTTTGAAGCACACTTCCATGTAAGGGTTTTTTTTCATCCTTTCAATTTTTTTGATCAATATTATTAATATTTTTATTCCCTTTTAATTTCATATATAAATGTTGGTGTATGGTTTCACACCTACCCCATAATTCCCTATTATTGCTTTAATTATGGTAGACCACTTTCACTCTCATTAAATTCCTCCCATGTACACCCGTTACTCTACCAAAATTCCAAAAGGAACTTCTCTCTCTTCATTTACATTCAAGCAATACTTTTGGATCATGAATCTAAATTCCATTATAATTGTTTGGATATGTATCTATATGACCCAATTACGGTCCATTTCATGTAAATATGATAATACACCCCTTTCTCTCTTGTCAACCATTTTTATGAATTCTTATGTCACGCTGTTACGCTGCCGAAATTGCACTGATTTTCTATGACAATGCCTTTGTGTAGTGAATACCATGCCCATTTCTCCATCAAGGGTATTCACCATTATAGACATTTACTTGTTGACTATAAAGTTTCATGTATGAATTCCACATTCCTCTATCGTGAAATAAATTATTATGTTTAATGAATCCATGTTTTATGATCCCTGTGGCACACTTATGCATGAAATGAAATGTTTAAGAAAGGTGCGCCCTTATAGCTATCTAATGCAATGGGTAAAGTATAGTATCATGATAATTCATGTGAAATGAGTGTTGACTCATGCTAATTCAAGTGCAATGAGGGTTTACTTGTGCTTCATGTGCAATGAGAATTTACTCATTCTACATGTGCAATGAGCCTTGGCTCATGCTAATTCTATGTTAAGTGTTGTTGCCACATTTCCATGTTATGATTATCATTCTTTATAATGCCTTTATGTTCATGTTTCACTTATGCTCTATTGATATGACTATTTATTAACATGTATTGTAATCCTCATGTATTCCATATATATTCCATTACTGGGCTTTATCGCTCACCCCTTTTCTTATGCATGTCCTCAAGTTATCCCATGCAATGCTATGTACGAGGGAATGTTGTGGTCATGTAAAGGATTTTTTCAAGAAAGATGTTGTATTTCATGTTTTATGTTGTTATGTAATGATCCTAAGCCCTAAGGACACTAGACCTCTTGATCTTCCATGTTGTATCAAGTGAATAGTTTATGTGATAAATCATGTTTATGTTTGTAATAAAAGCAGGGTTGTCAAAGTTGGTATCAGTGGATAGGTCTAGTAATTTTTGGGATTAGGATTAGAAAACCCTAGTAAAACCATAGATACAAGACTAAGTACAATAAAAACTTCCTTATGATTTGGTGAGTATTGAGTAAGTGGGGTTTCAAGCAAATACATCCCTATCTGGATATGAGCAGGTAGAGGAGGCTCTGGCACAGATGTATCCTAGGGGTAAAACCCGAAAACACCGCTTTGAGCTAGACTCAAACGGGAACTGGTGCACGACAATGGGACTTGCTGCACTCTTGGTTACAACACTCCCAGGGGATATGTTTTGATAAATTCACAAGATTATTATGAACCCTTATTAAGGAAATTAAAAAAAATTCCCCTAAAAATATATGTTAGAAAGTAGATCATGAATAGCCTATATTGAAGCCTATAGACTCATGAGTTAAGGAAATAAAAGTTTATTTGTAAGTCATAAACTGTTTTATTTGGATTACCCTTTATGTGTGACCCCTAAAATTCATTTATTCCAGCAAATGGCTGGTAATAGGAGGACTCGGGCCAACAACTAATGTGAAGATCAGTGTGATGACTGTACTAATGAGATTCCCAATCCAATAAGACTGGGAATCACGACCCTTATCCCGCTTCCCTCTTAGATAACTCAATATTTGAATAGAAACACGGGTCAAGAGGAATGTTCAACCCCCCCCCCCCTAAGAAATAACAAGTCGCTATCGAGAGCTTCATGAGACAATGGCCTCCTACTTTTAGTGGATCATCTGATCCCATGATCACTGAAAAATGTATCAACTCCATTGAAAAGATCTTCTTTATCCTTCAATGTTCTGAACAAGAGAGGATTATCTTGGCAGCCTATCATATGGAGGGTCAAGCCGATCAATGGTGGAAGTTGATCAAAAATACGAAGCCTGAGGAGGAGATCAAGGAATTAGAATGTAAGGATATCTGGAAGATGTTTTTCGATAAAAGTTTCCACGTACCCTCTTGCTTAAGATGAAAAGAGACTTCTTTTCCCTCTAGAAAAATGGTGAAGAATTTTTTGGAGCGTACTAGGAAAACTTCACAAGGATTTCATTATACGCTTCCGGCTTTGTCATTACCCCATAATGCAATGTTGACCATCTCATTGGTGGGATGAAGCCTAGCCTATGGAAAGCATTAGTAATCCGTGACTTTGACAGCTATGAAGAAATTGTCAAATGTGGCCTCAAGGTTGAAATGGAGATCGGGTAATCACAAGGGTATCATGGGGACAAGAACCGTAAGGTGGAATTCAGTACTGGAGGCCCGATGGATAAATCCAACGGTTCTAAGAAGATCCAACACCGCACTTTCCAAAAGTGCAGAAAGAAGAACCCTAGAAATTGCCTCACGGGGATGATGAAGTGCTTTTGGTGTGGAAGAGAACGACACTTAGACCTTAACTGTCGGTAAGAAAGACTCACGGCTACAATAGAGTATAGGAATGCTCCATTTGAACCTCAACGCATTGTTCATTGCTAAAACTACAATGAACCGTGGAATTTTGAAAATTAGTGCCCTAATCCTATGGTTTTCGGAGGAAACCAACAACCTCCAAGGTAGCAAGGAATAGCTTTTTCCATCACTTCTGCTGAAGTGAACCCTGACAACGATGTGGTGATAGGTACGCTTGTTATTCATTCAAGAATAGCAAACTTACTTTTTGATTCAGGTTCTATGCATTCTTTTATATCTTGAATGTTTGGTAGAACATTCCCAGCACCACCACAAATCATGGAAGTAAATATTTCAGTGAGTACGGAAAATGGGGCAATCATTGCATCCTATGAATATATGTCCTCCCCTGTTACAATCTGTGGATTGAATTTTTCGGCAAACCTCTTCATACTCCCTCTTATGGAATTTGATGCAATTCTTTGAATGGACTGGCTTTCCTTATATAGAGCCAAGATAAACTGTCAAGAAAGGGAAATCACACTTCATATGGAGAATCGACCCCCGATTCTTTAGAAGTGTAATGAAGAAGATGAATATCTTTTAGCTTCATCATCTCAAGCATGGATATTACTGCCCAATGAGAACGCGTATCTGGAACAGATTATTTAGTCTAAGGAAGAAACCACCCTTCATGAAATGCATATTGTGAGAGAATGTGCTGAAGTATTTCCCGAGGAACTTACTAGTCTTCCACTTAGAAGAGATGTTGAATTCTCAATTGAGATTATACCAGGGGCTCTACCAATATCCAAGACTCCATATAGAATGGCTGTCATGGAGCATGAAGAGATGAAGAAAAAACTACAGGAGAATCGGGATAAAGGGTTTGTATGACCAAGTGCATCACCATGGGGTGCACTAATCCTCTTCTCCAAGGAGAAGGAAGGGTTAATACACCTTTACATCGATTATCATGAGCTCAAGAAAATCACAATAATGAACAGGTATCCTCTCCCATGAATTGATGACTTGTTCGATCAGCTTCTTGGAGCACAATACTTCTCGAAGGTGGACTTGCGGTCGGGATATTATCAAGTAAGGGTGAAGAAGGAAGATATCCCCAAGACTGATTTTTTCACAAGATATGGGCATTATGAATTCATAAGAATGCCATTTGGACTCACTAATGCTCCAGAAATATTCATGGACTTGATGAATAGAGTATTTAGAGATAACTCGTCTAATTTGTGGTAGTATTTATAGATGATATTCTAATATACTCCAAAACCCAGGAGGATCGTGAGGAGTATTTAAGAACTGTACTAGAGACTTTTCTCAAGGAGAACCTCCATGCAGAGTAAAGAAAGGGTGATTTATAGTTGAAGGAGGTCTCATTATTGGGCCATATCATCCCAAGAAATGGTATATCTGTGGATCCCTCCAAAAAAGATGAAATTGATTGACGGTCAAGGCCAACATCGGTAACGGATATCCGTAACATCTTCGGGTTACCTGGATATTATTGACGATTTCTGATAAATTTCTCACGATTTTCTAACCCTCTTACAAATATAACTATAAAGGGATTAAAGTTTGATTTTAGAGATGAATGCGAAGAAAGCATCAAAGTGTTGAAACGGAGGCTTATCACTGCACTCGTGCTCACTTTACCCACAAGTGGGGAACATTTTGTGATATTCAGTGATTCTTCGAAGAAGGTCTTAGGCTGTGTGATGATATAGAATGATAAATTGATATCATGTGCCTCAAGATTGTTGAAAATCCATTAGAGAAAGTATCCAACACATGACCTGGAGTTGGAGGTGGTGAACTATGCCTTGAAAATCTGGAAGCATTATCTCTATGGGGAGAAATGTGAGATATATACTGACCAAAAGACACTTAAATATATATTCACACAGAAAGAGAATAATTTGCGCCAGAGAAGATGGATATATCTTATCAAGGATTATTACTGTTCAATACATTACAATCCTGGGAAAGAGAACAAGGTGGTAGATGCCCTAAGAAGAAAGGACCCATCAATTCTAGCAATGATGAGAATTGAGAAGGATCCAATCTTCTTAGACTTGATGAAGATGGATATGAGAATCATTACAAAGGGAAAATCATCAATCCTTTAACAAATGATTGCTCAACCGTCTCTTTTGGAATGGTTAAAGGATGCTCAAAAGGATGATGTGAGAATTCAGGAAAAAGTGGAAGATATCAAAAAAGGGAAATCTGCAGAGTTTAAAGTTAATGAAGAAGGAATTGTGTGATTTGGGAAAAGAATATGTGTTCTTTCAAGTCTGGAGCTGAAGAAGAAACTTTTGGATGATTCACATAGTTCAAATTTCTCTATTCACATAGAGATCACAAATATGTATCGAGATCTCAGAGAAAATTTTTGGTGGGATAATATGAAGAAGGAGATCGTTGTATATACATCAAAGTACCTGGTGTGCCAGCATGTGAAGGCAGATATACAGAAGTCTAATAGGATGATGCAACTAATTCCCATAACAGAATGGAAATGGGAGAACATAACCATGGACATTGTTACCGGACTTCCAAGGATAGCCAAAGGCAACAATGTAATCTGGGTTGTGGTATATCGTCTTACAAAGCCTTGACACTTCATTGCTATTCAGGAGGATTTCTCATTGGATAAACTGCAATAGATATATATCAGGGAAGTGGTAAGGCTACATGGAGTGCCACTATCTACTTTGTCTGAAGGAGAACAAAGATTCACCTATATGTTTTGGAAGAGTCTTTAAAATGCTCTGGATACTGAACTGAACATCAGTACGGCCTATCATCCTCAAAATGATGGCCAATCTGAGCGGACTATCCAAACACTTGAGGACAAGTTGAGAGCATGTTTAATGGACTTTAAAGGAGGATGGGATCCACATATTCCTCTGGTTGAGTTCTCTTATAATAAAATTTCCACTCGAGCATCCAAATGGCACCTTATGAAGCCCTGTATGAGAAAAGGTGCAGAACACCGGCATGTTGGGATGAGGTTGGTGAACGTAAGCTGCTTGAAATAGAAATGGTCGAAGAAATGTTAGACAAGGTGAAAACCATTCAACGGCATCTCAAGGCATCCCATTGTCGACAGAAGTGTTATGACGATAGCTGTCGATGAGACCTTGAGTTTAAAGTTGGAGACATGGTTTTTCTACGCATATCTTTGTGTAATAATGTCACGAGGTTTGTAAAGAAAGGGAAGTTAAGTCCAAGGTGCATCCACCCCTACGATATTCATGATTGTGTCGGGGCTATGGCCAATCGACTAGAACTTCCACATACCATGGCCAAAGTACATGATGTCTTTCATATATCCCTCTTAAGGAAGTACATACTGGACCCTTCACATGTAATCTCTTCTGAGGTGGTACAGTTGGAGGATGATCTTTCTTATGAGGAGCAACCATTGAAGATCTTAGATCGTAGACAAAAAGTTATACGAAATAAGACAATGCCCCTCATCAAGGTGTTGTGGAAAAACCACATTTTTGAAGAAGCGACTTGGGAATCATAGGAAATGATGAACCTAAGTTACCCACATCTGTTTTAGTGTGGGAAAAATAAATTTTGAGGGAGAAATTTCTTAAGAGGGGAATATTGTAACGTCCCAAAGTTTCATTAATGGAAATCCCACTTGATATAATTAAATGTCAATTTCTTTGGTTTTATGTTAAGAATTGTGACCATTACTTTTATAACTATTGAACAGTGATCACATGATTAGTATAAATATGGGGCTTTAATAAATCCAATTTACTCAAAAAAAGGAAGAGATGGCCTCGTCAAGAAGAATTGCTTTATACGAAGCCCATTTTTCAGAGCATAGAAAAGAGGTCGCGTCTTTGGGCTTCGCTCTTGACCAAGCCCAAGCTGAGCTTCATCATGTCATGCTTGAATGAGACCGTCTACAAGAAAAGTGGTAGTTGATAGAGATTACCACTCGAGAAATGTTATCCGATCCACCCCAAGAGTCGGTCACCATCGCACACCTTACCCTTATGTCTTATATGACTGTTTTATAGGGTTATGTTACAAATCTCTTGAACTATGTTCATGTACATTATTTTTTTATATAATAATGAATATGATTTCTTGTAATTATTGATACATTGTATATAGTTTTTAATGTAAAAATAGTGTTTCTAGTTATTATTTAATTATGAATTATATTTTATTAAATTATGGGATTTTTGAATTAAATAATATTTTTAAAAAATATTATTATTATTAAGTTAATTTATATTAAATATGAATGATATTATAATTTTATGAATGCAATAGTAATTTTTATTATGGTTTGAAATCCATTTTTTTAAAACACATGAATTTTCAATAAATGTAGGTTTTTATTTTAAAAGTAAAAATTAACATATATAGAAAATTATTTAGATAAAATAAATGTTATTTCTGGAATCAGGGCATTGAAATTATCAAACGGGGATTTTTTCATAATTTTCTAACAAATTCAAATTTTTGGGTAAAAATAAAATACCGTTTAAATATATAATGTGTTTTATGACATAATAATGACCCAATAGTGATGTAATAAAATACTGTAAGCTTTATGTATGGAAAATATATGTTTAACCATTAAAATAATGTGATTTTGGGTTTTTTTGACTTAATTTTCATGGCATTAATAAGCCCCTCAAGACTTATTAAACATCTCGTCTTTTTAAATTATTTTCCATGGGAGTGTGAGTCACCTCCACATAAGAAACCCCATTATTTTAAGAAGTTAGAACTCTGGCCTTATAAAATACATTTTTCCTCTTCCCTTTTCCAAAAAACATGGGAAAAAACCATGTTATTATTTGTGGTTTGGATTAGTTTAATGTAAGGGGTTCCAAACCTAAATAATAATGAACTCACTCACATTTCCTATATAAACCCTCCCAAGCTCCAACTTCCTCCTCACTCAAAGACTTTGGTGTTCATCCAAACACTTTCCTACTCTCTATAGAATCCTCCCAAGGTGCCCCAAGCTCCCAATAATCATCTCTCAATCCTCTCTGATGCCTTTTGAAGCACACTTCCAAGTAAGGTTTTTTTTCTTCTTGTCACTTTTTTTGTCCAATTATCTTAATATTGGTATGCACATTAATTTCAATTATAAATCATGGGATTATTTTTCTAACATCCCCCATACTGCCCTCTTATTGTTTGAATGATGGGAGACCCCTTTATCTCTCATTAAATGCCTCCCATATACACCAGTTATTATACCGAAATTCTGAAAGGAACTTCTCTCTCTTCATTTAAATTGAAGCAACACTATGGTATCATGAATCTAAATTCTATTAAAATTGTTTTTAAATGTATCTATATGAACCCCTTATTGTCCATTTCATGTAAATATGATGAGACACCCCTTTTTCTCTCATCACCCATTTTTATGAATTCTTATGTCACGCCATTACGCTGCCGAAATTGCACAGATTTTCTAAGCCAATGCCTTTGTGTAGTGAATACCATACCACTACTGGAAATCTGACCTTTCCCAATGCTTCTATACCAACGGTTCATCAAAACCGTTGGTATAGGATCCCTTTCCCAAAGTTTTGGCCAAACTGTTGGGAAATCCCACTTAGAGGCCACCTTTCCCAACGGTTTGGACAAACTGTTGGGAAAGGGTATAGCTTTCCCAAGGGTTTGGACAAACCGTTGGGAAATCCCACATTGTGGGGACCTTTCCCAATGGTTTTGGAAAAATGTTGGGAAAGTTCCCCCATACACCAACCTTCGCACAAAATCAAAATCTAGGCTCAAAATCTATTCCAACGGTTGTCAAAACCGTTGGTGTAGGTCTATACCAACGGTTTTGACAACCATTGGTATTGATCCTTTGATTTTTTATCTTTTCTTCTTACCCAGAACATTATATAAATCAAAATTTAATATAATTATGAGAATAAATATATATATTTATGTAATTATATACACAAAAGTCATGTTAGGTTAGTGGTTAAGTCGTTCAATAATAATCTTGGGGTGATGGGATCAAATCCCATCGAAAGTTTTTTTTGAAATACATATACCAACGGTTCCACAACCATTGGTAAATATTTTCATATTAATTATACCAACAGTTTCCAAAACCATTGGAATAGGTCTATACCAACGGTTTGGAGGCATATACCAACAGTTCCAAACCGTTGGTATATGTTAGTTTTCCAATAGTGGACGCATTTCAACATCAAGGGTATTCACCTTTATGCACATTTACTTATTGATTATAATGTTTCATGTATGAATTATACATTCAATTATCATTGAATAAATGATTATGTTTAATGAATCCATGTTTTATGATCCATGTGGCACACTTATGCATGAAATGAAATGTTTAAGAAGGGTGCACCCTTATAGTGCTCCAATGCATTGGGTAAAGTATAGTATCATGATGTGTCAGGTGCAATGGGTGTTGAATCATGCTAATTCAAGGGAAAAGAGGGTTTAATCATGCTTCATGTGAAATGATAATTTACTCATGCTCCATGTGCAACGAGCCTTGGCTCATGAAAATTCCATGTTAAGTGTTGTTGCCACATTTCCCTGATATGATTATCATGTTTTATCATGCCTTTATGTTTATTTTATCTTGTGCTGTATTGATATGATTATTGTCTAACATGTATTGTACTCCTCTTATATTCCATGTTTATTCCCTTTCTGAGATTTATAGCTCACCCCTTTTCTTATGCATGTTCTTATGTTATCACATGAAATGCTAAGTATGAGGGAATGCAGTGGTCGTGTAAATGATTTTTTTAATAAAGATGTTGTATTTCATGTTTTTAGTTGTTATGTAATGATCCTATGCCCCAAAAACACAAGACCTATCGATATTCCATGTTCTATCAAGTGAATAGTTTATGAAATAATTCATGTTTAAGTTTTTAATAAAAGCAGGGTTGTCATATTTATGATAACAGTTATGATTATATTTTAATCAGTTGGTTAGTGAGATTTCATTATTACTTGTTATTTGTGTATTAACTGCTTATGTTCGTATGCATGTTTTTTTGGAAATGTTCTTATTAATATTTTCAAGTTATAGTTGTAGAATTTACCAAATTTTATTAGAATAATATATATCATATTTATTCATTAAATTCATTTATATAATCATCCTTCAAGTAAAATTATTTATAACAAATCACATTGCACTATGGTGATGGTAATCCTTGTGTATCCATGAGCGACGATATCATTCCCATAATTGTTAAATGGTATTGATGTAAATGGTGTATAATATTTCAAAATTAGTATCATGTCATAATAATCATATATAGTAATTATTTACATAATTATACCCTTCCATGTAATGTGGTGGTAAAAAATAGATTACACCACAGTGTGGAGAAAATATGTCGTACGTACACATGTGCAGTGATTTTATTTGTCATTGGATGGATAGAATGTGAAATATGGTTGTTTCATATTTATAATACCATATAAATATATTATTTATAACTACGTTATTACTTTATATTTAAATATCCAATTTAGACGACATATAAGAAGAATGAAGTTTGAAAGAATCGGTAGATGAGATTACATCTTCCTCATCATGCTTCCTCTAAATCTCTTCTTCGAGCACTAGAGATGGACCTCGAAGATGATCAGAATCTCTAGAATAAAAATAGAGAAGTAAAAAAATAAATTCAGAAGGGGGTGGCCGAGAATGATGGTTCAAAATGAAGTTAAGATTTGATGGTGGAAGTGTCCTTTGATAATTTAGGTGAGGGGCTCATTTGGTAACCTAAAAGAATTTTAATTTATAATAATATCAAAGGTCACGTAAAATCCACCAAAATATAACCATATAGAATATATGATGATATATGGTTGTAATATAATCATCAAATTATTTTTTCATGTTATTTTGTCAATTTATACCATCTCATTTTAATAGAAACTTAGTTATTCTATTTATTTTTAATTGTGGTAATAAAATTCTAAATATTTAATAGTTATAAATATCATCATATGTTGTGGTTATAGAAAATATATGGATATATCATGACATTTTAGACCATATAATAATCATTATTAAATTTTTAAATATTTATGTGATATTTAAATAATTTAATAAAATGTTTTTTTATAAAATATCAATACTCACAATTTTGACAATATTCATTAATTTAACATTAAATAAAATCTACATAGAAGATACATTCAAAAGATGGTATTTAATACACTTCTAACATTTTATAATCACCAATAAAAATCCTGGAACACATTAATTACTTTTCATGATATTTATTTTAATATTTTTGAAACCATTTATTGGATATTCCTATTAATAAAATAATTTTTACATCACTATTGTGTCATCATTAATGGTAATTATTTAATCTCTAAAAATAATAAATAAATATATAATGTATTTACTTATTTTATCTTTTCAGAGAATACATATAGTTGATATTATCTTCTATATATCTATATTTTGAAATTAATATACTTATATATATTGATATTTTGACATTTTTTCAAAATCATTAGTTTTCTTTACGTTCATGCAAGATTCATAGGTATGTGAAATCCAGTGATTCGATTTCAAAAAATAGATGATATGGGTAAAATTTAGTCAGCCAATAGATTTTTTACAGGTGTTAAAATAATGTTATAATATATATTTTATCTTTAATTATCTGATTTACCTTTAACCATGTTAATAAAAATAACTAGCAATGTTACTATTCACAATGTACAAAAATAAAATTAGAAAATTAACATAAATTATATTTACTAATTCAAAATATGCAATCCATTTTCCAAATTCACAAACATTGAAGTTGTAGTAATTAATTAAAAATTTATATCATTCTCGAAATGAGAAAATGAGTTTTAGAAGTTATAATATAGCAATAGATTGAAATGTTTTTACATATAAATTTAATGGAAAATTAATTAAAATGCACTACATTATATTAAATGGTAAAAATATATTCTATTTATACTTTTAAAAAAATTGATAATATAACTTTACCACATAAATTATTTCAAACAAAAAAAATATTTTCAATTATAATTTATTATATTTTAACTATTCATCATAACATAAATGTGATTAGAAAAAAACCAAAAATTTATACAAAGTAAATTTATGTATACTGCTTCAAAATAACATGTTTATATTGTCATATTAAAATTATTAATGTCTCCAAATCATAATTTGAAATTGGTTCTCCATTAAAAGGTGTAAAATTAATCTTTTTAAAAAAATAAGTTTTCAACATTAAATTGGGTTTTATTCATAACCTATGACTAAATATACCTTGGATGAATATCAAATATATTATATATAGTATATAATATATATATATTGCATTAATTTCATTTAAAAAATTTAATTAACTAAATTTTTTTTAAAAAATCTATTGGATTTATATTTTTTATAAATAATTGATAACCAATTAATTCACATTGCATTTTCATAAGTTATTTATAATTATTTATGGTCACCTGAAGGCTAGGATATAATTTTAATTTTATAATAAGGTAATTGTTTGGGACATTTAAAATCACAATTTCGTGGAAGGATGATATTTAAGGATACAAATTATTTAAAACATATTTCACACAAACATCGGGGTGTTATATTCTGCCCCCTTAAAAAGAGTTTCCCCCTCGAAATTCATCACCTGAAAAAAAAATATGAGGATACCTCTCCCTCAACATATCCTCATTATTCCATGTAGCTTCTTTAAATTTGTGGTTCCTCCATAAAATAGTACCCCAGCGAGTGTTCATGTTTCATAGAACATTTTCACTATGATATTGAATATCTATTGTCTGGTCTTCATATGAATGATCATGTTCCCATGTAATTACATCTGAGATTAGTACAAGTGATAGAATTGATATATACAATCATAAGAGAGATACCTCGATCACATCCTTAAGTTGATAATGATTCGTTGAATGAACCAATCAGTATGGTACCATTCTAACACGATCCAGAATTTCAAAAGCACCAAAATACCTAGGGCATAACTTACCCTTATTTATAAATATCTTTACTCTCTTCCAAATAGATATTCATATAAACACCTTATCACCCACATCAAACTCTAGAACTTTTCTTTAGTTTTTAGCATAATTTTTTTGTCTACAATGAGTTTATCTTATGTGTTATTGAAATAGATATAACCATTTCATAAATTTCATCAACAAGATCAGTTCCTAATTACTTTCATTCCCCAAATTCATCCAAGAAAGATGGTGTTCTGCACATCATTTTATTGAGAGCTTCATAAGGATTTATCTGAATACTAGAGTGAATGATATTATTGTAATAAAATTACACTATTAGTAGATGATGATCCCAACCATCTTTGACATCCATAGAAAATGTTCTCAACATGTATTCCATAGTTTAAATTGTCTACTCAGATGGAACTTCTGTCTGAGGATGAAAATCGGTGCTGAATCATAACTATGTATCAAGAGCATGTGGAATTCATCAGAAGAACTTTAAGGTAGGCCTCAAAAACAGATCAAATATAATGTAATTTGGTACTCCATGAAATCATACACCTTCCATTACATGTATCCTTAAAATATATTCTGGAGAGAAATCCTCTCGAATGGAAATGAAGTGTGATGACATTTTAAGATGATCAACTATAACACAGATAGATTTATTGACTTTGGATGTTTTTGAAATTTGATGACAAAGTCCATAGTGATGTTTTCATATTTCTATCTCGGTATGGGTAATGGTTGTAGCATCCCATTAGACTTTTGTCTCTCACCCTTAACTTCCTGAAAAATCATGAATTGAGAGACATATATGGGGACATCTCTTTTTATGAAATCCCACCAGAAGTACTCTATCTAGTCCCTATACATCTTCTTGCTTCCATGGTGAATAAGGAAAGATGAACTGTGATCCTCATCCAATACCTCCTTCTTTAATTATGGTGTTGGAGTAATACATACCGAATTCCTAAACCACATTATTACATCATACTCAAGATTGAATTCATAAACATTTCTCACCTTCTTTTGTATCTCTAAATATTCCTTCCTCACCTCCTTAATCTTTATTTGTATATATGGTTGAACATTCATTTGAGAAACATAAATTTTCTCCCCATCTAATAAACTTTCCAGAACAATCCTTTGAAAATCCATAAATATTATATCTTTTTGGATCCTCATCATAGATAATCTAGAATTTCCTTTTCGACTCAATAAATCTACCAACTTGTTTTCATTCCCAGTGTGGTAATTTATTGAGAAGTCATAATATTTAATCATCTCTAATCATCATATTTGGTTCTTATTTACATCCTTTTTTGTGAAAGTTTTCATTATATTTTTATGATTAGTATAAATATCACCCTATTCACCATAAAGGTAATTCATTCATATCTTTAATGCAAATATTACCATAGGTAACTCCAAATAATGAGTTGGGTAATATTTCCCATGGATTTTCAACTGTTGTGAGGCATAAGATATCACCATATCATTTTGCATGGGAACCCATAGCTTCCCCTTCATGGATGAATAACTATAGATTACAAACCTTTCTCCACTACATAGAAGTGTGAGTATTGGTTCACTAGATAACCTCATTTTTAGTTATTTGAAATTTCTTTCAAATTCCTCCCTCTAAACAAACATAACACCGTTCTGAGTCATCTTGGTGAGTTGTGTGAGAACTGGGTTTTCACTCCAGTATAAATCCTGTAATTTTTTTCCTAAATATATACATGGAACCTAATATGGATTAATAATGAGTTAGTAATGGTTCTATTGGTTTTTTGGGAATTTTAGAGCATGAAACCCATATTTTTAGAAAACCTACTTGGAACCCATTTTATAGTAAACCATGTAGGATTTACGCACAGTTTTCCAAACCGTGTGGATAGTATTTCTTCAGACAGTGGACCCTTGCTTGATTAGCGCACAACCATGAATCCAAATCATGAAAACTCCAATTTTTACCTACTAACCAAGAATGGAAGGAATAGATTCTAATCAGACTATGTGGGAGAAGACATTTCAGGTAGAACCACCTCGCACGGTTTCCACACAGTTTGACAAACCATGCGATGAAACCGCGTACAGGCTAACAACCTGTGTAAAATGTCCAAAATGACTATAATGATCTATTAATCCTCCTCATTAATCCTAATGTAATAACCAGTGGGATTTTCCTCTAAATTCACCCATTTGGATCTCTATGAAGGCCATATATAGGGATATAGATATCTCCTCTATCTGACGTCTGGTAAAGCTTTTGTTTGACATGATGGATGCACAGCAGTAAGTACTCAAGTCTTATATATCCTTTCTTCTACTATTTCAATATCGACCTAAATATATCCATGTGAGTGGTTTTTTACTTCTCTTAGATATACTCCAATCCGAGTAATATCAATGGATAATACCATATGAGAAGGCCTGTAAAATCCTAAGGTGGGTGGTCTATAACTCAACCATAAAGTTCGTTGTTTTTTGGAATGTTCGTATGGGGCATGCTGGATTTGTAAAAAAACATTTCTCAAATTAACATGGAATAATTATACTCATTAGAATCATATGGTTATTCTATCTATATAGATTTGATTAGTTTTTAGTGTTTTCACCCACAACTCAATCTTCCTCATGTAAAAGGTTATTCCATAATTGGGGTTTTTAGTGTTTCGGCATGATTGGGCCACCATTCGGTTATGCCTTTACATAAACATTCTAAAGGAGATTTTTCTTCTAATAAATGGATTTTTATATCTAATAATATTGTAATGTCATGTACCGTGTATGCTCGCCACTTGACCTGCCGAAGGTAATTTCTTCCAAATCGTTATTAAAAGTGATATGTTAAATGTGAAATAGCATGTATAATATTTATATAAAAAGGGAATAATAAAAACAGATTTAATAAAGGTTACATGTATGTATCACCCCATTCCATGTTGATGGATGGTAGTAGAGTGAACCTCAATAATTTAATAATCCTTAATGGATAATTAATACATGATTAAATGGTTACAACGCTACATAGCATGCCCATACTAATGGAAGACAAGGATTGGACAAATAAATAAATCTTTTCAACTCAACAATACCTATCCACACTAATGGAAGGAAAGAAATGATCCAAATGAATTATTACATGATTAAAATATCAAATAATAATGAACTAACTTGATATTTCTTTTTATTCTGGTAAGAGAATACCTTGGGTCTTGGGAACCTCATTTTGATTCAACGATATGGTTTTATTCAGTCGATACCCACCTAGAATCATGTTCTTGTCTATTTATTTGATTCATAGTATTCAACGGTTGGGTCCCTTTCATTTTTTTAAGATACCTTTAATACACCCCTTGGATCAGTAAATGACTAGTAGGTGCCACAACCAAACCCCATAAGGCCCAAGTATTGCTTAGACCTGTTTTAACTTGGTCAATCACCTTGGACTCGATAGGCACCTTATTGGGGAATGCCATGGATTAGACTTTTTGTATTGCACTCTTACCCATTATCTAGTCTCTAAAACTACGAAGTTAGTCTTTTGTGAGATATACATTAACTTGGTTAATACCCTGGATCTCCCTCGTTGGATATCATTATCTAGTTTCCTTATTAAATCATTGAACATTACCTACTTATTATATCATGAGCTTATGTTAGTGGTGGTTATGCATCACGTGACTTATTAACATTAAATGGTAATTGATTAATTAAAACGAAATGGTTACACGTTCATATACTAGTCGATGGATGATATAGCAACTTGGTTATTTTGTTATATTGTATGGTTTTCATTATATATATGTGTGTATGTGTGTGTGTGTGTGTGCATTGATATATTACATTACACGGGCCGGACGTTATAGACACCATTGGTGATCTCCCACTGAGATTTATCTCACACCATCTCTTGGAACCATTTGGTACTTGGAGTAGAGTACATTGTTGCAGGTATTGAGAAAGGGAATCATGTTGCTTCTAATACTAGATTGTGTGCTGTTAGGATGGATCTTGATATCAGAGGATCGAGTAGGATCTCAGGATAGTTGGAGTAGACTTTGTTTTCTTTTACATTGTAGATCATGTTATTCTTATTGACATGTATCCATGATTTCCATTTTTTATAGTGACATCAATTTACATCATCTCAATTCCAGTTGATATAGTTATTGTTATTCTTGTTTATATATTGCATCAGTTTGATACTGCTATTTATATATATTACATACATTGTTTATTATAACATTATATTCCTTACACAATGATACACCCTACTAATGAGAGAATAGTCTTCCCACATTAATAAACTAGGCCCTCGCCCCTAGTCAGCAGCCTCTGGAGTTTAGGGAGAAGCGCTTAAGGCTATGTGGGCCACCGGGCTCGGAGCACCCATTATGGGGATTCCGGGACCAGGTCGCCACAAAGTTGTATCAAATGTGGTTTATATTCATGCTTTAATATTTGCAAACAATATATTTTACAATATTAAAACTTGGGACTTGGTCATAAGTTGTGCTTGGGCATCATGAATCCATGCTCAAGGTAAAAGACAAGTTACCCAATATAGAAATGTTGTTCTATTTTCCTATTACAATTGATATTATTTCACCATTGGGTGATGCACATGTTGTGTGGTGTTGTTGATTTTTACTCTAGTTAAGAATTTACTTCATCTTTTTCCCGATGATATGAGGTAAATTATCATTGTAACATACATCATTATAGGCACCTAGAATTCACATGTCATTCCTATTGTAATCCAATATAGGTTCATTTCAATACTTTACATTGCTTGATATGCCTATAACATCAAAATAATGATGTGATAGTTTCTTGAAATTTTATTACATTTTCTTCTATTGAGATATTTCATATCCCAATTCATGAGGTGTATGGGACATCATGGGTTCATATGAGTAATTTACCGAGTCAAGACATTATGCTATAAGTAAATGGGTGTCGTTTCAGGTTATTGGTGTATGGGAACTGATTCAGCAGAAATGACTATCAATCATAAAATAAATCCTGAAATAAAAAATGAATTGTTTTCAAATCCTTATCCCACATTGTCATGTTTATTAATGGTAAATGAGTGAACCTAATAATTAACTGAAAAATGAAATAAAAATTATACTTGAGAAATTAAAGATACCTGACCATCTATGCGGGTAGTTTGGGTAGTATTCCTTGGTTAGTGAGTTTTCTTATGGTCATTTTTAGATGGTGATGCAATTTACTTTCTTCTAAGCTTGTTATAAGGTGTCTTCTTGGAATTCTTATACCAATGCTGCCATGACAACCTCGTGACATTCTCCATGAGGGTGGTGAATACCATGCTCCAAACATGGTGGGTCCTAAGCCGCTAGTTTTTCTTCCAAAAGTCCACTTCAGGAACTACATAATGTACCTAATCAGGGTATTGATTCCCAATTCCTTGATAGATTCATACATATGATACCGTTCATGATAGGCACTGCACAGGTTTCACCTATGATGGCTGATCTGACCCAGATGTTCTAGGAGTAGCATCCTACTACATTTTCATGGGATGGATGTTCTCATGATGAAGATTATTCACTAGAGGACATTATTTTTATCATTGATCAATTGGAAACTCTTATAGAGTATAGAGTCAAGAATACTACATACATGATTTTTCATTTTTACAAGCATTAGTGGGATGTGGTAACACATGATGGTCGTCATCAGGGCACGTTATGGGCTGATTTCCCGACAGTCCTTTAGGATTAGTGTTTTCCTCATGAACTGAGTGCTAAAAGATCCAGAAATTTCATGCTTCTCAAGTAGGGTTCTATCTTAGTTGTTCAATATTCAGAACATCTCACTGATTTTCAATGATTAGGACCGCTTCTAGGTGGTGATGAGATTTCGTGTGCTAGATGGTTTTAGGATGGGATCCATAATGCCATCTAAACTCAGGTGAATTTAATTCATCTTAAAAAAATTTCCACAACAACTTATTTGGCCCTTAACACTGAGCACAACCTGAGGGATGGAACATGTTCAAGATCTAAATAATAGGTTCTTTAAAAGGGCAGTAATTCATCATATGGTAGGAAGCGTTACCTTGGGTTCTTACGTCAGGCCAGTGGCAGCGAGAGTATCCAGTAAGATAGCTCTGTTGTGTGTCCCTAGCGTGAAAGATCAGGGAATAAGAATCACCAATGTGATTGAGATGCTATTGAGTGTCGGGATTGTGGCCATATAGGTTAACATCAGGGCTTTTGCGGGACTTTTTCACCAGCTTCAAGTAGAAAAGGATCATCTTCATCTCTACCTTCAGGAGACTGTTCTTTTGTATCGTGTCTAGCGGATAGTTATAGCAGTATCTCCAGGTCTCGATGATGAGGTCATTGTCGTGGTAGCCTGATACTTGGTAACCTACAACACCAATGGATTAGTCCTAATCAGGGTAGTCCCTCTATTGCACAAGGTCATGGATCATTTCTGGTGCATTTCATATAGCCGATACCTGAGGATCATGCTGCGAGAACATCTATAATATGAGGTACTATTCTTGTAGTCTCTACTATTGTTTCTTCTTTGTTTGATATAGGTGCTTAAAACTGTTTTATATATCTATCAATCATTGAATGTCTCAGAATAGATATATAATATAACTATGGTGTAATGGCCCCTGTTCCCCCATTGGGAATACAGGAAGAGGGCATACGCATGTTCATGGACTGCCCCTTGAGGTATAAATTTACCCTTTCTTGTATAATCTCTTTATTCCTTAGATGACGTGCTTCAATGTTATTCTTTGGATGGACTGGTTGGTAAACTATCATGCCTTTGTAGATTGTTTTCACCAAAGAGATTCTTTTACCTCACCAGAAAGCAGATGTTATCTTTTCAAAATAGAGTGGGATGTCTAGGCTAGGAGAGCGGGACCAAAGCATCATTGTATACGGGAAGTGACTGCTCAAATTGCAAGTCTTTTGATGGAGGATTTGGATTTGCGTCCACCTGATTTCCCACAAAAGATGATCGTTTCAAGGATGTATTTTCTAATTAATTTTATGGCTTAACATCTAATAGAGAGGTAGAGAATATAATTGAACTTGTTCAAGGAGCGTCTCCAATGTTGATTTATCCATACATGATGGTACATACCGATCTTCGGGAGATTAAGTGGCAGATATTGTAAATAAAGGACAATGGCTTTATATGGACCAATACATCCTCTAGGGGATCAACATTTATTTTTACTATGAATGCATATGGAACTCTCCATTTATTCATAGATTAGAGACAATTGAACATACTTATGATAAAGAACCGTTGTCCACTTCCTCGAATAAATGATATCTTTGACCAGCTCCGAGGATAAATGGTGATCTATATGATCGACTAGAGATCGGGATATCATTATGTGCGAGTCAGAAAATCAAAAATAACTCATATACCTTTTCGTAGTAGGTATGGTATGCATGAATTTTTTATATATCATTCAGTCTTAAAAACACACTATCCATTTCGATAGATATTATGAATAAGGGTTTCCATCCCTATCTTGACACTTTTGTCATAGTCTTTGTGGACGACATCTTAGTGTCTTCGCAAACTCTTAACGACCATTCCAAACATCTTGAGATCATTCTGAGTATATTGATAGAGCATTAGTTTTATGCCATGTTTTCTGAATACAACTTCTGGAGATACAAGGTCCACTTCTTGGGTCATATTATTTCAGAATTTAGAGTATATGTTGATCCCGAAAATTTATGCGATATAGTTTCCTAGGAGCATCCCAAGAATGTGTTTGACATCATAAGTTTCTTGGGGTTGTATGGATTCTAAAATCATTTCATACATGACTTATTGCGTCCTGATTCACCTCTTACTATACTTGAAATGAAGGGTTTTATGTGATTGTGATCAGAAGCATGTGAGAAAGCCATTCCGAAGCTAAAGCAGAGGCTTGTCATGACACAAATTTTGATTCTTCCACAACTAGGTAAAGGATATATCATCATCTACGATGCAGCAAGAATTTGAATAAAAGTATTGTTGATAAAGTAAGACAAATTTATTACATAAATATATTGACATGTGAGGCCTCATGGGAGAAATTACTGGACACATGACCTCAAGCAAGTAGCAGTTGTCCCTGAATTATGTTTTTTGGAGACATTGTCTATTTGGAAGCCACTTTGGGGAGTATACAGATCACAAGATCCTCATGTGTATCTTCTTTTAGTGTGACTTGAACATATGATATCAATTATGGGACAGATATATATAATCCTTTGATATTGAGCTTGCTTATACAGTAGGAAAGGTTAATGTGGTTTCCAATGCACTGAGTTTGAAAACTCAAATGCATTCCATATAGAAAGCCATTGTTGAATGGAAGTTAATGGCCATCTTTTCTAAACTTCAATTGGAGATTATTGAATGTATCGAGAAATATTACCTCTCAGGCTTAATAGTTGCCTCTTCCCTCCTTGAGAAGGTGAAGAGTAGGCAGTTTTCAGATCCTAATGGATTGGTTCCCTATGAGTGTATAATAGGTGATTACCCACCTCTGGGTTGTTCTATGGATAGAGGAGATATCCTACATCTACGTGGATGTATTTGGGTTCCTGGAGATGTGAGAGAGGAGTTGATGAAAGTGTCCCAGACATCCCAGTGGGCTGTTTATCTAGTCATATTGAAGATGTATCGAGATATGCGATGCTATTATTGGTGTACTAGGATAAAATGTCAGATTACAGGCTTCATCACTAGGTGATCCACCTATCAGCAGGTGAAGGAGAAGTACTACAGACCTACAGGCTTGTTATATCGACTTCTTGTCCAAAAGTTGAAATGGGAAGATGTTTCTATGGATTTTTTAGTCAGCTTACATTCGTCGTCAAGGGGTATCTATGCTATCTGGGTAGTCATCGACCAACTAACAAAATCATCCCACTTAATTCATATTCAAGAGACATTCTCAATTGATGAGATAGGAAGACTGTATGTCTATGAGATCAAATGACTTCACGGATTTCCACGTACTATTATTTTAGATAGGGATGCTTGTTTCAAATCACGGTTTTGGTAGGGTTTTAATAAAGATATGGATAATCATGTGCTCTTAAGAATAGATTTTCACCCTTAGACAAAAAGACAATTGGAAAGGATAATACAGGCTTTTGAGGATATGCTATAATCGTGTCTCCTTAATTTCGGCATATCTTGGGAGAAGCATATCGCTCTTGTTGAGTTTTCCTATAACAATAGTTTTTAGGAGACTATTCAGATTCCTCCTTTTGGGGCCTTATATGGTAGTCAATTCCATTCACCCTTGAGATTTCATGAGGCTACTGATGTATCCCTACTAGGTCTTGTTTAATTCAAGAGACTTCCTTATAGGTCCAGCTGATCAGGAAGTGTATGATTACTGCTCTGTCTAGAAAGATATCTTATGTTGATCACCGTTGATGGCCACTTGAGTTCGAGGATGTAGATCATGTTTTTCCTCGGTTATTGTCCTAGCGAGGGAATAAATGATTAAAAGTGTATGTAAATTTATCACCTCAATATTTTGGTATGTTCGAGATTCTTTTGAACGTCGGGCTGGTAGCATATCAGTTGCTACTACCTCATAGTTACTTTTTCTTGCATGATGTCTTTCATATCTCACAAGATTTTCAATACCATCATGACCCATATCATAAATTTGATCCCAAGGAAGTTGAGTTATAAATTGATGCTACCTTGAAAGATTATCTAGTATGCATCATTAACTGAAGCACGAAGGATATCTGAGGAAAGTATGTCCCTCTTGTACGTGTGCTATGCAAGCATGGTCGTGTACAGGATGATACTTTGGAGAGGGAAGATGATGTACATGACTATTGGCTTGATCTGTTCTCATAAAGTGTTTCCTTACCCGCTGAAGGAGAGCTCGAGGGGGAGGGGGAGTTATTTCAAGGGGGGAGATTGTAAGAACATTGTCTTTTCACTCAGGTATGGATCCTTTAATTTTTAGTCTAAAACATTACTATGGACCTAATATGGATGCATAATGAGATTGTAAAGGTTTTGAGGTTTTATGTGGCTTGTTCGGAGACCAGAACCCATCTTTTTGGAGAAAAAAGACCCAGCGCATGGTTTAGAGTAAACCCTATCGGATTTCCACAGGATTTTCAAAACCAGGTCTGTGATGTTTTTTCAGAAAATGGAACCTATCATGGTTGGCGCACAACCGTGTATCCAAAATTTTAAAGAATACCTTTTCCAAGGAAATAAAGCATGGAAGGTACATAGTTTGATCATACCATGGAGAGGATGTGCTTTTAGGAAGAACCATCCCGCCTAGTTTTTTTCATGTTTTGATAAATTGTGTAGAAAAACTCTGCATAGGCTAAAAACCTATGTAAACTATCCAATACTAACTTAAGGATCTATTAATCCTCATCTTTCCTCCTAATCTGAGAACCATTGGTATTTTCTCCCATTTTCATCCATATGGAGCTCTTCGAAAAAAATCCAGAGATTATGAGATCTCTTTTTTTCAGAATCTGATCGATCTTCTGTTTTTTAGGTTGGTTGTGCAATTGTAATTACTCGAGTCCTCCATATCTTTTATTCTTCTCTTTCACTCTCGACCTGGATATCCCCATGTCATTTTTTTTCACCTATAATTAAATATACTCCAATCTAGGGAAAATTAATGGATGATACCAGGGGAGAAGGGTCGTACAACCCTAAGGTGGGTGGTTTATAACTCAACCTAATACTTATTGTTTTAGGAATGTTCATGTGTGTCCCAACAGTTTAGTTGGAAGGATTAACACAAATTTTCAAGCCATAATTATACTTGTTAGAATCATATGGTTATGATCTTTATAAATATGAAATTTGTTGTTAGTTTTTTCACCAACAACTCAATCCGCCTCATGTCAATGGTCATGCCATATTTTGTTTTTTAGTGTTTCGACATGTTTGAACCACTATTCAGGTGTTCCTTTACCTGACACTTTTTAATGGTGAATCTTCTTAACCTAAATGGATTGTTATTAATATGAATTTTATAATGGAATTTATAATGTATGATCGCCACTGGACCAACCTAATGAATGTTATTCCCAATGGTTTTAAAGTTGAAATGTGAAATGTGAAATGGAATGTATACTAAGTATATAAGATGAACTTAATAAAAATAGATTGAATAAATGTTACTTGTCCATATAACCCCTTTCCATATTGATGGAGGTTATTGTAGGATCCTCAATAATTGAATAAGACATAATAGATAACTAAGACTTGATTAAATTTTTGCAACACTACTTGGGCTATCCACACTAATACAAGACAATGAATGGACCAATAAGTAAATGGTTTCTACTCTACATGACAGATACTAACTAACGAAAGGATAGACTTGAACCAAAGGAATTATTACATGATTACAATATCAAATAGAAATATACTAACTTGAGATCAACTTGGATTCTGAGAGGAGAATACTTTAGGTCTCGAGAACCCCATTCTGATTCAAGGATATGATTTTCAAAGGTTGTTATCAACCTAGACTCTAGTTCTTGTCTATTATTTAGATTCTTGGTTTTATACTCTTGGGTCCCATTAATTAGTATAGGATACCTCTGATACACTCCTTGGATCTAACATTGACTAGTGGGTTCCATGGTGAAAGCCCATAGGGCATTTCCTTTACTTAACCCCATTTTACATTGTTCATTATCCTTGGACTATGTAGGTTCCATGATGTGGAATTACTTGTATTACACTCCTTGGATTACACTCATACCCCTTATCTACACTAAAATACTATTGGGTTATCATTTATTGAGATCTATGTTACATTATTTATTCCCATGGAACTCCCTCACTTGATATCATTGTTTGGCTGCCTTGTTACGTATTGGGACCTTCACTAATTATACTATCATTATATGATGTCTGTGATGGATGTCCCTCATGTGTTATATTATAATTAAATGGTAATTTAATTATTAAAATTAATTGTTTAAAGGTTTAGACAGAAGATGAGGGATGAAGTGGGTACTTGGGTTTTTAGTTATACTATATTGTTTTCTTTGTTTATCAAGACATATTCTTGCAAACTATTATATTCCATTACACGAGACAGATGTTATAGACACTGTTGGTGATGGCCCACTATGATTTATCTCACACCCTCTCTAAGTTCCATTTGGCACCTAGAGTTGATTAAATGGTTTTAGGTATTGAAAATGGGAAACATGCAACTTCTAATACTTGATTTTGTACTGATAGGTTGAAGATTGATAGCAGATGAACGAGAAGGATATTGAGATACTTGGAGTAGTATTTTTTTACCTTGTGGAACATGTTTTGCCTATTATAATGTATCCATTCTTTCTCATTTTCTAGTGACATGACATTACACAATCATTTTTCCAGTCGATATAAGTATTTTAATTCCTTTGTATCTATTTCATCAGTTATCTTATGTTATTTATTTATATTGCTTCTATTTTTTTCTTTTCCATTATATTCCTTCCACTATTCTACACACTTTTATTGAGGGAATAATCTTCCCAAGGACACACCCTTGGCAATCTCTGCTATTCGGAAGCCTTTGGTATTCATAAATATGTTCTTGAGGCCATGTTGCCCACCAGGCTTGAGGAACCTATTATGTGGCATCTGGGCTTGGGTCATCATTAGTGGGTTAGATAATCTTGAAAAATAATTCAAAAAATAATAATAATATCCATCAAAACCATGAAATCATCAGACCTCATTTACCATTATTTTTCTCGACCATCTAATATCCATGTTTTTTTCTTGATCCATAGATATCCCCTCTCATGAGATTATGTGACCCATAATGAAACATTATGAATCGTAAAATCATTCATGGAATATATTTTTTTAAATCATCTCATTTCTCTGCTTCTTTAGTACAATTCTCAATTTTACATCACATTATTCCTTTCCCATTATATGTACAAGTATATTTCCTATAAATACTATGAAAATATGATCAAAAAAATACTGAAAGACTCTATTAATTAGATCCATGATGATAGTGGGGAAATTAGTTAGACCAAAAGGCATTAATATAAATTTATAGTGTCCTTACCATGTAAAAAATGTCTTCTTTGGAATATCCTCCTTTTTCACCCTTAAATGATGGTATCCTGAAGAAATATATATCTTAGAATACTATTTACCTATGTGTATTTGGTTAAATAAGTCATCAATTTAGGGAGGGAGATATTTGTTCTTGATCTTATTATGTCCTAAATAATCAATTTAGAGTCTCATTGATCCATATGTGTTCATAGAAAAAAATAGGTTCTCCCCAAGGTGACAAACTCGATAATATGAATCCCTTATAAAGATTATCTTTTAGTTAATTCATTAATTCCTAAAACTTAATTTGGTCCATTCCTTAAGGTGTCTTTAAAATAGGCATAACACCCAATATGAGTTCTATCGAAAACTCAACTTCATGATTTTGTGGAAGAACTATTAATTACTCTGTAAAGACATCATAAATATCCCATATAATGGGTTTATTATTTATCATGATATTCTCACCAACAATTATAGATAATCAACCTTCATTTAAATGAATCAAATCCTCTAAGATGTTTGAAATTTATTCTATACAGTTTTATTAATTCTTACATGAATTGATGATCGTATATTGATATAGAATATGAATGTTGACTCCCCTGCATTGAAAATTTACATAAGGTCCATATAGAAGAATCTAATACATGCCACAAATCAAATCATGTTCCACTATAAGAACGATCCCAGGATTTGTATGAAGCACTTTCCCACAAAAATCAACTGAAGATGATTTATAAAATTTTGATGTTTTTGTGGTACCATTAGGAGTTGTCACAACTAACTAAACTTCTAATTGTAGAGTTAATATGACAATACAGTTAGATAATTCATTAGAAATAATAAACTAGGTGGATCTAGAATCAAATAAAATACATTATACTATAGAGTGGATGGTATGTGTATCTTTAACCACTTCATTATTTTACTCTACATTGCCGATAGTGAATTAATGTGACCTTTTCATTTTCTTGGTCCTTAAAAGTTTGTTAAAGTAGATCATCATAAATATTCCTTGGAATAGAGAATTGAATGGAATAATGCCCCATTTCATTTCACTTATAGCATTGATGTGTAGGAGATGCATTCTGTGTACCCTTATGATTGTTCACATCATTAGACATATTTTTCCCATCACATCAGCATTAAAATACACAATTACCTTTATTTATATACTTAAAACATTTACTAGTCCCTTTAAGACAATTCCCTCCATGTTTAATTACACATATTTTCATAAGGGAATATTCATCTTCTTTTCTGGGTGGTCTTTATATTTTCCATTGAATTCCATTTTTATCTTTTTACCAAACCTGTATGACTAATGTATTAATCCAATATCCATATCAACCTTGAGAGAAAATATAAAATTTTCTCATAGCTATTTATGGACCTTGTGGCTAATGCCCTTCAGGGACTTGGTTTTAAGACATTAATGAATCAATCAATTTTACTCTCAGGTTGGATAATAATTCCTGAAGTGTACATTTCAAGAATTGTAAAATTTTCTTCATAGGTTCATAAATATTCATCACCATTTTGCATAAGTATAAGGAACTCTTTCACCATCTTTGTTCAAATATAATGAGTAAAGTAATTTTTGACAAATAAGTTCATGATCTCGTCCCATTACATGGACTGAATTTCATCTCTTTTCATTGTAATCATGATAGAATTCCACCATGGATTAACATCAAATTCAAAATGATATTCTTATAAGATTAATTTATCATGATTAGAACATTGTAGAATATAAAATATATTTTTGGTGGTACTAATCCATTGTTCAACCACTAATGGATTAGAAGACCTATCTAAAGAAGGTGGCTGCTACCTCATGAAGGGCTCAACAAAATATATCTCCCTTCATTGCTTGTATGGATGTCCTACATAATTCATAGATTAATAAATTTGTGTGATAATGGCTACATAATTTTTCATGCAATCTATTATAATATTTTTTTATCTGGGGAGAAATCATTTCATTACATGTTGCATTCTGCATTAACATTGTTCCTTCTAGATCCAGCCATTGACTAAAACAAATAAGCATAGTTTGAGCAACACTAATCATAATCGTAATACCACATAATCCACAATAAAATTTAAATTTATGAAAATTTCAGTTTTAAACTATGTTATTCATTAAAATCTCTAAAACACTAGGATAAGAGCGTAACCTATACATAGAAAATTTCTTAGTGTTCTCACTAAGGTTCTCTCCTCATAGTTTCCAAAGGATAACTATAACTTTTCTCTAATACCAAATATTAATAATCATACATTACATATACATATAACATCAACATTTATGAATATTTATTACCTAACATAAAAAACCATGGTAGGACTATGTATGATTAGTGTATTTGTTAACTGGGAGACATAAACAACAGGTACATAAAACATAAACATTATCTCTTGCAATGTTCTTCAAAACTAGAATCTTTTTTGAAATATCTTACTTAATAACTGTATTCATGACCTAGGTAATATAAACATATGAAATGTTGACCTCAAAGTATCATTAAGTGTAATCAAGGGAAATATTCATCATATCATAATGATTATAACATAACCTTCGAAAATCATATCTCACATATAAAATATCAGATATCATGTCATGGGATATATAATAAAAGTGCAAGATAATACCATTTATTATAAAATAGGACATTAAATTTATTGGTATAAACTCATAAGCATAGAAAATTATTTCATATTATTCAAGGATCCTTTACAAGACCATCATCACAGACAAAGTCTATTACTTACCCGAGTGCACTCCCCATTCCAGCCTTGTTTTGATGAACCATATTTACCTTTTATTCATGTTATGACTATATCATTAGATATAAATCTTCCCCCACTGAATTGGAGGGATATATAGATCACACCCATATCATAATTAATCTACGATTATGTGTTCCACAAAAAACATAAATTATTTATCATAGAAAAACCCTTGAATAAAGTGTGTTTCTTGGACATCATTTCATCACAATCCATTTAAAACAAATGGATTTCCTAAATTTTTTCCATCATAAAAAAATAAAACAAATATTAGGAAAATAAACATAACTATATGTCATCTTAGATGGAAAATAATATTGTTTAAACACATGAACTTATTTCCTTAGGAAAATATACTTTCTTTAAAAAATCGTTTTCTTTTGTCAAAATGAAACACAATTTTATAGGAAATAACTATATTTGAAAATAATATTGAAATAATATAGTGTAATATTCATGTAAATAAGGTTTTCTGAAACTTTAAAAATCTATTCATGTTTTATAAAATGAAAAAACATTACAATCGTACTTTGGTTGGAAAAGACAAAAATTAACTCAAATCGATTAACGACAAACGATTCCTTTCATAAAACATAATAAAAATTTACTAATGGTTAAAATTAACATTAAAAAAATTTATATCAACATAAATTGTACTACATAATGAAGAAACATTGATGTGATTTATAAATATACCATAATAAATACTAATTTATAAATAATCTCGGATAAAAATGTGATTGTAAAATTTTCCCTTACCTAAGGTCTCGTATGCTTCGTATATATCTGAACCTCCTATGTAATGATTTAAATAATTCAAATTATTTATTTCATCATCATAATATTTTTTATGGTAAAATTTATGATCATATTTTCATCGGTTTTTTTGTAACATTTTATTTGTACTTGTTTTTCGGATATTAATGGTTTTATGTTCTTATGCATGTTTTATATGATATGTTCTGATTGATATTTCTAGGTTATTGATATATAATTAAAATGATTTTATTATTATAATTTATATCATATTTATTCAATAAAATAATATATATAATAATTTTTTAAAGATGATTATGTAGAACGAATCACATAGCACCTTGGAGATGGTAAGTCGTACGTACGCAAGAGCGATGATATCATTACCATAGTTGTCAAATGGCATAGAAGTGTATTTTTTATAATATTTAATAATTATTATAAAGTTTTAATAATAAAATTTTCTTTTTATTTATATCATTAAAACCATCCAAGTATGTTGGTAGTGAAACATAGATTACATCATGGTGTGGAGACGGCACGTCGTACGTACGCACGTGCGTTGACTTCATTTTTCATAGGATGGATAGAGGGTGAAGTATGGTGGTTTCATATTTATAATAACGTATCAATATATTAGTGATACTGATTTTATTACATTATAATTAAATAACTAATTAATAGGATGTATAAAAATAAATAAGTTAGAAAGAATTGGTAGAAGAGATTACCTCTTCCTCGACGTGCTCCCTCTAAATCTCTTCTTATAGCACTAGAGTTGGTATTTGAAGATGTCCATAACCTATACAATGAAAATATGGAAGTTTATAAGGAATATAGTTAGGTTATTTCTGATATTTATGGATCAATATGAATTTAATAGCTGAGGAAGGAAGTTCCCTTTTATAATTGAGGTAAGGGGCACTTTTTGAAACCACAAAATATTATTCTACAATAAAATAAAACCCTATGTAAAAACATAAAAAATTTCCCAATGTATAAAACTATATGAGATATGGTTTTAATCACATAAACCAATAAATTTGGGACAAGTTATTTTTTCAATTTAAACAATATCCTTTTCATTGACACTTAATTATTCTATTTAAGTATAATTGTTGTAACAACATTCTAAAAATTTAATGGATATAAATATCTATATATATGGTGTTACTTGCTGATAAATGTATATTGTATGAATGTTTAGACCCTATAAACATCACTTTTTAGTTTTTAAATATCATTATTTTTAATAAATAATATTTTAAAATGTTATTTTTATAAAATATCAGTAGTGTCAATTTTGATACTACTCATTTATTTGACTCTAAATAAAATCCAAACAGAAAGTAAATTAAAACCAAAATATTTAAAACAATCCAAAAACAATATAATCACCTAAAAAATCTATCTATAATATTAATTATTTCATATTGTATTTCTTTTAATATTTTCAAAACCATTTATTTGATATTTATATTATTAATATAATTTTTATGTCACTATTGTGTAATCATTAATTGTAATTATTTAATCTCTAAAAAATATAAATAAATTTATATGACGTAGGTGATTATTTTATAATTCCAAAAAATATCTTTAGGATATATTATATCTTATGTATATATATTTTAGAATTAATATACTTCAATAATTTGATACTTTGACATTTTGTAACATTCATTAGCTTTTATTACATTCATGTCATATTAATTATTATGTGGCCATCATGTGATTTCATTTAAAAGAATATATTATAAGGGTAGAATTTATTCATCCAATATGATTTCTACAGGTGTTAAGGTAATTTTTTAAAATTATTTTAACAATTTATTACCCAATCTATCTTTAATGATAGAAATAAAAATAATTACCAATGTTACTATTCATTATTCTAAATAAAATAAAATAATCCTATTAACATAATTTTTACCTAATTATTCCAAATATGGAATAAATATTTCAAAATTCCTAATAATCATGTTTAAGTAAATAATTTAAAATTAATCTCGTTATTGAGATGAGAAAATGAGTTTTAAATGTTAAAATATAGCAAAAGATTGAAAGGTTTTTAAATCTGCATTAAATTTAATATTTTTTACATTGACATAAATTATATGAAATATTAAATTTATCTTATATTAATACATTTAATAAAATAAATAAAATAAATTTACAAAATATATTATATTAATGAAAGAAATTTTTTTAGTTAAATTTTTTCATCTTTTTACTATTCATCAAAACATGAAAGTTATTAGAAATATTTCATAAATTCAAACAATGAAAAATTTTGTATCCCACATAATAATAACATGTTTATGTTTTAAATTAAAAATTATTAATGTGTCAAAGTCATAATTTAAAATGGATTCTCCATTCAATGGTGTAAATTTAATCATTTTTAAAAAATAGTTTTTTTTACTTCAAATAATATTTTATTCATACTCTATGACTATAATATCCATTTGATTAATATCAAAATTATTTTTATTAAGTATATAACACATTTATATAACATTAATTTCATTTTTATAAGTACATCATTCAAAAATAAAAATATCTAATTCATTTATATTTTTCATATATAATTTTTAGACAAGGAATTCACAATGCATTTCTATATGTTATTTATAATTATTTTTACTAACCTAATTGCTTGGATATAATGGTAATTTTACAATAAGGGCATCTCACGGTACATTCAAACTCATGATTGCGTATAAATTAAGCTAATATATAATAAAAAGTATTTATGAAAATATTTCATATAAACATCCATGTGCTACAATTTAGGCCAGTTTTATAAATTTTATGTTCAATTATTATATTTTTTTGAGAATAATTTTTCTAGGGAAACAATATGTTTTCTCGATTATGGATATCGTTTAAATTTTAATTCTTCCAATTATGGTAATTGAATATGATAAAATTTATTCAATATTTTAAATCATAATATTTAATATTAAGTGATATATTTAACTTACATATATTTTATAATAAATAGAAAATAATGTTGAAAATTTATTACTATTTTGAATGTTAAATAGGGTTCTACTAGATATATAAAATTTTGTGAAATATAATTTCCCATACACATAAGAATTTTATATTATAATTTAAATTTTGGAATTAAAATATTTGAGTCCAAATTTTATAATATGTAACATTTACTTTTAATCTTAAAGTATAAATTAATTATGTAAATAAATAAAAAAACTAGGTATCTTAGTGAATAAAAAATGGTAAAAGTTTGTAAACTTTAATGGAAAGGGAAATTAATTTTTTAAGATAGTTTATTTAGTTTTATGGATGTTTTTCAAGAAATAAAAATCCTTCTAACCTATTATTTTCCAATTTTGGTGGATCATGGGGTGTGAGTGACTATCCATTATTGAATAGTTTATGGTATTCAGAAAAATTATAATCCTTCTCGATTATAAACAGTCACCCAAACCCTTCACATATTCACACTCATAAAAACATTTAACCTGGAAAATGACTTAAAATATATATCCCCAAAACCCTTAAATATAATATAGATGTACATGTCTACCATAAACACCAATTATATAGTCCTTAATAATAGATTCACTATAAATTTTTCAAAAAGAAGGTAATCACCTTCGTTATAATCCTTCCTTTTATTACTTCTTTTATAGCCTTAAATTATGTCTTAGTAATGAAAATATAATGAAACTATTATTTAAAATATAATTATATTTTATTATATTTCATCGATAATTGTTATCCATCTCATCTTCCAATAAATTGGAAATAATGTCCCCGCTCATGTGTATAATTGACTACCACCTTGCAACCCGATGCATCTTTTTTTCTATAACCAACTCAAAAAGATATTCATAATGATGAATATACTAAATGAATATGATAAATATTATATGATATTATTTTTTTAAAATAAATATGTCATCATCTTCCTTACCCATTTACCCATTAATGGAATTGTGATATTTCTCGTTCGTACATATAGCCTACCGTCCCCACAAAGAGATGCAATTTACCTTCCATGTTTTTTTAATAATGGATACAAAAAGGATCAAAATGAATACATTATATATTTATAACATTATTTAGATTTATTTAATTGATTTATCTATAACCTATGAACATGAACTAAACCTAAATGACAAAACATGCATGAAAAAGTTTTGTATTTAAGAGGTCAATCTATGTTAAAATGAAATTTTATTAATTAACTAGTGGTAATGTGATATAAGAATATCATATATGATATTATAATTGTGAATATGGTTTATTTTTAATTAATAACTTGGATATAACCATTATAAAGTATTTCAATGAACATTAAGGTGAAGGTGTGCATTAGGTAATGGATTCCTTCTCAATTTCTTTTCATTGAATAAATATTTAGTGTTATGCCACAATTTAATTCTTATGATTTATATACACACCATTTTACATGTAATATTATGAATATATTATAATTAATGGTATTTTATGTTCTAATTTTAATTATATCGTTATATGTATTTGACTTGAATTCCACCAAGTGGTAAATAATTTCACAAATCAATTTTATTTCAATGGGTTATATTACTTTTTCATTATTTTTGACATTCAATCATTATATGTGAAATGTAATGTAATAATTTTCTTACACTTTTATTATATGTATTTATATTTAATACATATTATAAATACTTTTTTTAATCCTCATATCAATGGTATAATCATTTTAAGATATTTCATCTAGATTTTCACTTGATTATGTAATATTTGGAAGTATACATTGATTTATTTTAATGAGTTCTATCTAATTCCATATGAAATTTTATATCATTAATGTATTTATTTTCCTGGTATTTATGATTCTATTTTTTATATATTTTATGGTGGTTATAATCCAAATGTTTATATATTTGTTAATCATTTATTCTTTTATCTCATTTTAATCAGGACTGTGTATGAATGAAGTTACATTGAAGGAATTTCATTGATTATTTTTTTATAAACACCTTGAATTTGATTATCCTTTATTTATTCATTAAATATTCAAATGAGAGTCCCATTTTTAATTAATTGTTAAATATAATTATAAAGAAACTATTTTTAAGAAAATCAAAATTTATTTCTCTTTTCAATCAAAAATATTATTTCATTAATATTGATATTTTTGTTGAAATATTTTAAACAATAATTTCAAATATCATTTATGAATTATTAAATAAATTTTAACCCAAGTATTACATTATAATAAATGATTAAATGGAATCTTAGTTTCATATCTAAACAAGGTGGGGTCCTATATTTTATTACCCAAAATGAGTCTATAGGACTCATGAGACAAATCAATAAGCTCTCACAAAATGTGTTTTTTGTGTATTCTTACCCATGGATTAAACTGTATTTTAGAATGGAATTTATAGTATAAATCTCATGATTCTTGATATCATATAATCAAATATTAATCATTTACATCATTTATAATTAAATATTTATTTTCAATGATATGATTGTATTCATATTATCCATGTAATAACATCAATATCATGTGATTATTTATTTGGAATTATTTTATATTCATTTATTTGTGAAATATTATTCATTGTGCTAAAAGTATTGATTAAAAGTCATGTTTTTTCTATTATTTACATTTTCCATATTGATTATTCCTTATCGATTCATGATTGATTCTGTTGAATGTAACCCTTATTGATTATAGGATCTCAGACTTATTTTGTTTCACTTCCACTTGATTCATAGAAAAAATATTTGAATGAGTTATAGGATTCCAAAAATTTACATCACGTATGTTTTAATTTAAATTTCAAACATTATTTGAAACCCATGTATCTGTCTAATTTTCCAAGACTATCATACTATTCTATCCTTCTGGATGTGATCACTTGTATCAAGAACCAATGTAATAATGTACCATTAACTTTAGGATACTATGATTAGGGTATTTACAATGATGGTTTGGGTAGTGAACCCATTACACTTTTATAGTCTTTCCAATGAGCCTTGATTATTATGGAAATGATTTTATTGGATTATGGGCATACTATAATTCAATGTCTTATGATAATGTTATCCTTTTATGAATCATGTTTTTTGATTCCATTCTAATTTATATCATTAAAACGGTAATGTTTTATGTCATAGATTGATATTATCATCTCTGATATGCCTGTATAATGTTTCAAAATTTTATTCTCATGTCCTCAGACCATTATGGCCATGTTATTCTTATATGATTATTAATATCTCCCTTGTTTATACTCATTGATAATTTCAACTGAAATTTTATTAGATTTTCTTTTCACAGGTTATGATGAAATGTATTTTATATTATATTTATAATAATGGTTTTATTTATGATGGACTTAGTAGATCAAGATACAGTTCACTTAAAAACCAATTTTTTATGTTCCCAAGATTCCAATGATACCAAACATGTACAATTCTAGGATAGATTGTTATGTTATGTAATGAATATTCATCTATTAAGTTATAATATTTTTTGTATCAAAAGTGTGAGCCTATATATAACAATTTTAATGTATTATTATAATTAAATAATACAATGTTAAAAATAATATACTAAAAAACAATTAACAAATAATTGGTATGAAATATGATTAATAACACTTTATGATAAAAAAATTTATTTTCTTTTTGAATATATTTTTTATTATATTATTTAATATCATTTAATATTAAAATTTATAATTTTTATAATTTTTATTTAATAAAAAGGAATTCATTTTTAGAATGATCATATTGAAATTATGTTAGGGTTTTTTTTAATTACTTTTCTATAGATGTTATTTTTAAGTAATAAAATTAGTTGTATACCAATTACACAAATTTTATGAATAAATAATGATGTAAGAAAGATATGAAAAATTTCAAATACTTTTATTAGATAAATATTTATAATGAGTAAAAAATAATTAAAAATAATATGTTGAATTTAGAAAAAAAATATTTTTTTTGAAGGAATAAATTCTTTTTCCAATAAAAACTATTTTTTGGTCCATTTCATTTAGTTAATTATTCACAATATTACATTAACTATATATTGATTTAAAGATCAATTGAACCTATTTTATGTAATCATAAATCGATATATATCATTATTAATTTTCATACCAACAATATATATCCAATATATGTCTTATTATGTATAAATTATTATTTTTCTAAAAAAAATTATATCATGTTATATTACATATATGGAAGTTATTTTTCAAAGAAATTATAAATAGAAATCCTTAAAATGGATTTAACAAATAGGAATAGACAAAAAATATTATTTCATTTGGTTAGATTAATATTATGGCTATAAATTAGTAACCAAGTTAAAAATTAATCTCTACGGAAAAGGTTAAGAAACAAATAGTGTGTTTAATAAAGAGGTAATGCCTTAAAATATTATAAATAATCACTCATAACATAGTGTATGAAGAATTTTATGAAATTATATTATCATATTCAAACTAACTATCAATTTTATATTTACATTCCTCCAATGTGAAACCTTATTTAATATAATTAATTTAATATTTTTCAATATTCCACTCATCTCACTTAAAATAGAATCCATTTACCACCCCAATTATCCTCACACCAATTCCTCTTCGCTCAGTCATGATGTAAAAACTATTCTCTAAAATACACTTCTCTAAATCTTGGAGGTTATGTTCTCATCAAAAGGATACTATTTCAAAGAATAATTTTTTGGATAGAAAGAGTAACTATTATGGTTACTATTTGAAGAGTGGGGGTGACTTATGGTTTAAAAAAATTAAACTAAATAGACCAAAATACCATTTAAAAATAACAAATAAAAATTATTATAACATTAAAATGGACTACAACCTATTTTTAAAACAAATAACTCTTTCAACCTTAAGAGTAAATGAAGGTGATAATATTTACTAAGGGAATCTGTAATTTTATACTAACTGTAAATATTTATTTTCCAAAACAAGAAATCCCATGATATGGTAATTGGAATAAGATCAATTGTCTTATTAATAGAATCCTTCAATAAAATAGTTTATGATTATCTTTTTAGACCCAAAATACCATGATTTTATTGATAAGATTCATTGTCTTCCTCTCCACATAATCCCATGAATGTAAAAATTATCATACACATAATACGAAAGAAAATGTTCTAATAGAAACAATAATTTTAATTATTATTTAGAATTAAAACTCAATAAAGTATTATAATGACTAATAATGATAATTTCACAAAGGAAAAAATTTATAAGATTTGAGATAAAATATTTGTTTTCTACAAACTCTTCAAATGACTGACTATTTATAAGAGAAGATCTAACAGTCTTATTTCCATGTTTTAATGCAACAACTTTGGATAATTGGTGCTTGATATTCATCTGTAAAAGAATGTATAAGTTATTTTTTTTTACCACTATTAAAATGATAAAGTATATTATTTACGATAGAATCAATGTTTAAATATTTTTATTATAAACTTATGATAGTCCCATAGACATCCTTATCATTTTCCAACATGATAAACATTATAACAATTAGTCTTATGTATCATTATAAGTATCCGTTTGTTGATCATGGTTTATTTCACAATGATAGATAATAAAAGCTTTTATACACTTATTAAGATACATGTTTGTATAATTTTTAATATTCATACATAATTTTTTTGATTTTATTGAAGAATAATTAGCCTATATTTTTAATACATTATAAATATTTATATGTATAGTAAAAAGAAATGTTTTCTAAAAACATATTAAAATAACGGGTACATAAATATTTAGTAAACATAATATTAAGAATATGTTTCATATTTCAAAAAATAATGGATTGGAAATTTATAAAGTAATACTTTTGACTTAACATAATTCACATAGTAAAGGAGTTGTCCCATGAAGAAATGTAGGAATAAAAAATTAATCCTTTAAATTTATATTTTCAAATTTTACATCATTTAAATATGTTATATAAATACTAATATAAATATTTTTTATAATTTTTATTCTGAAATTGTATTTTAGGAATGAAATTCAAATTATCTACTACTATACCATCAGTTCTAAAAAATGAAATATTGTCTACATTATATCTAGTTAACCACCTCTACAAATGTAAAATTTCATTTTTTTATCACATTCTTGCACATATAGTTTAATAAATTTAACAAATTAATTAAAATTTTTTTATTAAATAAATATATTTATGTAGATATAAATTGGTAATTATTTTTATGATATTAGAAATAAATTGTCATAGTAATTTTCACCATCAGAAAAGCAAGAATATTGTGTTATTCTTCATAATTTTAATCTATTTTGGATAATGAAATTAATAGTGACACTCTTGAAAAACTAAAACTATAAAAAATTTATATAATTATAGTAATTATTATTATGAAACATTTTAATTACTCCTTTGACCATGGTCAATGTACTGCAATAGTTTTTAAGAAATTGACTGAATAACCCCATGTTTCCAAAGTGAAAAAAATTACAAAAAATGATTGGGAATTGAAAATAAATACACAATAAAGAGAAATATTTCATAAAAAATTATTTCCAAAGTATTTTACCAACATAATTTAAAAATTTATGTTTTTATAAACACTCACCATGTGATTTGGGACTTGAGATTTGGTTTATTGTCTCAAATTGAATTCTTTGAATCTTGCCTCTCATTTTGAACGTATATACATTTTATATATTGTAAAGAAATACATAATAAACTATTATATATTAATTAATTTATTATTCTTAGGTTATTTACATTCATTTGAGCTCTCCCTTTTCCTTATCAATAAACCCATACGTTACTTAATCCATAAAATATATTTTAATCCTAATTTACTTCCACTATATTATAACCCTATCATTGAAATTCATACTTCTATGTTTTTATTTCACCCTATAATTTTATTATGCTTCATTCCATATTTATTTTATATATATTTACATTTTATTCTAATAATATCAATTCAAAATCATTGTTACATCAAAAATTATGATGTATGTAATAGATTTACCATATCAAATTTCCTTCTTTAAGACATGTTCTGTATTATGCACCTATATTATTTATATGGTCTATATATATATATATATATTATTTTACAAGTTATATCATCACTATCCATTTATTAATACTATTTAAACTAATATTTTATGTTCCCTGTTTTTTTTACTTAGATCAAAATATCAAAATACATTATGGTTTATTTTCTAATCTCACGTTGCTTTCATGATTATTTTTTTCATAGTTAATATTTGAAGGAATTTCACTTATTTTCTCTAAAACCAAATTTCTTATCATTATATGGTTATTTTTTTATATTACATATTATAATTCCATTTCCCTTTCATTCCCTATTTAACCAAAAGGCTTCCCAAAAAGGTATTTGACATTATCTTTTCATCAGGGTTGAGAATATTTGTTTTGAATGTTCATTCACCTTATATTGTTTGAATTTTAATAATAAATTTACTGAAATGATTTTTTGAGTTCATATTCAATGATATTTATATTTTATATAAACTTTTTTAATGTAATATTTATATATTAAACTAGATAAACCATTTTTCAATTTCTTCAATGAAGTGTGGAACGAATTACAATTTTAACGTTTACCAAATAAACCCATTTGCCTTATTTGTTAAATATTACTATTAATATAGCATTCATTTCTTCTCATCAAAAATTTCTAATTAATTATGATTTTAATATTTATTTTTTCATTTTACATTTTATAAATAATGCTTAATTATATAGAAGATTAAATAAATTATTTTAATCCACCAATGTATACATTTGGCTTCCACTTCATATTTATTTTCATTAAAATTATTTATTTTAAAGGTGCTAAAATTTGGAATTATATTTGAATTATAGTTTTAAATATCCATGTTTAATCCCATTTAATTGGATTTTTAAGTGAATTATAGGTTTTCATTTACAATCGTGTTACAAAAGTATAATGATAATCCTTTTTGTAATTTCTCATAGAATTTACTCTCAAAATCTATGAGAACAATCTTCTTTGGAGCTATATATCATGTATTACACTCTATATTCTATTATGAATTTATATCTCGTAACTCTCCTTTTTCACAAGAGTTATATTCTATATAACTATTCATCTCTCTCTAAATGTTATTATTCCATTTCATGTATATGTTATTTTTTATGAGGATATATTATATATATCAACAATTTTTTCTATATTGTGTGTTATCGTATTAACATAACAAAATTATCATTACTAAATACAATTCATTCTTAATATGTTCTTAATAAAAAAGATATATCACATAATGATAGGGGAAATAATAACATATCCTATATTCGATATTCAATTATAAGAGTTTGTTGATTACTAAGGATTTATTGCTATGTATTGTATTCTTTATTCGTTACATCATGTTATGGATGCCTTATAAATAATTATTGACATGTGGGTCCAAGAATTTTATATCCCATTTATGAATTAGTATGTCACATGAGAAAAAATATCGTGATTATTTGGTGTAATCATTAATGATTTAGGTATGATTTCTAGGCCTGAAGCCATGAAAATATTCTTATGTTGTCTGGAATTATAAGTTTAATCCCAATGAAATCTAATATTTTGATATATTTGGATATTTACAATTTTATTTTATCCATTTATATATCACATTCTTATGTTATCATTTTGAGGGAATTATTTGATTATTTTTTCCTTCCTAATTAAACATGACTTATTTATGACATGATTTCCTCAATCATACCCAAATAGATATAGAATTATTAATCTCTCAATTTTTTTATATTTTCATTCACCAATTAATGCAATAAGATAATTATATATGACATTTTTATAATTTTATTATGTGCGGAGAATTATATAGGAGATGTAGAATAATTTTATTATAATACTAGAATATTTTATTTTCTAGTAAAAATTCCTGTTGGTTGGGAAATATATAAGTCTTACTAGTCAAATAGTTTTCTTAATTATCTAAAATATTAAACATAAACATTCATGGGAATATTATTGACCCAATATATGTTATTGATATTATAATTTTTTACTTTTATATTTGGGTTGCTGCAATTCCTATCAATACTAATATATAGAGAATATGCTTTTAGGATATTATCAAGGAGTTCAGTTCTGAGTTCTCTTTTTTGTACTAGATTAAGGTCTACATAACATCATTGGTTTCAATGTGATCATACATGTAAAATTTAATAGTTCTTGATACCATCATGAGTTAATATTAATATGGTCGATATAATTCATAGAGGCATATATACCCATTTTGGCGTCTTAAGGGATTATTTTTAGGTGATTTAAGATATTTTTGGAGTTTTTTATAAATTTTTATAAATAATACATAATCAATTTATAGGTGACCCTTTCAATAGGTGTATAATTTTATTTCATGTAAATTTAGCTTATTTTGGGAAAATATTAATATCGTTTTGCAAATGTATATTATTATGGTATATATTGATAGGCTTTATAATTTATGTCGTTAATTATAAAAGGGTTTGATAGATTATGGGTGGATAGTTTTCCATGAATTTATTTCCTGGAATTTAAAAAAGAAATATATTTATTTTTATTACAAATTATAACTCATATAGAATAATAAAAACATAAGGGTTAAATATAGATATATGAAAACATCTGAAAATTTTAATAATGAAAATATTTTATGATTTCATAGTATTGAAATACAATTTTGTATAATATTTTTGGTTGTAGACACTTCTAAAATGAAACTAGTGGTAATAAACCTTAATAATCTCATTTTGGTATTATATTTACATTAAATTTATGCACAACAAGAGTTACTTAATAAAAACCTATATTAAAACTCTCATGAGAAATTCATTAGATGTTTAAAATTCTCTATATGAACCACTATTAATTTCATTAATACATTTTTATACCCACGTTAAAGAATATATTAAGAATAACCTCTTATATTTTCTTCAATGAGAGAAATCAGATTGGTGAGGATAACTTTTATTTAAAAGTTGAGAGTGAAACACTATAAAATTTTTGTTGCTATTTAATTAAAATAAACTCAATTTTAAATTGATATTATTATTTAAAAAATTGGACTAAAATGATGAATAACATCATTTACAATGAAAGATAAAAATTAGGAAATCATCATGATTTAATAGTGGAATAATTTTTTTAATCATTTTTAAAATTAAAATGGGTATTTCATGAGACAAATAACTTATTTGAAAACAATATTTTTAATTTTAAAACATTGTTTTGTATGTTTTAGAAGAAATTTTTCATTTTTCTCAAATAAAAATTATTATTTTTAATTTATTTAAATTTTAAATTCATAATATTTTATTTAGTATTTTCCTAAATTTAATTTTAAATAAAGATAATTTTTTCAATAATTAACCAATTATTATCATGGGTATTAATATTATTCAAAATTAATTTTCAAAATATGTATTTATATTATTAAAAATATATTTTTTTAAATTATTTTTATTGTGTTATGTCTATTTATTTTGAAGTTAATTTTTATCACGTATAGAAATTGAATTTAATAAATTGTATTTAATATAAAAAAATAGTTGAATAAATATAGAGTAAAATTGTCAATTTAATTTTTGCTAATAATAACAATTTTCTAATGTGAAAATTTGTCACCCTGATAATGGTTTAAATGAGCTATGTTTTAATGAATGAGGTAAGGTATCAATATATCAGTCAAAAATCATAACAAAATGTGTGTATGATGTTTTTAAAGAACATAAATTACCATAAAAGTTGTCATTGTAAAATTTATATCCCCATACATTGAATAAAATATTAATTCTATTATTAAGAAATTAATATTTAAAAAAACTCCCCTTATCAAATAAAAATTTATCCGCTCACCACTCAACTTATAGAATCATCGTAAGCCTATAATCACTACTATTTTTTTTTCCAATTCACCTCTAGAAAATTCATATCCACTTACTAGAGGTTCTAGTCTGAGAAAAAAATAACCTTTGAAAGTATAATTCACTTAGTAAATTAGTTTTTCCACGAATTAAGGTGTTAACATCTCACTACACAATCATTTCAACTTTTTCGTCTACCTCTACCAATTTTATTTTTATTATAAAAAAATATTTATATAAGTTCCATTAGTATCATTAAATGTTCATATACTAATTAATTACACAAAATATAACTTTCTATTATCTATTAAAAAAATAATACACCATTCATATTTTTGTATAATTAAACACTTCCATGGGTGATCTATTTCATTTTACATCTCAATACTAAATTTATTGTATTATAAATGTATTTAATGAATATATAAAACATTTATGGTATAACTATTATTTTATATAGATAAATTTGAAATTATTTTAATGATATTAGAAATAAATGAATGTAGTAATTCTCAATACCATAAATTGAGCATAGTGAGTCATTTTTCATAATTTGAATCCATTTTTTATAGTATATATAACTATATAACCGTCTAGAATTATAAAGAAATTGTAAATATAGAGTTTGGCGGAATATTAATATATGTCTAAACACTTTTTGACCACAATCAATTTATGTTTGTAGTTTTGGGGAAATTAACCGAACAACCTCATGTGCCTAATGTGACGAAAACAACAATCTAAATGAATAACATATCATAATAATTAGACATCAAAAAATAAAAAATACAAGAATTAGTTTTAGAATCAAGTATTTAATCATGTTAGTTTGGTTATTCATTAGGATCGATACATACATTTAGTTATTCAGAGCTTGAGGTAAGGGTTTATTGTTTTAATTTAAATTAGTCGAGACATGTTTCTCCATATACATCAATTTAATTTCATATTGTGTAAATACTACCCAATTTAATTCATTCATCTCAAATAATTATTTGTGTGGGATTTTTAATTATATTTACTCTCCCCCTTTTCATTGTCCTTTGATTCATACAATAGTTAATTCATAATGGTTACCGTTAACCTAATTTACTTTTATTTAATTATTACCATTTTTCTTAAACCTCATCCTTCTGAGTTTATATTATTCTGCCCTATTTTTTTATTATATTTCACTCATTTTTTATAAAAAATTTTATTTATTTATTGTACAATGATTTCTAAATTTATTAACATGACTTTTTATGATAATTGTAGTGGGTTTACTATTTCAAATTATCTTTGTTGAGACATTTTTTGTGATGATTATATAATTTTCATAATATATATGTATATATTATATTTTATATTTGATATAATAATTATTAATTTATTCATTTTATTTAAATTTTAATCATATATTATCTATTTCATGTGTATTTGATGAAAATATTCAGAAGTCATATGTTTTTCTTTTACAATCTCACTCTCATTTGGATATTTTTTATCAAAGTTACTATTTGAAAAAAATTGTATATTCTTTTTAACTAAATCTCCATTTTATTATTTATTATTAAGGGGTGGGGGTCATAGCTTCTTATCATTACATTTATCTTTGGTTCAAAATTCTACCAAATTGTTTCTCACAAGTGAAACTTACATTTTCTTTTCATTTTATTTTCATTTCTTTAGGGAATATATATATTTTATATCCATATTCATTATATTATTTGATGAATATTATTTTTCTTCACCTTACTGATTTCTTATGTTAATTTTACACAATATTTCTATTTCTTTAAATAAATGATTCTTTATAGCTTTTTTGGAAATGGTAATTTTTATTTTCATTAAAAAATTATGAAAAAATTATCCATATTAATATTTATAATATAAATTATCCTTTCCAAATAGTATAAATATTTTTAATAATGAGTTGAACTGTTCAAATTAAAATTGTTTTCCAATCTAATTCATATTATTTTTTTATTTTAATTTTAATTTAAAATATAACATTGAATTATTTATAAGATAAAATAAATGGATTTCATTCCCCATTGGTATACTTTTATCTTCCCCTCCATATTTAATATCTTTATCTTTATTTATTTTCAAGGTTTCATCATTTAGAATTACATTTTTTTTCAATTCTTTATTTTCACCCACTTGAAATATATTGATTAGAAGACATATATGTTTTCATTTACAATCATGTTATAATGGTTATTTTTTAACATCTTCACATTGATTTTCCGTAAATATCAAAATAGTCAATCTTTTTAGAGTTATGTTTCATATTTTACCCCATTAATTCTATTTTGGATTTATTGTTCTAACCTCACCATGTTCACACATTTGATATTATCTATAACAATTTTTCCCTCTCTAAACTTTATGTTTCTCATTCATGTCCATGTTATTTAAATAAATTTATAAATTCTATATCACTTAAACTATTTATTTGTTGTTTTATGTAGTATCAACTTAACTATGTACACATTAGTATATACAGAGTAATTTTTAAGGGCTCATACCATGAAATTTATTATAATTATGGTCTTGGAAAATATTTAAATTCTATATATGTGTTATTTCAATACAAATTTTTATTTATTTTAATGTAATTTCTGATAGGTATTATACAATTTAGTTATTATTTTCTATATTGGGTGAATTAGGATTAATTAGTGATAGGAGGATAAAACAATTATATAGAACTTCAGTTAATTAGTGGGTCTCAGGAGGCAATGCAACTTGATAATTTTTTATAATCCTTTGGTATTTATATTTGATTTACCAAAATTATACATGGAAAATATATTAATAATATTCATTATTATAAATGCCATCACTATTAAATATTTTATTAGTATCCATGGTATTATATATAATGTTATGTTATACATGGATATATTACATGATCATGTTAAAAGTTATTTTGTATTATTTTATTATTCTTTTTCCTTCCATATTATTCATTATTTTTTTATTCCACGATATCATCTATCATATGCTACCTCTTAATGAGTTTTTGATCTAACCAATTTTTATGTTATCATTCACAAGGTAATGGAAGATGATAATTATGTATGATTTTTCTATAAGGGATTCATTTGTAAGTAATTTTATGGGGTATGTCGATGACTTATGTTGAAATAACTCGATCAATGGTTTTCCATGAAAAATGACCATTGGATGGAAAGATATATGTTCTCTATTTAAATGTTATTCCTAATTCTCTAAACATATAAAAAAATATTTATGGTAATAGATGTGACTCAATATTTTTTTTTCTATATTAATTATAGATGATTATGTTTATCAAATCCAATAATTAAAGAATATAGTTTACAACAAGATCTGGTATAATAGATATATTATTTCTCACTCGAAGTGTAGTAGTACCCACAATGAATTTAAAAATATTTGATGTAGTACCCACTCTCCCCAAGGCATGCTATGGGTGTCCTAATAAATGGATAATTGATATTATAATTGTTTTTTATCATAAAATATATACCATTATATTCATCAGAAATAGGTGGTAATATTATACATAAAAGGCGATATATTACTTAAAAAAGAAATTGGGATGAGAAAGTAAATAAATTTTCAGATCTAATGTAAAATTAGGGGGGAATATATAAAGGGGTTAGATAAATATGACGATACTAAATAAAATTTTAATTGAATTGATATTAAGAAATAGTTTCCTTTGTGTTTAGGATTTATGTATTTACCATATCTGGTTTAGGTAGTGGTCTTGAGTTATGAGAAAATTTCAACATGTGGCATTGAGATTGAAGTGATTTATTGTAGATATTTTAATTTTTCACTTTACTCTAAGGTATAAATTTAGTTATTTAGGCATAGATTATGTGTTGAATAATACATTGATTACTATATAGATATAGAAATTTCTAGGGATATTTGAATAATAAAATGTGAAATATTTAAAAACATGGGTTTTAATGATTATGAAATGTTTTTATGAAACCCTAAAAGGATATTGTTGTAAAAAACGTCTCTAAATACTGATTCATAGTTTTGGGTAGTTTTTTTTCAAAAAGATTGTTGAAAACTATACAATGTGTTTGTTGACTAAGAAGGTTGAAAAAGTATTTTGGGTTCACTCGAAGATGATCACAATTTTCCATTGAAAATTAAAATGGATAAATTTAAAAGTTTTAAGTACGTGATCATGATGGGAGTTCATGATTTCATATCATTTTGGTTGGATTATAAATTTATAGAATATATGTTGAAATTTGTGAAGATAGTTAATGGTCGTTTATGTATTACATGGGGAAAACCTGAAAAGTATGTTTGTGGATTGTTGGTTCATGAAGTATATATACAAAGGTCTTATGAATATTCAAAAAGGAATTTCATGGTACATCCTTTTTTGTAGAGGGATTTAATCTTAGTGTTTCATAATTTTCAATTAAGTAGTAGTCCTTACAAATAGACAATAATGGTTATTCATAATGTCATGTTGTATAGGGAATTCATATGTGAATAAGAGTTCCTGAAGGGAAGGGTAATAATTTTTTTATTATTATATTTATCAGAATTCAATTACAATATAAGGATACATAATAAATATACTTAAAGGAGTTATAATTATTATGAAAGAGCATGAATTGTAATTTTTCAATACCAAAAATAAATTCATGTTGTTGGTATGTTTTTTGAAAGCAGGAAATGAAATGGGGGATCATAAGGTAGTGAAAGGGGAGTGAGAAATTCGAGGTAGTCTATATAAGGATGGAGTTAAAGTAGTAATGTACATAATGAAGCATCATCATCATCATATTTTTTTAATTTTTCTAATAAAGGGATGGTTCACAAACTGAAGACCAAAAAAACATGAAAAAATGAGAACAAAAAACAAATAATAAAGGAGGCCCAAAATATTGTATCTAAAATGTGTCCCCTATAACAATTTTAACCCCCTCAAGTACTAAATATCCTATTAATGTAATAGAATAATTCCTTACTCCTTGACCCATAACTGATGTAATATAATATAAAACATTGTTACCCTCTCCACAAGTGTGACCAGAACTCATATTGTTGTCTATAAGATCCATACACCGTATAATAATATACGAAAATTGACCAAATGGTGGTACTTAGACCATGTATGTAATTGTAAAATGTTATAGAGTCTAGTTGAAAAACTATTTGTCTGCTATTATTCTACCTACAAAACAGAAGACATGATTCCATTCCCATTTCCTCTACATGGAAGGAATCTTAACAACCAAAATACATTGTAATAAAAAAAATTACAACACCATAAGGATTCCAAAAAACACCACCTCCACTCATGATTATAATATTATACTAACCATATTTTTTTAATTTGGAACTAGAATAATGGGGTTTTAATCAACCCAATGACCCTTATTACATCTCATTGTAGAATGGATGGATCTCCTTCCTGTTAGGAGTGGTCTGTGGGTAGGTTATTTTTACTAGTATATGATGATGTGTATCCTTTCAAAAAATAATTTTTTTAAATACCCTGAAATTGCCAGGAAATTTTTTTCTTAATTTCTTTGGAATTTTACGAGCCCGTAGTTTCTGACGGTTTCTGATTCCGTGGCTTTGTCTGCCCGGAATAAATTTCAGATGTTTTGTTTCGGTACATTCAGTAAACATATGTGTGGGTTTTTATATCTTTTGAACGTGTGATCGGAATTGAAATCCTAGGGCATCGATGAACTCGCAATGCCAGTATTCGTTTAAGAGGACCTTTTCTATAGTTGTGTTTTATGCGGGTTGAGAGTTTATTTTTGAGGATTTCAGGATAAATTAATAAAATTGTTGGTGTATAATTTTATTAATTATGTTGTGGTTATTTCCTTCCAAGGGGAGTTAGAGATGGGGGCCACACCCACATTACCACCCATGGGAGGGTATTTGTGAGGTGGGGCCTACACGTGCTCTAAACCTTTCATCTCCCCAAATAATCCCCTTAACCCCATTAATATCCCCTTAAATTTAATTTGAAAACCTCCCTCTAATACTAATTTTTCACGACCCGTCCTCGAGGCCCATGCCGTGACTACCCCTGGCCCACCTTCCATAGGCCAGGGGCTGGCGACTAACACCAAAAGCGTAACTCCCTAAAAACTGGGAAGGCATTGCCTTTATAAAATGTAAACAAACACAACCAGAGTACAAGAGGAAAGAAAACACTAAGTAAAGTAGTATAACAAGTTTTATGAATGTACAAGGGGCTGGAAATACAAGCCCAACAGAAAGTTACAACAACAACTGAAAAGAAAAACAGCTGGAAGATGGAAGCAGCTCCTCGATCGTCCTCTGGGTTCCTACCTTAAGGGTAGGTACAGATGTCCTCCTCAACACTCCACATCTATCGGTCCACTCCGTGTGCCATCACACTAAGTGTACACCTCCGAGTACCATCCAGTCCTCGTACACTCTGCCTCGGTCAATGTTGTTCGTTGTCTGCATCCAACACAACGAGGTGCGGGCATAGCCCATGTAGGGGTGTGTATAAAGATACTCATTAGGGACCCCTAGACCCTCAAGGTCTCACTAAATCCAAAAGTATAGACCAAAAAGAACGATCTCAATAGATAACATTTATATAGGTATATACCCATACATATAACTAAGTTATCAAGTAACTCATCTCAATCATGAGGAAATCACAAAGGTCACTAACTCAACTCAAACCCGGATTTTCATTATCGAAACCACAACTTCTAGAGAACTCCTCTATTGTCTAGTACAGTGGCCCTATCATTAATCTGAAGCACTAATCACTAACCTTAGACTGCTGAGGTACTCCTCCTGTCGACTACCGCAGATCTGCTGCCAAACCGGGTGCTCCTCTACTGTGGGTCTGCCGACAAACCAGGTGCTCCCCCTAATAGTCATTAGAGGTACTCCTCATGTCGAGAACCGTGGCTCTACTTCCAAAATAGGTGCTCCATCAGCCGTGGGATTTCAGCCAAATGGGCTCTCCATCCACTAGGCTAGTCGAATCACTCTGAGTCAAATCGTTCAAGCAGCCATCAGGTCTACAGCTACTAGGTCTCCTTACTTCGCATGCTCGTCTCCAGGAAGATCTATTCCAAGAGATACTGGTCGATACTCCAAGTGTCACAAAATCTCATGTAGAAGTATCACAAATGACCTCCTCATCATGGGGGTCACAATGCAACAGTCTGTGCGTCAATCAGACTCCTGGTCTGTGAGTTATTGGCTTTTCCATTTCAGGGGCCCGGTTTATTTTTAAGATAAAATCATCCCAAAAATACTCCAATATCGTCATAATCCCACCTGGAGTATTCCAAAAAAATCATCTCATCAAAAGGAATCCAACGTAGTTTACGGAACATCAATTGGACGTCCGATCCTTAAGTTATAAGTGTTTCTGCTCCGAGGACCCGGTTGGATTCGGGTTCGAACCAACCCCGCCATATCAACAAATCGTTGAAACCTTGAGTGTAATATACTGAAATGACCTTATCGTTCCGAGGAATCCTACGCAACAGACGGTGCGCCGATCAGAGCTCCATAGCTCCTGTTATGGAAAATTAACCAATAATAGTCTAAAGAGAGGGGGTCTGGGCCCGGTCTGACCCGGCCCAACACACCATGGGTCAGCCCGACCCGGGTCCGGGTCCAGGCCGGTAGTGCGTGGGCCGGACCGGAAGGGAGCGAGACGGCCCGCGGCTGGCACGGCCCGACTCAGATGCTCGCGGCCAGGCCTGCTGTCGGCCGCGGATCGGCCGACTTACGGGGTGGGGGGGGGGGGGGGGGGGGGTTCTGCGAAATGGCGGCGCCAGGCTGAACCCCCCTAGTCATCCCAGATCCCATGCGGCATAGGATCCCCTCCATCGCCTCCGCAGCCGGGGCCGCAGTGGACATCCGCTTGTGGCGCGCTGGGGCACCACCGCCTCCGGTCGCGGGCGCCGCCGCGCAGGCACTCCCTTCTACGGGCCATAAGAATCATTTTGGTGGTCCGTTTTAGCTCCCTTCTACGCTCAAGGCCTTCTCGAGTCCCGCTCTACACTTTGATGGCCTCAAAACGTCGTTTCCCTTCTATTCACCGGTCGCCAAGCAATCCGTGCATCTAGAACGATATGGCAGTGGGTCCAGACTTTTTCTTTAGCCCGTACCCAGCGCGTTAGTGTTTCAAAAAATCATTCAACAAATAAACACCCATGATCGATGGTATAAATCACATATATAAAAATATACAAAATTCCCCTACCTCGAAAAGACATTTCATGTCGTCGAACTGCCAAAGACGAACTTTTCAGTGGTCGGGCATCGCGGAAGAATGGCATTGCAGTTTTCAGGTGTCGTGGAAGAACGGTGTCGATTTCATTGACGTCGGAGTGCACCCGAAGTGGAAACATTGTTGGTGACTTCTCATTCTTCGTCAGAGAGAACGTCGTTCTTCTGTGGTTCTTTATTTGAAAGGATGGTGTTCTTCGTTGTAAGAAGAACACTTCTTTTCTATTTCCAAGAGATACCCCCCAAATATTTTCTTTTGAAAATATTATAATATACATGCCATCCATTTTAAATTAATTCAAAAGAATAATTTAATTATGGGTGCTGATTTAATTGGGTGGATCCTCTTCACATTTCACACACAACCAGAGAACAAGCGGAAGAAAACACTATGTTAGGAAGAATAACAAACATGCTGAAAGTACAAGAGGCCAGAAATACAAGCTCAACAGAAAGGTACAACTACAAATGAAAGATTGTACAACTGAAAAGACAAACACCCGGAAGATGGAAGCAGCTTCGGGATCATCCTCCGGGTTCCTACCAAAATGGTAGGTATAGATGTCCTCCTCATCACTCCACATCTATCGGTCCACTCCATGTTCTGTCACGCCGAGTGTCCACCTCTGGGTACCGTCCAGTCCTCGTACACTCTGCCTTAGTCAGCGCTGTTCGTCGTCCGAATCCAGCACAACGAGGTGCGGGCATAGCCCATGCTGGGTTGAGTATAAAGATACTCCGTAGGGACCCCGATACCTCATGGTCTAACTAAATAAAAAAATGATAAACCACAAAGAAATATCTTAATATATAACCTTTACTTAGGTATATGCCCATACATATACCTATGTTATCATTTAACCCATCTCAATCATGAGAAAATCAAAAAGGTCATTGACTCACCTAAAACCAGGATTTTCATTATCAAAACCACAACAACTGGAAAAAGTCCTCCTCTATTGAGTACAGTGGCCCTGTCATGACTCTGAGGCACTACTCACTAACCTTAGACTATTGAGGTACTCATCCTGTCGAGTACTGTGGGTCTGCTTCCCAACCGGGCGCTCCTTCACCGTGGGGCTGCCGCCAAATCAGGCGCTCCCCCTAATAGCCGTTAGAGGTACTACTTCTATTGAGTACCATGGGTCTACTGCAAAAACAGACACTCCATCCGTCTTGGTTCTACCTCCAAACTGGGCGCTCTGTCCACTGGGCTAGTCGAATCACTTCGAGTTGAATTGGTCAAGTAGTCATCAGGTCTACAGCTATTAGGTATCTGCACTCTGTCAGCTCATCTCTGGGAGGATCCGCTCCACGAGTTACTAGTCGATTCTCCAAGTGTCACGATTCTCACATAGAAGTATCACAAATGACAACCATGTCAAAGGGTTCTCAACACAACAGACGATGCATCAATCGGACGTCTGGTCTATGTGTTATTGGCATTTCTGTTCCAGGGGCCAGGTTAGTTTTTAAACTAAAACCAAACCGACCATACATGAATCTCATCCTAATCTCACGTGGAGTTTTCAAAAAGAACCTTCTCCTCAAAATTAATCCCACATATTTGACGGCACATCAATCGGACGTCCAGTCCTTAAGTTATAAGAGTTTTAGCTCTGAGGGTCCGGTTGGTTTCATGTTCGAACCAATGCAGACATACCCATACTTCACCAAAACCTTGAGTGTAATATACCGAAACGACCGTCTCGATCCTAAGATTCCTACTAAACTGACAGTGCATCTATCGGAGGTTCGTATCTCATGTTATAGGTGATTTAACGAAAAGGGTCCCAAAAAGGGGGGTATGGGCCAGGTCCGACCCAGCCTAACCCACCCTGGGCAGCCTGAACATGGTCGACCCGACCCTGGTCCAGGTCCGGCCCGGCTGGCACGTCCTGGCCTGCGGCTAGACGTGTCTCGACTAGGCTGGCCGAGTTGGGGGGGGGGGGGGGGGGGGGTTCGCAAAATAGCGGCCCCAGGCTGGCGCTGCCCGGTCATCCCAGATCCCGCGCGGCGCGGGATCCCCTCCATTGCCGCCGCGGCCGGTGCCCTGGAAGACTTCTGCCGGCGGCACCCTGGGGCGCTGTCGCGTTAGTGTGCCCTTCCGCGGGCCATCAGAATCACTCTAGTTGTCCGTTTTAGCTCATATCTTCGCCCATGGCCTTCTTAGGTCCCTCTATACACAATGATGGCCTCAAAACGTCGTTGCCCTTCCATTCACCTGTCTCCAAGCAATCCGCACATCAAGAACGATATGGCGGTGGGTCTGGACTTGTTCATTAGCACGTACCCACCGCATTAGTTGTTCAAATAATCATCCAACAAATAAACACCCATGCTCGAGGGTATAAATCACATATATGAAAATATAAAAAAATTCCCCTACCTCAAAAATATGTCGCATGCCATCGAGCTGCGGAAGACGAACATCGCGGTGGTCGGGCACCGCGGAAGAACGATGTCGCGATAGTCGGGCGTCGTGGATGAACATTGTCGATTCTTTTGACGTCGGAGTGCACCCAAAGAAGAACTGTCGTTGGTGACTTCACGTTCATTGTTGGTGAGAACGTCGTTCTGTGGTGGTTCTTCGTTGGAAGGACGACGTTCTTCATTGTAATAAGAACACTGCTTTTCTTTTTCCAAGAGATCCCCCACCCAAAATATTTTCATTGACAAATATTATAATATACATGCCATCAATTTTAAATTAATTCAAACGAATAATTTAATTATGGGTGCTCACTTAATTAATTTGATAAGTTGGCACATTAATGAAAAAGGTGGAAGTGGAGAGGCTCCACCCAATAAAATTATTGAGAGTTGTCAAATTAAATGTAAGGGGAGATTAATAGGGATAAGGGGATCTATGAGGGAGATGAATGTTTTAGTGCACCTGTGGGCCCCACCTCACAAATATCCTCCCATGGGAGGTTGTGTTGGTGTGGGACCCACCTCTGACTCCCCATGGGACGAAATAACCACCACATAAGTAATAAAATTGTACACCAACAATTTCATTAATTTGTCTTTACATCCAAAAAAAAACTACTCTTAACCTGCATAAAGAGAAACTGTGGTAAAAGTCCCATGAAGCAAATATCGGCACTACAAGTTCATCGGTGCCCTCAGATTTTGATTCCAAGCACCAGTTCAAAAGTTAGAAAAACCAGAACGTACGTTTTCGGAACATACCCGAACAAAACTTCAGAAATTGATTCTGGGCACACCGGGCCTCTTAATCAGGCGCCGTCAAGAAACTGCAGACTCGTAAAATTGAAAAGAAATTAAGAAAAAAAATTCCATGAAATTTCAAAGTCTTTACATTGCCCCCACCTCAGAGCTTTACGTCCCCATTAAGTTACAAAAAACACTAGGGAAACAAAATAGGGGTATTGAGCATGCATCTGAGCCTCCCGCTCCCATGTGATCTCTTGGAGGTTTCTGTGCTGCCAGTGAATGCGCACCAGAGGAATCGACCATCCACGCAGAATCCGCTCATGTCAATCCTCAATATCCACTGGAACCTCTGTGAAAGTCACCCCATCATCGATGTCTAGCTCCCCGTGTTTGATGTTGTGGGATGGGTTGTGCTTGAATTTTATCACTTGAGATACGTGGAAGATGTCGTGCACCCAGTGCAACTGAGGTGGAAGGGCCAGGTGGTAAGATGCCTCGCCTACTCTGCTGAAGAATTTGTGGAGTGACTGTAAGAGACTGAAGATAGGATACATCATCTCTATCCACAAAGGATTTTTGTAAGGCATCCAGCTGCTCTGTCGCCTCTCCTAGTAGCCGAATTCCTAACCTTCCTCTGATACCAATTTATCACGACCCGTCCCCTAGGGCCCGTATCATGACTACCCAAGCCCTCCTTCTATAGGCTAGGGCTCATGACTAGCACCAAAGGAATAACTCCCTAAAACTGGGAATGCATTGCCCTTATAAATGTAAAAACACACAACTAGAGAACAAGCTTAAGAAAACACTATGTAAAGGAGTATAACAAACATTCTGAAAGTACAAGGGGCTGAAAATACAAGCCCAATAGAACTGTACAGCTACAAATGAAATAAAGTACAATTGAAAAGACAAACAGCTGGAAGATTTATGTAGCTCATGGATCATCATAATGGTTTCTACCAGAAAGTTAGGTATAGATGTCATTCTTCGCACTCCGCGTCTATCGGTCCGCTCCATGTGCCATCACACTGACTGTCCACCTCCGAGTATCGTCCAGTCCTCATACACTCTGAATCGGTCAACGCTGTTTGTCATCTGTATACAACACAACGAGGTGCGAGCATAGCCCGTGGAGGGGCGAGTATAATGATACTCAGTAGGTACCCCGAGACCCTCAAGGTCTCAAAATTCCAAAAAGGATAATCCATAAATAAAGATCTCAACAGATAACCTTTACTTAATTTTATTCCCTTACATATGCCTAAGTTATCATGTAACCAATCTTAATCATGAGGAAATCACAAAGGTTATTGACTCAGATCAAAACCAGATTTTCATTATCGAAACCACAACTGCTGGAAAACTCCTCCTCTTTCGAGTAAAGTGGCCATGTCACGACTCTGAAACGCTACTCACTAACCTTAGATTGCTGACGTACTCCTCCTATCGTGTATTGCAGGTCTGCTGCCAAACCGGTCACTCCTCTGCTTTGGGTCTGTCGCCAACCCGGGTGATCCCCCTAATAGTTGTCATAGGTACTCCTCATGTAGAGTACCTTGGGTCTGCTGCCAAACCCGGTGTTCCGTCTTCTATTGGTCTGCCGCCAAACTGGTCGCTATGTCCACTGGGCTAGTCGAATCACTCCGAGTCGAATAGGTCAAGTAGTCGTCAGGTCCACAGCTATTAGGTCTCCACACTCTGTCATATCATCTCCGGGAGGATCTGCTCCATGATCAACTAGTCTATACTCCAAATTTCAGGACTCTCACATAGATGTATCACAATGGACTGCCACATCAAAGGGGTCTCAACCCAACTGAAGGCGCGTCAATCGGACGCCCGGTCTGTGAGTTGTTAGCCTTTTTGAACCAAGGGACCAGTTGGTTTCGTGTACGAACCAACCTGACCATATCTCAACTGTATCCCGAAATCCCACGGGGTATACCCAAGGGAACCGTTTCTCAAAAATATTACGGACGCCGCTGACAGTTCGTCAAACGGATCTCCGGTCTGAGAGCTATTGGCTTTTCCATTCCAAGGGCCTGGTTGGATTCTAAGCTAAACTAACCTAACCGTATTCCAACTGCATCTAATCCTCAAGTGGAGTATGCCAAAAGAATCTTATAAAAAAAGGAATCCAACTTAGTTTACGGCACGTCAATCGGCCTTCTGGTCCTTAAGTTATAAGTGTTTCCGCTCCGAGGGCCTATTTGGTTTCGGGTTCGAACCAACACAGTCATACCAAGACATCGCCAAAACCATTAGTGTAATATACCAAAAAGACCGTCTCGATCTAAAGAATCCTACTCAATTGATGGTGCATCGATCAGTGTTTTTTAGATGTAGTAGGGGAAAATTAACCGAAAACAGCCCAAAAGGGGGGTCTCGGCCCTGTCCGACCCGGCCCAACCCACCCTAGGTCGGCCCAATCAGGGTCGACCCGACCCGGGCCTAGGTCTGGCCCGGCGGGGCGCAGCCCAGCCCGGTGGGGCGTGGCCCTGCCCAACTGGCATGGCCCTGCCCGTAGCTGGCGCGGCCCGACCCACGGCTGGTGTGGCCCAACCCGGCTAGGCGCGGCCCGACGCCGATGAACTCACAGCGCCGGAACTCTCTTAAGGGGACCTTTACCACAGTTGTGTTTTATGCGGGTTGAGATTTGATTTTTGTGGATTTCAGGATAAATTAATAAAATTTTTGGTGTACTATTTTATTACTTATGTGGTTGTTATTTCTTCCAAAGGGGAGTTAGAGGTGGGGCCCTCACCCACATAACCTCCCATGGGTGGATATTTGTGAGGTGGGTCCCACACATGCTCTAAAACTATCATCTCCCCCAAAACTCCCCTTAACCCCATTAATCTCCCCTTACATTTAATTTAAAAACCTCCCTCTAATACCAATTTTCACAACCCATCCTCGGGGCCCTTGCCAGGACTACCCAAAATCCACCTTCCATACGCTAGAGGCTGGTGACTAGCACCATAGACGTAACTCCCTAAAAAATGGGAAGGCATTTCCTTTATAATACATAAACACACACAACCAGAGTACAATCGGAAGAAAAAACTATGTAAATAAGTATAACAAGTGTGCTAAAAGTACAAGGGGATGGAAATACAAGACCAACTGAAAGGTACAACTACAACTGAATGAATGTACAACTGAAATGACAAACAGCTGGAAGATGGAAGCTTCTCCAGGATCGTCCTCCGGGTTCCTACCTGAAGGGTAGTTACAGATGTCCTCCTCAACACTCCATGTCAAACGGTCTGCTCCATGTGTCTCAGCAATGAAACCCACCAGTAGTTGACATGTAGTGGAGTCTTCTGCAGCTAGCTGTAGACAGATGACACAAAGGTCCAAGAAGAACAGACCTATAGGTGGTCGACTGTACGACTCAGGATCAGTAGTGCGGGGAACTGAGGGTGGAGATAGAGCCAGGCATACCAGGTATAGACAGTGTTACTCCGGTAGTGGGCTTGGTCACATGGCATGGGACTGTCCGACCAACTGTGCAGACAATCAGTAGATAGATGAAGGACCTCCCTGGTAGAGGAAAAGTGTATCAGGACTGGACGGTACCCGGAGGTGGACACTCGGTGTGACGCACATGGAGCGGACCGTTAGATGCAGAGTGCTTAGGAGGAAATCTGTACCAACCCTTCGGGTAGGAACCCGAAGGACGATCCAGGAGCTACTTCCATATTCGAGATGTTTGTCTTTTCAGTTGTACTTTCTTTCAGTAGTAGCTATACCTTTCTATTGGGCTTATATTTCGGGCCCCTTGTACTTTCAACAAACTTTTTATACTGCTTTACATAGTGTAAGCTTTCTCTTGTACTCTGGTTTTTTGTGTTTACATTTTATAAAGGCAATGCCTTACCAGTTTTTAGGGGGTTACGCCTTTTGTGCTAGTCACCAACCCCTGGCCTATGGAAGACGGGCTTGGGGTAGTCACGGCCCGGGCCCCGATGATGGGTGGTGACAGTTCTCTAGTTTGGATAATAGATATTTCCATGTTAGCTTAACACCATTAACCAGGGTTGTGTTCCAAACCTTCAAAATGTTCATACATCCCCCAAAAAGGACCATTTCTCAATCCTTCTTCAGCAGCAACACTAATCTTGCTCCGTGGAACCATTTTTTAGTAAATTAAGTCCTTTAACATCCTCAAATTAAATTATAGTAAATAATCCAAAAATGATCCTGGAAAGACATGTCAACATTAATTTGAAGAAAAGATGCATAAAACTCTCCTCCTGGTGCTCCCTCTTGCATGATCACCTATAAACACGTTTAATGTATACTTTATAATATTATATATATTGGGTAAATACTATTTTATGATTTTTTAAGTGATATAATTATATTTCATGGGAATATCATTACACTAAATCACTTCACACCAACTACAATCATGGTCGGGCTGCATCAGCACTCTTCTGAATACATTCATTGGGAATTCCCTTGATGATGATCACATAAAAATTAATGTCAATTTTATTATTTATCTTAGTGTGGTTGAAAATGTCATGTTATTTTGTGTAAATAATAGTGTTGATGATTTTCTTGTGTGTGCATGCATGACCATATATTATATCTAAAATAGAGCATCTAGGGAAGTAGATATTGGATCCAACATTGAGATATATACCCTACCTGTGATCCATAGACTAAGGACATGTTGTGTCATTATATAAGGGTGAATTATAGAAAATAATGTATAGGGGATCCATCATTCCCTTGAAATATCCCTACTACATTTTTTTATATTAAATTTACGCATAATGTATATTCCTTTAGGATCGACCATGAGAGATTTTCTTGCATACATTGATGTGTGTGTGAAAGATTTCTATCATTGATGAAACCTAACATCACAAGCTTGTACGTTATTTCCCTAGAATAATTGTTGTTATTTTCATCCATGTGTCCATCCTAGATGAATGATACAATTAGTTCATTAATTTCATATATGTGTCCCATAGGTACCTTAGTGACTAAAAGGGCATGGAATAGAATTCATTTTAGAATTATATTTATCAAATTTATTCTACTATGAAAGGAAAGAAATCTATATTTAAATACATAATTATTCATGTTGTTCATTCAAGAATTCAATCAAATTGATCAATGAGAGGCCTCCTTGAGGAAATAGAGGACCCTATGAAATCTATTGGAAAATCTCATCTTTACAAGTCAAGAATATTTATGAGTGAGGATACATGCCTTTCTTGGAACCTACTATAAATTTATAGAGTACACATCAATATATTTTCAATAATTTTCAATTATGTGGATGATTCCATTGAAACGTCACTTCTTATATTTCAAAAGTATTATGGTGTCATCTACAAATACAATGTGAGATATGGGTTATGAGTGAAACCTACATCAGTAAGGGGGAACATTCAGCTATAAAATATTCATGTTTTGGAGGTGGATGAGAAATAATTAGGTGATAATGAATACGGTTCAGGATAATGGTTCACATTTTCATAGAGTACATATTGGCATGAAAATACTACAATTTTTTCCCATAAAAGAAATTTATTACCAGGAGGTGCTAAAGCACTAGAACATAAGATCAAAGGATTGGGAGGAAATTCCACACTCTCAAACACCATCAAGATAAAATTCTACTCTTCCCGATCTTAATATTTATAAGGGGGAATTATGTGACTCTTAATTAATTTAAAACATTATGTATTTTTTATATTTCATAAAATATCAAATCAAAACGGAATTATAAACAAAGAAGATTTTATATTGTACTGATTATTTAATCTCATTGATTAAAAAAGAGATTCATGATGCCCCTATGTCATTTTCAAAAAAAAATAATAGTTGATACAAATCATTTTGTTTCTATTATTAAGGATTAGTAATGTATTTTTAGTGGAGACAACATTGATCATTCTACAATTTAGTAGTTTTAATCTAGGTTATTGTGGGTCCACCATAAACATTATATACCATAGTTCAATTTAGTGATTCTGTAATGCTGACACATTAACTTTGTATATATATTAGATCATTCAGTCATGTGTAAATCTGTTGAGTCAAAAAGGTTTTCCTTATGACTTTTTCATTCCTTCTTGTTTTGAAAATTACAAACACCTTTTTTTAGGAAAATCATATTTTACCCTTGTATTACCTCTATAAGGAAAATTTCCTTACCCAAGGAAATTTACCCCTACCCTGTTTTCATTGTTCATATCAATATTTTTCTTAAGTATAAAAAATCAGATTCATATCTAAAAACTTGGAATCGTATAACACATAGACATGAAACATTCTATTCTAGGATTTTAATTCCTATTACGAACTTTTATGAAGTTCTAATCCGAATTCCCTGTTACGAAATTTTATCAATATCAACTCTGAATTATGATTATGAACTTATATAATGTTATAACTATGATTTCTAATGATGAATTCTGATTACGAATTCTAATTATGAATTCTGATGAAGAAGTCTGATTACGAATTCTCATTATGAATTCTGATGAAGAATTCTGATTACAAATTCTCATTATGAATTCTTTATGAAAAACAAAATCTGAATATCTTAGTAATACAAACGCCAAATTCATATTTTACTTACATTCTGAACATTCATTTTCACCATTCCAAATATCAGTTTTTGGTTATACTTACACTTTTTCTATTACAAAATGCTTTCTTTCTTTTAGTTATCATCTATCCGTTGTTTGAGCGACACGTGTACATGTCCCTTGTTAATTCAAGAAAAAATATAACTATTGGAGGAGGGATCCAACCGTTGGAATCTTTTCCTATAAATTGGATCTCATTTGAAAATAGTTCATAACTTTGACAAGAACTTTGACACAACTCTAAAATTTTTTCTTACATGCAGTTGAAGTGATTTCTAGAGAGAGAGGCTCTTATCAACTCTCAAGATTCATGTTGAAATTTTGAACATCTTGTTCAAACATTTCCTTGTATAGATTTTCTTCGTGCAACTCAGATTGATATTGTGTACAATTGATGGATTTCGGGGATAGGAAGACTGGGGTTCCAACACCTTGAAGTTGAGAGCTTCATTGATGAAGAAGACAGAGGTGCCGACTACCTGATAGGTGAGGGCTTGTGGGGTAGAAATATAGACTCTGATCATCGTATCGAGGGCTTACCAGGGTTTGGGTAATACAGACTTCCATTAAATTATAAATCAAGGGACCTCTTATCCAGGGTTTTTGGATTCCCTCTTCTTTGTGTTAAAAGATTTTATACTTGTTACTTGTAGTTTTAGGACATTGTTTTCTGATATGCATTTTGTATTGTTAAGGAAATTATAACTATCCTATACTTCCTTACTCTTGTACAATAATATAGTTAGATTCTATACGCTTTAAGGAATAATCATCAACTTTGTAAACTTTAGTTATGTTTCATTTTCAGAATCACTATTCTAGAATTCATTAAGTGATTAGAACGTATATAGGTCTTGTGAATTATCTTGTTTAACCTTGTTAATCATAACAATCTTTAAAAGTTCCAATGGAATTTTTAAAAGGTGCAATTCATTCCCACTCTTGTATTTGAGAATATCATTCTTATTTTGATCCTACATTTGGTATTATAGAGTATATCATACTCAGATATACCATCGTAACAATTGGTATCATAGTATTTGGTTCAATCTGAATTAATCTCAAGATTATATTCAAAAGATAATTCTCGAAATTAAATCTTCAGATTCTCACTTCTGAATTCATATTTTTTTCGAAATATATTTTTCAGACTCATAGTTCTGATTTACTTTTTCGTAGAGATACTTTGACAATATATTTTCTTGATTAGAATATTTTCATTATTTACAAACATTTTCTACTCACATGTTTTTGTGGAAAAGGCTTTTACTAAAGACGGTAGGAATCAATTTTCGTTATATAGACAATATCAATCTAACCAGACCACCTATATTTGATGCTAAAGATTACGAATATTGTAGAGATTTCATAAAGACATTCATTGTCAACAATGGGGTTGAAAATATTGTTATAATTACCAGTGGATACAAAATTCCTGATAAATAAGTAAGTTCCTTTACAAATCATGAAAATCATGAATATCAAATTAATTATAAGGTACGCAATACTTTACTTTATTCAATGACTAGAAATGTATTTACCCAAATTTCATCTTGTGAAGCAGTAAATTCTATATGGAAAAACTATAAGTTACTCACTTTGGAACTTCCAATGTAATTGAGACCAGAATAACCATGCTTAGAGATGAATATCATGGTTTATTTTTCCTAATGGTGAACCCATATGAAAAGTGCAATAGAGAATAATGACTATTATGAATATTTTACAATCAATGGGTGAAAAGGACTAGATGATGAATCCCTTGTTGACAAGATCATCGACATCATAACAAATGAGTGGGAATCTAAAAGGACTCCAATTGATGAGAATAGAAATGTTACTCAGATTAACCTTGATGAGCTATTTAGAACTCTTCTTCATCATGAGACTACAATTTTGTGAGATGCTAATATTGTGAATAAGTAGAATGGAAATGGAAGTGTAGCTTTTACTACTACTTCCAATCATATGAAATTCAAGACTCTTAAAAGAGTTAAAAGATCCAGATCTAAGAAAGTTGTTATCCATTCTATATCTTGTGGAAGTGAATCCTCAAAAAATGAATTCAAAAAACTTGCTCGAAGGATGAACAAGATAGCTGGACAGAGGAACTTTCAATCCAAATACAAGAAGAAGGAATGGAAAGACAAGAAATATTCTGAAGTTGCATGATATGAATGAAAGAGGGCTAGAAACATAAGACATGACTACCCTATGCTCAAGAGAAAAGAAAGAAAGGAAAGGCATTTAAAGAAAAACAGAAAGAAGTATTGTAAGTCCATAGCTAAGAAAGTGTTAAAATCTAATGACACATTGAGTGCTAGTGGTGGAGATTCCTCTGATGAAACATCGGATTATGAAAATTCTAGATAGAGGAATCTTGGTCTTCTATCTAGGATACCTATTGATAATCATTTCTTGATGGATAAGGTACAAAATGATGAATAAATTCCCAATGTTTCATTAAATGTTAATGATAGTAAATATTATAACTCATCGGATGAAGAATCCTCTTCAGATGAAGATAATACTTTACCTACCTATGAAGAAGTTTCTAGGTTTTCCAAACTCCTTGAGAATGAGAATTCAAAACTCATGAAAAAATATTATAAGGAAAATTAAAGGAATATTATTATTACTAAGGAAATATCAAATCTTTGTAAAGATCTTGATAAGAAAAATTCTGATTTTGAAAGTATTTCAAAACATCTTGAGGAAGTTAGATCTGAGAAGAATAAACATTCTAAAGATCTAGAAAACGTAATTTCGATGAAAAATGTTTTAGAGCCTAGCTCTAGTTCAATTGTTTTTAAGACAAAAACATAGTTATAAAACTCAAATATGCAATATTCTCCTTGAAGAAGTTTTTTCCAAACTTTACCCTTGGAAAAGAAAATTTTGGAGAAAAATTATTCACAAATCCAACCTCGAAGGAATACTTCTGGTTTTGGTTATACTAGTTCTAACCCAACTTTTAGTAACAATTTGATTTTTCCTCCAAGTACCCCAATCTGTACTAACTGTCAATGTGGTGGTCATCGGGAAAAGGGTTTTTTACTAAAAACCCCAATCATTAGGATTTCATAAAGCTTATTTTTATAAGAAGATGTTAGTTCCCAAAATTTTACTTTCTGAGATTTTCGGATCCAAGAATCTCTGGATTCCAAAAACATAACTTTTTCTTATTTTCATGAAAATAGAGAATCTACCATCAGAAATATATGTTACATGTGTAGTTTATGTTCCCGGTATATGACTGGTAACAAAAAACTATTTTGAAAATATTATCAAGACGAATGGTGGAAAAGTAACATTCGGAGGTAATGCTCAGGGGGAAATTATTGGTATAGGTAACATCATTCTTCTCGGAAAAACATTGATTTCAAATGTTTTATTTGATAATGGTCATAAACCCAACCTCATCAGTATAAGCCAATTATGTGATGAAGGATACCTTGTGAATTCTAGGAATGATATGTTCTTAGTACACAATTCCAAGGAAGAGTTTATTATTTCTTTCCATAGGAATTAGAATGTTTATACACTAAACATAGGAGACCTTAGGAGCCAAGACAGACCTTGTCATAGTGCAATGGAAGATCATTCATGGTTATGGAATAGAAGACTAGGACAATATAACCTTATAAACTTATAATAAATTTCTAAGAAGATACTAGTTAAGGATCTGCCGAAGCATAGATTCGATTCTTCAAAAGTATGAAACCCTTGTCAATATGGAAACAACATAAATCAAGTTTTTAATCAGTCAGTGAAGTCTCAACTACTAATTCATTACAACTAGTGAATATTGATCATTTTGGTCCAACACAAACTGGAAGCATTGGGGGAAAGTATTATTTATTTGACTTAGTAGATGATTACACTAGATATACGTGGGACAATTTTCTAGCAAAGAAGTCTGAAGATTTTGCTTATTTCAAATTTTTTAGAGCCCAAGTTAAAAATGAGAAAAACCTTCCATTGAAAACTATTCATAGTGATCATGGAGGAGAATTTCAAAATTCTGATTTTGAACTTTTTGTTGTAGAAAAGGAATTACACATAATTTTTCAGCACCAATAATACCTCAACAGAATAGTGTTGTTGAAAGAAGAAATAGAATTTTTCATGAGATAACTAGAACCATGTTGAGTGAGTATTATGTTGCCAAACATTTTTGGGCTAAAGCTGTAAGTACTGCTTGTTATATTGTAAATCGTGTTTTGATGAGACATTTTCTTAATAAAACCTCTTATGAGTTAAGGAATGGTAGAAAACTTAGACTTTCCTACATTACGGTTTTTGGATGTAAGGTATTCATTCTGAATACTAATGATAACTAACACAGAATTTTACCAAAATCTAATGATATAATTTTCCTAGGCTAGTCCGCAACTTCTAAGGACTATATGGTTTTTAACAAAAACACTTGGACTGTTTAAGAGACAATACATGTAAAATTTCATGAAACTGATCCTTATATTTTTAAACAATATAAACCTAAATCCTTAGATGTGTTTTAAAAAAATGATTATCAACCTATGATAGAAGATCCTTCTAATAAGGAAAATGTTCAAAAAGATACTCTTGAAACATTTAACCCATAATATTTCATACCGTATGATGATGAACAGGTTTTAAAAAACCCAAATCAGTAATTTCTAAAGAATCATCCCAGTGATTGTATCATTGGTGATCGTAATCAACCTGTAAGGACTAGAAGTTCATTAAGAAATGAAGTGGAACATCTATCATTACTTTCCCAATTTGAACCAAAAAGAACTGATGAATCATCAGGTGATGATGATTGGATAGAATCCACGCAAGGTGAGTTAAATGAATTTGAAAAGAATAATGTCTGGACCATGGTTGAAAGACCTAAGGAAACTTCTCTAATTGGAGTAAAATGGGTCTTCAGAAATAAATATAATGAAAATGGAATCATAGTAAGAAATAAAGATATATTAGTTTCTAAAGGATACAATCAACAAGAAGTAATAGACTTTGAAGAACCATATGCACTAGTAGCTAGACTTGAATCTATACGCATTTTACTTGCCTCTGCAGAATTCATTAATTTCAAACTTCTTCAAATGGATGTGAAATGTGCATTTCTTAACGGTTATGTTCAAGAGGAAATTTTTTTAACAACCTCCAGGTTTTGAAGATAAAACACATCATAATCATGTTTTTATACATACCAAAGCTTTTTATGGCTTTAAACAAGCCGCTCGAGCCTGTTATGATAGACTTACAGGATTTTTGTTTCAAATGACTATGTTAAGGGAAATGAAAATCCAACACTTTTTATAAATAAATTGAACAAAAATATTTTTATTGTTTAAATTTATGTTTATGAAATTATAATTGGTTCAAATCAGCAATCTTTAACTGATTCCTTTGCAGATCTAGTGAAATCTGAATTTGAAATGAGTATGATGGGTGAGATAACATTTTTCCTCGATTTTCAAATTTCTTAAAATCCAGAAGGAATCTACATATCCCAACATAAGTATATTAATGATCTTATTAAAATGTATGGATATGAAAACACTAATATTATAAGTACTTCCATCGGTACCTCAAACATAATTTATCTTCAAAATGCTGGGAATCCAGTAGATCAAACATCTTTTAGAGGAATGGTAGGAAGTCTACATTACTTGACAGCTATTCATCCAGACATAATGTTTTTAGTATGCTTATGAGAAAGATATCAATCCAATGTTAAGGAATCTCATTTAATGGCAGTGCAAATAATTTTTCACTACATAATGGGAACCATGGATTTAGGACTATTTTACACTTCTGGAAATGATTTTGTTTTGAAGAGTTTTTTGGATGCTGACGTTGGTGGATGTAGAATGGATAGAAAGAGTACATCCAGAACTTGTCATTTCTTATGAGATTCATTAGTTTCTTGGTCCTGTAAGACGCAACACTCTTTAACACTTTCCATTACTGAAGCTGAATATGTAGTAGGTGGAAGTAGTTGTGCTCAACTATTGTAGATGCAACACACACAGACAGAATATGGCTTGAGTTTTACTAAGACTCCAATTTTGTGTGATAACACAAGTGAACTTACCTTAGTAAAAACCATGCACATCACTCTCATGCAAAAAACATGGATATTAGTCATCACTTTCTTAGGGATCACACACAAATCGGACATATCATTCTTCAATTCCTTGGAACACAGGATCAACTTGCAGATATTTTCACAAAATTTTACCTACCGATATATTTGAATACATTAAACAGAAGTTAGGAATAATAACCTTAAGGTAATATTCCTCCATTAACTTTCTATTGAACAAATCTCCATACAGTAATAAACTCTTTTTCAAAGGGAGAGTACATCTGTTGTTGAATTTTTTCAAAATATTCGTAATAAAATTTTAATAGTTAATTTTTAAAAATTTCAGTAATGAAAATTTTCGTAATGGAAATTTTCATAATCAAATTTTTGCAATGGTAATTTCTGTAATGCAAATTTTCATAATTGAAATTTTCATAATATATAGTTTTGTAGTAGAAATTTTAGAATTGAAAATTTTCATAAAGAAAATTTTTATAATGGAAATTTTCATAATAGAAATTTTCATAAGGGAAGGTTTCATAATGGTAATCTTCATAATGGAAATTTTCATACTAATAATTTTCATAATCATGTTTAGGTACTAAAAAAATTTTCAATAAAACTTTTAGATCTTATGTTTATCGTAGTATGTTTATCGTACTGATTTTTTCATAGTGAGTTTTTTGAAGTCAAATTATCGGTGAATATATCCTATTATGAATAATCTTCCTAGAAAATCCAAAAGGTATGATTTCCTTACTAAAATTTTAATAAATATTTTTACTTGATGGTATTTTCTCTTGTATTTTAATATTTCGTATTCATTTACTCTTAAATCCGAGTGTTTTTCTTAAAACCTCAAAAGATCAGATTCAATATTTATTTGTGGGTATGTTTTCAACTGTCATACCAGATCAGAGAGTTTTTCAACTGTTATATTGGTTTTACAAGTTTCATGGTCACCTCCATCGCCTATATAAAGGGGACCCCCGATGGTGTCCCACATTGGTTTCCAAGATCTCGCATCTCGAAGCTCTTCGTCAGTTCTTAAGCCTATTCTAAATCTATCAAAGTTCATCCAGTCTGAATATTTGTAGAAGCTTCTTCCCCAGAAATGTCTACCATGAAGCCAATCTCAAAATAGAAAGTATACAGGGAAAGGTTGGTGCATCCGAACTATTTCACATAGGATTCTATCATTACTATGAATATCATGTTTAATGGATGGAATGGTGTTAGCAAATATATTCTACGTGTTCAAGACTCGTTGTATCCGGATTTACTCATAGAGTTTTATGAGTTAGTGTGCTTATTTAACGAAGATGGTGGAGATATATTTTTGTTCATGTATTATATAAAAACCTACAAACATTCTTATACCAAGGCAGCTATCTTGGTGGGATTATCATATGAAGGGGAAGCAGAGTTATGTTCCCACAAACTCCAAGATTTTCAATGTAGTTTTGTTAAGGTGAAGGCCTTGAAATTTCATAGACTTTTTGATGTCAAGACAGTGAATATTTCTCATCTATCATCTAACAACTGGATCCTTCAGTTATTGGTAAAAGGTTTTTTAGTACCGAGAAATAGTGAAAAAGATACCCTCAAGAAGAGTGACATATATTTCATGGATTTCATGGTAAATATAAGGAAAATAAATTTGGTGAAGAATGTTATTGTTACAATCCAGAACATCAAGAATGGAAATATAAGAGCCCAAATTATCATTTATCCTGCCTTACTTTCAAATCTTATAGATCGGTGCCTTCAATCATTAAATATTTCCTGCAAATCCAAGGTTCGAAATTGAAAAGTTATTCTTCTTAGTGATGAAACCCTAAAAATAATGAACATGGGATATTCTAAGGAGACAAAAGAGTTCTACGAACTTCCTGAGGATGAGGCAGAAGCCAATTTGGAAATTGTTGAAAAAGAAGAACCCTAAAAAAGGGCCAATAAGAAAAGTAAGTTAAAGGAAGTGGTAGCTGAAGAAAAAACTATATAGCTAAGGAAACCCAATCCGCCCCTCTCAAACCAATGAAACCAAAAGCATATACAGATGAGGTGGTTTCCAAATGGAGAGAAGATAATGAAATGAGGAAAAAAGGGGACCCACAGTTTTTCTTGGACCCTACTGAGGCTAAGGACTTAAAATAAAAAGAAACTAATGAGATTGAGAGGCAAGATAAGGAGAAAAGGCAGAATAAGAAGATGACAGAGGCCATGGTTTTCCAATCCCTCCTATGGGATGCCTAAATTTCTTCTGAGAACATTCCAGGGCCAATGTATTTTTTGGTGGGAAATTTTCATGAGACCCCGGGGAAGAATTTCATCACTCTGGAAAAATAAAATGAAAATGAAGTTGTTGATGAAGTGGAAGAGGATGAAGTAGAAGAGGAGGGAGTAGAAGAGGACGAATAAGTAGAATAAGAAAGTGGTGATTTAGATGATCTGATTAAACAAGTTGAAGAATATAAAGATAAGGCAAATCCAACCGAAAAATTACCACTCCGAACATCTGAGGCGGAGTCCTCAAAGCTTGTTAATCCAAGAATGTAAGAAGAGAAATATGGAAAGAAAGATGAAAAAAAGGAAGTAGAAGAAGTAAATGAATTATCTAAGGAAGAATGTTTTGAAAATCCCTTTATTGAGGAAGGATCAGAAGAATAAAAAATTGATGAAGATAGAGTTATTCAATTATCTGATTGCAAGCATAAATCTATTGATGATGAAGTCATAACAAATATTGATAAGGGTAAGCTAGTGATTGTTGATTCTCAAAGAAAATATACAGTGAAGAAGAATTAAGTTGTATGAACTTCAAAAAGAAATCTTGTTGAGCTTGGAAAGCCACTCTCACCATGTAATGTCTCAGATTTAGAGTCATCTTCACTTGGCCATGATTTTTTGGAGTAGTTTCTGAAGAAGCAAGTCGGTTCCATTCCAACTTTTACAAACGTAGATTCTAGATGCCAGATACTCCAACACACTCTTAACCAGAAGTTGGATACGGTGTCCATGGTTATGGAAAAGTGTGTAATGATAGAATCATATTTCAAGTCTTTTCATATAGGCTACGAAGATCAGAGGAAGTGTTGAAAGAAAATGAACACTTGGTCAAAGTTGATCGTCCAAAATATGGAAGAGCTTGTTGAATTTCAACAGGATGTAAATGAGGATTTTGATACCAAAGATTCAAAGACCATGGATCTTCTAAACAGTTCTCAGAAAAAGTTGACCCTAGAGCAAAATACTCAGATTCAACAGGTGAAAGATATGAATGGGAACCTTAACTCTATTGCTCAAAGCTGGAAAGGGGAAAGATATCTCTGTATTGAGATCGAAAAGAATCTTTTAAAGCAGGATGAAGTTATTAAGGCTCGGTCCGAGGCTCTAAAGGGTCAAGATGAAAGGATTAAATCCTTATAAAAGCAAGCTAAGGTGAACCAAAAAAACTTAAAGAAACTAAAACCCATTCTGAAGAAGCTCATACCCATGGAAAAAAGAATACAAATAGATCAATACGATCATTTTTTGTAATGTATTTCTATGTAAAAATTCTTTCAATCTTAATAAAAATGCTGGTTAATTGTTTTTTGTGTTATTTTATACTAATATTTTAGGTACCATATTGTTTTCCATTCCCTCAAACTCTTTTTGAAAATTACAAAGGGGGACAAGGAAAAGGAATTCTAATGAAGGAAAAGGAAAAATATTTATAAGTATAGAATAAGTATACCTAAGTAAGGGAACGTTTATCTAATGGAGAGTGCTCATTACGAAGACTTCCAAATTCATAATAAAAATTCCATTCTGAAAATCTGGAATACAATCCTTAGTGTTCCAAATCCTAAAGGGGAGTCAGTCGTATTCACCATTATCCATGAACAAAGGGAGATAAGCTTTATTTCAAAACCTAGAAAAACTTTTTCTAAGTCCTTACATAATTTTTCATTAAGAAGTTTCTGCTTTCCAAAATGGTGGAGATTATTGAGTCAATAAGGTTTTCCTTATGACATTTCCATTCCTTCTTGTTTTAAAAATCACAAACACCTTATTTAAGGAAAATTTTATTTTAACCTTGTTTTACATCTACAAAAAAAATTTCCTTATCCAAGGAAATTTACCCCTACCCTGTTTTCATTGTTCGTATGAATATTTTTCTTAAGTATAAAAAATAGGTTTCATATCTAAAAACATGGAATCATATAATACGTAGATATGAAGCATTCTATTTTAGGATCTGAATTCCTATTACAAACTATTATGAAGTTCTACTCCGAATTCCATGTTACGAAGTTTTATTATGTTCAACATTGAAATATGATTATGAAATTATATAAAGTTCTAACTATGAATTCTAATGATGAATTCTGATCACGAATTCTCATTATGAATTCTGCTGAAGAATTCTAATTACGAATTCTCATTACGAATTCTGATGAAGACTTCTGATTACAAATTCTCATTACGAATTCCTTAAGAAAAACAGAATTTGAATATCTTAGTACTACAAACTCTGAATTCATATTTTACTTACATTCTGAACTATCATTTTCTCCATTCCAAATATCAGTTTTTGGTTATTCTTAAACTTGTTCTATTAAAAAATTGTGTCGTTATTTTAGATATCAATTAACCGTTGTTTGAGTGACATCTGTACAGGTCCCTCCGAAATGAAATGAAGAATATTCCCATTGGAGGAGGGAGATGAATGTTGGAAGAATTTCCTATAAATAGGAGCTCATTTGAAAAGAGTTCAAAACATTGAAAATAACTTTGACACATCTCGGACTTCTGGGCATACATGCTGTTGAAGTGATTTCTAGAGAGGGAGGCTCTTATCAACCCTCAAGCTTTGTTTAGAATGTTTGAACAGCTTGTTCAAACATTGTCTTGTGCATATTTTCTTCGTGCGACTCTGATTATTTCTGTTTACAATCGAGGTATTCTAGGGATAGGAAGACAGAGGTTCCAACACCTTGAAGTTGAGGGCTTCCTTGCTGAGGAATACAGAGGTGCCGACTACCTTATAGTTGAGGAATTGTGGGGATAGCAAGACAGAATCCAATCTTCATATCGAGGGCTTTCCCTAGTTTTGGTAAGACAGACTTTCATGAAAGTATAAATCAAGGGACCTCTTATCAAGGGTTGTTGGATACCCTTATCTTTGGGTTAAAGGAATTTATACTTGTTACTTGTAGTTTTACTACTTTTTTTTCCTCTGTGCATTTTGTATAGTTACGGAATGTATAACTATCCTATATTTCCTTACTCTTGTACTATGATATAGTCAGATTATATACGCTTTTAGGTAGAATCTTCATCATTGTGAACTTTAGTTAAGTTTCATTTTCGGAATCAATATTCTAGAATTTAGAAAGTGATTATAACTTATAGAGGTCTTGTGAATTATCTCATTTAACCTTGTTAAACATAACCATATTTAAAATTTCATAAGGAATTTTTAAAAGTTACAATTCACCCCCCTATTGTATCTAAGAATCTCATTCTTATTTCGATCCTAAGTTTGGTATTATAGAGTATATAATACTCAGACATACCATCCTAAAAAATCATGTAATATTTATTTTATCTCTTCAATTAATTGTTTTCTTATTTATTATTGGGTAAATATCATAGAATAATTTTTTTAATTAATGAAAATAGATCATAATGTGGAATTATTTTAATAAGTAAAATTGTTATTCTAACTTTTCCCCCATAGGTTATTTAATCTAGCAAGCCAAATAAAAAATCTATGTTGTTACACAACATTAATGAGTGGGGAATAATTGATATTATAAAACATCTAACGGTTCAATTACAAGTCTAAAAATAGTGGGAAAATGAGAGTAATGTTTTATTGAGTGTGGATACTAGATGTGTGTAATATACATTTAAAATATAATTATTAAAAATAGATCATCTAAAAACCGGGAATATTGTGTCACAACACACTATAATCTAATGAGAAAGACTCATGGGATGGGTCCACATATATATAATGATTAAGGATCACACATTTTAAAAATAAATTGATTATTGAATTTGGGTAACTTAATTACTTTGACCAATGATAAATAAAAAACACTATATGGGAAAACAAAAAATATTGAGTGATTCTGCACAACATGTTTTACGATAATATATTGGAATGATGGTGTTGCTGTATACAGTGAACTCAACATGGTCATGGATTTTAGTGTGTGTATCTTCTTAGATGCAAGTGGATAAAAATGTCCCATTAGAGGGAAACACCCAAATGTGGATATTATTATTCAATAATTGGGAAAATTATTATTTTTGTTGTTTAATGGTTGTGATTAATGGAATAAAAACATTGTTGGAATACCGGATCTATGTTTAGAGGAAACAACTGGCTTGCTGACTTGGTCTGAGAAGTATTAGAACTTCACAATATTATAATGACTAAAAAATGTAAGGGTTCATGAGTAATATTTTTTATCAAGTATGGAATTATATGATCAATGATTTGTTATTTTGGATATTCTTATATGTATTAGTATGTGAGTAGTTATTTTGTTTGGATATAAAAATCTATTATTGGAGAATGATATTTTAAAATTGAAATTTCATTCACTCAATTATGAGTGAGACATCATTATCGAGAATGTGAAATTAATCATCATCGTCATGTATGAGATAGTTTTATTTTAATGGTATTCAGTGTAGTGGATTGCCGTATAATTTATTTTTTACATATTTGATATTCGTGACATTATATAAATTAAATCTGATCATTAAAATAGAAATTAATATAAATAATAATTCAGAGAATTATTTAATATATTTATGCTTTGGGTGTTGTATCAGAATGATCATAACCAAGAGAATACTAGGAATGAGGAGTTTGAATCTATTATAAATAACATATCTATATAATGAGTAATTTACAAAGGCATTTATTTTGTAAACAAATGTTATGGGTGGTATTCATAATAGCTATAAACCCATATGTGATAGTGGATATTGAGGAAATTTATTACCTAATGAAGTGGAACTAGTGTTGTTTAGAATTTTGTAATTCTAATAAATTATTGGGAAATGTATATGAGTTTAAAATACATAAAAGGAGGTTTTAGAAGTGGATGTTTGGATAAAAAACACATAGATTGAATTTTTAGGTGTTTAATAAATTCATAATTTAATGATAGGTTGTTGTGAAAGCTGATAAGTACCTTGTATCATGATACTATGTACAATGGTGGAGGAAATAGGGAATGGTACCCCAATTATGACAAATTTTTGATCTGTATTCATTAATCGTGTACCTGTTACCACATAAATACATTTTGTAAAATATGTTTAATTGGAAAATTTTAATTTTAAAAATAAAAACCCACTAGGGGTTTTATATATTCCATAAAATATTGATGTAGTTTAATTCCTACCCCTTTTACATCACTACAAATTTACCCCTTTGAACCAACGGTACTGGGATTTATCTTCATAAAAACAAGGTTGACTTTTCTCCCTATTTCTTATCACTTCATTCTATATTTCATCACATAAGATTAAAGGTTTTGAATTATAAATTTTACCATGATGATATTAGATAATGAATGAATCATGTTGATAGTATTTTTATTTGTTTTCAATGATTCTAGTGGATGTCGAGGGTTGAGACACATACAATTATATACAAAGTTCTAGTATTGGTAAGACATGGAATGAATTACTTGTGTATTTTCTACAATTTGGAAGATAACAATTTATGAATTGGTGTTAGGTGTTGGGTATTTTTTTTTCTTATCTGGCTTGAGGATACGTCAATTGTGTATTATACCCATTTTAAAGGGGTTTTCATTATTTCACTACTCAATGAGTTATGAAATTATTATAAAAATGAATTAAATAAAATATATATTAATTATATAATCATTTACAAATCTATAGTTATTAATTAATATGGGTCTAGGATTGAGATGAGGACTTAGGGAAGTGATTGATGATCATAGAGAGCTTATGTCTATTGTTGTCTTTGATAATGTGATGAAAAACTATTATTATAAAGGGGATATATCCATTATTGAGGTTGGTGGTTTTCAATAATATATACATATATGTGATTCCATTTGTTTTGTAAACTATAGGTAGGGATAATCTAGTGATTTCAACTGAAGATGGAACCAAAATGTGCTTCAATATGTTAGGAAAGATGAGGGTTTCCCATTTTGCAGGTGAAGGGATCTGTTATGGAGCTTTGTTAGTAATGTTGCCCTAATTTTATATATATACAATGGTAAATCATTTGGTAAAAGTGAAATAAGAATCCAAAAATGGTTTCGAACATTAAAAAATAACCTTGGTGTCATATGAAGGACTTTCTTATTAGTGAAACATAGTACTAAATAGAATTAATATAGTGGATGTGAGTGGATGGACATTTGATTAACTATTTAGGAAAATATTCATATATGAAGTATGTCCTATGGTTTTGTATTGGTAATATCCATTATGGCCATTGGTGTTTTAGATGAGTTATAAAGTATGGTCAATTAAGGGCAGATGAGTATGCTAACAACATAGTTATTTTATCATCTTATAGTCTCAAATATGATATATTATAGTAATGGGTCTTATTTTTAAATTTTTATAAGAGGGTGACTCATTTGATTGGTTTGGGATTATGAAATTGAATGGATATAGCCTTGATTAATCATGAGGAATTATCTCTTGAGGTTATTATATAGAGTGGACTGAATGTTATAGGCCCATATCCAAATCGTGACATGTGGTATGAGTTATTTCATGTGGGTTTTCTTTATTAGTAATTTTTCACATAGATTTAAAGGACAATGACGGGATTAAAAATCATGATGAGTGTATTTAATATTATGATACATATGAAAATTTCAACGGTATTAGTTGAGGGATAAGAATGGTTAATTTCAAGGAATGTTTGGTATGATGTTTGTTGTGTTGTGACTAAGGGATATAAAATTTTACAGTGATGAAATTATATTATAGTTATTTAATATCTCATTGTTTGGATGAACCAATCATCAAATGGAATGGATAGAAGATGAAAAATTTATTTTGGTGGTTGTAAGAGGATTAAATATGCCATCACATAACCACGATAGGGATATTTGTATACACATATTCATTATAATGGAAGTACAAAATTCAACTAATTTTATATAGGTAATATATTATTCTCTATTTTATGGTTTTGGTGATTCTATATACTAAACTAGTGACATTTTATTGAATGGATTTCATTTAATAATGTTATCATGATGATAACTTCATAGGAAACCTATTTATTATTTGAGCCTACTATTAAGAGGGAGTTATGTAGAAAGACATTACTACAATATGTAATTATTATTAGGAGGGAGTCTTATAGATAGTTTCTTATTCCCAAAATATGGATAAGATATTTCAAGACCCCATAAAATTTGTATTCTGTTATATTATCATAATGTGGTATTTGGGGATAATTGATATTTTATTATATTAAATTTATCAATTTGAGAAACAAAAAAACATAAAAATTATTATTTTTCACCAGTTTTTAGATGTATTCTTCAAAACTATCATGAAATTTTTTATGACTATTTTTTAGACGTTCTTTTTTAGAGTTTTCACTAATTTGTGGATATTTATTAATACTTATATCATATAGAAATGGAATTTTAAGATCATGGTTTTCCATATGATGCATGGATATCTTAAATTTTGAATTAAAATATTATTTTTATTATGTTTGATGTGCTAAAATTTTTATATAATAGTTTGATAGTATATGGGACTTGTTTGGTACCATTGCTCTATTTTGTTGATGAAAAAATAGAAGTGATTTATTGGTGCACAATTACTTGTAACCATAATGAAAAATAATAGGAGGAGCCTTGTTAGATTAATAGTGCACAAGAGGATAAAATTTTGTGTATAGAGCTACAGAGAAACAAAAGAGGGGATCCACATGGGCTAAGCATTGTTAGATGAACTATGTGCCAAGGCCACATGGGTAGTCCCACTACATAAATATTGACCATGAATGTTTGGAACACTCTATGTACAAATAGTGGAAACATCCAATGAACCCCTTTTAAATTTTGTAAATTACAATTTTACCTAAATCAAATTAATATTCTAATTGCCTCTTTATCTTTTTTTCTGACACTCACTATAACTCTCTCCCACTCGTTGGAAGATTTTACTAACCACGTAGTGTTAGAGGTAACTTCCTCATTCGATATCAGAATTTTCTTTTCATTGGTTATGTTGGATGAGTATCCTTAATCTCATAAATCCTCTGGTTTTCTTCCTTCATTTATCATCACATATGGAGTGAAAAATATATGTTATCTAATATACCCTATTTACATGGTATTTTACTAATTTGTTGATTTACCATATTATAGAAAAAACTAATAGATGATAACATATGAGGAGTGTGTTTCCCATTTTAGGTAGGTTGTATCATGACTTTACGTCAAATTAAACTTTTCTATATATTGTGTCGTTGTGATGCATGATAAAACATATGAGAATCACCTTTTTATTAATTTTTTTATTAAATTAAATTTGTAGGCTAATGTTTATATGACCCATGTGACCAATAATAGTGGATGAGGGACTAGGACCCCAAATATTACCACCCTTTGGTTTTGTTTTGAAAAATTGTAAAAAAAAACCATGGGTTTTTTATGTTTTAATTTAGCTTATGATGAGGGTTATTTACCCCTTATAACAAGATGGTGGTAAATATTTATATTCAAAAGGGAAAAATAAAATATTATGAATTTATTTATTACATTAAAGGCCATCTAATAAAAGGTTATGAAATTTAATTACCCTCCATTATGAGTTTGCCTTATACTTTCTAAGTGATATGTCGTAGTTATAATGAATGTTACGTTAAATGCTATTGGTATACATACAATCCATGATAATTAGTTTTTCCATGCCATGGGTGATACATGATTTTCAACATAGAATACCATGCTTATAATCATCAGTAATATTGAATAAAAATTAATTATTAATTGTTTTTACATCACTCTATGGGAGTGTATGAGTTTTTATATGAATTCCATGGATGAGAACAATTGTGAAGTTCTATTTTCTTTATTCTAGGAGTGATAATTTGGTTTTTTTCATAAAATTCCATTGATGGAATTAGAGTGTAGTTCTTTATATTATTCTAAGAGTTAAACATGGGTTTTAATCATGGAAAAATAAGGATAGACTAAGAGGGAAATGAATTAATTCCACACCTACAACGATACCTGTGTGCCTATAAAAAGTTTAATGGATGGTATTCTAGGGTGATTGGTTCATAATACCACATGAGAGATACAAGGGTCCATCATATGGATCTACATGGATGGGATTGAGTTACCAATTTATTAATTTATTCGTTACATTAAGTGAAATTTCTACCATGTCAAGGAATATCCTTGTATTTGGTCATCCCTTTATCTATATGAATACCTTTATTTATTTTATAGGAAATTTTTAAATTCTATGTAATATTTACATCCCTTATACTGATATGATCAATGGGAGCACCTTTTATATGATTCGATTATGGATCACCTCTTATATATGAAATCATAATTAGTTATCATTGAGAGATATTTTCCATTAGGTCAAATAAGGTGGTTTTCCATGGGTGTCCCATTTTTTTGTTTCAAATAATTCATTCACAGATTTAATTATCACCTATACTCTAATTCATTGTATTTTAATGAAATTGATAGAACTAGGAAGCATTTTTTTCGTTCTAATGAATATATCTCACACCTTGTTAATGACACTGATTAATTTCCAGATAGACTTCATGGAAGCAAGTTGGGATAAGGGAATGTGACCTACTATATATTCCTGATTTTTTTATTCTATAATAGAGTATGAGAGAAGAGGATACAGGTTATTATTGTGATTCCAATAGAGATAGATTTTTATATTTTTACTATATAATGTGTTTACACTTGTTACTTTATATCCCTTTTATTCCTAGTTTTTATATAATACAGAGAAGAAATACTTTTTTTATGATACAGGTTATGGTTCTACTATTTTTTATGATAATTTTCTGTTAATTATTATTATTATTGATTTTATACATCTATAGTTACTCATTATTATATTTATCTACTACTTTTTCTATCATTTTAAACTAATGTGTTATGATATAATCATCAGTGAATAGTCTTCCTACCGTATCATTATAAACCCTCACTATTAGTGAAAATCCTCTAGTATGTGGGGGAGGGGTCTTGATGCCATTTGGAAGATAAGTTCTAAGTTACATATGTGTGACCTGGGTCATGGATATCACATTGTGGTATCCAAGAATTCAATTAAATTGGTTTTATAGTTTGTGATGGTAGATAGGAGATTAGGAATGTGTCTGAATTTTGTAATGAGAATGTTATTAGATGTACATAACCCACATATAGGGAAAAATAGAATTACTTTGGATGCAAATTTTTGTTCTAATTTTTTTCAGTTGTATTGATTCCACCATTTGGTGATACACATGATTTTTGCAATTATTATTTTTATTAGGTTCCTTTTACCCTTACTATTAGGAATTAAAAAGGTATAATCTCATCCATTAATTATGGAATTTTTAGATTAACATGGAATTCCAAATAGATTTAATTTATTTACTCCATGATTATGTGAAATCTTTGTCTATATACCATGCTTTTGTGATTATTTCTATCTTTACTGGTATTATAACTCTTCAATGGTATGATATTTTTAGTTATGAGACTAGAAAGGTTATCAAGGTGTTTGCATCAACCAAAAATATATTTTCCTATATATATTGATGGTGGAACCTTTATGGACTAATTATTGTAGGTTTAATCCATAGACCATTGGTTAGAGGGGATGAAACAATGTTGGTTGAAATTAAATGGGTGTATATGACAATTTATAATGTGTATGGACCTATATAAATTTTTAAGGGTTTCACATTTAATTGAACCATCATATGTGATCTTTTTAAGTACTATCAATGAAATTTATAATATTCAATTGCATTTACACAATGTACCAATTGCAACATATATAGTTTTGTACATTAAAACATGGGAATGGTTACTCATGTAACTTGAATATTAAATTCCTAAATGAGTATGTGCAGTTGGATTAGCAAAAATAATTTGTGAAATATTTGTAAACTGGTTATTCTGATTGCAATATAAAGTGTGTTTTCCTCTATCAAGACTTGTCCCCAAGGCCCGTGTTCTGACTATCTCAAGCCCGCCATCAATTGGCCTAGGTATGGTGACTAGCACCGAAGGTGTATTCCCTAAAACTGAGAAGGCATTGCCTTTATAACCTGTAACACACACAACCGAGCACACAAAAAGATACAAACTCTAGTAAAATAAAAAGTAATCAGAGTGAGTGCAGTAAGTAAAGGGGGTAGAATACAAGCCCAACTAGAATGTACCAGGAAAATTGAAAATTACAGAACGTCTGATAGGTGAAAAGCATCTCTTGGATCACCCACCACGAATCCTACCTGAAGGGTAGGTACAACTCATGAATAGATGCGTCTTCTTTTTTCCTCATCTAACATCCAAATCTAAGATACCTCCAGTCCTGGTACTCCCATCCGGAGTCAGTGTTATCCATCTTCTGCACCAAACATAATAGGGTGTGGTCATATCCCGTGTACGGGTGAGTATAACGATACTCAGTAGGCACCCCGAGACCCTCATGGTCTCACAAAATCCACAAAGGTTAAACCACAAAGAATTAAGTCAAATTTCCACCCTACATAGGTATTTTCCCATACATATACCTATGTTATCAAGTATATCCATCTCAATCATGAGGAATGATAGGGTCCAACCCAAAATCCCCAAGCTCAACAATTCCACAAATGAAGGAAAACCATGAAGGTAAGTACCACACAGGTACGCCAATCATAAGAATACCACCAAGGTATTACCACGAAGGAAAGTAACACACAAGTACGGACTAAGATCACACCAGGTATTTCTTAGGTAAAGTATTAGAGATGATTAGATGTAACTACATATTCATCTTACTCTATTAGGAGGCTCTACTACTAACACACAGAGGATCTCTTGGTGCTGACCCAAACAATCTCGCTCGGTGTTGAACCACACAAGATTGCTCAAATCTGACCTATATAAGAGAGCTTGGTTCTGACCCACACAGGACCGCTTGGTGATCACCCACACAAGATCTCCAGGTGTTGAACCACATTGAATCGCTCTTCATTCTTCACGTCAGAGCTAGCTGTTGGGTTCCCGCACAAGGCTTGGTCGTCTCTAGGAGGGTCCGCTCCTCATGCCACTGGTTGATAATCCTACTACCATGAATTTCCATGAAGATGTATCTCAATGTACTTCCATGTCATAGGGGTCTCAAAGCAACAGACGGTGCATTAATCGGATACACGGTCTGTGAGTTATTAGCCTTTTATTCTCGGGGGCCCTGTTGGATTCAAGCACGATCCTATCTGATCGTACCTCAACATTACCAAAAAATATAGTGGGGGTATACCAAAGGGACCGTCTCACTCAAATTATTGCAGTACCATTGATGGTTTCTTAAACGGATTCCTTGTGCCAATGTTATGGCTATTAGAGCGAAAATCTCATCGCTGGTCCGGGTCCGGACCGCCTAGCTGGACCAACCTGACTAGACCCATGCTGGACCGAACCAACCCGGTTTGGGTTGACCGGCCCACTAGGTCTGGCATGGCCCGCACTGGATCCCTCCCGGCCTGTTCTGGGCGGTCTAGCGACACACGAGGGCCGCGAGGGGCCACAGAGGGCTACGAGGGCCGTAGGGGCCGTGAGGGGTCGCGGGACGCCGTGGGCTACGAGGGGCCACATAGGCCGTAGGGGGGGAATAGAAGTCAGTGGCGGTGCAATGTCGCCAGTGCCATAAGGGCGGCAAGAAGGATGCAGTGCTGCGATGGCAGTTCGTGGCCGCGTGGGCAGCACAAGGCCACGGGGGGCCATAGAGCGGCGAAGGCCGCATGTGGCATATCACCATGGGGAGTGGATGCTGTAGGGTAGTAGGGGCCATGGGGGTCATAAGGGGTACACGGAAGACGCGAGTCATCTTGGGCGCCGCGAGGCCATGGGGCCGCGGGGGCGGCACGATGCCGGGGGCGGAGCGCCACTGGTCGTGTAGGTCGTGGGGCGGTGGAGGTCGTGGGGCGTCGGGGCACCGTGCCTGTGTCTGTGGCCAGCTTGATCGGCCATCCTTCCTTCGTCACCTTATTCGTGGTTCTCGAGTTCCACTGGTGACAACTTCCAACACCGACCACTGACACAAAAGCGAAGATCACACAAATGATCCACAATAATTGCAAAGGGTTTTGGAAATTTTTGTTTCACTAGTACACTCCGCGTTAGGGGAGTAGCATATGGCTTAAGGAAGAAGATTCAATGTAACAGAAAATTTTACATTTATCAAACCAAAACACACCCCTACAATGATTTCGAGTTGACGTAAAGAAGGACGGAAGAACAGATGTTGGTAGCATCTGTGTTTCATCAATCATTGGTTCATTGTTGTCGAAGATGTTCTATGTTGGTTGCCTCCACTAGGTGCTTCTGATCCGGCTTGGGGTTGGTTTCTTTGTTCTATGATCTGCAGTTGTCATTCTTCATTGGGAGGTGATTTTCTTCATTGGAGATGAATTTCTCTATGTTCTCCCAATCACTTTTCCAACCCACATCCCAACAATATAATAGCCAATATAATAGAATATTTTGTCTATTTAGTTTGTTTTCATAATTTCAAATTAGCATAATTAGTGAATTGTGTTGGTATAATTATTTAATGGTGGTGGAACAATTAAAGCGGTAGGATAACAATGGAAATATCCCATTAAAGGGTAGATCAAGTGGTTTCTCTCATTATGTTTGTTTAGGTGGTCCCCACCTTTAGGATTCCAATATTGGGGGTCTTAATCTTGGGTGGTCCCCACCACCATATCCCATGTGGGAGGTTTCAGTTCAGGAGTCCCCCACCTACGAAACTTCCACATGAGAGGTTTCAACAAAAATAAAATAAATGATTATTTCATTTTATTTCTATTCCCACAGAAAACCCAAATACCAACATTCACCCTCGACTGTCTACAATCTTGGTGAAATTCTGATTAAGCGATTACTGGTGCTGCATGTTCAATGGTATCCTTGGATTTCAATGTTGAGCATCAGCACAAAAGTTAGAAAAACCCGCTCGCACGTTTACAGAACGTACCAGAATAAATGTTCAGAAATTCACTAAGGGCACTCTAGGACTCAGAACCACACACCATTAATTTCTATGGACTCATAAAATTCCGATGTATTTAAAAAATATTTACATGGAAATTCTAAGACATTACATTCTCCCCACCATCGGTCTTTTCATCCCTGTAAGATACAACTCAAACTAAGAAAACAAGTGGGGGTATTTAGCACACATCTGAGCCTCTTGCTCCCATGTGATCTTCTGGAGGTTCCCATGATTACAGGGAATGTGCACCAGAGGTATTGACTGCCCATGAAGGACCCACTTCTATCGATCCTTAATCTCAACAGGAACCTCCATAAAAGTACACATGTCATCGATGTCCATATTGTCATGGTCGATGATGTGAGAAGGGTCATGCATGTATCTACTCAACTAAGATTTGTAGAATACATTGTTCACCCAGTACAAATGAGGTGGAAGAGCTAAGCATTAGGCCACCTCACCAACTCTACTGAGGACCTAAAAGGGTCCAATTAACCTTGTAGAAAGTTTTCTGCCTTATCCAAATATCTACAAACCTCATCGTGGTGAGACCCATAAAAAGATGTGGTCACGATCCTCAAAAACTAGAGGTATTAATCTCCTATTGGCATAAGACTTATGCCTGCTCTGTGCAGTCTTCATCTACTTTTTGATGATCTGCACCTTCTATGTGGTAGCCCGAAATATCTCTAGTCCCATGCCTGCTGATCCCCTGGTTCAGTCTAGCACAATGGTGATCTACAAGTTCTCCCATACAATACCACAAAATGTGCCATCCTAATAGTGTAGTGATATATATTATTGTATGAAACCTCTACCAAGGGCCAGTGACCCTCCCATCTATGACCTAAGTCGAGGAGGCAATCACGCAGCATGTCATCGAGGGTCAAAATGGTCCGCTCATTCTGACCATCCATATGAGGATGGAAGGTGGTGCTCAAACTAAGTTGCATCCCAAAAGCCTCCTACAACACATTCCATAGCCGGAATGTAAAACATGTATCAAGAATTGAGACAATCATCGAGGGTACTCCATGTAGTATCTCAATCTCCTACGCATAGAGGTGTCCCAAGATCTATACTAAACCCTGCTCTCTAATTGGTAGGAGGTGAGCCGACTTGGTGAGTCTGTCAATGATCACCCAAGTAGAATCATAACCCATGGATGTAGGTGGATGTACTATAACGAATTCCATGGATATCACATCCCACATCCACTCTAGGACCTCTAAATGTTGATATATGCCTTCTGGTACCTCATTGTCCACCTTCACTTGCTGGAAAGTGAGGCACTGAGAGACAAACTCTAATACTGTTTTTCTCCATTCATGGCCACCAGAGCTATCTTCAGAGATCCTGGTAGATCTTTACCACTCCTGTATGTACCGCTAGAGGGGATGTGTGGAACTCCCTCATCACTTCCTCCTGATGCGACACTGGTACCATGGAACTTCTTCTGAAGAGGATGACAATCTCCCCACCATCAGAAAATCCATCAGGTGCATGTCCTGTAGATATCTGAGAACATCGAGTCTCGTAGTTAGTGTCCCCACACTACGCCTCACTAAATCACTCAAGCAGTGGGGGAGTGACTGTAGGAGACTAAAAGAAAGATGCTCCATCTCGATCTAGAAAGGATATCTTCAAAGCGGCCAGCTGCTCTATCACCCTACCTAGCATCTGTATACTATATCATCAGATGTGGGATTTAGATACAACATTCCGCATCACAGAATTTTGAAATATCTTGAAGTCATAGTACTAGAGAAGTTCAAAAAAACATCACCATGTTAGGATCAGGTCCTTCTGAGAGAAGATATACATGAGACTATTGTGATCAGAGTACACTATAAAACACTCACCCATCAAGTAATGTCACAACATATTCTAGGAGAATACCACTGCTTCTAACTCTAGGTCATGGGTAGTGTAGTTCTTCTCATGTTCTCTCAGCTATAGAGAACCATATGTGATCACTGCTCCCTCCTGCATCAGGACACATCCGAACTCGGACCCTGATTTGTTGCAGTAGACATCATACCCAACGCCCTCCTCTAGAAGCCTCAAGATGGGGGCACTAGTCATCCTCTGCCTCATCTTCTAAAAACTCTACTAGCATCTCTCTGAACACATTAAGGGTTTCTCTTTCTTTTTCAATGCTGAATGTGGTGTTACAAATCTAGAGACATCTGGCACAAATCTCTGGTAGTAATCGGGAAACCCCAAGAAACTACATACCTCTGTCAAAATCTTGGGTGTCTCCCAAAAATGTACCACCTTAATCTTCACTAGATATACTAAAAATCCAGTCACTGATATAATATTTCCAAAAAAAGTGGACCACGTGAATGCAAAACTGGCACTTCGAGAGCTTACTATAAATTTTGTGCTCTTGGAGTGTGTCTAGTACTACCTGCAAATGATAGGCAAGATCCAACTCAATATCCAAGTAAATCAGAATGTTTTCGATGAATACAACTACAAAGAGATCAAGTTATTTCTGAATGATCATGTTCCGGAGTCCCATGGACACTGGTTGAGCATTGGTTACCCTAAATGTCCTAACCAAGAACTCGTAGTGGTCGTACCGACATCTAAATTTTGTCATCAACATATCCTCATCTCGTACTCTGATCCGGTGATAGCCTGATCTGAGGTCTATCTTCGAGAACCACTGTTCTCCCTTTAAATGATCAAAGAGGTTGTCAATCTATATAAGTGGGAACTTGTTCTTCATGGTCACCTTGTTTAGGCACCGATAGTCAACACAATGTTTCAAGCTCTTATATGCCTTCTTGGCAATCAAAATCGAGGCTACCCAAGGAGATACACTTGGCCGAATGATTCTCTTCCCCAGAAAGTCCTCCAGCTGTAGCCACAGCTCAAGATGCCTCATAGGAGCCATCCAATATGCTGGTGTAGATATCAGTGTCGTCCTGGGGTATAGGTAAATATAAAAGTCCACATATATGCAAGGAGGTAGACCATTACATACTCAGGGAAGACATCAACATACTGGTCCACCACTACAGGATAACTCGGACTCTCCACATCAACAACAATGAGGGTAAGGATTTCCAACTGATAAGTGATCGATTTCACTCTCCTCAGGGTAAGTCCATTATGTGCCGAAAAGGCTCCCTTCTCGCCGATGAAGGTAAACCTAGTCCCATCCATGCAGACACACCGCACATTGTTCCTAATACATTCAATATGATCACACACTGTAGAAAACCAATACTAACCCAATATGACGTTGTAAGGCCTCGATGTTTTTACTAGGACATCCCAGCCGATGATCTCGCCTCTTAGAGCAAGCTTGCACTACCGAAAGTAGTGTGTAATCATAGAATCTTCTCTCGTTGGAGTCTCTATCCATAAGTATCGATGCAACGACTTTTTCGAAATCTCAGAGCTCCAAACGAGGGCACTGGGAATAAAAGAATGACTATAACATGTGTATATAAGTATGAAAGCTAAGGTGGAGTAGGCACGTATCTTACCTCTTATCATCTACGAAGCTTCGTGATCATAGGACATAGCTTCCTGGAGCTGAGCTCGCCCTTGTCCTCCTACTCCCTTTGGTCGGGGTGAACCACATGGTGGTGGTGGAGGTAAAATCTGAAATCGTTGCCCACCAACAGCTGCACGGCCAGCACCTTTTCCACGTCCTCCTGCTCCCTATGGATCTCCTCAGTTGAATCTATGTCTCTGCCTGGGTAGTATTATGACCATCTGTTGATAATCTGTATGGAGGATTATACAGTCCCGAGTCATGTGACCCTACCCGCCGCATTCATAAAATTGCGTGCTCTTGGCTTGACTAGATCTACCTTAGGGTTCCCATACAACCGACCTAGAATCCTACGGTTGTCCACCTGTAAGTCTGGTCCTTTTAGAACTGTGTGTCATTTTTCAGCTACCAGCTGAAGAAGAATCCTCTACATGATGTCCAATGGTGGGTCTCGCTGCTAGTTACTACTCATCATGAAAACTCTCCACTAAGAGGGATCTCTTTGACACCCTAACCTGCGTCGAGATGCTGAGAGAAATCATCGAGAACTATTCTCTCACATGAGCCCCTGCTTGAAGATCTGGGCCTTGAAGAACAGGTCATGCACCTAATCAGTGGAGAAGCTTGAGAGGTATGTGAACCTTGCTGAGTACTGATCCACAATCATGCTACCCTACAACAGATGTAGTAGCTCTTTTATGCGCACTGCACGAAGAGTCATTGGAACAAACTCTTCCTGAAACATGCCCTCAATGTCTTCCCATAGATGATTTACTCGTCGTGAACTTGGAGGATCAATATCCACTATCTTCCTACTGCTGCCTTTGGAAGGCTGGTGGAAAGGATAAGCATTAGATCAGCTCGTGTCCCTACTAGTCGGATGACTCTCACCAAGGCCTCCATCCAATCCTCCACCACATGTGGGTCCATCTATCCCATGATCCTGGGTGGACTCTGAAGCTGGAACTCATGAAACACGCTCAAGAAGTGTGCACCCTTAGCTTCTGGGACCAGTGGAATCGATGGCCCAATTGGTAATGGTACCACTGGTGCCTCTACAGGAAGAGGTACCTACACTAAGGCGTCATTTCTCGATGGGCTATTGTGTGTACTACTCTCAGAACCCAAGCTGGATGTCTGCGTGGAGGCATCCTGAAAAGAAACAGGCCAGCCATGATAAAAAAGTTATACCTGGTGAGCTAAATCAAAGAGATAATAATGAAAACTCTTTAAAGCACACACACAATTAGTGTTTTCACGAACTGATTTGGAAATCATAATTCAGGGTCCCGGTGTATGGATACCTCTGTAGCCACACCAACACTGGATTCCCTAAACTAATTACCACACTCACTACACTAAACTCTATTTCCTTTAGAAAAATCATAGTCATATGTTCTATGGTAGAACTAACTCCTATGAGACATATTTTTCAAGACATGTCCTCCGAGGCCTGTTTCATGACTACCCCAAACCCGCCTTCCATAGTCCAGGGGCTGGAGACTAGCACCGAAGGCGTATTCCCTAATATAGGGAAATCATTGCCTTCATAACCTATAAAACACATAACCAATCACACAGTAAGATACAAAATCAAGTAAACTAAAAAGTAAACATAGTGAGTGTAGTATGTAAAAGGGGACAGAATACAAGCCCACCTCTGAGCTACCTTCAGTCCTGGTACTCTCGTCCTCAGTTAGCAATGTCTGTCTTCTACACCAAACGCAATAGGGTGTAGGCATAACCCATGTAAGGGTGAATAAAATGATACTTAGTAGGGACCCACAGACCCTCAAGGTCTCACAAAATCCACAAAGGATAAACAAAAAATCATGATGTTAATTGTCGACCCTACATAGTTATATGCCTTTACATATACCTATGTTATCATGTATACTCATCTCAATCATGAGGAAACATAGGGTCCATCCCGAAATCCCATGGCTCAAATGTTTTTCAAAGGAAGGAAAACAATGAAGGTAAGTTCCACAAATGTATGCCACATAGAAGGATACCACGATGGTATTACCACGAAGGAAACTAACACACAGGTACAGAATCAGCTCACACAAGGTATTTCAAAGGTACAGTAGTAGAGATGGATATATGTAACTATTGAATCATCTTACTCTCTTAAGAGGACCTACTGATGACCCACATAGGATCGCTCGGTGCTGACCCACTGAGGATAGCTCGGTGCTGACCCACACATGTTGGCTTGGTGCTGACCCACACAGGATCGATAGGAGCTGACCCACACAGGATCACTCGTCATTCTTCACGTCACATCCAGCTATAGGGTTCCTGCACTAGGTTTTATCATTTCTATGACGGTTTGTCTCTCAAGCCACTAGTCAATACTCCAACTTCCATGAAGTCCCATGAAAAAGTATCTCAAAGGAAAGTCATGTCATAGGGTTCTAAATTCAAGAGACAGTGCATCAATCGGACGCCAAAATGTGTGTTATTAGCCTTTTATTCTCGAGGGCCTGGTTGGATTCGTTCTCGAACCAACCTGACTGTACCACACCATTACCCAAAACTCAAGTGGGGGTATACAAAATGGGACATCTAGCTACAAGGTTTTTAGTACTGTTGACGGTTTTTCAAATGGTCTCATTGTGTCAATGTTATGGCCATTAGAGAAAAAAGATCATAGCTGGTCTGAGTCTGGTCCGACCCAGCTTGGGCAGACCTGACCTAGTTTGGGTCGACCCAGCCTGCTGGGTCCATCCCGACATGGTGTAAGGGCCGTGAGGGGCCGCGGAGGGCCACAGGAGCCACGGGGGTCGTAAGGGGTCGGGGTGGCCATGAGAATCCGATGTGGGCTGTGGATGCCGCAAGCGATATGAGTTCGCGGTGTCCCGAGGGCTGCACGAGGCTATGGGGCCACGAGGGCGGTGTGAGACCTTGAGGGTTCATGGAGTGGTGGAGCAAAGTGGGGCTAGGAGGCCGTTGGAAGGCAGAGGCCGTTGGGGCTGCGATGGTGGCATAGAGGTCGTGGGTCCATGAGGGCAGCGTGAGGTGGCCAGGCCGTGAGGGTGGTGCGAGGCCATGGGCTGCGGATCACTGTGGGGCATCGAAGGCCATGGGCTGCAGAGCGCCGTGGGGCACGGAGGCCGCGAGGCAGCGGAGGCCGCGGGGCAATGGGGCGTCGGGCCTTCACCGGTGCCGGAATAACCAGCCACCCTTTGTTCATTGCATTCGTCACTATTCTCATGTTCCACATGTTTCAACTGCCAACACTGGTCACTGACACCATCATGATGATCACACAAAAGATCTACAAGATTTGTGGAGGGGTCAAGCCATGTTTGTTTGGCATGTACCCTCTGCGTTATGGCGGTAAAATAAGGCTCAAGGAAGATGATTTAATGTGAGATGGAATTTAACATTAATCAAATTAAAACATACCCCTACCTTGGTTTCTCATTATCATCAAGGAGGAGGTAAGAACAAACATTGGTAGCGTCAGAGTTTCCTCAATCTTCATTACATTATCATCGAAGAAATTCTACATTGGATGCCTCTGCAAGGTGATTCTGATCTGGGTCGTGGTCAGTTTCCTCGTTATATGATCCCTAGTGGTCATTCGTCATAGGGTGGTGATGTTCTACCTTGGTGATTAATTTATCCAAGTTCTCCAAATCGCTTTCCCAACCCTCTTCCCATCAAAATAATTGCCAACATAATAGAATATGTTGTCTATTTAATTTTCTGTAAAAATTTAAAAATTTCATAATTAATTAATTGAGTTGGTATAATTAATTAAAGGGGGTTAAACCATTAAGGTGGGAGGACACCAAGGGTTATCTCCCCTTAAAGGGGATTTCAAGAGATTTCTCCCACTATGTGTGTTCAGGTGGTCCCCAACTATAGGATTCATAAATTGGGGGTTTTATTCTTTGGTGGTCCCCACCACCATAACCCTTGTGGGAGGTTTTATTTTAGGTGGTCCCCACCTTTGAAACATCCACAAGGGATGATTCATAAAAAAAAAAATTATTTTATTTTATTTTATTTCTATTCCCATGGAAATCCCAAATACTAGCATTCATCCTCGACCAACTCCAGTCAAGATGAAAGTATCTTTATGTGATTACTGGCACTGCAAGTTCAATAGTGTTCTCATATTTCAATTCCGAGCACCAGTTCAGATGTTAAAAAAACCCGCTCATAGGTTTATTGACTGTATCTGAATAAAAGTTCAGAAATTCACCCAGGGCACTCCGGGACTCAGAATCATGCACCCTTAATTTTCATGGTCTCGTAAAATTCCCATATATTTAAAAGAAATTAATAGAAAATCCGAGTCTTTGCATTTTTTATAAAATACAATTTACACACTATATTCCAAAAAAAATTATAAAAAATATAGATACTGACCCTAACACAACCTTAGTAGTGAATATTAGGTAGTTCCTATATGGATCCTTCATTATATTATATGTAACCCAAATTAGTATTTCGGAGTAACCAATGGTGTGTGTCTCTTATATAAGAAGTATTGTACCTATCATATTATCAAATATGTTTCAATATCAATTATAACCTTATATGATATTTTCAATGTGAATATTTCGAGTTGTAAAACTATGACGTCCTCATGTCATGCGTCATTAGAATTTTGGTGACCATGCTCTATAGGTAGAGGTTCTTGAGCCACGAATATTACCTCTAGCTATGCGACATTACGATCCTCATTATATACCAACCTAGGGAATTGATTCCCTTTTTAGAGGGGTTTTAAGGATGATATTGATAATAATGTTAACCACATGACCTACCCCTACCATGGTATAGTTGATATATGTGTTTCAATAACATCATCCACCCACATTTTTAGGGATGAATTTGGTGGGCTATGATGTCCGGGATAGAAATAATGCGATCTTTTTTTGACCATCTCGAGACACCTCTTTAGAGTAAAGTTAATTCTTCTACATATATACAATGTGATTATTCAATTAAATGGTGAGAAATTAGTACCCAAAAATATTTTCATTTGTATATCGTTTGTAGGGAGTTAGAAATGGACATATATTATTATTTCTATGCCAATATATTGATGGATGATAGAAACAACGAGTCTATACACCTGGAGAAGGGTGATTTATCAGTTATGGAATAAACATCACATTTCATGGATCCAATGAACATCACTCCATCCCTACTTGGGGATGATGTATCCCATGATAAAAAATTTTTATTATAGCCATGGTTGTATAATCAGACCATAGGTGAACATATTTTGGATTACTACTGTATCTTTGATAGTAAATCTATAACTCATTATTGAGTGTAAAATTAGATAATATCATGGTGAGATCCAGTTCTGCATGGCTCCTAGACAAAGAAATTCATTGAATATTAGTAAGAAGAATTATTTTGAGTCCTATTATTCTAGAAGCATTAAGCAGAGTATTTGATCATGTAGTTATATGTTATGAAATCATTATAATAGGCTAGTACATATTATGATCTAGTGTGTCAAGGATTCAGTTGAGTGTTGGGAATTTGTCAACAAGGATCATATTCAATGCCTTTTTAGATAGTTTATTCTAGTGTATAGTGATTGAGGATTTAAATAGACTCCATATTCGAGAGTGGGGTCAGCTACCCCTCAAATGACAGGAAGTAGAACTGCAACTGTTCGATTTGGATTTGGAGGTAATTGGGGCTGATGGAGAAAGTCACCACACATACTCTTCCATTAAAGTGAGATTTCCTAAGATAGTGAGGATTTATAATGTTTTCACTGATAGTTTAGATATATTATGTTTTACCAATCCCTAAGGAGCATAGTTCCAATCTATCTATGGTTAAAGCTATGATCATAGTATCCTCTACTGTATCTTTTTCTTTGTTTTATACAATAACTTCACACTATTGCGTGTCTATTTCTATTATCTATATAATATTTATCAAGATATATTAATTTTGTGGGGTATTTAAAATCGATAACCTAATAGGAATTAAATAAAAAATTGTACCCCACCTCAAGAAATCCCCCTTGGTGTAAGTGATTACCATGGCTTCTTGGACCTCTGCTTCTTAGAGATGAAAGTATTTGACATCATTATAGGGATGTATTGGTTAGTTACACATCATGATTATGATGATTTCTATTTCCAAAGTGTTTTCTTCACATCAGTAATGGGTATTAGTTTAATTCACAACCATGGATATGATGTATATGAAAGTAGATATGGAACCAATTATAAAGGGATAGTTAATGTGATAGCCAAAATTTATAGCCTTTATATATATGATTAGGGAACAAGTCATGTTGATTTCTATCCTATAGTAGATCATTTTAGTTGTGTTTTATTATGTTATTTTTCTACAGTACATATTGATAGAGAGGTCAATTTTACTATCGATCTAGAGCAATGGGATGCACTGATATACATTCAAATTTATAACAGAGCGACAACATGTTTCTCTGTTCTCAAGAGGTAGCTAGATGATATGGAATACAATGGTATTATAGGAATAAGTACTTATATGTGGGGTTGAACAATACATTTCCTTATAAGGTTGATGTTTTCCCTATTATTTGGGTGGATTACTATTGGTTTAACAAAACTATAGTTAAAAAAGATATCCACTACCAACGTATTGATGACCTATTCGACTGGCTCTAAGGACGGTGGGTTTTCACCAAGATTTATTTTAGGTTGGTCTACTATTAGGTGTGTGTCATACCATCAATCATACCATGTAAAACATTACATCGTAGATGTGTATTTTTTGATTATTTTTCATTTATTTTGGTCTTAAAAATATACCCATATTTTCATGGATATGATCAGTATGGTTTTCCACTCTTACCTAGATTCCTTTGTAGAGCCTCCATAAATGGCATCATTGTCTCATGATAGACACAAAATGACCAATCCTAGCCTCTTTATATCATTTTGAACACACTGAGAGATAACAATATGTATTAAAAATAAACAAATTCCACTTTTGGATCACTATGGTTCACTTCTTCGGTCACTTTATCTTAGATATAGGAGTATCTGTTAACCCGAAGAATGTGAGTAATGTAGTTTTTAGGAATTATTATAAGAATTTATTTTATATATGATTTTTCTTAAGTCTTGAGAAATATAATATATTTTCTATATTCTATTTATCATGTATTTTTTCACCCCTCGTACGTTTAATGAAGAAGGGTGTCAATTTTACATGGTCTGAAGCATACAAAAAATCATTTCAAGAGTTAAAAGGGTGACTGAAATTAGTAATGATATGCATTTTACATGATCCTAGATGAAGGTATATAGTTTAATGTGATGTGTCAAGCATTGAGATAGTATTTAATCTGATTCATGGAGGTAGGGGGTGGAATATAAGTTATGATTATAGAGGTCACATGAATGGAATTCGTATACCCAAAATATCAAGATAGCAGATGTGATTTTTTAATTTTGTTTTTGGATTAATTTCTAACATGGTGAATATTTTGTGGTGTACATAGACCAAAAAAAGATCAATTATATATTTATATAGTATCAATTTAATAATATATAGTGATTATGGTTTGAATACCTTTATTCTTTTGACATTGAACTTGCTTATACACTAAGAAAGGAAAATTCTGTTGTTGGTGAATTGAGATCGAAATCTCAAACACAAGTAGTATGAGTGGTTAGTAGTGAATAGTAGTTGATGGAACTATTTTCTAAGTTGCACTTGAAGGGGAATATCCATGGTGGAGAGCCTATACTTTCATCATTATTAGTGACCTCTTCACCACGGTATAGAGTGATGATGAGGAATCTTTTATATCTCGATCACTTGGCCCTATGGGAGACTGTTTCAGGTGTGAACCATCCAAATAATTTTGATTGATGATGGAGATGATATATTTCATATATAAAGACGCATTTGGGTTCCTCCCTATGTACTTGTAGATTTTATGAGAAATTCACATGCCACTACATAGGAGGTACGTCTTGGCCTAATGAAGATGTATCAAAATTTATGCCCCCATTATTTGTATCCATGTATTAAAAGAGATAAAGTCAGCTTCATTACACGATGTTACACATGTCAGAAGGTGAGGGCATAACACTAATTGAAAAATTCGTAGCTTACGATCATTCCCTATTCATTAGTGGAAATGATATGACACCACTATGGATTTTTTGACAGAATTACATTGGCCACCTAAAGGTTATGACAAAGTATGATTTATTGTAGATAGATTGAAAAAGATAATTCCCTTAATACCTTTATTATAGACCTTTTAATTGGGAAATATATGAATATTTTATTTCAATGAGATCATAGAACCTTGAATATTTAAACATACAAACATATCAGATAGAGAACCTAATTTTACATTATTGTTTTTGCAAGTGTGGTGGAGGGAACATGGTTCATAGGTGCTTCTACTTGAAACATATCACCCACAGACTCATTATTAATACATGAATATATATAGTTTTTTGAGGACATGCTACTTGAATTTGAACTATACTTTGGAAATTATTAGTAGAAATAATTACCAATCATAAATTTTTTCTACAATAATAGATTCTTGGTGACTTTACAAATGATTCTCTACAAGGATTTATATTATAGTTTATGCCATTCATCCCTTCACTAGTCAAAGGAAGGAAAATACGTTCTATTGGAACCTCATATAATTTAGTAGACATCATAGAATGTATAGATTATAAAAACTTATTAGTATATAATATAGTCTAGGAAGAGGTATCACCCTTTTTTCTGCCACCATCCTCCAGAGTTCATAGTGGATGATTACATTTTATGGTGTATCTCTTAGACTATGAAATAAAAGGAAAAAATCTAATGTAAGATATCACCATTTTATATAGGGTCCTTCCTAATTTTTCATAGAGTTGGTATGGTAGCCTATTAGTTGAAATCCCCACAGAGGTATTTATACATATATGAATTCTTCTATGTATCTCAGAATCACAATTATTATGGATACCCATATCATGTGCTTCAGCCTGATGTAGTTTATTTAGCGGTAGATGTGTCTTTTGAGGAACATTTTATACATATCATTGATCTGATAATGAAATATACTTGAGGTAGATGACATCCTCTAGAAAAGGAGATACGAAAGCAATGTTTTTTATAGGATGAGACCTTGTAGAAATAACAAAATGTATGTTCTCAATGGATAGAGTTATACTCAGAAGATATTTTACCATCCTCAAAGTGGAAACATAGTGATTGGATGTTTTAGAGGGAGGAGATTATATAATCCTAATTTTTATTATGAGATATTGATCATTTAAATTTCAGATTAAACCATTGGGTTTTGGATTTTGGATTTGGTAAAAGATTTAACAATGGCCTTAATAGTGTGCTGACGTTCTATGGTGGGTGGTCTCTTTAATTTTCATTATATTTTAATTGTTTATATATTGTTTCATTATGTTGTGAACTAGATATTCGAAGCATTAGCCAATAATTGAATGTTTTTGAAAATTTAAATTTTTGGGCCTACGTTTATATGACCCATGTGACCCATAACCACTAATGAGGGATGAGGAACGAAAATAGGTCCACCCATTTTACTGTGTTTCTTGACTATATAAAATTAAAATGGTTTTTTTTGTTTTTTATTCACCTTATGATATGTTTTTTAACCATTGTAACAGAAAGGATATAATTAATTTCATAATAAGGGGTTTGATTAAATAGAATAAAAGTATTTATAACATGAATATTTTTTAAATACTAATATATAATGTTGAACTAAATTATGGGTTTTATTATAATTATACTTTATAAATGATATAGATCGATTAGATTGAATGTGATGTTTAAAATTTTGGGTTGGATGACAGTCTGTGATCATTAATTATTCCATGTCTTTGGTGATACATGAGTTCTGAATTGGAATTCAATTGATGGAATCATGAATATTATTGAATTAAAACTAATTAACAATTATATTTATATCATGTAGTGGGTTATAAATGGTTTATTATTTGAATTTTTGTCATATGATCTCTTGGGTGGATAGATTTAATTTTTTCAATGAGAGATTCATGGGTTTCTTTCATGAGATTCCAAGGAAATTCATAAAGGGTAGTCATTTATATTATACCATGAGTAAAATAGGGTTTCTTTTATTGAATTGAGAGGACATAATTAGACGGAAAATAGTTTATACAATGGTATGTGAAATTCATGAGATCCCATAATGAATTCCATTAATGGAATTATATGGTGATTATTTCATAGTACACTTGTAGAGATAAAAGGGTTCCTCATATATAATACATTGAATGTGATTAAATTTCAAATAAATTAATTTATTAATTTAATTTTGTGCCATTTATTCCGATTCAATGAACATACTTTGATTTGATTAGTTCTTTTGCAACCTGGATGCCTTCTTTTATTCATTGGTAAATATGTAAATTATATATGACTTTTTCAGCCCTTAAAAACTTATTATAAAATATATCATAATAGGTAATCATTGATAGATATTTGGATTTGGCTGAAGTAGGTCGTATCAGACAGGTGTCCCATTTTGAACTAGGTCCAACATGTGATTTACTTATTTAATTCACTATTATCATTTTTACCTACACACGAAATTTTTTATATTTTCTAACTATAATGATTTGGAAACCATTTGTGGAGTCCTATTGAGTATATCATACACCATGTTTAGGATTATAATTAGTACCCAAAAAACATCATGGGAGTAGGTGGGTTCAAGGAAAAGCCTCATGATATGCATGATTTATTTTTGTATAACAGGATGGTGTATAAGAGAATATATCTAATATTTTACTTATTATTCTATTAGATACATATTTTGATATTTTGTTAATTTTTGTATAGCATGATGTATATTCCTACAACTATATAACCCGATGTACCCCCATTTTTTATAACATACTGACATGAAAAAAATTTGATTTATAATAATAGTTATGGTCCTGTTATATATTTTGATGTGGTTTCACAAAATAAAATTATTATAGACATTATTCTTCAATATTTACTTATTATTATATTCGTCCACTTCTTTTTCAATCATTTAGAACTTTTTTGTTCCACTTTAATCATTAGATTATAGTCTCCCAACTATATCATCATAGAACTGTGCATTTAATCACCATATTCTATAGCATGGAGAGTTTCCTTATGACCATATGGCCGATTAGCTCTGTTTACCTATGAGTGAACCATTTTGAGACAACATTATTTTTTTGTAGTTGATATAAACAACATTACTTCTAATTTTTTTATTTAATTTTAGTTTTGTTTTCTAAACAACCCCATCATAAAATGAATTATAATTTATAAAAATATTAGTATAAAATTTCAATTTTTATTAATGTTATTAGTTAATAATAATATTTAAATTTTTAATTATTAATTACATTTTAGTAATTACAATCATTTATTATTTATTATATACATTTTCAATTCATTTGGGTTTAATAATTATCACTTATTAGTTATTAATTTTTTTCATATTAAATTATTAAAAATTAATTATTTTTTAAAATTTTAATTATATATTTCCTTATAAACACACATACACACACAAAACACAAACACAGACACACATATATATATTAAACATGTGGTCAAAATATACCCGTGTAATGTTTTAATTTGGATTCAAAGGTTTATTTCATCCCCTCTTCCTATCTAATTTATTCTTCTCTAAAACATTGATAATATTAGAGAAATTTTTTATAATAATTAATCTTTTTATTTTTATTTAATTTGGAAGATAAGTAGAAAATTCAAATTCAATGATAAAATGTGATATGTTTTTAACAGGGTGTCTATTTGGGATCAATGACCAGTCAAATCGATGATTACAAAAAATATCTACAATATTCAATATTGGGGTTTCCTTGGGTTTCGTTATTTTTTAGTCAATAGAGGCCCATAAGTACTCAAAAAATGAGCAATAGTTTAATATACCATAATTTTAAAACATTCGATGTTATTTATGCCTCATTAAAATTGGTCATTTTTATATTTTTTGGTGGTATATATATTTTTTCACTAGGATTACATTCATATTGATATGATTCTATTAAAATTTTTTGTGTCATTTATACTATTGGTGATTTTCTTATAACGTGTATTATGTTAAAAATATTATCTTAGAATGGTTAATACAATATAATTTTCTTTTATGAATGACAAGGCTTGAACTGTATGTTGTCGGTTTAGTGGAAGTTTCATTAGTGGCTGATAAATCCAAAAAATATTTTGATTTATATGGGATAGGACCATTCATTTAAAATTTATAATTAATTAAATTATGATTAGAAGAATTGACTTCCTAATCTTATGAAATTTCACTGATGAAGTTCTTTTTGATTTTCCATAAGACATTTTCTGATTAGTTTAATTGTGTTAATATGATCCAAACGTAGAACCCCTATAGTAGTGATCCACATATAATACCCTAATCTCCAATGGATACTAATTTATTTCTAGACTCCAGTGCTGTGAATTAATTTTCTCTGTTTTTTCTATTAAATTCATGCAGTTCCTTTGATTTTGATTGAATCATTCAATCGCTTCTATTTAGTTAGAGGAAGGCAGGGGGAGGAATTGATATAAAATTCTATTGTGGATAGATATATTCAAATATTGATCAATCATACACAATAGAAATGACAATCAATTTATATAGCTACTTCCTCGGATAAAATATTATTTTCATTTGTACTGGCCCCTATAAATTATATTAATCAATTTTAAAACACAGGAAATATAATAATAATAAAATTATTATTAATATTTCATTCAATAATCATACTCTCATAATGATTAATATAATTTATGAGCATGTCAATAAAAATTAATCATCAAAACTGATATTATTCCACTCTAATTCCTAAACATTTTCTGAATTATAGAATAATTATTTCAATAAATGATTATTTTTTCAATAAATTAACTAAATATTTTATTCGTAATCCATTTAATAAATATTTATCACATATTCACAAAATAAAATAAATTATTTATTAATAAATAAAAAATTATTTGTTATCTTATGTATATTAATGATAAATAAAACATGAATAATATTATTCCTCGATCTATAGAATGATATTTATACAATTAATTAAACTTAAATGTAATTTAGTTAACATCAATGGAAAAAATTAGTGTCAGACCCTCTAGGATTCTTTCTAGTTAGTATTTGGAAATATTTCATAATTTATTATATTACTATATAATGATGGGTCAACACACCCAATAAAATGAAATTAATGACACAACATTGAATACTACATAAAAACACTAACAGTGTAATATTATCCATTTTTTTCATTATTTCATCAAACATGTTTAACATCTATTTCATAAAACTATTATATTTATATATCTTACATTGACAACATAAAATTTAAACATGGAAACACCATGGAAAGGGAATTTAATGTAATTTTTCTATTCCAATAAAAGGGCTCAGAAATAATCTTCTACAAATAAATGAAGGAAAAATATTTTCTCATCATATCTACTAATTACATGTCATTTATGATGCACACAACATACCATAATTCCCATGAAAATATGGTGTCATTGTTTTGATCAATAAATATAAGTGCATTTGGTATGACAAGAAACAATGATAATCTTAATTACTAAGGACCATTACACATTCTCATAGACCAAAATATCTAGTTACACTTAAAAATTTAAAATTATTATTGGTGGGTATATTTTAATAATCTATAGACTAATAGATTTCAATCTGAGAATTTCATGTGAAAAAATTCTGATCCTCTTATAAGTAATCACACTTGATAATCTATATACTATCTTCCCTGTCGTTGTATTCTATCTAAATATTGAAAAATAATTGAGAATATCACCATTGAAATTCAAGGTTCTCATAGTACTAGGGAACTTACAGGACCTTATCAATACAACATACATTCAAGGACATTTTTACATTTTTTATATAGAAAATTGAAAAATATATAGTATGTTTTTTTAATATTCAACATTTTTAATATACATGTAATCAATGTAGAATTAGTTGGTTCAAGAACAAAAACATCAGTAAAACTATCACATATACTATAGAAAACTACCTATGAATTTCAATATACTAGACCTCAAACATTAATTTTTGTTTTTTGATTAGTAATTTATTTAGAAAATGTGTTTTCCATGTTTTCTTCCCTGGAATGTATACTCACTTCAACTATTGATCTCTTAGAAAAGAAATCAATAGATGACCCTTATGAAGTATATTATTCTTCTATTAATATGACATTGGCTCTATAAGGAGAACACATTTAATAGTATTATCATAATAATTAGTGATTGGATAATTACTTATATGAACCATGTCGAGATATTGAATAAATTTATGTATTTTTACTTCTTATTTAGTTGCCTCATAAGCCAAAATATTTTTAGAACCTTCTATAGAATTATACACTATATCTTGCTTTGATCTCTTTTAGATCATGATAACTCCATTAAAAGTGAATATGTTTCTTGCATGTGATTTCATGTCATTTTGAAATGTTTGGGAACTAGAGTATGAAAATATTCTAATAAATAGTTTCATATCTCCTCCGTATACCAAGAACATTTCTTTAATACACCTCAGATACATAGGAAGAGTCTTGAATACCATCTAATAGTTGTCCTCTATGTCAACCCGATGACTTCCTACAACAATAAAGAAATAGGAGGCATATATCACAGTACATTGTATAGAATACAATACTAATCTAATCCAAGATGCATATTTAATCACTTCCATTATTTTTAATTCATCATGTATCTGAGGAATCATTTTCCTTGAAATATGACTTTTATGTATCATTCACAACTATCTCCTCTTGGATTGTTCCATAACAAATATCATCAGTATATTTTCAATATAAATACCTTGACATAGTCTTATTAGTCACTTAAATATTTCACAATTTATATTAAACTCAATAATAAATGTCACCTATCCTAATTCCTTCCCGGAGAATCATTTATTAAATCTTGTTTTTATAGATTATAATATTATAATTTCATTTATAATAATTAATATTTCATCGAGATAAGATATTATGAAAATTAATGAAATCCCACATAATCTCATATATATAGAACAATCATATTAATTGTTTATGAAACAAAATGTTATTATAGCCTCATAAAGAATAATGTTCAATGACCTAGAATGTTACTTTAATTCATAAATAGATTTTTTTCAACTTGAAAAACTTTTTTTAATTATTTGGAATCAAGATAATTTTATTTTTTCCACATATACATATTATTGATGGATCCAATTTATAATGGTGGTTTTAATATCCATTTTCCAATTTTCATAGTAATAGAAATCTATAATATGAGGTATTAAAATGGTTTTTTGTATAGAAAACGTTGAAAATGAATCATTATTGTAAATTTATTAAAATTGTTTGAACCCATTTTTAACCAATCATTACTTATAAGAACTGATTTATCCATTATTTTTTAGCTTCAACTTGAATACATATTTATAACCAGTGGGATATACATCCACTTGAGAATCTACAAAAATCCAGATATGGTTTTAGAACATGGAATCCACTTTAGAATTCATGTATTATTTACACATTTAAACTTCATTTTCACTTATTGATTCCATTTTTTGTTATAGAATCATTATTATAAATCATAATGAGTCACCATCCTTAGTGAACAAAAAACCATGATTTTTTTCATTAACCCCTCATGCACTCATATGAAGTACGTGTCTTGGAGAAATATTATTCCATGAGGCTTTGTGGACAATGTTCTTATGCCATACCATATGTACCATGAACCTAAAATTAAAAGATTTTTATCTCACTCTTTATAATCATATAATTTTTTCTCTCTATAAAGTAATATATATTTTCTTTCAACTATTATCTTTTTTGAGGGGTCTTATAGGTAATATCCCATTGTTATCATAGGATGGCCTATAAATTTACAATTTTTACCTTATTGTTAAATTATTTTACATAAATATTTCATAAAAAATGCATGACTATTATTCTCATGAATGTAATAAAAAATTAATTTCTTTTAATTTTATAATTGTTATGATATATCATCTACCACATTAGTTGGTTGTTTGATTATTATTTATAGTGTTTTTTGTATTAAGTATACCAAGATAGAAAATGGAGGACTCACATGAAACATAATTTATCTCTTTCTTATTCATGTAAATATTTATAAATAATATATAAAATTTATGAGGAAATGATTTCATATTGATATTGGTGTATAGTTCATCCAGAGGATCAAATCACAGGACCACTAGACACACAGTGTATCAAATAAGATTTACTATGTGACCTCGTTCTGATGAAACATCCCCACTCTTACATTCAAATGGATCAATGGAGGTCTAAACCCATTATGGTATTTTCCTCTATTTTTATATAACCCATAGAATTTTGGGCATTCTGTAAAAATCCATGTTATCTTGAGACATCATATGTTCACTAGAAATAAACCACATAATAATTAAACATGGAATGTTGACCACATCATTAATATGTTTTTTCGTTGATAAGAAACTCTTCCTCACCCACCTATTGGGTAGTAAATTAGTCAATGCAGATTCTATAATGAACTATTTCTGTTCGTAGTGTAGCACAACATGAAGGCATCTGAACCACTTTCAGATGTTACTTCATTTTGAGAGATATAATTTCCCCAATATCTATCATATGGATAGCTGGATTATAAACTATCAATTAAAACTAAAACATAAAAGATTATTTTAGTAAAAAATATCTTGAAAACAAATTATGTGATAATTAAATATAACTAAATTGTTATTAAATCACCCATTATTTTATCGTGTCCCAAGATCCCTCACCATTGAACCTGGGATGTCTAATTAAAAGGAAATTATTTTCGTAATGATCCATATATATCTTCACATAACCTATTTATGGATGTTTAAGAAACCTCAAGATATTTAGGTAGTTAGGTCATTTCCAACTGCAGGCTTATAGCTCCTTGATCTGTTTGGTGGACACTCTTTTCTAGAAATACCTAATTGGGTTTCAGCAAAAAATGTATCCTAAGTTATATTCATTATAGAGGGGTATTATAATACTGATTCAAGATGGAAAAGTAAACCCACGACCTCCATTAAAATTCAATGATAAAATTAAGCCTCCCAAGGAATATTTTTCAAACAATCATTTCTAAGGCTTTTTTTCTTAATCATATAATTAATTGACAAGATTGACATAATATTTAGGGGTTTTATTTTTTTATGCACAAAAGTATTTTCTATTATGTTGTACATGTATTATTAATATTAATTTGATTTTAATTAGTTCATTAAAAATGTTTTGATAAAAAAATTAGGTATAACCTATTTATTTATATACCATCCTTTAATATAATAACAATTTATTTTTATGATCCTTGTCTAAATACCATAAAATAAATAATTATAAGTGAAAAATAGATAAATAAATAAATGAACCAATAATATTCTTATTTATCCTTTTATGTATTGAGTGGTCAAAAAATCAACATATGACCTAGGATTAAAATATGTCTTCCAGACTTATAATGAGTTATATATTTCCACATGTATATAACCAATGTTGGAAATATCTATATTCTATCCCGAACCACCTCAACAAGATTGAAAATCTAATTAGTTATGTGTATTTATAAATCCCATGTTGATTTAGGGAACCAAATGATTAGTTAAAACTTAATTACCTAAATAACCTTGGACATGTATGTCCGGCATATTAAGGGTTGTTGAGTTGACTCATATTCAATCATATTTAAAAATAATAATTAAATACATGAAAACCCTTTTAATAATGTATATTTTACTATTAGAACACATACATAGGTCATAGTCACGATCATGATATGTCATACACAAATGATTTTTACACAAAATTAGACATGATAACAGTCATTTGTATTCGTCCTTAATTATTAAAATAAATTCACTAAACTAATTTAATTAATTAGTTCCACTTCATCATAATGACTATATGAGTTCCCTTTAATAAAAATGAAAGATAATAATAAATAAAAAATCAAAAGTAGAACAACTAATCCTAGATTATTATAAAAAATCATTATAGAACTTAATAATTTTATAACACCATTATTCAAATTTCAAACAAAATCAGTTCCAAACTATATAATAATATTTTTTAATGATGTAAATATAAATTAAGTGTAAAGAAATTATTTCTATTATAGAGAGACTATACAAAGTGTAAATATATTCTACTAGATATTTACTTTTATTTTCATGTACTTGGGAAACATGATTGGTGCTTTGGAATATACCTCAACCAGACTTTATTTTCTGTAATAACTATCTATACACTATGTTTACCAAAAATCATATTCCAAGGATATAGTCCATAGTATTTGTAATATATATTAGTGTATTACATATCACTTACTAATGATATATACACTGAATGGTGAAATGATCACGAGTTCATGTAATCTAGAAAATGAATTCACATGTTCACTGGACATGGGGGAAAACGGTTTGTAAAATTCATCTATACTTCATGTATATAATATGTCATGTGTCAAAATAACTCACATGGGATCTCATCATGTATTTTAGAAATGTTATGTAATGAACTACAATCCATTTATACTGTATAAAAACTATGTATGTAATAAATTATCAAATATATCGGACTCACATTGTTTCTACCATGTATTTTACCACATGTTTGGATTAAATTTCCCCACTAAACCAAATAAAAATTGGGAATTCAAGCTACATATTGTGTAATAAAATATTCAATGTGATAGTTTTTCATGGTATATAAATGGTGTATAAAAAAATCACCTTATATTATTCATTTTTGTGTGTTGGTTGCCCTGTGAAATGTGAAGGTGCATTTAACTGGGCAACATGGTGTATAGATCGGTTACACATCATGTTCTATCATTATATCCATCTGTAATCTCTGAAACATCTTGATGAAATATTTGTTAATTATTTGTAAGTTCATAGTACTTTAAGAAAATGATACATTGCATGATGATGATGATAAATATATAAAAAAACATGTTAATTAAAATCAAATTAAAGAACAAATAATTCTTGAAATGAAAATCAAAACACTATAGTGAATATTGATCACAAACCAAATACATAATTATGTATTTGAAATGTGACCACTAGGTTTCCACTTGTGGGTTCCAAGAATAGAGAAAGCACCAATGGTGGGAGATCAATGAAAAATAACATCATTCTAGAGATGTATTGAACCAAAAAAAATTCACTTTCATGTTAAATTTACATTTAATTTAATTACGATCAGAAGAAATTGGTACCTCATCATTAGATATTCCTCTAATTATGATTTTTTTGATCGTATAAAACACCTTTTCAGATTACAATTATTTATTTATGATAATATATGTGTACAATCACTATAGTAGATATGCATAAATTTTAAATTTATCACTAAACAACATCAAATGATTTCTGAGTGCCAATATGGTGAATCTGCTGCGTTGCACTATTCTTTTTGATCACATACTATTCCGTAAAATCTTGAAGGAATCTATCTAGTTATTATCTATCAAGAGTTGAGGATTGGAAGAATGGAGGGATAATTTTATTTTTTATAAAAAATTTCAAATATCAATTAACCATATAAAATAGTCCTAACCATTTATTTATAGAGATAGTTAATAGGTTACAATATTATTCAATTTCTTATCAACCATTACTTTAAATACAAATCATTAATAAAAATCCTTCCATATATTATTATTATGATTATTATTATTATTATTTTATGGATTTTTTAACTCTTATAATGATAAATATAATTTCGAATCTTGAAAATAAATATTAATTTCTAGAAATAATCGTCGCCTACTGCAATTCCTCTACATTTATTTAATACCAAGTGAAATATTTAGGTATATATTTTATTCATGAATAAATAAAATAAATATTTATCAAATATATATGAAATCTACCAATTTATTTATTTCTGAGAGAATATTTGAGACCATTTCAAACATTAATAAAAATATTCCATATTTTGGAAAATTTTATTTATTCGACTAATTAAATTCGATTTGAATTTTATTGTGAACAACGATAACACTTAGTCGGTGAACCCCTTGGATTATATCTATTTTCCATTATTTGGGGAATGTTTAATGTAAAAGATTACTGCCTAAAATTGGGTTATAGAACCCATTATAATGAAATTAATATCATAATTTAAATAATGACATATTAATTCTCACTACATAATATAATCCATTTTTCATAGTATGTTATCATGTAGGGTTTTTTTTGGTGTCATCAAATTCTATGCTCGATACATCTTTTTTGGATCTCTTAAATAAACATGTTGATACACCATAGATATGTAATTAAATGGAAATTTATATTATTATGAATGTGTTGAGACATGAACCTAAAAAATACATAATGGATAATCAATTAATTGATATATCCATCAAGGAAATGTTATTCATGATGCAAGAAATGTACCCTACTTCCCAAAAACATATGGAATCGCATTTTTTTCAAAGAAAAACTAATTGTGTGTTATTAAATGCATCAATAATAATCTTAAAGTATAGTGAACATTACACATGCTATCAGATAGTAATATATGATGGCACTAAAACATATGTATTTATTAGTAGAGGGTATGTTCCCATAATCATTTGTCATTGGGACAACCATGTTAAAACTAGAAGATAAGAAGCCTCATATACTTATGGGTAAAACCACATGAGAGCCAACAAATTATGTGACATACAATATTATATTATCAAACCATAAAATTATATTAATGAATAAAATCACGGATCATTAAGGTTTTCATCATAGTAGTGACATTTTATGACCATGTTAGTGTGACAGATACCCTACCAAATTATTATATTTAATTCATTTATTAATTGGAAAATACTTCCAAAGAATATTTTTTAATATTAATTTTTTTAATGTAAATTTAATCAATGTAAAATCAGTTGGTTCTATAACACCAAATACAAAATGAATTTGGATGGAATTCATTGACAAAATATTTTGGTCCACGAATGTTTTTATGGGGATGTTCAAGGCTATCTATTAGGCGTGATATATATATATATATTTATATTGTTTTTAATATATTCATATATTTTTATTTATTTATAAATACGTATGTGTGTATATATTTCTATAGTTATGTATATTTTTAATTATATTTCTATATAGTTATATAATATTATATATATATATATATGTTAGTATTTATGTACATTTATTTAAATCTTAGACCAATATATAAATATATTTCCATTTATTGATATGTATTATATATATATATTATATTTATAGGTATTTATATTTTTATTTATGTATATATATTTATATAAATTATATGGGTAATATTTTAAATATAGCTAAAGTTTTAATAAATAGTTAGGAATTAGTGTAGGATTCCTAAAATGAGTGGTCAAAAAACATTTATATATGGTTTTATAAATAAACAATAAACAATAACCACTAAATGACCTTTTTTATAGTTTCGGTTCCTAGTATTTCATATATTTACAAAAACTATATACATATAGTAATATATAGAAAAAATTTTAAAAACATATGAGGAACTCATATCCAAAACCAACAATATAACCTAATTCATGTTATATTCAATTTATCCATGGCGTTTCTTGACATATTTCCCCTTTTACACCCTAAAATAATCCCTGAAAATAATTAAACCGATCCAAAATACTTCTTATGTTTACCCATATATCACGTACATGGTTTTTAATTTTGTTTCTCATAAATATCCAAAACAAATTAAGTAAAACACTAACTTATAATATGATTGTTTATATTATATATATGTAATGATAATATTGAAAAATTTATATAATATTAAATCTATTTAATCACAATCATATTTTATCATATACCCGTAAATACACAACATATATATGTCAAATAATAAAAATCATATGACTTACATAACGAAAATGGATGAAATAATAACCAAATAAGTCAAAATATATAAGATATAACAAAAAAATCCAATATAGCTTAGTTGGTTAGGACCGAAGATTGGTATACTTTATATTCTTGGTTCAAATCCAATAAAAAGATATTCTAAAAAAATATAGAATGTATTATATTAGATATTATAGCTGGTAATATAATAAAAGTATTTTATAATGTTTTTTGTCAAATGTTGTTGTAAGTAGTGTGTGGGAAAGTTTTATAATGTATGATATCAAATGATAATATTAGGTACTCTTGTGGACCATTATAATAAGTATTATAGATACTATCCCGTAAATATATATCGTTAAGGCCCAAAAACAGTAATTCCAAGAGAACCCCCACCTCAAATTCCCCTAAATATATATTGTTATATAATTATTTAAAAATGAAAATTTCTTAGGACTTTCTCATTTTTGAAGGACTCTGATCCATCTTCAATTATATGGCCTTCATACAACCCCTAGGACTCTAAGCCTCCCCTAATACATTTAATGAAAAAAATAATTTTTTATTACATTATTTTATTAATAAATTCATTAATACCCTATAACCTAATTTTAATATTTAAAGTGATTTTAAAACATTTCATTAATATTGGGGTGTTTTCAAATAAAATTCTAAAATTAAAAAATGGGGATTTCAATTCATTTATTATTATTTTTTAATTTATAATAATGTCCATATATTAAAATACTTTTAATGGTATATATGGGATTTTAAAATGAGTAAATCCAAGATTAATTGAAGATCAAATGTGTTATTTTATTTCGAAACATGATGTAAGGAATGAAAATAATACATCAACACCATATATTAGCTATGAGAAACAATTTTATCTTAAAAAATATTGCATTTCACAACAATTAACAACTTATGTACATGATATGATTGGATAAAAAAACATAATAACATTCTATTAATGTTTCCCAAGAATGAATCAATAGTTAAGATACTAGGATACTATCATGTATGATTTTTATTTCTCTTTTTGACTCATTAATATTGGAAATTCATGAAAAAATTTATTTGTAAAAACTATATCATTACTAATCATCACTATATCAGAGGAAACGATTATATCACTAATGATGATATGAATATATAAATAACAAACAATGAAACATTGTTTTCCACATATAGAACATAAATTTAAGATTACTAATTTTATTATGGAGGATATCTATACTGCTATTCTGTGTAAATGTCTTACCACTTATTATGATCGACCAATTACTATTTCAATATGACGGGAAAAGTAAATGGAAATTATATAAAGGGATTGTCTTTTGGGGTCAGCTCCCAAAACCAACATTATTTTTTTTCCCTTATATTACTTGTCCACCAGAATTTAGTTTGAGGAAT